>OU466857.2:31452500-33852500 GCA_911865555.2 Thlaspi arvense
CTTAGTTTAATTCCTGACTGAGTCGATAGGGAAATAAAATATATCTATATATATATATTAAATATATATACAATAGACGCATAGTGGTTAGTAGCTCATTTCGTAACTAGAAACGAGAATTTGAATTTACTTCAAATGTACTTAACGGGGGATTTTTTGCTTTTTTTATATTGGATTTTATAAATATCAATGCAATGAATTATTTTACTTTAAATTGCCTACCACATAGACATATAACGAAATTCATTTGATTTATACATGTACTCAGCAATTTGACATAGATCCAATATATTTTATCTTGACATATGATGAAGAGATACGGACTATCTCTGAACAATAATTTTCTAAAAAAAAATAAAATTTGTGATAACTTAACTTATCAACCTAGCTTTCTTACCTAATTACCCTAATTAGAATAATTAGAAGATGTATTCTGTCTGATTTTATTGAGTTAGTGTTAGATAGAGATACTACTATACAATGAGATGAGGCAATCTATGAAGGAAAGTTAAAAAAAACGAAACTTAACCCTCTTTTTTCTTTTTTTATGTCAGACCAATCACTTCTTTAAAAGATTCTGTACTAGAATATTTCTATATATTTTTTTTATTTCATATTTCCACTTCAAAAAAAAAAAATGATATAGAATGCTATAGAAAAAATAAAAAAACTTATATATAAGCTAGTCATACCATTTTATTATATTGACAATTTTAAAAAACTGATCATACTATGATCATAGTATGATGGCGGTTGAGCAAGTATGCCCCCATCGTCTAGTGGTTCAGGACATCTCTCTTTCAAGGAGGCAGCGGGGATTCGACTTCCCCTGGGGGTAGGGTACTACGAAAGGAAGTTGATCGTGGATTATCCATAAAGTTCTAATAGATTCTTCCTGGGTCGATGCCCGAGCGGTTAATGGGGACGGACTGTAAATTCGTTGGCAATATGTCTACGCTGGTTCAAATCCAGCTCGGCCCAATAATTCGCTGTCTACATAACCCTTTTTGTTTTGCATAAATGACAGAGAAGGATAAGAAAAAAAGTCAAATTTCGGGGTATATTTCAACTTTACTTTTTTATTTATTTCTTGTGTCTCGTTACTTTTTTTTTGTTTACATAAAAAATTCCGATCTTGATCTTGCTAAGGATCCCGATATGGATCCTTTAAATATAAACTTTAATTAACAGAGTCGAGAAAATAATCTATTTTTTATTGTAAAAAAAAGATTATCAATTGATTTTAGAATAATCAAAGGATTACCAGTAATCCGTCTTGCTATCACTAAAGTGATATCCATATAGATATCAATATATCACTTGTGACTTTCTTTGTTACAACACTAATTTGAATCTCACATTGAAATGATTAAAATGAAATCATAATAAGGAATATTTAAGCTATCCCACTTGATTTCCATGGGATTGTAGTTCAATTGGTCAGAGCACCGCTCTGTCAAGGCGGAAGCTGCGGGTTCGAGCCCCGTCAGTCCCGGCGGATTCAATAAAAAAAAAAGACATAACCCCCCCCCCCTCCCCCCTTTTTTTTTTCTTTTTTCATCAAGCAAAAGAAAGGGCTATTTACATTATTTTAACTAGCACCGATTGATGGTAGAGAGACATATGTAAATTAGTATAATTATAATTATTGAGAGCATTAAACACTTAAAGAAAGAGATACTGTATGGGGTTTCTGCTTTTTGTCAATTAATTTCCCATTAACTCGTGTAGGAAAATTAAATAGGATAGCGTATAATACGTTTGCAAAGAGTACCTATATATACTTTTATATCTATGAAGTCAAGGAATTAAAAATAGTTCGAATCCAACCAAGGAAAGAGGATATTTAAAAAATAAAGATAAAATTAGTCTTCCCTTAATGAATATGCTCTTTTTAAAGATTAGAGTCGATATCGAAGAAAAAACTCGTAAGAAAATTGAAACAGTTACTTTTTTGGAATATTCTAGTTTTTTTACCGGGACTCGTCTTTATCTCTTTATCACATTCCCTTTCTTTGTTTTCCAACAAGATGATAGACCCTTAAAAAAAATTTTAAATTTTAAATTGAACTTCGTACTTGTTTTCTCTATTTGATTTCTATTGTTTATTTAAGTTTCTTTAGAAACTCTTTTTGTAAACAATCGAAGTAGAAAAGGTTTTTTATCATATTTCATCAGATGGTTGTACAAGGAAAGTAAAGTATTAGGTTGTAGAAAAGAAAGTGGGTAAAAAGAATCATAAATAAATATTTATTGATTGGATCGGGAATCTCATTATGTATTCGGTGTGGATAAAAGATCTTCTTATGTTATACTATTAAATTCTTGACGATGAATCGATTTTATAGTTCCGATATTGTTATTCATGATATTTCTTTAATTCGATATCATCGAAATCTAATTCATCTGAGTGAGTTTACAAGCGAAAGATTTCTCATCTCTATGGGATTAAATCCCGAGATATTCTAAAGAAAAAAAAATAATAAAGATATCATTCTCCTGGTTTATATCGATGTTCATGATCGATATGGTCTGTCCAAGTCAGCCTAATTTCGGTTTAATCTTGGTTTACTAGGGGTTTTCTAGTTCCCCTATAAATACTAAAGTCCTAAAATGGTTAGGCAACTTAGATCTTATTAATTTTCTTCTGTTCTTGCACTTAAAAGCTTTCCCTTTTCAGCTTTGCTTTGTAAGAACTAGTTTGATTTTGTGAAATTTTGTACTTGCCTTTAATCTATTCTTGCTTATTCTGCTTTCTAATCATGCTTAACCATTATTTCTCTTTGGAACATCGATACTCATGTCGATATCATTCTCTTGGTTTGTATCGATGTCCCTTGGTCGATATGCACGTCAATACAGAAGGCTTCAATGTTGTATCGGTTTGGCTCTCCATGGTGTGAAGTCGAAACAATCGCCCTTTAGTTAAGGCTCATCGGGCAAACAAGTAGATACAGCACCTTGGTATTGTCCTGTCATGTGTATCAGTCTGGGACGTCGATACACTGCTCGGTATGGGCTCCCTTCTGTTGCATCGATGTCTCATAGTCGATATGCTTCCTTCACATCACGCCTTCACTGTACCGATGCTGAAGTGATCGATACTCCCATCGATATACTATGTCTCGATCAGATCATGTTGATATCATCATTGATATTGGCCTATCCGCTTTTGTCCTTTGTCTTGCTTCATTCCCAGCTTACACCCATTGCACCACATGGCCTCCACACTCTTTCTAGTACCTGAATAGAACTCCAAATGCTTGCAAAATGCAATGCAGCTCATAAAACTAAACTAACTCCTAAATGCATGCAAAAGGGACAAGAAGAAGCAAAATATGCATGTTTAAAGACTAAAATAGTGATGAATGCAAGCTAAAATGCCATAAATAATGGAGATATCATAGTCTTAACACACGAGTTTAGCACCATCATTCAGAAGAGATTTGTCCCTAACAAGCTAGAAGACCCAAGAAGTTTCACTCTCCCATGTTCAATTGGACCACTCATGTTTAACAATTGTCTTTGTGATTTGGGAGCAAGCGTGAGTCTTATGCCTCTCTCCATAGCAATGAGGCTCGGTGTCACTGATATAGCTACATATTCCATGCATTTTGCATACATATAAGTTAGTTTCTCACGCATATACATTGCATTTTAGGTTAGTTTGCATCACTTTAGGTCCTAGAGTGTTCTTGCACCAGCATATGCATATTTCTTGCATTTTGCATCGCATACAGGTTGTTTTCGGCTACTTTGGAGTCTTGGAGGGTTCGTGGACGTGCTGAGGCTCGTGAGGATGTTCGTGGACACTTAGAGAAATCAGGATTGCACGCTAAGGACCTGAGATCGAGTAGCAGATCGAGCAAGGCAGGTCGATCTAGACGAGATCGACCAGAAGATCGAGTATGGAGATCGATTTGGAGTACGGACGTAGACGATGCCATGCAGATCGAGGACCGGATCGAGCTTCCAACCCGATCAGCATAAGATCGACTCGGAGATCGACCAAGAGCCGCCCGATTCAGGACATGATCGATTGCCAGATCGAGCTTCGTGATCGATCCCAGACCGACCTTATCCGTCCAGCCTGTTTTTGGACCGTAACGAAGGGGGGGACCATTTGCGGTTTGGCCATTTTAGGCAAAGACCAACGATCCCTTTCATTATCCCGTTTTGTCAACTACTTTTTATCATCTCTCTCGTTTTAGGCGATTCGCCATTGTTAGACTTCGAGCTTTTTCTTGCTTTACTTTTGAATATCGGATCGTTTAAGTTAAATCAATCGTCTTTCATGTTTAGTTCTTTGTTTATTGCATTTTGTACGGTTTATTTCATGAGTCGCGAGTAGTTCCATTGGGTTTTGGGGTTGAGAGGATTCAAAAGGGTCGAAAAGGTTTTCAAGTTTGGTGTTTTCTTGTTCTTCATGGCTTTCTCTTCTAGGATGTCGAGTTCTTAAGACTTAAAGAGTCTCACGCCAAGATCTTTATGATCAGAGAGACCTCTGACCTTGACAGGATCCAGAGATCTCAGAAAATCGCATCCTAGAGACTAGTTACTCTTTCCCAAACGCCATGGTAGTTTAGAGGACTAGTTAAGCCGCGCGTTTGAAATCTGGTTTCCTTGCCTTTCAATCTCTTCTTCCACCAAACGCCATGGGTCTGGAGGAGAGAATGAAGGAGTGATCCATACCGAAAGCCACAGATGGATCTTGTTTTGTTTTCAAGGCTTAGGGAACCTCACAAAGTGAGTAGATCTAAAGTTTTCAACCCAAGCTTAAACCTTTGAAACCCCTGAACATGAATCTCAACCCTGGACCCTCCTTTTAGTATTTCTTAGTCTCTGTTGATCAGTCGCTTGTTGCTTGCTCGCACCCTGGTCATTAGATTCACTTTTGCTTAAACTGCTTTTTAGATCGATCGTTATTGCTCGATCTAGTGGTTGATCCACTAGTCGATTTTTATAAATTCCTAGCTTTGCATTTTTATCGTTTGGTCTGTTCCTAGTAGTAGTTTAATCCCTTATAGTAATTTTAAAATAGTTTTGCCCTGCATTTAATCATTGCATCTAGTTTTTAGGATTTTTATAAAACTGTCCATCATTTGCTTAGTTTTACATAATCCTTGCATTCTCATTGACTTTCTAGCTCCTAGGATTGGATTGACTCCTCTTGCATTGTACTCGTCTCTCACGGATTTCTCTACTCAAATTACAACCTTGAATAATAAGATCAAGCAACTTGAGAAGGGAAAGGCAACATCAAGTGGTCAGAATAGCCTATCGGGCAAGTGTGAGCAGAATCCCATGGAATATGCCAACGCCATTACGCTAAGGAGCGGGAAAGAGCTTGCACCTACGGCTACTCCCAGATCAACGAGGACGTTGAGATTCAAGAGGGGGAGGGTAAGCTTTCAGCCGATGATGAGATAAACTTTGACAATGTTTGGATTCAAGGACCAAGAAGAGGTGACAAAGCAGTTGTGGAGAAGAAAGCGGAGCAAGCTGCTAAGGAGAAGGATGCTTATGTACCTCCACCATATGTACCAAAGTTACCTTTTCCTGGCCATTTCAAGAAGCAACTCATAGAGAAGCATAGAGTCTTGTTTGAGAAGCACCTTAAGGACGTAGAGATCAAGCTACCTCTCGTGGACTGCCTTGCAATGATGCCTAAATGCACCAAATTCTTCAAAGATACGCTCGTGAAGAAGAATAAGGAAAGCAAGGAAGTGCTTGTTCTTAGTGAGGAGTGTAGTGCTGTGATACACAAGGAGATAATCCCTAAGAAGTTGGGAGACCCTGGAAGCTTCACTATACCTTGCGCTTTAGGTCCTTTGGAGTTCAAGAGTTGCCTTTGTGATCTCGGAGCTAGTATAAATCTGATGCCTTATTCCGTGGCAAAGAAGCTTGGCTTTAGCCGTTTCAAGGATTGTAGAATCTCGTTGGTACTAGCTGACAGAAGTGTGAGGTTACCCGTGGGTTTGCTTGAGGACTTGCCAGTAAGAATCAGCGGTGTAAACGTTCCTACAAACTTTGTTGTGCTGGAAATGGGTGAAGAACCTAAGGATCCACTCATTCTCGGTAGACCGTTCTTAGCGACCGCCGGAGCCATCATAGAAGAATGGAAAGATTGCTCTGCACTTGGGTAAAGATATAAGGCTGGACATCAATATCAACGAGGTTTTGAAGAAGCCTACGATAGAAGGGCAAGCTTTCTACATTGAAACGTTGGATGCTTTAGCGGATGAGTTGTTGGAAGAGTTGGCTCAGGAGGATCATTTGAAGCTGGCATTGACTAAGGAGCCAGGGGAGTTCGGTTACGTGGATCAGAGGACTCAGGAATACGTCAACTTGCTTGATTCAAGGAAGGTTGTGCTAGAAGATGAAGGCGTTTGCCTAGAGATCGACTCCGAGATCGATGACATTACTCGATCTAGGGGTCAAATCGACAGTCAGATCGAGGAGGGTGATCGATCCAGGAAATTAATCGAGTCCAAGATCGAGACAGGCCTTCCGATCACTTTGGGGTCTAGTCCGGAGATCGACTCAGCGTCTCGATCTCTCACTCGATCCACATTAAATCGAGTGAGTGAATCGAGCGAAATTGCTCGATCTAGACGACATCAAGAGCAAGATCGACTGGACGACTCGAAGGGATAGCGATTGGCGAAAGCAGCCTCAAGGGTCATGTCTCGAGGTCTAAGGAAGGTTCCAAGGAGGAAAACAACAGCAACAGCCACGAGGATGATTGGAGCGAGCTGCTAGCCCCAAAGGTGGACCTTAAGGAGCTCCCAAAAGGGCTAAGGTATGCTTTCTTAGGGCTTAACAAGACCTATCCTGTGATTGTGAATGAAAACTTAAGTGATGATGAGTTGCACTCGCTCTTAACTGAGTTGAGAAAGTATAGGAAGGCCATTGGGTACTCTCTAAGTGACATCAAGGGCCTTTCACCAATGCTTTGCACTCATAGGATTCACTTGGATAATGAGAACGCCTCTTCTTTAGAACATCAAAGGCGTTTGAATCCTAATTTGAAAGAGGTTGTTAAGAAAGAGATTCTTAAGATTTTAGAGGCTGACATGATCTATCCCATAAGTGACAGCACGTGGGTTTCTCCCATACACGTGGTGCATAAGAAGGGAGGTATCACGCTCATTAAGAATGACAAAGAGGAGCTTATACCTACTAGGACTATTACTGGACACCGTATGTGTATTGATTATAGGAAGCTTAATCTTGCTACTAGAAAGGATCATTTTCCCTTGCCTTTTATTGATCAAATGCTTGAAAGACTTCCTAATCACCCTTACTATTGCTTCATTGATGGATATAGTGGGTTTTTCCAAATACCAATCCATCCAAATGATCAGGAGAAGACGACCTTTACATGCCCTTATGGCACCTTCGCTTATCAAAGGATGCCATTCGGGGTTGTGTAACGCACCGGCTACGTTTCAGCGGTGTATGATGTCGATCTTCTCCGATCTAATAGAAGAGATGGTAGAGGTGTTTATGGATGACTTCTCGGTCTATGGTGCGTCCTTTTCTGCGTGTTTGTTGAATCTTTGCAGGGTATTAAAGCGTTGTAAGGAGACAAACTTGGTGCTTAACTGGGAAAAATGCCACTTCATGGTTAAGGAGGGGATCGTGCTTGGGCATAAGATATCAGAGAAGGGTATTGAGGTCGACAAGGCAAAAAGTGATGACAAGCCTTGAGCCGCCAGTTAACGTCAAAGGAGTGAGAAGTTTCTTGGGACACGCCGGCTTCTACTGGCGCTTCATCAAAGATTTTTCTAAGATTGCACGCCCTCTTACGCGGCTGTTGTGCAAGGAGGCTGAATTCGTCTTTGATAAGGAGTGTTTGCAAGCTTTCGTGACCATCAAGGAGGCCCTAGTATCCGCTCCTATAGTGCAAGCACCAGACTGGACTCTACCTTTCGAGATTATGTGTGATGCTAGTGACTATGCCGTAGGAGCCGTTCTAGGCCAAAAGAAAGATAAGAAGCTGCACGTGATTTACTATGCTTCAAGAACCTTGGATGACACGCAAACGAGGTATACCACTACGGAGAAGGAGCTATTGGCGGTTGTATTCGCCTTTGAGAAGTTTAGGGCTTACCTTGTGGGTTCCAAGACCATTGTTTACACGGATCACGCGGCTTTGCGTTATATCTATTCCAAGAAGGACACTAAGCCGAGGCTTTTGAGATGGATCCTCTTACTCCAAGAAATTGACATGGAGATCAAAGACAAGAAAGGGATAGAGAACGGCGTTGCTGACCATCTCTCTCGGTTAAGGATCAACGAGTCTCTTCCATTCGATGATTCTCTCCCCGAAGAACAACTCATGGCAATCACTACGGCTTTTTGTGGGAACCTAGAAGGGCGGTTTGAGGAAGTTCTGATCTTCAAAGAGGAGGATCTTTCTTGGTACGCGGATATTGTGAACTACTTGGCATGTGGGGAAGAGCCTTCGCATCTTGACAACTACCATAGGAAGAAGTTCATGAGGGACGTGAGCCACTACTATTGGGATGAGCCCTATTTATACAAGAGAGGCGTTGATAGCCTGTACAGAAGATGCGTGATAAAGGAGGAAGCAAGAGATATCATCTTTCATTGCCACGGTTCTTTGTATGGCGGGCACTTTGCTTCATTCAAAACTGCCACTAAGGTCTTGCAAGCCGGCTTCTGGTAGCCGTTCATCTTCAAAGACACCCATGAGTTCGTGATGAGTTGCGAAGCTTGTCAAAGTGCAGGGAATATCACAAAAAGGAATGAGATGCCTCAAGTTCCTATCTTCGAGGTAGACGTCTTTGACGCGTGGGGCATAGACTTCATGGGGCCGTTTCCTTCATCATACGGCAACAAGTTCATACTCGTGGCTGTTGACTACGTCTCTAAATGGGTTGAGGCCATTGCTTCCCCAACAAACGACTCTAAGGTGGTGATCAAACTCTTTAAGAACATCATTTTCCCGAGGTTTGGAGTACCCAAGGTGGTGATAAGCGACGGAGGAAGCCATTTCATCAACATGCTGTTTGAAAATCTTCTAAGGAAGTATGGCGTGAAGCACAAGGTAGCTACACCTTACCATCCTCAAACGAGTGGCCAAGTGGAGGTCTCTAACCGTCAGATCAAGGCAATACTCGAGAGAACAGTTGGGTTTACTCGGAAGGATTGGGCAGTGAAGTTAGATGATGCTTTGTGGGCTTATCGGACTGCTTTCAAGACGCCCATCGGTACTACTCCTGTCACTCTTCTCTACGGCAAAGGATGTCACCTCCCCGTTGAGTTGGAACATAGGGCGTTGTGGGCTGTGAAGCGGCTGAATTTTGATCTGAAGACGGCTCAGGAGAAGCGGTTGATCCAGTAGCATGAGCTTGATGAGCTGAGGCTGGACGCTTACGAAAGCGCTAGGATCTACAAGGAACGTACCAAGGCTGCTCATGACAAGAAGCTGGTACCTAAGGAGCTTAAGGAAGGGAGTTTGGTGCTGCTTTACAATTCAAGGCTCAAGCTATTTCCAGGGAAGCTAAAGTCACGGTGGAGTGGTCCGTATGAAATCAAGGAAGTATTACCTTACGGAACTGTCACGTTGGTGGCAAGAGTGGAAATGCATTCACAGTGAACGGACACAGAGTTAAGCCATACATGGCGAGTGCATTTGACAAGGAGAGCACCTCAATGCTCCTCTAAGACCCACCATATGCCTAAACCAAGTAAAGTCTAGCTAAAGACGTTAAAGAAAGCGCACTTGGGAGGCATTCCCATGTCTATCCTGTACATATTTTTGCTTTATTTCTTTTCTAGTTTTATGTTTTTATCTTGTGAGTGTGTAGGAACAGGTATAAGGGATTGCAGGCAAAGATCTTAGATCCAAAAGGAGTGAGAAGGGACGAATATCGATTAGAGATCGAGTGCTAGATCGATTAATCCTAACTCGATCTTTACTAGATCGAGTTAGTGAATCGAGAGGAGTTAGTCGATCTAGATGAGATCGAGTGACAAGGTCGATCTAGATAAGCACGGATCGATCGGTCCCATCTAGATCGACCGATCTAAAATGTCTTGGGAAATTCTTGGAGTTTAGATCGATCGATCCAAAAATGGATCGACCGATCTATTTTCTCTCAGGAAAATCCTTCAAAGACATATTGATCACTCGACTCGATCCATCACTCGATCTAAGCCGAATCGACCCCTGAATCGAGAACATAACTCGATCACGCGGACTCAGCCTAGTTGACCAAAAGTCAAGGAACGAGAGAGTATAATCGATCTAATACTCGATTCTAGTCCAATCGAATCACTGATCGATCAAATCTCTCGATCCAGCCATTATGGGCATGAGATCGAGTCCTAGATCGACCAAAGGGACTCGATCTCATGCCGAGGTAACAAAAATTTTTCCCTCCCTTTCTCCTTTCCCTCGCTTTTTAATTTTGAATGGTGGTCAATGCAAGAATCTTTGACCACGAAAGTTGTGCCTTGACCACCTTTTGTCAGAAAACCGCTTTCATCACCCATGGTTTTAGATTTTTGTTGCCTTTATATTTTCAACGATTTCACACTCTCTCATTTCTATTCTTGCAAATTTTAAATCGAGAGAGAGTGTTCTTCTTCCATTCCTAAAGGCATTTAGCTCTTGTCTTCGATCTTGCAAAGGTATTTCAAGATTTTGAATTAAATCTTTTCAAAATTTCATTTTGTCACCGCTTGATCGATTTAAGTTGCTAAAGGTTTTAACGATTTTTTAAAAAGTAGCTAGAAATCAGGAAATAATCTATATTTAATTCCATCTCTAGATTTTCTTTTCCTTTATCTAGATACAATTTTTATAAATCCTCCAAAAATCTAGGGTGTTAGTTGTAGATTTTTCCTTCTCGCTAGTCGCTTTCTCGATTTCTCGCCGCCTTTGCCTACTCTTCTGTTTGAGAACCGTGTTTCAGGCACCAATGGCACCTAAGAGAACCAGAGAAGAGGCTGCACAGAGAGAGGATGAACAACGAGTGGTTCAGGAAGAGGGAACTCAAAAAGTTCAAGAGGAGGAACCTCAGCAAGTTCATGAGAGGACCCGTTGGACTAAGGAGGAAAAGGCAGCAAAGAAGAGATTAGAGATGCTGCGCTTCGAGCCTACCAAGTTCGCGAGCAGAGACTTGCTGGAAAGGATGGGTCTCCTAGGGGATTTCGACTCCCTTCTCCAAAACATGGGGCTTGCTTGCCTTTCAAGGATGGACTGTCCAACATATCCGCAAGTGACAATGGATTTCCTCTCTACCTTGGCGTTGTCCTATGAGAATCCGAGCCTCCCAACTCCCTCTCAAGGGCATCTCAGCTTCAAGGTCAAGAAGCGGTCCTATCACCTTTCCATTGAGGAGCTTTGCCAAGCATATGGACTCAATGCCGCGGCTAAACAAGTGGAGTTTTCCCCTCTCAAAAATGCCAGCATCATATGGGACGTGCTTTGCGATGAAGAGTACAAAGCCAACAAGGCTAAAATCAAGAAGGTGAGGAATCCCGTTCTGAGGTACACGCTCAAGTTGTTGGCGAACACCTTCAGCGGACGAGCCGTGTCTCCCACGGTGACGAAGACCGAGCTGTGTTTCCTCTTCCAAGGGATCAAGAAGATACTATGCATCAGCGAAGAGGAGAACCACGATCCGCTGATGGATGACCTCGGGAACGATGTCAACTACGGGTGTATTCTAGCCTCCTCCTTCATGAAGTACAAGGCTTACGCTCTTAGATGCGAGGCGAGCTTAGCTTACATTGGAGGGTATCTCACGCCGCTCTTCATCCAAGCCGGTGTACCACTTCAACGGTTCGAGCCTTGCGCGGACAGGTCATTCATGGACGAGACTTACATGCGAAATACCGATAGCTTGGGACCTACGCCAGCTCCAGGATTCTTCGCTTATCAGTTCTACGATGACGGAGGGAAGAAGAACGTGTGCATCTTACCCAACGTTGAGGAGACTAACTTGGATAGCATCGGTATGATTCAGTTCCGCCCAACACACGAGGAGTGCTACGCCCCACTTGGTACAACAATGATGCCCATTCAGTCCACGCGAGAGCAATCAGAGTCACCGCCATCAGATGGAGCAATGCCAGCCCACTTTGAGCTTCCGAGGATGGACTTTGAGCCGCAGACCAAGGCTGAGAAGTTTCTTGCTTCGGTGGTAGAGGTGCAGCGAAAGATAACCAAGTGGCAAGGGAAGATGATCAAGAAGCTTGCCAAGAAAGTCAAGGCGCTTCAAGGTAGCTCATCTGCGAAGTCTAAGGGGTCCAAGAGTGAAGAGGTTTACCAGCCCGAGAAGAGGAGGAGATCAACTGGCGGTATTGTCATCTGTGAGCAGCAAGGCACCGCGCAACAAGCTCGCCATTCCGTTCATGGTTTCCCCACCGAGGATAAAGGAAAGGACATAGCCCGACGCTCCTCTAGCAAGAGCAGCTCCGCTGGAACATCCTCAAGTTCCAGCCGAGTTTAGCTCCAAGGTACCAACAACCTTCCATTGTACATACCATTCATATTTTCTTTGTCTTTGCGTTGTGTTTTTAGCTCCTTTGAATTTGTTTGCCACCGGGACGGTGTCATTCAAGTTTGGGGGAGTATGTGTGTGGTTTGACATGTTTATTCTGATCTTATTTTCCCTTTAGCATCCTTGAGTCTTCATTACATGAAAAATTGGTATATTTTTAAAAATTTTTAAGAAAAATTCATGTAGTTGTATTCACATTGTTAAGCATTTTAGGATTGAGTCTAGAATTTTTAAGCATCTAGGTTGTTTACATTTGCATAAGGGGTTAAAGTTTTCTTTAAAAGGTGTTCAACTCATGAATAGTTTCAATATCCTAGTTATTAGTTCTCTAATGCTTTGCTCACACTTTGAAAGTAAGTTCTTACCATGCTTGGATCACTTGTTTTGATTTTCGTGACTTGAATTGAACTCTCATAATTTGAAACTTGTCCTAATAAGTGAGAACTTTAATCTGAATTTTTTAAATATCATCTTTATGCATTTGAAAATGAACACATAGATTTTAAAATATTTAGGCTCTCTTCTTCCTTTTACCACTCTTTGTGAGCCTAAGTAGAACACCCGCCTTGACCCTTACCTTTCTTTGAAGCCAAGTTTTCGTGTGTGATATCATTGTGAGGCCTCTTTCGGTTTGAACTTAGCATAATGTGTTACGTTTAGGCGACATGATTAGGTTCTCATATGATTGCTAGCTTTGCATTTTGAAGCTAGATGTAGGCTTAGGATAAGTTTGGGGGATCATTGGGGTTGCTTTCATGTTTATATGCTTTCGATTTCAAAAGAGTTTGGTATTTGAAGTAAGAAAAAGGTTTTAAGTGAAAGGTTTTGTGTTTAAAATGTATAATGCTCCAATAATTTCAGAAGATGGCTCTCTCAAATTAAAAAGAAAAGAAAATAAAAAATAAATAAATTAAAGAGCCTAAGTGCCAAAAATAAAAAGAAAAGAAAAAGAAAGAAAAAAATATAAGAGAGCTATCAATAAGAAAAATAAGGGGCTTAATATTTTCAAACCTTTTCACTAGCCTAAAAGAGTTAAGATGTTTTCTATTTTTATTTGGGGTTTGCTAAGCTTTTGCTTTGGAGATAAGGGTAGGTTTTAGGAGGGTGAGTGAGCTTAAAAGAAAGAAATGAGAGGGGTTTTAGGATCAGTGTTAGTTTACATGGGTAGATAAGAATCTAATCATGTATGCATCAATTGCCTTTACCTTTAGCATTATGCATAAAGTTCTTACCATTTTCGAGATATACCCTTTGCTTAAAATAGATCCTCTTTAAAATGAGATCATTCTATGCTCATAGCCTTTACCCTTAGCCAAATGTGTTTTGCTTTAAAGTGCATAAGTTTGATTCATGGTTCGGTCATTAATGAATGTTAAAGGATGAGTTTCTTTGATTGTTTGGAATAGGAGAGTCATGATCTGAAATTCTTTGTGCGATGAGTATGGCAAAGTTCTTTGGAGTATGAGTGTGTGTATTGCATTTTAGAACTAGTAACTAGGACGTTGATATTGATTCATTTGAAAGACACCTTTGCAAGAAGCTTAAACCCCCATTTGTTTTAAAACCTCTCTCCCTTCTTTAATCTTGTTTGCTTGAGGGCAAGCAAAAGGTAAGTTTGGGGGAGTTGATATAGCTGCATATTCCATGCATTTTGCATACATATAAGTTAGTTTCTCACGCATATACATTGCATTTTAGGTTAGTTTGCATCACTTTAGGTCCTAGAGTGTTCTTGCACCAGCATATGCATATTTCTTGCATTTTGCATTGCATACAGGTTGTTTTCGGCTACTTTGGAGTCTTGGAGGGTTCGTGGACGTGCTGAGGCTCGTGAGGATGTTCGTGGACACTTGGAGAAATCAGGATTGCACGCTAAGGAACTGAGATCGAGTAGCAGATCGAGCAAGGCAGGTCGATCTAGACGAGATCGACCAGAAGATCGAGTATGGATATCGATTTGGAGTACGGACGTAGACGACGCCTTGCAGATCGAGGACCGGATCGAGCTTCCAACCCGTTCAGCATAAGATCGACTCGGAGATCATCAAAGAGCCGCCCGATTCAGGATATGATCGATTGCCAGATCGAGCTTCGTGATCGATCCTAGACCAACCTTATCCATCCAGCCTGTTTTTGGACCGTAGCGAGGGGGGGGACCATTTGCGGTTTGGCCATTTTAGGCAAAGACCAACGATCCCTTTCATTATCCCGTTTTGTCGACTACTTTTTATCATCTCTCTCGTTTTAGGCGATTCACCATTGTTAGACTTCGAGAATTTTTCTTGCTTTACTTTTGAATATCGGATCGTTTAAGTTAAATCAATCGTCTTTCATGTTTAGTTCTTTGTTTATTGCATTTCGTACGGTTTATTTCATGAGTCGCGAGTAGTTCCATTGGGTTTTGGGGTTGAGAGGATTCAAAGGGGTCGAAAAGGTTTTCAAGTTTGGTGTTTTCTTGTTCTTCATGGCTTTCTCTTCTAGGATGTCGAGTTCTTAAGGCTTAAAGAGTCTCACGCCAAGATCTTTATGATCAGAGAGACCTCTTACCTTGACAGGATCCAGAGATCTCAGAAAATCGCATCCTAGAGACTAGTTACTCTTTCCCAAACGCCATGGTAGTTTAGAGGACTAGTTAAGCCGTGTGTTTGAAATCTGGTTTCCTTGCCTTTTAATCTCTTCTTCCGCCAAACGCCATGGGTCTGGAGGAGAGAATGAAGGAGTGATCCATACTGAAAGCCACGGATGGATCTTGTTTTGTTTTCAAGGCTTAGGGAACCTCACAAAGTGAGTAGATCTAAAGTTTTCAACCCAAGCTTAAACCTTTGAAACTCCTGAACATGAATCTCAACCCTGGACCCTCCTTTTAGTATTTCTTAGTCTCTGTTGATCATTCGCTTGTTGCTTGCTCGCACCCTGGTCATTAGATTCGCTTTTGCTTAAACTGCTTTTTAGATCGATCGTTATTGCTCGATCTAGTGGTCGATCCACTAGTCGATTTTTATAAATTCCTAGCTTTGCATTTTTATTGTTTGGTCTGTTCCTAGTAGTAGTTTAATCCCTTTTAGTAATTTTAAAATAGTTTTCCCCTGCATTTAATCATTGCATCTAGTTTTGAGATTTTTACAAAACTGTCCATCATTTGCTTAGTTTTACATAATCCTTGCATTCTCATTGACTTTCTAGCTCCTAGGATTGGATTGAATCCTCTTGTATTGTACTACAACTAAGTGCTGCTTGAGTTTTATAACCTCCTGTTGCATTTGCTCATCCTAGAAAAAAACTTGTTATCAGTCACGAGGTATAAGTGAGGTACAATCTCCTTGATATTGGATGACCATTCTGTGAGACTCCCAACTGGTCTACTTGAAGACGTTCCCGTTCAGATTGGAGACATTGAAATGCTAATGGACTTTATGGTTTTATAGATGGACGAAGAGCCAAGAGACCCTTTGATCTTTGGGATACCGTTTTTAGAAATCGTGAGTATTATGCCTCTTTCCATAGCAATGAGGCTCTGTGTCACGAGATATAAGTTAGGTACAATCTCCTTTATATTGGATGACTGTTCTGTGAGACTCCCAAATGGTCTACTTGAAGATGCTTCCGTTCAGATTGGAGACAATGAAGTGCCAACGGATTTTATGTTTTTATAGATGGATGAAGAGCCGAGATACCCTATGATCTTTGACAGACCGTTTCTAGCAAGCGTGAGTCTAATACCTCTCTCCATCGCAATGAGGCTCGGTGTCACGAGATATAAGTCAGGTACAATCTCCTTGATAATGGCTGACCGTTCTGTGAGATTTCCAAAGGGTCTACTTGAAGACGTTCCCGTTCAGATTGAATACATTGAAATGCCAACAGACTTTATGGTTTTATAGATGGATGATGAATCAAGAGACCCTTTGATCTTTGGCATACCGTTTCTAGCTACAGCCGGGGCAGTGATTGATGTGAAGAACAGAAGTTTGTACCAAACAGATGTACCGCTCAAGGTACCTCCTTCCCTGCTTGATATGAACTTACCCGAGAAAATCATTTGACCATCTTTGACTTCCTTATTTTGTTGACTAAGGTTATTTTAGGGATGTTTCTTATAAATAGCTAAACCTAGATCTCATTTCTCTTATCCTTTCACTTTTCCAATGCTTTGCTTTGGATTTTCAAAGAACAAGAACAAACCCTTTGTGGGTTGAGATTAGAGCACTTGTATATATTTGTTTAAGATTTCTTAGTCTTGCTTTCTTGTTTATTCTGTCTTTGTCATTTTTGAATTTTGTTCATGAGTATTGATTTTGAAGGTTCTTGATTTTGGTGATCAAAAGTGTTTTCTTTGATGTTTAAAGAAGATTAGGATGTTAGATCTTTGATTATCTCTTCTTGTGTGATTATGCTTAAAGCCTAATATCTCTCTTTGGCCTAAAATAGATCCTAGACATATTATTTTCACCAAGGTGTTTGATGAAATGTCTGAATGAGTTTCATAGCTTAAAAATGATGTTTTGATTGTGATGACTCATTGCATCTATTATTTCATGCTTTGATTGTGTTTAATGCTAGATTACTTAAGGGATGGGAAATCGTTTTTAGACATTGATTATCCATGGGAGTGGGAGTTGATGTTTGATCCATTGCACAAGAGATTATCATGCTTAGCCTAAGGGATTCGTTGTCTAAAGTGCTTTGTGGCTCTATGGACTTTCTGATTTAAATCTTGCTGATTGTATTTCCACCATTGACTGTGGATTAAGAGTGTGATAAGTCAAAGAGATTTGTGCCAAGGGATTGGATTAGTCTATATTAGTAGTCCTTGCTTAGAGATTAATGCATTGATCTTTGCTTGAAAACCTTGTTCATGATTTGGAACCACCTTGCTAATTATTTAGTCTTGAACCTTGCTTTTTGTGTTTGCTTTATCTGTATGCTTTCTTCTTGTTCGCCTTAGCCTAAGGGATTAGTTGTCTAAGGTACTTTTTGGCTCTATGAACTTTGTGATTTAAAGCTTACTGATTGTATTTTCACCATTGGCCGTGGGTTAGGAGTGTGATTAGTCAAAGAGATTAGTGCCAAGGGATTGGATTAGTCTATATTAATAGTCTTTGCTTCGAGACTAATGCATTGATCTTTGCTTGAAAACTTTGTTCATGATTTGGAACCACCTCGCTAATCATTTAGTCTTGAACCTTGCTTTTTGTGTTTGCTTTATGTGTATGCTTTCTTCTTGTTCACTTTAGGTTGTTAGTTTTAAAACCCCCTTTTTATTTGATTAGGCCTAGCTTAGCAAGTTTTCTGCATCTTGATTGTTCCTTAGTCCTTGGATTGGATTGATAACATTTCTATGCTGCAATGGCATGTGTAGAGAGATTGAAAAGATAGAAAATATCTTCTTTCAATGAAGCTAAGGTGGTGCTAAAGCTTTTCAAGTCCACCATCTTCCCAAGATTTAAAGTACCAAGAGTAGTGATAAGTGATGGCGGTAGCCACTTTATCAACAAAGTGTTTGAGAACCTTTTAAGGAAGCACATAGTGAAACATAAGGTAGCTACGCTTTACCATCCCTAAACGAGCGGACAAGTGGAGGTCTCTAACCAAGAGATCAAGGCGATCCTCGAGAAGACGGTTAGAGTAACCAGAAAAGATTGGTCGGCAAAGCTAGACGACGCTTTATGGGCTTATCGTTCCACCTTCAAGACTCCCATCAGATATTCTCCTTTCGCTCTCCTCTATGGCAAGGATTGCCATCTTCCCGTTGAGCTAGAGTATAAGGCTTAATGGGCTACTAAGCTCTTGAACTTTGACATCAATACCACCTAAGAAAAGCGGTTGATAAACCTTCTTGAACTAGAAGAGACCCGTCTTGAAGAGTTTGAGAGCTCTTAGATCTATAAGGAGAAAACCAAGGCTTTCCACGACAAGAAGCTCAAGCCAAAGAGTTTCACACTAGGCGACCAAGTGCTGCTGTACAAATCAAGGTTGAAGCTCTTTCCCGAGAAACTTAAGTCTAGATGTTCCGGTCCATTCACCATAAAAGAAGTCTTGCCGTATGGAGCCGTGACACTACTCACCAAGGAAGGGGAGGACTAAACAATCAATGGTAACATAATGAAGCCTTACTTGGCATGTGAAAATTACCAGTTGGGAGAGATGATAGCTTGATATATTAGAGAATTTTAGGCTGAATTTCATGCATGTTTTATTTTGTTCTTACATTATTTCTTATCATTTTAGTCCCATTTACATTTAGAAGTAGCCATGCATGCATTTAGATTAGGAATGCATACATTTGCATGTTTAAGGTGTATTTCAGGTGTTTTTGGGGCTAAGGAGACTTATTAGAGGATGGAGGATCATCTGAAGTCAAAGAAATATGAGATAAGAACGAAGCAAAGCTGTTTAGAAGCTGCACCGAGGTCCCACATCGAGGCCTTTACTCGGTTCAACAGGATGCGAGTTAAAGATCGGTCCGAACGAAGCCTCTCCCCTCATATTCAGGCTCCACGTTCTTCATAAAAAGATGTAGAGGATTGGAATAGCTTACCAATGGTGGTCGAATCATCTCATTTGGATCTGGGGTTAAATAGATAGAGTGATTTCAGCTACGCAGTTTTCACCAGCCTGCTTTACCGGAGTAGTGCATCGACCAAAACATCAGGCAAAACTCCCCGATGCGTGCTGAACCGACCAAAGCTGTCTGAAGCAACAGGGAAAGAATGTATCGACCTATTGCATTGAGCAAAACATCATCCATTCTGCTTGATGCACTTTCTCTGCGCTGTTGACCAACTTTTTCTGCTTTTGACCAAACCTTATCCTTTTATCTTTATAAGTTTTTGGCTTATCTTTTTTAGCACCTATATTGTTTCTTATCCTTAATTTCGACCCTGTGAAGAACAAGGGAGAGAATTTTGGGATTTGTAAAACAAAGATCATCCTTTTTTATAAAATCTTGCATTTTCTTTACATTCATTTTTTTGCTAGTTCTTAATTATGTTTATCTTGCTTATCTCTGTTGTTTCCGTGGCTTTAGTTATGGTTAGGAGTAGTTTCGTTTTGGTTTAAGGTTAAGGCAGATGGGGTGATTATTGTAATTGATTAAGGTGTTTTGGACTTAGATCTTCTCATTCCTTTTCTTGTGTGATTGTGCTTAATATCTACTCTTTGAAGGATAAGCAAATGTTAGGATAATGTGCACTCTATGTGTTTGATGAAATTCCTAAAGGTGTCATTACATGAAGTTGATGTTTAAATGATCATATTTCTTTGCATCTTTACCTCTTGCTTGAATATGTTTATAGCTTATGACCACATTGGTGGAACTTTTCTTAGATTTCTATTATGCATCACAAGTGTGAGTAGAAGTCTGAACCATTGCACAAGAGATTAGTAGAACTAGCCTAACAAAATTAGATGCTATGATGCTTTTTGGTTATATGGAACTTGTTATTAATGCTTGCTATTTTTAAATACACCATCACAAGTGGGTTCGAAATGCTAGGATGCTTTTTGGTTATATGGAACTTGTTATTAATGCTTGCTTTTTTTAAATACACCATCACAAGTGGGTTCAAAATGCATTGAGTCAAAGGGATTGATATCTATAACACTGTTTCCTTACCTAAGGTTGAGTGTCTAGAATTGCTTGCTTTGATCACCTTAATCATGAACAATGGATTACCTATCATCATTGCCTTAGTCTTGAACCTTGCTTTTAAATTTCAAATTTGTTTAGTAGTTACCCTGTTTTGCTCTGTTTCATTTGCTTGTTATTGCGTACTGTCTTGTTACTTTTCAGCTCTTTAGTATTCATAGTTTGAACTCTTTAGTTTTCTTGCTTGTGTTAGTTGGTTGCTTGAACTTTTAAATCCATTTTTAGCTTAGCTTAACAAGCTTCTGCATCTCCATTACACTACCCCCATAAAGGATTGATAAACCTCATCTATACAACTTCTGAATTAGAGAGGGATTGAGTTAAGACTTGCAAAAGTCCTTGTTCAAGAGAAGAGTTCAGCCCCTCTATAAGACCCCAAGACTAAGCGGCTAAGAAAGATCAAGTTACGCGACTAAAAAAAGCGCTCTTGGGAGGCACCCCAAGCTTATCATTTTTTATATTTTTCTTCCTTTTTCTTTCAGTATAATGTTGTTAGGAGTTTTGTAGGTGGATCAGACAATCCACGGTGATGCAAGGACAAAAGAGATAGCGAGCACCAGGCATTCATGAGACTATATCGGTTTGACCAAATGGTCTTAAACCGAGGCAGGTGATCGCAATGAGGTCTGATAACGGTTATGAGATGATGTGCCGAGCTGTTTACTGTCATATCGAATAAGCCCACAGTTTCAGTCTGTGGCAGTACAACATGTCGGACCACATATCCGGGTCAACCCATTGTGATTCACCTCGGCCTTTACACCGACCATCTGTACTGGCCATTTCATCTAGGTACAGCCGCGACGGTCTCACACAACAGTCACAGACCAATGTGACCATAGGTAACTTCTTTCTTTCCTTCTAATGTAAATTCCTCTTCCAATATTGGTTTATTGGTTTCGTCCTTTTAAGCTGTGTAATTTAAGTTTGGGGGAGGATTGTGTGCATAACATCTGCTTGTTTTCTTATTTTACATTTTCATCTTTGAGTCTCATACGTAAGAAAATCTTTTAAAAATCATTATTTTTTTATTTTTTTTCAAGCATACTTAGATGCATTTCATCTTAGGATCGAGTCCAGATTGTTCACATTTAGGTTTCATTACATTTTGTATAGGACGTAGAATATTTTCCTTAGAAGATGCCAATTCGAATCATGAGATCAATGCCCTTATTCATAATTGCGAGATGCATTTTGAGATAAATCAAATTTAAAGTAGCACCACACTTGGGATCCATGCTTAGACAATTGATTCTCTGTTGAAAACGCTGAATCTGATTCTTTTCCGTAGCCTATTTAAACCATTATTGTGCTTGTGTTTGGACATTAAACTCATAGCTAACAGTATCTACATGAAAATCAGTATCTACCTAAAAGCTAATTAGGTACACGGGTAGATGAAAATCAAACTTTGTATAGATAAATTAGTTTTTACTCTTAGTATTTTGCCATAAGTTGATTCCTTTTTTGACCGATCATTTATTTACAGTAGCCCTTGTTGATATCATACTTAGCTCAAGACAAAATCTTATAACCAAATGAGTTTAGTTGACAAGCACAAGCATGATCTGCGGGTCTAGATTATTAATGAATGTAAAAAAGGAAAGATGTTTTGAACGTGTCTAGGCTGAGATAAACCTATTTGCTTGTTGTGATAGGTGTGGCTAAGACTTTGAGAGTAGGAATGATATGATTGGCATCTCGTAACTATAAGCATGGACCTTGATCTGATTTATCTTATTGGCATTTCTAGGAATTGAGCATCCGAACTTTTGGAAACCTCACTTCCTTGTTGTTATTTGTTTGCTTGCGAACATGGAAAAAGGCAATTTTGGGGATGTTGATACCTCTACACATTACATTATTTCATGAGTACATTCATGATAGTTAGAGTCTCATTTGTGCACATATCCCCTAGTTTTCACCCCGTTTACATTCATACTATGTTTAGCATGCATTAGGATATATTTCTGTCATTTGTGCATGTTTGGAGCTCTTATTTGGTGCTCGAGGAGTTGAGGTTAGCTGGGAAAGGTAAAGAGTGATCTGCAAGCCAAGATGATAGAAGATAGAGAAGATAGATGATTTCTCTTAGAGCACCGGGCAGCTACTCGATATTGTTGGCACGAAGATTGCACATAGTCCAAGCCCAAAGATTGACCCCAATGCAGAACAGCTGAAGCCTGTGCTAAAAGACATTTTCTCGCGCAACATCGGGTGACCACAACAGCTCCACACCAACGTGCAGCCTGACGGGAGACCAATATCGGACAGCTGAAACAGAAACAATCCATTGTGCGGATGAAGACAAGGGACTTTGCTTTTTGCCTCAGATCCACTTTAGCCGAGAGGATAAGGCTGCGTCTAAGGGTTTTAGGGACCACTTATATAAACCTGCTTTTGGACATTTCTAGACAGAATCTTTTTTCTAGCTTCTTTTTTTGCCTCTCTAATTCGGTCATCTTCTTGATCTTTCTTTCGCACCATTGTAGTTCTTTCTCTTTGAAAAAACAGTTTGTAGTTCTCGCTTAAGATTTAATTCATTTACGTTTTTGTCAATATTTTCTCCTTCTGTAATCATGCTTATCATATATTTCTTTATTGGATTGGTGACTAGCGTAATGATTAATGATTAGTTACTTACGGTTTTAGAGATAAGGTTGGAGTAAAAGTGTTAAAGGTTGAATCTTTGATGTTTATTTATGCTAAAATCATTGTCGTCCTTTCTTATTTGATGCTCTTATTGCATAATCATCTTCGCTATTTAATTTATGCCTTCAAGCTCTCCCAAGCACATACCATGCTTGATGAAGATCTAAAATCAATCTCATAAGAAATTTGCTTTTCTTATCCTAAGACATTAGTTGTTTACGGAGCGTTTTTTCATTAATAGAGTTGTTTATTTATGCTTGCTATTTCCATATGCGAGAGCTAGGTTAGGTTGTGTGGTAGCAAAGTGATTCTTATCACAAGAGTGGATTAATCTTACTAAGAACTCTATGCCTAAGAATTAGCGTAAAGGTAGTCGATTTATGCATTAAGGAATAACCTTATTCATTTTATCTATTTATATATCAACTATAGAATCAATCTTTAATACCCCTTGTTCACTTAGTCTTGTTCTTATTTAGTCTCGTTTATTGAAAGTTCTTGTTTACGCTTTGATTATTTGCTTTTGTGACAGCTAGGTTGATAGAGACTATTCATCTAGAACCTCTCTAATCCTTTCTAGCTTGCCTATAAATCCACTAGGCTCACTACCTCGAATCTTGCCCAACTGATTGATAAGACCCTCCTATAGAACATTCGGATCCTAAGTAGAATGGGCTATTGACCAAGTAGACACATACGAAATATTTATCTGTACACCACGTTTTCATCCTTGTACACCATATTTTGGCTTCCTTGACCTTTAAAACCTGCATAGAACTTATTTGGAGAAGACAAGTACATTATATCTGGTGGATCAAATAACAATGGATCTTGTATAGCAAAGTAATTTGCCTTAGCTTTAGTATCTGTGTTTGCTCTTGTCTGCATAACATAGATTTCTCTTTAGGCCAATGGGACAAGAATAAGCTTACACTTTTTGATGCTGAATGAATACTCGTTTGTACGACCATTATGAGAAACATCTCAGTCATATTGCCAAGGTCTTCCTAGCAAAACATTGCCTGTTTGCATTGGTGCAACATCACACAAGACTTTTGTATTGGCCGATGGAGAATAGGTTCTACTTGCTTAGACACTTTTAGCTCTTCTTTGTCATTGAGTCATTTGATTTTATAGGGCCTCATATGTTGTATTGTAGGGAGTCCAAGTTTCTCACCTAAAGATACACTAGCAATGTTCGCACATGAACCACTATTAATAATTAAATGACATACCTTATCCTTGATTGTACATTGAGAGTGGAATACACTATCTTGTTGTTCTTGATCTTCTAGCACTGGTTTTGAATTCAGTGCTCTTTGAATGACTAAAAGCTCGCCTTCTTCAGCATATATAATGATGCCTTTATCAATACTCTCGGCCATGACTTCATCTTGCGAATTTTATCCATCAGGAGTGGCGATCATGATTCTTTTATTGGGACATTCTCTTGACATATTGTCCCTGCCTTGATATTTATAGCAAATGATGCCATGAGATCTTTGAGAAGTACTAGACTTACCTTGGTCACTACAGTGATCATTGGATTTGAATCAAGATTCCACCACTACTGATTTGCCTTTATCTGCAGGTTGAGGTTGAACTTGTTGCTGTGATGGTTGAGTTTGATTCCAAGTGTTATGATTAAAACAGTTTCTTGTTGATGTCTTCTTCTTTATCTATTGTTCTCGTTGAATAGCTAAGTGGAGAAGCTTTGGTAATGGCTGGTACGGCTGCAGTTTCCACCTTTTTGTATTATTTTGTAAGCCTTTTACAAATTGAGACATAGGGGATTCTTCTGTTTCATCTAGCTCAAGATGACTTCTCAAGAGATCAAACTCTTTATAGTATTCTTCTACACTTATATATCTCTGTAATAAAGCACAAAATTTTCTTAGTAAATCTCGATGGTAATGAGGCGGGACATACCTTTTATGAAGCTCAAACTTTATGTTTACCCATCATATGATTTGAGGATAGCATAGCCTCCTCTTCTCAGCTACTTCTCGATCCCACCATGCTAAAGCGTGATCGGTAAGACTAGAAATGGCAAGTGAAATCTTCTTTGGCTCGTTATAAGCATAGTATTCGAAAAGATGCTTCATTCTTCTTTCCCATTCTATGTATGCTGTTGGATCTATCTTTCCTGATCATATTAGAGCCGTGAGTTTAACTTTTGTTGGCAAGTTTCTATCCTCATTGAGTGGCCGGTTGCGATCAGCTTGGAATCTTCTGTTTAAGAGATCTTGTGCTACATGTATAGGGCCTGGTGCTCAGGGTTGATGTACCCCAGGTGGCTTTTTACACGGTTTGGATCATTAGGGCTGATGCTTGATATCAAAAGGAGGAATTTGTATCAACCTCTGCATCGGGCATCACCCCGATACAGAAAAATTTGGGAAAAACTGGCGTTCTATGAAGCACCTCCGTATCAGACATCTGTGTTGGCGTCCAAGCCGATATGAAAAGCAAGAAAGTGTATCGAGGTGCATGTATGGAGGAGATGGCCGATATCAACCCCCTTCCTAGCCAACTTTGACTTTGGCCAATACTCGGATTCAACCCTTGACCAGCTTCGACCCTTCACTATTATTAATCAGTAACCTTATCTTATCTTTTGATTATGCTTGATCTTATCTTTAAGCAACAAAAACCTTATCTCTAACCACTCTTTTTCTTGTTCTTAAGCAAATTTTCCAGTTTTTGGTATTTGTAAGCAACAATTTGAGTTTTTAATATAATTTAGTATTTTTTGTTATTGTTCTTCATCCTATTCCTTTTGACCATGGTTTCTCTCACCATCTATCTAGATTTTGAGGGATCAATCATGGTTTGTGAGTAGTTAATTTTTGGGTTTAAGGATGGGTTAGATTTAGGATGATCTAAGGCTTATAACTTTATATTTAGGTGTAGGTGATGTTAGATCCTTCACTATTAGATGTTGTTAATGCTTGAATCTTATTGATCATCTGATTTTCGAACTTAGGATTTCTCTGCATTAAAAGTGTTTGTTTAAATGCCTGAACGAACCTCTTAGTGGATTTGCTTATCCTTACACATGAGAATGGATGACTAGGGATCTTATTGGATTAATCGATAGTGTAGTTTATATACTCCTTTGGGATTCGATACCCCTTATACTACGATTGCTTTGCTGTGCACTTGCAATTGTTTTTATTTGGGTAAAACCTGAGCCTTATCAAGTTTTTGGCGCCGTTGCCGGGGAGTAATAGTTGCCTATCGATTTTTTGTATTAGGATTTTGTCTAAGTTTTAATTTGTTTACTAACTTTCTGCTACTTTTCTTTGTGCTGGTTTCAGGTGTATGCCTAATCGCAGTGCCAGAAGCAACAAAGAGAAGGAGCTTCTGACCATAGGCATTGACGAGCTAGCTAAGTTGGAAAGGACCATCAGGAAAGCTAAGAAGCAATCTACAATGGTTAGTCCACTGATCTTGGTTGAAAATGCAGAAGGTCACTTGGTTGACAGAGAGGGAAATAGGAAGAATGAAGAAGGGTAGAGGCTGGATCAAGATGGGAATGTCATAGTTGAACAGCAGGTTCAACAAGTGGCACAAGATGCTGGAGTCCCTGTTGCTGCTAATAACGCTGTTGGGCGTTTTGTACAGAGGACTCTAGGAGATTACAATAGACCTGATCAGTTATATGCCAACAGAGCTGCAATCCGCCCTCCTGCTTTCCAGAGGAATGATTTTGAGCTCAAACCTGCTTATTATCAGCTGGTGGGACAGCATCCATTCCATGGCTTACCTCATGAGCATTCCATGGATCATATTGAGAGGTTTGAGGACTTAGCTTCAAGTGTCAAAGCTAATGATGTTAGCTATGACTTCCTGTTCTGCAAGCTGTTCCCTTACTCACTTGAAGGAGATGCTGCATATTAGCTGAAGCAACTGGAGCCTGGTTCGCTGACTACTTGGGAGGACACCAAGAATGCCTTTCTGAACAATTTCTATGATGATGCTAGATTAGAGGACCTGAGGACAAAAATTGCATCATTCTCTCAAGGTCCTACTGAAGCTTGTAAGGCTTCTTGGCTGAGATTCAAGTCTTATCAAAGGGACTGTCCTCATCATGGTTTCAGTCAGGTGCAGCTGCTTGGGATTTTCTTCAGAGGCATTGATTAGAAGTATCAGATGGCGCTGGATACAGCTAGCGCTGGAAATTTCAACACCAACATACCAGAAGAAGCAATCAGATTGATTGAAAACTTGGCCTGCAGCAACAGCAACAAGAATGCAGATTTTCAGAGAATGAAACAAGCTGGTTTGAATGAAGGGAACCAAATAGCTGAGGTTAAGGCTAAGTTAGACAGTATGCACATCCTTCTGGTGGGAAAGAAATCAGTCCAATTCGCTGCAGAGGTGGAGACCTTCGAATATCCTGAAGAGTTTGAGCAAAAGGATGTTAATTTCATCAATAGAGGTTTTCAGAGTCAAAGGTATGGGAATCAGCAATGGAACAGAGGATTGAATGGCAACAATCAGAAGAGCACCTTACCAGGAAACCAGAATGCAACTGGTTATACGACAGTGCCACAGTTCCAGAAGACTGAAGTTGAGAAACCTTACTAAAACAGCAGGAATTATGGTTCTTCTTCCTACCAAACTGCACCTCCACAAGACACTAAGATGGAAGCTATGCTGGAGCAGATACTTAAAGGACAGCAGAAGCTGACAATGGACTTCAATGGCAAGATGTATTCACTGTATCAAGACCTGAATGGAAAAATTGAGAGTCTGAACTCTCACATGAAGAAGCTTGATGTGCAGGTTGCTCAAACTGTAGGAGCTGTTCAAAGGCAAGAGGGATTCCTTCCTGGAAGGACTGACATCAATCCCAAGCACCAGGTTAATGTCATCACAGTTAGGAGTGAAAAGGAGCTTGAAACAGTGCAGGAAAAGAGGCTGAGTGCAGAGCAAATCGTGCAACAGATGGAGTTTGAAGATGAAAATTTTGTAGTCTCAGAGATCTTTGACGAGCGTCACCAAGGTGGGTGTCGCTCGTCACCCAAATTTCAAGAGCCCCTCTTCACAAACTGGTGACGAGCGACACCAGCTGGGTGACGCTCGTCACCCACTTCGAGCAGAAACACGCGATTTGTCCAAAACGAGTGATGAGCGTCACCACCCTGGTAACAGTCGTCACCCACCCCAGAATGAAGCTGCTTCGCCTATAACTGCAGATAATGGTCAGGAACGAGTCTATAAACCCAATATACCATTCCCCAAGCATCCTAGGAAGTCTAAACAGGAGATAGAAAAAGCCACATGCAAGGCTATGATAGACAAGCTGATGTTTGAGATTCCTCTTGTTGATGCAGTCAAGCTTTCACCAGCATTAAGAAGGTATGTTAAGAGGATGGTTGTTAATGGTGTAAGCCCTGAGGAAGTAACATCGGTTACCAGAGACATTAGTGCAATTCTCTTAGGCACAGTTCCAAAGAAGAAAAAGAAAGTGACTGTTTCTGAACAAGTCAGTGCCATCATTCAAAGCAGAATTCCAAAGAAGCTTTCTGATCCTGGAAACTTTGTGCTTGATTGCTCAATCTCAGCAGGACGTTTTCCCCATTCTCTTTGTGATCTAGGGTCAAGTATTATCTTGATGCCTTCCTCTGTTGCTGCTGGACTTGGAATAACTGATTTCAAGCCAGCTGGGATCTCTCATATCCTAGCAGATCTATCCATAAGAACCCCAGAAGGCATCTTAGAGGATGTTCCTGTTAACATTGAAGGTTGCATAATTCCCACAGACTTTGTGGTTTTGAAATATGCTGAAGAACCTAAAGATCCTCTTATTCTGGAAAGATCATTCTTGGCTACTGCTGGCGCAATCATTGATGTAAAGAAGGGGAAGATAGAGCTTTATTTGGGTGATGTTGTCATGATATTTGATATGGATAAGTTAAGAGGGAGTTCTATCATTTATGGTCAGTCCTTTTTTGTAAGGACTTCCAGAGATGAAGAGCCAATCATTGAGCATTCAAAAGACATTAATGCTGGGTATGTCACTGAATCTGATACAAGTAGGCAAGTGAACAAGATGGCTGTTCAATAAGCAATATCTGAAATTGTTGCAAAAGCTGTTGGTTTTAAGGATTGGAGTGAGAATGATATCTTCAACACTAGGCTTGCAAAAGAGGGTCCAATGAATGCCAAGTTGCAGGAGGAGGACGAGTTTGTGATGGAGGCAAGACTTGCAGAGCTAGATTGCATAAAAACTGCAGAAACTCGAACTGCAAGGTCAGTGACCTGGTGACGCTTGTCACCAACCTGGACACAAAAGAGCGACATGATATTACAGCTACAAGTCCATCTGATGTTGCCATACCGAAAATTCAACATTCCACAACCCAGAAATCTGCAACTAAGCAAAGGTATGCACTTCCTGGAACCAATTCCAAACCTCCTAATCTCATAAATAAGAATTTAAAAGGTGCAAAAGCTGTTTCACACTTATGCAAGCAACGAGATTCTCGTAGAATGCTTGGTGTTTCTTTTGATGATTGTGCAGGAAAACGAAGTGTCCCACCCACAGTCACAACCCGCCCTACTGATGTTCCTCACTTCCTTGGAAGAGTTCATGCATCTGTTGCTTATGAACCACCATGGATAAGGAGACATTCTTCTCCAAGGCATTCATTGCCACCTTCTGTTCCACCAGTTGTCTGAGCAGCATTCAGAGTCGAGCTAATGACTTTAAACAAGCGCTTGGTGGGAGGCAACCTACTGGTAAGTTATCTAGCTATCATACTCTAGTCTATTTTCGTTTTCTAACATAAAAAAAAACACAAAAAGAGAGTCAGTTTGTTCAGTTTGCTTTGAGAATGTCATGTTAACTTGTTCAACCATGGATCATGCTTTGTTTGGATGTTTTTGATGTGTGTTTTGAGTGCTCCAACAGTCTAACTTCGGAGTACACATGATGACACAACGTTTAAGCATCCAACTTGATGATTCTGAAGTATCAGACGTGGTGACGATCGTCACCACTGAGGGGTGACGCTCGTCACCCGTCCCTTCGCGAGGTACCACTTTTCTGACACGGTTTTACACGTTCACATGCATCCTTTTCACCAAATGTTGGCTTAATAACACTAGGGACAGTGTTATTTAAGTCTGGGGAGTTGGTTACTGATGTTGTATGCTTTGTGTTTGATTTTTAGAGTCTTAAAGTTGAGTCAAAAACCTGTTTTATAGAGTCAAAATTTTGAAACTGTGAGTTTTTCTTGGAATTAACCATATGACGTTTATGCTTATAAAAACCATTGCCACAGTAGTTGATTACAAGTCTTACTAAGTTGAAAGTCATAGGTGAATCAGTCTAGCAATGAAGGTCTAGGTTCTTAGAGAATCCGGAAAATTTGTTGTTAGCTCCACCCTAATGAACTTTAAACTTCTTGTCTTGGGGCCTGATTCTCATTGATTTTTATTCTCTCTTTCAGCACTGACAATAAGTTTAAGATACAATCTCTCTTTGATCTTCCCTGATACAACTTTTAAGAGTTTAAGTCCATAGAATGGTGCATTCATGACCCTGTCTCCTCACAAGGATCAACAGTAATGAACACAATGAAGAACCTGTCTCCTCACCAGGAACACAAGTATTGAGTAGCACCATATCTTAGACTGTAAGAAAAATTTGAGAAAAGAGTTGAAAAATCGAAAATATCCAAAGGAAAAGATCAAGGGAAGAGAAATAGAGAGCTGTGTTGAGATTGATTTGTTCAGTTGTTTAGGAAGGGAAAAGAATCTGTAAGTGATTGAGATGATAAAACCTTGATGAGATATCACAATTAGATAAATAACAGGAGTTAGCAGTAGAGATTTCGGATTTCTTGAAAGAGCTTGAACTGGATTTGAGAGATTTGCTAAGCATGTGATGATTAGACTGAAATTTAATCTTTTGTTTACTCCGTGGTATGTGGATTCGAAAGTGTTAATCAATGTGGTGTTCCTGATGTTTAGCTGACTGTTTCTGTTTTCAAACCTCGACCCTGTTCTTTGTCTGATGTTTGCTTGAGGGCAAACAAAAGCTAAGTCTGGGGGAGTTGATATATCATGGTTTTTATAGTTTTTAACCATGGTATAAGTCCATTTTATTGAGTCTTTTTGGTCTTTTTAGAGTCCTAGTAGAGTCTTTGCAGGTTAAAGCATGTCTGGAGCATAATTGGAAGTTTTGGAGCTTTTTGGAGCATTGCAAGTTACAGCCCCGAAGTATACAACTAAAAAGCGTTGTTCTGGCTTGGGTGACGACCGTCACTGACCTGGTGACGCTCGTCACCCGTAGAGGAAAGATCGTGGTTTGTTTTAAAAAAATTGGGAAGAAATTGCAGCTTTGGCCCAGAAGTTCCAGTATTTACAAAAACGCCCTAGATCGTGTTTTGGCTTGTATATTAGGTTTTTCAACTATTCTTTGGGCAGCTATCTTGTATCTTATTCTTTTTGAGAGCTTTAGAGAGAGATTTGTAGCAGAGCTTTTGGAGAGACAAATCAGACTCCTTCAGAGCAGATTTCTAACTCCTTTATTTCTATTTCTTATTTCTTTTATGCAATCTATTCTTTTCCTGATGTTTGTTTCATTCACCATGTCTGGGTAGTTTGTTAGTTAAGTTAGGGCTTTTCAAAGGTTGATGAAGAGTTTGTAGAATTGCTATCTGTTAAGAATATCTTTTAGTTCTTCATCTTTGCTTGCTTTAAAACCGATTTATAGACACATCATCTAGAAATCCGAAAATCATAGGTTTTTCAATAGATGTGTGAGCATTATTGATAACCTGATCTAGCATTAGATGAGCAAAACAACTTAGTGCAAAGAGATTTGGCTTAGGAGTTTTGTGAACAACTGAACCTGATTATTACTGCATGTTTAGATTGTTAGGGTTTGCAAAGAGATTTGAAACTCTGTGATTTAGACATAGTTAACTTCTGCAATGAGAATTGATTAGTTATATATTTGCGATTCATGTTCATAATGGTTCTTAATCATTCCTGATTTCATGCATTCTACATTCTCGGATTCAACCTGCGAATTGTCCTGACATAGCGCTTTTAGTTTTCTGAGTCTTAGATCAAACAAATTTCTCCTGCTATCTTTCATTTTGTTATTTCGCATTACATACGCTACTTACTGCTTAGCTTAATCTGAACCTATAATCGATAGTGTAGTTTACATACTCCTTTGGGATTCGATACCCCTTATACTATGATTGCTTTACTGTGCACTTGCAGTAGTTTTTATTTGGATAAAACCTGAGCCCTATCAATGACTTTCTCTTATTCATGCATATTTCAAGTCTATTTTGCATTCATTGTAGATTTAGTGAGTCTCATACTATAAATTTCATATTAGGTGCAACTTGGAGTGTATTTCAGGTACATTAAAGGCTTAGGAGGATCACTGGACTTTCGGTGGGGGCGGGGGGGGGGGGGGGGGGGGGGGTGGGTTAAGCTGAAGCAAGGAGGAGGATTCAAAGGAGCAGAAGAAGTTTTAAGGTTCTGTATCGAGGTGGATATCGGGCTGTTGCTTGATATCAAAAGGAGGAATTTTTATCGACCTCTGTAACAGGCGTCACCCCGATACAGAAAATTTTTGGAAAAACTGGCGTTCTGTGAAGCACCTCCGTATCAGACATCTGTATCGGCGTCCAAGTCGATATGAAAAGCAAGAAAGTGTATCGAGGTGCATGTATGGAGGAGATGGCCGATATCAGCCCCCTTCCTAGCCAACTTTGACTTTGGCCAATACTCGGATTCAACCCTTGACCAGCTTCGACCCTTCCTATTACTAATCAGTAACCTTATCTTATCTTTTGATTATGCTTGATCTTATCTTTAAGAAACAAAAACCTTATCTCTAATCACTCTTTTTCTTGTTCTTGAGCAAATTTTCCAGTTTTTGGTATTTGTAAGCAACAATTTGAGTTTTTAATATAATTTAATATTTTTTGTTATTGTTCTTAGTTCTATTCTTTTTTACCATGGTTTCTCTCACCATCTATCTAGATTTTGAGGGATTAATCATGGTTTGTGAGTAGTTAATTTTTGGGTTTAAGGATGGGTTATATTTAGGATGATCTAAGGCTTATAACTTATAATTAGGTGTAGATGATGTTAGATCCTTCACTATTAGATGTTGTTAATGCTTGAATCTTATTGATCATCTGATTTTCGAACTTAGGGTTTCTCTGCATTATAAGTGTTTGTTTAAATGCCTGAACGAACCTCTTAGTGGATTTGCTTATCCTTACACATGAGAATGGATGACTATGGATCTTATTGGATTAATAGAACTGTTTCTTCATGCTTGATTGTATCTTGATAACTAATGAGATGCCCCAACCAACGAAGTCAAGAGATTTACATTCCAAGCTCAGATGATTGTTTAGGGTGTTTATTAGGATTTCATGCTTGTTGATTAGTCTTTTACTAATGATAATTAGCTCTTAATTGATTAACAAAGTGGTTAGTGCTATGGAAGTGGATAGTCTTGTTTATAAGTTCTATGCATAAGGATTATCATTATTATGTTTGTTTGAGCATCCTAGATTGTCCCTATGATCGCCCAAAGTTAATAACCCCATCTTTATACCCTTTTATTCATATTTGATCATCTTGTCTTAGAATATGCTTTGTTTTTGCTTTGATTATTGTTATTGCTTGAAGTATTTGAATTTGCTTATCACTAGTCTTGATTCATTGTTTAGTTATGCTGATAGACATAAACTTTCTTGATATTGCTTGGATTAGAAATCATCTTGCAATTTTGGTGTCACAAGTATTCCCAAGTGCATTGATTCCTCAACTATTACAATGACATGAATAGTGTTAAGCATTGAAAATAGCAATAACATCTTACTTATCAACAAGCATTCATGTCATCCAATCTTTTTAACATTCATTGAAGTGTAATCATGGACCATGCTTATGCAAATCAAGTGAACTCATTTGGCTTAAGAACATGGTTATGAGAATTATATGATCTCATTTATGTGGGTTTTTTAATGCAAGGGATCTCTTAAGAAAGTATGAACTTTGGCAAAATGGTAAGGGGAATGAACTATCTATGCATACATGGACAAACTCCGATCTACCCAAGTATCAAAAATTATCGTAACCTTTACTTCTAGATACAACAAAGTCCCTCCTATTCTACCGTTTTCTCAAGGCTTTTTGCCTTCTGGACCCACACAACTTCAGTCATCTTTCTTTCCTTTTGAAATTTTCGGGACGCATCTTCTTCTATTGATCTTCATATGGATTGGCTTTCTTCACTTCTTGTCTTTAGCTCTTCTTCTTTTTCCTTCTTCTCATCCTTTGGATGCTTAAGCCATTCTTTGCTTCCTTTCTTCTTCATTTTTTTGTTAGAGACTTCTTCTAATTCAACACTTAGTTTCTTTTGAACTTTTTTTGCCAACCATTCTAAGTTTTTACTAACCCCTTACTCTTTCTCATCCTATTTTTTCTTCTTTTTCCACCTTTTATTTCTTTTAAGAAAACACCCAAGTACCCATTTAAACTAACCAGTGTAGCATGTGTCTAGCTCAAAAATGGTGAGCTAGTTCTACATGAAAGACTCTACGTAGGTTTAGAACAATCAAATAAATGCTGATCCTTAGGTTTAGAACACTAATCAAGAGTAATCAACTCTCATGGCACTAATCACTTTGATAATTAGCTAATCAAGAACAAACTCTCATTTGTGAATAAGCAATCAAGAAGCATTACAAACCTGTTCTAATCAGCCAATAAACACTTTAGACATCTATTCGCATAGGCTAAGCATATAAATCCCTTAAATAGTTCATTGGAGTATTTCATCAAACACCTTCAGTGCACAAATTTTTCTAAGATCTAAACCACCATTATCAAGACTAATCTACCACTAATAACACCAAATAAGGAAGGATATAATAAATCTAAGATGTAGACACCATAGATAAACCATCAAATCATCCTAACCTACCTTATCCTAAGATAATAGTGCTGTTCGTTTGCCAGTCGTAGGTACTTGCGGCTGAGGCTGCGGCAGAAATTTTTGTTTGTTTTGTCGACGTAGATACTTGCGTCTAAACGCAGCGTCAACCGTGGATACCTGCATTCGAATTTTTTAGATGCCATAGAATTCGGTGGTGCGGCTAATGTTATTGTTGTTAAACCGTTAAAAAGACTAAATTACCCTTACTATTATTTGTAAATTATAAATAAATGCCATTAAACATAAACTAAATCCTTTCTTCTCGCCGTAGATCTTCTTCTCACGTAGCTCTTCTTCTCCTGTAACCTTCATCTTCAATCTTCTATTGGGTTTCTGGGTTTGTTCATTTGGGTTTATAGTTTCTGGGTTTAGTTTCTGATCCCCGCTCAAGCTCTTCTTCAACCTTCCCTTCTCTTTCTCTCTCTCTTTCTCTATCTCTTTAAAGCTGCCATTGGAGGTTTTGAATAATTATTTGAAGCTTTACTTCCGGTGAACTCTTCTCTCTCTCTCTCTCCTTAATTTGATTTGTTGTCCGATTTGATTTTAGAAATTTATGGGTTAATAGTTCGAATATTCGGATTGATTTTTAGAATCCGAATATTTGAAATGTTGAATGTAGTCGAGGATGCTTGTGGTTTCATTGTTTAAAGTGTTTCCTAAATATACTTACATCTCCTTCATGTCTTTGCTTGAGTTTATGTATTCGTTGCATCAATGGTTTTTACACTAATTAATCGATCTTCAAGAATTATATACTTAAAGATCACATCCTGTTGTTTATATAGTTCCGCTTAGTTCTCAGTTTACTCTTTGTGTACTTATTATGTTTGTGGTTTATTTCACTCCTGCACTTCAGTGATGTTATTTTCATTTCACTATAAGTAATTTGCTCCTGCACTTTTTCAGGATGCTGAGTGCGTGACACCTGTGCGAGATAGCGCATAACTCTGTGTACCAGTCTGGGTTCTCAAATGCCCTGAAGGTACTTGTTATATCTCATACACATACTTTGGTTTATAGATTAACAAGATGCCTTCGCTTTGGTGCAATTCATTTACTGTTTAGTATTTTGAGGTTTTGATCTTGTTTTGTTTTCAGGTTTAGAGAAAAAAGGAAAAAAAAAAATTGATGCAGCGTCAACAAAACAAACAGCAAGGCAGCGGCAATGTTGCCGCTGCCGCCACCGCAGCTCTGACGCTGACGCTGCTGCTGCCGCATGCTGCTGCCTAATCATTAGAAACCTAACAAAATCTATTAGGATGGTGTTAAGATTCTTGATTAGGGAGAAAAAAGGATTAAATATAAAGGAATAGAAGTTCCAAATTGCATAAACTCTTGAAAGTCTCTTACAAACTTTAAGAATCTAAAAGAAGAAAGTAATTGAAAAACAAGAAGAAGCTCCCTAGAAAAAGTATTTGTAACTGATGATAACAAAATGTACAGCTTTAAGTCTAGTTCTTGGAGAGTTCTTGATGTTACTTTTAATAAGTATAATTCTTGGAGAGATCTTTGTTATAGATGGGATAGTTTAAACCTGTTCCATTGTTTTTTTCACTGAAGTAAGACATTGGTCGCCCTCCTTGAGTTAATACAGCTCCTATACCATTCACAGATACATTACATTCAAACTCAAAAGCTTGATCAAAGTTAGGTAACACCAATACATGTGCATGAGTGAGACTATCTATTAGCATGTTTAATGCTTCTTCATGTGTTTGTCCCCATTTAAAAGCAATACTCTTCTTGATTACTGAGGTTGGTGGGGCGGCAATGGTACTTTGAAGTGTATTTTATGTACCTTGGAGGCTATGGAGACTTTATGGAGTTTTGTGCATGAGCTAGGACAAAGAAGAGCTAAAAAGGAGTTACATATATTGTTTGGCTTCACATCGACGAGTTATAGTGAGCAGTCAGGTCGATTCAGATTTCTAGTGAGTCGTAATGACGAGTTGTAGCGAGGTGAACACATTGATATGGAAGCTTCAGGATCGTAGAGATGAGTTGTAGCGAAGTGGTGCATCAAGGTGAACATCTTGATATGGAGACTTCAGGATCCTAGCGACAAGTTGTAGCAAGCACTCACGTCAATACAAAACACCAAAGACTTGTAGCGAGGTGTTCACATATATACAAACCATCAAAAACCAACCTATGATTGGGTCAATACCTGCTTTGTTCTGGGGTTATCCGTTCGACCATTGTTCACGATATATATATATATATATATATATATATATATATATATATATATATATATATATTACCTAATTTTTCTTAGTTATCATTCTTCTTCCTTAAGCAAACTTTTCACTTTTATTTTAAACACATTTTATAAGATCTTTTGAAGAGCTTATGAAGTTCTAGAGGTTCTCTTTATTAATATTTCATCGTTTTCCTTTCTAATCATGTTTATCTATATTTCTACCATTATATTTCTGGTTTTTAGGCATGATTAGTGAGTAGTCCCTTTAGATCTTGGGATTGATTAGATTATGGTAATTTGATGACTGATTTATGATGCTTAGGGCTTAAAATTTTTATTATCCTTTCTTATTTGATGTTCTTAGTGCTAAATCTTCCTTGATCTTGTTGATTTAGACAATAGGACTTTTCTTGCATTGAAAGTGCTTGATGAATTTCCTAAATAAATCAAATAGGATATTTACTATGAGAATAGATGTGTAGGGTGTTTATTGGTCAAATAGAACTGAAGTTTAATACTTATTGATTATCTTTTTACTAATAAGAATAAGTTCTTAATTAGGTGATTGATAAAGTGATTAGTGCCATAAAAATGGATCAATCTTGTTTAAGATTTCTAGACCTAAAGATTAGCATTGTTATGATTGTTTGAGTATCATAAATTAGTCAAAGAGTTACCCTAATTCAATTACCTTATCTTAGGATCACTTGTCTTTAATTGTTAATCTTGATTGGTATTTACTTGTTTTAAATTAATGCTTACAAAAGTTGCAAGTGATTGTTTAGCTTTTATATTGGTTTTATTTATATTTCGGTTGCTAGAATTAAACTCTTATATTGGTGTTGCTTGGATTTAGAAGTTTCTTGCATTTTTGATGTTCAACAATCCCATTTGGATTGATATCTGAAACAGGAAAGATTCAAGGGTTACACCAAGCAATGAGAGATCATGGCTTCTCTAGTGAATCACTTCTAAACACTTTGTATAGACGTGTTCTCCCTAAAATCAGGATGCTACTAGATACAACAAGTTCTGGTAATTTCTTGGAAAAAGATGTGGAAAAGGATGTATACAATGCAATGCTCTCATCCTGGCTTCTCTAGTGAGTCACTTCTAAGCACTTTGTATAGACGTGTTCTCCTTAAAATTAGGATGCTACTAGATGCAACAAGTTATGGTAATTTCTTGGAAAAACATGTGGAAAAAGGTTTTGAGATTGTTGAGAACTTGGCATAAAATGATGGTAATTATAGTGAAGACTGTGATAGATCTTCAATAGGTGGGAGCGAATTTGAAGAGAGTAGAAGAAAAGATATGAAAGCTCTCAATGAGAAATTGGACAAGATACTCCAAGTGTCCCAAAAGAAAGTTAACTTTGTCGGGGATTATGATCCAAACAAAGATGGGGAGGATGATGTGCAAGAGGAAATCAATTATATAGGAGGCCAAGGAGGATTCGACAAAAGTTTCAACAACTATAAAAATCACCCAAATTTTCTCCTATATAAGCAATAATGTAGCTAATTCTGAAGATCAGCTTTACTCAAAACAAGCAAATTAAGGCCAAGGAGGACAACACAAACCATTTGCCCCGACAACCAACAACAACACTATGTTCCCATTAATAAAATTTTAAGTTAACCAAGGAGAATTTCAACAAAAGCAATCCTTTGCACCACCTCTTATTGGGTCACAACAAGGAAAATGTAGCAACTCTTATCTTCAAGATTTTGACATGAAGAACATGATATAGCAATTTCTCCAAGGCCAAGCTCAAGGAGTTATGGAGATGACCAAAAAGAAGGCTGAAATGCACAACAAAGTAGATTTCTCTTACAATGATCCTTACTTCAAGTTTGAGATCTTAACTTCCAATTTCAAACAAATAGGGAACAAATAAGCTTCCTCTACAACTCAATGAGGAAATCAAGGACAAGGATGGGGAGGTGGTCACTGAAAAAGATGAAGTAGTGATTGTTGATTACGAGATGAAAGCTAAGAAGGATAAAGGGATTGTTGAGGAAACGATCAAGGAAGCCCTAAAAGGGAAAGAAATTCTTTTTGTGTCTGCGCTATACAAATCACAACTTCCATTTTCAGGGAGGTTTAAGAAGCAACTAGTAGAGAACTTTAAAGCTTTCTTTGACAAGCAAATGAAAGTGATTGAAATCACTAATGACTTTAATTGATGCTTCCTTATTGGTGCCTCTTTATAAAATATTCTTTAAAGATACTGTTTTATAGAGGACCAAAGAGATATGAGGAATAGTGGTTCAGTGCAATTATACAAAGAAAAATTGTGCCATTAAAGCTTGGTGATCCAAGAAGTTTCACTCTTTTTTTGTGATGTGGGGCCTCTTTATATTAACAATTATTTATGTGATCTAGGAGCAAGTGTAAGCTTGATATCTCTCTCTATTGCAAAACGCTTACGATTTATAAGGTACAACGAGTGTAAGATCTCTCTAATATTGGCTGATAGATCAATGATATATCTTATATTCGCATAATTTTTCTTGTCTTCTCATGATAGTTAAGCTAGAGTTATTGCATTTAGGTCCCAGTTTATACTTTGTTCTCATTCATGTAGGTCTAGGATGCATTAGTTAGGATTTTTGCATTGGTCTTGCATGTTTGGAGCTCTTTTCAGGTACTTATACTATCACAAAGGTCAGGCGGAGGAAACCAAAGCACTCGGAGATAGACAAGGGCGACCAAATAGGAAGCAGACGAGGTCTTGCATCGCACCGGGAGGTAACCACATGCAAAGGACGTGACAAGCAGAGAGGTTTGCACTATGACTAAGTACATCGGGATGAAGCCGATACACGAGCCGAAATAGATGTTATCTCGCAATACACCGGGCAAACGTCGTGGCAGCAGCCCAATACAGACGACACGATCCATACCACGACGTCAGCATACTCGCCATGGGCTACCTCAGCGGGATGCAGCCGTAAATCTGCTAGCTTCCAAGCGAGTACCCATTTCAGGCAAGTGGTCCGACAAGCGTGCAAGGGCGACCTCCCTTCTCTCTTTCCCTATAAATACTCCCAACTGTTCATTTTGTCTCCCAGACGAAATACATTAGTCATTTCCGCATTTTGTCTTTCAGCTACCAGGCTCTTTCTTCTTTGTTTTGTATTTTCAGCATTGTTGCGATTCTAAAACCTTAAAGTTTTAATCAAGTATCTTTTAAGTATTTTCTGAGTAATATTTAGATCTTTACTTTCTTGTTTTTTCTTCTCACGGTTAGCCAAGAATGAGATCTTTCACCCTCATGGGTTATAAGACTCTTTCTATGGCGCGTGAGTAATCACCTCGCGGGGTTTAGTGGGTTTACTTAAGGATATAAGGGTTTCATGTCTTTTATTTGCCTATCATGCACTTTACTTTTGATTTCTCCTTGCTGGTTATGTTTAATGTTTAGTTTAGCTTAATCAACTTGATTAAAAGCTCTCAGGCGGCTTGACACAAACACCACGTGCATGCTTAGCCAGAACCACCTACAAGGGTATCGGTGGACCCACTCTAAGAAACTAGTTATGTGGGAAGTCTTACAGTTCTATGGGGATGGTGTCTCAGTTTTTGTCTGATTAATTGTACTACGTTGAGAGAGCTCGTCTATGGTGGTGGATCTTACAAAGGACTTAGACCCAAACACCATGCACTAGGTAACATGTAAAGACCCCCCTTACCTAGAAGTCACCATCAAAAGACCAAGTCTAGATGTGACCGAATGATAATGGCAACGTTCTAAATCTAATGATTGAACCCCTACTCTGTCTAATCCACTCTAACCTCTCACTTAATCTGATTAATCTCAGCTAATCTTATTCGCTTTACTTATTGCAATCTATATTCTGCTTTACATTCAGCTAACTTTTATTGCTCTTTACCATTTTAAGTTCATGACTTGAGTGACACAAGCCTTTCCTGATTTCGCTTGGCGTGTAAAAATCCAACTTTCATTAAACCGAACTTGACTTAAGAACTGTCACCTTGAATCTTAATAAGCCTCACAACACCTAAAATGGATTGATACCTTAAGCCATATACTACAAACGGTTATACTTAGGTTTAGGAATTGTTTAGCTAGTTACCGAATAAACCTAGTTACCAAATGGCGCTGTTGCCAGTTTGGAAATAAGTGACATTAAGATTAGTGATAGTATTAGGGACTAGTTTACTTCTTTAAAAAGTTACTAACTTTCGTTTGTTAAACCTTGTGAACCTTGTGCTTATAGGTACATGAACATCCATTCACAAGGTAGAGAGAACTTAGTTACTCAAGTCGACGAGATACACTTGCTTGAAAGATCAGTTAATAATCAATCAAGATCACGAGAAAGACTTGCTCGCTTTAACCGTGAGGAAATAGATCCGAACAACCAACCACAAGCCCCACATGGAAATGCTGGTGCTATAGGCCAGCCAGGGCCACAAAGTGTACAAGGACCTCCAGGTGCTCAGGGAGCACAGGGTCCTCAAGGACAAGACGGTCCCATAGCTCCACCACGGGTAGCAAGGCAGATCGGTGTCGGTGATGCACCAAATGCATTCACTAACCTTCACGGGATCCAGCCTCCCTTGGTGCCTAACAATAACTCCGAGATCAAGACCGGATTGATCTTCATAGTCCAGAACAACAGGTTCTTCAGACTACCGCTAGAAGACCCACTGGATCTAATCGACCAATTCCATAGTCTGTGCGATGACAATGAAGACGGGTTTAAACTAATTGTTTCCCTTCTCATTGGGAGACAAGGCTCACGCTTGGGAGAAGAGCTTACCGCAGGGATCGATCTCGTCATGGGCTGAATGCAAGAGGGCATTCCTCAACAAATTTTTCTCCACTGGCAGCACTGTCCGAATAAGGAATGAAATCAGCGGCTTCACTCAAAATGCAAATGAATCCTTTGAAGAGGCTTGGGAGAGATTTAAGAGCTACAAACAGTAGTGCCCATACCACGGGTTCTCACAAGAATCCCTACTCAGCACACTCAACCGCGGTGTACTCCTAAAGATCTGTATGTTGCTAGACACGGTGGGCAATGGTAACTTCCTAGCCAAGGATGTAGACGAAGGTCTCCAACTTGTGAAGAACCTTGCTCAATCAGATTCATCTTACAATGAAGACTATGACCGTTCAGACCGTGGCAGTTCTAAAGAAGAAGGGGAAGGAAGCCGAAAAATAATCAATGAGCTCAATGAAAAGTTAGAAAAGTTATTCCTTGTTCAGACTCAGAAGAAAGTCCGCTATGTTGACTACACTCGGCCACAAGAAGGAGACAAGGTCCAGTATGAGGACATGAACTATGTCAATGCTCAAGGCGGTTACAATGATTGGCGTCCCAATGCCAACTTGTCATACCACAGAACTAATGTTGCCAACCCTCAGGACCAAGTGAACCCACAGCAACAACAAGGCAGACCACAACCCTATGTGAAGTAGGTCTTTTCTGGCTATCTTAATCAACCAAATTTACTCTAGTCATTGTAGTAAGGGTTTTTGTCAATCCACAGGTCAAAAATGAATACACTAGGAATGCAATAGGAAATCTAAGTCAAGCAGGAATAGAAGAGATTGTTTTAACTATCAATCCTAATGAACCATTAACTAAACAAGACTAGTGAAAGCAATGATTAGACAATGACCAAAGTAACAAAGCAAGTGACTAAAGCAAATTCCAAATTCAAATAATAAAAGCAAGGATCCTAGATGTGGTTATGGAGTTCGGGGGATTCAAACTCAAGACTAAGTTGCTATCAAACTCATAAACAATGCAACAATGCAAGTAATGCTAATTCCTAGGTGTGGATTGATACTCACTTGCATACTGTACTACGACCTGGTTTTGCATTTGAATTTTGATAGCCTCATTGCATCCTCACCTTGCAAAAACACAGTTATCAAATGGCACCGTTGCCATCCTAGGAGTGTTTAGAAAGCATTGAGATTTGAGGTTTAGTAAAGACTAAGCCTTTTCTTTCTTTTAGTTACTCATTACTCTACTCTTAAACGTGTCTTTTAGATACATGAATCTTCGTTCAAGGGGAGACAACAATCTACTTCAACCCTTGGACAACATTCATCAACTTGGACACTCATGGCAAAGAAGAGTTAGGGAGCAAGCCAGAGCTTTTGAGGAGATTATTCAGCACGGTTTGGTTGACTTTGAAGCTATGGCCGAGCAGGAACATCCAGAGGGACCTCCTCCAGCTTATGGGAGAGTGGGAAGGGGCAATGGAAACCCCCACCACGCGGCTAGACGCCCAAGGATTATAGGAGCCGGAGATGCTCCCAATACTCACCATAATAGGTTTGGGCTCACTCCTCCTCCTGTACAGAACAAGAATTTCGAGATCAAGCCGGGTTTCATCTCCATGGTGCAAAACAACAAGTTCCAGGGCTTAGCAATGGAAGATCCCTTGGAGCACCTTGACAATTTCGAGCAAGTATGTGGGATGATCAAGATAAACGGCATATCAGAAGATGCTTTCAAGCTGCGTCTCTTTCCACGTGTCAGAAAAAAAGTAACCAAGATTGAGTGGGGATACAAAAAACGAAAGTATTATAAACTTTTTGATTGTAGCCAGTGAACAAGGAAAATTCATGAAGAAACGATCCAATTCATCAAGATACACAATGAGTATCGTATCCATACAATCTTGCACTTCTCGACAAATCTAATATCTTTCGTTATTCTAAGTGGTTATTCCTTTTGGGGTAAGGAGAAGCTTTTTATTCTGAATTCTTGGGTTCAAGAATTCCTATATAATTTAAGTGATACAATTAAAGCTTTTTTGATTCTTTTATTAACTGATTTATGTATCGGATTCCATTCGCCTCACGGTTGGGAACTAATGATTGGTTATATTTACAAAGATTTTGGGTTTGCTCATTATGAGCAAATTTTATCTGGTCTAGTTTCTACCTTTCCAGTCATTCTTGATACAATTTTTAAATATTGGATCTTTCGTTATTTAAATCGTGTATCTCCGTCACTTGTAGTGATTTATCATGCAATAAATGACTAAAAAATGATTCACTGATCCAATTCGAATATTTCTTACCTTATACATCATAACCAAATCAAAGTCGTATTTACTTTACTCTTTTTATCCACGTGGGAATTCCTTGTATATTTAAAAATTTTTTTTTTATTTTTTCAGTAAATGTAAATAGCAGAATTGTGGCTAGGGAAGTATATTATTGACCTACCTAACTTTATTGTAGAAATTTTCGGGATAAATGATTGGACCATGCGAACTAGAAATACTTTTTCTTGGATAAGGGAAGAGATTACTCGCTCCATATCTGTCTCACTCATGATATATATAATAACTAGGGCATCCATTTCAAGTGCATATCCGATTTTTGCCCAGCAGAATTATGAAAATCCACGCGAGGCAACCGGGCGTATTGTATGTGCCAATTGCCATTTAGCTAGTAAGCCTGTGGATATTGAGGTTCCACAAGCGGTACTTCCCGATACTGTATTTGAAGCAGTTGTTAAAATTCCTTATGATATGCAACTAAAACAAGTTCTAGCTAATGGTAAAAAGGGAGCTTTGAATGTGGGAGCTGTTCTTATTTTACCCGAGGGGTTTGAATTAGCCCCCCCCCCCCCCCCCCCCCCCCGATCGTATTTCACCCGAGATGAAAAAAAAGATAGGAAATCTGTCTTTTCAGAATTATAGCCCCAATAAAAAAAATATTCTTGTGATAGGTCCTGTTCCTGGTCAAAAATATAGTGAAATAACCTTTCCTATTCTTGCCCCAGACCCTGCTACTAATAAAGATGTTCACTTCTTAAAATATCCTATATACGTAGGTGGAAACAGGGGAAGAGGTCAGATTTATCCTGATGGTAGCAAAAGTAACAATACAGTTTATAATGCTACGGCAGGAGGGATAATAAGCAAAATTTTACGAAAAGAAAAAGGGGGATACGAAATAACCATAGCGGATGCAACGAATGAATGCCAAGTTATTGATATTATCCCTCGAGGCCTAGAACTTCTTGTTTCAGAGGGCGAATCCATTAAACTCGATCAACCATTAACGAGTAATCCTAATGTGGGTGGGTTTGGTCAGGGGGATGCGGAAATAGTACTTCAAGATCCATTACGTGTTCAAGGTCTTTTGTTTTTCTTAGGATCGATTGTTTTGGCATAAATCTTTTTGGTTCTTAAAAAGAAACAGTTTGAGAAGGTTCAATTATCCGAAATGAATTTTTAGATCTGTCTATTTAGCTTTATCAAATTCGTAAAAAAGAACAAAAAAAATGATGAAAAGCCTTTTGCCTCTCTTTATATTTTCTATTACTTTTCGACCAGGTGTCAGGAATTACTTGTATCATAGTCCATGTATATTGAGAAGAATTCACTTTAACCCCCTTTTATTTATTTTTCAATACAAATTTGAAAATTTATAAGGGGTCGGATGTAACTCTGTGGTTAGTGACCAATTGAAATTGATAGAATGTATTAATAATCAAGAGTTTTTTTCTATTTTTTCTATTAGAATGCAAAAATTTGACTAGATACTAAAACTAGATACTAAAATAAGATAAGGAAAGCAGGCGCAGAAAAAAAAGGAAACCATAAATCGGCGAAACAACTAATTTTGGGGCTATAGGGAGTATTATTTGTCTTGCTAGTCTTCGACACAAGAAAAGGATGTCTAAAATTCCTTTTATTGTGTCGATCTTGTCCGTCTGGATTCCATTCTTTAAAATTCCTATTCTTAGTTTACATATCTATTACTGTTTATATATATATAACGTTTTAATATATATATTAATTAATAGTACTTACTTTCTGATTTTTTTTATTTAAATTTTTATGAAATACTAAAAAAATCAGAAAGTAAGTACTATTAGTATAGACAAAATTTGAATACTATTAGTATAGACAAAATTTGAATAATAAATCTGCTGATAAAAAATATTGTGTCAGCCGGGAAAGCAGGAAAAAGACCACTTTAAATAAAAAAGGTTTGATACCATTAAACGAAAAAAAAAACCTTCGATTTTATAATCTAAATAAAGAAGAAAAAGACTCGGCAGGTCAAGGAGAGCTTGAATCAGATAAAGAAAAAAAAAAAATATTGAAGAAAATTATGAAGAATCGACGATAACAAAACGTAAAAATAAAAAATAATACAAAAGCAATACCGAAGCAGAACTTGATTTATTTCTCACAAGGTATTCGCGTTTTCAATTGCGATGGAATTGTTTTTTTAATCAAAAAATTCTTAATAATGTAAAAGTATACTGTCTCTTGGTTAGACTAAAAAATCCAAACGAGATAGCGATATCTTCTATTGAAAGAGGAGAGATGAGCCTAGATATTCTAATGATTGAGAATAATTTCACTTTTGAAAAATTAATAAAAAAGGGAATATTGATTATTGAACCTATCCGTTTATCTGTAAAAAATGATGGACAACTTATTATATATAGAACCATAGGTATTTCATTGGTTCATAAAAATAAACACAAAATAAGTAAAAGATATAAAAAACAAAGCTATATTGATAAAAAAAATAATTATGATTTCTTTGTCCCTGAAAATATTCTATCCCCGAAACGACGCAGAGAATTTTGAATTTTAATTTGTTTCAACTTAAAAAAAAAAAGTGAGAGATAGAAATTCAAGATTTGATACGAATATTAAAAACTTGACCACAGTTTTGCATAAAAAAAAAGATCTTGATAATGATAAAAAGAACCTAATTAAATTAAAATCCTTTCTTTGGCCCAATTTTAGATTAGAAGATTTAGCTTGTATGAATCGCTATTGGTTTAATACTAGTAACGGAAATCATTTCAGTATGATAAGAATACATATGTATAAGCGATTTCAAATTCATTAATGATGATCCTTTTTACTATATATAATATATAAGTTACGGTATATGAAAACAATTATATGCACAAATTTGAGGAATTATTTTAAATTAAATCCTTTATACATGAGATTCATTTAATCAATGACATAGATACCAATCAGAGCAGCTTCATAAATAAATTAAAAGAATCCTCCTTTTTTAGATCTAAATTTAGACTTTTTTTTATAAAATTAAGAAGTTGATAATTAAATTCAGATCCTTGTACAAAACAACTACCATTATTATTACTGATCCGTAAAATTCATATCTTTCAATTCATATTAAAAAATAAAAAAAAAGGAAGGATTTCTTTTTATGATAAAAAATGCATTCATTTCATTTCAAGAAAAAAAAGAAGAAAGCAGGGGGTCTGTTGAATTTCAGGTATTAAGTTTCACTAATAAGATACGAAGACGTACTTCACATTTGGAATTGCACAGAAAAGATTATTTATCTCAGAGGGGTCTACGAAAAATTCTGGGAAAACGTCAACGACTGCTGGCTTATTTGTCAAAAAAAAATAGAGAACGTTATAAAGAATTAATTAATCAGTTGAATATTCAGGAATTAAAAACTCGTTAAATTCCAAAATTGTGAATTAGTTAATTTTTTAGATATTGAATTTTTTGATAAACTTCTTTTTCAGCAATCTAATTCATGCCAGAACGAATAAAGGAAAAACTTATGAAGAGACCAGTTACAGGAAACGATCTTATGATAGTCAATATGGGACCTCACCACCCATCCATGCATGGTGTTCTTCGCCTAATTGTTACTCTAGATGGCGAGGATGTTGTTGACTGTGAACCCATATTGGGTTATTTACATAGAGGAATGGAAAAAATTGCCGAAAACCGCGCAATTATACAATATTTACCTTATGTAACGCGATGGGATTATTTAGCTACTATGTTTACAGAAGCAATAACAGTAAATGGACCAGAACAATTGGGAAATATTCAAGTTCCTAAAAGGGCCAGCTATATCAGAGTAATTATGCTGGAATTGAGTCGTATAGCTTCTCATCTGTTATGGCTTGGCCCTTTTATGGCAGATATTGGGGCACAGACTCCCTTTTTCTATATTTTCAGAGAACGAGAATTTGTATATGATCTATTCGAAGCTGCCACCGGTATGAGAATGATGCATAATTTTTTTCGTATTGGAGGAATAGCGGCTGATTTGCCTTATGGTTGGATAGATAAATGCTTGGATTTTTGTGATTATTTTTTAACAGAGGTTGTTGAATATCAAAAACTGATTACACGAAATCCTATTTTTTTAGAACGGGTTGAAGGCGTTGGGATTATTAGTGGGGAAGAAGCAATAAATTGGGGTTTATCCGGACCAATGCTACGAGCATCCGGAATACCATGGGATCTTCGTAAAGTTGATCGTTATGAATCTTACGATGAATTTGAATGGGAAATTCAGTGGCAAAAACAAGGAGATTCATTAGCTCGTTATTTAGTACGACTTAGCGAAATGACAGAATCCATAAAAATTATTCAACAGGCTCTCGAAGGACTTCCGGGGGGTCCCTATGAGAATTTAGAAAGCAGAGGCTTTGATAGAAAAAGGAATACAGAATGGAATGATTTTGAATATCGATTCATTAGTAAAAAACCTTCTCCTACGTTTGAATTATCGAAACAAGAACTTTATGTAAGAGTTGAAGCTCCAAAAGGGGAATTGGGAATTTTTCTGATAGGAGATCAAAGTGGTTTTCCTTGGAGATGGAAAATCCGACCGCCGGGTTTTATTAATTTGCAAATTCTTCCTGAACTAGTTAAAAGAATGAAACTGGCTGATATTATGACGATACTCGGTAGCATAGATATAATTATGGGAGAGGTTGATCGTTAAAATGATAATTTATGCAACAGAAGTACAAACTATAAATTCTTTTGTTAGGTTGGAATCTTTAAAAGAGGTCTATGGACTCATATGGATATTTGTCCCTATTTTTTCTCTTATATTGGGAATCATAACAGGTGTACTAGTAATTGTGTGGTTAGAACGAGAAATATCTGCAGGGATACAACAACGTATTGGACCTGAATACGCCGGCCCGCTGGGAATTCTTCAAGCTCTAGCCGACGGGACAAAACTACTTTTCAAAGAAGATCTTCGTCCATCTAGAGGAAATACTCCTTTATTTAGTATTGGACAATCTATAGCAGTTATTTCAATTTTACTAAGTTATTCTGTACTTCCCTTTAGCAATCACCTTGTTTTAGCGGATCTCAATATCGGTATTTTTTTATGGATTGCCATCTCAAATATTGCTCCGATTGGACTTCTTATATCAGGATATGGATCAAATAATAAATATTCTTTTTTAGGTGGTCTGCGAGCTGCTGCCCAATCGATTAGTTATGAAATACCATTAACTCTATGTGTTTTATCAATATCTCTACGTGCGATTCGTTGAAACATAAACGTTTATTTTGACTATTCTGTTTCTTCTAGACGAATAAGTTAAAAACGGACTATATATATATATATTTATTTATCTTTCAGGTTAATCTTAATAAAAGTAATTTGATAGTTATATATGAGTGAAAAAAACTGCTTCTAAATTAGCAGTAAAAATAAAAATTGAATCTCATTTCTTATGTACAAAGGTTAAACGAAAATAAACATAAGCGTAAGAATAACTTTACCCCAAGGTTGGTTGATTAGTCATCCTGGCTTGAAGCGAGTTAAAAAAAAAGATTAACCGTATGACGTTTTCACTATCAGTTATAGTTATATAGATTAACATACATGTATTACAAAGTGAGCGGCAATTAGGTAAAATGAGTGGATGCTTAGAAACACCAAAATACACAAAGAATTTGTAATAGAGATTAATCAAATTGAAAAAGGATATTTATGCATAACATAAGATAACAAAAAAAAGAAGGTTAATTGGGCTTGAAATTCGTAGAAATGATCAGACAGTACTCCCCAAGATTCCGATTCAGAGTATGCTCCTATCCACCGATAAATATAATGACTATCAGAAACGAAATAATCCTTTATTTTTTAAGTCCACCAACTTTATTTTTTCGAAAAAAATAAATAAGAAAAGGAACGAAACAAGGATATTTATTTTCATATATTTAGAAAATAAAATAGACTTTATGTCATGAATAAGAAACTAATAGGATGTCTAATTCTTTTTCGTAATTGAAAACTAAGACGGGCGGAAATACATATTTTTACGTTTTACTAAGGAGTATTTTATTAAAGGATTCAGTTATTACTCAACAAATAGAAATTAAAATTTGTAAAGGATGAGATGAATTCCGAAGCGCTTTTTTTATTCTTAAGAATTTTAGCAGACAGAATTCCATTGGTATAATTCGGGACCCCGAATATATTTTTATTTAATCCATTTTAGAACACATCATATCGATATAAATAATACTAATCCGGTCCTTAGATTTATTTATGGCCCCCGAGGAGCCGTATGAGGCGAAGACCTCATGTACGGTTTTGTAATAGCGGTGAGACTCTTCTAAGCACTATCTACCGAGGAGCTTCACCAAAGATTCGCTTTTTGCTTGACACGGCTAGTAAGGGAAATTTCCTTGGTCAAGCCGGGTTTCATCTCCATGGTGCAAAACAACAAGTTCCACGGCTTAGCAATGGAAGATCCCTTGGATCACCTTGACAATTTCGAGCAAGTATGTGGGATGATCAAGATAAACGGCATATCAGAAGATGCTTTCAAGCTGCGTCTCTTTCTATTCTCTCTTGGAGACAAGGCTAGACATTGGGAGAAAACACTTCCTCAGGGCACCATCACCTCATGGGCCGAGTGTAAAAAGGCGTTTCTCTCAAAATTCTTCTCTAGCACCAGAATGGCAAGGCTAAGAAGCGAGATCAGCGGCTTCACACAAAGGAACAATGAGACGTTCAATGAAGCCATGGAGTGTTTAAAAGATTACACAATCCAATGTCCTCATCACGGCATCAGCGAAGAGACGCTTCTAAGCACTATCTACCGAGGAGCTTCACCAAAGATTCGCTTTTTGCTTGACACGGCTAGTAAGGGAAATTTCCTTGGTCAAGAGGTAGAAGAAGGCATGGAGCTGATTGAGAACTTAGCACTAAGTGACGGCAACTATACTGAGGATTATGACCGTGCACCGCAAGGTTCTGAGCTAGAGTCTCACAAGAAAGAGTTGAAATCATTGCATGAGAAGATTGACAAGTTGGGTTTGGCAAATCAGAAGCATGTTCACTTTGTTGGTGAAGCGGATGAGAGCCAAGAGGAGCTTGAGTTGAGCCAGGAAGAAGCCAATTGGGTGGCAGGTTAAAACAACTACAAACCTCAAGGATATTCACAAGGCTACAACCAGAACAACAATCTCTCATATCGTAGCACCAATGTCGCAAACCCTAAGGATCAAGTGTACCCTGCTCAGCAAGCAAAGCCTTTCGTACCTTACAACAAATGTTTTCAGCCGAGTGGTGGCTTCCAAGGGCAAGGGCAGAACAACTTCCAAGGACGACAGCAAGGAAACAAGGGTTATACGCTAATGTACCCTCCGGGCTTTGTACCTCAGCAGCAACAACCGATGCAACAACAAGTTGATCCTGTCCAAGCTATGTTCCAACAATTGATTCAAGGGATAGCCTCTACAAACCAGAAATTTTCCGAGATGAACACTCATTTAGAATCGTCTCTCACTGACTTCTCTACTCAGATCACCAACTTAAACAACAAGATCAAGAAGCTAGAGAAGGGAAAGGCAAGTACAAGTGGTCAGAATAGCCTACCGGGCAAGTGTGAGCAGAACCCCAAGGAATATGCCAACGCCATCACGTTAAGAAGCGGAAAAGAGCTTGCACCTACGGTTACTCCCAAGAACAACGAGGACGTTGTAATTCACAAGGGGGAGGGTAAGCTTTCAGCTGATGATGAGATCAACTTTGACAATGTCTGGATTCAAGGGCCAAGAAGAGGAGACAAAGCGGTTGTTGAGAAGAAAGCGGAGCAAACTACCAAGGAGAAGGATGCTTATGTACCTCCACCGTATGTACCTAAGCTACTTTTTCCTGTCCGTTTCAAAAAGCAGCTCATAGAGAAGCATAGAGTCTTGTTTGAGAAGCATCTTAAGGACGTAGAGATCAAGCTACCTCTCGTGGACTGCCTTGCAATGATGCCTAAATGCGCCAAATTCTTCAAAGACACTCTCGTGAAGAAGAATAAGGAAAGCAAGGAAGTGCTTGTTCTAAGTGAGGAGTGTAGTGCTGTGATACACAAGGAGATAGTCCCTAAGAAGTTGGGAGACCCTGGAAGCTTCACTATACCTTGCGCTTTAGGTCCTCTGGATTTCAAGAGTTGCCTTTGTGATCTCGGAGCTAGCATAAATCTGATGCCTCATTCCGTGGCAAAGAAACTTGGCTTTACCCGTTTCAAGGACTGTAGAATCTCGTTGGTACTAGCTGACAGGAGTGTGAGGTTACCCGTGGGTTTGCTTGAGGACTTGCCAGTGAAGATCAGTGGAGTAAACGTACCTACAGACTTTGTTGTGTTGGAAATGGATGAAGAACCAAAGGATCGACTCATTCTCGGTAGACCTTTCTTAGCCACCGCCAGAGCCATAATAGACGTCAATAACGGGAAGATTGCCTTGCATTTGGGTAAAGATATAAGGCTAGACTTCGATATCAATGAGGTTTTGAAGAAGCCTACGATAGAAGGGCAAGCTTTCTACATTGAGACGTTGAATGCTTTAGCGGATGAGTTGCTGGAAGAGCTGGCTCAGGAAGATCATTTGAAGCTGGCACTGACTAAGGAGCCAGGAGAGTTTGGTTATGTGGATCAGAGGACTCATGAGTACGTCAACTTGCTCGATTCGAGGAAAGTTGTGCTTGAAGATGTAGGCGTTTCCTAGAGATCGACTCCAAGATCGATGACATCACTCGATCCATGGGTCAAATCGACAAGACAATCGAGAGCACAACTCGATCCGGTGCAGCAATCGACAGACAGATCGAGCAAGGTGATCGATCCAGGAAAACAATCGAGTCCGAGATCGAGAAAGGCCTTCCGATCAGTTTAGGGTCTAATCTGGAGATCGACTCAGCGTCTCGATCCATCACTCGATCAACATTAAATCGAGTGAGTGAATTGAGCGAAACTGCTTGATCTAGATGACATCGAGAGCAAGATCGACCTGGCAACTCGATTTCAGAAGGGATCGCGGTTGGAGAAAGCAATCTCAAGGGCCATGTCTCGGTTCTAAGGAAGGTTCTAAGGAGGAAAACAACAGCAACAGCCAAAAGGATGATTGGAGCGAGCTGTTAGCCCCAAAGGTGGACCTTAAGGAGCTCCCAAAAGGGCTAAGGTATGCTTTCTTAGGGCTTAACGAAACCTATCCTGTGATTGTGAATGAAAACTTGAATGATGATGAGTTGCAATCGCTCTTAACTGAGTTGAGAAAGTATAGGAAGGCCATTGGGTACTCTCTAAGTGACATCAAAGGCCTTTCACCAATGCTTTGCACTCACAGGATTCACTTTGATAATGAGAATGCCTCTTCTATAGAACATCAAAGGCGTTTGAATCCAAATTTGAAAGAGGTTGTTAAGAAGGAGATCCTTAAGCTTTTAGAGGCTGACGTGATCTATCCCATAAGTGACAGCACGTGGGTTTCTCCCGTACACGTGGTGCCTAAGAAGGGAGGGATCACGGTCATTAAGAATGACAAAGATGAGCTTATACCTACTAGGACTATTACTGGACACCGTATGTGTATTCATTATAGGAAGCTTAATCTAGCTACTACAAAGGATCATTTTCCTTTGCCTTTTATTGATTAAATGCTTGAAAGACTTGCTAATCACCCTACTATTGCTTTCTTGATGTATATAGTGGATTTTTTCAAATACCAATCCATCCCAATGATCAGGAGAAGACGACCTTTACATGCCCTTATGGCACCTTCGCGTATCGAAGCATGCCATTCGGGTTGTGTAACGCACCGACTACGTTTCAGCGGTGTATGATGTGTTTATGGATGACTTCTCGGTCTATGGTGCGTCTTTTTCTGCGTGTTTGTTGAATCATTGCAGGGTACTAAAGCGTTGTGAGGAGACAAACTTGGTGCTCAATTGGGAAAAATGCCACTTCATGGTTAAGGAGGGGATCGTGCTAGGACAAAAGATATCAGAGAAGGGTATTGAAGTCGACAAAGCAAAGATTGATGTGATGACAAGCCTTGAGCCGCCAGTTAACGTCAAAGTAGTGAGAAGCTTCTTGGGACACGCCAGCTTCTACAGGCGTTTCATTAAAGACTTCTCTAAGATTGCATGCCCTCTCACGTGGCTGTTGTGCAAGGAGGCTGAGTTCGTCTTTGATGAGGAGTGTTTGCAAGCTTTCGTGACAATCAAGGAGGCCTTAGTACTATAGTGCAAGCACCAGACTGGACTCTACCTTTCGAGATTATGTGTGATGCTAGTGACTATGCCGTGGGAGCCGTTCTAGGCCAAAGGAAGGATAAAAAGCTGCACGTGATATACTATGCTTCAAGAACTTTGGATGACACGCAAACGAGGTACACCACTACAGAGAAGGAGCTATTAGCAGTTGTATTCGCCTTTGAGAAGTTCAGGGCTTACCTCATGGGTTCCAAGACCATTGTTTACACGGATCACGCAGCTTTGCGCTACATTTATTCCAAGAAGGATACTAAGCCGAGGCTTTTGAGATGGATCCTCTTACTCCAGGAATTTGACATGGAGATCAAAGACAAGAAAGGAATAGAGAATGGTGTTGCTGACCATCTCTCTCGGCTAAGGATCAACGAGTCTTTACCCTTAGATGATTCTCTCCCCGAAGAGCAACTCATGGCGATCACTACAGCTGTTTGTGGAAAGCTAGATGGGCGGTTTGAGGAGGTGCTGAGCTTCAAAGAGGAGGATCTCCCTTGGTACGCTGATGTTGTGAACTACTAGTGGTGAGGAGCCAACGCATCACAACAGCTATCACAAGAAGAGATTTATTAGAGAGGCAAGTGACTACTTTTGGTACGAGCCCTACTTGTACAAGAGAGGGGTGGACAGTTTGTACCGGAGGTGTGTTTCAAAGGAAGAAGCTAAAGACATTCTCTTTCACTGTCATGGCTCATCCTATGGAGGACACTTCACTTCATTCGAGACCGCTACAAAAGTATTGCAAGCTGGCTTCTGGTGGTCGTCTATCTTCAAGGATGCACACGAATTTGTGAAGAGCTGTGAGGCGTGTCAAAGAGCAGGGAATATCACTAAGAGGAACGAGATGCCTCAAGTTCCTATCTTTGAGGTTGACGTGTTTGACGCGTGGGGCATAGACTTCTTGGGCCGTTTCCTTCTTCATACGGCAACAAGTTCATCTTAGTAGCGGTTGATTATGTCTCTAAATGGGTTGAGGCTGTTGCTTCTCCTACAAACGATTCTAAGGTGGTGATCAAGCTGTTTAAAAGCATCATTTTCCCGAGGTTTGGAGTACCAAAGGTAGTTATAAGCGATGGAGGAAGCCACTTCATAAACAAGGTCTTTGAAAGTCTTTTGAGGAAGTACGGCGTTAAGCATAAAGTGGCTACACCGTATCACCCTCAAACGAGCGGTCAAGTGGAAGTCTCCAACCGGCAAATCAAAGCTATAATTGAGAAGACGGTTGGAACAACAAGGAAAGACTGGGCAGTGAAGCTGGACGACGCTCTTTGGGCCTACCGTACCGCCTTCAAAACACTGATTGGTACGACCCCTTTCACTCTGCTATATAGAAAAGGCTGCCACCTCCCCGTTGAGCTGGAACACTGTGCATTGTGGGCGGTAAAGAAGCTGAATTTTGACCTCAAGACCACTCAAGAGAGGCGCCTCATCCAGCTACATGAATTGGACGAACTAAGGCTGAACGCTTATGAGAGCTCTCAGATATACAAGGAGCGGACTAAGGAAGCTCACGACAGGAAGTTGGTTGCCAAAGAGCTTAAGGAAGGAGGTTTGGTGCTATAGTACAATTCAAGACTCAAACTCTTCCCGGGAAAGTTGAAGTCAAGGTGGAGCGGGCCGTTTGTGATCCAAGAAGTGCTGCCTTATGGAGCTGTCACGTTGATGGGCAAGAGTGGCAGTGCATTCACCGTGAACGGACACAAGGTCAAGCCTTACTTAGCGGACAACTATGACAAGGAGAGTACCTCGGTGCTTCTCCAAGACCCACCATCTGCCTTAAAGAAAGCGCACTTGGGAGGCTTTCCCATGTCTATCCTGTATATATCTCTGCGTTATTTCTCTTTCAGTTTTATGTTTTTATTTTGTGAAGTGTGTAGGAACAGGTATGAGGAGCGTGAACCACGATCTTGAAGTCCAAAAGAGGCGGGGGGGGGGGGGGGGGGGGGGGGGGGGCGAGTATAAGCTAGAGATCGAGTGCTAGATCGACTCATCCTGGCTCGATCTTTGCTAGATCGAGCTGGTGAATCGAGAGGAGCCAGTTGATCTAGACGAGATCGAGTAGACAGATCGTATGACAAAGTCGATCTAAAATGTCTCGGGAAATTTTTGGAGTTTAGATCGATCGATCCAAAAATGGACCGACCGATCTATTTTCTCTCGGGAAAGTCCTTCATAGACAGATCGATCGGTCAACTCGATCCACCACTCGATCCAAGCTAAATCGACCCATGAATCGATAGCATGGCTCGATCACGAGGACTTAGTCGCAATTTCAAAAACTCAAGGAACAAGAAATCGATCCACGACTCGATTCAAATCGAATCGTGCCCCAAATCGAGTAACTCTCTCGATCCAAGCCATTATGGGCATGAGATCGATTCCTAGATCGACCAAACGGACTCGATCTCATGCCGAGGTAACATTTTCATTTCCCTCCTTTACTCTTTCCCTCCAGTTTATGAATTCAAAACTTGGTCAGGGCAAGCATCTTTGACCATGAAAGATGTACCTTGACCAAGACTTTTGTCAGAAAACCACTTCCTTTACCCATAGTTTTGTTTCTTTTTAGCCTTTAAATGTTTTCAACAACTTCACACTCTCTCATTCTTGTTTTCTCAAACTTTTAAACAAAGAGAGTAAGAGTTATTTGTTTTCTAAAGGCTAACAAGCTTTTTTAACAATCTTTGCAAAAGGTATTTTCGGATCTTTGATAAAAATCTTTAGGAAAATCTCCTTTTAATTCGCAATTGATTGTTTTAGATGGTAGGGCGGTTTTGAATTTTTAAATTTAGCTAAATAATAGGAAAAATTCTGGATTTTCTAGTATCTATAGATTTGATTCTCTATTATTTTGCTATAATTTTTTATAAATTCCCCAAAATTCTAGGATATTATTTCTTCTTTGCCTTTCTTCTTTTCTCATCTGATCGCCGTTTTGCACATTATCTTGCTTGAGAAACTTGTTTCAGGCACGATGGCTACCAAGAGAACGAGAGAGGAGACGGCGCAAGAAGGAGAAGGTCAGGAAGTGGCTGTTCAAGAGAGGGTTCGGTGGAGTAAGGACGAGAAGAGGGACAAGAAACAGCTGCAAAGGCTTCGGTTCGAGCCTACTAAGTTTGTGGACAGAGAGCTGCTGTCTAAGATGGGACTTTTGGGAGATTTTGATCAGCTTCTCCTGAGGATGGGGCTCAGATGTTTGTCACAGATGGACTGCCCAACCTTCCCTGAAGTGACAATCGATTTCTTTTCCACCTTGGAGTTCCGGTACGAGAATACTAGTGTCCCAATCCCCTCTCAAGGCCGGCTCTCATTCAAGATCAAGCCAAGCCTTCAGCCTCTCGATCCCCGAGCTTTGTCAAGCCTACGGCCTAGCTGCTGATGCCACAAAGGTTGACTTCCCCACCTTCACTCAAGCAAACGAGCTGTGGGATATCATCGCTGATGATGACTACAAGGCAAACACTGCTAAGATCAAGAGAGTGAGGAACCCGGTGCTTCGTTACACGTTGAAGCTGCTTGCTAACACCTTCAGCGGACGTTCAATAGCCCCCACTGTGACCAGAACGGAACTTTGCTTCTTGTTCCAAGGCATCAAGCATCTTGTATGTGACCCGGATGAGAATGATGAACCGTTAGAAGACCAGTTGGGAGACGACGTCAACTACGGATGCATCTTGGCGGCTTCTTTGGTGAGATACAAGGCGTATGCCTTGAGATGCAAGGCAAGCTCTTCACTCATTGGCGGCTTCCTCACTCCCCTATTCGTGCAAGCCGGTGTACCGCTTCAAGACTACAATCCTGTTCCGGAAAGCGCTTTCATGGACGAGACTTACCTAAGGAACACGGACAGCTTGGAACGCACGCCAGCCGAGGGTTTCTATGCTTACTTGTTCACTAACGCGGAGAATGAGAAGAAGATCTGTATCTTGCCAAACGGCGAGGCTGAGCTGCTAGGAGTGGGGAACATCGAGTTTCTCCCAAGCAATGAAGAATGCTATGCTCCTCTAGGAGCCACGACAACCATTCAGCAAGCTGCTCGCCCAAGATCAGAGTCCCCTGCCACTGATGATGAGATGCCCGAAGCATTTGTCCTTCCAAAGCTTGACTTTGAGCCGCAGACTAAAACGGAGAAGTTCCTTGCTTCTGTTGTGGAGATGCAAAGGAAAATCAACAAGTGGCTGAGCAAGGTGCTCAAGAAGCTTGCAAGGAAGGTCAAATCACTTTAAGGAGGCTCACCTAAGAAGGCTACAAGTGAGGAGGTTCAACAGCCCGAGAAAAAGAGGTTTTCAACCGGTGGAGTTGTCATCCGTGAGACACAAGGCAGCAACATTCAACCGGCGCGTCACTCTCTCCAAGATCCAACCGGCAAGGGCAAAACCATAGTCTCTAGCTCGTCTGGAACATCCTCAAGTTCCAGCCGAGGCTAGATCCAAGGTACCAACAACTTTCCATTGTATATATCCGCTCATTTTCATTTGTTTTTTTTTTTTTGCTTTGTGTTGGTTACTCCTTTGGATTTGTTTGCCACCGGGACGGTGTCATTCAGGTTTGGGGGAGTACATGTGTGATTTAACATGTGTTTTCTGATCTTATTTTCCCTTTAGCATCCTTGAGTCTTCATTGCATGAAAAATTGGTAAAATTTTTAAAATTTTTTTCAAAGATTCATGTAGTTGCATTCATCTTGTTAAACATTTTAGGACTGAGTCTAGAATTTTAAAGCATCTAGGTTGTTTGCATTTGCATAAGGGGTTAAAGTTTTCTTAAAAGGGTGTTTTAAACTCATGAATTGTTTCAATGCCCTAGTTAGTAGTTCTCTAATGCCTTGCTCATACTTTGAAAGTAAGTTCTTACCATGCTTGGATCACTTGCTATGATTTTCGTGACTTGAATTGAACTCTCATGATTCGAAACTTGTCCTAATAAGTGAAAACCTTAATCTGAAATTTTAATTATCATCCTTATGCATTTGAAAATGAACACATGGATTTTAAAATATTTGGGCTCTCTTCTTCCTCTTACCACTCTTTGTGAGCCTAAGTAGAACTCCCACCTTGACCCTTACCTTTCTTTGAAGCCAAGTTTTCTTGTGTGACATCATTGTGAGGCCTCTTTCCGGTTTGAACTTAGCATAAAGTGTTAGGTTTAGGCGACATGATTAGGTTCTCATATGATTGCTAGCTTTGCATTTTGAAGCTAGATTTAGGCTTAGAATAAGTTTGGGGGTTTAAGGGGTTGCTTTCATGTTTATAAGCTCTCGGTTTCAAAAGAATTTGGTATTTGAGGAAAGAAAAAGGTTTTAAGTGAAAAGTTTGTGTTTAAATTTTTTTTTACGACTCTAATAATTTCAGAAGGTAGCTCTCTCAAAATAAAAATAAAAAGAAAAAAAGAAAAGAGCCTAAGTGCCAAAATAAAAGAAAAGAAAAAGAAAAAAAAAATATAAATAAACAGAGAGCTACCAATAAGAAATATGTAAAGAGCAAATTGTTTTCAACCTTTTCACTAGCCTAAAAGAGTTAAAAATGCTTTCTGTTTTGAATTGGGGAATGCTAAGCTTTTGCTTTGAGAAAAGGGTAGATTCTAAGTGGTGAGTGAGCTTAAAAGATAAATAATGAGAGGGGTTTAGGATCATTGTTAGTTTACATGGGTAGATGAGAATCTGATCATGTATGCATCAATTGCTTTTACCTTTAGCATTATGCATAAAGTTCTTACCATTTTTGAGAAAAACCCTTTGTTTTGAATAAAAACCCTTTTTCAAATGAGATCATTCTATGCTCATAGCCTGCGCGCTTAGCCAAATGTGTTCTGCTTTAAAGTGTATAAGTTTGATTCATGGTTCGGATGTTAATGAATGTTAAAGGATGAGTTTCTTTGATTGTTTAGAATATGAGAGTCATGATCTGTATTTCTTTGTGTGATGAGTATGGCTAAGTTCTTTGGAGTATGAGTGTGTGCATTGCATTTTAGAAATGTTAACTAGGACATTGAGATTGATTCATTTGAAAGGCACCTTTGCAAGAAGCTTAAACCCCCGTCTGTTTTAAAAACCTCTCTTCCTTTCTTATTTTCTGTTGCTTGAGGGCAAGCAAGAAGTAAGTTTGGGGGAGTTGATGTTACTGCATATTGCATGTGTTTTGCATACATAGAGTTGTTTGACAAGCACTTTCATGATTGATATACTCATATTTTAGCATCTTTTAGCTTGCATTTAGTTTAGTTTTTGGTCTCTTTCATGCTGATATATCATGGTTTTATGGTTTTTAACCATGGTATAAGTCCTTTTTATTGAGTCTTTTTGGTCTTTATAGAGTCCTAGTAGAGTCTTTGCAGGTTGTAGCATGTGTGGAGCATAATTGGAGATTTTGGAGATTTTTGGATAATTGCAAGGATCATCCCCGAAGTAAGCAACTCAGAACCATTGTTCTCCAGTGGGTGACGCTCGTCACCACTTATTGGTGACGCGCGTTGATATTGCTACATATTGCATGTATTTCGCATACATATAGGTTAGCTTTTCATGCATTTATATCACACTTTAGGATAGTTTGCATCACTTTAGATCCTAGAGCGTTCTTGCATTAGCATGTGCATGTTTCTTGCATTTTGCATCGCATTCAGGTTGTTTTTGGCTACTTTGGAGTCTTGGAGGGAAGGTGGACGTGTTGAGGCTCAAGAGGAGGTTCGTGGGAACTTGGAGAATTCAAGAATGCTTGCTAAGGACCAGAGATCGAAGCACAGATCGAGCATGGCCGGTCGATCTAGATGAGATCAACCAGAAGGTCGAGTAGTCCTTCCGATCCATGAAATCTGATTGAGACAGAGATCGAGCGAAGAAATCGATCAAGTGGTACATACGTAAATGACGCCATGCAGAGCGAGAGCCAGATCGAGTCCACCAATCGATCCTTCAGGGATCGACACCAAGATCGGATGCAACACTCGATCCACCGAAGAAGATCGAGACACGGATCGAGTAGGAGACGCGATGTCCAAAGATGATCGAGTAACATGCTCGATCCTGAGGTCGATTTCAGTCTTTTCAACCGTTTTTGGCCGCTGCGAGGGGGGGACCATCGAGCTGTTCAGCCCATTTTGGGAAGGCGGCGATGATCTTTTCCCACACACTTTTTCATTCTTATCTTTTTATGTTTTTTCTCTCTGGTTTAGAGGCGAGACGCCATTGTTAGACCTTGGAGCTTTTTCTTTGAATCTTGATATTTTAAGCTTAATTAATTGTTTTTAGGTTTATGAGTTTATCGTTCATGCTTATTTCGGTTATTTTCATGTGTAGCGAGTAGTTTCATTTGGGTTTCGGGGTTGAGAGGATTCACGGGGTCTAAAGGGTTTTCAAGCTTGGTGTTTTCTCGTTCTTAATGGCTTTCTCTTCTAGGATGTTGAGTTCCTAAGGCTTAAAGAGTCTCACGCCTAGATCTTTATGATCAGAGAGGTCTCTTACCTTGACAGGATCCAGAGATCTCTGAAAATCACATCCTAAAGACTGGTTACCCTTTCCCAAAAGCCATGGTAGTTTAGGGGACTAGTTAAGCCATGCGTTTGAAATCAAAGTTCATTGCCCTTCAACCTCTCTTTCCACCAGAAGCCATGGGTTTGGAGGAGAGGATGAAGGAGTGATCCATACCGAAAGCCACAGATGGATCTTGTTTTGTTTTCAAGGCTTAGAGAATCTCACAAAGTGAGTAGATCTAAAGTTTTCAAACCAAGCTTGGATCTTTGAAACCGCTGACCATGAATCTCAACCCTAGACCCTTCTTTCTTAGCATTCTTACATCTTCGTTAATCATTCGCTTGATACTCATCGCATCCTGGTCATTAGGTTCATAGCACTTGCATTTTTAGACGAGATCGATCGTTGTTGCTCGATCTAGTGGTCGATCCCGTGGTCGATCCACTAGTCGATTTTTAGTAATTCATAGCTTTGCATTTTAATTATTCTGTTTGTTCCTCGTGGTAGTTTAATCATTCTTGGTAATTTTAAAATAGTTTTGCATTCCATTTGGTTTCTGCATCTAGTTTTGAGGATTTTTCTCAAAACTGATCATCATTTGCTTAGATTTAGATAATCCTTGCATTCTCTATGACCTTTCTATTATCCTAGGTGTGGATTGATACTCACTTGCATATTGTACTACGACCTGGTTTTGCATTTGAGTTTTGATAGCCTCATTGCATCCTCACCTTGCAAAAACACAGTTATCACGCGTCACCCACCTCTGAAGAGAAATCGCGACTTCTATTAAAAAATAAAGAAGATATTGCAGTTTTGACCCATAAGTTCCATTATTTACAAGAAGACCCCAGCTCGTGTTTTAGCTTGTATATTAGGTTTGTCAGCCATTCTTTGGCAGATATCTTGTATCTTATTTTCTAGAGAGACAAAGAGAGAGATTTGTAGCAGAGCTTTTAGAGAGATAAATCAGACTCCTTCAGAGTAGATTTTGAACTCTTTTATCTTTATCTCTTATTTCTTTTATGAAATCTATTCTATTCATTATAGTTTCTCAATTCATCATGTCTGAGTAGTTTGTTAGTTAAGTTAGGTGTTTTAAAGGTTGATGAAGAGTTTGTAGAATTGCTAAACTGTTAGGGAAATCCATTGGTTCTTCATTTGTGCTTGCATTCATATCGATTTCTGGAACTGATCATCTAGATTTTGAAACCCTAGGTTGTTTAATAGATGTGAGAACGTTGTTAATTAACTGAACTAGTATTAGATGAGCAAAACGCCTATGTGCAAAGAGATTTGACTTAGGAGTTTTGTGAACAATCGAAACCTGATCTTTAATGCTTGCTTAACTTGTTAGAATTTGCAAAGAGATTTGAAATTCTGTGAATTAGGCATAGATAACTTCTGCAATAAGAATTGATTTGTTATATCATTGAGTTTCGAGTTCAAGATGGTCAATCCGATTGTCTTGGTCAAGAATGCAGAAGGTCACTTGGTTGACAAAGATGGAAACAGGAGGAATGAAGAAGGGCATAGATTGGATCAGGATGGGAATGTCATCGTTGAACAGGCGGTTGAACGTGTGGCGCATGATGCTGGAGTTCCTGCTGCTGGAAATGCTGCTGGGATTTTTGTTCAAAGGACTCTGGGAGATTACAACAAACCTAATCAGTTATATGCCAACAGAGCTGCAATTCGCCCTCATGCTTTCCAGAGGAATGATTTTGAGCTCAAACTTGCTTACTTTCAGCTTGTGGGACAGCATCCTTTCCATGGCTTACCTCATGAGCATCATATGGATCACATGGAGACATTTGACTTCAAGTGTCAAAGCTAATGGAGTTAGCAATGATTTCCTGTTCTACATGCTATTCTCTTACTCACTTGGAGGAGATGCTGCATATTGGCTGAAGAAACTGGAGCCTTGTTCGCTGACCACTTGGGAGGACATCAAGAATGCTTTTCTGAACAACTTCTATGATGATGCTAGATCAGAGGACTTGAGGAAGAAAATTTCATCATTTTCCCATGGTCCTACTGAAGCTTTTAAAGCTTCCTGGTTGAGGTTCAAGTCTTATCAAAGGGATTGTCTTCATCATGGCTTCAATCAGGTGAAACTTCTTGGTATCTTCTTCAGAGGCATTGACTGGAAATACCAGATGGTGTTGGATGCTTCAAGTAGTGGCAACTTCAACACAAACAGACCAGAAGAAGCAATCAGACTGATTAAAAACTTGGCCTAGAGTAACAGCACCAAGAATGCTGACTTTCAGAGGATGCAACAGGCTAGTTTGGATGAAAGGAACCAAATAGCTGAGGTTAAGGCTAAGTTATACAGTATGCACAGCCTTCTGATGGGAAAGAAATCAGTCCAATTTGCTGCAGAAGTGGAGACTTTCGAAAATCCTGAAGAGTTTGAGCAAAAAGATGTTAATTTCATCAATGGAGGTTTTCAGACTCAAAGGTTTGGGAATCAGCAATGGAACAGAGGTTACAATGGCAATAATCAGAAGAACACCTTCACAGGAAATCAGAATGCAACTGGTTACACACCACAACCACAGTTCCAGAAGACTGAGTTTGAGAAACCATACCAGAACAGCAGCAACTTCAACAGGAATTATGGTTCTTCTTCCTACCAAACTGCACCTTCACAAAACAACATAGTGGAAGCTATGTTAGAACAACTCCTAGAAGGACAGCAGAAGATAACAGGGGACTTCAATGGCAAGATAAATTCGCTATATCAGGACCTTAATGGAAAAATTGAGAGTCTGAAGTCTCACATGAAGAAGCTGGATGTTCATGTTGCTCAAACTGCAGAAGCTGTTCAAAGGCAAGATGGATTTATTCCTGGAAGGACTGATATCAATCCCAAGCATCAGGTTAATTCCATCACAGTCAGGTGTGAAAAGGAGCTTAAAACAGTGCAGAAAAAGAGGTTGGGTGCAGACCAGATCGTGCAACTGATGGAGTTTGAAGATGAAAATTTTGCAGTCTCAGAGGGAGTGACGAGCGTCACCAAGGAGGGGTGTCGCTCGTCACCCACTTTGCCAAGGGCCGATTTTGTGGTTTTGAAATATGCTGAAGAACCTAAAGATCCTCTTATTCTGGGAAGATCATTCTTGGCTACTGCTGGTGCCATAATTGATGTGAAAAAGGGGAAGATAGAACTTGATTTCGGTGATGTTGTTATGAATTTTGACATGGATAAGTTAAGAAGGAGTTCTACCATTGATGGTCAGACCTTTTTTGTAAGGACTTCCAGAGATGAAGAACAAATCATGGAGCATTCAGAAGACATTACTGCTGGGTTTGTCAATGAATCAGATACTAGTGGGCAAGTCAACAAGCTGGCTGTTCAAGGAGCAATATCTGAAACTTCAGCAAAAGCTGTTGGGTTTGAGGTTTGGAGTAAAGATCATATCTTCAAGCCTAGGCTCGAAAAAGAAGTTCCAATGAATGACAAGTGGCTGGAGGAAGACGAGTTTGTGATGGAGGCAAGGATTGTAGAGCCGAACTGCAGGAAAGCTACAGAAACTCGAACTGCAGGATCAGTGACGATCTTCACTAACCTGGTGACGCTATTAAGACACCTAGATGGGACATGATCTTTACGCTACAAGTCCATCTGATGTTGCAAAACCAACAATTCTACATTCCACAAACCAGAAACCTCCAACAAAGCAAAGGTATGCACTTTCTGGAACCATTTCCAAACCTACTAATCTCATCAATAAGAACTTAAAAGGTGGACAAGCTGCTTCACACTTATGCAAGCAACGAGATGCTCATAGAAAGCTTGGTGTTTCTTTTGATGTTTCTGCAGGACAAAGAAGTGTCCCACCCACAGTCACAACTCGCCATGCTGATGTTCCTCACTTCCTTGGACGAGTTCATGCATCTACTGCTTATACACCACCATGGATGAGGAGACATCCTTCTCCAAGGCATTCACTGCCACCTTCTGTTCCACCAGCTGTCAGAGCAGCATTCAAAGTCGAGCAAATGACTTTAAACAAGCGCTTGGTGGGAGGTAACCCACTGGTTAGTTTTCTTTTTGATAAACAGAATGTTTTGGGACTGTTTTGTCAAAGCCAAATGCACTGTTAATGATGAAGTATAGTGCAAGAGGTATCAATCCATCCTAGGTTATAGAAAGACACTAAGAATGCAAGAGCAATGCAAAGCTAAGCATATTCGGGTAAATGGATGAGAAATTAACCAAAAACTAAATGCAGTGCGAAATGAACAAGAAAACTATTTTAAAATCCCTAGAAGAGGGTTAACAAATACAAGAAGAAAACAGAGGATTAAAAATGCAAAACTACTAATTACTAAAAATCGAGAACTAAAGCGGGTAAATAGAGAACTTCTAGCAACTTAAGGTGATAAGCAATGAAACTAAAGCAAAGATGCGAACTTTAAGACTTGGAAATGAAAACTTGAGGTTTTGAAATGCTAAAAGGAGGGTCTAAGGTTGAGGGTCATATTAAGAGGGGTCAAGGTTAAAGCTTAGGTTTGAAAAACACTAGATCTACTCATTTGATGAGCTTAACTCTAAGCCTTGAAAAACTTAAACTAGGATCATCCATGGCGTGTGGTATGACCTCTTTCTTTGACCCTTCCTCCAAACCTATGACGTTTAGTGGAAAGATGGGTCAAAGAACATTAAGCAAAGATCTCAAATGGTGGCTTAACTAACCCCCAATACAACCATGGCGTTTGGGAAAGGGAAGTTAGCCTCTTGGATTCGGTTTTAGGGGATTCTTGAATCCTGTCAAGGTAAGGAGATACCTAGGATCATAACGATCTTTCCCAAGACTCTTTAAGCACTAAGAGCCCGAATCCAAGAAGAGAAGAGATTAAAAACAAGAAAAGACCCAAGCTTTAAACCCTTAAACCCTCTAAATCGCCCCAACCTTAAACCCAAATATAAACTACTCACTACACATGATTAAAACCGATGGAAATGCAAAGGAAAGAAAGCTAAACATGATTAAGCTAAAGCGATTAAGAAAATACTCAATGATTAAGAAAAGATTAGGTTTTACAAGGTTCAAAAGCTTAAAAGGTTCAACTATGGCGAAATCACCTAAGAGAGAAAAGCAAAAGTAAAGTTGGTTCTCGACCGAATGAATGGATAGGAAAGAAATTGCCCAAAATGGCTAAACAACCAAAATGGTCCCCTCACTACGTGCCAAAAGTGAGCTGACCGGATAAGGTGCAAGAGATCGAGTTGGTTGATCTGCTACTCGATCCTTGGACGATCGAGTCGTGAACTCGATCTGGCTCTCGTTCTGCATGGCTTAGGCCACGTCCGTACTCACGATCGATCTCCTCACTCGATCTCATTCTCAATCCCTTCCTTGGAACGACCCGGGCTTAGTCGATCTTCTGGTCGATCTCATCTAGATCGACCTGCCTAGCTTGATCTACCTCTCGATCTCGGTTCCCTTGTAGGAAGGCTGATTTCTCCTAAGTGTCCACGAGCTCCTCTCTGATCCTTAGCATGTCCACGAACTCTCCACAGCTCCAATGTGTCCAAAACAACATGAATATGATGCAAGAATGCAAGAAACATGCAAATGCTAATGCAAAAGTGCTCGAGGACCTAAAATGGTGTAAACTAGCCTATTATGCAAGATGAATGCATGAAAAACTACACTAAATGCATGCTAAATATATAAGTATATCAACTCCCCCAAACTTGCCTTTTGCTTGCCTTCAAGCAAACAAAATTCAAGAAAGGAAGAGAGGTTTAAAAACGGGGTCTCAAATTCCTTGCAAAAATGTTTTATTCAAATGAATCAATTCAATGGTTCTAGTTCTTAATCCTAAGATGCAATGCACAAACTCATACTCCAAAGAACTTAGCCATATTCATCACATGTTGAATCTCAAATCATGACTCTCATGTTCCAAACAATCCAAGAATACTAACCTTTAACATTCATTAAGATCAAACCGTGAATCACACTTATGCACTTTAAAACCGAATACATTTGGCTAGGGACAAGGTCATGAGATAAAAATGATCTCATTCATAAGGGTAAATCAAGGAATGGGTTCTCTCAAAGAAGGTTGAACTTATGCATAATGCTAAAGGTAAAGACAATTGATGCATACATGACTTGACTCTCATCTACCCATATACACTAACAATGATCCTAAAACCCTCTCTCATTTTTTTTTTAAAGCTCACTCACCCTCCTAAAGACTACCCACATCAACAATGCAATTCGCCTAGCAAAAACCCAAATAAAGACATCATTTTAAAACCCTTTTGGCTAGTGGTAAGGCTATAAACATACTAAGCTCTTTTAAATACTTTTGGTAGTTCTCTTCTCTTTTTTTTTTCTTTTTAAACTTGGCCTCTTGGCTCTTTTCTTTTCTGATTTTTTTTCTTTTTCTTTTCTTTAAGAGCTACCTTCTTTTTAAACAAGAGCATTCATTTTTAAACACAAGGCCTACCACTTAAAACCATTCTTTTCCCTTTTGTTCAAACCCCAAACACAAAATCTTTTCAAACCGAAACCAAAGCAAACAACTCCCATGAATCTCCGCCCTATCCTAAGCTTAAAACTAGCTTCAAAATGCAAAGTAAGCAATCATATGAGAACCTAATCATGTCGCCTAAACCTAACACTTTATGCCAAGTTCAAACCAAAAATAAGGCCTCACAAAGATGTCACACAAGAAAATTGGCTTGAAAGGAGGGTAAGGGTCAAGGTGGGAAGTCTACTTAGGCTTACAAGAGAGTGGTGAAAGGGAGTAAGAAAGCCTGAATATGTATATGTGATCCATGTATCCTTTTTCAAATGCATAAGTATGATATTCAAAAGTTCAAATTAAGGTTCTCACTTGATAGGAAAGGATTCAATTCATGAATGTTCAACTTAAGCCACGAAAATCAAAACAAATGATCCAAATATGGTTAGAGCTTACTTTCAAAGTATGTACAATGCATCAATGAACTACTAACTAGGGCCTTGAAATAATTCATGAGCTTAAAACACTTTTCAAGAAAAACTTTTGCCCCTTATGTAAATGCAAACAACCTAAATGCTTAAAATTCTAGACTCAATCCTAAAATATTTTACAATTCAAATACAAGCTACATGATTTTTTTTTGAAAATGTTTTTTAAAAATTTTATGATCTTTTGTTCTTTTCTATGCCTTACATGATGTTTGATGACTCAAGGGATGATAACACAAAATAAGATCAAAGAAAACATGTCAAATAACACACACTCTCCCCCAAACTTGAATGACACCGTCTCAGTGGCAAACAAATTCAAGAGGAGGTAAAACACAAAGCAAAAAATGAAAAATATGCATGTTATTTACAAGGTTGTGTGTGGTACCTTGGAGCTTGGCTCGGCAGGAGCTTGAGGATGCTCTAGACTTCCTGCTCTTTCTAGGAGCGTCGTGAGAGATCGCCTTGCCCTTCTCCTTGTTTGCTCCTTCTTGTAGAGAAAGGCGTGCAGCTTGGTTGCTTCCTTGAGGCTCACTGATCTCTATCCCATCAGTTGACTTCCTTCTTTTCTCGGGTTGCTTGACCTCCTCGCTTGAAGATGCATCAGATGAGCTTCCTTGCAAGTCCTTGATCTTCTTAGCAAGCTTTTTAATCATCTTGCTCTGCCACTTATTCACCTTCTGCTGAATCTCCACCAGGGATGCAAGAAACTTCTCGGCTTTTGTTCTCGGTTCATAATCAAGCTTTGGAAGATCGAAGCTCGCAGGCATCACGACATCTGAAGGTGGCGACTCTGAAGGTGCACGAGGGATTTGAGGTGGTGCAGCCGCGGGTCCAAGTGGTGCAAAACACTCCTCATCACTCGGCAAGAACTCAACGACTCCCATGCAGTCTAGGATCGTCTCTTCTTGGTTCGGTAAGATGCACACCTTCTTCTCATTCTCACAGTTGGTGAACAGGTAAGCATAGAACCCTGGAGCTGGCGTAGGACCCAAGGAGTCAGTGTTGCGCATGTACTGCTCGTCCATGTAGGCTCTCTCTGCGCAAGGCTCAAACTCTTGAAGTGGGACTCCAGCTTATGTGAACAGCGGCGTGAGGAAGCCTCCAATCAGTGCTGAGATCGCCTTGCATCTCAAGGCCCACGCCTTGTACTTGAACAAAGAAGAGGTCAAGATACAACCATAGTTGATGTCATTGCCAAGCTCATCCTCCATCGGCTCATCATTCAGCTCTCGGTCGCATACTACCCTTTTAACGCCTTGAAAGAGGAATCACAACTCATTCCTTGTCATTGTTGGAGCCACGGATCGCCCACTGAAGGTGTTGGCAAGGAGCTTGAGGGAGTATCTCAGCACGGGGTTGCGGACCTTTTTGACCTTGGCGGTGTTGGCTTTGTAGTCATCATCGCAGATCAGGTCCCATAGATCATTGGCGGCCTTGAGCTGAGGGAACTCCACTTGCTTGGCTGCTGCGTTGAGGCCGTAGGCTTGGCAGAGCTCGGCTATGGTCAAGAGGTAAGCTTGCTTCCTTATCTTGAAAGTGAGATGACCCTTGGAAGGAGCTGGGAGGCTTGGATCTTCATAGGAGAAGTCCAAGGTTGAGAGGAAGTCTAGAGTTGCCTCGGGGTAAGTGGGCCAATCCATCCTTGACAAAAACGCTTGCCCCATGTCCTTGAGCAACATGTCGAAGTCCTTCAGCAAACCAAGCTTCTCCAAGAGGTCTCGGCTTGCAAACTTTGTGGGTTCGAACCTCAACCTCTCCAGCCTCTTCTTAGCCTTCTTCTCCTCTTTAGTCCATATAACCCTCTCTTGCACCACTTGTTGAGCTTCTTCTCCTTGTCCCTCCACTTCTCTGCTTCTCTTAGGTGCCATGGTGCCTGAAATTCAGATTCTCAAAATGAAGGATGAGTATAGGCGGCTAAACAAAGGTAATGAGAGAGCAAGAGAGAGAAACTTATAATAATAAGCCCAGATTTTCAGGGATTTAAAAAAAATTATAGCTAAATACTAGAAGAGAATATCTTTAGATAGGATCAAATATAACAATTTTTCGTAATATTTAGTTATTTCTAAAAATTATCCTAATCCCCTAACAACTAACATTCATCCTAAGCTAACAAAAGGAAATTTTCCAAAAAAATTTAAACAAGAAATTCACTAAACCGAAAATACCTTTGCAAGTGATGAAAGCAAGAAGTTCTTGGTTCTAAAACAAAGTTCACACTCTCTCTTTACTTTTTAGAAAACAGTTTGAACAAAAATGAGAGAGAGTGTAGATGCATGTGGTTATAAAAACCAAGAAAACCATGGGCAAAAACAAGTGGTTTCTGAAAAAGTGTGGTCAAGGCACATCTTTCATGGTCAAAGATGATTGCCTTGACCACAATTCAAATTTAAAACAGGAGGGAAAGAAAAAGAGGAGGGAAAATTTTAACTAACCTCGGCATGAGATCGAGTCCATTTGGTCGATCTTGAACTCAATCTCATGCCCATGTTGGCTAGGATCAAGAGGGATGATCGATTAGGGGCTCAATTCGATTTAAATCGAGTCCTAGATCGAGTATGCCCCCTCGTTCCATGATTCTACGTCATTATGGCTATTGTCCTTGGATCGAGCCACGTGATCGATTTGGAGATCGTTTTGGCAAGGATCGAGTGAGAGATCGAGTAAAATGATTGATCTAATTCGAGGATCGAGTGAGGTCAGGCGATCCACCCCTGTTTGCATTTCAAGCTGAACACGTGGGTGGGTCATCCTCTCACAATCGACTGACTCACTCGATTGTCTCCTTGATCTCATCTAGATCGAGTGACTTCACTCGATTCACTATCTCGATCTAGTAAAGATCGAGCTAGGATAAGTCGATCCATCACTCGATTCCTTGCCTCTACTTCTCCTTTCCTTGCCCCTTTTGACTCCAAGATCAGGTCTCCAATTCCCTTATCCTTTCACCTACAAACTTAGACTAAAAAGCATAAAATTGAAATAGAAAGAATGCAAAAATATGTACAAAGATAGACATGGGAATGCCTCCCAAGTGCGCTTGTTTAACGTCCTAAGCTTGACTTTACTTGGTTCAGGCTAGAGGTGGGTCTTAGAGAAGCAATGTAGTGCTCTCCTTGCTGCATTCACTCGCTAGGTTGGGCTTGACTCTGTGCCCATTAACCGTGAAAGCCTTTCCACTCTTGCCAACCAAGGTAACCGCTCTATAGGGTAGAAAATCCTTAATCTCAAAAGGTCCGCTCCATCTAGACTTGAGCTTCCCTGGGAATAGCTTCAGCCTCGAGTTGTAGAGTAGGACCAGACTGCCTTCCTTAAGCTCCTTGAGTATCAGCGTCCTGTCATGAACCGCCTTGGTCCTTTCCTTGTAAATCTTGGCGCTCTCATAAGCTTCTAGCCTTAACTCATCAAGCTTGTGGAGTTGAATCAACCTCTTCTCCTACGCCGTCTTGAGACTGAAATTCATTTGCTTCACTGCCCAGAGTGCTCTATGTTCCAGCTCCACAGGGAGGTGACATGCTTTGCCGTAGAGGAGAGTGAAGGGAGTGGTGCCTATAGGAGTCTTGAAGGCGGTTCTATACGCCCAAAGGGCATCATCCAGCTTACTTGCCCAATCCTTCCGAGTTACTCCTACTGTCCTCTCTAAGATAGCCTTGATCTGTCTATTCGAGACCTCCACTTGCCCACTAGTTTGAGGGTGATAAGGTGTAGCTACCTTGTGCTTAACCCCATACTTTTTCAAACGACCTTCAAAGACCTTGTTGATGAAGTGGCTGCCCCCATCGCTGATCACTACCTTTGGTACTCCAAACCGTGGGAAGATGATAGTCTTGAAAAGTTTAACCACCACCTTTGAGTCGTTAGTTGGGGAAGCTATAGCCTCAACCCACTTAGACACATAGTCTATGGCTACAAGAATGTATTTGTTTCCGTATGAAGATGGAAACGGTCCCATGAAGTCTATTCCCCAAGCATCAAACACATCAACTTCAAAGATTGGCACCTGAGGCATCTCATTTCTCTTGGTGATGTTTCAGCACTTTGGCAAGCCTCATACGCCTTTACAAACTCGTGAGCGTCTTTGAAAAGTGTTGGCCACCAAAACCCGGCTTGTAGAACCTTTGTAGCCATCTTGAAAGAGGCAAAGTGCCCTCCATATGACAAACCGTGGCAATGGAGAAGGATGTCTTTTGCTTCCTCTCTTGAAACACATCTTCTGTATAATCTATCTACTCCCCTCTTGTACAGATAAGGCTCGTCCCAAAAGTAATGAGAGATGTCTCTCATGAACTTGTTTTTGTGGTATTGGTCTAGGTGAGTAGGCTCCTCTCCACAAGCTATGAAGTTGACTATATCCGCTTACCAAGGCAGGTTCTCTTCCTTGAAACTCAAAACTTCTACAAACTGATCCTTTAGCCGTGCACATACAACAGTGTTGACCATCATGAGCTGCTCCTCAGGAAGTGAATCATCATTGAAAGATGATCAGCAACACCAATCTCTATCCCCTTCTTATCCTTGATCTCCATATCAAATTCTTGTAGAAGAAGGATCCACCTTAGGAGTCTCGGCTTGGTGTCTTTCTTGGAGTAGAAATACCTCAAGCCAGCGTGATCAGTGTACACAACGACCTTAGAGCCCACCAAATATGATCTGAACTTCTCAAAAGTGAATACCAAAGCTAGAGCTCCTTCTCGGTGGTAGCATATCTCACTTGCGTGTCATCCAAGGTACGGCTGGCATAGTAGATAACATGCAGCATCTTATCCTTTCTCTGACCCAACACAACTCCTATGGCGTAGTCACTCGGGTTGCACATCATCTCGAAGGGTAAGCTCCAGTATGGTGCTTGCACTATAGGTGCGGTGACAAGAGCTTCCTTGATCGTCTTGAAAGCGTGAAGACACTCATCATCAAACACGAACTCGGCTTCCTTGCATAACAGCCTTGTAAGGGGGCGTGCTATCTTGGAGAAATCCTTGATAAACCGCCTGTAGAAGCCTGCGTGACCCAAGAAACTCCTTATCCCCTTCACATTAGCCGGCGGCTCTAAGCTTATCATGACCTCTATCTTTGCTTTGTCAACCTGAATCCCTTTCTCAGAAATCTTGTGCCCAAGTACAATGTCTTCCTTCACCATGAAGTGACACTTTTCCCAATTCAGCACCAAGTTTGTCTCCTCACGTCGCTTGAGTACCTTGCAAAGATTTGACAAACAAGCATAAAAGAATGCACCATACACAGAAAAATCATCCATTAAAACTTCCACCATTTCCTCTATAAGATCAGAGAAGATAGACATCATGCACCTTTGAAAGGTTGCTGGTGCATTACATAACCCAAAAGGCATCCTTCGATAAGCGAAGGTACCATAAGGGCATGTGAAAGTTGTCTTCTCTTGATCGTTAGGATGAATTGGTATTTGAAAGAAACCACTATAACCATCAAGAAAGCAGTAGTATGGGTGATTAGCTAATCTTTCAAGCATCTGATCAATAAAGGGAATAGGAAAATGATCTTTTCTAGTAGCTGAGTTAAGCTTCCTATAATCTATAAACATTCGATGTCCGGTTATGGTTCTTGTAGGAATCAACTCATTTTTCATTTTTAATGACCGTGATACCCCCTTTCTTTGATACCACATGGACCGGAGAGACCCATGTGCTATCACTGATAGGGTATATCACGTGAGCCTCTAACAGTTTCAAGATCTCTTTCTTAACTACTTCTTTTAAGTTTGGGTTCAAACGTCTTTGATGTTCAATAGAAGAAGTGTTTTCATTCTCTAAGTGAATCTTGTGAGTATGATAACAACTTTTTAGCAATGTCAAAAGGGAGTGATGCAATGCAACAGGAGGTTATCAAACTCAAGCAGCACACAGTCATAGTATAGTGCAAGAGGAATCAATCCAATCTAGGAGCTAGAAAGTGCAATGAGAATACAAGGATCGAGTAAAGCTAGGCAAATGATGAACGGTTTTATAAAATTCTTAAAAACTAGATGCAGCGACTAAATGCAAGACAAAACTATTTTAAAAATACCAGGAACGAGTGAACTACCACGACGAACAAACATAGTGATTAAAATGCAAAGCTATGAATTTATAAAAATCGACTAGTGGATCGACCACAGGATCGACCACTAGATCGAGCAACAATGATCGATCTCGTCTAAAAATTCAAATGCAACGAAACTAGTGACCATGATGCAACAGATATCAAGCGAATGATTAACAGAGATGTATGAATACTAAGAGAGAGGGTCTAGGGTTGAGATTCATGTTCAAGGGTTTCAAAGGTTCAAGCTTGGTTTGAAAACTCTAGATCTACTCACTTTGTGAGATTCTCTAAGCCTTGAAAACAAAACAAGATCCATCCATGGCATGTGGTATGGATCACTCCTTCATTCTCTCCTCCAGACCCATGGCGTTTGGCGGAAAGAGAGATTGAAGGGCAAGGAAATCAGATTTCAAACACGCGGCTTAACTAGTCCCCTAAACTACCATGGCGTTTGGGAAAGGGTAACTAGTCTCTAGGATGCGATTTTCAGAGATCTCTGGATCCTGTCAAGGTAAGAGCTCTCTCTGATCATAAAGATCTTGGCGTGCGACTCTTTATGCCTTAAGAACTCGACATCCTATAAGAGAAAGCCATGAAGAACAAGAAAACACCAAACTTGAAAACCTTTTCAACCCCTTTGAGTCCTCTCAACCCCAAAACCCGATAAAACTACTCACTACACATTAAGTAAACCAAACAAAGCATAAGCGATGAACTCATAGACATAAAGAATGATGGATTTAAACTTAAACGATTGAAGGATCCAATACAAAGCAAGAAAAGCTTCAAAGTCTAACAATGGCGAAATCGCCTTCGAACAGAGAGAAAAAGATGAAAATGATAAACTGAAAACGTGTGTGAGAAAGCATGATCGCCGACTTCCCAAAATAGGCCAAACAGCTCGATGGTCCCCCCCTCGCTAGCGGCCAAAAACGGTTTATGTGCACTGAGATCGACCTCGAGATCGAGCATCTCGCTCGATCATCTTCGGACATCGTGCCTTTAGCTCGATCTGTGTCTCGATCTTCTTCGGCGGATTGAGTGCTTCATTCGATCTTGGATTCGATCCTTGGAGGATCCAGTGGTGGATTCGATCCGACTATCGCTCTGCATGGCGTCATTTACGTCTGTACTCCTTGATCGATCGCTTCACTCGATCTCCGTCTCGATCAGTTCCCTTGGATCGGCTGGACTACTCGATCTTCTGGTCGATCTCAGCTAGATCGACCGGCCATGCTTGATCTGCTTCTCGATCTCTGGTCCTTAGCAAGCATTCCTGAATTCTCCAAGTCGCACGAACCTCCTCACGAGCCTCAGCACGTCCAAGAACCCTCCAAGACTCCAAAGTAGCCGAAAACAACCTCTATGTGATGCAAAATGTAAGAAATATGCATATGCTGGTGCAAGAATACTCTAGGACCTAAAGTGATGCAAACTAGTCTAAAAAGCAATGTATATGCGTGAGAAACTAACTTATATGTATGCAAAATGCATGGAATATGCAGCCATATCAACTCCCCCAAACTTACCTTTTGCTTGCCCTCAAGCAAACAAAATTAAAGAAGGGAGAGAGGTTTTAAAACAAACGGGGGTTTAAGCTTCTTGCAAAGGTATCTTTCAAATGAATCAATCTCAACGTCCTAGTTACTAGTTCTAAAATGCAATACACACGCTCATACTCCAAAGAACTTAGCCATACTCATCACACAAAGAATTTCAAATCATGACTCTCCTATTCCAAACAATCAAAGAAACTCATCCTTTAACATTAATTAAAGACCGAACCATGAATCAAACTTATGCACTTTAAAGCAAAACACATTTGGCTAAGGGTTAAGGCTATGAGTATAGAATGATCTGATTTTAAAGAAGGGTTTATTTTAAGTACTGGTTTCTCTCAAAGATGGTAAGAACTTTATGCATAATGCTAAAGGTAATGGCAATTGATGCATACATGATCAGATTCTCATCTACCCATGCAAGCTAACAATGATCCTAAACCCCTCTCATTTTTTTTTTCTTTTTAGCTCACTCACCCTCCTAAAATCTACCCTTATCTTCAAAGCAAAAGCTTAGCAATCCCCAAATCAAAATAGAAAACATCTTAACTCTTTTAGCTAGTGAAAAGGTTTGAAAATATTAGGCTCCTTATTTCTTTCTTATTGATAGCTCTCTTATTATTATTTTTTTTCTTCTCTTTTTATTTTAACATATAAACAAGAAAGCAACCCCAATGATCCCCCAATCTTATCCTAAGCCTACATCTAGCTTCAAAATGCAAAGCTAGCAATCATATGAGAACCTAATCATGTCGCCTAAACGTAACACGTTATGCTAAGTTCAAACCGAAAGAGGCCTCACAATGATGTCACACACGAAAATTTGGCTTCAAAGAAGGGTAAGGGTCAAGGCGGGAGTTCTACTTAGGCTCACAAAGAGTGGTAAAAGGAAGAAGAGAGCCTAAATATTTTTAAGATCCATGTGTTTATTTTCAAGTGCATAAGAATGATATTTTAAAATTCAGATTAAGGTTTTCACTTATTAGGACAAGTTTCAAATCATGAGAGTTCAATTCAAGTCACGAAAATCAAAACAAGGGATCCAAGCATGGTAAGAACTTACTTTCAAAGTGTGAGCAAAGCATTAGAGAACTAATAACTAGGATATTGAAACCATTCATAAGCTTAAAACACCTTTTTAAGAAAACTTTAACCCCTTATGCAAATGCAAACAACTTAGATGCTTAAAAATTCTAGACTCAATCCTAAAATGCTTAACAAGATGAATGCATCTATATGAATTTATTTTTTTTGAAATGTTTTAAAAATTTTACCAATTTTTTCCTTTTCTTTTCTATGCCTTAGATGCATGCAAGACTCAAGAGATGGAAAGATAAAATAAGATCAAAATAAACAAGTCAAACCACACACATACTCCCCCAAACTTGACTGACACCGTCCCGGTGGCAAACATGTTCGAGAGAGCTCAAAACACAAAGCAAAAATAGAGAGAACATGAATGGTATATACAATGGAAGATGGTTGTTACTTCGGGTCTAGTCTCGGCTGGAACTTGAGGATGTTCCAGAAGAGCTAGATACTATGGCTTTGCCTTTGGAGCCTGGCTCTTGGAGAGAGAGACGCGCCGGTTGAATGTTGCTGCCTTGAGTCTTACGGATGACAACTCCACCGGTTGAAAGCCTTCTCTTCTTGGGCTGTTGAACCTCTTCACTCGCAGCCTGCTTTGGTGAACCTCTTTGAAGCGCATTGACCTTCTTGGCAAGCTTCTTGATGACCTTGCTCTGCCACTTGTTGATCTTCCTTTGCATCTCCACAACAGAAGCAAAGAACTTTTCGGTCTTGGTCCGCGGCTCAAAATCAAGCTTGGGCAGGACAAAGGCTTCGGACATCTCATCATCCGTGGCTGGAGACTCTGATCTTGGGCGAGTAGCCTGCTGAATTGTTGCCGCGGCTCCTAGAGGAGCAAAGCACTCCTCTATACTCGAGAGAAACTCGATGTTCCCAATGCCTAACAGCTCGGTCTCGGTTTGGTTTGGCAAGATGCATGTCCTCTGTTCATTCTCCTCATCAACGAACAAGTACTCGAAGAAGCCCTTGGCTGGCGTGCGTCCCAAGCTATCAGTGTTCCTCAGGTAAGTCTCGTCCATGAAGGCTCTATCCGGAACAGGAGTGAAGTTCTGAAGCGGCACGCCGACTTGCACGAACAGGGGAGTGAGGAAACCGCCAATGAGTGACGAGCTTGCCCTGCATCTCAAGGCATACGCCTTGTATTTGACCAATGAAGCGGCGAGGATGCACCCATAGTTGACGTCGTCTCCGAGCTGATCTTCCAACGGCTCATCGTTCTCATCCGGATCACAAAGAAGATGCTTGAGGCCTTGGAACAAGAAGCAGAGCTCCGTCTTGGTCACCGTGGGGGCTACGGACCGACCACTAAAAGTGTTGGCCATCAGCTTCAAGGTGTAACGTAGCACCGGGTTCCTCACTCTCTTGATCTTCGCGGTATTTGCCTTGTAATCTTCATTGGCGATGAGATCCCAAAAATCGTTCGCTTGAGTGAAGGAGGGGACCTCCACCTTCGTGGCTTCTGCATTGAGGCCATAAGCTTGACAAAGCTCGGGGATTGAGAGCCTGAAGGCTTGGCGCTTTATCTTGAAGGAGAGGCAGCCTTGAGAAGGAATTGGGATGCTAGGATTCTCGTACCCAAACTCCAAAGTGGCAAGGAAGTCGATTGTCACTTCAGGAAAGGTTGGGCAATCCATCCGTGACAAACACCTCAGCCCTATCTTCTGGAGGAGCTGGTCAAAGTTGATAACAACTTTCTTTGCAAGGGTGAGGATGCAATGAGGCTATCAAACTCAAATGCAACACTTAGGTTGTAGTACAGTATCCAAGTGAGAGTCAATCCATTTCTAGGAGCTAGGAAGATTAAAGAGAATGCAAGAGCAGTGTAAAGTTAAGCGAATGACAGGCGATATTGTGAAAATCCCAAAAACTATGTGCAACGACCGAATGGAATGCAAAACTATTTTAAAATTACCAAGAGTGATTGAACTACCACGAGGAACAGACAGAGAAATTAAAATGCAAGGCTCTGATTTAACAAAAATCGACTAGTGGATCGACCACAGGATCAACCACTAGATCGAGCAGTTTCGATCGATCTCGTATAATAATGCAAGTATGAAGACACTAATGACCAGGATGCGGCGAATATCAAGCGAATGACTAACGAAGATATAAGAATGCTAAGAAAGAAGGGTCTAGGGTTGAGATTCATGTTAGGGGTTTCAAAGGTCCAAGCTTGGTTTGAAAACTCTAGATCTACTCACCTTGTGAGGTACTCTAAGCCTTGAAAACAAAACAAGATCCATCCATGGCGTGTGGTATGGATCACTCTCTCATTCTCTCCTCCAGACCCATGGCGTTTGGCGGAAAAAGAGATTGAGAGGCAAGGAAAACAGATTTCAACCACGCGGCTTAACTAGTCCTCTAAACTACCATGGCGTTTGGGAAAGAGTAACTAGCCTCTAAGATGTGATTTTCAGAGTTCTCTGGATCCTGTCAAGGTAAGAGCTCTCTCTGATCATAAAGATCTTGGCGTGAGACTCTTTAAGCCTTAAGAACTCAACATCTTAGAAAAGAAAGCCATTAAGAACAAGAAAACACCAAGCTTTGAAAACCTTTCCGACCCCATGAATCCTCTCAACCCCGAGACCCAAATGAAACTACTCACTACACATTGAATAAACTAAGCAAAGCATGAAGAATGAATCGATAAACATAAGATCGACGGATTAAACTTAAACGATTCAAAATATTCAAAAACAAAGCTCAAAGTCTAACAATGGCGGATCGTCTCCAAAACCAGAGAGAAAAAGCATAAAAAGATAAGAACAATGAAAGTGTGTGGGAAAAGATCATCGCCGCCTTCCCAAAATGGGAAAAACAGCTCGATGGTCCCCTCCTCGCTAGCGGTCAAAAACGGTTGAAAGAACAGAGATCGACTTCGGGATCAAGCGGCTCTCTCGATCACTTTCGGACATCGTGTCTTTTACTCGATCTGGCGCTCGATCTTCTTTGGCAGATCGAGTGTTGCATCCGATCTTGGTATTGATCTTCGGTCGGAACGAGTGGTCGACTCGATCCGGCTCTCGCTCTGCATGGCGTCATTTACATCCGTACCACTTGATCGATTGCTCCACTCGATCTTCGTCTCGATCATTTCCCTTGGATCGCCTGGGCTTCTCGATCTTCTGGTCGATCTCATCTAGATCGACCTGCCATGCTCGATCTGCTCCCCGATCTCTGGTCCTTAGCAAACATCCGACGTTCCACGAACCTCCACAACAGCTTCAGCATGTCCACGAACCTCCACGACTCTAAAGTAGTCAGAAACAACCTGAATATGATGCAAAATGCAAGGAACATGCGTATGCTGGTGCAAGAATGCTCTAGGATCTAAAGTGATGCAATCTAGCCTAAAGTGTGATGTAAATGCATGAAAAGCTAACTTATATGTATGAAAAATGCATGCAATATGTAGTGACATCAAAAGTCTCCTAGAATCCCCATCTTGGCCAGCAATCCTCTATCCGCGAACTTAGTCGCCTCGAACCTCAGCCGTTGAAGCCGTTCCTTGTCCCGTTTCTCATCCTTACTCCAACGAACCCTCTCCTGAACCACCACTTCTTGGTTTCCTCCCGCTTGTGCTGTCTCATCTCTCGTTCTTTTAGGAGCCATTGTGCATGAAACAAGTTTCTCAAGCAAAGCCATGAGCAAATCGGCGATATGATGAGAGAAAAAGGGAAGCGAAGAAGAAAACCTATAACTAATACCCTATAATTTTGGGGGATTTATAAAAATTATAGCAAAATAATAGAGAATCAAATCTAGAGATAGAGAGAAATCTAGAATTTTTCCTATTATCAAGCTATTTTTAAAAATTTAAAACCGTCCTAGCATCTAAAACAATCAAAGCGAATAAAAAGGATATTTTCTTAAAGATTTTCTTAAAGATTCGAAAATACCTTTGCAAAGATTGAAAAAGATGCTTGTTAGCCTTTAGAAAACAAGAGCTCACACTCTCTTTTTGCTTAACACTCGAGAAAACCAGAATGAGAGAGTGTGAAAGTAGTTGAAAACATTTAAAGGCCAACAAAACAAATCCATGGGTAAAAAGAAGTGGTTTTCTGACAAAAGTTGTGGTCATGGCACATCTTTCATGGTCAAAGATGCTTGCCTTGACCACTTTTTGAATTTAAAAACCGGAGGGAAAGAGTAAGAGAGGGAAAAGAAAAATGTTACATCGGCATGAGATCGAGTGTGTTTGGTCGATCTGGGACACGATCTCATTCCCATAATGGCGTGGATCGAGAGGGTTGCTCGATTTGGGACTCGATTCGAATGAATCGAGTCTTGGATCAATAACACATCTCGTTCCTTGAATTTTTGGCACGACGGCTAAGTCTTTATGATCGAGCCACGTTCTCGATTCAGGGGTCGATTTAAGCTTGGATCGAGTGGCAGATCTAGTAGACTATTCGATCTAGCCTTTATAATCGAGTGACTCAGTCGATCCACCTCTCGTTCGCTTTTTAGGCTCAACGTGTAGGGTGTTCGTCCTCTTGTGATCGACTGTGTCACACGATCTGTCTATTTGATCTCGTCTAGATCGACTGACTCCTCTCGATTCACTAGCTCGATCTAGCAAAGATCGAGCCAGGATGAGTCGATCTAGCACTCGATCTCTAGCATATACTCGCCCCTACTTACTCCTTTTGGATCTAAGATCATGGCCTGCAATCCCTCATATTTGTTCCTACACACTCATAAGATTAAAACATAAAACTGGAAAAGAAATAAAGCGAAAATATGTACAGGATAGACATGGGAATGCCTCCCAAGTGCGCTTTATTTAACGTCTTTAGCTAGACTTTACTTGGTTTAGGCAGATGGTGGGTCTTGGAGAAGCATTGAGGTGCTCTCCTTGTCAAATGCACTCGCCATGCATGGCTAAACTCTGTGTCCGTTCACTGTGAATGCATTCCCACTCTTGCCTACCAACGTGACAGCTCCGTAGGGCAATACCTCCTTGATTTCATACGGACCGCTCCACCGTGTCTTTAGCTTCCCTGGGAAGAGCTTGAGCCTTGAATTGTAAAGCAGCACCAAACTCCCTTCTTTAAGCTCCTTAGGTACCAGTTTCTTGTCGTGAGCAGCCTTGGTACGCTCCTTGTAGATCCTAGCGCTTTCGTAAGCATCCAGCCTTAGCTCATCAAGCTCGTGCAACTGGATCAACCGCTTCTCCTGAGTCATCTTCAGATCAAAATTCAGCCGCTTCACAGCCCACAACGCCCTATGTTCCAACTCAACTGGGAGGTGACATCCTTTGCCGTAGAGAAGAGTGAAAGGAGTAGTACCAATGGGCATTTTGAAAGCAGTCCAGTAAGCCCACAAAGCGTCATCTAACTTCACCGCCCAATCCTTTCGAGTAGTCCCAACTATTCTCTCGAGTATCGCCTTGATCTGACGGTTAGAGACCTCCACTTGGACACTTGTTTGATGATGGTAAGGTGTAGCTACCTTGTGCTTCACGCCATACTTCCTTAGAAGACTTTCAAACAGCTTGTTGATAAAATGGCTTCCTCCGTCACTTATCACCACCTTGGGTACTCCAAACCTCGGGAAAATGATGCTCTTAAAGAGCTTGATCACCACCTTAGAGTCGTTTGTTGGGGAAGCAATGGCCTCAACCCATTTAGAGACGTAATCAACAGCTACCAAAATAAACTTGTTGCCGTAGGATGAAGGAAACGGCCCCATGAAGTCTATGCCCCACGCGTCAAAAACGTCTACCTCAAATATGGGAACTTGAGGCATCTCATTCCTCTTAGTGATATTCCCTGCTCTTTGACAAGCCTCGCAACTCATCACGAACTCATGGGTGTCTTTGAAGATGGACGGCCACCAGAAGCCGGCTTGTAAGACCTTAGTGGCGGTTTTGAATGAAGCAAAGTGCCCGCCATACAAAGAACCGTGGTAATGAAAGATGATATCTCTTGCTTCCTCCTTTGTCATGCATCTCCTGTACAGGCTATCAACACCTCTCTTGTATAAATAGGGCTCATCCCAATAGTAGTGGCTCACGTCCCTCATGAACTTCTTCCTATGGTAATTGTCAAGATGTGAAGGCTCTTCCCCACATGCCAAGTAGTTCACAATATCCGCGTACCAAGGGAGATCCTCCTCTTTGAAGCTCAGAACTTCCTCAAACCGACCTTCTAGGTTCCCACAAACAGCCGTAGTGATTGCCATGAGTTGTTCCTCGGGGAGAGAATCATCTAAAGGAAGAAACTCGTTGATTCTTAACCGAGAGAGATGGTCAGCAACGCGGTTCTCTATCCCTTTCTTGTCCTTGATCTCCATGTCAAACTCCTGAAGAAGAAGAATCCATCTCAAAAGCCTCGGCTTAGTGTCCTTCTTTGAATAGATGTACCTCAAAGCCGCGTGATCTGTGTAGACAGTAGCCTTGGAACCCACGAGGTATGACCGGAACTTCTCAAAGGCGAACACTACTGCCAATAGCTCCTTCTTCGTGGTGGTGTACTGATAACTTTATTTTTGCAAGGGTATGAATGCAATGAGGCTATCAAAACTCAAATGCAAGACAGGTTGTAGCACAGTATGCAAGAGAGAGTCAATCCACACATAGGATGATAGAAAGAGCAAAGAGAATGCAAGGGCTTTGCAAATCTAAGCGAATAAAGATCGGTTTTGAGAAAATCTCTAAAAACTAGATGCAGCAACTAAATGGAATGAAAAACTATTTTAAAATTACCAGGAATGATCAAACTACCATGAGGAACAAACAGAATAATTAAAGAACAAAGCTACGAATTACTAAAATTCGACTAGTGGATCCACCACGGGATCGACCACTAGATCGAGCAACAACGATCGATCTCGTCTAAAAATGTAAGAGCAGCGAAACTAACGACCAGGATGCTATCAAAGATCAAGCGAATGACGAGAGAGGATGTAAAAATGCTAAGAAAGAGGTTTTAGGGTTGAGATTCATGGTCAGGGGTTTCAAAGGTCCGAGCTTGGGTTGAAAACTTTAAATCGACTCACTTTGTGAGAATCTCTAAGCCTTGAAAAACGAAATGAGATCTATCCGTGGCTTTCGGTATAGATCACTCCTTTATCCTCTCCTCCAAACCCATGGCTTCTGGTGGAAAGAGAGGTTGAAGGGCAGGAAAAACAGATTTCAAACACATGGCTTAACTAGTCCCCCAAACTTCCATGGCTTTTGGGAAGGGGTAACTAGCCTCTAGGGTGCCATCTTCAGAGGTCTTTGGATCCTATCAAGGTAAGAGACCTCTCGGATCATAAAGCTCTTGGCGTGTGAGTCTTTAAGCCTTAGGAACTCAACACCCTAGAAGAGATAGCCATTAAACGCTAAAAAAAACTCCAAGATTGAAAACCTTTTTGACCCCTTGAATCCTCTCTACCCCAAAACCCAAACGAAACTACTCACTACACATAAGGTAAATCAAGCAAAGCATGAAGAAAGAAACGATGAACATGAAAAAGAACTAGATTAAACTTCAAAACGATTCGAATACAAAAGCAAGAAAAGCTTCAAGTTCAACAATGGCGTATTCCTCCAAAAAAAACAGAGAGAAAGCATAAAAAGATAAGAATGAAAAGCGTGTGGGAAAAGGTCATCGCCGCCTTCCCAAAATGGCCCAAACAGCTCAGTGGTCCCCCCTTCGCTAGCGGCCAAAAACGGTTGAAAGGACAGAGATCGACTTCAGGATCGAGCGGTTCTCTCGATCACTTTCGGACATCGTGTCTTCAACTCGATCTGGGTCTCGATCATCTTCGGCGGATCGAGTGTTACATCCGATCTTGGTATCGATCTTTGGTTGAATCGAGTGGTGGACTCGATCCGGCTCTCGCTCTGCATGGCGTCATTTACGTCCGTTCCATTTGATCGATTGCTTCACTCGATCTCTGTCTCGATCATTTTCCTTGGATCGTCTGGTCTTCTCGATCTTCTGGTCGATCTCATCTAGATCGACCTGCCATGCTCGATCTGCTCCCCGATCTCTGGTCCTTAGCAAACATCCGACCTTCCACGAACCGCCACAACAGCTTCAGCACGTCCACGAACCTCCACGACTCCAAAGTAGCCAGAAACAACCTGAATGTGATGCAAAATGTAAGGAACATGTGTATGGTGGTGCGAGAATGCTCTAGGACCCTAAGTGATGCAATCTAGTCTAAAGCGTGATGTAAATGCATGAAAAGCTAAATAATATGTATGCAAAATACATGCAATATGCAGTAACATCAACTCCCCCAAACTTACTTCTTGCTTGCCCTCAAGCAACAGAAAATAAGAAAGGAAGAGAGGTTTTAGAAAAGACGGGGGTTTAAGCTTCTTGCAAAGGTGCCTTTCAAATGAATCAATCTTAATATCCTAGTTACTAGTTCTAAAATGCAATGCGCACACTCATACTCCAAAGAACTTAGCCATACTCATCACACAAAGAAATTTAGATCATGACTCTCCTATTCCTAACAATCAAAGAAACTCATCCTTTAACATTCATTAACATCCGAACCATGAATCAAACTTATGTACTTTAAAGCAGAACACATTTGGCTAAGGGTGCAGGTTATGAGCATAGAATGATCTCATTTGAAAAGGGTTTTCATTTAAAACAAGGGTTTCTCTCAAAAGTTGCAAGAACTTTATGCATAATGCTAAAGGTGAAGGCAATTGATGCATACATGATCAGATTCTCATCTACCCATGTAAACTAACAATGATCCTAAATCCCTCTCATTTATTAACTTTTATCCTCACTCACCACTTAGAATCTACCCTTTTCTCAAAGCAAAAGCTTAGCATTCCCCAATTCAAAACAGAAAACATTTTTAACTCTTTAGGCTGGTGAAAAGGTTGAAAATAATTTGCTCTTTAACTATTCCTTATTGGTAGCTCTCTTGTTTATTTTTTATTATTTTTTTTCTTTTCTTTTATTTTGGCACTTAGGCTCTTTTTCTTTTTATTTTTATTTGAGAGAGCTACTTCCTGAAATTTATTAGAGCATATATATAATTTTTTAAACACAACCCTTTACTTAAAACCTATTTCTTTCTTTTAGCTTCAAAATGCAAAGCTAGCAATCATATGAGAACCCAATTATGTCGCCTAAACCTAACACTTTATGCTATGTTCAAAACCGAAAAAGAAGGCCTCACAGTGATGTCACACAAGAAATATTTAGCTTCAAAGAAGGGTAAGGGTTAAGGTGGGAGTTCTACTTAGGCTCACAAAGAGTGGTAAAAGAAAGAAGAGAGCCTAAATATTTTAAAATCCATGTGTTCATTTTCAAATGCATAAGGATGATAATTAAAATTTCAGATTAAGGTTTTCACTTATTAGGACAAGTTTCAAATCATGAGAGTTCAATTCAAGTCAGGAAATCATAGCAAGTGATCCAAGCATGGTAAGAACTTACTTTCAAAGCATAAGCAAAGCATTAGAGGACTACTAACTAGGGCATTGAAACAATTCATGAGTATAAAACACCTTTTTAAGAAAACTTTAACCCCTTATGCAAATGCAAATAACCTAGATGCTTAAAAATTCTAGACTCAATCCTAAAATGTTTTGACATGATGAATGCAACTACATGAATCTTTGAAAAAATTTAAAAATTTCACCAATTTTTCATGAACTAAAGACTCAAGGATGCTAAAGGGAAAATAAGATCAGAAAACACATGTTAAACCACACATGTACTCCCCCAAACTTGCTTGACACCGTCCTGGTGGCAAACAAATTTAAAGGAGCACCAAAACACAAAGCAAAAAAAAGCAAATATGAGCGGTTATGTACAATGGAAGAATGTTGTTACCTCTGGTCTAGTCTCGGCTGGAACTTGAGGATGTTCCAGAGGAGCTAGAGACTATGGTTTTGCCCTTGCCGGTTGGTTCCTGGAGAGAAAGACGCGCCGGCTGAATGTTGCTGCCTTGCGTCCTCTTCTCGGGCTGTTGAACCTCCTCGCTTGCTGCTTTCGTAGGTGAGCCTCCTTGAAGTGATTTAACCTTCCTTGCAAGCTTCTTCAGCACCTTGCTCTGCCACTTGTTGATTTGTCTTTGCATCTCCACAACAGAAGCAAGGAACTTCTCCGTTTTAGTTCGCGGCTCAAAGTCAAGCTTGGGAAGGGTGAATGCTTCGGGCATCTTATCATCAGTGGCTGGAGACTCTGATCTTGGTCGGGCAGCTTGCTGAACGGCGGCTGTGGCTCCTAGAGGAGCGAAGCATTCCTCTTGGCTCGGAAGAAACTCAATGTTCCCTACACCAAACAGCTCGGTCTCGTTCTGGTTCGGCAGAATACACGTCCTCTTCTCATTCTCCTCGTCGATGTATAAGTACTCGAAGAAGCCCTCAGCTGGCGTGCGTCCCAAGCTATCAGTGTTCCTTAGATATGTCTCGTCCATGAATGCTCTATCCGGAACAGGAGTGAAGTTCTCGAGTCGTACGTCGGCTTGCACGAACAAAAGCGTGAGGAAACCACCAATGAGTGACGAGCTTGCCTTGCACCTCAAGGCATACGCCTTGTATTTGACCAACGAAGCAGCAAGGATGCACCCATAGTTCACGCCGTCTCCGAGTTGATCTTCCAAAGGCTCCTCGTTCTCGTCCGGATCACAAAGGATATGCTTTAGGCCTTGGAACAGAAAGCAAAGCTCCGTCCTGGTCACCGTGGGAGCTACGGACCGGCCACTAAAGGTGTTGGCCATCAGCTTCCAAGTATAACGTAGCACCGCGTTCCTCACTCTCTTGATCTTCGCAGTGTTCGCCTTGTAGTCATCATTGGCGATGAGGTCCCAAAAGTCATTCGCTTGAGTGAAGGAGGGGAACTCCACTTTCCTAGCAGCTGCATCGATGCCATAAGCTTGGCAGAGCTCGGGGACTGAGAGACTGAAAGCTTGGCGCTGTATCTTGAAGGAGAGGCGGCCTTGAGAAGGGATTGGCACGCTAGGATTCTCGTATCCGAACGCCAAGGTGGCTAGGAAGTCGATTGTCACTTCAGGGAAGGTTGGGCAATCCATCTGTGACAAACACCTCAGCCCTATCCTCTGGAGGAGTTGATCAAAATCTCCTAGCAGCCCCATCTTAGACAGCAACTCCCTGTCCGCGAACTTAGTAGGCTCAAACCGAAGCCTTTCAAGCCGTTTCTTGTCCCTCTTCTCATCCTTACTCCATCTGACCCTCTCTTGAACAGCCACCTCCTGACCTTCTCCCTCTTGTGCTCTCTCTTCTCTCGTTCTTTTAGGAGCCATTGTGCCTGAAACAAATTTCTCTAGCAGTTTGATAAGCAAAACGGCGATCGGATGAGAGAAGAAAAAAGGTGAAGAAGAAAGCTTATAACTAATACCCTAGAATTTTGGGGAATTTATAAAAAATTATAGCAAAATAAAGGAGAATCAAATCTAGAGATACTAGAAAATTCAGAATTTTTCCTTTTATTTAGCTAAATTTTAAAATTCAAAAACGGCCCTATCATCTAAAACAATGACTTGCGAAATAAAAGGGAATTTTTCAAAAAATATTTTATCAAACTCCGAAAATACCTTTTGCAAGATTGTTAAAGAGTTTTGCTAGCCTTAGAAAACAGATAACTCTCACTCTCTTTGCTTAAAATTTTTGAGAAAACAAGAATGAGAGGGTGAGAAGTTGTTGAAATATTTAAAGGCTAAGCAAAAAACAAAACCATGGGTAGGAAGTGTGGTTTTCTGACAAAGTCTTGGTCAAGGCACACCTTTCATGGTCAAAGATGCTTGTCTTGACCAAGTTTTGAATTTAAAAACTGGAGGGAAAAGAATAAAGGAGGGAAAGAAAATGTTACCTCGGCATGAGATCGAGTCCGTTTGGTCGATCTAGGACACGATCTCATGCCCATAATGGCTTGAATCGAGAGGGTTACTCGATCTGTGACTCGATTCATGATGAATCGAGTCTTGGATCGATTGGCTCTCTCGATTATTGAGATTTTGGCTCCACGGCTAAGTCCTCTTGATCGAGCTACGTCCTCGGTTTGGGGGTCGATTTGGCATAGATCGAGTGACGGATCGAGTTGAGTGATCGATCTGTTTTAAAGGTTTTCCCGAGAGAAATTAGATCGGTCGATCCATTTAGGATCGATCGATCTATTTTCATCTGGATCGATCTTATCACTCGATCTCGTCTAGATCGACTGGCTCGTCTCGATTCACTGACTCGATCTAGCAAAGATCGAGTCAGGATTAGTCGATCTAGCACTCGATCTCTAGCCTTTTCTTAACCCCCATCGCCTCTTTTGACTTTCAAGATCGAGGTTTAGACTCCTTATACCTGTTCCTACACACTTGCAAAATAAAAACATAAAACTAGAAGAGAAATAAAGCAGAAATCTGTACAGGATAGACATGGGAATGCCTCCCAAGTGCGCTTTCTTTAACGTCTTTAGCTAGACTTTACTTGGTTTAGGCAGATGGTGGATCTTGGAGAAGCACCGAGGTACTCTCCTTGTCATAGCTGTCTGCCAAGTAGGTATTAACCCTGTGTCCGTTCACGGTGAATGCACTGCCACTCTTGCCCATCAACGTGACAGCTCCATAAGGTAGACTTCTTGGACCACAAACGGCCCGCTCCACCTTGACTTCAGCTTTCCCGGGAAGAGTTTAAGTCTTGAATTATACAGCAGCACCAAATCTCCTTCCTTGAGCTCTTTGGCAACCAACTTCCTGTCATGAGCTTCCTTAGTCCGCTCCTTGTATATCCGAGAGCTCTCATAAGCGTTCAGCCTTAATTAGTCCAGTTCATGTAGCTGGATGAGGCGCCTCTCTTGAGCAGTCTTGAGGTCAAAGTTCAGCTTCTTTACAGCCCACAATGCACGGTGTTCCAGCTCAACGGGGAGATGACAGCCTTTGCCATAGAGCAGAGTGAAAGGGGTTGTACCAATCGGTGTTTTGAAGGCGGTACAGTAGGCCCAAAGAGCGTCGTCCAGCTTCACTGCCCAGTCTTTCCTTGTTACTCCGACCGTCTTCTCAAGTATAGCTTTGATTTGCCGGTTGGAGACTTCCACTTGCCTGCTCGTTTGAGGATGATACGGTATTTCCTCAAAAGGCTCTCAAAGATCTTGTTTATGAAGTGGCTTCCTCCATCGCTTATAACCACCTTTGGTACCCAAAACCACGGGAAAATGATGCTCTTGAACAGCTTGATCACCACCTTAGAATCGTTTGTAGGGGAAGCAACAGCCTCAACCCATTTAGAGACATAATCCACCGCTACTAAGATGTACTTATTGCAGTATGAAGAAGGAAATGGCCCCATGAAGTCTATGCCCCACGCGTCAAACACGTCAACCTCAAAGATAGGAACCTGAGGCATCTTGTTCCTCTTAGTGATATTCCCTGATCGTTGACACGCCTCACAGCTCTTCACAAACTCGTGTGCATCTTTGAAAATGGAGGGCCACCAGAAACCAGCTTGCAACACTTTCATGGCAGTCTTGAATGAAGCGAAGTGTCCTCCGTAGGAAGAGCCATGACAGTGATAGAGGATGTCCCTAGCTTCTTCCTTCGTAACACACCTCCGGTACAAACTGTCCACCCCTCTCTTGTATAAGTAGGGCTCGTCCCAAAAGTAGTCACTCGCCTCTCTCATGAACCGCTTCCTGTGATAGCTGTTGAGATGTGTTGGCTCCTCTCCCCATGCTAAGTAGTTCACAACATCAGCGTACCAGGGAAGATCCTCCTCTTTGAAGCTCAACACCTCCTCAAACTGCCCTTCTAGCTTTCCACAAACAGCCGTAGTGATCGCCATGAGTTGCTCTTCTGGAAGAGAGTCATCTAAGGGGAGAGACTCGTTGATCCTTAGCCGCGAGAGATGGTCAGCGACTCAGTTTTCTATTCCCTTCTTGTCTTTAATCTCCATGTCAAATTCTTGAAGCAAGAGGATCCACCTTAAACGCCGAGGCATAGTGTCCTTCTTTGAATAGATGTATCGCAAAGCCGCGTGATCTGTGTAGACAATAGCCTTGGAACCCACAAGATACGACCGGAACTTCTCAAAGGCGAACACTACTGCAAGCAACTCCTTCTCTGTAGTACTGTACCTCGTTTGCATGTCATCCAAGGTTCTTGAAGCATAGTAAATCACGTGCAGCTTCTTGTCTTTCCTCTGCCCAAGGACGGCTCCTACGGCGTAGTCACTAGCATCACACATGATCTCAAAGGGTAGTGTCCAGTCTGGTGCTTGAACTATAGGGGCTGATGTAAGGGCTTCCTTGATGGTCACGAAAGCTCGCAAACACTCCTCATCAAACACAAACTCAGCTTCCTTGCACAGCAACCGTGTAAGAGGGCATGCAATCTTGGAGAAGTCCTTGATGAAGCGCCTATAGAACCCGGCGTGTCCCAAGAAACTTCTGACTCCCTTAACGTTAACCGGCGCCTCAAGACCCATCATGACTTCCACTTTAGCCTGATCAACCTCAATGCCTTTCTCTGATATCTTGTGACCAGCCACGATCCCTTCCTTAACCATAAAGTGGCACTTTTCCCAGTTTAGCACCAAGTTTGTCTCTTCACAACGCTTTAGTACCCTGCAAAGATTCTACAAACACGCAGAAAAGGACGCACCATAGACAGAGAAGTCATCCATAAACACCTCTACCATCTCTTCTATTAGATCGGAGAAGATCGAAATCATACACCGCTGAAACGTAGCCGGTGCATTACACAATCCAAACGGCATCCTTCGATAAGCGAATGTACCGTAGGGACATGTGAAGGTCGTCTTCTCCTGATCATTTGGGTGAATTGGTATCTGAAAGAAACCGCTAGACCCATCAAGGAAACAGTAGTAAGGGTGATTAGCAAGTCTCTCAAGCATTTGATCAATAAAAGGCAAAGGGAAATGATCTTTCCTAGTTGCAAGATTAAGTTTCCTATAATCAATACACATCCTATGACCAGTGATGGTTCTAGTAGGAATAAGCTCATCATTTTCATTCCTTATGACCGTGATCCCTCCCTTCTTAGGCACCACGTGTACAGGAGAAACCCACGTGCTGTCACTTATGGGATAGATCACGTCAGCCTCTAAAAGCTTAAGGATCTCTTTCTTAACAACCTCTTTCAAATTAGGATTCAAACGCCTTTGATGTTCTATAGTATAGGCGTTCTCATTATCCAAGTGAATCCTGTGAGTGCAAAGCATTGGTGAAAGGCCCTTGATGTCACTTAGAGAGTACCCAATGGCCTTCCTATACTTTCTCAGCTCAGTCAGGAGCGAGTGCAACTCATCATCACTTAAGTTTTCATTCATAATCAAGGGATAGGTGTTATTAGGCCCTAAGAAAGCATACCTTAGCCCTTTTGGGAGCTCCTTAAGGTCCACCTTTGGGGCTAACAGCTCGCTCCAGTCATCCGCGTGGCTGTTGTTGTCGTTTTCCTCCTTGTAACCCTCCTTAGAATCCGAGGCATGGCCCTTAAGACTGCTTTCCTCAACCGCTATCCCTTCTGAAATCGAGTCCTCCAGTCGATCTTGCTTTCGATGTCGTCTAGATCGAGTGGTTTTGCTTGATTCACTCACTCGATATAATGTGGATCGAGTAAGGGATCGAGATGCTGAGTCGATCTCCAGATTAGACCCCAAAATGATCGGAAGGTCTCTCTCAATCGCGACTCGATTGTTTTTCCGGATCGATCATTCCTCTCGATCTGACTATCGATTCCTGCACCGGATCGAGTTGTGTTCTCGATTGCCTTGTCGTCGATCTGACTCCTGGATCGAGTGATAGCGTCGATCTCAGAGTCGATCTCTAGGCAGCGGCCTTCATCCTTCTTAACAATCTTCCTAGAATCCAGCAAGTTGGCGTACTCCTGGGTCCTCTGATCCACATAGCCAAACTCTCCTGGCTCCTTAGTCAGTGCCAGCTTCAACTGATCTTCCTGAGCCAGCTCTTCCAGCAACTCATCCGCTAAGGCATCCAATGTATCAATGTAGAAAGCTTGCCCTTCTATAGTCGGCTTCTTCAGAACCTCATTGATATCGAAGTCCAGCCTTATATCCTTTCCCAAGTGCAAGGCAATCATCCCGTTGTTGACGTCAATGATAGCCCCGGCGGTTGCAAGGAATGGTCTTCCAAGGATGAGCGGGTCCTTAGGCTCTTCATCCATCTCCAACACGACGAAGTCCGTAGGCACGTTCACACCGCTGATTCGCACCGGTAGATCTTCAAGCAGCCCCACTGGTAGCCGCACACTCCTATCAGCCAGTACCAACGAGATTCTACAGTCTTTGAAACGGGTAAAGCCAAGCTTCTGCACCATAGAATGAGGGATCAGATTTATGCTAGCTCCGAGATCACAAAGGCAACTCTTGAACTCCAGAGGACCTAAAGCGCAGGGTATAGTGAAGCTTCCAGGGTCTCCCAACTTCTTAGGGACTATCTCCTTATGTATAACAGCACTACACTCCTCACTTAGAACAAGCACCTCCTTGCTTTCCTTATTTTTCTTCACGAGAGTGTCTTTGAAGAATTTGACGCATTTAGGCATCATTGCAAGGCAGTCAACGAGAGGTAGCTTGATCTCTATGTCCTTAAGATGCTTCTCAAAGAGGATTCTGTGCTTCTCTATGAGTTGCTTCTTGAAACGGCCAGGAAAAGGCAGTTTAGGTACATACGGTGGAGGTACATAAGCATCCTTCTCCTTGGTAGCTTGCTCTGCTCTCTTTTCAACAACTGCTTTGTCTCCTCTTCTTGGCCCTTGGATCCAGACATTGTCAAAGTTGATCTCATCATCAGCGGAAAGCTTACCCACCCCCTCTTGAATTACAACGTCCTCGTTGTTCTTAGGATTCACCGGAGGTGGTAGCTCTTTGCCGCTTCTTAACGTGATGGCGTTGGCATATTCCTTAGGATTCTGCTCACACTTGCCCGGTAGGCTATTCTGACCACTTGTACTCGCCTTTCCCTTCTCTAGCTGCTTGATCTTGTTGTTTAAGTTGGTGATCTGAGTAGAGAAGTCAGTGAGAGACGAGTCCAAACGAGTGTTCATCTCGGCGAACTTCTGGTTTGTAGAGGCTTGCCCTTGGATCAGCTACTGAAACATGGCCTGAAACGGATCGACTTGTTGTTGTATTGGCTGTTGCTGCTGAGGTGCAAAACCCGGAGGGTAGTTTGGCATATAACCCTTGTTACCTTGATGTTGCCCTTGGAAGTTGTTCTGCCCTTGACCTTGGAAGCCACCACTCGGCTGAAAACCTTTGTTGTAAGGGATGAAAGGCTTTGCTTGCTGAGCAGGGTACACTTGGTCCTTAGGGTTGGCAACGTTGGTACTACGGTAGGAGAGATTGTTGTTCTGGTTGTAGCCTTGGTTGTAGCCGTGAGGTTTGTAATTGTTCTGTCCCGCCACCCAATTGGCTTCTTCCTGGCTCAACTCAAGCTCTTCTTGATTCTCATCAGCTTCACCAACAAAGTGAACATGCTTCTGGTTGGCTAACACCAGCTTATCAATCTTCTCATGCAAAGATTTCAGCTCCTTTTTATGAGACTCTAGCTCAGATCCTCTCGGTGCACGGTCATAATCCTCAGCATAGTTGCCATCACTCAATGCCAAGTTCTCTATCAGCTCCATGCTCTCTTCTACCTCCTGACCAAGGAAGTTCTCTTTACTAGCTGTGTCAAGCAACAACCTGATCTTTGGTGAGGCTCCGCGGTAAATGGTGCTGAGTAAGGTCTCCTCACTGAAACCGTGATAAGGACATTGGATCGTGTAATCTTTGAAACGTTTCATTGCCTCGTTGAATGTCTTGTTGTTTCGCTGAGTGAAGCCGCTGATTTCACTTATCAACCGTGCTGTTCTGGTGCTGGAGAAGAATTTTGAGAGAAAGGCCTTCTTACACTCGGCCCATGAGGTGATGGTGCCTTGTGGGAGGGTCTTCTCCCAATGCCTAGCTTTGTCTCCGAGTGAAAAGGGAAAGAGGCGCAGCTTGAAGGCGTCTTCTGAGATGCCGTTTATCTTGATCATTCCACATACTTGCTCGAAATTATCTAGGTGCTCCAAGGGATCTTCCATTGCTAAGCCGTGGAACTTGTTGTTTTGCACCATGGAGATGAAACCTGGCTTAATCTCGAAGTTGTTGTTTTATACAGGAGGAGGAGTGATCCCAAACCTATTGTGATGAGTATTGGGAGCATCTCCGGCTCCTATGATCCTTGGGGGTCTAGCCGCGTGTTGGGGGTTTCCATTGCCCCTTCCCACTGCTCCGTGAACTGGAGGAGGGCCCTCGGGATGTTCCTGCTCGGCCATAGCTTCAAAGTCTACCAAACCGTGCTGAACTATCTCCTCAAAGGCTCTTACGTGTTCTCTAACTCTTCGTTGCCGTGAATGACCAAGCTGATGAATGTTGTCCAAGGGTTGAAGCAGATCCCCTTGAACGAAGATTCATGTACCTGACAAGCACACGTTGTAGAGTAGAAAAATTAGTAACTAAAACAAGGAAAGGCTTAGTCTTTACTAAGTCCCAAATCTCTATGCTTTCTAAACAATCCTAGGATGGCAATGGCGCCATTTGATAACTTTATTTTTGCAAGGGTATGAATGCAATGAGGCTATCAAAACTCAAATGCAAGACAGGTTGTAGCACAGTATGCAAGAGAGAGTCAATCCACACATAGGATGATAGAAAGAGCAAAGAGAATGCAAGGGCTTTGCAAATCTAAGCGAATAAAGATCGGTTTTGAGAAAATCCCTAAAAACTAGATGCAGCAACTAAATGGAATGAAAAACTATTTAAAAATTACCAGGAATGATCAAACTACCATGAGGAATAAACAAAATAATAAAAGAACAAAGCTACGAATTACTAAAATTCGACTAGTGGATCGACCACGGGATCGACCACTAGATCGAGCAACAACGATCGATCTCGTCTAAAAATGTAAGAGCAGCGAAACTAACGACCAGGATGCTATCAAAGATCAAGCGAATGACGAGAGAGGATGTAAAAATGCTAAGAAAGAGGGTTTAGGGTTGAGATTCATGGTCAGGGGTTTCAAAGGTCCGAGCTTGGGTTGAAAACTTTAAATCGACTCACTTTGTGAGAATCTCTAAGCCTTGAAAAACGAAATAAGATCTATCTGTGGCTTTCGGTATAGATCACTCATTCATCCTCTCCTCCAAACCCATGGCTTCTGGTGGAAATAGAGGTTGAAGGGCAGGAAAAACAGATTTCAAACACATGGCTTAACTAGTCCTCCAAACTTCCATGGATTTTGGGAAGGGGTAACTAGCCTCTAGGGTGCGATCTTCAGAGGTCTTTGGATCCTGTCAAGGTAAGAGACCTCTCGGATCATAAAGCTCTTGGCGTGAGAGTCTTTAAGCCTTAGGAACTCAACACCCTAGAAGAGATAGCCATTAAGCGCTAAAAAAACTCCAAGATTGAAAACCTTTTTGACCCTTTGAATCCTCTCAACCCCGAAACCCAAACGAAACTACTCACTACACATAAGGTAAATCAAGCAAAGCATGAAGAAAGAAACGATGAACATGAAAAAAAACTAGATTAAACTTCAAAACGATTCGAATACAAAAGCAAGAAAAGCTTCAAGTACAACAATGGCGTATTCCTCCCAAAAAACAGAGAGAAAGCATGAAAAGATAAGAATAAAAAGCGTGTGGGAAAAGGTCATCGCCGCCTTCCCAAAATGGCCCAAACAGCTCAATGGTCCCCCTTCGCTAGCGGCCAAAAACGGTTGAAAGGACAGAGATCGCTTCGGGATCGAGCGGCTCTCTCGATCACTTTCGGACATCGTGTCTTCAACTCGATCTGGGTCTCGATCATCTTCGGCGGATCGAGTGTTGCATCCGATCTTGGTATCAATCTTTGATTGGATCGAGTGGGGGACTCGATCCGGCTCTCGCTCTGCATGGCGTCATTTACGTCTGTGCCATTTGATCGATTGCTTCACTCGATCTCTGTCTCGATCATTTTCCTTGGATCGTCTGGTCTTCTCGATCTTCTGGTCGATCTCATCTAGATCGACCTGCCATGCTCGATCTGCTCCCCGATCTCTGGTCCTTAGCAAACATCCGACCTTCCACGAACCACCACAACAGCTTCAGCACGTCCACGAACCTCCACAACTCCAAAGTAGCCAGAAGCAACCTGAATGTGATGCAAAATGCAAGGAACAGGCGTATGGTGGTGCGAGAATGCTCTAGGACCCTAAGTGATGCAATCTAGTCTAAAGCGTGATGTAAATGCATGAAAAGCTAAATAATATGTATGCGAAATACATGCAATATGCAGTAACATCAATTCCCCCAAACTTACTTCTTGCTTGCCCTCAAGCAACAGAAAATAAGAAAAGAAGAGAGGTTTTAGATAAGACGGGGGTTTAAGCTTCTTGCAAAGGTGCCTTTCAAATGAATTAATCTCAATATCCTAGTTACTAGTTCTAAAATGCAATGCGCACACTCATACTCCAAAGAACTTAGCCATACTCATCACACAAAGAAATTTAGATCATGACTCTCCTATTCCTAACAATCAAAGAAACTCATCCTTTAACATTCATTAACATCCAAACCATGAATCAAACTTATGTCCTTTAAAGCAGAACACATTTGGCTAAGGGTGCAGGTTATGAGCATAGAATGATCTCATTTGAAAAGGGTTTTCATTTAAAACAAGGGTTTCTCTCAAAAGTGGCAAGAACTTTATGCATAATGCTAAAGGTGAAGGCAATTGATGCATACATGATCAGATTTTTATCTACCCATGTAAACTATCAATGATCCTAAATCCCTCTCATTTATTAACTTTTATCCTCACTCACCACTTAGAATCTACCCTTTTCTCAAAGCAAAAGCTTAGCATTCCCCAATTCAAAACAGAAAACATTTTTAACTCTTTAGGCTGGTGAAAAGGTTGAAAATAATTTGCGCTTTAACTATTCCTTATTGGTAGCTCTCTTGTTTATTTTTTATTATTTTTTTTCTTTTCTTTTATTTTGGCACTTAGACTCTTTTTCTTTTTCTTTTTATTTTTATTTGAGAGAGCTACTTCCTGAAATTTATTAGAGCATATATATAATTTTTTAAACACAACCCTTTACTTAAAACCTATTTCTTTCTTTTAGCTTCAAAATGCAAAGCTAGCAATCATATGAGAACCCAATCATGTCGCCTAAACCTAACACTTTATGCTAAGTTCAAAACCGAAAAAGAAGGCCTCACAGTGATGTCACACAAGAAATATTTGGCTTCAAAGAAGGGTAAGGGTTAAGGTGAGAGTTCTACTTAGGCTCACAAAGAGTGGTAAAAGAAAGAAGAGAGCCTAAATATTTTAAAATCCATGTGTTCATTTTTAAATACATAAGGATGATAATTAAAATTTCAGATTAAGGTTTTCACTTATTAGGACAAGTTTCAAATCATGAGAGTTCAATTCAAGTCACGAAATCATAGCAAGTGATCCAAGCATGGTAAGAACTTACTTTCAAAGCATAAGCAAAGCATTAGAGGACTACTAACTAGGGCATTGAAACAATTCATGAGTATAAAATACCTTTTTAAGAAAACTTTAACCCCTTATGCAAATGCAAATAACCTAGATGCTTAAAAATTCTAGACTCAATCCTAAAATATTTTGACATGATGAATGCAACTACATGAATCTTTGAAAAAATTTAAAAATTTCACCAATTTTTCATGAACTAAAGACTCAAGGATGCTAAAGGGAAAATAAGATCAGAAAACACATGTTAAACCACACATGTACTCCCCCAAACTTGCTTGACACCGTCCTGGTGGCAAACAAATTTAAAGGAGCACCAAAACACAAAGCAAAAAAAAGCAAATATGAGCGGTTATGTACAATGGAAGAAGGTTGTTACCTCTGGTCTAGTCTCGGCTGGAACTTGAGGATGTTCCAGAGGAGCTAGAGACTATGGTTTTGCCCTTGCCGGTTGGTTCCTGGAGAGAAAGACGCGCCGGCTGAATGTTGCTGCCTTGCGTCTCACGGATGACAACTCCACCGGTTGAAAGTCTCCTCTTCTCGGGCTGTTGAACCTCCTCGCTTGCTGCTTTTGTAGGTGAGCCTCCTTGAAGTGATTTAACCTTCCTTGCAAGCTTCTTCAGCACCTTGCTCTGCCACCTGTTGATTTGTCTTTGCATCTCCACAACAGAAGCAAGGAACTTCTCCGTTTTAGTTCGCGGCTCAAAGTCAAGCTTGGGAAGGGTGAATGCTTCGGGCATCTTATCATCAGTGGCTGGAGACTCTGATCTTGGTCGGGCAGCTTGCTGAACAGCGGCTGTGGCTCCTAGAGGAGCGAAGCATTCCTCTTGGCTCGGAAGAAACTCAATGTTCCCTACACCAAACAGCTCGGTCTCGTTCTGGTTCGGCAGAATACACGTCCTCTTCTCATTCTCCTCGTCGATGTATAAGTACTCGAAGAAGCCCTCAGCTGGCGTGCGTCCCAAGCTATCAGTGTTCCTTAGATATGTCTCGTCCATGAATGCTCTATCCGGAACAGGAGTGAAGTTCTCGAGTCGTACGTCGGCTTGCACGAACAAAGGCGTGAGGAAACCACCAATGAGTGACGAGCTTGCCTTGCACCTCAAGGCATACGCCTTGTATTTGACCAACGAAGCAGCAAGGATGCACCCATAGTTCACGCCATCTCCGAGTTGATCTTCCAAAGGCTCCTCGTTCTCGTCCGGATCACAAAGGATATGCTTTAGGCCTTGGAACAGAAAGCAAAGCTCCGTCCTGGTCACCGTGGGAGCTACGGACCGGCCACTAAAGGTGTTGGCCATCAGCTTCCAAGTATAACGTAGCACCGCGTTCCTCACTCTCTTGATCTTCGCAGTGTTCGCCTTGTAGTCATCATTGGCGATGAGGTCCCAAAAGTCATTCGCTTGAGTGAAGGAGGGGAACTCCACTTTCCTAGCAGCTGCATCGATGCCATAAGCTTGGCAGAGCTCGGGGACTGAGAGACTGAAAGCTTGGCGCTGTATCTTGAAGGAGAGGCGGCCTTGAGAAGGGATTGGCACGCTAGGATTCTCGTATCCGAACGCCAAGGTGGCTAGGAAGTCGATTGTCACTTCAGGGAAGGTTGGGCAATCCATCTGTGACAAACACCTCAGCCCTATCCTCTGGAGGAGTTGATCAAAATCTCCTAGCAGCCCCATCTTAGACAGCAACTCCCTGTCCGCAAACTTAGTAGGCTCAAACCGAAGCCTTTCAAGCTGTTTCTTGTCCCTCTTCTCATCCTTACTCCATCTGACCCTCTCTTGAACAGCCACCTCCTGACCTTCTCCCTCTTGTGCTCTCTCTACTCCCGTTCTTTTAGGAGCCATTGTGCCTGAAACAAATTTCTCTAGCAGTTTGATAAGCAAAACGGCGATCAGATGAGAGAAAAAAAAAGGTGAAGAAGAAAGCTTATAACTAATACCCTAGAATTTTGGGGAATTTATAAAAATTATAGCAAAATAAAGGAGAATCAAATCTAGAGATACTAGAAAATCCAGAATTTTTCCTTTTATTTAGCTAAATTTTAAAATTCAAAAATGGCCCTATCATCTAAAACAATGACTTGCGAAATAAAAGGGAATTTTTCAAAAAACTTTTTATCAAACTCCGAAAATACCTTTTGCAAGATTGTTAAAGAGTTTTGCTAGCCTTAGAAAACAGATAACTCTCACTCTCTTTGCTTAAAATTTTCGAGAAAACAAGAATGAGAGGGTGAGAAGTTGTTCAAATATTTAAAGGCTAAGCAAGAAACAAAACCATGGGTAGGAAGGGTGGTTTTCTGACAAAGTCTTGGTCAAGGCACACCTTTCATGGTCAAAGATGCTTGCCTTGACCAAGTTTTGAATTTAAAAACTGGAGGAAAAAGAATAAAGGAGGGAAAGAAAATGTTACCTCGGCATGAGATCGAGTCCGTTTGGTCGATCTAGGACACGATCTCATGCCCATAATGGCTTGAATCGAGAGGGTTACTCGATCTGTGACTCGATTCATGATGAATCGAGTCTTGGATCGATTGGCTCTCTTGATTATTGAGATTTTGGCTCCACGGCTAAGTCCTCTTGATCGAGCTACGTCCTCGATTTGGGGGTCGATTTGGCATAGATCGAGTGACAGATCGAGTTGAGTGATCGATCTGTTTTAAAGGTTTTCCCGAGAGAAATTAGATCGGTCGATCCATTTAGGATCGATCGATCTATTTTCATCTGGATCGATCTTATCACTCGATCTCGTCTAGATCGACTGGCTCGTCTCGATTCACTGACTCGATCAAGCCAGGATTAGTCGACCTAGCACTCGATCTCTAGCCTTTTCTTAACCCCCATCGCCTCTTTTGACTTTCAAGATCGAGGTTTAGACTCCTTATACCTGTTCCTACACACTTGCAAAATAAAAACATAAAACTAGAAGAGAAATAAAGCAGAAATATGTACAGGATAGACATGGGAATGCCTCCCAAGTGCGCTTTCTTTAACGTCTTTAGCTAGACTTTACTTGGTTTAGGCAGATGGTGGATCTTGGAGAAGCACCGAGGTACTCTCCTTGTCATAGCTGTCTGCCAAGTAGGTATTAACCCTGTGTCCGTTCACGGTGAATGCACTGCCACTCTTGCCCATCAACGTGACAGCTCCATAAGGTAGACTTCTTGGATCACAAACAGCCCGCTCCACCTTGACTTCAGCTTTCCCGGGAAGAGTTTAAGTCTTGAATTATACAGCAGCACCAAATCTCCTTCCTTGAGCTCTTTGGCAACCAACTTCCTGTCATGAGCTTCCTTAGTCCGCTCCTTGTATATCCGAGAGCTCTCATAAGCGTTCAGCCTTAATTAGTCCAGTTCATGTAGCTGGATGAGGCGCCTCTCTTGAGCAGTCTTGAGGTCAAAGTTCAGCCTCTTTACAGCCCACAATGCACGGTGTTCCAGCTCAACGGGGAGATGACAGCCTTTGCCATAGAGCAGAGTGAAAGGGGTTGTACCAATCGGTGTTTTGAAGGCGGTACGGTAGGCCCAAAGAGCGTCGTCCAGCTTCACTGCCCAGTCTTTCCTTGTTACTCCGACCGTCTTCTCAAGTATAGCTTTGATTTGCCGGTTGGAGACTTCCACTTGCCTGCTCGTTTGAGGATGATACGGTATTTCCTCAAAAGGCTCTCAAAGATCTTGTTTATGAAGTGACTTCCTCCATCGCTTATAACCACCTTTGGTACCCCAAACCACGGGAAAATGATGCTCTTGAACAGCTTGATCACCACCATAGAATCGTTTGTAGGGGAAGCAACAGCCTCAACCCATTTAGAGACATAATCCACCGCTACTAAGATGTACTTATTACAGTATGAAGAAGGAAATGGCCCCATGAAGTCTATGCCCCACGCGTCAAATACGTCAACCTCGAAGATAGGAACCTGAGGCATCTTGTTCCTCTTAGTGATATTCCCTGATCGTTGACACGCCTCACAGCTCTTCACAAACTCGTGTGCATCTTTGAAAATGGAGGGCCACCAGAAACCAGCTTGCAACACTTTCGTGGCAGTCTTGAATGAAGCGAAGTGTCCTCCGTAGGAAGAGCCATGACAGTGATAGAGGATGTCCCTAGCTTCTTCCTTCGTAACACACCTCCGGTACAAACTGTCCACCCCTCTCTTGTATAAGTAGGGCTCGTCCCAAAAGTAGTCACTCGCCTCTCTCATGAACCGCTTCCTGTGATAGCTGTTGAGATGTGTTGGCTCCTCTCCCCATGCTAAGTAGTTCACAACATCAGCGTACCAGGGAAGATCCTCCTCTTTGAAGCTCAACACCTCCTCAAACTGCCCTTCTAGCTTTCCACAAACAGCCGTAGTGATCGCCATGAGTTGCTCTTCTGGAAGAGAGTCATCTAAGGGGAGAGACTCGTTGATCCTTAGCCGCGAGAGATGATCAGCGACTCCGTTTTCTATTCCCTTCTTGTCTTTAATCTCCATGTCAAATTCTTGAAGCAAGAGGATCCACCTTAAACGCCGAGGCATAGTGTCCTTCTTTGAATAGATGTATCGCAAAGCCGCGTGATCTGTGTAGACAATAGCCTTGGAACCCACAAGATACGACCGGAACTTCTCAAAGGCGAACACTACTGCAAGCAACTCCTTCTCTGTAGTAGTGTACCTCGTTTGCATGTCATCCAAGGTTCTTGAAGCATAGTAAATCACGTGCAGCTTCTTGTCTTTCCTCTGCCCTAGGACGGTTCCTACGGCGTAGTTACTAGCATCGCACATGATCTCAAAGGGTAGTGTCCAGTCTGGTGCTTGAACTATAGGGGCTGATGTAAGGGCTTCCTTGATGGTCACGAAAGCTCGCAAACACTCCTCATCAAACACAAACTCAGCTTCCTTGCACAGCAACCGTGTAAGAGGGCGTGCAATCTTGGAGAAGTCCTTGATGAAGCGCCTATAGAACCCGGCGTGTCCCAAGAAACTTCTGACTCCCTTAACGTTAACCGGCGCCTCAAGACCCATCATGACTTCCACTTTAGCCAGATCAACCTCAATGCCTTTCTCTGATATCTTGTGACCAAGCACGATCCCTTCTTTAACCATAAAGTGGCACTTTTCCCAGTTTAGCACCAAGTTTGTCTCTTCACAACGCTTTAGTACCCTGCAAAGATTCTACAAACACGCAGAAAAGGACGCACCATAGACAGAGAAGTCATCCATAAACACCTCTACCATCTCTTCTATTAGATCGGAGAAGATCGAAATCATACACCGCTGAAACGTAGCCGGTGCATTACACAATCCAAACGGCATCCTTCGATAAGCGAAGGTACTGTAGGGACATGTGAAGGTCGTCTTCTCCTGATCATTTGGGTGAATTGGTATCTGAAAGAAACCGCTATACCCATCAAGGAAACAGTAGTAAGGGTGATTAGCAAGTCTCTCAAGCATTTGATCAATAAAAGGCAAAGGGAAATGATCTTTCCTAGTTGCAAGATTAAGTTTCCTATAATCAATACACATCCTATGACCAGTGATGGTTCTAGTAGGAATAAGCTCATCATTTTCATTCCTTATGACCGTGATCCCTCCCTTCTTAGGCACCACGTGTACAGGAGAAACCCACGTGCTGTCACTTATGGGATAGATCACGTCAGCCTCTAAAAGCTTAAGGATCTCTTTCTTAACAACCTCTTTCAAATTAGGATTCAAACGCCTTTGATGTTCTATAGAATAGGCGTTCTCATTATCCAAGTGAATCCTGTGAGTGCAAAGCATTGGTGAAAGGCCCTTGATGTCACTTAGAGAGTACCCAATGGCCTTCCTATACTTTCTCAGCTCAGTCAGGAGCGAGTGCAACTCATCATCACTTAAGTTTTCATTCATAATCAAGGGATAGGTGTTATTAGGCCCTAAGAAAGCATACCTTAGCCCTTTTGGGAGCTCCTTAAGGTCCACCTTTGGGGCTAACAGCTCGCTCCAGTCATCCGCGTGGCTGTTGTTGTCGTTTTCCTCCTTGTAACCCTCCTTAGAACCCGAGGCATGGCCCTTAAGACTGCTTTCCTCAACCGCTATCCCTTCTGAAATCGAGTCCTCCAGTCGATCTTGCTTTCGATGTCGTCTAGATCGAATGGTTTTGCTCGATTCACTCACTCGATATAATGTGGATCGAGTAAGGGATCGAGACGCTGAGTCGATCTCCAGATTAGACCCTAAAATGATCGAAAGGTCTCTCTCAATCGCGACTCGATTGTTTTTCCGGATCGATCATTCCTCTCGATCTGACTATCGATTCCTGCACCGGATCGAGTTGTGTTCTCGATTGCCTTGTCGTCAATCTGACTCCTGGATCGAGTATTAGCGTCGATCTCAGAGTCGATCTCTAGGCAGCGGCCTTCATCCTTCTTAACAATCTTCCTAGAATCCAGCAAGTTGGCGTACTCCTGGGTCCTCTGATCCACATAGCCAAACTCTCCTGGCTCCTTAGTCAGTGCCAGCTTCAACTGATCTTCCTGAGCCAGCTCTTCCAGCAACTCATCCGCTAAGGCATCCAATGTATCAATGTAGAAAGCTTGCCCTTCTATAGTCGGCTTCTTCAGAACCTCATTGATATCGAAGTCCAGCCTTATATCCTTTCCCAAGTGCAAGGCAATCTTCCCGTTGTTGACGTCAATGATAGCCCCGGCGGTTGCAAGGAATGGCCTTCCAAGGATGAGCGGGTCCTTAGGCTCTTCATCCATCTCCAACACGACGAAGTCCGTAGGCATGTTCACACCGCTGATTCGCACCGGTAGATCTTCAAGCAGCCCCACTGGTAGCCGCACACTCCTATCAGCCAGTACCAACGAGATTCTACAGTCTTTGAAACAGGTAAAGCCAAGCTTCTTCGCCACAGAATGAGGCATCAGATTTATGCTAGCTCCGAGGTCACAAAGGCAACTCTTGAACTCCAGAGGACCTAAAGCGCAGGGTATAGTGAAGCTTCCAGGGTCTCCCAACTTCTTAGGGACTATCTCCTTATGTATAACAGCACTACACTCCTCACTTAGAACAAGCACCTCCTTGCTTTCCTTATTTTTCTTCACGAGAGTGTCTTTGAAGAATTTGGCGCATTTAGGCATCATTGCAAGGCAGTCAACGAGAGGTAGCTTGATCTCTATGTCCTTAAGATGCTTCTCAAAGAGGATTCTGTGCTTCTCTATGAGTTGCTTCTTGAAACGGGCAGGAAAAGGCAGTTTAGGAACATGCGGTGGAGGTACATAAGCATCCTTCTCCTTGGTAGCTTGCTCTGCTCTCTTTTCAACAACTGCTTTGTCTCCTCTTCTTGGCCCTTGGATCCAGACATTGTCAAAGTTGATCTCATCATCAGCGGAAAGCTTACCCACCCCCTCTTGAATTACAACGTCTTCGTTGTTCTTAGGAGTCACCGGAGGTGGTAGCTCTTTGCCGCTTCTTAACGTGATGGCGTTGGCATATTCCTTAGGATTCTGCTCACACTTGCCCGGTAGGCTATTCTGACCACTTGTACTCGCCTTTCCCTTCTCTAGCTGCTTGATCTTATTGTTTAAGTTGGTGATCTGAGTAGAGAAGTCAGTGAGAGACGAGTCCAAACGAGTGTTCATCTCGGCGAACTTCTGGTTTGTAGAGGCTAGCCCTTGGATCAGCTGCTGAAACATGGCCTGAACCGGATCGACTTGTTGTTGCATCGGCTGTTGCTGCTGAGGTGCAAAGCCCGGAGGGTAGTTTGGCATATAACCCTTGTTACCTTGATGTTGTCCTTGGAAGTTGTTCTGCCCTTGACCTTGGAAGCCACCACTCGGCTGAAAACCTTTGTTGTAAGGGATGAAAGGCTTTGCTTGCTGAGCAGGGTACACTTGGTCCTTAGGGTTGGCAACGTTGGTACTACGGTAGGAGAGATTGTTGTTCTGGTTGTAGCCTTGGTTGTAGCCGTGAGGTTTGTAATTGTTCTGTCCCGCCACCCAATTGGCTTCTTCCTGGCTCAACTCAAGCTCTTCTTGATTCTCATCAGCTTCACCAACAAAGTGAACATGCTTCTGGTTGGCTAACACCAGCTTATCAATCTTCTCATGCAAAGATTTCAGCTCCTTTTTGTGAGACTCTAGCTCAGATCCTCTCGGTGCACGGTCATAATCCTCAGCATAGTTGCCATCACTCAATGCCAAGTTCTCTATCAGCTCCATGCTCTCTTCTACCTCCTGACCAAGGAAGTTCTCTTTACTAGCTGTGTCAAGCAACAACCTGATCTTTGGTGAGGCTCCACGGTAAATGGTGCTGAGTAAGGTCTCCTCACTGAAACCGTGATGAGGACATTGGATCGTGTAATCTTTGAAACGTTTCATTGCGTCGTTGAATGTCTCGTTGTTTCGCTGAGTGAAGCCGCTGATTTCACTTATCAACCGTGCTGTTCTGGTGCTGGAGAAGAATTTTGAGAGAAAGGCCTTCTTACACTCGGCCCATGAGGTGATGGTGCCTTGTGGGAGGGTCTTCTCCCAATGCCTAGCTTTGTCTCCAAGTGAAAAGGGAAAGAGGCGCAGCTTGAAGGCGTCTTCTGAGATGCCGTTTATCTTGATCATTCCACATACTTGCTCGAAATTATCTAGGTGCTCCAAGGGATCTTCCATTGCTAAGCCGTGGAACTTGTTGTTTTGCACCATGGAGATGAAACCTGGCTTAATCTCGAAGTTGTTGTTTTGTACAGGAGGAGGAGTGATCCCAAACCTATTGTGATGAGTATTGGGAGCATCTCCGGCTCCTATGATCCTTGGGGGTCTAGCCGCGTGTTGGGAGTTTCCATTGCCCCTTCCCACTGCCCCGTGAACTGGAGGAGGGCCCTCGGGATGTTCCTGCTCGGCCATAGCTTCAAAGTCTACCAAACCGTGCTGAACTATCTCCTCAAAGGCTCTTACGTGTTCTCTAACTCTTCGTTGCCGTGAATGATCAAGCTGATGAATGTTGTCCAAGGGTTGAAGTAGATCCCCTTGAATGAAGATTCATGTACCTGACAAGCACACGTTGTAGAGTAGAAAAATTAGTAACTAAAACAAGGAAAGGCTTAGTCTTTACTAAGTCCCAAATCTCTATGCTTTCTAAACAATCCTAGGATGGCAATGGTGCCATTTGATAACTTTATTTTTGCAAGGGTATGAATGCAATGAGGCTATCAAAACTCAAATGCAAGACAGGTTGTAGCACAGTATGCAAGAGAGAGTCAATCCACATATAGGATGATAGAAAGAGCAAAGAGAATGCAAGGGCTTTGCAAATCTAAGCGAATAAAGATCGGTTTTGAGAAAACCCCTAAAAACTAGATGCAGCAACTAAATGGAATGAAAAACTATTTAAAAATTACCAGGAATGATCAAACTACCATGAGGAACAAACAGAATAATTAACGAACAAAGCTATGAATTACTAAAATTCCACTAGTGGATCGACCACGGGATCGACCACGGGATCGACCAACAACGATCGATCTCGTCTAAAAATGTAAGAGCAGCAAAACTAACGACCAGGATGCTATCAAAGATCAAGCGAATGACGAGAGAGGATGTAAAAATGCTAAGAAAGAGGGTTTAGGGTTGAGATTCATGGTCAGGGGTTTCAAAGGTCCGAGCTTGGGTTGAAAACTTTAAATCGACTCACTTTGTGAGAATCTCTAAGCTTTGAAAAACGAAATAAGATCTATCCGTGGCTTTCGGTATAGATCACTCATTCATCCTCTCCTCCAAACCCATGGCTTCTGGTGGAAAGAGAGGTTGAAGGGCAGGAAAAACAGATTTCAAACACATGGCTTAACTAGTCCCCCAAACTTCCATGGATTTTGGGAAGGGGTAACTAGCCTCTAGGGTGCGATCTTCAGAGGTCTTTGGATCCTGTCAAGGTAAGAGACCTCTCGGATCATAAAGCTCTTGGCGTGAGAGTCTTTAAGCCTTAGGAACTCAACACCCTAGAAGAGATAGCCATTAAGCGCTAAAAAAACTCCAAGATTGAAAACCTTTTTGACCCTTTGAATCCTCTCAACCCCGAAACCCAAACAAAACTACTCACTACACATAAGATAAATCAAGCAAAGCATGAAGAAAGAAACGATGAACATGAAAAAGAACTAGATTAAACGTCAAAACGATTCGAATACAAAAGAAAGAAAAGCTTCAAGTTCAACAATGGCGTATTCCTCCAAAAACACAGAGAGAAAGCATAAAAAGATAAGAATGAAAAGCGTGTGGGAAAAGGTCATCGCCGCCTTCCCAAAATGGCCCAAACAGCTCAATGGTCCCCCTTCGCTAGCGGCCAAAAACGGTTGAAAGGACAGAGATCGCTTCGGTATCGAGCGGCTCTCTCGGTCACTTTCGGACATCGTGTCTTCAACTCGATCTGGGTCTCGATCATCTACGGCGGATCGAGTGTTGCATCCGATCTTGGTATCAATCTTTGATTGGATCGAGTGGGGGACTCGATCCGGCTCTCGCTCTGCATGGCGTCATTTACGTCTATACCATTTGATCGATTGCTTCACTCGATCTCTGTCTCGATCATTTTCCTTGGATCGTCTGGTCTTCTCGATCTTCTGGTCGATCTCATCTAGATCGACCTGCCATGCTCGATCTGCTCCCTGATCTCTGGTCCTTAGCAAACATCCGACCTTCCATGAACTGCCACAATAGCTTCAGCACGTCCACGAACCTCCACGGCTCCAAAGTAGCCAGAAACAACCTGAATGTGATGCAAAATGCAAGGAACATGCGTATGCTGGTGCGAGAATGCTCTAGGACCCTAAGTGATGCAATCTAGTCTAAAGCGTGATGTAAATGCATGAAGAGCTAACTAATATGTATGCAAAATACATGCAATATGCAGTAACATCATGTACCTTGTTTGCGTGTCATCCAAGGTTCTTGAAGCATAGTAAATCACGTGCAGCTTCTTATCTTTGTTCTGACCTAGAACGGCTCCCACAGCGTAGTCGCTAGCATCACACATAATCTCGAACGGTAGAGTCCAGTCCGGTGCTTGCACTATATGCGCGGATACTAGAGCTTCCTTGATGGTCACGAAAGCTTGCAAACACTCCTCATCAAAGACAAAATCAGCTTCCTTGCACAACAGCCGCGTAAGAGGGCGTGCAATCTTAGAGAAATCCTTGATGAAGCGCTTGTAGAAGCCAGCGTGTCCCAAGAAACTCCTCACTCCTTTGACGTTAACCGGCGGCTCGAGACTCATCATGACTTCAACCTTAGCCTTATCAACCTCAATTCCCTTCTCTGATATCTTATGGCCAAGCACGATCCCTTCCTTCACCATGAAGTGACATTTTTCCCAATTGGGCACCAAGTTTGTCTCCTCACAACGCTTTAGTACCTTGCAAAGATTCAACAAACACGCCGAAAAGGACGCACCATAGACCGAGAAGTCATCCATAAACACCTCTACCATCTCTTCTATAAAATCGGAGAAGATCGACATCATACACCGCTGAAACGTAGCCGGTGCGTTACACAACCAGAATGGCATCCTTCGATACGCGAAGGTGCCATAAGGGCATGTAAAGGTCGTCTTCTCCTGATCATTTCGATGGATTGGTATTTGGAAAAATCCACTATATCCATCAAGAAAGAAATAGTAGGGGTGATTAGCAAGTCTTTCAAGCATTTGATCAATAAAAAGCAAGGGAAAATGATCCTTTCTAGTAGCAAGATTAAGCTTCCTATAATCAATACACATACGGTGTCCAGTAATAGTCCTAGTAGGTATAAGCTCATCTTTGTCATTCTTAATGACCGTGATCCCTCCCTTCTTAGGCACCACGTGTACGGGAGAAACCCACGTGCTGTCACTTATGGGATAGATCACGTCAGCTTCTAGCAGCTTAAGAATCTCTTTCTTAACAACTTCTTTCAAATTAGGATTCAAACGCCTTTAATGTTCTATAGAAGAGGCGTTCTCATTATCCAAGTGAATCCTATGAGTGCAAAGCTTTGGTGAAAGGCCCTTGATGTCACTTAAAGAGTACCCAATGGCCTTCCTATACTTTCTCAACTCAGTTAAGAGCGAGTGCAACTCATCATCACTTAAGATTTCATTCACAATCACGGGATAGGTTTCGTTAAGCCCTAAGAAAGCATACCTTAGCCCTTTTGGGAGCTCCTTAAGGTCCACCTTTGGGGCTAACAGCTAGCTCCAATCATCCTCGTGGCTGTTGCTGATGTTTTCCTCCTTGGAACCTTCCTTAAAATCCGAGACATGACCCTTGAGGCTGCTTTTTTAACCGCTATCCCTTCTGAAATCGAGTCGTTCAGTTGATCTTGCTCTCGATGTCGTCTAGATCGATCAGTTTCGCTCGATTCACTCACTCGATTTAATGTGGATCGAGTGAGAGATCGAGACGCTGAGTCGATCTCAGGATTAGACCCCAAATTGATCGGAAGGCCTCCCTCGATCTCGGACTCGATTGTTTTCCTGGATCGATCACCCTCCTCGATCTGTCTGTCGATTATTGCACCGGATCAAGTTGCTCTCGATTGTCTTGTCGATTTGACCCCTGGGTCGAGTAATGTCATCGATCTCGGAGTCGATCTCAAGGCAAACGCCTTCATCTTATAGCACAACCTTCCTTGAATAAAGCAAGTTGACGTATTCCTGAGTCCTCTGATCCACATAACCAAACTCTCCTGGCTCCTTAGTCAATGCCAGCTTCAAATGATCCTCCTGAGCCAACTCCTTGATGTTATTGCATATTGCATACATTTTGCATACTCATTAGTTAGTTTTTCATGCATTTGTATCATGTTTTAGGTTAGATTGCATCACTTAGGGCCCTAGAGCATTCTTGCATCAGCATATGCATTTTTTGCATTTTGCATCACATTCAGGTTGTTTCTGGCTGCTTTGGAGTCATGGAGGTTCGGGGGCGTGTGGAGGCTGATGTAGCAGTTCGTGGGAGCTCGGAAATATGCTAATGACCAGTGATCGAGGAGCAGATCAAGCATGGCCGGTCGATCTAGGAGTTGATCGACCAGAAGATCGAGCCAACTAGGCGATCCAAGGAGAATGATCGAGACGGAGATCGAGTGAAGCAATCGATCAATCGGTACGGACGTAAATGACGTTATGCAGAGCGAGAGCCAGATCGAGTACACCACTCGATCCACCCGAAGATCGATACCGAGATCGGATGCAACACTCGATTCGCCGATGAAGATCGAGACCCGGATCGAGCCGAAGACACGATGCCCGGATGTGATCGAGAGAACCACTCGATCCAGTGGTCGATTTCTGTCCTTTCAACCGTTTTTGGCTGTTAGCGAAGGGGGGACCATTGGCTTGTTTGGGCATTTTAGGCAAGGCGGCGAGATGCTTTTTCGATAACTTTTAGATCCTTATCCTTTCTTTCATGTTTTCTCTCTCGTTTTACGAAGAACGCCATTGTTGAACTCGTTTTCCTTTGGAAGCTTTTGTATTCGAATCTTTATCATTTAATCTAGTCTTTCTTTCATGTTCATCGTCGTATTTCTTATGCTTTGCTTGATTTACTCTATGTGTAGTGAGTAGTTTCCTTTGGGTTCGGGGTTGAGAGGATTAAGGGGTAGAAAGGGTTCGATCTTGGTTTGTTTTCTAAACGTTTTAAAGGCTATCTTTTCTAATGTGTTGACAGCTTAATGCTTGAAGACTCTCACACCAAGAGCTTCACGATCCGAGAGGTTCCTTACCTTGACAGGATCCAGGAGCCTCAGAAGATCACACCTTAGAGACTAGTTACCCCTTCCCAAAACCCATGGAAGTTTGGGGGACTAGTTAAACCATTACTTGAAATCTGTTTTCCTTGCCTTTCGACCTCTCTTTCCACCAAAATCCATGGGTTTGGAGGAGAGGATGAAAGAGTGATCTATACCGAAAGCCACGGATAGATCTTGTTTTTTTTTCAAGGCTTAGAGATCCTCACCAAGTGAGTCGATCTAAAGTTTCAAACCCAAGATCGATCCTTTGAAACCCTTTACATGAATCTCAACCCTAGGCCCTTTCTTTTAGAATCTTTAAGTCTCATTTCATCTTTCGCTTGTTATCTGATAGCATCCTGGTCATTAGATTTGTTGTTCTTACGGTTTTAGACGAGATCGATCGTTACTGCTCGATCTAGTGGTCGATCTTGTGGTCGATCCACTAGTCGAATTTTAACAATTCGAAGCTCTTTCCTTTAATTAATCTGTTTGCTTCTCGTGGTAGTTGCTTCCTTTCTAGTATTTTTAAAATAGGTTTCACTCTGTTTAGGTTGCTGCATCTAGTTCTTTGATATTATCCCATAAACTGTCTCATTTTTGCTTAGATTTGCTTAGGACCTTGCATTCTCTGTGCATTCTCTATCTCCTAGAAGTGGATTGACACTCTCCTGCTTGCCTTACTACAACATTGCGTGCATTAGAGTTTTGATAACCTCTCTGCTGCATAACACGAGCTAAGAAACCGTATATCAAATGGCGCTGTTGCCATTCTAGGAGTGTTTAGAGAACATAGAGATTTGGGTCTTAGCAAAGACTAAGTCTTTACCTTTTTCAAGTTACTAATACATCTACTCTCAAATGTGTGTTTTCAGGTACATGGATCTTCGTTCAAGGGGAGACAACAATTTTCTACAACCCTTAGACAACATTCATCAACTTGGTCACTCACGGCAAAGGAGAGTCAGGGAGCAAACAACAGCCTTTGATGAGATTGTTCAGCACGGCTTGGTTAACTTTGAAGACATGGCTGAACACGAGCATCCAGAAGGACCTCCTCCAGCAGCACGGGGCAATGGAAACCCCCAACACGTGGCTAGACCCCCGAGGATCATAGGAGCCGGTGATGCTCCCAATACCCACCACAATAGGTTTGGGATCACTCCTCCTCCGGTACAAAACAATAACTTCGAGATCAAGCCAGGTTTCATCTCCATGGTGCAAAACAACAAGTTCCACGCCTTAGCAATGGAAGACCCATTGGAGCACGTGGACAATTTCGAGCAAGTATGTGGGATGATCAAGATCAATGGCATATCCGAAGATGCTTTCAAGCTGCGTCTCTTCCCCTTTTCACTCGGAGACAAAGCTAGACATTGGGAGAAGACCCTCCCACAAGGCACCATCACCTCATGGGCCGAGTGTAAGAAGGCCTTTCTCTCAAAGTTCTTCTCAAGCACCAGGACAGCACGGTTGAGAAGCGAAATCAGCGGTTTCACTCAAAGGAACAATGAGACATTCATCAAGGCAATGGAGCGTTTCAAAGACTACACGATCCAATGTCCTCATCACGGGTTCAGCGAGGAGACACTACTCAGTACCATATACCGTGGAGCTTCACCAAAGATCCGGTTGTTGCTTGATACAGCTAGCAAAGGGAACTTCCTCGGTCAAGAGGTAGAAGAGGGTATGGAGCTGATAGAAAACCTGGCGTTGAGTGATGGAAACTATGCCGAGGATTATGACCGAGCACCGAGAGGATCAGAGTTAGAGTCTCACAAGAAGGAGCTCAAATCGTTGCATGAGAAGATTGACAAGTTGGTATTAGCTAATCAAAAGCATGTTCACTTTGTTGGTGAAGCTGATGAAAACCAAGAGGAGTTAGAGCTAAGCCAAGAAGAAGCAAATTGGGTAGCCGGACAGAACAACTACAAGTCTCAAGGCTACAACCAAGGCTACAACCAAGGCTACCAGAACAACAACCTCTCTTACCGAAGCACCAATGTAGCCAACCCTAAAGATCAAGTGTACCCTGCTCAACAAGCTAAACCTTTCATCCCTTACAACAAAGGTTTTCAACTGAGTGGTGGTTTCCAAGGTCAAGGGCAAAGCAACCTCCAAGGGCAACAACAACACAACAAGGGTTATACTCCTAACTACCCTCCGGGCTTTACACCTCAGCAACAACAACCGATGCAACAACAAGTTGATCCGGTTCAAGCAATGTTTCAACAGCTAATACAAGGGCAAGCTTCAACCAACCAGAAGTTCGCTGAAATGAACACTCGGCTAGATTCATCTCTAACCGACTTCTCCACTCAAATCACCAACCTAAACAACAAGGTCAAGCAGCTGGAGAAGGGAAAAGCAAGCACGAGTGGTCAGAACAGTCTTCTGGGAAAGCGTGAGCAAAATCCCAAGGAGTATGCCAATGCTATAACGTTGAGAAGCGGAAAAGAGCTCGAACCTCCGGTCTCTACCAAGAACAACGAGGACGTTGTAATTCAAGAGGGGGAGGGTAAACCTTTGGCAAATGATGATGAGATAAACTTTGACAACGTTTGGATCCAAGGGCCGAGGAGAGGAGGTAAGGCGGTAGCCGAGAAGAAAGCTGAGCAGACCACCAAGGAGAAGAACTCTTACGTGCCCCCACCTTACGTACCAAAGTTGCCATTCCCCGGTCGTTTCAAAAAGCAGCTAATAGAGAACCATCGGATCCTTTTTGAGAAGCACCTGAGAGACGTGGAGATTAAGCTGCCTCTTGTAGACTGTCTCGCTATGATGCCCAAGTGCGACAAGTTTTTCAAGGACACCCTTGTGAAGAAGAACAAAGAAAGCAAAGAGGTACTTGTACTAAGTGAAGAGTGTAGTGCGGTTATTCATATGGAGATAGTGCCTAAGAAGCTGGGAGACCCTGGAAGCTTCACCATACCTTGTGCTTTGGGTCCTCTAGAGTTCAAGAGTTGCTTGTGTGATCTCGGGGCTAGCATAAACTTGATGCCTCACTCCGTGGCTAAGAAGCTTGGTTTCACTCGGTTTAAAGACTGTCGGATCTCATTGGTGCTAGCTGATAGGAGTGTGAGGCTACCAGTGGGGCTGCTTGAAGACTTACCGGTGCGAATCAGTGGTGTGAACGTACCTACAGACTTTGTAGTGTTGGAGATGGACGAGGAGCCTAAAGACCCACTCATCTTAGGGAGACCGTTCCTTGCAACCGCCGGGGCTATAATAGATGTGAAGAACGGGAAGATTGCCTTGCATTTGGGGAAGGAGATCAGGCTAGACTTTGACATCAACAAGGTTCTAAAGAAGCCGACCATTGAAGGACAAGCTTTCTATATCGAAACGATGGATGCCTTGGCGGATGAGTTGCTGGAAGAGCTAGCTCTAGAAGACCATCTGAAGCTAGCACTCACTAAGGAGCCAGGGGAGTTTGGCTATGTGGATCAGAGAACCCAAGAGTACGTGAACCTGCTGGATTCGAGGAGGATTATCAAGAATGAAGAAGGTTGCTGCCTAGAGATCGACCCCGAGATCGATGCTATCACTCGATCCAGGGGACAGATCGACAAGTCAATCGAGAGCATAACTCGATCCGGTTCAACAATCGATGGACAGATCGAGACGAATGCTCGATCAGGAAAAACAATCGAGTTGACGATCGAGAGAGATCGAATCTGTTTGGTCGATCTAGGACTCGATCTCATGCCTATAATAGCGTGGATCGAGAGGGTTGCTCGATTTGGGACTCGATTCGAATTGAATTGAGTCTTGGATTGATAACACCTCTCGTTCCTTGAATTTTTGGCACGATGGCTAAGTCCTCATGATCGAGCCATGTTCTCGATTCAGGGTTCGATTTGGCTTAGATCGAGTGATGGATCAAGTTGACTGATCGATCTGTCTTTGAAGGGCTTTCCCGAGAGAAAATAGATCGGTCGGTCTATGTTTGGATCGATCGATCTAAACTCCAAGAATTTCCCGAGACATTTTAGATCGGTCGATCTAGATGGGACCGATCGATCCACGCTCATATAGATCAACCTTGTCACTCGAGCTCGTCTAGATCGACTAACTCCTCTCGATTCACTAGCTCGATCTAGCAAAGATTGAGCCAGGATAAGTCGATCTAGCACCCGATGTCTAGCTTGTACTCGCCCTTTCTTACTCCCTTTGGATCTAAGATCAGAGCCTCCGGTCCCTCATACTTGTTCCTACACACTTTGAAGATAAAAACATAAAACTGGAAAAGAAATAAAGCAAAAATATGTACAGGATAGACATGGGAATGCCTCTTAAGTAAGGTTTCTTTAACGTCTTTAGCTAGACTTTACTTGGTTTAGGCAGATGGTGGGTCTTGGAGAAGCATTGAGGTGCTCTCCTTGTCAAATACACTCGCCATATATGGCTTAACTCTGTGTCTGTTCACTGTGAATGCATTCCCACTCTTGCCGACCAACGTGACACCTCGGTAGGGTAATACTTCCTTGATTTCATACGGACCGCTCCACCATGACTTCAGCTTCCCTGGAAAGGGCTTGAGCTTTGAATTGTAAAGCAGCACCAATCTCCCTTCCTTAAGCTCCTTAGGTACCAGCTTCTTGTCATGAGCAGCCTTGGTACGCTCCTTGTAGATCCTAGCGCTTTCGTAAGCGTCCAGCCTTAGCTCATCAAGCTCGTGCAACTGGATCAACCGCTTCTCCTGAGCCGTCTTCAGATCAAATTTCAGCCGCTTCACAGCCCACAACGCCCTATGTTCCAACACAACTGGTAGGTTACATCCTTTGCCGTAGAGAAGGGTGAAAGGAGTAGTACCAATGGGCGTTATGAAAGCAGTCTGGTAAGCCCACAAAGCGTCATCTAACTTCAACGCCCAATCCTTCAGAGTAGTCCCAACTGTTCTCTCGAGTATCGCCTTGATCTGACGGTTAGAGACCTCCACTTGGCCACTCGTTTGAAGATGGTAAGGCGTAGCCACCTTGTGCGTCACGCCATACTTCTTCAGAAGATTTTCAAACAGCTTGTTGATGAAATGGCTTCCTCCGTCGCTTATCACTACCTTAGGCACTCCAAACCTCGGGAAAATATTGCTCTTAAAGAGCTTGATCACCACCTTAGAGTCATTTGTTGGGGAAGCAATGGCCTCAACCCATTTAGAGATGTAATCAACAGCTACTAGTATGAACTTGTTGCCGTATGATGAAGGAAACGGCCTCATGAAGTCTATGCCCCACGCGTCAAAGACGTCTACCTCAAATATGGGAACTTGAGGCATCTCATTCCTCTTAGTGATATTCCCTGCTCTTTGACAAGCTTCGCAACTCATCACGAACTCATGGGTGTCTTTGAAGATGGACGGCCACCAGAAGCCGGCTTGCAAGACCTTAGTGGCGGTTTTGAATGAAGCAAAGTGCCCGCCATACAAAGAACCGTGGCAATGAAAGATGATATCTCTTGCTTCCTCCTTTGTCACGCATCTCCTGTACAGGCTATCAACACCTCTCTTGTATAAACAGGGCTCATCCCAATAGTAGTGGCTCACGTCCCTCATGAACTTCTTCATATGGTAGTTGTCAAGATGCGAAGGCTCTTCCCCACATGCCAAGTAGTTCACAATATCCGCGTACCAAGGGAGATCCTCCTCTTTGAAGCTTAGAACTTCCTCAAACCGCCCTTCTAGGTTCCCACAAACAGTCGTAGTGATTGCCATGAGTTGTTCCTCGTGGAGAGAATCATCTAAAGGAAGAGATTCGTTGATTCTTAACCGAGAGAGATGGTCAGCAACGCCGTTCTCTATCCCTTTCTTGTCTTTCATCTCCATGTCAAACTCCTGAAGAAGAAGAATCCATCTCAAAAGCCTAGGCTTAGTGTCTTTCTTGTAATAGATGTACCTCAAAGCCGCGTGATCCGTGTAGACAATAGCCTTGGAACCCACGAGATATGACCGTAACTTCTCACAGGCGAAGACTACTGCCAATTGCTCGTTTTCCGTGGTGGTATACCTTGTTTGTGTGTCATCCAAGGTTCTTGAAGCATAGTAAATCACGTGCAGCTTCTTATCTTTCCTTTGGCCTAGAACGCCTGCCACAGCGTAGTCACTAGCATCACACATAATCTCGAAAGGTAGAGTCCAGTCTGGTGCTCGCACTATAGGTGTGGATACTAGGGCCTCCTTGATGGTCACAAAAGCTTGCAAACACTCCTCATCGAAGACGAATTCAGCCTCCTTGCACAACAGCCGTGTAAGAGGGCGTGCAAGCTTAGAAAAATCCTTGATGAAGCGCCTGTAGAAACCGGCGTGTCCCAAGAAACTTCTCACTCCTTTGACGTTAACCGGCGGCTCAAGACTCATCATCACTTCAAATTTAGCCTTGTCGACCTCAATACCCCTCTCTGATATCTTATGGACAAGCACGATCCCTTCCTTCACAATGAAGTGACATTTTCCCAATTAAGCACCAAGTTTGTCTCTTCACAACGCTTTAGTACCCTGCAAATATTCAACAAATACGCAGAAAAGGACGCACCATAGACCGAGAAGTCATCCATAAACACCTCTACCATCTCTTCTATTAGATCGGAGAAGATCGACATCATGCATCGCTGAAACGTAGCCGGTGCGTTACACAACCCGATTGGCATCCTTCGATACGTGAAGGTGCCATAAGGGCATGTAATGGTCGTCTTCTCCTGATCATTTGGATGGATTGGTATTTGGAAAATTCCACTATATCCATCAAGAAAGCAATAATAGGGGTGATTAGCAATTCTTTCAAGCATTTGATCAATAAAAGGCAAGGGAAAATGATCCTTTCTAGTAGCAAGATTAAGCTTCCTATAATCAATACACATATGTTGTCCAGTAATTGTTCTAGTAGGTATAAGCTCATCTTTGTCATTCTTAATGACCATGGTCCCTCCCTTCTTAGGCACCACATGTACGGGAGAAACTCACGTGCTGTCACTTATGGGATAGATCACGTCAACCTCTAAGAGCTTAAGAATCTCTTTCTTAACAACCTCCTTCAAATTAGGATTCAAACGCCTTTGGTGTTCTATAGAAGAGGCGTTCTCATTATCCAGGTGAATCCTATGAGTACAAAGCATTGGTGAAAGGCTCTTGATGTCACTTAGAGAGTACCCAATGGCTTTCCTATACTTTATCAATTCAGTTAAGAGCGAGTGCAACTCATCATCACCTAAGTTTTCATTCACAATCACGGGATAGGTTTTGTTAAGCCCTAAGAAAGCATACTTTAGCCCTTTTGGAAGCTCCTTAAGGTCCACCTTTGGGGCTAACAGCTCGCTCCAATCATCCTCGCGGCTGTTGCTGTTGTTTTCCTCCTTGGAACCTTCCTTAGAACCCGAGACATGACCCTTGAGGCTGCTTTCTCCAACCGCTATCCCTTCTGAAATCGAGTCGTCCAGTCGATCTTGCTCTCGATGTCGTCTATATCGAGCAGTTTTGCTCGATTCACTCACTCGATTTAATGTGGATCGAGTGAGAGATCGAGACAATTTGTCGATCTTTAGATTAGACCCCAAACTGATCGGAAGGACTCTCTCGATCTTGGACTCGATTGTTTTCCTGGATCGATCACCCTCCTCGATCTGACTGTCGATTGCTGCACCGGATCGAGTTGTGCTCTCGATTGCCTTGTCGATTCGCCCCCTGGATCGAGTAGCATCATCGATCTCGGAGTCGATCTCTAGGCAAACGCCTTCATCTTCTAGCAGAACCTTCCTTGAATCAAGCAAGTTGACGTATTCCTGAGTCCTCTGATCCACGTAACCAAACTCTCTTGGCTCCTTAGTCAATGCCAGCTTCAAATGATCCTCCTGAGCCAACTCTTCTAGCAACTCATCCGCTAAAGCATCCAACGTTTCAATGTAGAAAGCTTGCCCTTCTATCGTAGGATTCTTCAAAACCTCATTGATATCGAAGTCCAGCCATATATCTTTACCCAAGTGCAGAGCAATCTTCCCATTCTTGACGTCTATGATGGCTCCGACGGTGGCTAAGAACGGTCTACCGAGAATGAGTGGATCCTTAGGTTCTTCATCCATTTCCAACACAACGAAGTCTGTAGGTATGTTTACACCACTGATCCTCACTGGCAAGTCCTCAAGCAAACCCACAGGTAACCTCACACTCCTGTCCGCTAGTACCAACGAGATTCTACAATCTTTGAAGCAGGTAAAGCCAAGCTTCTTTGCCACGGAATGAGGCATCACATTTATACTAGCTCCGAGATCACATAGGCAAATCTTGAACTCCAAAGGACCTAAAGCGCAAGGTATAGTGAAGCTTCCAGGGTCTCCCAAATTCTTAGGGACTATCTCCTTGTGTATCACAGCACTAAATTCCTCACTAAGAACAAGCACTTCCTTGCTTTCCTTATTCTTCTTCACGAGCGTGTCTTTGAAGAATTTAGAGCATTTAGGCATCATTGCAAGGCAGTCCACGAGAGGTAGCTTGATCTCTACGTCCTTAAGGTGCTTCTCAAACAAGACTCTATGCTTCTCTATGAGTTGCTTCTTGAAGCGACAAGGAAAAGGTAGCTTAGGTACATACGGTGGGGGTACATAAGCATCCTTCTCCTTTGTAGTTCGCTCCGATTTCTTCTCAACAACCGCTTTCTCACCTCTCCTTGGTCCTTGAATCCAAACATTGTCAAAGTTTATCTCATCATTGGCTGAAAGCTTACCCTCCCCCTCTTGAATTACAACGTCCTCGTTGATCTTGGGAGTAACCGTAGGTGCTAGCTCTTTCCCACTCCTTAGTGTAATGGCATTGGCGTATTCCTTGGGATTCTTCTCACACTTGCCCGGTAAGCTATTCTGACTACTTGTACTTGCCTTCCCCTTCTCTAGCTGCTTGATCTTGTTATTCAAGTTTGTGATCTGAGTAGAGAAATCCGTGAGAGACGAGTCTAAACGAGTGTTCATCTCGGCAAACTTCTGATTTGTAGAGGCTTTCCCTTGAATCAATTGTTGAAACATAGCTTGGACAGGATCAACTTGTTGTTGCATCGGTTGTTGTTGTTGAGGTACAAAGCTCGGAGGGTACATTGGCGTATAACCCTTGTTTCCTTGCTGTTGTCCTTGGAAGTTGTTCTGCCCTTGCCCTTGGAAGCCACCACTCGGCTGAAAACCTTTGTTGTATGGTACGAAATGCTTTGCTTGCTGAGCAGGGTACACTTGATCCTTAGGGTTCGCGACGTTGGTGCTACGGTATGAGAGATTGTTGTTCTGGTTGTAGCCTTGTGAATACCCTTGAGGTTTGTGTTGTTTTTGACCGGCCACCCAATTGGCTTCTTCTTGACTCAACTCAAGCTCCTCTAAGGTTTCATCCGCTTCACCAACAAAGTGAACATGCTTCTGATTTGCCAAAACCAACTTGTCAATCTTCTCATGCAATGACTTAAGCTCTTTCTTGTGAGACTCTAGCTCAGAACCTCTCGGTGCACGGTCGTAATCTTCAGCATAGTTGCCATCACTCAATGCTAAGTTCTCAATCAGCTCCATTCCTTCTTCTACCTCTTGACCAAGGAAGTTTCCCTTACTAGCCTTGTCAAGCAACAAGCGAATCTTTGGTGAAGCTCCGCGGTTGATAGTGCTTAGAAGAGTCTCTTCGCTGAAACTGTGGTGAGGACACTGAATGGTGTATTCCTTGAACCGCTCCATTGCTTCATTGAAAGTCTCATTGATCATTTGAGTGAAGCCGCTGATCTCGCTTCGCAGCCTTGCTGTTCTGGTGCTAGAGAAAAACTTTGAGAGGAAAGCCTTCTTGTTTTGCACCATTGAGATGAATCCCGGCTTAATCTCGAAGTTGTTGTTCTGTACAGGAGGAGGAGTGATCCCAAACCAATTGTGATGAGTATTGGGAGCATCTCCCGCTCCTATGATCCTTGGGGGTCTAGCCGCGTGTTGGGGGTTTCCATTACCCCTTCCCACTGCCCCGTGAGCTGGAGGAGGTCCCTCTGGATGCTCGTGCTCAGCCATCGCTTCAAAATCTACCGAACCTTGTTGAACAATCTCCTCAAAAGCTCTAGCTTGCTCTCGTACTCTTCTTTGTCGTGAATGACCAAGTTGATGAATGTTGTCCAAGGGTTGAAGTAGATTGTTGTCTCCCCTTGAACGAAGATTCATGTACCTGAAGGACACACTTTTGAGAGTAGAGAAATTAGTGACCAAAAGAAAAAGAAAGGCTTAGTCTTTACTAAACCCCAAATCTCAATGCTTTCTAAACACTCCTAAGCCGGCAACGGCGCCATTTGATAACAGCTTTTTATCGATGTAAAAAGAGGAAGTGATGCAATGCAACAGGAGGTTATCAAAACTCAAGCAGCACACAGTCGTAGTATAGCATGCAAGAGGAATCAATCCAACCTAGGAGCTAGAAAGTGCAATGAGAATGCAAGGATCGAGTAAAGCTAGGCAAATGATGAATGGTTTTTTGAAAATCCTAAAAACTAAATGCAACAACTAAATGCAAGGCACAACTATTTTAAAATTACCAGGAACGAGTGAACTACCACGACGAACAGACAGAATGATTAAAATGCAAGGCTATGAATTTATAAAAATCGACTAGTGGATCGACCACAGGATCGACCACTAGATCAAGCAACAACGATCGATCTCGTCTACAAGTTCAAATGCAACGAAACTAATGACCAGGATGCAACAGGTAACAAGCGAATGACTAGCAAAGATGTAAGAATACTAAGGAAGAGGGTCCAGGGTTGAGATTCATGTTCAAGGGTCTCAAAGGTTCAAGCTTGGTTTGAAAACTCTTGATCTACTCACTTTGTGAGATTCTCTAAGCCTTGAAAACAAAACAAGATCCATCCATGGCGTGTGGTATGGATCACTCCTTCATTCTCTCCTCCAGACTCATGGCGTTTGGCGGAAAAAGTGATTGAAGGGCAAGGAAATCAGATTTCAAACACACGGCTTAACTAGTCCCCTAAACTACCATGGCGTTTGGGAAAGGGTAACTAGTCTCTAGGATGCGATTTTCAGAGATCTCTGGATCCTGTCAAGGTAAGAGCTCTCACTGATAAAAAAGATCTTGGCGTGAGACTCTTTAAGCCTTAAGAACTCGACATCCTAGAAGAGAAAGCCATGAAGAACAAGAAAACACCAAACTTGAAAACCTTTTTCGACCCCTTTGAATCCCCTCAACCCTAAAACCCGATTAAACTACTCACTACACATTGGGTAACACAAAGCAAAGCATAAGCGATGAACTCATAAACATAAAGAGCAAATGGATTTAAACTTAAATGATTCCAAGATTCAAGAACAAAGCTTCAAAGTCTAACAATGGCGAAATCTCCTTCGAACAGAGAGAAAAATATGAAAATGATAAAGTGAAAACGTGTATGTGGAAAAGCATGATCGCCGCCTTCCCAAAATAGGCCAAACAGCTCGATGGTCCCCCCCTCACTAGCGGCCAAAACCGGTTAAAGTGCACTGAGATCGACCTCGAGATCGAGCATCTCTCTCGATCATCTTCGGACATCTTGCCTTCAGCTCGATCTGTGTCTCGATCTTCTTTGGTGGATCGAGTGCTTCGTTCGATCTTGGAGTCGATCTTTGGAGGATCGAGTGGTGGACTCGATCTGACTCTCGCTCTGCATGGCATCATTTACGTTCGTACTCCATGATCGATCGCTTCACTCGATCTCCGTCTCGATCAGTTTCCTTGGATCAGATGGACTACTCGATCTTCTGGTCAATCTCATTTAGATCAACCGGCCATGCTCGAACCTCCTCTCGATCTCTGGTCCTTAGCAAGCATTCCTGAATTCTCCAAGTCCCACGAACTTCCTCACAAGCCTCAGCACGTCCACGAACCCTCCAAGACTCCAAAGTAGCCGAAAACAACCTGTATGCGATGCAAAATGCAAGAAATATGCATATGCTGGTGCAAGAACACTCTAGGACCTAAAGTGATGCAAACTAACATAAAATGCAATGTATATGCGTGAGAAACTAACTTATATGTATGCAAAATGTATGGAATATGCAGCTATATCAATAAGCTTCTTTTTCTTTGCTAACCTCCTCTACCTTCTTCTCTACAACCGCTTCTTTACCCTTCTTAGGTCTTGCAATCCACACATCGTCAAAGGTGATCCCATGATCATTCGAAAGCTTACCCTCCTCCTCTTGAACAACAATGTCCTCATTGTCTTCAGGTGCAGTCCTCGGTGGTAGCTCTTTCCCACTTCTCAAGGTAATAGCGTTTGCATACTCTTTGGGATTTTGCTCACACTTCCCGGGTAAGCTGCCTTGACCGCTTGAACTGGCTTTGCCTTTCTCTAATTGTTTGATCTTGTTGTTCAGGTTGGTGATCTGAGTAGACACGTCAGTTAGAGAAGAGTCCAGCCTGTTGTTCATGTCAACAAACTTCTGATTTGTGCTTGCTTGTCCCTGAAGCAATTGTTGAAACATTGCTTGAACCGGATCTTGAGGTGGCGGTTGAGCTTGTTGCTGTTGAGGAATGAAACCAGGAGGAAACACAGGAGGGTAACTCTTGTTTCCTTGCTGTTTCGGACCTTGAAAATTGCCCTGTCTCTGCCCTTGATATCCATTGTTGCTTGTAAACCCGCCTTTGTTATAAGGGACAATGGGTTTGTCTAGTTGTGGAGGATACACCTGTTCTTTAGGATTCTCCACGTTAGTGCTTCTTTAGAAAAGGTTGTTGTTTCCCTGATAACCTTGAGCATAGCCTTGTGGCTTGTTGTAGTTGTTGCCTTGATATAACTGTATATTGCATGTATTTTGCATACATATAGTTTAGTTTCTCATGCATTTACATTGCATATTAGGTTAGTTTGCATCACTTTAGGTCCTAGAGCGTCTTTGCACCAGCATTCGCATGTTTTGTGCATTTTGCATGACAATCAGGTTGCTTTCGGTTACTTTGGAGCTATGGAAGATTCGTGGACGTGCTGAGGTTCGTGAAGAGGTTCGTGGACACTTGGAGAAATCAGGAATGCACGTTATGGACCTGAGATCGAGCAGCAGATCGAGCAAGGTAGGTCGATCTAGATGAGATCGACCAGAAGATCGAGCATGGAGATCGATTTGGAGTACGGACGTAGACGACGCCATGCAGATTGAGGACTGGATCGAGCTTCCAACCCGATCAGCACAAGATTGACTCGGGGACCGACCAAGAGCCACTCAATTCAGGACATGATCGATTGCCAGATCGAGCTTCGTGATCGATCCCAGACCAACCTTATCCGTCCAGCCTGTTTTTGGACCGTAGTGAAGGGGGGGGGGGGGGGGGGGACCATTTGCGGTTTAGCCATTTTAGGCAAAGACCAACGATCCCTTTTATTATCATGTTTTGTCGACTACTTTTCTATCTTCTCTCTCGTTTTAGGCGATTCGCCATTGTTAGACTTCGAGCTTTTTCTTGTTTTTGCTTTTGAATATTGAATCGTTTAAGTTAAATCAATCGCCTTTCATGTTTAGTTCTTCGTTTATTGCATTTCGTACGGCTTATTTCATGAGTCGCGAGTAGTTTTATTGGGTTTTGGGGTTGAGAGGATTCAAGGGGTCGAAAAGGTTTTCAAGTTTGGTGTTTTCTTGTTCTTAAAGGCTTTCTCTTCTAGGATGTCGAGTTCTTATGGCTTAAAGAGTCTCACGCCAAGATCTTTATGATCAGAGAGAGCTCTTACCTTGACAGGATCCAGAGATCTCTGAAAATCGCATCCTAGAGACTAGTTACCCTTTCCCAAACGCCATGGTAGTTTACGGGACTAGTTAAGCCGTGTGTTTGAAATCTGTTTTCCTTGCCTTTCAATCTCTTTTTCTGCCAAACGCCATGGGTCTGGAGGAGAGAATGAGGGAGTGAACCATACCACACGCCATGGATGGATCTTGTTTAGTTTTCAAGGCTTAAGGAACCTCACAAAGTGAGTAGATCTAAAGTTTTCAAACCAAGCTGAAACCTTTGAAACCTCTGAACATGAATCTCAACCCTGGACCCTCCTTTTCGTATTTCTTAGTCTTTGTTGATCATTCGCTTGTTGGTTGCTTGCACCCTGGTCATTAGATTTGCATTCGCTTAAACTGCTTTTTAGATCGATTGCTTTTGCTCGATCTAGTGGTCGATCCCGTGGTCGATCCACTAGTCGAATTTTAGTAATTCGTAGCTTTGCATTTTAATCATTCTGTCTTTTCCTCGTGGTAGCTAGCTCGTTCCTGGTATTTTTAAAATAGTTTAGCCCTGTATTTAATCATTGCATCTAGCTTTTAGGAATTTCACAAAATTGTCCATCATTTGCTTAGTTTTACAAGATCCTTGCATTCTCATTGCACTTTCTAGCTCCTAGGATTGGATTGATATTCGCTTGCATACTTTACTACAACTAAGTGTTGCATTTGAGCATTGATACATCATTGCATACACACTGCAAAAGACTTAGCTATCAAATGGCGCCGTTGCCGTTCTAGGAGTGTTTAGAAAGCATTGAGATTTGGGGTTTAGTAAAGACTAATCCTTTACTTTGTTTAAGTTACTAATTTATCTACTCTCAAACGTGTGTCTTTCAGGTACATGAATCTTCGTTCAAGGGGAGACAACAATCTACTTCAACCCTTGGACAACATTCATCAACTTGGTCATTCACGGCAAAGAAGAGTACGAGCGCAAGCTAGAGCTTTTGAGGAGATTGTTCAGCACGGTTTGGTTGATTTTGAAGCGATGGCTGATCACAAGAATCCGGAGGGACTTCCTCCAGCTCACGGGGCAGTGGGAAGGGGCAATGGAAACCCCCAACATGCGGCTAGGCCCCCAAGGATCATAGGAGGCGGAGATGTTCACAATACTCATCACAATAGATTTTGGATCACTCCTCCTCTTGTACAGAACAACAACTTCGTGATTAAGTCGGGTTTCATCTCAATGGTGCAAAACAATAAGTTTCATGGGCTCACAATGGAAGATCCCTTGGAACACCTTGATAACTTCGAACAAGTATGTGGGATGATCAAGATAAACGGCATATCCGAAGATGCTTTCAAGCTACGTCTCTTTCCATTTTCTCTTGGAGACAAGGCTAGACATTGGGAGAAGACACTTCCACAAGGCACCAATACATCATGGGCCGAGTGTAAAAAGGCGTTTCTCTCAAAATTCTTCTCTAGCACCAGAACAGCACGGTTGAGAAGCAAAATCAGCGGCTTCACTCAAAGGAACAATGAGACGTTCAACGAAGCCATGGAGCGGTTTAAAGATTACACAATCCAGTGTCCTCATCACGGCTTCAGTGAAGAGACCTTACTCAGCACCATCTACCGCGGAGCTTCACAAAAGATTTGCTTGTTGCTTGACACGGCTAGTAAGGGAAACTTCCTTGGTCAAGAAGTAGAAGAAGGCATGGAGCTGATTGAGAACTTAGCATTAAGTGACGACAACTATGCTGAGGATTACGACCGTGCACCGAGAGGTTCTGAGCTAGAGTCTCACAAGAAAGAGTTGAAATCCTTGCATGAGAAGATTGACAAGTTGGTTTTGGCAAATCAGAAGCACGTTCACTTTGTTGGTGAAGCGGATGAGAGCCAAGAGGAGCTTGAGTTGAGCCAAGAAGAAGCCAATTGGGTGGCAGGTCAAAACAACTACAAACCTCAAGGATATTAACAAGGCTACAACCAAAACAACAATCTCTCATACCGTAGCACCAATGTCGCGAACCCTAAGGATCAAGTGTACCCTGCTCAGCAAGCAAAGCCTTTCGTACCTTACAACAAAGGTTTTCAGCCGAGTGGTGGCTTCCAATGGCAAGGGCAGAACAACTTCCAAGGACAACCGCAAGGAAACAAAGGTTATACGCCAATGTACCCTCCGGGCTTTGTACCTCAGCAGCAACAACCGCTGCAACAACAAGTAGATCCTCTCCAAGCTATGTTTCAACAACTGATTCAAGGGCAAGCCTCTGCAAACCAGAAGTTTGCCGAGATGAACACTCACTTAGACTCGTCTCTCACGGACTTCTCTACTCAGATTACAACATTGAATAATAAGATCAAGCAACTTGAGAAGGGCAAGGCAACATCAAGCGGTCAGAATAGCTTACTGGGATAGTGTGAGCAGAATCCCAAGGAATACGCCAATGCCATTACGCTAAGGAGTTGGAAAGAGCTAGAACCTACGGTTACTCCCAAGATCAACAAGGACGTTGTGATTCAAGAGGGGGAGGGTAAGCTTTCAGCCGATGATGAGATAAACTTTGACAATGTTTGGATTCAAGGACCAAGGAGAGGTGATAAAGCGGTTGTTCAGAAGAAAACGGAGCAAACTACTAAGAAGAAGGATGCTTATGTACCTCCACCATATGTACCAAGGCTACCTTTTCCTGGCCGTTTCAAGAAGCAACTCATAGAGAAGCATAGAGTCTTGTTTGAGAAGCACCTTAAGGACGTAGAGATCAAGCTATCTCTCGTGGACTGCCTTGCAATGATGCCTAAATGCGCCAAATTCTTCAAAGACACTCTCGTGAAGAAGAATAAGGAAAGCAAGGAAGTCCTTGTTCTAAGTGAGGAGTGTAGTACTGTGATACACGAGGAGATAGTCCCTAAGAAGTTGGGAGACCCTGGAAGCTTCACTGTTGTCACGTTGGTGGGCAAGAGTGGGAATGCATTCACAGTGAACAGACACAGAGTTAAGCCATACATGGCGAGTGCATTTGACAAGGAGAGCACCTGAATGCTCCTCCAAGACCCACCATCTGCCTAAACCAAGTAAAGTCTAGCTAAAGACGTTAAAGAAAGCGCACTTGGGAGGCATTCCCATGTCTATCTTGTACATATTTCTGTTTTATTTCTCTTTCAGTTTTATGTTTTTTATCTTCTGAGTGTGTAGGAACAGGTATAAGGGATTGCAGGCAAAGATCTTAGATCCAAAAGGAGTGAGAAGGGGCGAATATCGACTAGAGATCGAGTGCTAGATCGACTAATCCTAACTTGATCTTTACTAGATCGAGTTAGTGAATTGAGAGGAGTCAGTCGATCTAGACGAGATCGAGTGACAAGGTCGATCTAGATGATCACGGATCGATCGGTCCCATCTAGATCGACCGATCTAAAATGTCTCGGGAAATTCTTGGGGTTTAGATCGATCGATCCAAAAATGGATCGACCGATCTATTTTTTCTCGGGAAAATCCTTCAAAGACAGATCGATCACCCGACTCGATCCATCACTCGATCTAAATCGAATCGACCCCTGAATCGAGAACATGGCTCGATCACGCGGACTCAGTCTAGTTGACCAAAAGTCAAGGAACGAGGGAGTATAATCGATCTAAGACTCGATTCTAGTCCAATCGAGTCACTGATCGATCAAATCTCTCGATCCAGCCATTATGGGCATGAGATCGAGTCTTAGATCGACCGAAGGGACTCGATCTCATGCCGAGGTAACAAAAAATTTTCCCTCCCTTTCTCTGTTCCCTCGCTTTTTAATTTTGAATGGTGGTCAAGGCAGGAATCTTTGACCACGAAAGTTGTGCCTTGCCACCTTTTGTCAGAAAACCACTTTCATCACCCATGGTTTTAGATTTTTGTTGCCTTTAAGTATTCAACAATTTTACACTATCTCATTTCTATTCCTACGAGTTTTTAATCAAGAGAGAGTGTTCTTCCTCTTTTCCCAAAGGCATTTAGCTCTTATCCTCGATCTTGCAAGATATTTCAAGATTTTTAATTAAATCTTTTCAATATTTCCTTTTATAACTGCTTGATCGATTTAAGTTGCTAAGGATTTTATCGATTTTTTTTAAATAGCTAGAAATCAGGAAATAATCTAGATTTAATCCTATCTCTAGATTTTCTTTTCCTTTATCTAGATACAATTTTTATAAATCCCCCAAAAATCTAGGGTGTTAGTTGTAGATTTTTCCTTCTCGCGAGTCTCTTTCTCGTATCCTCGTTGCCTTTGCTCACTCTTTGTTTGAGAATCGTGTTTCAGGCACCAATGGCACCTAAGAGAACCAGAGAATACGCTGCACAGAGAGAGGATGAACAACAAGTGGTTCAGGAAAAGGGAACTCAACAAGTTCAAGAGGAGGAACCTCAGAAAATTCATGAGAGGACCCGTTTGACTAAGGAGGAAAAGGCGGCGAAGAAGAGGCTAGAGAGGCTGCACTTCGAGCCTACTAAGTTCGCGAGCAGAGATTTGCTGGAAAGGATGGGTCTCCTAGGGGATTTTGACTCCCTTCTACAAAACATGGGGCTTGCTTCCCTTTCAAGGATGGACTGTCCGACATATCCGCAAGGGACGGTGGATTTCCTCTCTACCATGGCATTCTCCTATGAGAATCCGAGCCTCCCAACTCCCTCTCAAGGGCATCTCAGCATCAAGGTCAAGAAGCGGTCCTATCACCTTTCCATTGAGGAGCTTTGCAAAGCATACGGACTCAACGCCGCAGCTAAGCAAGTGGAGTTTCGCCTCTCAAGAACGCCAGCATCATATGGGACGTGCTTTGCGATGAAGAGTACAAAGCCAACACGGCTAAAATCAAGAAAGTGAGGAATCCCGTTCTGAGGAACATGCTCAAGTTGTTGGCAAACACCTTCAGCGGACGAGCCGTGTCTCCCACGGTGACGAAGACCGAGCTGTGTTTCCTCTTCCAAGGGATCAACGGGATACTATGCAGCAGCGAAGAGGAGAACCATGATCTGCTTATGGATGACCTCGGGAACGATGTCAACTACGGGTGCATTCTAGCCTCCTCCTTGGTGAAGTACAAGGCTTACGCTCTTAGATGCAAGTAGAGCTCAGCTTACATTGGAGGGTTTCTCACGCCGCTCTTCATCCAAGCCGGTGTACCACTTCAACGGTTCGAGCCTTGCGCTGACAGGTCATTCATGGACGAGACTTACATGCGAAATACTGATAGCTTGGGACCTACGCCAGCTCCAGGATTCTTCGCTTATCAGTTCTATGATGACAGAGGGAAGAAAAACGTGTGCATCTTACCCAATGCCGAGGAGACTAACTTGGATAGCATCGGTACGATTCAGTTCTGCCCAACCCACGAGGAGTGCTACGCCCCGCTTGGAACAACAATGATGCCCATTCAGTCCACGCGAGAGCAGTCAGAGTCACCACCATCAGATGGAGCAATGCCGGCCCACTTTGAGCTTCCGAGGATGGATTTTGAGCCGCGGACCAAGGCTGAGAAGTTTCTTGCCTCAGTGGTGGAGATGCAGCGGAGGATAACTAAGTGGCAAGGAAAAATGATCAAGAAGCTTGCCAAGAAACTCAAGGCGCTTCAAGGGAGCTCATACGCGAGGCCTAAGGGGTCAAAGAGTGAAGAGGTTAACCAGCCCGAGAAGAGGAGGAGGTCAACTGGCGGCATTGTCATCCGTGGGCAGCATGGAACCGCGCAACAAGCTCGACATTCCGTTCATGGTTTCCCCACCGAGGATAAAGGCAAGAACATAGCCTGACACTCCTCTAGCACGAGCAGCTCCGCTGGAACATCCTCAAGTTCCAGCCGAGTCTAGCTCCGAGGTACCAAACGACCTACCCTTGTATATACCATTCATATTTTCTTTCTTTTTGCATTGTGTTTTGAGCTCCATTGAATTTGTTTGCCACTGAGATGGTGTCATTCAAGTTTGGGGGAGTATGTGTGTGGTTTGACATGTTTATTCTGATCTTATTTTCCCTTTAGCATCCTTGAGTCTTCATTGCATGAAAAATTGGTAAAACTTTTAAAAATTTTAAGAAAAATTCATGTAGTTGCATTCATCTTGTTAAGCATTTTAGGATTGAGTCTAGAATTTTTAAGCATCTAGGTTGTTTACATTTGCATAAGGGGTTAAAGTTTTCTTAAAAAGGTGTTTTAAGCTTATAAATGGTTTCAATCTCCTAGTTGGTAGTTCTCTAATGCTTTGCTCATACTTTGAAAGTAAGTTCTTACCATGCTTGGATCACTAGTTTTGATTTTCGTGACTTGAATTGAACTTTCATGATTTGAAACTTGTCCTATTAAGTGAGAACCCTAACTTGAATTTTTAAATATCATTCTTATGCACTTGTTAATGAACACATGGATCTTCAAAATATTTAGGCTCTCTTCTTCCTTTTACCACACTTTGTGAGCCTAAGTAGAACTCCCACCTCTACCCTTACCTTTCTTTGAAGCCAAGTTTTCGTGTGTGACATCATTGTGAGGCCTCTTTCGGTTTGAACTTAGCATAAAGTGTTACGTTTAGGCGACATGATTAGGTTCTCATATGATTCATAGCTTTGCTTTTTGAAGCTAGATGTAGGCTTAGGATAAGTTTGGGGGATCATTGGGATTGCTTTCATGCTTATATACTTTTGGTTTCGAAAAGAGTTTGGTATTTGAAGTAAGAAAAAGGTTTTAAGTGAAAGGTTTTGTGCTTAAATTGTATAATGCTCTAACAATTTCGGAAGATAACTCTCTCAAAATAATAAAAAAATAATAATAATAAAAGAGCCTAAGTGCCAAAAATAAAAGAAAAGAAAGAAAAAAAAAAAATATATATATATATATATATATAAGAGAGTTATCGATAAGAAAGAGTTAAAGAGCTTAGTATTTTCAAACCTTTTCACTAACCTAAAAGAGTTAAAATGCTTTCTGTTTTGTTTTGGGGATTGCTAAGCTTTTGCTTTGGATAAAATGATAGACTCTAAGTGGTGAGTGAGCTTAAATAAAAAATAAATGAGAGGGGTTTTAGGATCGTTGTTAGTTTACATGGGTAGATGAGAATCTTATCATGTATGCATCAATTGCCTTTACCTTTAGCATTATGCATAAAGTTCTTACCATTTTTGAGAGAAACCCTTCTCTTAAATAAAAACCCTTTTTCAAGTGAGATCATTCTATGCTCATAGCCTATACCCTTAGCCAAATGTGTTTTGCTTTAAAGTGCATAAGTTTTTTTTCATGGTTCGGTTATTAATGAATGTTAAAGGATGAGTTTCTTTGATTGTTTGGGATAGGAGAGTCATGATCCGATATTCATTGTGCGATGAGTATGGCTAAGTTCTTTGGAGTATGAGTGTGTGTATTGCATTTTAGAACTAGTAACTAGGACGTTGAGATTGATTCATTTGAAAAACACTTTTGCAAGAAGCTTAAACCCCCGTTTGTTTTAAAACTTCTCTTCCTTTCTTATTTTCTGTTGCTTGAGGGCAAGCAAGAAGTAAGTTTGGGGGAGTTGATATAACTGTATATTCCATGCATTTTGCATACATATAGTTTAGTTTCTCATGCATTTACATTGCATATTAGGTTAGTTTGCATCACTTTAGGTCCTAGAGTGTCTTTGCACCAGCATTCGCATGTTTCGTGCATTTTGCATCACAATCAGGTTGCTTTCGGTTACTTTGGAGCTATGGAAGATTCGTGGACGTGCTGAGGTTCGTGAAGAGGTTCGTGGACACTTGGAGAAATCAGGATTGCACGTTATGGAACTGAGATCGAGCAGCAGATCGAGCAAGGCAGGTCGATCAAGATGAGATCGACCAGAAGATCGAGCATGGAGATCAATTTGGAGTACGGACGTAGACAGGATCCAGAGATCTCTAAAAATCGCATCCTAGAGACTAGTTACCCTTTCTCAAAAGCCATGGTAGTTTAGGGGACTAGTTAAGCCATGTGTTTGAAATCTGTTTTCCTTGCCCTTCAATTTCTTTTTCCGCCAAACGCCATGGGTCTTGAGGAGAGAATGAGGGAGTGATCCATACCACACGCCATGGATGGATCTTGTTTAGTTTTCAAGGCTTAAGGAAACTCACAAAGTGAGTAGATCTAAAGTTTTCAAACCAAGCTGAAACCTTTGAAACCCCTGAACATGAATCTCTGTTGATCATTTGCTTGTTGGTTGCTTGCACCCTGGTCATTAGATTCGCTTTCGCTTAAACTGCTTTTTAGATCGATTACTTTTGCTCGATCTAGTGGTCAATCCTGTGGTCGATCCACTAGTCGAATTTTAGTAATTCGTAGCTTTGCATTTTAATCATTCTGTCTTTTCCTCGTGGTATATAGCTCGTTCCTGGTATTTTTAAAATAGTTTTGCCCTGTATTTAATCATTGCATCTAGTTTTTAGGAATTTCACAAAACTGTCCATCATTTGCTTAGTTTTACAAGATCCTTGCATTCTCATTGCACTTTCTAGCTCCTAGGATTGGTATGATACTCGCTTGCATACTTTTCTACAACTAAGTGTTGCATTTGAGCTTTGATACATCATTGCATACACACTGCAAAAGACTTAGCTATCATGCCTCAAACCCAATTGACCTCTTCTTGGCATTGCTCTAGCTCATCTAATACATTCGCGGCTTCTCCTACATAATGCACTGGTTTTTGATTCGCAAGCACTAGCTTATCAATCTTCTCATGGAGCGACTTAATCTCTTTCTTGTGAGCTTATGTATCTCCTCTTGGTGCTCGGTCATAATCCTCAGAATAGTTCCCATCGCTTAAAGCCAAATTCTCTATGAGCTCCATTCCTTCTTCAACATTTTGCCCAAGAAAGTTTCCCTTACTTGTTGTATCTAGCAACATGCTAATCTTTGGGAGTGCTCCTCTATAGATTGTGCTCAAGAGATTCTCTTCACTGAAGCCATGATGAGGGCAAGCTATAGTGTAGTCTTTGAACCGCTTCATAGCTTCATTAAAGCTCTCATTCTGCCTTTGTGTGAAGCCGCTGATCTCACTTCTTAGCCTTGCTGTTCTTGTGCTTGAGAAAAACTTTGACAGAAAGGCTTTCTTGCAATCAGCCCATGAAGTGATGGTCCCCTGAGGTAATGTCTTCTCCCAGTGTCTTGCTTTATCCCCAAGAGAAAAAGGGAATAACCATAGCTTGAAGCTGTCCTCTTAGATGCCATTGATCTTTATCATCCCACAAACTTGCTCAAAGTTGTCAAGATGCTCCAAAGGGTCCTCCATTGCAAGCACATGAAACTTGTTATTTTGTACCATGGAGATGAAGCCTGGCTTGATCTCGAAGTTGTTGTTCTGCACTGGTGGAGGAGTGATTCCAAAGCGATTATGATGTGTATTTGGAGCATCACCAGCACCAATGATTCTCGGCTGCCTTGGAGCGTGGTTGGGGTTTCCATTGCCCCTGGCACCAGCAGCACGGTGAGGTGGAGCTTCTTCTTGGTCTTGCTCAACCATAACCCAAAATTCAGCTAGACCAGGTTGCTCTATCTCCACAAAGTTCTGTTCTTGCTCTACTGTCCTTCTATGCCTTGCCCTTCCGAGTTGGTGAATATTGTCCAGAGGTTGTAGTAGATTGTTGTCACCACTGGACCTCAAATTCATGTACCTGAGAAGACAATCAGTAAGGTAGAGCAATGAGTAACCAAAATAAAAGTAAAAGGCTTAGTCTTTACTAAGCTCCAAATCCTAATGCTTCCTAATCAAACCCAAGATGGCAACGTCGCCATTTTATAAACAGAATGTTTTGGGACAGTTTTGTCAAAGCCAAATTCACTGTTAATTATGTAGTATAGTGCAAGAGGTATCAATCCAGCCTAGGTTATAGAAAGACACTAAGAATGCAAGAGCAATGCAAAGCTAAGCAGATTTGGGTAAATGGATGAGAAATTCAACAAAAACTAAATGCAATGCGAAATAAACAAGAAAACTATTTTAAAATCCCTGGAAGAGGGTTAACAACTACTAGAAGAAAAAAGAGGATTAAAAATGCAAAACTACTAATTACTAAAAATCGAGAACTAAACCGGGTAAATAGAGAACTTCTAGCAACTTAAGGTGATAAGCAATGAAACTAAAGCAAAGATGCAAACTTTAAGACTTGGAAATGAAAGCAAAGATCTACCTCTCGATCTCGGTTCCCTTGTAGCAAGGCTGATTTCTCCTAAGTGTCCAAGAGCTCCTCATTGATCCTTAGCATGTCCACGAACTCTCCACAGCTCCAATGTGTCCAAAACAACTTGAATATGATGCAAGAATGCAAGAAACATGCAAATGCTAATGCAAAAGTGCTCTAGGACCTAAAATGGTGCAAACTAGCCTATTATGCATATTTAGCATGCATTTAGTGTAGTTTTTCATGCATTTATCTTGCATAATAGGAAACACCAAACTTGAAAACCTCTTTCGACCTCTTTGAATCCTCTCAACCCCAAAACCCGATTAAACTACTCACTACACATTAGGTAAACAAAGCAAAGCATAAGCGATGAACTCATAAACATAAAGAGCAAATGGATGTAAACTTAAACGATTCCAAGATTCAAGAACAAAGCTTCAAAGTCTAACAATGGCGAAATCGCCTTCGAACAGAGAGAAAAAGATGAAAATGATAAAGTGAAAACATGTGTGTGGAAAAGCATGATCGCCGCCATCCCAAAATATGCCAACCAGCTCGATGGTCCCCCCCTCGCTAGCGGCCAAAAACGGTTAAATTGCACTGAGATCGACCTCGGGATCGAGCATCTCTCTCGATCATCTTCGGACATCGTGCCTTCAGCTCGATCTGTGTCTCGATCTTCTTCGGTGGATCGAGTGCTTCGTTCGATCTTGGAGTCGATCTTTGGAGGATCGAGTGGTGGACTCGATCTGACTCTCGCTCTGCATGGCGTCATTTACGTCTGTACACCTTGATCGATCGCTTCACTCGATCTCCGTCTCGATCAGTTTCCTGGGATCGGATGGACTACTCGATCTTCTGGTCGATCTCATCTAGATCGACCGGCCATGCTCGTACCTCCTTTCGATCTCTGGTCCTTAGCAAGCATTCCTGAATTCTCCAAGTCCCACAAACTTCCTCACGAGCCTCAGCACGTCCACGAACCCTCCAAGACTCCAAAGTAGCCGAAAACAACCTGTATGCGATGCAAAATGCAAGAAATATGCATATGCTGGTGCAAGAACACTCTAGGACCTAAAGTGATGCAAACTAATCTAAAATGCAATGTATATACGTGAGAAACTAACGTATATGTATGCAAAATGCATGGAATATGCAGCTATATCAATAAGCTTCTTTTTCTTTGCTAACCTCCTCTACCTTCTTCTGTGCAACCGCTTCTTTACCCTTCTTAGGTCTTGCAGTCCACACATCGTCAAAGGTGATCCCATGATCATTTGAAAGCTTACCCTCCCCCTCTTGAACAACAATGTCCTCATTGTCATCAGGTGCAGTCCTCGGTGGTAGCTCTTTCCCACTTCTCAAGGTAATAGCGGTTGCATACTCTTTGGGGTTTTGCTCACACTTCCCGGGTAAGCTGCCTTGACCGCTTGAACTGGCTTTGCCTTTCTCTAATTGTTTGATCTTGTTGTTCAGGTTGGTGATCTGAGTAGACACGTCAGTTAGAAAAGAGTCCAGCCTGTTGTTCATGTCAACAAACTTCTGATGTGTGCTTGCTTGTCCCAGAAGCAATTGTTGAAACATTGCTTGAACCGGATCTTGAGGTGGCGGTTGAGCTTGTTGCTGTTGAGGAATAAAACCAGGAGGAAACACAGGAGAGTAACTCTTGTTTCCTTGCTGTTGCGGACCTTGAAAATTGCCCTGTCTCTGCCCTTGATATCCATTGTTGCTTATAAACCCGCCTTTGTTATAAGGGACAAAAGGTTTGCCTTGTTGTGGAGGATACACCTGATCTTTAGGATTCTCCACGTTAGTGCTTCTGTAGGAAAAGTTGTTGCTTCCCTGATAACCTTGAGCATAGCCTTGTGGCTTGTTGTAGTTGTTGCCTCCAACCCAATTGACCTCTTCTTGGCATTGCTCTAGCTCATCTAATTCATTCGCGGCTTCTCCTACATAATGCACTGGTTTTTGATTCGCATGCACTAGCTTATCAATCTTCTCATGGAGCGACTTCATCTCTTTCTTGTGAGCTTCTATACCTCCTCTTGGTGCTCGGTCATAATCCTCAGAATAGTTCCCATCGCTTAAAGCCAAATTCTCTATGAGCTCCATTCCTTCTTCAACATTTTGCCCATGAAAGTTTCCCTTACTTGTTGTATCTAGCAACATGCTAATATTTGGGAGTGCTCCTCTATAGATTGTGCTCAAGAGAGTCTCTTCACTGAAGCCATGATGAGGGCAAGCTATAGTGTAGTCTTTGAACCGCTTCATAGCTTCACTAAAGCTCTCATTCTGCCTTTGTGTGAAGCCGGTGATCTCACTTCTTAGCCTTGCTGTTCTTGTGCTTGAGAAAAACTTTGACAGAAAGGCTTTCTTGCAATCAGCCCATGAAGTGATGGTCCGCTGACGTAATGTCTTCTCCCAGTGTCTTGCTTTATCCCCAAGAGAAAAAGGGAATAACCGTAGCTTGAAGCTGTCCTCCGAGATGCCATTGATCTTTATCATCCCACAAACTTTCTCAAACTTGTCAAGATGCTCCAAAGGGTCCTCCATTGCAAGCCCATGAAACTTGTTATTTTGAACCATGGAGATGAAGCCTGGCTTGATCTCGAAGTTGTTGTTCTGCACTGGTGGAGGAGTGATTCCAAAGCGATTATGATGTGTATTTGGAGCATCACCAGCACCAATGATTCTCAGCTGCCTTGGAGCGTGGTTGGGATTTCCATTGCCCCTGGCACCAGCAGCACGGTGAGGTGGAGCTTCTTCTTGGTCTTGCTCAGCCATAACCCAAAATTCAGCTAGACCAGGTTGCTCTATCTCCTCAAAGTTCTGTTCTTGCTCTACTGTCCTTCTATGCCTTGTATTTCCGAGTTGGTGAATATTGTCCAGAGGTTGTAGTAGATTGTTGTCACCACTGGACCTCAAATTCATGTACCTGAGAAGACAATCAGTAAGGTAGAGCAATGAGTAACCAAAATAAAAGTAAAAGGCTTAGTCTTTACTAAGCTCCAAATCCTAATGCTGCCTAATCAAACCCAAGATGGCAACGTCGCCATTTGATAAACAGAATGTTTTGGGACTGTTTTGTCAAAGCCAAATGCACTGTTAATCATGTAGTATAGTGCAAGAGGTATCAATCCAGCCTAGGTTATAGTAAGACACAAAGAATGCAAGAACAATGCAAAGCTAAGCAGATTCGGGTAAATGGATGAGAAATTCAACAAAAACTAAATGCAATACGAAATAAACAAGAAAACTATTTTAAAATCCCTGGAAGAGGGTTAACAACTACTAGAAGAAAAAAGAGGATTAAAAATGCAAAACTACTAATTACTAAAATTCGAGAACTAAAGCGGGTAAATAGAGAACTTCTAGCAACTTAAGGTGATAAGCAATGAAACTAAAGCAAAGATGCAAACTTTAAGACTTGGAAATGAAAACTTTAGGTTTTAGAATGCTAAAAGGAGGATCTACGGTTGAGGGTCATATTAAGAGGGGTCAAGGTTCAAGCTTGGGTTTGAAAAACACTAGATCTACTCATTTGATGAGCTTAACTCTAAGCCTTGAGAAACTTAAACTAAAATCATCCATGGCGTGTGGTATGACCCCTTTCTTTGACCCTTCCTCCAAACCTATGGCGTTTAGTGGAAAGATGGGTCAAAGAACATTAAGCAAAGATCTCAAATGGTGGCTTAACTAACCCCCAATACAACCATGGCGTTTGGGAAAGGGAAGTTAGCCTCTTGGATTCGGTTTTAGGGGATTCCTGAATCCTGTCAAGGTAAGGAGATCCCTAGGATCATAAAGATCTTTCCCAAGACTCTTTAAGCACTAAGAACCCGAATCCAAGAAGAGAAGAGATTAAAAACAAGAAAAGACCCAAGCTTTAAACCCTTAAACCCTCTAAATCGCCCCAACCTTAAACCCAAAGATAAACTACTCACTACACATGATTAAAACCGATGAAAATGCAAAGGAAAGAAAGCTAAACATGATTAAGCTAAAGCGATTAAGAAAATACTCAATGATTAAGAAAAGATTAAGGTTATACAAGGTTCAAAAGCTTAAAAGGTTCAACAATGGCGAAATCGCCTAAGAGAGAAAAGCAAAAGTAAAGTTGGTTCTCGACCGAATGAATGGATAGGAAAGAAATTGCCCAAAATGGCTAAACAACCAAAATGGTCCCCTCACTACGTGCCAAAAGTGAGCTGGCCAGATAAGGTGCTAGAGATCGAGTTGGTTGATCGATCTCTAGCTCGATCTTCTGGTGGATCGTCTCCTTTTGCTCGATCTGCTACTCGATCCTTGGACAATCGAATCGTGAATTTGATCAGGCTCTCGTTCTGCTTGGCTTTTAGCCCACGTCCGTACTCACGATAGATCTCCTCACTCGATCTCATTCTCGATCCCTTCCTTGGAACGACCCGGGATTAGTCGATCTCATCTAGATCGACCTGCCTAGCTCGATCTACCTCTCGATCTCGGTTCCCTTGTAGCAAGGCTGATTTCTCCTAAGTGTCCACGAGCTCCTCTTTGATCCTTAGCATGTCCACGAACTCTCCACAGCTCCAATGTGTCCAAAACAACTTGAATATGATGCAAGAATGCAAGAAACATGCAAATGCTAATGCAAAAGTGCTCTAGGACCTAAAATGGTGCAAACTATATCTACACAAACTGAACAAATATGCATAATAGGCTAGTTTGCACCATTTTAGGACCTAAACTGAGCAAACTAGTCTGTTTGTTTAGTTTGCTTTGATGATGTTTTGTGAACTTGTTGTACCATGGGTTATGCTTCGTTTGGACGTTTTTGATGTGTGTTTTGAGTGCTCTAACAGTCTGACTTGTTGTTTGAGTCTAAGGGAGGTGGGAACTGACATTGTGTGCATTTTGTTTTGTTTTTAGAGTCTGAAAGTTGATGAGTCAAAAACCTGTTTTTATAAAGTCAAAATTTTGAAACTGTCAGTTTTTTCTTGTCAGATTCTCTAACCACAAAACGTTGATGCTTATAAGCACCATTTCCACGGTAGTTGATTACAAGTCTTACTAAGTTGAAATTCATAGGTGGATCAGTCTAGCAATGAAGGTTTAGGTTCTTAGAGAATCTGTTAGTTCCACCTTAATTAACTTTAAACTTCTTATCTTGGGGCTAGATTCTCATTGATCTTGATTCTCTCTTTCAACACTGACAAGAATATTTAGATGCAGTCTCTCTTTGATCTTCCGTGATACAGCTTTTAAGAGCTTAAGTCCATAGAATGGTGCATTCATGACCCTCTCTCCTTACAAGGAACAACAGTAATGAACACTCAAGAACCTATCTCCTCACAAGGAACACAAGTATTGAGTAGCACCATATCTTAGACTGTACAAAAATGAGAAAAGAGTTGAAACATCGAAAATATCCAAAGGAAAAGATCAAGGGAAGAAAAACATAGGAGAGCTGTGTTGAGATTGCTTTGTTCAGTTGTTTAGTGATAAACAGGATTTTAGCAAGCTGTTTTAGAACCAAACCTAAACCAAGATAATGATGTAGTATAGTGGTGAGGGGTATCAATCCAGCCTAGGTTGATGAAAGTTACTAGGAATGCAAGAACTTTGTAAACTAAATGCAAGTGCCAAATGACCAAGAAAAATATTTTAAAATCCCCTCTTAAGGGTTAAACAACTAGCAAATCACTTCTAGGAATTTAAAATGCAAGACTACTAACTTATAAAAATCGAAAACTAAAGGCAGACAAACAGAGAAATTTCTAACAACCTAGAACAATGATTTTCAAGACTAAAGATGCAAACTTATACTAAGGATGATGATTTAAAGGTTTTGAAAAGCTGAAAAGAGGATCTAAGGTTGAGGTTCATATTAAGAAGGTTCAAGATTCAAGCTTGGGTTTTCAAAACATTAGATCTACACATTTTGTGCTATCTCTAAGCCTTGAGAAGCTAAAAGAGGTTTATCCATGGTGTGTGATATAAGCCCTTTCCTCAACCTCTCCTCCTAACCCATGGCGTATAGTGGAAAAAGAGGTTGAAGAACATTAAGCATAGATCTCGAATAATGGCCTAACTAGCTCCCTAAGCATCCATAACGTTTGGGAAAGGATGAGCTAGTCTCTTGGATTTGGTTTTAAGAGATTCCTGAATCCCACCAAGGTAAGGAGATCTCTGAGATCATAAAGATCTTTCCCAAGACTCTCTAAGCATTAAGAGCCCGAATCCAAGAAGAGAATAGATTAAGAACAAGAAAAAATCTCAAGCTTAAACCTCTTAAACCCTCTTAATCGCTCCAACCTTAAACCCATGGGAAACTACTCGCTACACATGATTAAAACCGATGGAAATGCAAAGCAAAGAAAGATAAGCATGATTAAGCAAGCAAGATTAAAGAAATACTGAATAATTAAACCAAGATTAAGAGTTTACAAAACTAAGAAAACTTGAAAACTAGAACAATGGCGATAAGCCTAAAGGAAAGCTCGAAAAAGTAGTAGACAAAGCGTGGTAAAATGAAAGTGATAAGGTTTTTCGCCCAAAATAGGCCAACAAGAGAAATGGTCCCCTCACTAAAATCCAAAAGTGAGCTGTCCGGATAAGGTGTAGGGATCGAGCTGAGTAGTCGATCTGATCACTCGATCTCCCGGATAGAACGTCTGCTTTTGCTCGATCCTTGGGTCGATTCGGTCGGATGGATCGAGTACTTCAATCGATCTGCTTGTCGATCCTCGGATGATCGAACCGTGAACTCGATCTGGCTCTCATTCTACATAGCTTAGTCCACGTCCGTACTCGCGATCGATCACCTCGGTCGATCTTGACCTTGATCCCTTCCTTGAAACGACCCGGCCTTAGTCGATCTTCTGGTCGATCTCATCTAGATCAACCTGCCTAGCTCAATCTTTCTCTCGATCTCGGTCCCTTTGCTGAATGGCTGAGTTCTCCCAAGTGTCCACAAGCTCCTCTCAATCCTTAGCACGTCCACGCAACCTTCATAGCTCCAGTGTATCCGAAACAACCTGAATATGATGCAAGAATGCAAGAAATATGCAAATGCTAATGCAAAGTGCACTTAGGACCTATAATGAGACAAATGGTGCAAACCTAGCCTATTATGTAAGATGAATGCATGAAAACTACTCTAAATGCATGCTAAATATGCGAAATATATAAGTATATCAACTCCCCCAAATTTGCCTTTTTCTTGCCCTCAAGCAAACAAAATTCAAGAAAGGAAGAGAGGTTTTAAAAATGGGAGCTCAAATTCCTTGACAAGTGTTTTTCAAATGAATCAATTCAATGGTCCTAGTTCTCAATTCTAAGATGCAATGCACAAACTCATACTCCAAAGAACTTAGCCATATTCATCACATGTTGAATCTCAAATCATGACTCTCTTATTCCAAACAATCCAAGAATCCTAACCTTTAACATTCGTTAAGCTCAAACCGTGAATCACACTTATGCATTTTAAAACCGGATACATTTGGTTTAGGGACAAAGGTTATGAAATAAAAATGATCTCATTTAAGTGGGTATATCAAGCAATGGGTTATCTCAAAAAGGAATGAACTTATGCATAATGCTAAAGGTAAAGGCAATGATGCATACATGACTAGACTCTCATCTACCCATATACACTAACCATGATCCTAAAACCCTCTCTCATTTTTTATTTTCTTTTTCTTTCTTTTTAAAGCTCACTCACCCTCTAGAGACTATCCATAAAGAACAAGGCAAGACGCCAAGTATTACCTAAATAAACACAAATCTCAACCTTTCTTATAGCTAGTGGGATGGTCTTATACATAAACTTAGCTCTTTTCTTTTTATGTTGATAGTTCTCTTCTCAAATAATTTTTTTTTCTTTTCTTTAAACATTTGGCCCTTTGGCTCTTTTCATTTTTTTCTTTTCTTTTTGAGAGCTATCTCTTTTCTTTTAAACTAGAGCTTTTATACAAAACATTTCAAGAGCACCCACTTAAAACTATGAAACCCTTTTATTTCAAATTCCCAACACCAACACTTTTCAAAACCGAAACCAAATAAACAAAAGCAACAACACTCGTGAATCTCCGCCCCAAAACAAGCCTAAAACTAGCTTTAAAATGCAAAGCTAGCAATCATATGAGAGCCTAATCAAATTAAGGTTCTCACTTGCTAGGAAAGGATTCAATTCATGAATGTTCAACTTAAGCCACGAAAATCAAAACAAATGATCCAAATATGGTTAGAGCTTACTTTTAAAGTTTGAAGAATGCATCAAAGAACTACTAACTAGGGCCTTGAAACAATTCATGAGCTTAAAACACTTTTCAAGAAAAACTTTTGCCCCTTATGCAAATGCAAACAACCTAAATGATTAGAAATTCTAGACTCAATCCTAAAATGTTTAACAATGCAAATGCAAGCTACATGATTTTTGTTTGAAAATTTTTAAAACTTTTATGATTTTTTTGTATTTTTCTATGCCTTAGATGATGCATGATGACTCAAGGATGATAACTCAAAATAAGATCCAAAATAAACATGTCAAACCACACACTCTCCCCTAAACTTGAATGACACCAACTCGATGGCAAACAAATTCAAGAGGAGACAAAACACAAAGCAAAAAAATGAAAAATGCATGTTATTTACAAGGTTTTGTGTGGTACCTCGGAGCTAGGCATGGCTGGAGCTTGAGGATGCTCCAGTCCTCCTTCTCTTTCTAGGAGTGCTGTGGGTTATTTCCTTGCCATTCCCCTTGCTTGTGCCTTCTTGTAGAGAAAGGCGTGCGGCTTGGTTGTCGCCTTGGGGCTCACGGATCTCTACTCCTCCGGTTGATCTCCTTCTCTTCTCTGGCTGCTTAACCTCTTCACTCACGGTCTTCTCGGATGAGCTCCTTTGTAGGTCCTTGATCTTCCTTGCCAACTTCTTAATCATTTTCCCTTGCCATTTGTTGACTTTGCGCTGGATCTCCACCACTGAAGCAAGGAACTTTTCTGCTTTTGTTCTCGGCTCATAATCAAGCTTTGGGAGGTCAAAACTCGCTGGCATCACGGCATCTGAAGGAGGCGACTCTGAAGGTGCACGAGCAAGCTGAGGGGGAGCTGCTGCTGGTCCAAGAGCTGTGAAGCATTCCTCTTCACTCGGAAAGAACTCGATGGTTCCCATGCTGTCTAGGTTCGTCTCTTCTTGGATGGGCAAGGTGAACACCTACTTCTCATGCTCACAGTTGTAGAACAGGTAAGCATAGAGTTCTGGAGCTGGCGTAGGACCCAAGGAGTCGGTGTTGCGCATGTAGGTCTCGTCCATTGATGTTACTGCATATTGCATGTGTTTTGCATACATATTAGTTAGCTTTTCATGCATTTACATCACACTTTAGGCTAGATTGCATCACTTAGGGTCCTAGAGCATTCTCGCACCAGCATACACATGTTCCTTGCATTTTGCATCATATTCAGGTTGTTTCCAGGTACTTTGGAGTCGTGGAGTTCGTGAACGTGCTGAGGCTAGTATGGAAGTTCGTGGGAACAACGGATGTTTGCTAAGGACCAGAGATCGGGGAGCAGATCAAGCACGGCCGGTCGATCCAGACGAGATCGACCAGAAGATCGAGTAGCACAGGCGATCCAAGGGAATTGATCAAGAAGAAGATCGAGTGAAGCAATCGATCAAATGGTACGGACGTAAATGACGCCATGCAGAGCGAGAGCTGGATCGAGTCCACCACTCGATCTAACTAAAGATCGATACCAAGATCGGATACAACACTCGATCCACCGAAGAAGATCTAGACCCAGATCGAGTAGAAGACACGATGTCCGAAAGTGATCGAGAGAGCCGCTCGATCCCGAAGTCGATCTTTGTCCTTTCAACCGATTTTGGCCGCTAGCGAAGGGGGGACCATCGAGCGTTTTTGGCCCATTTGAGAAGGCGGCGATGATCTTTTACGAGGACACTTTTTCATTCTTATCTTTTTACGCTTTTTCTCTCTGGTTTGGAGACGATCCGCCATTGTTAGACCTTGAGCTTTGTTCTTGAATATTTCGAATCGTTTAAGTTTTAAGTAATCGTTTTCATATTCATCGCTTCATCGTTCATGTTTATTTCGGTTATTCTCATGTGTAGCGAGTAGTTTCATTTGGGTCTCGGGGTTGAGAGGATTCACGGGGTCTAAGGGGTTTTCAAGTTGGTAGTTTTCTTGTTCTTAATGGCTTTCTCTTCTAGGATGTTGAGTTCCTAAGGCTTAAAGACTCTCACGCCAAGATCTTTATGATCAGAGAGGTCTCTTGCCTTGACAGGATCCAGAGATCTCTGAAAATCACATCCTAGAGACTAGTTACCCTTTCCCAAAAGCCATGGAAGTTTAGGGGACTAGTTAGGCCGTGTGTTTGAAATCTGAGTTCATTGCCCTTTAACCTCTCTTTCCACCAGAAGCCATGGGTTTGGAGGAGAGGATGAAGGAGTGATCCATACCGAAAGCCATGGATGGATCTTGTTTTCGTTTTCAAGGCTCAGGGAATTTCACAAAGTGAGTCGATTTAAAGTTTTCAATCCCAACTTGGACCCTTGAAAGCCCGGACCATGAATCTCAACCCTAGACCCTTTTTTCCTAGTATTCTTACATCTTCGTCAATCATTCGCTTGATATTCGTAGCATCCTGGTCATTAGTTTCATTGCACTTGCATTTTTAGACGAGATCGATCGTTGTTGCTCGATTTAGTGGTCGATCCTGTGGTCGATCCACTAGTCGATTTTTAGTAATTCACAGCTTTGCATTTTAATTATTATGTTTGTTCCTCATGGTAGTTTAATCATTCCTGGTAATTTTAAAACAGTTTTGCGTTCCATTTGGCTGCTGTGAATAGTTTTAAACAATTTTAAAATAGTTTTTAGGATTTTTACAAAATCGCCTGTCATTTTCTTAGCCTTGCATTGCCCTTGCATTCTCTCTGACCTTTCTAGCTTCTAGGAATGGATTGACACTCTCTTGCACACTATACTACAACCTGGTTTGCATTTGAGTTTTGATAGCCTCATTGCATCCTCACCCTTGCAAAAGAAAGTAGTTATCAAATGGCGCCGTTCCCATCCTAGGAGTATTTAGAAAGCATAGAGATTTGGGGCTTAGTAAAGACTAAGCCTTTACCTTGTTTTAGTTACTAATTTCTCTACTCTCAAACGTGTGTCTCTCAGGTACATGAATCTTCGTTCAAGGGGAGACAACAATCTACTTCAACCCTTGGACAACATTCATCAGCTTGGTCATTCAGGGCAAAGAAGAGTACGAGAACAAGCTAGAGCCTTTGAGGAGATTGTTCAGCACGGTTTGGTTGACTTTGAAGCTATGGCCGAGCAGGAACATCCAGAGGGACCTCCTCCAGCTCATGGGGCAGTGGGACGGGGCAATGGAAACCCCCACCACGCGGCTAGACCCCCAAGGATTATAGGAGCCGGAGATGCTCCCAACACTCACCATAATAGGTTTGGGATCACTCCTCCTCCTGTACAGAACAACAATTTTGAGATAAAGCCGGGTTTCATCTCCATGGTGCAAAACAACAAGTTCCACGGCTTAGCAATGGAAGATCCCTTGGAGCACCTTGACAATTTCGAGCAAGTATGTGGGATGATCAAGATAAACGGCATATCAGAAGATGCTTTCAAGCTGCGTGTCTTTCCCTTTTCATCCGGATATTCCTATTTCTCCCGGACAACTTGTCCCACCTCGGCTAATCCTCTATTTCTCTCGGAGGTTTCCTATTCCCCCTCGGAGACAGTCCACTGACACTCGGACTAACCTCCCAGACTCTCGGATATATCCCACTGCACTCGGATAAATCCCATTTCCCTCGGACTGGACCCTGTTTTCCCTCGGATATGGTCCATCCGACTCGGCTATCCAGCCCACATCCGACTATTTCACCGGTCAACACCCGACCGTAGTCCGAACCTTCATTTCCCAGCCAGTATCCGACCCTTGACTCGGTCATCCCTCGGACAATGCCCTGTCCGGTACGATCATTCCACATTTTCTCGGATACGGATGCTACAACTCTCCCCCACCCCTTCTGGATTCGTCCTCGAATCCGACTCATCCGTTTGCAACTTGTCAAACCATTTGGGATACTCAGCTTTCATCCTAGCCTCCTTTTCCCAAGTAACCTGTTTATGCCCGTCGTAGTCCTATACGACCTGAACCATTCTGACCAGCTTCCCACGTTTAGTCTCTTCTTTCCGATCTAACACTCGAACCGGCCTAGCCACTACTGCAAGGTCCTCTTGCAAGTCTGCTGGCAGCTCCTCTATAACCGTTTCCCGTTCATAATGTGCTTCCTCAGCTGCGATACATGGAATACATTGTGGAACGCTCCCATTTCCGATGGCAAGTCCAACTTGTAAGCCACTGCGCCCACTCTTTCCAGTATCCGGTACGGCCCCATGTACCTCGGATTCAACTTGGCACTCTTAGCTGCCCTATCCGTTCCCTTATAAGTCAGTGCTTTAAGATAAACCATATCACCCACACTGAACTCCAGATCCCTGCGATGCTTGTCCGCATAACTTTTCTGCCTGTCCATAGCCTCTTTCAGCTTAATCTTTAACAATCTGATCTTTTTTGTAGTAGCCTCAACCACTGCTGGCCCCATTACGCTACGCTCCCTCACTTGTGTCCAACACAATGGTGTCCTGCACGGCCTGCCATACAACGCCTCATACGGAGACATCTCTATGCTCCTTTGGTAACTATTGTTGTATGCAAATTCAGCCAACGGTAAGTAGTCTTCCCAACTACCACCCCAGTCCAGTACACACGCTCTCAACATATCCTCCACTGTCCTGATCGTCCGTTCTGATTGCCCATCAGTCTGAGGATGATACGCTGTACTCATATGCAACCGCGTTCCACATGCTTCCTGGAACTCTTTCCAGAACCTTGAAGTAAACTTCGGATCACGATCTGAAATGATACTTACTGGCACTCCATGCAATTTCACGATCTGATCAATATACATGTCCACCAACTTTGGTACTCCATCCGTTTTTTTCATTGCTAAGAAGTGAGCAGACTTGGTCAAACGATCCACAATGACCCATATCCCGTCATGCAACTTCCTAGTCTTAGGTAATCCCAGTACAAAGTCCATGGTGATCATGTCCCATTTCCATTCTGGCATTGGCAACGTTTGCAACAAACCACTTGGAAACTGATGCTCTGCCTTAACCAATTGGCACGTCTCACATCCGGCTACCCACTTAGCCACATCACGTTTCATCTCAACCCAATGATAGTACCGTTTCAAATCCTGATACATCTTTGTCATTCCCGGATGAACAGAAAACCTTGACTGATGTGCCTCCTTAAGGATTTCATCCTCAGCTCCTTCACATCTGGAACACAGACCCGTCCGTTCACAACAATGGTCCCATTGTTTGAAGTCTGATATTCTGTCTTATCATTCTGTGACACCTTTTTTCAGATTCTCATCCTGCTCCTGAGCAATCCGAATTCTACTCAACAACTCAGCTCTATCCGCAGCTTCCAAACCCAACGGTTCAACCCCATCCGTTATTGCATTCAACTGCAATGTCCTTAGCATGTTCACAATGCTTCCAACATTCTGTTCAGATGATACGCTAGCCCTTCTCCTACTCAACGCATCCGCCACCAAGTTGGCCTTTCCTGGATGGTATGCTATTTCCAAGTCATAGTCCGCTACCAACTCCATCCATCTACGATGTCTCAAGTTCAAATCCGGTTGAGTAAAGATGTACTTTAAACTCTTATTATCCGTGTATATCTGCACCTTCTCGCCATACAAGTAAGATCTCCATATCTTAAGTGCAAATACAACAGCCGCCATCTCTAAATCATGCGTAGGGTAGTTTCCTTCATCCTTCCGTAGCTGCCGCGAAGCATAAGCTATCACCTTACCATTCTGCATCAGAACACAACCTAGTCCTTTCCTGGATGCATCCGTGTATACCACGTATGGCTCACCCGGTTCTGGTAACGCCAATACTGGTGCACTAGTGAGTAACTCCTTTAACTTTGAGAAGCGCTCTTCACACTCCTCCGTCCAGACATACTCCACGTCTTTACCAGTCAGCTTTGTCATTGGCTGAGCCATGCTTGCAAAACCTTTGACAAACCACCTGTAGTAACCAGCTAGTCCGAGAAAACTCCTTATCTCTGTAGCATTCTCTGGTCTAGGCCAATCCGCAATAGCCTGAATCTTCTCTGGGTCCACATACACTCCCTTATCCGAAACAATGTGACCGAAGAACCCTATATGCCGTTGCCAAAAGCTACACTTACTGAGCTTAGCATATAACTTCTGTTCCCTCAACTTCTCCAGAACAGTCCGCAAATGACTCTTATGCTCTTCCTCATCCTTAGAGTATACTAGAATATCATCTATGAAGATAATCACAAACTCATCTAGGTACTCTCTGAATACGCCATTCATCAACTTCATGAATGCAGCTGGCGCATTCGTCAAACCAAATGGCATGACCAAAAACTCGTAATGACCATACCTTGTCCTAAAGGCAGTCTTACGCATGTCTGTCTCCTCTATGGGTATTTGATGGTACCCCGATGCCAAATCGATCTTAGAGAACCAAGTAGCTCCCCTGAGTTGGTCCAACAACTCGTCTATCCTAGGAAGTGGATACTTGTTGTTCACGGTCACACGGTTCAATCCGCGGTAATCAATGCAAAGCCTGAAGCTCCCATCCTTCTTCTTCACGAACAACACTGGTGCTCCCCACGGTGAACTACTAGGTCTAATGAAGCCTTTGTCCAACAACTCCGTTAGCTGCTTCTTCAGTTCAGCCATCTCTGCTGGTGTCATCCGGTATGGTGCTTTAGACAATGGAGCTGTCCCCGGCTCAAGTTTAATCGTGAATGGATCTGAACGAGCTGGTGGCAGTCCTGCCAACGCCTGGAAAACATCCTCAAATTCTTGCACCACCGGTATACTGCCTAAGTTTACATCCGGCCCTCCTTCTGTAGTAGTGATCGTTGCTAGATACGCCTCACAACCTTTCTCTATCAGCCGTTCTGCCTGAATAGCTGAAACCACCAAACTTCCTGAGGTTGGCCTAACTCCCTGATAAACCAAGACCTCTCCGTCTCTCTCAAACCGCACCCTTCCACGGTGACAATCCAAGTGAGCTCTATGCCTGCCTAACCAGTCCATTCCCAAAATGACATCGTAGGACTTAACCCTACAGATCACTAGATCCGCTGGCATGTTCACTTCGCCAAACATCACTGGAACATTCTTAACCGTTCCTAGTGAAAACATCACTTGGCCTTCAGCCGCCTGAACTAACCCAAAGTCCTCTCCGGGTTCCTTCTGGAACTGACCCTTTCCAATCATGTCCGGATTAACAAAACAATGACTCGCTCCCGAGTCAAACAGAACATGGGTTTCAACCTCACCCATTAGCAAGGTCCCTACACATTCGTTCCCTAGAATGCTAAGACTCTATACTAACACACAAGGCAAGTTTAGAAAATACTAAGTACCACACGTACTAGTAATCGGATGAGAAGTGCTTGGTTCCTCGGCTGCTGCTGCACTCGTCGTGTACACCCTCGGCATAATGGCCTGTCTCTTTGCCTGTGATGCAAGCGCCTCCCCTGCTCTCTTCCCTTAAGCCACGGCCTGCTCCACCACTCCTGCATTAGGACACTCACGCTTGAAATGCCCTGGTTCTCCACAACCGTAGCAAACCCGAACCGAACCATCACTGCCGGACACACGGACCACACGCTGATCCTCCTCCAGACAGTCTCGTATCCGATGCTCTAAACTCCCGCACCTGTGGCATCCACTACCACCGCGCATACACTCGCCAACGTGAGCCTTGCCACACTTGCTGCACACGCTGCGTCCCCCAGATCCTTTGTTCGGTACTCCTTTCCCAAACTTCCGGTTCTGTCCACTAGACTGACCCGCCTTGGTCACGGCTGTACTAGCCCCAGCTGACATGAACGCAGCTTCCGCCTGTCCTGACTCCAACAATGCCCCCTTCTCAACAAGCTCAGCAACTGTCCTGAAGTCACGAACCACACACCCATTCCTTAGCTCAACTCGCAGTCCACTCATAAACCTGCGAATCAGCTTCTCCTCCGTGTCAAACTCATGAGACACATACTTCCTCAGCTGATTAAACTGAGTCTCATACTGCCTCACTGTAAGCGTCCCCTGACTAAGGTACAGAAACGCCTTCTCCAACTCGTTGTGAGCTTCCTGTGGGAAGTACTTACTCCTGAACATCGCTGAAAATATCTCATAAGAACAATTCGCATTCGACAGCCTTTCAACAATTCCTTTCCACCACGTGTGTGCATCACCCTCCAAGTAGTGCACTGCTATGTCCCTCTTGTAACCCTCTGGACATCGGATAGACTCAAAATTCCGTTCCAGTCTCATCCTCCACTCATCTGCCTCAATCGGTGTAGAACCTCCAGCAAAGAACTTGGTTCCCAACCGCACCATGTGATCCAAAACCTTGAGGTAACTCGGAACCCTCTCCACATGGTCCGCTTCCTCCTCAACCACATCCGCGTGAACCCCCACCGGTGGTACTACATGTGGTGCTGCTGCAACCGCCAGAGCAGGAGCCACCGCAGGTAGCCTAGCTAGTACCTGTGCTAACATCCCAAGCACTGGTGCTACATTCGCAGCAACCCCAGCTGCACCCGCAGCATTCCTAGCCACGTTCTCAGCTTCTGCAGCATTCCTTGCTGCTTCCACGGCTGCCACTCTAGCCGCCTCATTCGCAACCGCAGCTGCCTGTCTCTCAGCTTCCCTAGCCCTCTCAGCAACATCACCGTTGACTGAGTTCACAGACCCCGCAGACTGGTTGTCCCCATTGATTCTCACGGTTCTTCTGGTATCAACCATCTGCAAGTACACAATGCCAGTTAGCCGAAGCTAACTCAAAACGTGTTTCACAACACCACACAACAACTTACCGCGAGACCTTGGCAGTGAAGAATGGATCGGACCCCCATAAACCCCAAACAAACAAACAAACAACAGCAGTCACCAATTTCAGTCCTAGAAGCGTTAAAACGCTCTGATACCAACTTGTGGTAACCCAACCCGGTAAACCGTACCGCGGCTGTGTCCCACTACATCCTCTAAATCCGTTTCTATACTTAGCCATAATTTTGAACTTTTTCTTTATTTTTCTAAGTCTTTCTTATCAATACACAGCGGAATATAAATAACTCATTTCATTTATTTAACTCTCAAAAACACTTAAACAGATTCGGGGTTCCACATAAATCAAATCACAAGGTTCACTAACGATTACAACCAATCATCTAGCAACCTAAACGGTCAAACACCAAAGCCATAAGACACTAAACACAAGTCTTAACACAAATAAAACCAAGTCCCGATCCATCCATATCCATCACTGCCGCCTGGTCTCGCCCCTTACTGCTTAGTACCTGCACACTCAAAATGAGAGGCATAAGTATTTCATAAATACTTAGTGAGTACGGTCATCCCATAACACCTGGTCAGTACCAAAACACGCAGTCATACGTTCGGATTCAACATTCAACACAATCAATTCGCAATAGACATAGCCATATCAAACGGCCATGATCATCTAGCCTAACCAACCAAGATCAATCCCTTTTTAAGACCCATGTCTACTTCAGCGAGAATCCCACATTCCCTAAGCTAGTACATGATCCGGATTACCCTGAGGTTAGCTAAACATCATATATGCCACGGTAAACACCACAATATATCACAACATAAGGATTGCTTATCAATTCCAAACACATAACATGAAAATCACACAATCAACATGCAAAACACTCAACCCTAGCAATCCTACGGTCCTAGACCCAACCACAGTCATGCACTCACCTTAGACAAGGCTAGAAACAGATTGGTCAGAAGAAATCTCGATGAAAACCGCACCAAAACGAAGATATCCGATCTCCCTAAGAATCTCTCGGCTCACGGTACGATCCGATCCTTATCCCCTCGGTTATCTCTTGATCCGTTCACCTTTCTTCGAGCCAAACTCTGTTTTCCCTCAGAAACCCCACAAAACAAGGCTATTAGCTCGAGGTTATCCGATGAAAACTCAACACTTAGGGAAATATCCGATCGCTTACCAGTTTATCTCGGCGATGATCGGTTCTGCTCGGCGATAGCCTGATCTCTCTCGGATGTCCTCGGGATAAACTGTTTTTCTTAGGGTTTTCTCTTGACTAAACTCTCTCTTTGCTTTATTTAGCTCAAATAAACGCAACACCCTCGAGTTAAGTCTCAAATTCCCTTATATACTTGCAAAACCCTAGGTAACTCGGACTTATCCGACGTTTTCCTGGTTCCAGTAGGATTATCCCAGTCCGATTCGATTTTCCTCGGCTATTCCCTGTACCGACTGGACCATCCACTCGATAAATCCCAAAATAGCCGACCAAACACTTGGCCCACGGCCCAAATCCCTTCCCACTCGGATAAGCCGCCCTTATCCGAGGTGTTTTCCATTTTTCATCCGGATATTCCTATTTCTCCCGAACAACTTGTCCCACCTCGGCTAATCCTCTATTTCTCTCGGAGGTTTCCTATTCCCCCTCGGAGACAGTCCACTGACACTCGGACTAACCTCCCAGACTCTCGGATATATCCCACTGCACTCGGATAAATCCCATTTCCCTCGGACTGGACCCTGTTTTCCCTCGGATATGGTCCATCCGGCTCGGCTATCCAGCCCACATCCGACTATTTCACCGGTCAACACCCGACCATAGCCCGAACCTCCATTTCCCAGCCAGTATCCGACCCTTGGCTCGGTCATCGCTCGAACAATGCCCTGTCCGGTATGATCATTCCACATTTTCTCGGATACGGATGCTACAGGCTTAGTCTTTACTAAACCCCAAATCTCAATGCTTTCTAAACACTCCTAAGATGGCAACGGCGCCATTTGATAACAGCTTTTTAGCAATGTCAAAAGGGAGTGATGCATTGCAACAGGAGGTTATCAAACTCAAGCAGCACACAGTCGTAGTATAGTGCAAGAGGAATCAATCCAACCTAGGAGCTAGAAAGTACAATGAGAATACAAGGATCGAGTAAAGCTAAGCAAATGATGAACGGTTTTATAAAGTTCCTAAAAACTAGATGCAGCGACTAAATGCAAGACAAAACTATTCTAAAAATACCAGGAACAAGTGAACTACCACGACGAATAAACAGAATGATTAAAATGCAAAGCTGTAAATTTATAAAAATCGACTAGTGGATCGACCACAGGATCGACCACTAGATCGAGCAACAACGATCGATCTCGTCTAAAAATTCAAATGCAACGAAACTAATGACCAGGATGCAACAGATATCAAGTGAATGATTAACAGAGATGTAAGAATACTACGAGAGAGGGTCTAGGGTTGAGATTCATGTTCAGGGGTTTCAAAGGTTCAAGCTTGGTTTGAAAACTCTAGATCTACTCACTTTGTAAGATTCTCTAAGCCTTGAAAAAAAATAAGATCCATCCATGGCGTGTGGTATGGATCACTCCTTCATTCTCTCCTCTAGACCCATGGCGTTTGGTGGAAAGAGAGATTGAAGGGTAAGGAAATCTCTGGATCCTGTCAAGGTAAGAGCTCTCTCTGATCATAAAGATCTTGGCGTGAGACTCTTTAAGCCTTAAAAACTCGACATCCTAGAAGAGAAAGCCATGAAGAACAAGAAAAAACCCCAAACTTGAAAACCTTTTCAACCCCTTTGAATCCTGTCAACCCCAAAACCCGATAAAACTACTCATTACACCTTAAGTAAACCAAACAAAGCATAAGCGATGAACTCATAGACATAACGAACAATGGATTTAAACTTAAACGATTCAAAGGTCCAATACAAAGCAAGAAAAGCTTCAAAGTCTAACAATGGCGAAATCATCTTCGAACAGAGAGAAAAAGATGAAAATGATAAAGTGAAAACATGTGTGAGAAAGCATGATCGTCCCCTTCCCAAAATAGGCCAAACAGCTCGATGGTCCCCCCTCGCAACGGCCAAAAACGGTTAAAGTGCACTGAGATCGACCTCGAGACCGAGCATCTCGCTCGATCATCTTCGGACATCATGCCTTTAGCTCGATCTGTGTCTCGATCTTCTTCGGGGGATCGAGTTCTTCGTTCGATCTTGGAGGATCGAGTGGTGGACTCGATCCGACTGTCGCTCTGCCTGGCGTCATTTACGTCCGTACTCCTTGATCGATCGCTTCACTCGATCTCCGTCTCGATCATTTCCCTTGGATCGGCTGGACTACTCGATCTTCTGGTCGATCTCAGCTAAATCGACCGGCCATGCTCGATCCGCTTCTCGATCTCTGGTCCTTGCCAAGCATTCCTGAATTCTCCAAGTACCACGAACCTCCTCACGAGCCTCAGCACGTCCAAGAACCCTCTAAGACTCCAAAGTAGCCGAAAACAACCTGTATGTGATGCAAAATGCAAGAAATATGCATATGCTGGTGCAAGAATACTCTAGGACTTAAAGTGATGCAAACTAGTCTAAAAAGCAATGTATATGCGTGAGAAACTAACTTATATGTATGCAAAATGCATGGAATATGCAGCTATATCAGAGTACAAAGCATAGGTAAAAGGCCTTTGATGTCACTTAGAGATTACCCAATGGCCCTTCTATACTTTCTCAACTCCTTAAGGAGTGAGCTTAACTCATCATCAATCAGATTTTCATTCACAATGACGGAATAAGTGTCATTAGATCCCAAGAAAGCGTACCTTTGACCATTCGGGAGCTCCTTTAGGTCCACCTTTGGGGAAAGCAGCTCGCTCCATTCCTCCTCGTGGCTTGTGTTGACGTTGCCATCCCCATCAGCCTCCTTTGAACCCGAGTCATGAGCTTTCAGGCTGCTATCTTGAACCGTTCCTTCCTCAGAGATCGAGTCATCCAGTCGATCTTCCCCTCGTTCTGGTCTGGATCGATTGCACTCTCTCGATTCACTTACTCGATTTGATAAGGATCGAGCAGGAGATCGGGTTACTGAGTCGTTCTCTGAACTGATCGAGTTGGCTCTCTCGATCTTCTCATCGATTTCTTCTCAGGATCGATCAACCTTCTCGATTCTCTTGTCGATCGTTACCCTGGATCGAGTGATCTCGTCGATTTCCTGATCGATCTCTAGGCATCCGCCTTCACCTTCTTTCATAACCTTGCGAGAATCAAGGATGTGAACATACTCTTGGGTCTGCTCACTCAGAAAACCATACTCTCCACACTCCTTAGTCAAAGCTAGCTGAAGGTGATCCTCTTGTGCTAACTCCTCAAGCAATTCATCTGCTAACTCATCTAAAGTATTAATGTAGAAAGCTTGTCCTTGAATGGTTGGCTTCTTCAAAACTTCATTGATATCAAAATCTAGTTTGATGTCTTTACCCAAGTGTAGAGAAATCTTGCCATTTTTCACGTCAATGATGGCTCCAGCAGTCGCTACAAAAAGGTCTACCAAGGATTAGAGGATCCTTTGGCTCTTCATCCATTTCAAGAACAACAAAATCAGTCAGCACGTTCACACCACTGATCCTCACGGGCAAGTCTTCAAGCATACCTACAGGGAGCCTTATGCTTCTATCAGCCAGCATGAGAGAGATCCTACACTCCTTAAACCATGTAAAGCCTAGCTTCTTTGCAATGGAGTGAGGCATAAGATTGATACTTGCTCCTAAATCACACAAGCAACTTTCAAACTTCAAAGGTCCAAGAGCACAAGGGATGGTGAATGATCCTGGATCTCCTAACTTCTTAGGAACTATCTCCTTGTGGATGATTGCACTGCACTCTTCGCTCAACACCAAGACCTCTTCACTCTCCTTGCTTTTCTTAGTAAGGGTATCCTTGAAGAACTTGGCGCATTTTGGCATCATGGCCAAACAATCAACTAAAGGCAGTATGATCTCAACATTCTTCAAGTGCTTCTCAAAGACTGCTCTATGCTTCTCAAGAAGCTGCTTCTTGAACCGTCCAGGGAAAGGAAGCTTCGGTTTGTAGGGTGGAGGTACATAAGTGATAACACCTTTTTATCGATGTAAAAAGACGAAGTGATGCAATGCAACAGGAGGTTATCAAAACTCAAGCAGCACACAGTCGTAGTATAGCATGCAAGACGAATCAATCCAACCTAGGAGCTAGAAAGTGCAATGAGAATGCAAGGATCGAATAAAGATAGGAAAATGATGAACGGTTTTGTGAAAATCCTAAAAACTAAATGCAACGACTAAATGCAAGGCACAACTATTTTAAAATTACCAATAACAAGTGAACTACCACGACGAACAAACAGAATGAATAAAATGCAAAGCTATGAATTTATAAAAATCGACTAGTGGATCGACCACTAGATCGAGCAACAACGATCGATCTCGTCTAAAAGTTCAAATGCAACAAAACAAATGACCAGGATGCAACATGTAACAAGTGAATGACTAGCAAAGATGTAAGAATACTAAGGAAGAGGGTACAGGGTTGAGATTCATGTTGAAGGGTCTCAAAGGCTCTAGCTTGGTTTGAAAACTCTAGATCTACTCACTTTGTGAGATTCTCTAAGCCTTGAAAACAAAACAAGATCCATCCATGGCGTGTGGTATGGATCACTCCTTCATTCTCTCCTCCAGACTCATGGCGTTTGGCGGAAAAAGAGATTGAAGGGCAAGGAAATCAGATTTTAAACACGCGGCTTAACTAGTCCCCTAAACTACCATGGCGTTTGGGAAAGGGTAACTAGTCTCTAGGATGCGATTTTCAGAGATCTCTGGATCCTGTCAAGGTAAGAGCTCTCTCTGATCATAAATATCTTGGCGTGAGACTCTTTAAGCCTTAAGAACTCGACATCCTAGAAGAGAAAGCCATGAAGAACAAGAAAACACCAAACTTGAAAACCTTTTTCGACCCCTTTGAATCCTCTCAACCCCAAAACACGATTAAACTACTCACTACACATTAGGTAAACAAAGCAAAGCATAAGCGATGAACTTATAAACATAAAGAGCAAATGGATTTAAACTTAAACGATTCCAAGATTCAAGAACAAAGCTTCAAAGTCTAATAATGGCGAAATCGCCTTCGAACAAAGAGAAAAAGATGAAAATGATAAAGTGAAAATGTGTGTGTGTGGAAAAGCATGATCGCCGCCTTCCCAAAATAGGCCAACCAGCTCGATGGCCAAAAACGGTTAAAGTGCACTGAGATCGACCTCGAGATCGAGCATCTCTCTCGATCATCTTCGGACATCGTGCCTTCGGCTCGATCTGTGTCTCGATCTTCTACGGTGGATCGAGTGCTTCGTTCGATCTTGGAGTCGATCTTTGGAGGATCGAGTGGTGGACTCGATCTGACTCTAGCTCTGCATGGCGTCATTTACGTCCGTACTCCTTGATCGATCGCTTCACTCGATATTTGTCTCGATCAGTTTCCTTGGATCGGATGGACTACTCAATCTTTTGGTCGATCTCATCTAGTCGACCGGCCATGCTCGAACCTCCTCTCGATCTCTGGTCCTTAGCAAGCATTCCTGAATTCTCCAAGTCCCACGAACTTCCTCACGAGCCTCGGCACGTCCACGAACCCTCCAAGACTCCAAAGTAGCCGAAAACAACCTGTATGCGATGCAAAATGCAAGAAATATGCATATGCTGGTGCAAGAACACTCTAGGACCTAAAGTGATGCAAACTAACCTAAAATACAATGTATATGCGTGAGAAACTAACTTATATGTATGCAAAATGCATGGAATATGCAGCTATATCAACTCCCCCAAACTTACCTTTTGCTTGCCCTCAAGCAAACAAAATTAAAGAAGCAAGAGAGGTTTTAAAACAAACGGGGGTTTAAGCTTCTTGCAAAGGTGTTTTTCAAATGAATCAATCTCAATGTCCTAGTTACTAATTCTAAAATGCAATACACACACTCATAATCCAAAGAACTTAGCCATACTCATCGCACAAAGAATTTCAAATCATGACTCTCCTATTCCAAACAATCAAAGAAACTCATCCTTTAACATTCATTAATGACCGAACCAAGAATCAAACTTATGCACTTTAAAGCAAAACACATTTGGCTAAGGGTAAAGGCTATGAGCATAGAATGATCTCATTTTAAAGAGGGTTTATTTTAAGCAAGAGTTTCTCTCAAAAATGATAAGAACTTTATGTATAATGCTAAAGGTAAAGGTAATTGATGCATACATGATCAGATTCTCATCTACCCATGCAAGCTAACAATGATCCTAAAACCCCTCTCATTTTTTTTCTTTTTAGCTCACTCACCCTCCTAAAATCTACCCTCATCTCCAAAACAAAGGCTTAGCAATCCCCAAATAAAAATAGAAAACATCTTAGCTCTTTTAGGCTAGTGAAAAGGTTTGAAAATATTGAGCTCCTTATTTCTTTCTTGTTGATAGCTCTCTTTATTTTTGTCTTTCTTTCTTTTTTTTCTTTTTTTTTTGGCACTTAGGCTCTTTTCTTTTTCTTTTTATTTATATTTTGAGAGAGCTATCTTCTGAAATTATTAGAGCATTTTACATTTTAAACACTAAACCTTTCACTTAAAACCGTTTATTCATTTCAAATGCCAAACTCTTTTGAAACCGAAAACATATAAACATGAAAGCAACCCCAATGATCCCCCAAACTTATCCTAAGCCTTCATCTAGCTTCAAAATGAAAAGCTAGCAATCATATGAGAACCTAATCAAGTCGCCTAAACGTAACACTTTATGCTAAGTTCAAACCAGAAGAGGCCTCACAATGATGTCACACACGAAAACTTGGCTTCAAAGAAAGGTAAGGGTTAAGGTGGGAGTTCTACTTAGGCTCACAAAGAATGGTAAAAAGAAGAAGAGAGCCTAAATATTTTTAAGATCCATGTGTTCATTTTCAAGTGCATAAGAATGATATTTAAAAATTCAAATTAGGGTTTTCACTTAATAGGACAAGTTTCAAATTATGAGTGTTCAATTCAAGTCACGAAAATCAAAACAAGTGATCCAAGCATGGTAAGAACTTACTTTCAAAGTGTGAGCAAAGCATTAGAGAACTACCAACTAGGTTATTGAAACCATTCATAAGCTTAAAACACCTTTTTAAGAAAACTTTAACCCCTTATGCAAATGTAAACAAACTAGATGCTTAAAAAATTCTAGGCTCAATCCTAAAATGTTTAACAAGATGAATGCAACTACATGAATTTTTTTTTTGAAATTTTTTTTTTCTTTTCTATGCCTTAGATGCATGCAAGACTCAAGAGAAGCAAAGATAAAATAAGATCAAAATAAACAAGTCAAACCACACACATACTCCCCCAAACTTGAATGACACCGTCCCGGTGGCAAACAAATTCAAAGGAGCTCAAAACACAAAGCAAAAAGAAAGAAACATGAGCGGTATGTACAATGGAAGGTCGTTTGGTACCTCGGGTCTAGTCTCGGCTGGAACTTGAGGACGTTCCAGACGAGCTAGAGACTATGGCTTTGCCCTTGGAGGCTGGCTCTTGGAGAGAGAGACGAGCCGGCTGAATGTTGCTGCCTTGAGTCTCACGGATGACGACTCCTGTGGTAGAAAGTCTCCTCTTCTCGGGCTGTTGAACCTCCTCACTTGCAGCGTTCTTAGGTGAGCCTCCTTGAAGTGATTTGACCTTCTTGGCAAGCTTCTTGAGTACCTTGCTCTACCACTTGTTGATTTTCCTTTCCATCTCCACAACAGAAGCAAGGAACTTCTCCGTCTTAGTCCGCGGCTCAAAGTCAATCTTGGGAAGGAAGAAGGCTTTGGGCATCTCATCATCCGTGGCAGGAGACTCTGATCTTGGGCGAGCAGCTTGTCGAATGGTGGCCGTGGGTCCTAGAGGAGCAAAACACTCCTCTACAATCGGGAGAAACTCGATGTTCCCCACTCCTAACAGCTTAGTTTCGCCGTTTGATAAAATACATACCCTCTTCTCGTTCTCCGTGTCAATGAACAAGTATGCAAAGAAACCCTCAGCTGGCGTGCGCCCCAAGCTGTCTGTGTTCCTTAGGTATGTCTCCTCCGTGAAGGCTCTATCCGGAACAGGAGTGTAGTCTTGAAGCGGTATACCAGCTTGCACGAACAGGGGGGGGTGAGGAAACCACCAATGAGTGAAGAGCTTGCCTTGCACCTTAAGGCATACGTCTTGTCTTTCACCAGTGAAGCGGCCAAGATGCATCCATAGTTGACGTCGTCTCCCAACTGGTCTTCCAACGGATCGTCATTCTCATCCGGGTAACACACGAGATGTTTGATGCCTTGGGACAAGAAGCAAAGCTCTGTTCTCATCACCGTAAGGGCTACTGACCGTCCGCTGAAGGTTTTGGCAATCAGCTTCAACGTGTAATGCAGCACCGGACTCCTCACTCTCTTTATCTTTGCAGTATTCGCCTTGTAGTCATCGTCGGTTATGATGTCCCACAGCTCGTTCGCTTGAGTGAAGGTGGGGAAGTCAACCTTTGTGGCAGCAGCAGCGAGGCCATAGGCTTGACAAAGCTCGGGGATTGAGAGGCTGAAGGCTTGACGCTTGATCTTAAAGATGAGGCGGCCATGGAGGGAATTGGGACGCTAGGATTCTCGTACCGAAACTCCAAAGTGGAAAGGAAGTCGATTGTCACTTCAGGATAGGTTGGACAATCCATCTGTGACAAACACCTGAGCCCTATCCTCTGGAGGAGCTGATCAAAATCTCCCAAAATCCCCATCTTAGACAGCAAACCTCTGTCCGCAAACTTGGTAGGCTCGAACCGGAGTCTTTCCAGCCGCTTCTTGTCTCTTTTCTCATCCTTACTCCAACGAACCCTCTCTTGAACAGCCACTTCCTGACCTTCTCCCTCTTATGCTGTCTCCTCTCTCGTTCTTTTGGGAGCCATTGCGCCTGAAACAGGTTTCTCAAGCAAGCAATGAGCAATTCGGCGATATGATGAGAGAAAGAGAGAAGCGAAGAATAAAACCTATAGCCACTACCCTAGAATTTTGGGGGATTTATAAAAATCATCACAAAATAATAGAGAATCATATCTAGAGATACAGCGAAATCCAGAATTTTCCCTATTATTAAGCTAGTTTTACAAAAATCAAAACCGCCCTGGCATCCAAAACAATCAAGGCGAAATAAAAGGAGATTTTCTTAAAGATCTTCTAAAAGATTCGAAAATACCTTTGCAAGGATTGTTAAAGATGCTTGTTAGCCTTTAGAAAACACGAACTCACACTCTCTTTTTGCTTAATACTCGAGAAAACAAGAATGAGAGAGTGTGAAAGTAGTTGAAAACATTTAAAGGCCAACAAAACAAAACCATGGGTAAAAAGAAGTGGTTTCTGACAAAAGCTGTGGTCAAGGCACATCTTTCATGGTCAAAGATGCTTGCCTTGACCACTTTTTGAATTTAAAAATCGGAGGGAAAGAGTAAGAGAGGGAAAAGAAAATGTTACCTCGGCACGAGATCGAGTCTGTTTGGTCGATCTAGGACTCGATCTCATGCCCATAATAGCGTGGATCGAGAGGGTTGCTCGATTTGGGACTCGATTCGAATTGAATTGAGTCTTGGATTGATAACACCTCTCGTTCCTTGAATTTTTGGCACGATGGCTAAGTCCTCATGATCGAGCCACGTTCTCGATTCAGGGTTCGATTTGGCTTAGATCGAGTGATGGATCAAGTTGACTGATCGATCTGTCTTTGAAGGGCTTTCCCGAGAGAAAATAGATCGGTCGGTCTATGTTTGGATCGATCGATCTAAACTCCAAGAATTTCCCGAGACATTTTAGATCGGTCGATCTAGATGGGACCGATCGATCCACGCTCATATAGATCAACCTTGTCACTCGAGCTCGTCTAGATCGACTAACTCCTCTCGATTCACTAGCTCGATCTAGCAAAGATCGAGCCAGGATAAGTCGATCTAGCACCCGATGTCTAGCTTGTACTCGCCCTTTCTTACTCCCTTTGGATCTAAGATCAGAGCCTCCGGTCCCTCATACTTGTTCCTACACACTTTGAAGATAAAAACATAAAACTGGAAAAGAAATAAAGCAAAAATATGTACAGGATAGACATGGGAATGCCTCTTAAGTGCGGTTTCTTAAACGTCTTTAGCTAGACTTTACTTGGTTTAGGCAGATGGTGGGTCTTGGAGAAGCATTGAGGTGCTCTCCTTGTCAAATACACTCGCCATGTATGGCTTAACTCTGTGTCTGTTCACTGTGAATGCATTCCCACTCTTGCCGACCAACGTGACACCTCGGTAGGGTAATACTTCCTTGATTTCATACGGACCGCTCCACCATGACTTCAGCTTCCCTGGAAAGGGCTTGAGCTTTGAATTGTAAAGCAGCACCAATCTCCCTTCCTTAAGCTCCTTAGGTACCAGCTTCTTGTCATGAGCAGCCTTGGTACGCTCCTTGTAGATCCTAGCGCTTTCGTAAGCGTCCAGCCTTAGCTCATCAAGCTCGTGCAACTGGATCAACCGCTTCTCTTGAGCCGTCTTCAGATCAAATTTCAGCCGCTTCACAGCCCACAACGCCCTATGTTCCAACACAACTGGTAGGTTACATCCTTTGCCGTAGAGAAGGGTGAAAGGAGTAGTACCAATGGGCGTTTTGAAAGCAGTCCGGTAAGCCCACAAAGCCTCATCTAACTTCAACGCCCAATCCTTCAGAGTAGTCCCAACTGTTCTCTCGAGTATCGCCTTGATCTGACGGTTAGAGACCTCCACTTGGCCACTCGTTTGAAGATGGTAAGGCGTAGCCACCTTGTGCGTCATGCCATACTTCCTCAGAAGATTTTCAAACAGCTTGTTGATGAAATGGCTTCCTCCGTCGCTTATCACTACCTTAGGCACTCCAAACCTCGGGAAAATATTGCTCTTAAAGAGCTTGATCACCACCTTAGAGTCATTTGTTGGGGAAGCAATGGCCTCAACCCATTTAGAGACGTAATCAACAGCTACTAGTATGAACTTGTTGCCGTATGATGAAGGAAACGGCCTCATGAAGTCTATGCCCCACGCGTCAAAGACGTCTACCTCAAATATGGGAACTTGAGGCATCTCATTCCTCTTAGTGATATTCCCTGCTCTTTGACAAGCTTCGCAACTCATCACGAACTCATGGGTGTCTTTGAAGATGGACGGCCACCAGAAGCCGGCTTGCAAGACCTTAGTGGCGGTTTTGAATGAAGCAAAGTGCCCGCCATACAAAGAACCGTGGCAATGAAAGATGATATCTCTTGCTTCCTCCTTTGTCACGCATCTCCTGTACAGGCTATCAACACCTCTCTTGTATAAACAGGGCTCATCCCAATAGTAGTGGCTCACGTCCCTCATGAACTTCTCCCTATGGTAGTTGTCAAGATGCGAAGGCTCTTCCCCACATGCCAAGTAGTTCACAATATCCGCGTACCAAGGGAGATCCTCCTCTTTGAAGCTTAGAACTTCCTCAAACCGCCCTTCTAGGTTCCCACAAACAGTCGTAGTGATTGCCATGAGTTGTTCCTCGGGGAGAGAATCATCTAAAGGAAGAGATTCGTTGATTCTTAACCGAGAGAGATGGTCAGCAACGCCGTTCTCTATCCCTTTCGTGTTTTTCATCTCCATGTCAAACTCCTGAAGAAGAAGAATCCATCTCAAAAGCCTAGGCTTAGTGTCTTTCTTGGAATAGATGTACCTCAAAGCCGCGTGATCCGTGTAGACAATAGCCTTGGAACCCACGAGATATGACCGTAACTTCTCACAGGCGAAGACTACTGCCAATAGCTCATTTTCCGTGGTGGTATACCTTGTTTGTGTGTCATCCAAGGTTCTTGAAGCATAGTAAATCACGTGCAGCTTCTTATCTTTCCTTTGGCCTAGAACGCCTGCCACAGCGTAGTCACTAGCATCACACATAATCTCGAAAGGTAGATTCCAGTCTGGTGCTCGCACTATAGGCGTGGATACTAGGGCCTCCTTGATGGTCACAAAAGCTTGCAAACACTCCTCATCGAAGATGAATTCAGCCTCCTTGCACAACAGCCGTGTACGAGGGCGTGCAAGCTTAGAAAAATCCTTGATGAAGCGCCTGTAGAAACCGGCGTGTCCCAAGAAACTTCTCACTCCTTTGACATTAACTGGCGGCTCAAGACTCATCATCACTTCAAATTTAGCCTTGTCGACCTCAATACCCCTCTCTGATATCTTATGGACAAGCACGATCCCTTCCTTCACAATGAAGTGACATTTTCCCAATTAAGCACCAAGTTTGTCTCTTCACAACGCTTTAGTACCCTGCAAATATTCAACAAACACGCAGAAAAGGACGCACCATAGACCGAGAAGTCATCCATAAACACCTCTACCATCTCTTCTATTAGATCGGAGAAGATCGACATCATGCATCGCTGAAACGTAGCCGGTGCGTTACACAACCCGATTGGCATCCTTCGATACGTGAAGGTGCCATAAGGGCATGTAATGGTCGTCTTCTCCTGATCATTTGGATGGATTGGTATTTGGAAAATTCCACTATATCCATCAAGAAAGCAATAGTAGGGGTGATTAGCAATTCTTTCAAGCATTTGATCAATAAAAGGCAAGGGAAAATGATCCTTTCTAGTAGCAAGATTAAGCTTCCTATAATCAATACACATATGTTGTCCAGTAATTGTTCTAGTAGGTATAAGCTCATCTTTGTCATTCTTAATGACCATGGTCCCTCCCTTCTTAGGCACCACATGTACGGGAGAAACTCACGTGCTGTCACTTATGGGATAGATCACGTCAACCTCTAAGAGCTTAAGAATCTCTTTCTTAACAACCTCCTTCAAATTAGGATTCAAACGCCTTTGGTGTTCTATAGAAGAGGCGTTCTCATTATCCAGGTGAATCCTATAAGTACAAAGCATTGGTGAAAGGCCCTTGATGTCACTTAGAGAGTACCCAATGGCTTTCCTATACTTTATCAATTCAGTTAAGAGCGAGTGCAACTCATCATCACCTAAGTTTTCATTCACAATCACGGGATAGGTTTTGTTAAGCCCTAAGAAAGCATACTTTAGCCCTTTTGGAAGCTCCTTAAGGTCCACCTTTGGGGCTAACAGCTCGCTCCAATCATCCTCGCGGCTGTTGCTGTTGTTTTCCTCCTTGGAACCTTCCTTAGAACCCGAGACATGACCCTTGAGGCTGCTTTCTCCAACCGCTATCCCTTCTGAAATCGAGTCGTCCAGTCGATCTTGCTCTCGATGTCGTCTATATCGAGCAGTTTTGCTCGATTCACTCACTCGATTTAATGTGGATCGAGTGAGAGATCGAGACGATTTGTCGATCTTTAGATTAGACCCCAAACTGATCGGAAGGACTCTCTCGATCTTGGACTCGATTTTTTTCCTGGATCGATCACCCTCCTCGATCTGACTGTCGATTGCTGCACCGGATCGAGTTGTGCTCTCGATTGCCTTGTCGATTCGCCCCCTGGATCGAGTAGCATCATCGATCTCGGAGTCGATCTCTAGGCAAACGCCTTCATCTTCTAGCAGAACCTTCCTTGAATCAAGCAGGTTGACGTATTCCTGAGTCCTCTGATCCACGTAACCAAACTCTCTTGGCTCCTTAGTCAATGCCAGCTTCAAATGATCCTCCTGAGCCAACTCTTCTAGCAACTCATCCGCTAAAGCATCCAACGTTTCAATGTAGAAAGCTTGCCCTTCTATCGTAGGATTCTTCAAAACCTCATTGATATCGAAGTCCAGCCATATATCTTTACCCAAGTGCAGAGCAATCTTCCCATTCTTGACGTCTATGATGGCTCCGACGGTGGCTAAGAACGGTCTACCGAGAATGAGTGGATCCTTAGGTTCTTCATCCATTTCCAACACAACGAAGTCTGTAGGTATGTTTACACCACTGATCCTCACTGGCAAGTCCTCAAGCAAACCCACAGGTAACCTCACACTCCTGTCCGCTAGTACAACCGAGATTCTACAATCTTTGAAGCAGGTAAAGCCAAGCTTCTTTGCCACGGAATGAGGCATCACATTTATACTAGCTCCGAGATCACATAGGCAAATCTTGAACTCCAAAGGACCTAAAGCGCAAGGTATAGTAAAGCTTCCAGGGTCTCCCAAATTCTTAGGGACTATCTCCTTGTGTATCACAGCACTAAATTCCTCACTAAGAACAAGCACTTCCTTGCTTTCCTTATTCTTCTTCACGAGCGTGTCTTTGAAGAATTTAGAGCATTTAGGCATCATTGCAAGGCAGTCCACGAGAGGTAGCTTGATCTCTACGTCCTTAAGGTGCTTCTCAAACAAGACTCTATGCTTCTCTATGAGTTGCTTCTTGAAGCGACAAGGAAAAGGTAGCTTAGGTACATACGGTGGGGGTACATAAGCATCCTTCTCCTTTGTAGTTCGCTCCGCTTTCTTCTCAACAACCGCTTTCTCACCTCTCCTTGGTCCTTGAATCCAAACATTGTCAAAGTTTATCTCATCATTGGCTGAAAGCTTACCCTCCCCCTCTTGAATTACAACGTCCTCGTTGATCTTGGGAGTAACCGTAGGTGCTAGCTCTTTCCCACTCCTTAGTGTAATGGCATTGGCGTATTCCTTGGGATTCTTCTCACACTTGCCCGGTAAGCTATTCTGACTACTTGTACTTGCCTTTCCCTTCTCTAGCTGCTTGATCTTGTTATTCAAGTTTGTGATCTGAGTAGAGAAATCCGTGAGAGACGAGTCTAAACGAGTGTTCATCTCGGCAAACTTCTGATTTGTAGAGGCTTTCCCTTGAATCAATTGTTGAAACATAGCTTGGACAGGATCAACTTGTTGTTGCATCGGTTGTTGTTGTTGAGGTACAAAGCTCGGAGGGTACATTGGCGTATAACCCTTGTTTCCTTGCTGTTGTCCTTGGAAGTTGTTCTGCCCTTGCCCTTGGAAGCCACCACTCGGCTGAAAACCTTTGTTGTATGGTACGAAATGCTTTGCTTGCTGAGCAGGGTACACTTGATCCTTAGGGTTCGCGACGTTGGTGCTACGGTATGAGAGATTGTTGTTCTGGTTGTAGCCTTGTGAATACCCTTGAGGTTTGTGTTGTTTTGACCGGCCACCCAATTGGCTTCTTCTTGACTCAACTCAAGCTCCTCTAAGGTTTCATCCGCTTCACCAACAAAGTGAACATGCTTCTGATTTGCCAAAACCAACTTGTCAATCTTCTCATGCAATGACTTAAGCTCTTTCTTGTGAGACTCTAGCTCAGAACCTCTCGGTGCACGGTCGTAATCTTCAGCATAGTTGCCATCACTCAATGCTAAGTTCTCAATCAGCTCCATTCCTTCTTCTACCTCTTGACCAAGGAAGTTTCCCTTACTAGCCTTGTCAAGCAACAAGCGAATCTTTGGTGAAGCTCCGCGGTTGATAGTGCTTAGAAGAGTCTCTTCGCTGAAACTGTGGTGAGGACACTGAATGGTGTATTCCTTGAACCGCTCCATTGCTTCATTGAAAGTCTCATTGATCATTTGAGTGAAGCCGCTGATCTCGCTTCGCAGCCTTGCTGTTCTGGTGCTAGAGAAAAACTTTGAGAGGAAAGCCTTCTTGTTTTGCACCATTGAGATGAATCCCGGCTTAATCTCGAAGTTGTTGTTCTGTACAGGAGGAGGAGTGATCCCAAACCAATTGTGATGAGTATTGGGAGCATCTCCCGCCCCTATGATCCTTGGGGGTCTAGCCGCGTGTTGGGGGTTTCCATTACCCCTTCCCACTGCCCCGTGAGCTGGAGGAGGTCCCTCTGGATGCTCGTGCTCAGCCATCGCTTCAAAATCTACCGAACCTTGTTGAACAATCTCCTCAAAAGCTCTAGCTTGCTCTCGTACTCTTCTTTGTCGTGAATGACCAAGCTGATGAATGTTTTCCAAGGGTTGAAGTAGATTGTTGTCTCCCCTTGAACGAAGATTCATGTACCTGAAGGACACACTTTTGAGAGTAGAGAAATTAGTGACCAAAAGAAAAAGAAAGGCTTAGTCTTTACTAAACCCCAAATCTCAATGCTTTCTAAACACTCCTAAGCCGGCAACGGCGCCATTTGATAACAGCTTTTTATCGATGTAAAAAGAGGAAGTGATGCAATGCAACAGGAGGTTATCAAAACTCAAGCAGCACACAGTCGTAGTATAGCATGCAAGAGGAATCAATCCAACCTAGGAGCTAGAAAGTGCAATGAGAATGCAAGGATCGAGTAAAGCTAGGCAAATGATGAATGGTTTTGTGAAAATCCTAAAAACAAAATGCAACAACTAAATGCAAGGCACAACTATTTTAAAATTACCAGGAACGAGTGAACTACCACGACGAACAGACAGAATGATTAAAATGCAAGGCTGTGAATTTATAAAAATCGACTAGTGGATCGACCACAGGATCGACCACTAGATCAAGCAACAACGATCGATCTCGTCTACAAGTTCAAATGCAACAAAACTAATGACCAGGATGCAACAGGTAACAAGCGAATGACTAGCAAAGATGTAAGAATACTAAGGAAGAGGGTCCAGGGTTGAGATTCATGTTCAAGGGTCTCAAAGGTTCAAGCTTGGTTTGAAAACTCTTGACTACTCACTTTGTGAGATTCTCTAAGCCTTGAAAACAAAACAAGATCCATCCATGGCGTGTGGTATGGATCACTCCTTCATTCTCTCCTCCAGACTCATGGCGTTTGGCGGAAAAAGTGATTGAAGGGCAAGGAAATCAGATTTCAAACACACGGCTTAACTAGTCCCCTAAACTACCATGGCGTTTGGGAAAGGGTAACTAGTCTCTAGGATGCGATTTTCAGAGATCTCTGGATCCTGTCAAGGTAAGAGCTCTCACTGATCAAAAAGATCTTGGCGTGAGACTCTTTAAGCCTTAAGAACTCGACATCCTAGAAGAGAAAGCCATGAAGAACAAGAAAACACCAAACTTGAAAACCTTTTTCGACCCCTTTGAATCCTCTCAACTATAAAACCCGATTAAACTACTCACTACACATTGGGTAAACAAAGCAAAGCATAAGCGATGAACTCATAAACATAAAGAGCAAATGGATTTAAACTTAAATGATTCCAAGATTCAAGAACAAAGCTTCAAAGTCTAACAATGGCGAAATCTCCTTCGAACAGAGAGAAAAATATGAAAATGATAAAGTGAAAACGTGTGTGTGGAAAAGCATGATCGCTGCCTTCCCAAAATAGGCCAAACAGCTCGATGGTCCCCCCCTCACTAGCGGCCAAAACCGGTTAAAGTGCACTGAGATCGACCTCGAGATCGAGCATCTCTCTCGATCATCTTCGGACATCTTGCCTTCAGCTCGATCTGTGTCTCGATCTTCTTTGGTGGATCGAGTGCTTCGTTCGATCTTGGAGTCGATCTTTGGAGGATCGAGTGGTGGACTCGATCTGACTCTCGCTCTGCATGGCATCATTTACGTTCGTACTCCATGATCGATCGCTTCACTCGATCTCCGTCTCGATCAGTTTCCTTGGATCAGATGGACTACTCGATCTTCTGGTCGATCTCATTTAGATCGACCGGCCATGCTCGAACCTCCTCTCGATCTCTGGTCCTTAGCAAGCATTCCTGAATTCTCCAAGTCCCACGAACTTCCTCACAAGCCTCAGCACGTCCATGAACCCTCCAAGACTCCAAAGTAGCCGAAAACAACCTGTATGCGATGCAAAATGCAAGAAATATGCATATGCTGGTGCAAGAACACTCTAGGACCTAAAGTGATGCAAACTAACCTAAAATGCAATGTATATGCGTGAGAAACTAACTTATATGTATGCAAAATGTATGGAATATGCAGCTATATCAATAAGCTTCTTTTTCTTTGCTAACCTCCTCTACCTTCTTCTCTACAACCGCTTCTTTACCCTTCTTAGGTCTTGCAATCCACACATCGTCAAAGGTGATCCCATGATCATTCGAAAGCTTACCCTCCCCCTCTTGAACAACAATGTCCTCATTGTCTTCAGGTGCAGTCCTCGGTGGTAGCTCTTTCCCACTTCTCAAGGTAATAGCGTTTGTATACTCTTTGGGATTTTGCTCACACTTCCCAGGTAAGCTGCCTTGACCGCTTGAACTGGCTTTGCCTTTCTCTAATTGTTTGATCTTGTTGTTCAGGTTGGTGATCTGAGTAGACACGTCAGTTAGAGAAGAGTCCAGCCTGTTGTTCATGTCAACAAACTTCTGATTTGTGCTTGCTTGTCCCTGAAGCAATTGTTGAAACATTGCTTGAACCGGATCTTGAGGTGGCGGTTGAGCTTGTTGCTGTTGAGGAATGAAACCAGGAGGAAACACAGGAGGGTAACTCTTGTTTCCTTGCTGTTTCGGACCTTGAAAATTGCCTTGTCTCTGCCCTTGATATCCATTGTTGCTTGTAAACCCGCCTTTGTTATAAGGGACAATGGGTTTGTCTAGTTGTGGAGGATACACCTGATCTTTAGGATTCTCCACGTTAGTGCTTCTTTAGAAAAGGTTGTTGTTTCCCTGATAACCTTGAGCATAGCCTTGTGGCTTGTTGTAGTTGTTGCCTTGATATAACTGTATATTGCATGTATTTTGCATACATATAGTTTAGTTTCTCATGCATTTACATTGCATATTAGGTTAGTTTGCATCACTTTAGGTCCTAGAGCGTCTTTGCACCAGCATTCACATGTTTTGTGCATTTTGCATGACAATCAGGTTGCTTTCGGTTACTTTGGAGCTATGGAAGATTCGTGGACGTGCTGAGGTTCGTGAAGAGGTTCGTGGACACTTGGAGAAATCAGGAATGCACGCTATGGACCTGAGATCGAGCAGCAGATCGAGCAAGGTAGGTCGATCTAGATGAGATCGACCAGAAGATCGAGCATGGAGATCGATTTGGAGTACGGACGTAGACGACGCCATGCAGATTGAAGACTGGATCGAGCTTCCAACCCGATCAGCACAAGATTGACTCGGGGATCGACCAAGAGCCACTCGATTCAGGACCTGATCGATTGCCAGATCGAGCTTCGTGATCGATCCCAGACCAACCTTATCCGTCCAGCCTGTTTTTGGACCGTAGCGAAGGGGGGGGGGACCATTTGCGGTTTAGCCATTTTAGGCAAAGACCAACGATCCCTTTTATTATCATGTTTTGTCGACTACTTTTCTATCTTCTCTCTCGTTTTAAGCGATTCGCCATTGTTAGACTTCGAGCTTTTTCTTGTTTTTGCTTTTGAATATTGAATCGTTTAAGTTAAATCAATCACCTTTCATGTTTAGTTCTTCGTTTATTGCATTTCGTACGGCTTATTTCATGAGTCGCGAGTAGTTTTATTGGGTTTTGGGGTTGAGAGGATTCAAGGGGTCGAAAAGGTTTTCAAGTTTGGTGTTTTCTTGTTCTTAAAGGCTTTCTCTTCTAGGATGTCGAGTTCTTATGGCTTAAAGAGTCTCACGCCAAGATCTTTATGATCAGAGAGAGCTCTTACCTTGACAGGATCCAGAGATCTCTGAAAATCGCATCCTAGAGACTAGTTACCCTTTCCCAAACGCCATGGTAGTTTAGGGGACTAGTTAAGCCGTGTGTTTGAAATCTGTTTTCCTTGCCTTTCAATCTCTTTTTCTGCCAAACGCCATGGGTCTCGAGGAGAGAATGAGGGAGTGAACCATACCACACGCCATGGATGGATCTTGTTTAGTTTTCAAGGCTTAAGGAACCTCACAAAGTGAGTAGATCTAAAGTTTTCAAACCAAGCTGAAACCTTTGAAACCCCTGAACATGAATCTCAACCCTGGACCTTCCTTTTCGTATTTCTTAGTCTTTGTTGATCATTCGCTTGTTGGTTGCTTGCACCCTGGTCATTAGATTTGCATTCGCTTAAACTGCTTTTTAGATCAATTGCTTTTGCTCGATCTAGTGGTCGATCCCGTGGTCGATCCACTAGTCGAATTTTAGTAATTCGTAGCTTTGCATTTTAATCATTCTGTCTTTTCCTCGTGATAGCTAGCTCGTTCCTGGTATTTTTAAAATAGTTTAGCCCTGCATTTAATCATTGCATCTAGCTTTTAGGAATTTCACAAAATTATCCATCATTTGCTTAGTTTTACAAGATCCTTGCATTCTCATTGCACTTTCTAGCTCCTAGGATTGGATTGATATTCGCTTGCATACTTTACTACAACTAAGTGTTGCATTTGAGCTTTGATACATCATTGCATACACACTGCAAAAGACTTAGCTATCAAATGGTGCCGTTGCCGTTCTAGGAGTGTTTAGAAAGCATTGAGATTTGGGGTTTAGTAAAGACTAAGCCTTTACTTTGTTTAAGTTACTAATTTATCTACTCTCAAACGTGTGTCTTTCAGGTACATGAATCTTCGTTCAAGGGGAGACAACAATCTACTTCAACCCTTGGACAACATTCATCAACTTGGTCATTCACGGCAAAGAAGAGTACGAGCGCAAGCTAGAGCTTTTGAGGAGATTGTTCAGCACGGTTTGGTTGATTTTGAAGCGATGGCTGATCACAAGAATCCGGAGGGACTTCCTCCAGCTCACGGGGCAGTGGGAAGGGGCAATGGAAACCCCCAACATGCGGCTAGACCCCCAAGGATCATAGGAGGCAGAGATGTTCACAATACTCATCACAATAGATTTGGGATCACTCCTCCTCTTGTACAGAACAACAACTTCGTGATTAAGTCGGGTTTCATCTCAATGGTGCAAAACAATAAGTTTCATGGGCTCACAATGGAAGATCCCTTGGAACACCTTGATAACTTCGAACAAGTATGTGGGATGATCAAGATAAACGGCATATCCGAAGATGCTTTCAAGCTACGTCTCTTTCCATTTTCTCTTGGAGACAAGGCTAGACATTGGGAGAAGACACTTCCACAAGGCACCAATACATCATGGGCCGAGTGTAAAAAGGCGTTTCTCTCAAAATTCTTCTTTAGCACCAGAACAGCACGGTTGAGAAGCGAAATCAGCGGCTTCACTCAAAGGAACAATGAGACGTTCAACGAAGCCATGGAGCGGTTTAAAGATTACACAATCCAGTGTCCTCATCACGGCTTCAGTGAAGAGACCTTACTCAGCACCATCTACCGCGGAGCTTCACAAAAGATTTGCTTGTTGCTTGACACGGCTAGTAAGGGAAACTTCCTTGGTCAAGAAGTAGAAGAAGGCATGGAGCTGATTGAGAACTTAGCATTAAGTGACGACAACTATGCTGAGGATTACGACCGTGCACCGAGAGGTTCTGAGCTAGAGTCTCACAAGAAAGAGTTGAAATCCTTGCATGAGAAGATTGACAAGTTGGTTTTGGCAAATCAGAAGCACGTTCACTTTGTTGGTGAAGCGGATGAGAGCCAAGAGGAGCTTGAGTTGAGCCAAGAAGAAGCCAATTGGGTGGCAGGTCAAAACAACTACAAACCTCAAGGATATTCACAAGGCTACAACCAAAACAACAATCTCTCATACCGTAGCACCAATGTCGCGAACCCTAAGGATCAAGTGTACCCTGCTCAGCAAGCAAAGCCTTTCGTACCTTACAACAAAGGTTTTCAGCCGAGTGGTGGCTTCCAATGGCAAGGGCAGAACAACTTCCAAGGACAACCGCAAGGAAACAAAGGTTATACGCCAATGTACCCTCCGGGCTTTGTACCTCAGCAGCAACAACCGCTGCAACAACAAGTAGATCCTCTCCAAGCTATGTTTCAACAACTGATTCAAGGGCAAGCCTCTGCAAACCAGAAGTTTGCCGAGATGAACACTCACTTAGACTCGTCTCTCACGGACTTCTCTACTCAGATTACAACATTGAATAATAAGATCAAGCAACTTGAGAAGGGCAAGGCAACATCAAGCGGTCAGAATAGCTTACCGGGATAGTGTGAGCAGAATCCCAAGGAATACGCCAATGCCATTACGCTAAGGAGTGGGAAAGAGCTAGAACCTACGGTTACTCCCAAGATCAACAAGGACGTTGTGATTCAAGAGGGGGAGGGTAAGCTTTCAGCCGATGATGAGATAAACTTTGACAATGTTTGGATTCAAGGACCAAGGAGAGGTGATAAAGCGGTTGTTCAGAAGAAAACGGAGCAAACTACTAAGAAGAAGGATGCTTATGTACCTCCACCATATGTACCAAGGCTACCTTTTCCTGGCCGTTTCAAGAAGCAACTCATAGAGAAGCATAGAGTCTTGTTTGAGAAGCACCTTAAGGACGTAGAGATCAAGCTATCTCTCGTGGACTGCCTTGCAATGATGCCTAAATGCGCCAAATTCTTCAAAGACACTCTCGTGAAGAAGAATAAGGAAAGCAAGGAAGTCCTTGTTCTAAGTGAGGAGTGTAGTACTGTGATACACGAGGAGATAGTCCCTAAGAAGTTGGGAGACCCTGGAAGCTTCACTATACCATGCGCTTTAGGTCCTTTGGAGTTCAAGAGTTGCCTTTGTGATATTGGAGCTAGCATAAATCTGATGCCTCATTCCATGGCAAAGAAGCTTGGCTTTACCCGTTTCAAGGATTGTAGAATCTCGTTGGTACTAGCTGACAGAAGTGAGAGGTTACCCGTGGGTTTGCTTGAGGACTTGCCAGTGAAGATCAGTGGAGTAAACGTGCCAAAAGATCCACTCATTCTCGGTAGACCTTTCTTAGCCACCGCCAGAGCTATCATAGACGTCAAGAACGGGAATATTGCCTTGCATTTGGGTAAAGATATAAGGCTGGACTTCGATATCATTGAGGTTTTAAAGAACCCTACGATAGAAGGGCAAGCTTTCTACATTGAAACGTTGGATGCTTTAGCGGATGAGTTGCTGGAAGAGTTGGCTCAAGAAGATCATTTGAAGCTGGCATTGACTAAGGAGCCAGGAGAGTTCGGCTACGTGGATCAGAGAACTCAGGAATACGTCAACCTGCTTGATTCAAGGAAGGTTGTGCAAGAAGATGAAAGCGTTATCCTAGAGATCGACAGCATTAATCGATCTAGGAGTCAAATCGATAGTCAGATCGAGGAGGGTGATCGATCCAGGAAAACAATTCAGCCCAAGATCGAGAGAAGCCTTCCGATCAGTTTGGGGTCTAATCTGGGGATCGACTCTGCGTCTCGATCTCTCACTCGATCCACATTAAATCGAGTGAGTAAATCGAGCAAAACTGCTCGATCTAGACGACATCGAGAGCAAGAACGACTAGACGACTCGATTTCGGAATGGATAGCGATTGAAGAAAGCAGCTTCAAGGGCCATGTCTCGGGTCTAAGGAAGGCTCCAAGCAGGAAAACAACAGCAACAGCCACGAGGATGATTGGAGCGAGCTGTTAGCCCCAAAGGTGGACCTTAAGGAGCTCCCAAAAGGGCTAAGGTATGCTTTCATAGGGCTTAACGAAACCTATCCTGTGATTGTGAATAAAAAATTAAGTGATGATGAGTTGCACTCGCTCTTAACCGAGTTGAGAAAGTATAGGAAGGCCATTGGGTACTCTCTAAGTGGTATCAAGGGCCTTTCACCAATGCTTAGCACTCATAGGATTCACTTGGAAAATGAGAACGCCTCTTCTATAGAACATCAAAGGCGTTTGAATCCTAATTTGAAAGAGGTTGTTAAGAAAGAGATTCTTAAGCTTTTAGAGGCTGACGTGATCTATCCCATAAGTGACAGCATGTGGGTTTCTCCCGTACACGTGGTGCCTAAGAAGGGAGGGATCACGGTCATTAAGAATGACAAAGATGAGCTTATACCTACTATAACAATTACTGGACACTGTATGTGTATTGATTATAGGAAGCTTAATCTTGCTACTAGAAAGGATCATTTTCCTTTGCTTTTTATTGATCAAATGCTTGAAAGACTTGCTAATCACCCCTACTATTGCTTTCTTGATGGATATAGTGGATTATTCCAAATACCAATCCATCAAAATGATCAGGAGAAGACAACCTTTACATGCCCTTATGGCACCTTCGCTTATCGAAGGATGCCATTTGGGTTGTGTAACGCACCGGCTACATTTCAGCGGTGTATGATGTCGATCTTCTCCGATCTAATAGAAGAAATGGTAGAGGTGTTTATGGATAACTTCTCGGTCTATGGTGCTTCCTTTTCTGCATGTTTGTTGAATCTTTGCAGGGTACTAAAGCGTTGTGAAGAGACAAACTTGGTGCTTAACTGGGAAAAATGCCACTTCATGGTAAAGGAGGGGATCGTGCTTGGCCATAAGATATCGGAGAAGGGTATTGAGGTCGACAAGGCAAAGATTGATGTAATGACAAGTCTTGGGCCGCCAGTTAACGTCAAAGGAGTGAGAAGTTTCTTGGGACACGCCGGCTTCTACAGGCACTTCATCAAAGATATCTCTAAGATTGCACGCCCTCTTACGCGGCTGTTGTGCAAGGAGGCTGAATTCGTCTTTGATGAGGAGTGTTTGCAAGCTTTTGTGACCATCAAGGAGGCCCTAGTATCTGCGCCTATAGTGCAAGCACCAGACTGAACTCTACCTTTCGAAATTATGTTTGATGCTAGTGACTATGCCGTGGGAGCCGTTCTAGGCCAAAGGAAGGATAAGAAGCTGCACGTGATTTACTATGCTTCAAGAACCTTGGATGACACGCAAACAAGGTACACGACTACAGAGAAAGAGCTATTGGCAGTTGTATTCGCCTTTGAGAAGTTCAGGGCTTACCTCGTGGGTTCCAAGACCAGTGTTTACACAGATCACGCGGCTTTGCGCTACATCTATTCCAAGAAGGACACTAAGCCGAGGCTTTTGAGATGGATCCTCTTACTCCAACAATTTTACATGGAAATCAGAGACAAGAAAGGGATAGAGAACGGCGTTGCTGACCATCTCTCTCGGTTAAGAATCGACGAGCCTCTTCCTTTAGATGATTCTCTCCCCGAGGAACAACTCATGGCAATCACTACGGCTGTTTGTGGGAGCCTAGAGGGGCAGTTTGAGGAAGTTCTGAGCTTCAAAGAGGAGGATCTCCCTTGGTACGCGGATATTGTGAACTACTTGGCATGTGGGGAAAGAGCCTTCGCATCTTGACAACCACCATAGGAAGAAGTTCATGAGGGACGTGAGCCACTACTATTGGGATGAGCCCTATTTATACAAGAGAGGCGTGGATAGCCTGTACAGAAGATGCCTGACAAAGGAGGAAGCAAGAGATATCATCTTCCATTGCCACAATTCTTTGTATGGCGGGCACTTTGCTTCATTCAAAACCGCCACTAAGGTCTTGCAAGCCGGCTTCTGGTGGCCGTCCATCTTCAAAGACACCCATGAGTTCCTGATAAGTTGCGAAGCTTGTCAAAGAGCAGGGAATATCACTAAGAGGAATGAGATGCCTCAAGTCCCCATATTTGAGGTAGACATCTTTGACGCGTGGGGCATAGACTTCATGGGGCCGTTTCCTTCATCATACGGCAACAAGTTCATACTCGTAGCTGTTGACTACGTCTCTAAATGGGTTGAGGCCATTGCTTCCCCAACAAACGACTCTAAGGTGGTGATCAAACTCTTTAAGAGCATAATTTTCCCGAGGTTTGGAGTACCCAAAGTGGTGATAAGCGACGGAGGGAGCCATTTCATCAACAAGCTGTTTGAAAATCTGCTAAGGAAGTATGGCATGAAGCACAAGGTAGCTACGCCTTACCATCCTCAAACGAGTGGCCAAGTGGAGGTCTCTAACCGTCAGATAAAGGCGATACTCGAGAGGACTGTTGGGACAACTCGGAAGGATTGTGCAGTGAAGTTGGACGATGCTTTGTGGGTGTACCGAACTGCTTTCAAAACGCCCATTGGTACTACTCCTTTCTCCCTTCTCTATGGCAAAGAATGTCACCTCCCCGTTGAGCTGGAACATAGGGCGTTGTGGGCTGTGAAGCGGTTGAATTTTGATCTGAAGACGGCTCAGGAGAAGCGGTTGATCCAGTTGCTCGAACTTGATGAGCTGAGGCTGGACGCTTACGAAAGCGCTAGGATCTACAAGGAGCGTACCAAGGCTGCTCACGACAAGAAGCGGGTACCTAAGAAGCTTAAGGAAGGGAGTTTGGTGCTGCTTTACAATTCAAGGCTCAAGCTCTTTCCAGGGAAGCTGAAGTGGCGGTGGAGCGGTCCGTATGAAATCAAGGAAGTATTACCTTACAGAGCTGTCACGTTGGTGGGCAAGAGCGGGAATGCATTCACAGTGAACGGACACAGAGTTAAGCCATACATGGCGAGTGCATTTGACAAGGAGAGCACCTGAATGCTCCTCCAAGACCCACCATCTGCCTAAACCAAGTAAAGTCTAGCTAAAGACGTTAAAGAAAGCGCACTTGGGAGGCATTCCCATGTCTATCTTGTACATATTTCTGTTTTATTTCTCTTTCAGTTTTATGTTTTTTATCTTCTGAGTGTGTAGGAACAGGTATAAGGGATTGCAGGCAAAGATCTTAGATCCAAAAGGAGTGAGAAGGGGCGAATATCGACTAGAGATCGAGTGCTAGATCGACTAATCCTAACTTGATCTTTACTAGATCGAGTTAGTGAATTGAGAGGAGTCAGTCGATCTAGACGAGATCGAGTGACAAGGTCGATCTAGATGATCACGGATCGATCGGTCCCATCTAGATCGACCGATCTAAAATGTCTCGGGAAATTCTTGGGGTTTAGATCGATCGATCCAAAAATGGATCGACCGATCTATTTTTTCTCGGGAAAATCCTTCAAAGACAGATCGATCACTCGACTCGATCCATCACTCGATCTAAATCGAATCGACCCCTGAATCGAGAACATGGCTCGATCACGCGGACTCAGTCTAGTTGACCAAAAGTCAAGGAACGAGGGAGTATAATCGATCTAAGACTCGATTCTAGTCCAATCGAGTCACTGATCGATCAAATCTCTCGATCCAGCCATTATGGGTATGAGATCGAGTCTTAGATCGACCGAAGGGACTCGATCTCATGCCGAGGTAACAAAAAATTTTCCCTCCCTTTCTCTGTTCCCTCGCTTTTTAATTTTGAATGGTGGTCAAGGCAGGAATCTTTGACCACGAAAGTTGTGCCTTGTCACCTTTTGTCAGAAAACCACTTTCATCACCCATGGTTTTAGATTTTTGTTGCCTTTAAGTATTCAACAATTTTACACTATCTCATTTCTATTCCTACGAGTTTTTAATCAACAGAGAGTGTTCTTCCTCTTTTCCCAAAGGCATTTAGCTCTTATCCTCGATCTTGCAAGATATTTCAAGATTTTTAATTAAATCTTTTCAATATTTCCTTTTATAACCGCTTGATCGATTTAAGTTGCTAAGGATTTTATCGATTTTTTTTAAATAGCTAGAAATCAGGAAATAATCTAGATTTAATCCTATCTCTAGATTTTCTTTTCCTTTATCTAGATACAATTTTTTATAAATCCCCCAAAAATCTAGGGTGTTAGTTGTAGATTTTTCCTTCTCGCGAGTCTCTTTCTCGTATCCTCGTTGCCTTTGCTCACTCTTTGTTTGAGAATCGTGTTTCAGGCACCAATGGCACCTAAGAGAACCAGAGAATACGCTGCACAGAGAGAGGATGAACAACAAGTAGTTCAGGAAAAGGGAACTCAACAAGTTCAAGAGGAGGAACCTCAGAAAATTCATGAGAGGACCCGTTTGACTAAGGAGGAAAAGGCGGCGAAGAAGAGGCTAGAGAGGCTGCACTTCGAGCCTACTAAGTTCGCGAGCAGAGATTTGCTGGAAAGGATGGGTCTCCTAGGGGATTTTGACTCCCTTCTACAAAACATGGGGCTTGCTTCCCTTTCAAGGATGGACTGTCCGACATATCCGCAAGGGACGATGGATTTCCTCTCTACCATGGCATTCTCCTATGAGAATCCGAGCCTCCCAACTCCCTCTCAAGGGCATCTCAGCATCAAGGTCAAGAAGCGGTCCTATCACCTTTCCATTGAGGAGCTTTGCAAAGCATACGGACTCAACGCCGCAGCTAAGCAAGTGGAGTTTCCGCCTCTCAAGAACGCCAGCATCATATGGGACGTGCTTTGCGATGAAGAGTACAAAGCCAACACGGCTAAAATCAAGAAAGTGAGGAATCCCGTTCTGAGGAACACGCTCAAGTTGTTGGCAAACACCTTCAGCGGACGAGCCGTGTCTCCCACGGTGACGAAGACCGAGCTGTGTTTCCTCTTCCAAGGGATCAACGGGATACTATGCAGCAGCGAAGAGGAGAACCATGATCTGCTTATGGATGACCTCGGGAACGATGTCAACTACGGGTGCATTCTAGTCTCCTCCTTGGTGAAGTACAAGGCTTACGCTCTTAGATGCAAGTAGAGCTTAGCTTACGTTGGAGGGTTTCTCACGCTGCTCTTCATCCAAGCCGGTGTACCACTTCAACGGTTCGAGCCTTGCGCTGACAGGTCATTCATGGACGAGACTTACATGCGAAATACTGATAGCTTGGGACCTACGCCAGCTCCAGGATTCTTCGCTTATCAGTTCTACGATGACAGAGGGAAGAAAAACGTGTGCATCTTACCCAATGCCGAGGAGACTAACTTGGATAGCATCGGTACGATTCAGTTCTGCCCAACCCACGAGGAGTGCTACGCCCCGCTTGGAACAACAATGATGCCCATTCAGTCCACGCGAGAGCAGTCAGAGTCACCACCATCAGATGGAGCAATGCCGGCCCACTTTGAGCTTCCGAGGATGGATTTTGAGCCGCGGACCAAGGCTGAGAAGTTTCTTGCCTCAGTGGTGGAGATGCAGCGGAGGATAACTAAGTGGCAAGGAAAAATGATCAAGAAGCTTGCCAAGAAACTCAAGGCGCTTCAAGGGAGCTCATACGCGAGGTCTAAGGGGTCAAAGAGTGAAGAGGTTAACCAGCCCGAGAAGAGGAGGAGGTCAACTGGCGGCATTGTCATCCGTGGGCAGCATGGAACCGCGCAACAAGCTCGACATTCCGTTCATGGTTTCCCCACCGAGGATAAAGGCAAGAACATAGCCTGACACTCCTCTAGCACGAGCAGCTCCGCTGGAACATCCTCAAGTTCCAGCCGAGTCTAGCTCCGAGGTACCAAACGACCTACCCTTGTATATACCATTCATATTTTCTTTCTTTTTGCATTGTGTTTTGAGCTCCATTGAATTTGTTTGCCACTGAGATGGTGTCATTCAAGTTTGGGGGAGTATGTGTGTGGTTTGACATGTTTATTCTGATCTTATTTCCCCTTTAGCATCCTTGAGTCTTCATTGCATGAAAAATTGGTAAAACTTTTAAAAATTTTAAGAAAAATTCATGTAGTTGCATTCATCTTGTTAAGCATTTTAGGATTGAGTCTAGAATTTTTAAGCATCTAGGTTGTTTACATTTGCATAAGGGGTTAAAGTTTTCTTAAAAAGGTGTTTTAAGCTTATAAATGGTTTCAATCTCCTAGTTGGTAGTTCTTTAATGCTTTGCTCATACTTTGAAAGTAAGTTCTTACCATGCTTGGATCACTAGTTTTGATTTTCGTGACTTGAATTGAACTTTCATGATTTGAAACTTGTCCTATTAAGTGAGAACCCTAACTTGAATTTTTAAATATCATTCTTATGCACTTGTTAATGAACACATGGATCTTCAAAATATTTAGGCTCTCTTCTTCCTTTTACCACACTTTGTGAGCCTAAGTAGAACTCCCACCTCTACCCTTACCTTTCTTTGAAGCCAAGTTTTCGTGTGTGACATCATTGTGAGGCCTCTTCCGGTTTGAACTTAGCATAAAGTGTTACGTTTAGGCGACATGATTAGGTTCTCATATGATTGATAGCTTTGCTTTTTGAAGCTAGATGTAGGCTTAGGATAAGTTTGGGGGATCATTGGGATTGCTTTCATGCTTATATACTTTCGGTTTCGAAAAGAGTTTGGTATTTGAAGTAAGAAAAAGGTTTTAAGTGAAAGGTTTTGTGCTTAAATTGTATAATGCTCTAACAATTTCAGAAGATAACTCTCTCAAAATAATAAAAAAATAATAATAATAAAAGAGCCTAAGTGCCAAAAATAAAAGAAAAGAAAGAAAAAAAAAAAATATATATATATATATATAAGAGAGTTATCGATAAGAAAGAGTTAAAGAGCTTAGTATTTTCAAACCTTTTCATTAACCTAAAAGAGTTAAAATGCTTTCTGTTTTGTTTTGGGGATTGCTAAGCTTTTGCTTTGGATAAAATGATAGACTCTAAGTGGTGAGTGAGCTTAAATAAAAAATAAATGAGAGGAGTTTTAGGATCGTTGTTAGTTTACATGGGTAGATGAGAATCTTATCATGTATGCATCAATTGCCTTTACCTTTAGCATTATGCATAAAGTTCTTACCATTTTTGAGAGAAACCCTTGTCTTAAATAAAAACCCTTTTTCAAATGAGATCATTCTATGCTCATAGCCTATACCCTTAGCCAAATGTGTTTTGCTTTAAAGTGCATAAGTTTTTTTTCATGGTTCGGTTATTAATGAATGTTAAAGGATGAGTTTCTTTGACTGTTTGGGATAGGAGAGTCATGATCCGATATTCATTGTGCGATGAGTATGGCTAAGTTCTTTGGAGTATGAGTGTGTGTATTGCATTTTAGAACTAGTAACTAGGATGTTGAGATTGATTCATTTGAAAAACACTTTTGCAAGAAGCTTAAACCCCCGTTTGTTTTAAAACTTCTCTTCCTTTCTTATTTTCTGTTGCTTGAGGGCAAGCAAGAAGTAAGTTTGGGGGAGTTGATATAACTGTATATTCCATGCATTTTGCATACATATAGTTTAGTTTCTCATGTATTTACATTGCATATTAGGTTAGTTTGCATCACTTTAGGTCCTAGAGTGTCTTTGCACCAGCATTCGCATGTTTCGTGCATTTTGCATCACAATCAGGTTGCTTTCGGTTACTTTGGAGCTATGGAAGATTCGTGGACGTGCTGAGGTTCGTGAAGAGGTTCGTGGACACTTGGAGAAATCAGGATTGCACGCTATGGAACTGAGATCGAGCAGCAGATCGAGCAAGGCAGGTCGATCAAGATGAGATCGACCAGAAGATCGAGCATGGAGATCAATTTGGAGTACAGACGTAGACAGGATCCAGAGATCTCTAAAAATCGCATCCTAGAGACTAGTTACCCTTTCTCAAAAGCCATGGTAGTTTAGGGGACTAGTTAAGCCATGTGTTTGAAATCTGTTTTTCCTTGCCCTTCAATTTCTTTTTCCGCCAAACGCCATGGGTCTTGAGGAGAGAATGAGGGAGTGATCCATACCACACGCCATGGATGGATCTTGTTTAGTTTTCAAGGCTTAAGGAAACTCACAAAGTGAGTAGATCTAAAGTTTTCAAACCAAGCTGAAACCTTTGAAACCCCTGAACATGAATCTCTGTTGATCATTTGCTTGTTGGTTGCTTGCACCCTGGTCATTAGATTCGCTTTCGCTTAAACTGCTTTTTAGATCGATTACTTTTGCTCAATCTAGTGGTCAATCCTGTGGTCGATCCACTAGTCGAATTTTAGTAATTCGTAGCTTTGCATTTTAATCATTCTGTCTTTTCCTCGTGGTATATAGCTCGTTCCTGGTATTTTTAAAATAGTTTTGCCCTGTATTTAATCATTGCATCTAGTTTTTAGGAATTTCACAAAACTGTCCATCATTTGCTTAGTTTTACAAGATCCTTGCATTCTCATTGCACTTTCTAGCTCCTAGGATTGGTATGATACTCGCTTGCATACTTTTCTACAACTAAGTGTTGCATTTGAGCTTTGATACATCATTGCATACACACTGCAAAAGACTTAGCTATCATGCCTCAAACCCAATTGACCTCTTCTTGGCATTGCTCTAGCTCATCTAATACATTCGCGGCTTCTCCTACATAATGCACTGGTTTTTGATTCGCAAGCACTAGCTTATCAATCTTCTCATGGAGCGACTTAATCTCTTTCTTGTGAGCTTATGTATCTCCTCTTGGTGCTCGGTCATAATCCTCAGAATAGTTCCCATCGCTTAAAGCCAAATTCTCTATGAGCTCCATTCCTTCTTCAACATTTTGCCCAAGAAAGTTTCCCTTACTTGTTGTATCTAGCAACATGCTAATCTTTGGGAGTGGTCCTCTATAGATTGTGCTCAAGAGATTCTCTTCACTGAAGCCATGATGAGGGCAAGCTATAGTGTAGTCTTTGAACCGCTTCATAGCTTCATTAAAGCTCTCATTCTGCCTTTGTGTGAAGCCGGTGATCTCACTTCTTAGCCTTGCTGTTCTTGTGCTTGAGAAAAACTTTGACAGAAAGGCTTTCTTGCAATCAGCCCATGAAGTGATGGTCCCCTGAGGTAATGTCTTCTCCCAGTGTCTTGCTTTATCCCCAAGAGAAAAAGGGAATAACCATAGCTTGAAGCTGTCCTCTTAGATGCCATTGATCTTTATCATCCCACAAACTTGCTCAAAGTTGTCAAGATGCTCCAAAGGGTCCTCCATTGCAAGCACATGAAACTTGTTATTTTGTACCATGGAGATGAAGCCTGGCTTGATCTCGAAGTTGTTGTTCTGCACTGGTGGAGGAGTGATTCCAAAGCGATTATGATGTGTATTTGGAGCATCACCAGCACCAATGATTCTCGGCTGCCTTGGAGCGTGGTTGGGGTTTCCATTGCCCCTGGCACCAGCAGCACGGTGAGGTGGAGCTTCTTCTTGGTCTTGCTCAACCATAACCCAAAATTCAGCTAGACCAGGTTGCTCTATCTCCTCAAAGTTCTGTTCTTGCTCTACTGTCCTTCTATGCCTTGCACTTCTGAGTTGGTGAATATTGTCCAGAGGTTGTAGTAGATTGTTGTCACCACTGGACCTCAAATTCATGTACCTGAGAAGACAATCAGTAAGGTAGAGCAATGAGTAACCAAAATAAAAGTAAAAGGCTTAGTCTTTACTAAGCTCCAAATCCTAATGCTTCCTAATCAAACCCAAGATGGCAACGTCGCCATTTTATAAACAGAATGTTTTGGGACAGTTTTGTCAAAGCCAAATTCACTGTTAATTATGTAGTATAGTGCAAGAGGTATCAATCCAGCCTAGGTTATAGAAAGACACTAAGAATGCAAGAGCAATGCAAAGCTAAGCAGATTCGGGTAAATGGATGAGAAATTCAACAAAAACTAAATGCAATGCGAAATAAACAAGAAAACTATTTTCAAATCCCTGGAAGAGGGTTAACAACTACTAGAAGAAAAAAGAGGATTAAAAATGCAAAACTACTAATTACTAAAAATCGAGAACTAAACCGGGTAAATAGAGAACTTCTAGCAACTTAAGGTGATAAGCAATGAAACTAAAGCAAAGATGCAAACTTTAAGACTTGGAAATGAAAGCAAAGATCTACCTCTCGATCTCGGTTCCCTTGTAGCAAGGCTGATTTCTCCTAAGTGTCCAAGAGCCCCTCATTGATCCTTAGCATGTCCACGAACTCTCCACAGCTCCAATGTGTCCAAAATAACTTGAATATGATGCAAGAATGCAAGAAACATGCAAATGCTAATGCAAAAGTGCTCTAGGACCTAAAATGGTGCAAACTAGCCTATTATGCATATTTAGCATGCATTTAGTGTAGTTTTTCATGCATTTATCTTGCATAATAGGAAACACCAAACTTGAAAACCTCTTTCGACCTCTTTGAATCCTCTCAACCCCAAAACCCGATTAAACTACTCACTACACATTAGGTAAACAAAGCAAAGCATAAGCGATGAACTCATAAACATAAAGAGCAAATGGATGTAAACTTAAACGATTCCAAGATTCAAGAACAAAGCTTCAAAGTCTAACAATGGCGAAATCGCCTTCGAACAGAGAGAAAAAGATGAAAATGATAAAGTGAAAACATGTGTGTGGAAAAGCATGATCGCCGCCATCCCAAAATATGCCAACCAGCTCGATGGTCCCCCCCCCTCGCTAGCGGCCAAAAACGGTTAAATTACACTGAGATCGACCTCGGGATCGAGCATCTCTCTCGATCATCTTCGGACATCGTGCCTTCAGCTCGATCAGTGTCTCGATCTTCTTCGGTGGATCGAGTGCTTCGTTCGATCTTGGAGTCGATCTTTGGAGGATCGAGTGGTGGACTCGATCTGACTCTCGCTCTGCATGGCGTCATTTACGTCTGTACACCTTGATCGATCGCTTCACTCGATCTCCGTCTCGATCAGTTTCCTGGGATCGGATGGACTACTCGATCTTCTGGTCGATCTCATCTAGATCGACCGGCCATGCTCGTACCTCCTCTCGATCTCTGGTCCTTAGCAAGCATTCCTGAATTCTCCAAGTCCCACGAACTTCCTCACGAGCCTCAGCACGTCCACGAACCCTCCAAGACTCCAAAGTAGCCGAAAACAACCTGTATGCGATGCAAAATGCAAGAAATATGCATATGCTGGTGCAAGAACACTCTAGGACCTAAAGTGATGCAAACTAATCTAAAATGCAATGTATATACGTGAGAAACTAACGTATATGTATGCAAAATGCATGGAATATGCAGCTATATCAATAAGCTTTTTTTTCTTTGCTAACCTCCTCTACCTTCTTCTGTGCAACCGCTTCTTTACCCTTCTTAGGTCTTGCAGTCCACACATCGTCAAAGGTGATCCCATGATCATTTGAAAGCTTACCCTCCCCCTCTTGAACAACAATGTCCTCATTGTCATCAGGTGCAGTCCTCGGTGGTAGCTCTTTCCCACTTCTCAAGGTAATAGCGGTTGCATACTCTTTGGGGTTTTGCTCACACTTTCCGGGTAAGCTGCCTTGACCGCTTGAACTGGCTTTGCCTTTCTCTAATTGTTTGATCTTGTTGTTCAGGTTGGTGATCTGAGTAGACACGTCAGTTAGAAAAGAGTCCAGCCTGTTGTTCATGTCAACAAACTTCTGATGTGTGCTTGCTTGTCCCAGAAGCAATTGTTGAAATATTGCTTGAACCGGATCTTGAGGTGGCGGTTGAGCTTGTTGCTGTTGAGGAATAAAACCAGGAGGAAACACAGGAGAGTAACTCTTGTTTCCTTGCTGTTGCGGACCTTGAAAATTGCCCTGTCTCTGCCCTTGATATCCATTGTTGCTTGTAAACCCGCCTTTGTTATAAGGGACAAAAGGTTTGCCTTGTTGTGGAGGATACACCTGATCTTTAGGATTCTCCACGTTAGTGCTTCTGTAGGAAAGGTTGTTGTTTCCCTGATAACCTTGAGCATAGCCTTGTGGCTTGTTGTAGTTGTTGCCTCCAACCCAATTGACCTCTTCTTGGCATTGCTCTAGCTCATCTAATTCATTCGCGGCTTCTCCTACATAATGCACTGGTTTTTGATTCGCATGCACTAGCTTATCAATCTTCTCATGGAGCGACTTCATCTCTTTCTTGTGAGCTTCTATACCTCCTCTTGGTGCTCGGTCATAATCCTCAGAATAGTTCCCATCGCTTAAAGCCAAATTCTCTATGAGCTCCATTCCTTCTTCAACATTTTGCCCATGAAAGTTTCCCTTACTTGTTGTATCTAGCAACATGCTAATATTTGGGAGTGCTCCTCTATAGATTGTGCTCAAGAGAGTCTCTTCACTGAAGCCATGATGAGGGCAAGCTATAGTGTAGTCTTTGAACCGCTTCATAGCTTCACTAAAGCTCTCATTCTGCCTTTGTGTGAAGCCGGTGATCTCACTTCTTAGCCTTGCTGTTCTTGTGCTTGAGAAAAACTTTGACAGAAAGGCTTTCTTGCAATCAGCCCATGAAGTGATGGTCCCCTGACGTAATGTCTTCTCCCAGTGTCTTGCTTTATCCCCAAGACAAAAAGGGAATAACCGTAGCTTGAAGCTGTCCTCCGAGATGCCATTGATCTTTATCATCCCACAAACTTTCTCAAACTTGTCAAGATGCTCCAAAGGGTCCTCCATTGCAAGCCCATGAAACTTGTTATTTTGAACCATGGAGATGAAGCCTGGCTTGATCTCGAAGTTGTTGTTCTGCACTGATGGAGGAGTGATTCCAAAGCGATTATGATGTGTATTTGGAGCATCACCAGCACCAATGATTCTCGGCTGCCTTGGAGCGTGGTTGGGATTTCCATTGCCCCTGGCACCAGCAGCACGGTGAGGTGGAGCTTCTTCTTGGTCTTGCTCAGCCATAACCCAAAATTCAGCTAGACCAGGTTGCTCTATCTCCTCAAAGTTCTGTTCTTGCTCTACTGTCCTTCTATGCCTTGCATTTCCGAGTTGGTGAATATTGTCCAGAGGTTGTAGTAGATTGTTGTCACCACTGGACCTCAAATTCATGTACCTGAGAAGACAATCAGTAAGGTAGAGCAATGAGTAACCAAAATAAAAGTAAAAGGCTTAGTCTTTACTAAGCTCCAAATCCTAATGCTTCCTAATCAAACCCAAGATGGCAACGTCGCCATTTGATAAACAGAATGTTTTGGGACTGTTTTGTCAAAGCCAAATGCACTGTTAATCATGTAGTATAGTGCAAGAGGTATCAATCCAGCCTAGGTTATAGTAAGACACAAAGAATGCAAGAACAATGCAAAGCTAAGCAGATTCGAGTAAATGGATGAGAAATTCAACAAAAACTAAATGCAATACGAAATAAACAAGAAAACTATTTTAAAATCCCTGGAAGAGGGTTAACAACTACTAGAAGAAAAAGAGGATTAAAAATGCAAAACTACTAATTACTAAAATTCGAGAACTAAAGCGGGTAAATAGAGAACTTCTAGCAACTTAAGGTGATAAGCAATGAAACTAAAGCAAAGATGCAAACTTTAAGACTTGGAAATGAAAACTTTAGGTTTTAGAATGCTAAAAGGAGGATCTACGGTTGAGGGTCATATTAAGAGGGGTCAAGGTTCAAGCTTGGGTTTGAAAAACACTAGATCTACTCATTTGATGAGCTTAACTCTAAGCCTTGAGAAACTTAAACTAAAATCATCCATGGCGTGTGGTATGACCCCTTTCTTTGACCCTTCCTCCAAACCTGTGGCGTTTAGTGGAAAGATGGGTCAAAGAACATTAAGCAAAGATCTCAAATGGTGGCTTAACTAACCCCCAATACAACCATGGCGTTTGGGAAAGGGAAGTTAGCCTCTTGGATTCGGTTTTAGGGGATTCCTGAATCCTGTCAAGGTAAGGAGATCCCTAGGATCATAAAGATCTTTCCCAAGACTCTTTAAGCACTAAGAACCCGAATCGAAGAAGAGAAGAGATTAAAAACAAGAAAAGACCCAAGCTTTAAACCCTTAAACCCTCTAAATCGCCCCAACCTTAAACCCAAAGATAAACTACTCACTACACATGATTAAAACCGATGAAAATGCAAAGAAAAGAAAGCTAAACATGATTAAGCTAAAGCGATTAAGAAAATACTCAATGATTAAGAAAAGATTAAGGTTTTACAAGGTTCAAAAGCTTAAAAGGTTCAACAATGGCGAAATCGCCTAAGAGAGAAAAGCAAAAGTAAAGTTGGTTCTCGACCGAATGAATGGATAGGAAAGAAATTGCCCAAAATGGCTAAACAACCAAAATGGTCCCCTCACTACGTGCCAAAAGTGAGCTGGCCAGATAAGGTGCTAGAGATCGAGTTGGTTGATCGATCTCTAGCTCGATCTTCTGGTGGATCGTCTCCTTTTGCTCGATCTGCTACTCGATCCTTGTACAATCGAATCGTGAACTTGATCAGGCTCTCGTTCTGCTTGGCTTTTAGCCCACGTCCGTACTCACGATAGATCTCCTCACTCGATCTCATTCTCGAACCCTTCCTTGGAACGACCCGGGATTAGTCGATCTCATCTAGATCGACCTGCCTAGCTCGATCTACCTCTCGATCTCGGTTCCCTTGTAGCAAGGCTGATTTCTCCTAAGTGTCCACGAGCTCCTCTTTGATCCTTAGCATGTCCACGAACTCTCCACAGCTCCAATGTGTCCAAAACAACTTGAATATGATGCAAGAATGCAAGAAACATGCAAATGCTAATGCAAAAGTGCTCTAGGACCTAAAATGGTGCAAACTATATCTACACAAACTGAACAAATATGCATAATAGGCTAGTTTGCACCATTTTAGGACCTAAACTGAGCAAACTAGTCTGTTTGTTCAGTTTGCTTTGATGATGTTTTGTGAACTTGTTGTACCATGGGTTATGCTTCGTTTGGACGTTTTTGATGTGTGTTTTGAGTGCTCTAACAGTCTGACTTGTTGTTTGAGTCTAAGGGAGGTGGGAACTGACATTGTGTGCATTTTGTTTTGTTTTTAGAGTCTGAAAGTTGAGTCAAAAACCTGTTTTATAAAGTCAAAATTTTGAAACTGTCAGTTTTTCTTGTCAGATTCTCTAACCACAAAACGTTGATGCTTATAAGCACCATTTCCACGGTAGTTGATTACAAGTCTTACTAAGTTGAAATTCATAGGTGGATCAGTCTAGCAATGAAGGTTTAGGTTCTTAGAGAATCTGTTAGTTCCACCTTAATTAACTTTAAACTTCTTATCTTGGGGCTAGATTCTCATTGATCTTGATTCTCTCTTTCAACACTGACAAGAATATTTAGATGCAGTCTCTCTTTGATCTTCCGTGATACAGCTTTTAAGAGCTTAAGTCCATAGAATGGTGCATTCATGACCCTCTCTCCTTACAAGGAACAACAGTAATGAACACTCAAGAACCTATCTCCTCACAAGGAACACAAGTATTGAGTAGCACCATATCTTAGACTGTACAAAAATGAGAAAAGAGTTGAAACATCGAAAATATCCAAAGGAAAAGATCAAGGGAAGAAAAACATAGGAGAGCTGTGTTGAGATTGCTTTGTTCAGTTGTTTAGTGATAAACAGGATTTTAGCAAGCTGTTTTAGAACCAAACCCAAACCAAGATAATGATGTAGTATAGTGGTGAGGGGTATCAATCCAGCCTAGGTTGATGAAAGTTACTATGAATGCAAGAACTTTGTAAATCTAAGTCAGATTCGGGTAAATGGATGAGAAATCCTATGAAAACTAAATGCAAGTGCCAAATGACCAAGAAAAATATTTTAAAATCCCCTCTTAAGGGTTAAACAACTAGCAAATCACTTCTAGGAATTTAAAATGCAAGACTACTAACTTATAAAAATCGAAAACTAAAGGCAGACAAACAGAGAAATTTCTAACAACCTAGAACAATGATTTTCAAGACTAAAGATTCAAGGGGAGACAACAATCTACTTCAACCCTTGGACAACATTCATCAGCTTGGTCATTCAGGGCAAATAAGAGTACGAGAACAAGCTAGAGCCTTTGAGGAGATTGTTCAGCACGGTTTGGTTGACTTTGAAGCTATGGCCGAGCAGGAACATCCAGAGGGACCTCCTCCAGCTCATGGGGCAGTGGGACGGGGCAATGGAAACCCCCACCACGCGGCTAGACCCCCAAGGATTATAGGAGCCGGAGATGCTCCCAACACTCACCATAATAGGTTTGGGATCACTCCTCCTCCTGTACAGAACAACAATTTTGAGATAAAGCCGGGTTTCATCTCCATGGTGCAAAACAACAAGTTACACGGCTTAGCAATGGAAGATCCCTTGGAGCACCTTGACAATTTCGAGCAAGTATGTGGGATGATCAAGATAAACGGCATATCAGAAGATGCTTTCAAGCTGCGTGTCTTTCCCTTTTCACTCGAAGACAAAGCTAGGCATTGGGAGAAGACCCTTCCACAAGGTACCATCACCTCATGGGCCGAGTGTAAAAAGGCGTTTCTCTCAAAATTCTTCTCTAGCACCAGAACAGCACGGTTGAGAAGCGAAATCAGCGGCTTCACTCAGCGGAACAATGAGACGTTCAATGAAGCAATGGAACGTTTTAAAGATTACATGATCCAATGTCCTCATCACGGTTTCAGTGAGGAGACCTTACTCAGCACCATCTACTGCGGAGCTTCACCAAAGATCAGGTTGTTGCTTGACACGGCTAGTAAAGGGAACTTCCTTGGTCAGGAGGTAGAAGAGGGCATGGAGCTGATTGAGACCGTGCACAGAGAGGATCTGAGCTAGAGTCTCACAAAAAGGAGCTGAAATCCTTGCATGAGAAGATTGATAAGCTGGTGTTAGCCAACCAGAAGCATGTTCACTTTGTTGGTGAAGCAGATGAGAATCAAGAGGAGCTTGAGTTGAGCCAGGAAGAAGCCAATTGGGTGGCAGGACAGAACAATTACAAACCTCACGGCTACACCCAAGGCTACAACCAGAACAACAATCTCTCCTACCGTAGTACCAACGTCGCCAACCCTAAGGACCAAGTGTACCATGCTCAGCAAGCAAAACCTTTCATACCTTACAACAAAGGTTTTCAGCCAAGTGGTGGCTTCCAAGGTCAAGGGCAGAACAACTTCCAAGGGCAACATCACCGTAACCAGGTTTATACGCCAAACCACCCTTCGGGCTTTGCACCTCAGCAGCAACAGCCGATCCAACAACAAGTTGATCCGGTTCAGGCCATGTTTCAGCAGCTGATCCAAGAGCAAGCCTCTATAAACCAAAAGTTCGCCGAGATGAACACTCGTTTAGACTCGTCTCTCACTGACTTCTCCACTCGGATCACCAACTTAAACCATAAGATCAAGCAGCTAGAGAAGGGGAAAGCGAGTACAAGTGGTCAGAATAGCCTCTCGGGCAAGTGTGAGCAGAACCCTAAGGAATACGCCAACGCCATCACGCTAAGAAGCGGAAAAGAGCTTGCACCTACGGTTACTCCCAAGAACAACGAGGACGTTGTAATTCAAGAGGGGGAGGGTAAGCTTTCAGCTGATGATGAGATCAACTTTGATAATGTCTGGATTCAAGGGCCAAGAAGAGGAGACAAAGCGGTTGTTGAGAAGAGAGCGGAGCAAACTACTAAGGAGAAGGATGCTTATGTACCTCCACCGTATGTACCTAAGCTGCCTTTTCCTGGCCGTTTCAAGAAGCAACTCATAGAGAAGCACAAAATCCTCTTTGAGAAGCATCTTAAGGACGTAGAGATCAAGCTACCTCTCGTTGACTGCCTTGCAATGATGCCTAAATGCGCCAAATTCTTCAAAGACACTCTCGTGAAGAAGAATAAGGAAAGCAAGGAAGTGCTTGTTCTAAGTGAGGAGTGTAGTGCTGTGATACATAAGGAGATAGTCCCTAAGAAGTTAGGAGACCCTGGAAGCTTCACTATACCTTGCGCTTTAGGACTTTTAGAGTTCAAGAGCTGTCTTTGTGATCTCGGAGCTAGCATAAATTTGATGCCCCATTCCGTGGCAAAGAAACTTGGCTTTACCCGTTTCAAAGACTGTAGAATCTCATTGGTACTGGCTGACAGGAGTGTGAGGCTACCAGTGGGGCTGCTTGAAGATCATCCGGTGCGAATCAGTGGTGTGAACGTGCCGACGGATTTCGTTGTGTTGGAGATGGATGAAGAACCTAAGGATCCACTCATTCTTGGAAGGCCATTCCTTGCAACCGCCGGGCCTATCATTGACGTCAAAAATGGGAAGATTGCTCTACACTTGGGGAAGGATATAAGGCTAGACTTCGATATCAATGAGGTTCTGAAGAAGCCGACAATAGAAGGGCAAGCCTTCTATATTGAAACGATGGACGCTTTAGCGGATGAGTTGCTGGAAGAGTTGGCTCAGGAGGACCATCTGCAACTAGCACTGACAAAGGAGCCAGGAGAATTCGGTTACGTCGATCAGAGGACCCAGGAGTACGTCAACTTGCTGGATTCTAGGAAGGTTGCTAAGAAGGATGAAAGCTGCTGCCTAGAGATCGACTCTGAGATCGACGCCATCACTCGATCCAGATGTCAGATCAACAAGGCAATCGAGAACACAACTCGATCCGGTGCAGCAATCGACAGTCCGATCGAGAGGGGTAATCGATCCGGGAAACAATCGAGTCAACGATCGAGAGGGACCTTCCAATCAGTTTGGGGTCTAATTCAGAGATCGACTCTGCGTCTCGATCCCTTACTCCATCCACATTAAATCGAATGAGTGAATCGAGCGAAACCACTCGATCTAGACGACATCGAGAGCAAGATCAACTGGACGTCCCGATTTCAGAAGGGATAGTGATTGAGGATAGCAGTCTTAAGGGCCATGCCTCGGGTTCTAAGGAGGGTTCCAAGGAGGAAGACAACAGCAACAGCCACAAGGATGACTGGAGCGAGCTGTTAGCCCCAAAGGTGGACCTTAAGGAGCTCCCAAAAGGGCTAAGGTATGCTTTCTTAGGGCCTAATAACACCTATCCCGTGATTGTGAATGAAAACGTAAGTGATGATGAGTTGCACTCGCTCCTGACTGAGCTGAGAAAGTATAGGAAGGCCATTGGGTACTCTCTAAGTGACATCAAGGGCCTTTCACCAATGCTTTGCACTCACAGGATTCACTTGGATAATGAGAACGCCTCTTCTATAGAACATCAAAGGCGTTTGAATCCTAATTTGAAAGAGGTTGTTAAGAAAGAGATCCTTAAGCTTTTAGAGGCTGACGTGATCTATCCCATAAGTGACAGCACGTGGGTTTCTCCCGTACACGTGGTGCCTAAGAAGGGAGGGATCACGGTCATAATGAATGATAAAGATGAGCTTATTCCTACTAGAACCATCACTGGTCATAGGATGTATATTGATTATAGGAAACTTAATCTTACAACTAGGAAGGATCATTTCCCACTGCCTTTTATTGATCAAATTCTTGAGATACTTGCTAATCACCCTTACTACTGTTTCCTCGATGGGTATAGCGGTTTCTTTCAGATACCAATTCACCCAAATGATCAGGAGAAGACGACCTTCACATGTCCCTATGGTACCTTCGCTTATCGAAGGATGCCATTCGGGTTGTGTAACGTACCGGCTACGTTTCAGCGGTGTATGATGTCGATCTTCTCCGATCTAATAGAAGAGATGGTAGAGGTGTTTATGGATGACTTCTCTGTCTATGGTGCGTTTTTTTCTGCGTGTTTGTTGAATCTTTGCAAGGTACTAAGGCGTTGTGAGGAGACAAACCTGGTGCTTAATTGGGAGAAGTGCCACTTTATGGTGAGAGAAGGGATTGTGCTTGGTTATAAGATATCTGAGAAGGGCATTGAGGTTGATCAGGCTAAAGTAGAAGTCATGATGGGTCTGGAGGCGCCGGTGAACGTTAAGGGAGTCAGAAGTTTCTTGGGGCATGCTGGCTTCTATAGGCGTTTCATCAAAGATTTCTCCAAGATTGCACGCTCCCTTACACGGCTACTATGCAAAGAAGCTGAGTTCGTGTTCAATGATGAGTGCATGCAAGCTTTCGTGATTATCAAGGAAGCCCTTACATCAGCTCCTATAGTTCAAGCACCAGACTGGACACTACCCTTCGAGATTATGTGTGATGCTAGTGACTACGCCGTGGGAGCCGTTCTTGGTCAGAGGAAAGATAAGAAGCTGCACGTGATCTACTATGCTTCGAGAATCTTGGATGACACGCAAACAAAGTACACTACTACAGAGAAGGAGTTGCTTGCAGTAGTGTTCGCCTTTGAGAAGTTCCGGTCGTATCTTGTGGGTTCCAAGGCTATTGTCTACACAGATCACGCGGCTTTTGAGATGGATCCTCTTGCTTCAAGAATTTGATATGGAAATTAAAGACAAGAAGGGGATAGAAAACGGAGTTACTGACCATCTCTCTCGGCTAAGGATCAACGAGTCTCTGCCCTTAGATGATTCTCTCCCCGAAGAGCAACTCATGGCAATCACTACGGCTGTTTGTGGAAAGCTAGAAGGGCAGTTTGAGGAGGTTTTGAGCTTCAAGGAGGAGGATCTTCCCTGGTACGCTGATGTTGTGAACTACTTAGCGTGTGGTGAGGAGCCAACACATCTCAACAGCTATCACAAGAAGATGTTTATGAGAGAAGCGAGTGACTACTTTTGGGACGAGCCCTACTTGTACAAGAGAGGGGTGGACAGTTTGTACCGGAGGTGTGTTACAAAGGAAGAAGCTAAAGACATCCTCTTTCACTGTCATGGCTCATCCAATGGAGGACTCTTTGCTTCATTCAAGACTGCCACGAAAGTGTTGCAAGCTGGTTTCTGGTGGCCGTCCATCTTCAAAGATGCACACGAGTTTGTGAAGAGCTGTGAGGCGTGTCAACGAGCAGGGAGTATCACTAAGGGGAACGAGATGCCTCAGGTTCCTATCTTCGAGGTTGACGTGTTTGACGCGTGGGGCATAGACTTCATGGGGCCATTTCCTTCTTCATACGGTAACAAGTACATCTTAGTAGCGGTTGATTATGTCTCCAAATGGGTTGAGGCTGTTGCTTCCCCTACAAACGATTCTAAGGTGGTGATCAAGCTGTTTAAGAGCATCATTTTCCCGAGGTTTGGGGTACCAAAGGTGGTTATAAGCGATGGAGGAAGCCACTTCATAAAAAAGATCTTTGAGAGCCTTTTGAGGAAGTACGGCGTTAAGCATAAAGTGGCTACACCGTATCATCCTCAAACGAGCGGTCAAGTGGAAGTCTCCAACCGGCAAATCAAGGCTATACTTGAGAAGACGGTCGGAGCAACAAGGAAAGATTGGGCAGTGAAGTTGGACGACGCTCTTTGGGCCTACCGTACCGTCTTTAAAACACCGATTGGTACGACCCCTTTCACTCTGCTCTATGGCAAAGGCTGTCACCTCCCAGTTGAGCTGGAACACCGTGCATTGTGGGCTGTAAAGAGGCTGAACTTTGACCTCAAGACTGCTCAAGAGAAGCGCCTCATCCAGCTACATGAACTGGACGAACTAAGGTTGAACGCTTATGAGAGCTCTCGGATATACAAGGAGCGGACTAAGGAAGCTCATGACAAGAAGTTGGTTGCCAAGGAGCTTAAGGAAGGAGGTTTGGTGTTGCTGTACAATTCAAGACTCAAACTCTTCCCGGGAAAGCTGAAGTCAAGGTGGAGCGGGCCGTTTGTGATCCAAGAAGTGCTGCCTTATGGAGCTGTCACATTGATGGGCAGTGCATTCACCGTGGACAGACACAGGGTCAAGCCTTACTTGGCGGACAGCTATGACAAGGAGAGTACCTCGGTGCTTCTCCAAGATCCACCATCTGCCTAAACCAAGTAAAGTCTAGCTAAAGACGTTAAAGAAAGCGCACCTGGGAGGCATTCCCAGGTCTATCCTGTACATATTTCTGCTTTATTTCTCTTTCAGTTTTATGTTTTTATTTTGCAAGTGTGTAGGAACAGGTATGAGGAGTCTAAACCTCGATCTTGAAGTCCAAAAGAGGCGATAGGGGTTAAGAAAATGCTAGAGATCGAGTGCTAGATCGACTAATCCTAACTCGATCTTTGCTAGATCGAGTTAGTGAATCGAGAGGAGCCAGTCGATCTAGACGAGAACGAGTGATAAGATCGATCTAGATGAAAAAAGGATCGATCGATCCCATCTGGATCGACCGATCTAATTTCTCTTGGGAAATCCTTAAAAGACAGATCGATTACTCGACTCGATCCATCACTCGATCTAAGCCAAATCTACCCCCAAATCGAAGACGTAGCTCGATCACGAGGACTTACCGTGGAGCCAAGATCTCAACGATCGAGAGAGCCAATCGATCTAGGACTCGATTCACCATGAATCGAGTCACAAATCGAGTAACCCTCTCGATCTAAGCCATTATGGGCATGAGATCGAGTCCTAGATCGACCAAACGGACTCGATCTCATGCCGAGGTAACAATTTCTTTCCCTCCTTTACTCTTCTCCCTCCAGTTTTTAAATTTAAAACTTGGTCAAGGCAAGCATCTTTGACCATGAAAGATGTGCCTTGACCAAGACTTGTGTCAGAAACCACCTCCTCTTACCCATAGTTTTGTTTTTTGTTGGCCTTTAAATGTTTTCATCAACTTCACACTCTCTCATTCTTGTTTTCTCGAAATTTTAAGCAAAGAGAGTGAGAGTTTTCTGTTTCTAAATGCTAACAAACTTCTTAACAATCTTTGCAAAAGGTATTTTCGGATATTTAATAAAAATCTTTAGGAAAATTCTCTTTTATTTCGCAATTGATTGTTTTAGATGCTATGGCAGTTTTGAATTTTTAAATTTAGCTAAATAATAGGAAAAATCCTGGATTTTCTAGTATCTCTAGATTTGATTCTCCTTTATTTTGCTATAATTTTTATAAATTCCCCAAAATTCTAGGGTATAAGTTATAAGCTCTCTTCTTTGCCTTTCTTCTTCTCTCATCCGATCGCCATTTTGCTTATCAAATTGCTTGAGAAACTTGTTTCAGGCACAATGGCTCCCAAGAGAACGAGAGAAGAGACAGCACAAGAGGGAGAAGGTCAGGAAGTGGTTGTTCAAGAGAGGGTTCGATGGAGTAAGGATGAGAAAAGGGATAAGAAGCGGCTTGAAAGGCTCCGGTTTGAGCCTACTAAGTTTGCGGACAGGGAGCTGCTGTCTAAGATGGGGCTGCTGGGAGATTTTGACCAACTCCTCCAGAAGATAGGGCTGAGGTGTTTGTCACGGATGGATTGTCCAACCTTCCCTGAAGTGACAATCGACTTCCTTGCCACCTTGGAGTTCGGATACGAGAATCCTAGCGAGCCAATTCCTTCTCAAGGCCGCCTCTCCTTCAAGATACAACGCCAACCTTTCAGTCTCTCAGTCCCAAGCTCTGCCAAGCTTATGGCCTCGATGCAGCTGCTAGGAAGGTGGAGTTCCCCTCCTTCACTCAAGCGAATGATTTTTGGGACCTCATCGCCAATGACGACTACAAGGCGAATACTGCGAAGATCAAGAGGGTGAGGAACCCGGTGCTACGCTACACCTTGAAGCTGATGGCCAACACTTTTAGTGGTCGGTCCGTAGCTCCCACGGTGACCAAGACGGAGCTTTGCTTTCTGTTCCATCGCCTTAAGCATCTCCTTTGTGATCCGGATGAGAACGATGAGCCGTTGGAAGACCAGCTCGGAGACGACGTGAACTACGGGTGCATCCTTGCTGCTTCATTGGTCAAATACAAGGCGTATGCCTTGAAATGCAAGGCAAGCTCGTCACTCATTGGCGGTTTCCTCACGCCCTTGTTCGTGCAAGCCGGCGTACAGCTTGAGAACTTCACTCCTGTTCCAGATAGAGCATTCATGGACGAGACGTATCTGAGGAATACTGATAGCTTGGGATGCACGCCAGCTGAGGGCTTCTTTGAGTACTTGTACATTGACGAGAAGAATGAGAAGAGGATGTGTATTCTGCCAAACCAGAACGAGACCGAGCTGTTTGGTGTAGGGAACATCGAGTTTCTCCTAAGCAGGGAGGAATGCTTTGCTCCTCTAGGAGCTACGGCAGCCGTTCAACAAGCTGCTCGTCCAAGATCAGAATCTCCAGCCACTGATGATGAGATGCCCGAAGCATTTGCCCTTCCCAAGCTTGACTTTGAGCCGCAGATTATAACAGAGAAGTTCCTTGCCTCTGTTGTGGAGATGCAAAGGAAAATCAACAAGTGGCAGAGCAAGGTGCTAAAGAAGCTTGCAAGGAAGGTCAAATCACTTCAAGGAGGCTCACCTAAGAAAGCGGTAAGTGAGGAGGTTCAACACCCCGAGAAGAGGAGACTTTCAACCGGTGGAGTTGTCATCCGTGAGACACAAGGCAGCACCATTCAGCCGGCGCGTCTCTCTCTCCAGGAACCAACCGGCAAAGGCAAAACCATAGTCTCTAGCTCCTCTGGAGGAATGATAATCGCTTTTCTTATGGTCTAATGCAGCAGAGAGGTTATCAAAACTCTAATGCAAGCAATGTTGTAGTAAGGCAAGCAGGAGAGTGTCAATCCACTTCTAGATGATAGAGAATCCACAGAGAATGCAAGGTCTAAGACAAATCTAAGCAAATGAGACAGTTTATGAGAAATAATCTAAAAACTAAATGCAACAACCTAAATGGAATGAAACCTATTTTAAAAATACTAGAAAGGAAGCAGTTACCACGAGGAACAAACAGATAAATTAAAGAGAAGAGCTTCGAATTGTTAAAATTCGACTAGTGGATCGACCACAAAATCGAGCAGAAACGATCGATCTCGTCTAAAACCGTAAGAACAATGAATCTAAAGACCAGGATGCTATCAGGTAATAAGCTAAAGATGATATGAGACGTAAATATGCTAGAAGAGAGGGCATGAGGGTTGAGATTCATATAAGGGGTTTCAAGGAACGATCTTGGGTTTGAAACTTTGGATCGACTCACTTGGTGAGGATCTCTAAGCCTCGAAAACAAAACAAGATCTTTCCGTGGCTTTCGGTATAGATCACTCTTTCATCCTCTCCTCCAAACCCATGGCTTTTGGTGGAAAGAGAGGTCGAAAGGCAAGGAAAACAGATTTCGAACAATGGCTTAACTAGTCCCCCAAACTTCCATGGCTTTTGGGAAGGGGTAACTAGTCTCTAAGGTGAGATTTTCCGAGGTCCCTGGATCCTGTCAAGGTAAGGGACCTCTCGGATCATGAAGCTCTTGGCGTGAGAGTCTTCAAGCATTAAGCTTTCAACACCTTAGAAGAGATAGCCTTAAAAACGTTTAGAAAACAAACCAAGATCGAACCTTTTCTACCCCTTAATCCTCTCGACCCCTAACCCAAAGTAAACTACTCACTACACATAAAGTAAATCAAGCAAGGTGGAAGAGATGAAACGATAAACATGAAACAACGACTAGATTAAACGATAAGGTTCGAGAATACAAAAGCTTGCAAAGAAAACTGGTTTAACAATGGTGTTCTTCCGAAAACGAGAGAGAAAACTTGAAGGAAAAAGTTAGAAAATCTAAAAGTTATCGAAAAAGCATTCGCCGCCTTGCCTAAAATGTCAAAACAGTCCAATGGTCCCCCCTTCGCTAACAGCCAAAAATGGTTGAAAGGACAGAGATCGACCATTGGATCGAGTTGTTCTATCGATCATATCCGGCCATCGTGTCTTCAGCTCGATCCGGGTCTCGATCTTCTTCGGTGAATCGAGTGTTGCATCCGATCTCGGTATCGATCTTCGGGAGGATCGAGTGGTGTACTCGATCCGGCTCTCGCTCTGCATGGCATCATTTACGTCCGTACCGATACATCGATTGCTTCACTCGATCTCCATCTCGATCATTATCCTTGGATGGCCTAGTTGGCTCGATCTTCTGGTCGATCAACTCCTAGATCGACCGGCCATGCTCGATCTGCTCCTCGATCACTGGTCCTTAGCACACTCCCGAGCTTCCATGAACTGCTACATCGGCCTCCACACCTCTACGAACCTCCGTGTCTCCAAAGCAACCAGAAACAACCTGGAATGAATGCAAAATGTAGAGAAAATGCACATGCTGATGCAAGAATGCTCTAGGACCCTAAGTGATGCAATCTAGCCTAAAATATGATACAAATGCATGAAAAACTACCTAATGAGTATGCAGAATGTATGCAGTATGCAATGATATCAACTCCCCCAAACTTACTTCTTGCTTGCCCTCAAGCAACAAAAAACAAGTAAGGAAGAGAGGTTTTCAGAAAATTCAAAGGGGTTTTAAACTTTTTGCAAAGGTGCCTTTCGAATAGATCATCTCAATGTCCTAGTTAACAGTTCTAAAATGCTAAGCTTACACTCATACTCCAAAGGACTTAGCCATACTCATCACACAAAGAAATTCAAATCATGAGTCTCTTATTCCTAACAATCAAAGAAATTCATCCTTTAACATTCATTAACATTCGAACCATGAATCAAACTTATGCACTTTAAAGCAAAACACATTTGGCTAAGGGTTATGGTTATGAGCATAGAATGATCTCATTTGAAAAGGGTTTACAATTAGACAAGGGTTTTTCTCTCAAAAATGGTTTTGAACTAATGCATAATGCTAAAGGTAAAGACAATTTATGCATACATGATTAGATTCTCATCTACCCATGTAAACTATCAAACAGTCCTATACCCCTCTCATTTAAGAAATTTAACCCTCACTCACCACTTAAGAGTCTACCCCTTCTTCTCAACTTAGCAATCCGTAATTCAAAATAAAGATATTTTTAAACTTTTTAGGCTAGTGAAAAGGTTTTGAAAAATATTTTTGCTCTTAGAAATTTCTTATTAGTAGCTCTCTTATTATTACTATTTTTCTCTTCATTTTTTTTTTATTTATTTGGCACTTAGGCTCTTTTATTTTTTTTTCTTCTCTTTTTTTTTTTTTTTTTCTTTCTTTCTTTTTTTTTATTTTATTATGAAGAGCTACCTCCTGAAATTAGAGCATACTTATGTTTTAAAAACAAACCTTTCACTTAAAACCTCATTTCTTTCCTTAAAACACAAACTCTTTTGAACCGAAAACAAATTCACAAGAAAGCAACCCCAATGATCCCCCAAACTTATCCTAAGCCTATACCTAGCTTCAAAATGTAAAGCTAGCAATCAATTATGAAAACCAAATCATGTCGCCTAAACCTAACACTTTATGCCAAGTTCAAACCAAAAATAAGGCCTCACAAAGATGTCACACAAGAACATTTGGCTTCAAAGGAGGGTAAGGTTCAAGGAGGGAGTTCTACTTAGGCTCACAAAGAGTGGTAAAAAGGAAAAAGAGAGCCTAAATATTTTAAAACCATGTGTTCATTTTCAAATGCATAAGAATGATAATTAGATTTTCAAATTAAGGTTTTCACTTAGTAGGATGAGTTTCAAATCATGAGAGTTCAATTCAAGTCATGAAAATCCTAACTAGTGATCCAAGCATGGTTAGAACTTACTTTCAAAGCATAAACCAAGCATTAGAGAACTACTAACTAGGGCATTGAAATGATTCATAAGTAAAACACCTTTTTAAGAAATTCTAACCCCTTATGCAAAATGCAAACAACCTAGGTGATATGAGAAATTCTAGACTCAATCCTAATATGTTTTTAAAGAGATGAATGCAACTACATGAATCTTTGAAAAACATTTTAAAAATTTTACCAATTTTTCATGAACTAAGACTCAAGGATGCAAAAAGGAAAATAAGATCAAAGAACACAAGATTAAATCACACAAGTACTCCCCCAAACTTGCTTGACACCGTCCCGGTGGCAAACTCATCCGAAGAAGCAAACAAACACAATGCAAGAAACAAAGATGTGCGGTTATATACAATGGAGGAAGGTTGTTACCTCTTGTCTAGGCTCGGCTGGAACTTGAGGATGTTCCAGAGGAGCTAGAGATTGTTGCCTTTCCTTTGTTGCCTGGTTCTTGGAGGGAGTGGCAAGCCGGTTGAATGTTTTCTCCTTGGGTCTCGCGGATCACAACTCCTCCGGTTGAGAGTCTCCTCTTCTCGGGTTGTTGTATCTCCTGGCTTACAGCTGGCTTAGGCTGGCTTCCTTGGAGTTGTTTGACCTTCTTCCCCAGCTTCTTAAGCATCTTCCCTTGCCACTTGTTTATCTTCCGCTGCATCTCCACCACCGAGGCTAAGAACTTCTCGGTTTTGGTCTTAGGCTCAAAATCCAGCTTGGGAAGTGTGTAAACCTCGGGCATCTCATCCTCTGTTCCTGGAGACTCTGACCTTTGGAGCGGGGCAATGGCTGAAGCAGGCGGTCCTCCTAAAGGGGCAAAGCATTCTTCCTCCGTGGGTAAGAACTCGATGTTCCCAACACCAAGCAGCTCGGTCTCGTCTTTGTTGGGGAGGATGCACACTATCTTCTTGTCTTCCTCATCTATGAAGAGGTAAGCATAAAACCCTTCTGCTGGCGTGCGTCCCAAGCTATCAGTGTTTCTCATGTATGCTTCATCCATGAAAGCTCTGTTTGGGACGTGAGCAACGTCATGGATGGGCACACCGGCTTGCACGAACAAAGGAGTAAGGAAACCGCCAATATAGGAAGAGGTTGCCTTGCACCGTAAGGCATAAGCCTTGTACTTCACCAGAGAAGCCGCGAGCACACAGCCGTAATTCACTTCATCGCCGAGTTCATCTTCTATGGGTTCTTCATTCGCATCCAGATCAGACACCAAATGCTTCACGCCTTGGAAAAGGAAGCACAGCTCCGTCTTCGTGACAGTAGGAGCAACAGACCTCCCACTGAATGTATTAGCTATCAGCTTCAAAGTATACCTCAGCACCGGACTCCTAACTCTCTTGATCTTGGCGGTGTTTGCTTTGTAGTCTTCATTGCTGATTAGGTCCCAAAACTCGTCGGCTTTCTTGAAGGCTGGGAACTCCACCTTGTGTGCATCAGCCTTGAGACCGTAGGCTTGGCATAGCTCGGGGATGGATAGTGTGTAGGCTTGGCGGCCAACCTTGAAATAGAGACGGCCTTGAGAAGGAACAGGTGCACTCGGATTCTCGTACCGGAACTCCAAAGTGGCTAGGAAATCTATCGTCACCTCGGGAATTGTAGGGCAGTCCATCCGCGATAAGCACCTCAGACCAATGTTCTTGAGGAGCTGGTCGAAGTCTCCAAGGATCCCGAGCCTGGACAGAAGCTCTCGATCAGCAAACTTTGTAGGTTCAAACCGGAGCCTCTCCAACCTCTTCTTATCCCTCTTCTCATCTTTGCTCCATCGGACCCTCTCTTGAACCACCACTTCTTGTGTTTCTCCTTCTTGCACTTGCTCCTCTCTTGTTCTCTTTGGTGCCATTGCTCCTGAAACAAATTTTTCTAGAGAATGATTAGCAAGAGGCGATTGAATGAGAATAAGAGAAGAGGAGAAGAAGATTTATATAAACTACTCTAGAATTTTGGGGATCAAATAAAAATAATGGCTAGATAAAAGGAAATAAAATCTTTGAGATACTGAAAATTAAGAATTTTTCCTATTACTTAGCTAATTTTAAAAATTCAAATCCGATCCTATATCCTAGAACAAGAACTTGCGATTTTTAAGGAGATTTTCTTGAAATAAAATCATTAAACCTTGAAAATACCTTTGCAAGAGTAGAGGATATCTTTGCTAAATTTTAAAAGCTTTTAAATTCTCACTCTCATTGTAAGAAAAACTCGAGCAAACAGAAATGAGAGGGTGAGGAATAAATTGAAACATTTAAAGAGTTTAACAAACCAAAACAATGGGTGGTCAAAGTGGTTTCTGACAAAAGTCTTGGTCAAGGCACATCTTTCATGGTCAAAGATGCTTGCCTTGACCAAGTTTTGAATTTAAAAATTGAAGGGAAAGGAGTAAAGGAGGGAAAGAAAATTGTTACCTCGGCATGAGATCGAGTCCTTTTGGTCGATCTAGGACTCGATCTCATGCCTAAAATGGCTTAGATCGAGAGGGTTACTCGATTTGTGACTCGATTCAAGGTGAATCGAGCCCTGGATCGATTGGCTCTCTCGATCATTGAGATGTTGGCTCCTCGGCTAAGTCCCTCTGATCGAGCTATGTCCTCGATTTAGGGGTCGATTTAGCATAGATCGAGTGATGGATCGAGTCGAGTGATCGATCAATTTTCAACAGATTTTCCGAGAGAAATTAGATCGGTCGATCCTATTTGGATCGATCGATCCTTTTTCGTCAAGGTCGATCTTGTCACTCGTTCTCGTCTAGGTCGACTGGCTCCTCTCGATTCACTGGCTCGATCTAGCAAAGATCGAGCCAGGATCAGTCGATCTAGCACTTGATCTCTAGCTTTATCTTAACCCCTATTGCCCCTTTTGGAACCCAAAGACAAGGTTTAGATTCCTTATACCTGTTCCTGCACACTAAAAACATAAAAACATAAAACTGAAAGAGAAATGAAAGCAAAAATATGTACAAGATAAACATGGGAATGCCTCCCAAGTGCGCTTTCTTTAACGTCTTTAGCTAGACCTTACTTGGTCTAGGCGGATGGTGGGTCTTGGAGAAGCACCGAGGTACTCTCCTTGTCAAAGCTGTCCGCCAGGTAGGGCTTGACTCTGTGTCCGTTGACGGTGAATGCACTACCACTTCTTCCTATCAGAGTAACAGCTCCATATGGCAAGACCTCTTGAATCACGAACGGTCCGCTCCACCTTGATTTCAGCTTGCCCGGGAAGAGCTTCAGCCTCGAGTTGTACAGCAACACCAGTTCTCCTTCCTTAAGCTCCTTGGCAACCAATTTCTTGTCATAAGCCTCCTTAGTCCGCTCCTTGTAGATCTTGGAACTCTCGTAAGCATTCAACCTCAACTCGTCCAGTTCGTGTAGCTGAATAAGACGCCTTTCCTGAGCCGTCTTGAGATCAAAGTTCAGCCTCTTCACAGCCCACAATGCACGGTGTTCCAGCTCAACCGGAAGGTGACAACCCTTGCCATAGAGTAGAGTGAAAGGGGTTGTACCAATCGGCGTCTTGAAGGCAGTACAGTAGGCCCAAGGAGCATCGTCCAGTTTTACTGACCAGTCCTTCCTTGTTGCTCCAACGGTCTTCTCCAGAATAGCTTTGATCTGCCTGTTAGAGACTTCCACCTGACCGCTCGTTTGAGGATGATACGGTGTAGCCACCTTATGCTTAACCCCATACTTTCTCAAGAGGCTCTCAAAAACCTTGTTTACAAAATGGCTTCCTCCATCACTTATAACAACCTTGGGTACCCCAAACCTTGGAAAGATGATACTCTTGAACAACTTGATCACAACCTTAGAGTCGTTTGTAGGGGAAGCAACAGCCTCAACCCATTTGGAGACATAATCCACAGCTACTAAGATGTACTTGTTGCCGTATGAAGAAGGAAAAGGCCCCATGAAGTCAATACCCCATGCATCGAACACGTCAACCTCGAAGATAGGAACTTGAGGCATTTCATTCCTCTTGGTAATGTTCCCTGCTCGCTGACATGCCTCACAGCTCTTCACAAACTCGTGTGCATCTTTGAAGATAGACGGCCACCAGAAACCCGCTTGCAACACTTTCGTGGCAGTTTTGAATGAAGCGAAGTGTCCTCCATAGGAAGAGCCATGGCAATGATATAGGATATCCCTGGCTTCTTCCTTTGTAACACATCTTCGGTACAAGCTGTCTACTCCTCTTTTGTATAGGTAAGGCTCATCCCAAAAGTAGTCACTAGCCTCCCTCAAAAACCTCTTCTTGTGATAGCTGTTGAGATGTGTTGGCTCCTCACCACATGCTAGGTAGTTCACCATATCAGCATACCATGGTAGATCCTCCTCTTTAAAACTCAACACTTCCTCAAACCTTCCTTCTAGCTTCCCACAAACAGCAGTAGTAATCGCCATAAGTTGTTCTTCTGGAAGAGAATCGTCTAAAGGGAGAGATTCGTTGATCCTTAGTCTTGAGAGGTGGTCAGCGACTCCATTTTCTATCCCCTTCTTGTCTTTAATTTCCATGTCAAACTCCTGAAGTAAGAGAATCCATCTTAAGAGCCGAGGCTTAGTGTCTTTCTTTGAATAGATGTATCGTAGAGCAGCATGATCCGTGTATACAATAGCCTTGGAGCCAACGAGATACGATCTGAACTTCTCAAAGGCGAAGACTACTGCAAGCAGCTCCTTCTCCGTAGTGGTGTATCGTGATTGCGTGTCATCCAAGGTCCTTGAAGCATAATAGATCACATGTAGCTTCTTGTCCTTCTTCTGACCAAGGACTGCTCCTACAGCATAGTCACTAGCATCACACATAATCTCAAAAGGGAGAGACCAGTCTGGTGCTTGGACTATAGGGGCTGACGTGAGGGCTTCCTTGATGGTCACGAAAGCCTTCAAACACTCTTCATCGAATACAAACTCAGCTTCCTTGCATAACAGCCGTGTAAGGAGGCGTGCAATCTTGGAGAAATCTTTGATGAAGCGCCTATAGAACCCTGCGTGTCCCAAGAAGCTTCTAATCCCTTTAACATTAACCGGCGGCTCCAAACCCATCATAACCTCAACCTTAGCCTGATCAACCTCAATACCCCTCTCTGAAATCTTGTGACCGAGTACTATCCCTTCCTTGACCATGAAGTGGCATTTCTCCCAGTTCAGCACCAGGTTTGTTTCTTCACAACGTTTAAGTACCCTGCAAAGATTCAACAAACACGCAGGAAAGGACGCACCATACACAGAGAAGTCATCCATGAACACCTCTACCATCTCCTCTATAAGATCAGAGAAGATCAACATCATACACCGCTGAAAGGTAGCCGGTGCATTACACAATCCAAACGGCATCCTTCGATATGCAAAGGTACCGTAGGGACATGTAAAAGTCGTTTTCTCTTGATCGTTTGGGTGGATAGGTATTTGGAAGAAACCGCTATACCCATCGAGAAAACAGTAGTAAGGGTGATTCGCAAGTCTCTCAAGCATCTGATCAATAAAAGGCAAAGGGAAATGGTCTTTTCTAGTCGCAAGGTTAAGCTTTCTATAGTCAATACACATTGTATGACCAGTAATGGTCCTAGTAGGGATAAGTTCATCTTTTTCATTCCTTATGACCGTGATCCCTCCCTTCTTAGGCACCACGTGTACAGGTGAAACCCACGTGCTGTCACTTATGGGATAGATCACGTCAGCCTCTAAAAGCTTAAGGATTTCCTTCTTAACAACCTCTTTCAAGTTAGGATTCAAACGCCTTTGATGTTCTACAGAAGTGGCGTTCTCATTATCCAAGTGAATCCTATGAGTGCAAAGCATTGGTGAAAGGCCTTTGATGTCACTTAAAGAGTACCCAATGGCCTTCCTATACTTTCTCAGCTCAGTTAAGAGCGAGTGCAACTCATCATCACTAAGGTTTTCATTTACTATCACGGGATAGGTGTCATTAGGTCCAAAGAAAGCATACCTTAGCCCTTTTGGGAGCTCCTTAAGGTCCACCTTTGGGGCTAACAGCTCACTCCAGTCATCCTCGTGGCTGTTGTTGTTGTTCTCCTCCTTGGAACTCTCCCTTGAACTCGAGGCGTGGCCCTTCAGACTGCTTTCCTCTATCGCTATCCCTTCTGTGATCGAGTCTTCCGGTCGATTCTCCTCTCGATGTCGTCTAGATCGAGCTATTTCACTCGATTCACTTACTCGATTTGATATGGATCGAGTAAGGGATCGAGACGTTGAGTCGATCTCTTGATTGGACTCCAAAATGATCGGGAGGTCTTTCTCGATCGTCAACTCGATTGTTTCTTCTGATCGAGCATCATTCTCGATCTGTTGGTCGATTGTTGCACCGGATCGAGTTGGGTTCTCGATTGGCTTGTCGATCTGACTCCTGGATCGAGTGATAGCGTCGATCTCGGGGTCGATTTCTAGGCAACATCCTTCTTCATTCTTGATGATTGTCCTCGAATCTAGCAGGTTCACGTACTCTTGGGTCCTTTGGTCCACATAGCCAAACTCTCCTGGCTCCTTAGTGAGTGCTAGCTTCAAATGGTCTTCTAAAGCTAGCTCTTCCAGCAACTCATCCGCCAAGGCATCCATCGTTTCGATATAGAAAGCTTGTCCTTCAATGGTTGGCTTCTTTAGAACCTTGTTGATGTCAAAGTCTAGGCTGATCTCTTTCCCCAAATGCAAGGCAATCTTCCCATTCTTCACGTCTATTATGGCTCCGGCGGTTGCGAGGAATGGTCTCCCTAAGATGAGTGGGTCTTTCGGCTCCTCGTCCATCTCCAGCACTACAAAGTCTGTAGGTACATTCACACCACTGATTCGCACCGGTAAGTCTTCGAGCAGCCCTACCGGTAATCTCACGCTCCTATTAGCCAGCACCAATGAGATCCGATATTCTTTAAACCGAGTGAAACCAAGCTTCTTAGCCACGGAGTGAGGCATCAAGTTTATGCTAGCTTCGAGATCACACAAGCAACTCTTGAACTCTAGGGGACCTAAAGCACAAGGTATGGTGAAGCTTCCCGGATCTCCCAGCTTCTTAGGTACTATCTCCTTATGAATAACCGTGCTACACTCTTCGCTTAGTACAAGCACCTCTTTGCTTTCTTTGTTCTTCTTCACAAGGGTGTCCTTGAAAAATTTGGCGCACTTGGGCATCATAGCGAGACAGTCTACAAGAGGCAACTTTATCTCCACGTCTCTCAAGTGCTTCTTAAACAGGATCCGGTGTTTCTCTATTAACTGCTTTTTGAAACGACCCGGGAATGGCAACTTTGGTACGTAAGGTGGGGGCACGTAGTCATCCTTTTCCTTGATGGTTTTCTCAGCCTTTTTCTCAATGAATGCCTTGTCACCTCTTCTTGGTCCTTGGATCCATACGTTGTCAAAGTTTATCTCCTCATTATCAGCTGAAAGTTTACCCTCCCCCTCTTGAATTACAACGTCCTCGTTGTTCTTGGTAGAGACCGGAGGCTCAAGCTCTTTACCACTTCGTAACGTAATAGCATTGGCATACTCCTTGGGGTTTTGCTCACACTTTCCTGGGAGGCTGTTCTGTCCACTCGTGCTTGCCTTGCCCTTCTCCAGCTGCTTTATTTTGTTGTTGAGGTTTGTGATTTGAGTGGAGAAGTCGGTTAAGGATGAATCTAGCCGAGTGTTCATTTCAGCGAACTTCTGATTTGTAGAAGCTTGCCCTTGTATTAGCTGTTGGAACATTGCTTGAACCGGATCAACTTGTTGTTGCATCGATTGTTGTTGCTGTTGAGGTGCAAAGCCCGGAGGGTAGTTGGTAGTATAACCCTTGTTTTGTTGTTGTTGCCCTTGACCTTGGAAATTGCCTTGCCCTTGACCTTGGAAACCACTGCTCGGTTGAAAACCTTTGTTGTAAAGGATGAAAGGCTTAGCTTGTTGAGCAGGGTACACTTGATCTTTAGGGTTGGCTACATTGGTGTTTCGGTAAGAGAGAATGTTCTTTTGGTAGCCTTGGTTGTAGCCTTGAGACTTGTAGTTGTTTTGTCCAGCCACCCAATTTGCTTCTTCTTGGCTTAGCTCTAACTCCTCTTGGTTTTCATCAGCTTCACCAACGAAGTGAACATGCTTCTGGTTAGCTAAAACCAACTTGTCAATCTTCTCATGCAACGATTTGAGCTCCTTCTTGTGAGACTCTAATTCTGATCCCCTCGGTGCTCGGTCATAATCCTCAGCATAGTTTCCATCACTCAACGCCAGGTTCTTTATCAGCTCCATACCCTCTTCTACTTCTTGACCGAGGAAGTTCCCTTTGCTAGCTGTATCAAGCAACAACCTTATCTTTGGTGAAGCCCCATGGTATATGGTACTGAGTAGAGTCTCCTCACTGAACCCGTGATGAGGGCATTGGATCGTGCAATCTTTGAAACGCTCCATAGCCTCATTGAATGTCTCATTGTTCCTTTGAGTGAAACCGCTGATTTCGCTTCTCAACCGAGCAGTCCTGGTGCTTGAGAAGAACTTTGAGAGGAAAGCCTTCTTACATTCAGCCCATGATGTGATGGTGCCTTGTGGGAGGGTCTTCTCCCAATGTCTAGCTTTGTCTCCGAGTGAAAAGGGGAAGAGACGCAGCTTGAAGGCATCTTCTGATATACCGTTGATCTTAATCATTCCACACACTTGCTCGAAATTGTCCAAGTGCTCCAAGGGGTCTTCCATTGCTAAGCCGTGGAACTTGTTGTTTTGCACCATAGATATGAACCCTGGCTTGATCTCAAAGTTATTGTTTTGTACCGGAGGAGGAGTGATCCCAAACCTATTGTGGTGGGTATTGGGAGCATCTCCGGCTCCTATGATCCTCGGAGGTCTAGCCGCGTGTTGGGGGTTTCCATTTCCCCGTCCTGCTGGAGGTGGTCCTTCTGGATGCTCGTGTGCAGCCATATCTTCAAAGTTAACCAGACCTTGCTGAACAATGTCCTCAAAGGCTCTTGTTTGATCTCTGACTCTTCTTTGCCGTGAGTGACCAAGCTGATGAATGTTGTCTAAGGGTTGTAGAAGATTGTTGTCTCCCCTTGAACGAAGATTCATGTACCTGAAAACACACGGTTTAGAGTAGTAGGATTAGTAACTTGAAAAAGGTAAAGACTTAGTCTTTGCTAAGACCCAAATCTCTATGTTCTCTAAGCAACCTAGAATGGCAACGGCGCCATTTGATAATCGCTTTTCTTATGGTCTAATGCAGCAGAGAGGTTATCAAAACTCTAATGCAAGCAATGTTGTAGTAAGGCAAGCAGGAGAGTGTCAATCCACTTCTAGATGATAGAGAATCCACAGAGAATGCAAGGTCTAAGACAAATCTAAGCAAATGAGACAGTTTATGAGAAATAATCTAAAAACTAAATGCAACAACCTAAATGGAATGAAACCTATTTTCAAAATACTAGAAAGGAAGCAGTTACCACGAGGAACAAACAGATAAATTAAAGAGAAGAGCTTCGAATTGTTAAAATTCGACTAGTGGATCGACCACAAGATCGACCACTAGATCGAGCAGAAACGATCGATCTCGTCTAAAACCGTAAGAACAATGAATCTAAAGACCAGGATGCTATCAGGTAATAAGCTAAAGATGATATGAGACATAAATATGCTAGAAGAGAGGGCTTGAGGGTTGAGATTCATATAAGGGGTTTCAAGGAACGATCTTGGGTTTGAAACTTTGGATCGACTCACTTGGTGAGGATCTCTAAGCCTCGAAAACAAAACAAGATCTATCCGTGGCTTTCGGTATAGATCACTCTTTCATCCTCTCCTCCAAACCATGGCTTTTGGTGGAAAGAGAGGTCGAAAGGCAAGGAAAACAGATTTCGAACAATGGCTTAACTAGTCCCCCAAACTTCCATGGCTTTTGGGAAGGGGTAACTAGTCTCTAAGGTGAGATTTTCCGAGGCCCCTGGATCCTGTCAAGGTAAGGGACCTCTCGGATCATGAAGCTCTTGGCGTGAGAGTCTTCAAGCATTAAGCTTTCAACACCTTAGAAGAGATAGCCTTAAAAACGTTTAGAAAACAAACCAAGATCGAACCTTTTCTACCCCTTAATCCTCTCGACCCCTAACCCAAAGTAAACTACTCACTACACATAAAGTAAATCAAGCAAGGTGGAAGAGATGAAACGATAAACATGAAACAACGACTAGATTAAACGATAAGGTTCGAGAATACAAAAGCTTGCAAAGAAAACTGGTTTAACAATGGTGTTCTTCCGAAAACGAGAGAGAAAACTTGAAGGAAAAAGTTAGAAAATCTAAAAGTTATCGAAAAAGCATTCGCCGCCTTGCCTAAAATGTCAAAACAGTCCAATGGTCCCCCCTTCGCTAACAGCCAAAAACGGTTGAAAGGACAGAGATCGACCATTGGATCGAGTTGTTCTATCGATCATATCTGGCCATCGTGTCTTCAGCTCGATCCGGGTCTCGATCTTCTTCGGTGAATCGAGTGTTGCATCCGATCTCGGTATCGATCTTTGGGAGGATCGAGTGGTGTACTCGATCCGGCTCTCGCTCTGCATGGCATCATTTACGTCCGTACCGATACATCGATTGCTTCACTCGATCTCCATCTCGATCATTATCCTTGGATCGCCTAGTTGGCTCGATCTTCTGGTCGATCAACTCCTAGATCGACCGGCCATGCTCGATCTGCTCCTCGATCACTGGTCTTTAGCACACTCCCGAGCTTCCATGAACTGCTACATCGGCCTCCACACCTCCACGAACCTCCGTGTCTCCAAAGCAACCAGAAACAACCTGGAATGAATGCAAAATGCAGAGAAAATGCACATGCTGATGCAAGAATGCTCTAGGACCCTAAGTGATGCAATCTAGCCTAAAACATGATACAAATGCATGAAAAACTACCTAATGAGTATGCAGAATGTATGCAATATGCAATGATATCAAGGAACGACGGGTAAGTTAATGGGAATGAGGAATGTCATAAGGAGTTTATCACCTTTGCATACAGAGTTGGAGACATTGATATGGGCAATGCATTGTATGCTTGACGCTAGGAGACTAGCGGTGGCTTTTGTCACAGACTGTTCCGAATTAGTGAAGATGGTGTCTAATCTAATGGAGTGGCCAGCTTTCTCTTTACATCTGGAGGAATATGAGAATAATAGAAGATATTTTAATTTTTTCCAATCTCAAAAATACCACGCGCGTGGAACACAAAGGCGGATAAGCTAGCACGAAGTGCTCGAGACTACTTTTATCATCTATATTATGTAAACTAAGTTCCCCTGAATTGGTTACCTGAGTTGTTCTAGGAATATGAGACTGTTGACAAAAAAATATAGTATAACTAGGAAAACTGATATTATTGAAAATCATGATTTTACTATGCAACTGGTATTAATGAGTAGAGAGAACGCAGCCGAGACTAGACCTGAGGCAACAACCTTCTTCCATTGTACATACCGCTCATGTTTTCTTCTTTTTGCTTTGTGTTTTGATGCTCCTTTGAATTTGTTTGCCACCGGGACGGTGTCAAGCAAGTTTGGGGGAGTATATGTGTGGTTTGACTTGTGTTTTCTGATCTTATTTTCCCTTTAGCATCCTTGAGTCTTCATTACATGAAAAATTGGTAAAATTTTTAAAATTTTTTCAAAGATTCATGTAGTTGCATTCATCTTGTTAAACATTTTAGGATTGAGTCTAGAATTTTAAAGCATCTAGGTTGCTTGCATTTGCATAAGGGGTTAAAGTTTTCTTAAAAAGGTGTTTTATACTCATGAATTATTTCGATACCCTAGTTAGTAGTTCTCTAATGCTTTGCTTATACTTTGAAAGTAAGTTCTTACCATGCTTGGATCACTTGCTATGATTTTCATGACTTAAATTGAACTCTCATGATTTGAAACTTGTCCTAATAAGTGAAAACCTTAATCTGAAATTTTAATTATCATCCTTATGCATTTGGAAATGAACACATGGATTTTAAAAATATTTAGGCTCTATTCTTCCTTTTACCACTCTTTGTGAGCCTAAGTAGAACTCCCACCTTGACCCTTACCCTTCTTTGAAGCCAAATTTTTCTTGTGTGACATCATTGTGAGGCCTTCTTTTTCGGTTTTGAACTTAGCATAAAGTGTTAGGTTTAGGCGACATGATTGGGTTCTCATGTGATTGCTAGCTTTGCATTTTGAAGCTAGATATAGGCATAGGATAAGTTTGGGGGATCATTGGGGTTGTTTTCATGTTTATATGTTCTCGGTTTCAAAAGAGTTCGGTATTTGAAAGAAAGAAAAAGGTTTTAAGTGAAAGGTTTGTGTTTAAAATTTTATATGCTCTAATAATTTCAGAAGGTAGCTCTCTCAAATAAAAAAAAATAAAAAATAAAAAAAAAAAAAAGAGAAAAAAAAGAATAAACAAGAGAGCTACCAATAAGAAATATGTAAAGAGCAAATTGTTTTCAACCTTTTCACTAGCCTAAAAGAGTAAAAAAAAACAAATGTTTTCTGTTTTGAATTGGAGAATGCTAAGCTTTTTTTTTGAGAAAATGGTAGATTCTAAGTGGTGAGTGAGGATAAAAGTTAATAAATGAGAGGGGTTTAGGATCATTTTTAGTTTACATGGGTAGATGAGAATCTGATCATGTATGCATCAATTGCCTTCACCTTTAGCATTATGCATAAAGTTCTTGCCATTTTTGAGAAAAACCCTTGTTTAAAATGAAAACCCTTTTCAAATGAGATCATTCTATGCTCCCTTAGCCAAATGTGTTCTGCTTTAAAGTGCATAAGTTTGATTCTTGGTTCGGATGTTAATGAATGTCAAAGGATGAGTTTATTTGATTGTTAGGAATAGGAGAGTCATGATTTGAATTTCTTTGTGTGATGAGTATGGCTAAGTTCTTTGGAGTATGAGTGTGTGCATAGCATTTTATAACTGTTAACTAGGACATTGAGATTGATTCATTTGAAAGACACCTTTGCAAGAACCTTAAACCCCCGTTCGTTTTTAAAACCTCTCTTCCTTTCTTATTTTCTGTTGCTTGAGGGCAAGCAAGAAGTAAGTTTGGGGGAGTTGATGTTACTGCATATTGCATGTGTTTTGCATACATATTAGTTAGCTTTTCATGCATTTACATCACACTTTAGGCTAGATTGCATCACTTAGGGTCCTAGAGCATTCTTGCACCAGCATACGCATGTTCCTTGTATTTTGCATCATATTCAGGTTGTTTCCAGGTACTTTGGAGTCGTGGAGTTCGTGAACGTGCTGAGGCTAGTATGGAGGTTCGTGGGAACAACGGATGTTTGCTAAGGACCAGAGATCGGGGAGCAGATCGAGCACGGCCGGTCGATCTAGACGAGATTGACCAGAAGATCGAGTAGCTCAGGCGATCCAAGGGAATTGATCGAGAAGAAGATCGAGTGAAGCAATCGATTATATGGTACGGACGTAAATGACGCCATGCAGAGCGAGAGCTGGATCGAGTCCACCACTCGATCTAACCAAAGATCGATACCAACATCGGATACAACACTCGATCCACCGATGAAGATCTAGACCCAGATCGAGTAGAAGACACGATGTCCAAAAGTGATCGAGAGAGCCGCTCGATCCCGAAGTCGATCTCTGTCCTTTCAACCGATTTTTGGCCGCTAGCGAAGGGGGGACCATCGAGCGTTTTTGGCCCATTTGAGAAGGCGGCGATGATCTTTTATGAGGACACTTTTTCATTCTTATCTTTTTATGCTTTTTCACTCTGGTTTGGAGACGATCCGCAATTGTTAGACCTTGAGCTTTGTTCTTGAATATTTCGAATCGTTTAAGTTTTAAGTAATTGTTTTCATGTTCATCGCTTCATCTTCATGTTAATTTCAGTTATTTGTCATGTGAAGCGAGTAGTTTCATTTGGGTCTCGGGGTTGAGAGGATTCACAGGGTCTAAGGGGTTTTCAAGTTGGTAGTTTTCTTGTTCTTAATGGCTTTCTCTTCTAGGATGTTGAGTTCCTAAGTCTTAAAGACTCTCATGCCAAGATCTTTATGATCAGAGAGGTCTCTTACCTTGACAGGATCCAGAGATCTCTGAAAATCACATCCTAGAGACTAGTTACCCTTTCCCAAAAGCCATGGAAGTTTAGGGAACTAGTTAGGCCGTGTGTTTGAAATCTGAGTTCATTGCCCTTCAACCTCTCTTTTCACCAGAAGCCATGGGTTTGGAGGAGAGGATGAAGGAGTGATCCATACCGAAAGCCACAGATGGATCTTGTGTTCGTTTTCAAGGCTTAGGGAATCTCACAAAGTGAGTCGATTTAAAGTTTTCAATCCCAAGGTGAGTCGATTTAAAGTTTTCAATCCCAACTTGGACCCTTGAAACCCCGGACCATGAATCTCAACCCTAGACCCTTCTTTCCTAGCATTCTTACATCTTCCTCAATCATTCGCTTGATATTCGTAGCATCTTGGTCATTAGTTTCATTGCACTTGCATTTTTAGACGAGATCGATCGTTGTTCCTCGATCTAGTGGTCGATCCTATGGTCGATCCACTAGTCGATTTTTAGTAATTCACAGCTTTGCATTTTAATTATTCTGTTTGTTCCTCATGGTAGTTTAATCATTCCTGGTAATTTAAAATAGTTTTGCGTTCTAATTGGCTGCTGCATATAGTTTTTAGGATTTTTACAAAATCGCTTGTCATTTGCTTAGCCTTGCATTGCCCTTGCATTCTCTTTGACCTTTCTAGCTTCTAGGAATGGATTGAAACTCTCTTGCACACTATTCTACAACCTGGTTTGCATTTGAGTTTTGATTGCCTCATTGCATCCTCACCCTTGCAAAAGAAAGTAGTTATCATCCATGTAGGCTCTCTCCGTGCAAGGCTCAAACTCCTGAAGAGGTACTCTGGCTTTTATAAACAACGGTGTGAGGAAGCTTCAAATGAGTGCTGAGCTCGGCTTACAACTCAATGCCCACGCCTTGTACTTGACCAAAGAAAAGGCCAAGATACAACCATAGTTGACATCGTTGCTAATTTCATCCTCCATTGGCTCGTCGTTCTCCTCTCGGTTGCATATGATCTTCTTTACGCCTTGAAAGAGAAAGCACAACTCATTCTTGGTAACCATTGGAGCCACGGATCGCCCACTGAAAGTGTTGGCTAGGAGTTTGAGGGCATATCTCAGCACGGGGTTGCGGACTTTCTTAATCTTCGCGGTGTTGGCTTTGTAGTCATCATCGCAGATCAAGTCCCAAAGGTCGTTGGCAGATTTGAGCTGAGGGAACTCCACTTGCTTTGCCGCAGCATTAAGACCGTAGGCTTGACACAGCTCGGTGATGGAGAGGTGGTAAGCCTGCCTCCTGATATTGAACGTGAGGTGTCCTTTGGAGGGAGCTGGAAGGCTTGGATCTTCATAGGAGAAGTCCAAGGTTGAGAGGAAGTCAAGAGTTGCCTCGGGGTAGGTATGGCAGTCCATTCTTGACAAGCACGCAAGTCCCATGTCTTTGAGTAGCTTGTCAAAATCCTCCAGCAACCTCAGCTTCTCCAAGAGGTCCCGGCTTGCAAACTTAGTGGGTTCAAACCGGAGCCTCTCAAGCCTTTTCTTTGCCTTCTTCTCCTCCTTAGTCCATCAAACCCTCTCCTGAACCACTTGCTGAGTTTCTTCCTCTTGTGTCGCCAAATCTCTGCTTCTCTTGGGTGCCATAGTGCCTGAAATACAAATTCTCTAAGAGAAGATGAGTATGGGCGACAATTTAAGAGAAGAAGATATAACAATAAGAGAAAATCTCTAACTTTAAGTCCTAGATTTTTGGGATATGCTAAGATATATCAATAAATAGTAAAGGAAAATCTCAAGAGATAGGATTAAATCAAGAAAATTTCCCAAACACTTAGATATTTTAAAAAAAAATATAGCCTAATCCCTAGCAATAACATTCAACCATTTAACAAAAAAGAAATTTTGAAAACTTGAAGATGCAATGCAAGAATTTGAAAATACCTTCGAAAATGGATGAATAATTGATGCTCTTGTCTTTAAAAACAAAAACTCGCACACTCTCTCTTTGTTTTATGAAAATAAGTTTGTTGCAAAGTGAAGAGAGAGTGAGTATGCAAAGGTTTATAAAGACAAAAAATCTTGGATGCAATGCAAGTGGTTTCTGACAAAGTTGTGGTCAAGGCACATCTTTCATGGTCAAAGATGCTTGCCTTGACCAAAATTCAAATTTAAGATAGGAGGGAAAGAGAAAAGAGGGGGAAAACTTGAACTAACCTCGGCATGAGATCGAGTCAAATTGGTCGATCTTGACCTCGGTCTCATGCCCATGTTGGTTGTAATCGAGAGGGTTGATCGATTGGGGGCTCGATTTGATTAGAATCGAGCTTTAGATCGAGTGTGCCCCCTCGTTCCAAGATCTTACGTGATTATGGCATTACTCCTTAGATCGAGTCCCTTGATCGATTTCGAGGTCGTTTGGGCAAGGATCGAGTGAACTGATCGAGTAAAATGATCGATCCAGTTCGAGGATCGAGTGAGGTCAGTCGATCCACACCCTGTTTGCATTTCAAGCTAAACACATGGGTGGGTCATCCTCTCGCAATCGACTGACTCACTCGATTGTCTACTCAATCTCATCTAGATCGAGTGACTTCACTCGATTCACTAGCTCGATCTAGTAAAGATCGAGCTAGGATAGGTCGATCTATTACTCGATCTCTTGCCTCTACCTCTCCTTTCCTTGCCCTTTTTGAGCCAAGATCGTGATCTCCAGCTCCCTTATCCTTTCACCTACACACTTATACTAAAAAGCATAAAATTGAAACAAAATAAAGCAGAAATTGTTGTTCAGGTTGGTGATCTGAGTAGACACGTCAGTTAGAAAAGAGTCCAGCCTGTTGTTCATGTCAACAAACTTCTGATTTGTGCTTGCTTGTCCCAGAAGCAATTGTTGAAACATTGCTTGAACCGGATCTTGAGGTGGCGGTTGAGCTTGTTGCTGTTGAGGAATGAAACCAGAAGATAACACAGGAGAGTAACTCTTGTTTCCTTGCTGTTACGGACCTTGAAAATTGCCTTGTCTCTGCCCTTGATATCCATTGTTGCTTGTAAACCCGCCTTTGTTATAAGGGACAAAAGGTTTGCCTTGTTGTGGAGGATACACCTGATCTTTAGGATTCTCCACGTTAGTGCTTCTGTAGGAAAGGTTGTTGTTTCCCTGATAACCTTGAGCATAGCCTTGTGGCTTGTTGTAGTTGTGCCTCCAACCCAATTGACCTCTTCTTGGCATTGCTCTAGTTCATCTAATTCATTCGCGGCTTATCCTACATAATGCACTGGTTTTTGATTCGCAAGCACTAGCTTATCAATCTTCTCATGGAGCGACTTCATCTCTTTCTTGTGAGCTTCTATACCTCCTCTTGGTGCTCGGTCATAATCCTCAGAATAGTTCCCATCGCTTAAAGCCAAATTCTCTATGAGCTCCATTCCTTCTTCAACATTTTGCCCATGAAAGTTTCCCTTACTTGTTGCAAGCCCATGAAACTTGTTATTTTGAACCATGGAGATGAAGCCTGGCTTGATCTCGAAGTTGTTGTTCTGCACTAGTGGAGGAGTGATTCCAAAGCGATTATGATGTGTATTTGGAGCATCACCAGCACCAATGATTCTCGGCTGCCTTGGAGCGTGGTTGGGGTTTCCATTGCCCCTGGCACCAGCAGCACGGTGAGGTGGAGCTTCTTCTTGGTCTTGCTCAGCCATAATCCAAAATTCAGCTAGACCAGGTTGCTATATCTCCTCAAAGTTCTGTTCTTGCTCTACTGTCCTTCTATGCCTTGCACTTCCGAGTTGGTGAATATTGTCCAGAGGTTGTAGTAGATTGTTGTCACCACTGGACCTCAAATTCATGTACCTGAGAAGACAATCAGTAAGGTAGAGCAATGAGTAACCAAAATAAAAGTAAAAGGCTTAGTCTTTACTAAGCTCCAAATCCTAATGCTTCCTAATCAAACCCAAGATGGCAACGTCGCCATTTGATAAACAGAATGTTTTGGGACTGTTTTGTCAAAGCCAAATGCACTGTTAATCATGTAGTATAGTGCAAGAGGTATCAATCCAGCCTAGGTTATAGTAAGACACAAAGAATGCAAGAGCAATGCAAAGCTAAGCAGATTCGGGTAAATGGATGAGAAATTCAATAAAAACTAAATGCAATACGAAATAAACAAGAAAACTATTTTAAAATCCCTGGAAGAGGGTTAACAACTACTAGAAGAAAAAAGAGGATTAAAAATGTAAAACTACTAATTACTAAAATTCGAGAACTAAAGCGGGTAAATAGAGAACTTCTAGCAACTTAAGGTGATAAGCAATGAAACTAAAGCAAAGATGCAAACTTTAAGACTTGGAAACGAAAACTTTAGGTTTTAAAATGCTAAAAGGAGGATCTAAGGTTGAGGGTCATATTAAGAGGGGTCAAGGTTCAAGCTTAGGTTTGAAAAACACTAGATCTACTCATTTGATGAGCTTAACTCTAAGCCTTGAGAAACTTAAACTAAGATCATCCATGGCGTGTGGTATGACCCCTTTCTTTGACCCTTCCTCCAAACCTATGGCGTTTAGTGGAAAGATGGGTCAAAGAACATTAAGCAAAGATCTCAAATGGTGGCTTAACTAACCCCCAATACAACCATGGCGTTTGGGAAAGGGAAGTTAGCCTCTTGGATTCGGTTTTAGGGGATTCCTGAATCCTGTCAAGGTAAGGAGATCCCTAGGATCATAAAGATCTTTCCCAAGACTCTTTAAGCACTAAGAACCCGAATCCAAGAAGAGAAGAGATTAAAAACAAGAACAGACCCAAGCTTTAAACCCTTAAACCCTCTAAATCGCCCGACCTTAAACCCAAAGATAAACTACTCACTACACATGATTAAAACCAATGGAAATGGAAAGGAAAGAAAGCTAAACATGATTAAGCTAAAGCGATTAAGAAAATACTTAATGATTAAGAAAAGATTAAGGTTTTACAAGGTTCAAAAGCTTAAAAGGTTCAACAATGGCGAAATCGCCTAAGAGAGAAAAGCAAAAGTAAAGTTGGTTCTCGACCGAATGAATGGATAGGAAAGAAACTGCCCAAAATGGCTTAACAACCAAAATGGTCCCCTCACTACGTGCCAAAAGTGAGCTGGCCAGATAAGGTGCTAGAGATCAAGTTGGTTGATCGATCTCTAGCTCGATCTTCTGGTGGATCGTCTCCTTTTGCTCGATCTGCTACTCGATCCTTGGACGATCGAATCGTGAACTGGATCTGGCTCTCGTTCTGCTTGGCTTTTAGCCCACATCCGTACTCACGATAGATCTCCTCACTCGATCTCATTCTCGATCCCTTCCTTGGAACGACCTGGGATTAGTCGATCTCATCTAGATCGACCTGCCTAGCTCGATCTACCTCTCGATCTCGGTTCCCTTGTAGCAAGGCTGATTTCTCCTAAGTGTCCACGAGCTCCTCTTTGATCCTTAGCATGTCCACGAACTCTCCACAGCTCCAATGTGTCCAAAACAACTTGAATATGATGCAAGAATGCAAGAAACATGCTAATGCTAATGCAAAAGTGCTCTATGACCTAAAATGGTGCAAACTATATCTACACAAACTGAACAAATATGCATAATAGGCTAGTTTGCACCATTTTAGGACCTAAACTGAGCAAACAAGTCTGTCTGTTCAGTTTGCTTTGATGATGTTTTGTGAACTTGTTGTACCATGGGTTATGCTTCGTTTGGACGTTTTGTGATGTGTGTTTTGAGTGCTCTAACAGTCTGACTTCGTAGTACGCATGATGACATTGCATTAACACATCCAACAAGACGATTCTGGAGTATCAGACATGGTGACGACCGTCACCACTGAGAGGTGACGCTCGTCACCCGATCCTTCGCGAGGTGCCACTTTTCCAACTCGGTTTCACATGTTCACTTGCTTCTTTTTGACCAACTCTAGGCTTAATAACTCTGGGGACAGTGTTGTTTAAGTCTAAGGGAGGTGGGAACTGACATTGTGTGCATTTTGTTTTGTTTTTAGAGTCTGAAAGTTGAGTCAAAAACCTGTTTTATAAAGTCAAAATTTTGAAACTGTCAGTTTTTCTTGGAACTAACCACAAAACGTTGATGCTTATAAGCATCATTTCCACGGTAGTTGATTACAAGTCTTACTAAGTTGAAAGTCATAGGTGGATCAGTCTAGCAATGAAGGTTTAGGTTCTTAGAGAATCTGTTAGTTCCACCTTAATTAACTTTAAACTTCTTATCTTGGGGCTAGATTCTCATTGATCTTGATTCTATCTTTCAACACTAACAAGAATATTTAGATGCAGTCTCTCTTTGATCTTCCCTGATACAGATTTTAAGGGCTTAAGTCCATAGAATTGTGCATTCATGACCCTCTCTCCTTACAAGGAACAACAGTAATGAACACTCAAGAACCTATCTCCTCACAAGGAACACAAGTATTGAGTAGCACCATATCTTAGACTGTACAAAAATGAGAAAAGAGTTGAAACATCGAAAATATCTAAAGGAAAAGATCAAGGGAAGAAAAAAATAGGAGAGCTGTGTTGAGATTGCTTTGTTCAGTTGTTTAGTGATAAACAGGATTTTAGCAAGCTGTTTTAGAACCAAACCCAAACCAAGATAATGATGTAGTATAGTGGTGAGGGGTATCAATCCAGCCTAGGTTGATGAAAGTTACTAGGAATGCAAGAACTTTGTAAATCTAAGTCAGATTCGGGTAAATGGATGAGAAATTCTATGAAAACTAAATGCAAGTGCCAAATGACCAAGAAAACTATTTTAAAATCCCCTCTTAAGGGTTAAACAACTAGAAAATGACTTCTAGAAATTTAAAATGCAAGACTACTAACTTATAAAAATCGAAAACTAAAGGCAGACAAACAGAGAAATTTTCAACAACCTAGAACAATGATTTTCAAGACTAAAGATGCAAACTTATACTAAAGGATGATGATTTAAAGGTTTTGAAAAGCTGAAAAGAGGATCTAAGGTTGAGGTTCATATTAAGAAGGTTCAAGATTCAAGCTTGGGTTTTCAAAACATTAGATCTACACATTTTGTGCTATCTCTAAGCCTTGAGAAGCTAAAAGAGGTTTATCAATGGCGTGTGATATAAGCCCTTTCCTCAACCTCTCCTCCTAACCCATGGCGTATAGTGGAAAAAGAGGTTGAAGAACATTAAGCATAGATCTCGAATAATGGCCTAACTAGCTCCCTAAGCATCCATAACGTTTGGGAAAGGATGAGCTAGTCTCTTGGATTTGGTTTTAAGAGATTCCTGAATCCCGCCAAGGTAAGGAGATCTCTGAGATCATAAAGATCTTTGCCAAGACTCTCTAAGCATTAAGAGCCCGAATCCAAGAAGAGAATAGATTAAGAACAAGAAAAAATCACAAGCTTAAACCTCTTAAACCCTCTTAATCGCTCCAACCTTAAACCCAAGGGAAACTACTCGCTACACATGATTAAAATCGATGGAAATGCAAAGCAAAGAAAGATAAGCATGATTAAGCAAGCAAGATTAAAGAAATACTTAATAATTAAACAAAGATTAAGAGTTTACAAAACTAAGAAAACTTGAAAACTAGAACAATGGCGATAAGCCTAAAGGAAAGCTCAAAAAAGTAGTAGACAAAACGTGGTAAAATGAAAGTGATAAGGTTTTTCGCCCAAAATAGGCCAACAAGACAAATGGTCCCCTCACTAAAATCCAAAAGTGAGCTGTCCGGATAAGGTGTAGGGATCGAGCTGAGTAGTCGATCTGATCACTCGATCTCCCGGCTAGAACGTCTGCTTTTGCTCGATCCTTGGGTCGATTCGGTCGGATGGATCGAGTACTTCAATCGATCTGCTTGTCGATCCTCGGATGATCGAGCCGTGAACTCGATCTGGCTCTCATTCTGCATAGCTTAGTCCACGTCCGTACTTGCGATCGATCACCTCGGTCGATCTTGACCTCGATCCCTTCCTTGAAACGACCCGACCTTAGTCGATCTTCTGGTCGATCTCATCTAGATCAACCTGCCTAGCTCGATCTTTCTCTCGATCTCGGTCCCTTTGCTGAATGGCTGAGTTCTCCCAAGTGTCCACAAGCTCCTCTCAATCCTTAGCATGTCCACGCAACCTTCATAGCTCCAGTGTATCCAAAACAACCTGAATATGATGCAAGAATGCAAGAAATATGCAAATGCTAATGCAAAGTGCACTTAGGACCTAAAATGAGACAAATGGTGCAAACCTAGCCTATTATGTAAGATGAATGCATGAAAACTACTCTAAATGCATGCTAAATATGCAAAATATATGAGTATATCAACTCCCCCAAACTTGCCTTTTTCTTGCCTTCAAGCAAACAAAACTCAAGAAAGGAAGAGAGGTTTTAAAAATGGGAGCTCAAATTCCTTGACAAGTGTTTTTCAAATGAATCAATTCAATGGTCCTAGTTCTCAATTCTAAGATGCAATGCACAAACTCATACTCCAAAGAACTTAGCCATATTCATCACATGTTGAATCTCAAATCATGACTCTCTTATTCCAAACAATCCAAGAATCCTAACCTTTAACATTCGTTAAGCTCAAACCGTGAATCACACTTATGCATTTTAAAACCGAATACATTTGGCTCATGCTCACAGTTGTAGAACAGTTGGGCAAGGTGAACACCTACTTCTCATGCTCACAGTTGTAGAACAGGTAAGCATAGAGTTCTAGAGCTGGTGTAGGACCCAAGGAGTCGGTGTTGCGCATATAGGTCTCGTCCATTGATGTTACTGCATATTGCATGTGTTTTGCATACATATTAGTTAGCTTTTCATGCATTTACATCACACTTTAGGCTAGATTGCATCACTTAGGATCCTAGAGCATTCTCGCACCAGCATACACATGTTCCTTGCATTTTGCATCATATTCAGGTTGTTTCCAGGTACTTTGGAGTCGTGGAGTTCGTGAACGTGCTGAGGCTAGTATGGAGGTTCGTGGGAACAACGGATTTTTGCTAAGGACCAGAGATCGGGGAGCAGATCAAGCACGGCCGGTCGATCTAGACGAGATCGACCAGAAGATCGAGTAGCACAGGCGATCCAAGGGAATTGATCGAGAAGAAGATCGAGTGAAGCAATCGATCAAATGGTACGGACGTTAATGACGCCATGCAGAGCGAGAGCTGGATCGAGTCCACCACTCGATCTAACTAAAGATCGATACCAAGATCGGATACAACCCTCGATACACCCAAGAAGATCTAGACCCAGATCGAGTAGAAGACACGATGTCCGAAAGTGATCGAGAGAGACGCTCGATCCCGAAGTCGATCTTTGTCCTTTCAACCGATTTTGGCCGCTAGCGAAGGGGGGACCATCGAGCGTTTTTGGCCCATTTGAGAAGGCGGCGATGATCTTTTACGAGGACACTTTTTCATTCTTATCTTTTTATGCTTTTTCTCTCTGGTTTGGAGACGATCCGCCATTGTTAGACCTTGAGCTTTGTTCTTGAATATTTCGAATCGTTTAAGTTTTAAGTAATCGTTTTCATATTCATCGCTTCATCTTTCATGTTTATTTCGGTTATTCTCATGTGTAGCGAGTAGTTTCATTTGGGTCTCGGGGTTGAGAGGATTCATGGGGTCTAAGGGGTTTTCAAGTTGGTAGTTTTCTTGTTCTTAATGGCTTTCTCTTCTAGGATGTTGAGTTCCTAAGGCTTAAAGACTCTCACGCCAAGATCTTTATGATCAGAGAGGTCTCTTGCCTTGACAGGATCCAGAGATCTCTGAAAATCACATCCTAGAGACTAGTTACCCTTTCCCAAAAGCCATGGAAGTTTAGGGGACTAGTTAGGCCGTGTGTTTGAAATCTGAGTTCATTGCCCTTCAACCTCTCTTTCCACCAGAAGCCATGGGTTTGGAGGAGAGGATGAAGGAGTGATCCATACCGAAAGCCACGGATGGATCTTGTTTTCGTTTTCAAGACTTAGGGAATCTCACAAAGTGAGTCGATTTAAAGTTTTCAATCCCAACTTGGACCCTTGAAAGCCCGGACCATGAATCTCAACCCTAGACCCTTTTTTCCTAGCATTCTTACATCTTCGTCAATCATTCGCTTGATATTCGTAGCATCATGGTCATTAGTTTCATTGCACTTGCATTTTTAGACGAGATCGATCGTTGTTGCTCGATTTAGTGGTCGATCCTGTGGTCGATCCACTAGTCGATTTTTAGTAATTCACAGCTTTGCATTTTAATTATTCTGTTTGTTCCTCATGGTAGTTTAATCATTCCTGGTAATTTTAAAATAGTTTTACGTTCCATTTGGCTGCTGCATATAGTTTTTAGGATTTTTACAAAATCGCCTGTCATTTGCTTATCCTTGCATTGCCCTTGCATTCTCTCTGACCTTTCTAGCTTCTAGGAATGGATTGACACTCTCTTGCACACTATACTACAACCTGGTTTGCATTTGAGTTTTGATAGCCTCATTGCATCCTCACCCTTGCAAAATAAAGTAGTTATCAAAGGGCACCGTTCCCATCCTAGGAGTATTTAGAAAGCATAGAGATTTGGGGCTTAGTAAAGACTAAGCCTTTACCTTGTTTTAGTTACTAATTTCTCTACTCTCAAACGTGTGTCTCTCAGGTACATGAATCTTCGTTCAAGGGGAGACAACAATCTACTTCAACCCTTGGACAACATTCATCAGCTTGGTCATTCACGGCAAAGAAGAGTACGAGAACAAGCTAGAGCCTTTGAGGAGATTGTTCAGCACGGTTTGGTTGACTTTGAAGCTATGGCCGAGCAGGAACATCCAGAGGGACCTCCTCCAGCTCATGGGGCAGTGGGACGGGGCAATGGAAACCCCCACCACGCGGCTAGACCCCCAAGGATTATAGGAGCCGGAGATGCTCCCAACACTCACCATAATAGGTTTGGGATCACTCCTCCTCCTGTACAGAACAACAATTTTGAGATAAAGCCGGGTTTCATCTCCATGGTGCAAAACAACAAGTTCCACGGCTTAGCAATGGAAGATCCCTTGGAGCACCTTGACAATTTCGAGCAAGTATGTGGGATGATCAAGATAAACGGCATATCAGAAGATGCTTTCAAGCTGCGTGTCTTTCCCTTTTCACTCAGAGACAAAGCTAGGCATTGGGAGAAGACCCTTCCACAAGGTACCATCACCTCATGGGCCGAGTGTAAAAAGGCGTTTCTCTCAAAATTCTTCTCTAGCACCAGAACAGCACGGTTGAGAAGCGAAATCAGCGGCTTCACTCAGCGGAACAATGAGACGTTCAATGAAGCAATGGAACATTTTAAAGATTACACGATCCAATGTCCTTATCACGGTTTCAGTGAGGAGACCTTACTCAGCACCATCTACCGCGGAGCTTCACCAAAGATCAGGTTGTTGCTTGACACGGCTAGTAAAGGGAACTTCCTTGGTCAGGAGGTAGAAGAGGGCATGGAGCTGATTGAGAACTTAGCATAGAGTGACGGCAACTATGCTGAAGATTATGACCGTGCACCGAGAGGATCTGAGCTAGAGTCTCACAAAAAGGAGCTGAAATCCTTGCATGAGAAGATTGATAAGCTGGTGTTAGCCAACCAGAAGCATGTTCACTTTGTTGGTGAAGCAGATGAGAATCAAGAGGAGCTTGAGTTGAGCCAGGAAGAAGCCAATTGGGTGGCAGGACAGAACAATTACAAACCTCACGGCTACACCCAAGGCTACAACCAGAACAACAATCTCTCCTACCGTAGTACCAACGTTGCCAACCCTAAGGACCAAGTGTACCCTGCTCAGCAAGCAAAACCTTTCATACCTTACAACAAAGGTTTTCAGCCGAGTGGTGGCTTCCAAGGTCAAGGGCAAAACAACTTCCAAGGGCAACATCACGGTAACAAGGTTTATACGCCAAACCACCCTTCGGGCTTTGCACCTCAGCAGCAACAGCCGATGCAACAACAAGTTGATCCGGTTCAGGCCATGTTTCAGCAGCTGATCCAAGAGCAAGCCTCTACAAACCAAAAGTTCGCCGAGATGAACACTCGTTTAGACTCGTCTCTCACTGACTTCTCCACTCGGATCACCAACTTAAACCACAAGATCAAGCAGCTAGAGAAGGGGAAAGCGAGTACAAGTGGTCAGAATAGCCTCCCGGGCAAGTGTGAGCAGAACCCTAAGGAATACGCCAACGCCATCACGCTAAGAAGCGGAAAATATCAAGCTACCTCTCGTTGACTGCCTTGCAATGATGCCTAAATGCGCCAAATTCTTCAAAGACACTCTCGTGAAGAAGAATAAGGAAAGCAAGGAAGTGCTTGTTCTAAGTGAGGAGTGTAGTGCTGTGATACATAAGGAGATAGTCCCTAAGAAGTTAGGAGACCCTGGAAGCTTCACTATACCTTGCGCTTCAGGACCTTTAGAGTTCAAGAGCTGTCTTTGTGATCTCGGAGCTAGCATAAATCTGATGCCCCATTCCGTGGCAAAGAAACTTGGCTTTACCCGTTTCAAAGACTGTAGAATCTCATTGGTACTGGCTGACAGGAGTGTGAGGCTACCAGTTGGGCTGCTTGAAGATCATCCGGTGCGAATCAGTGGTGTGAACGTGCCGACGGATTTCGTTGTGTTGGAGATGGATGAAGAACCTAAGGATCCACTCATTCTTGGAAGGCCATTCCTTGCAACCGCCGGGCCTATCATTAACGTCAAAAATGGGAAGATTGCTCTACACTTGGGGAAGGATATAAGGCTAGACTTCGATATCAATGAGGTTCTGAAGAAGCCGACAATAGAAGGGCAAGCCTTCTATATTGAAACGATGGACGCTTTAGCGGATGAGTTGCTGGAAGAGTTGGCTCAGGAGGACCATCTGCAACTAGCACTGACAAAGGAGCCAGGAGAGTTCGGTTACGTCGATCAGAGGACCCAGGAGTACGTCAACTTGCTGGATTCTAGGAAGGTTGCTAAGAAGGATGAAAGCTGCTGCCTAGAGATCGACTCTGAGATCGACGCCATCACTCGATCCAGATGTCAGATCGACAAGGCAATCGAGAACACAACTCGATCCGGTGCAGCAATCGACAGTCAGATCGAGAGGGGTAATCGATCCGGGAAAACAATCGAGTCAACGATCGAGAGGGACCTTCCGATCAGTTTGGGGTCTAATTCGGAGATCGACTCTGCGTCTCGATCCCTTACTCGATCCACATTAAATCGAGTGAGTGAATCGAGCGAAACCACTCGATCTAGACGACATCGAGAGCAAGATCAACTGGACGTCCCGATTTCAGAAGGGATAGCGATTGAGGATAGCAGTCTTAAGGGCCATGCCTCGGGTTCTAAGGAGGGTTCCAAGGAGGAAGACAACAGCAACAGCCACGAGGATGACTGGAGCGAGCTGTTAGCCCCAAAGATGGACCTTAAGGAGCTCCCCTAAGAGCTGTTCTTAGGGCCTTATAACACCTATCCCGTGATTGTGAATGAAAACGTAAGTGATGATGAGTTGCACTCGCTCCTGACTGAGCTGAGAAAGTATAGGAAGGCCATTGGGTACTCTCTAAGTGACATCAAGGGCCTTTCACCAATGCTTTGCACTCACAGGATTCACTTGGATAATGAGAACGCCTCTTCTATAGAACATCAAAGGCGTTTGAATCCTAATTTGAAAGAGGTTGTAAAGAAAGAGATCCTTAAGCTTTTAGAGGCTGACGTGATCTATCTCATAAGTGACAGCACGTGGGTTTCTCCCGTACACGTGGTGCCAAAGAAGGGAGGGATCACGGTCATAAGGAATGATAAAGATGAGCTTATTCCTACTAGAACCATCACTGGTCATAGGATGTGTATTGATTATAGGAAACTTAATCTTGCAACTAGGAAGGATCATTTCCCACTGCCTTTTATTGATCAAATGCTTGAGATACTTGCTAATCACCCTTACTACTGTTTCCTCGATGGGTATAGCGGTTTCTTTCAGATACCAATTCACCCAAATGATCAGGAGAAGACGACCTTCACATGTCCCTATGGTACCTTCGCTTATCGAAGGATGCCATTCGGGTTGTGTAACGCACCGGCTACGTTTCAGCGGTGTATGATGTCGATCTTCTCCGATCTAATAGAAGAGATGGTAGAGGTGTTTATGGATGAATTCTCTGTCTATGGTGCATCTTTTTCTGCGTGTTTGTTGAATCTTTGCAAGGTACTAAGGCGTTGTGAGGAGACAAACCTGGTGCTTAATTGGGAGAAGTGCCACTTTATGGTGAGAGAAGGGATTGTGCTTGGTCATAAGATATCTGAGAAGGGCATTGAGGTTGATCAGGCTAAAGTAGAAGTCATGATGGGTCTGGAGGCGCCGGTGAACGTTAAGGGAGTCAGAAGTTTCTTGGGGCATGCCGGCTAGTATGCAAAGAAGCTGAGTTCGTGTTCAATGATGAGTGCATGCAAGCCTTCGTGATTATCAAGGAAGCCCTTACATCAGCTCCTATAGTTCAAGCACCAAACTGGACATTACCCTTCGAGATTATGTGTGATGCTAGTGACTACGCCGTGGGAGCCGTTCTTGGTCAGAGGAAAGATAAGAAGCTGCACGTGATCTACTATGCTTCGAGAATCTTGGATGACACGCAAACGAAGTACACTACTACAGAGAAGGAGTTGCTTGCAGTAGTGTTCGCCTTTGAGAAGTTCCGGTCGTATCTTGTGGGTTCCAAGGCTATTGTCTACACAGATCACGCGGCTTTTGAGATGGATCCTCTTGCTTCAAGAATTTGATATGGAAATTAAAGACAAGAAGGGGATAGAAAACGGAGTTGCTGACCATCTCTCTCGACTAAGGATCAACGAGTCTCTGCCCTTAGATGATTCTCTCCCCGAAGAGCAACTCATGGCAATCACTACGGCTGTTTAAGGAAAGCTAGAAGGGCAGTTTGAGGAGGTGTTGAGCTTCAAGGAGGAGGATCTTCCCTGGTACGCTGATGTTGTGAACTACTTAGTGTGTGGTGAGGAGCCAACACATCTCAACAGCTATCATAAGAAGATGTTTATGAGAGAAGCGAGTGACTACTTTTGGGACGAGCCCTACTTGTATAAGAGAGGGGTGGACTGTTAGTACCGGAGGTGTGTTACAAAGGAAGAAGCTAAAGACATCCTCTTTCACTGTCATGGCTCATCCTATGGAGGACACTTCGCTTCATTCAAGACTGCCAAGAAAGTGTTGCAAGCTGGTTTCTGGTGGCCGTCCATCTTCAAAGATGCACACGAGTTTGTGAAGAGCTGTGAGACATGTCAACGAGCAGGGAGTATCACTAAGGGGAACGAGATGCCTCAGGTTCCTATCTTCGAGGTTGACATGTTTGACGCGTGGGGCATAGACTTCATGGGGCCATTTCCTTCTTCATACGGCAACAAGTACATCTTAGTAGCGGTTGATTATGTCTCCAAATGGGTTGAGGCTGTTGCTTCCCCTACAAACGATTCTAAGGTGGTGATCAAGCTGTTTAAGAGCATCATTTTCCCGAGGTTTGAGGTACCAAAGGTGGTTATAAGCGATGGAGGAAGCCACTTCATAAACAAGATCTTTGAGAGCCTTTTGAGGAATTACGGCGTTAAGCATAAAGTGGCTACACCGTATCATCCTCAAACGAGCAGTCAAGTGGAAGTCTCCAACCGGCAAATCAAGGCTATACTTGAAAAGACGGTCGGAGCAACAAGGAAAAATTGGGCAGTGAAGTTGGACGACGCTCTTTGGGCCTACCGTACCGCCTTTAAAACACCGATTGGTACGACCCATTTCACTCTGCTCTATGGCAAAGGCTGTCACCTCCCAGTTGAGCTGGAACACCGTGCATTGTGGGCTGTAAAGAGGCTGAACTTTGACCTCAAGACTGCTCAAGAGAGGCACCTCATCCAGCTACATGGACTGGACGAACTAAGGTTGAACGCTTATGAGAGCTCTCAGATATACAAGGAGCAGACTAAGGAAGCTCATGACAAGAAGTTGGTTGCCAAGGAGCTTAAGGAAGGAGGTTTGGTGTTGCTGTACAATTCAAGACTCAAACTCTTCCCGGGAAAGCTGAAGTCAAGGTGGAGCGGGCCGTTTGTGATCCAAGAAGTGCTGCCTTATAGAGCTGTCACATTGATGGGCAGTGCATTCACCGTGAACGGACACAAGGTCAAGCCTTACTTGGCGGACAGCTATGACAAGGAGAGTACCTCGGTGCTTCTCCAAGATCCACCATCTGCCTAAACCAAGTAAAATCTAGCTAAAGACGTTAAAGAAAGCGCACTTGGGAGGCATTCCCATGTCTATCCTGTACCTATTTCTCTTTCAATTTTATGTTTTTATTTTGCAAGTGTGTAGGAACAGCTATGAGGAGTCTAAACCTCGATCTTGAAGTCCAAAAGAGGTGATAGGGGTTAAGAAAAGGCTAGAGATCGAGTGCTAGATCGACTAATCCTAACTCGATCTTTGCTAGATCGAGTTAGTGAATCGAGAGGAGCCAGTCGATCTAGACGAGAACGAGTGATAAGATCGATCTAGATGAAAAAGGATCGATCAATCCCATCTGGATCGACCGATCTAATTTCTCTCGGGAAATCCTTAAAAGACAGATTGATTACTCGACTCGATCCATCACTCGATCTAAGCCAAATCGACCCCCAAATCGAAGACGTAGCTCGATCACGAGGACTTAGCCGTGGAGCCAAGATCTCAACGATCGAGAGAGCCAATCGATCTAGGACTCGATTCACCATGAATCGAGTCACAAATCGAGTAACCCTCTCGATCTAAGACATTATGGGCATGAGATCGAGTCCTAGATTGACCAAACGGACTCGATCTCATGTCGAGATAACAATTTCTTTCCCTCCTTTACTCTTCTCCCTCCAGTTTTTAAATTTAAAACTTGGTCAAGGCAAGCATCTTTGACCATGAAAGATGTGCCTTGACCAAGACTTGTGTCAGAAACCACCTCTTTTTACCCATAGTTTTGTTTCTTGTTGGCCCTTAATGTTTTCATCAACTTCACACTCTCTCATTCTTGTTTTCTCGAAATTTTAAGCAAAGAGAGTGAGAGTTTTCTGTTTCTAAATGCTAACAAACTTCTTAACAATCTTTGCAAAAGGTATTTTCGGATATTTAATAAAAAGCTTTTGGAAAATTCTCTTTTATTTCGCAATTGATTGTTTTAGATGCTATGGCAGTTTTGAATTTTTAAATTTAGCTAAATAATAGGAAAAATCCTGGATTTTCTAGTATCTCTAGATTTGATTCTTCTTTATTTTGCTATAATTTTTATAAATTCCCCAAAATTCTAAGGTATAAGTTATAAGCTCTCTTCTTTGCCTTTCTTCTTCTCTCATCCGATCGCCATTTTGCTTATCAAATTGCTTGAGAAACATGTTTCAGGGACAATGACTCCCAAGAGAACGAGAGAAGAGACAGCACAAGAGGGAGAAGGTCAGGAAGTGGTTGTTCAAGAGAGGGTTCGATGGAGTAAGGATGAGAAAAGGGATAAGAAGCGGCTTGAAAGGCTCCGGTTTGAGCCTACTAAGTTCGCGGACAGGGAGCTGCTGTCTAAGATGGGGCTGCTGGGAAATTTTGACCAACTCCTCCAGAAGATAGGGCTGAGGTGTTTGTCACGGATGGATTGCCCAACCTTCCCTGAAGTGACAATCGACTTCCTTGCCACCTTGGAGTTCGGATACGAGAATCCTAGAGAGCCAATTCCTTCTCAAGGCCGCCTCTCCTTCAAGATACAACGCCAACCTTTCATTCTCTCAGTCCCCAAGCTCTGCCAAGCTTATGGCCTCGATGCAGCTGCTAGGAAGGTGGAGTTCCCCTCCTTCACTCAAGCGAATGATTTTTGGGACCTCATCGCCAATGACGACTACAAGGCGAATACCGCGAAGATCAAGAGGGTGAGGAACCCGGTGCTACGCTACACCTTGAAGCTGATGGCCAACACTTTTAGTGGTCGGTCCGTAGCTCCCACGGTGACCAAGACGGAGCTTTGCTTTCTGTTCCAAGGCCTTAAGCATCTCCTTTGTGATCCGGATGAGAACGATGAGCCGTTGGAAGACCAGCTCGGAGACGACGTGAACTACGGGTGCATCCTTGCTGCTTCATTGGTCAAATACAAGGCGTATGCCTTGAGATGCAAGGCAAGCATGCCTTGAGATGCAAGGCAAGCTCGTCACTCATTGGCGGTTTCCTCACGCCCTTGTTCGTGCAAGCCGGCGTACAGCTTGAGAACTTCACTCCTGTTCCAGATAGAGCATTCATGGACGAGACGTATCTGAGGAACACTGATAGCTTGGGATGCACGCCAGCTGAGGGCTTCTTTGAGTACTTGTACATTGACGAGAAGAATGAGAAGAGGACGTGTATTCTGCCAAACCAGAACGAGACCGAGCTGTTTGGTGTAGGGAACATCGAGTTTCTCCCAAGCAGGGAGGAATGCTTTGCTCCTCTAGGAGCTACGGCAGCCGTTCAACAAGCTGCTCGTCCAAGATCAGAGTCTCCAGCCACTGATGATGAGATGCCTGAAGCATTTGCCCTTCCCAAGCTTGACTTTGAGCCGCAGACTATAACAGAGAAGTTCCTTGCCTCTGTTGTGGAGATGCAAAGGAAAATCAACAAGTGGCAGAGCAAGGTGCTAAAGAAGCTTGCAAGGAAGGTCAAATCATTTCAAGGAGGCTCACCTAAGAAAGCGGTAAGTGAGGAGGTTCAACAGCCCGAGAAGAGGAGACTTTCAACCGGTGGAGTTGTCATCCGTGAGACACAAGGCAGCACCATTCAGCCGGCGCGTCTCTCTCTCCAGGAACCAACCGGCAAAGGCAAAACCAAAGTCTCTAGCTCCTCTGGAACATCCTCAAGTTCCAGCCGAGACTAGACCCGAGGCAACAACCTTCTTCCATTGTACATACCGCTCATGTTTTCTTCTTTTTGCTTTGTGTTTTGATGCTCCTTTGAATTTGTTTGCCACCGGGACGGTGTCAAGCAAGTTTGGGGGAGTATATGTGTGGTTTGACTTGTGTTTTCTGATCTTATTTTCCCTTTAGCATCCTTGAGTCTTCATTACATGAAAAATTGGTAAAAATTTTAAAAACATTTCAAAGATTCATGTAGTTGCATTCATCTTGTTAAACATTTTAGGATTGAGTCTAGAATTTTAAAGCATCTAGGTTGCTTGCATTTGCATAAGGGGTTAAAATTTTCTTAAAAAGGTGTTTTATACTCATGAATTGTTTCGATACCCTAGTTAGTAGTTCTCTAATGCTTTGCTTATACTTTGAAAGTAAGTTCTTACCATGCTTGGATCACTTGCTATGATTTTCATGACTTAAATTGAACTCTCATGATTTGAAACTTGTCCTAATAAGTGAAAACCTTAATCTGAAATTTTAATTATCATCCTTATGCATTTGAAAATGAACACATGGATTTTAAAAATATTTAGGCTCTATTCTTCCTTTTACCACTCTTTGTGAGCCTAAGTAGAACTCCCACCTTGACCCTTACCCTTCTTTGAAGCCAAATTTTTCTTGGGTGACATCATTGTGAGGCCTTCTTTTTCGGTTTTGAACTTAGCATAAAGTGTTAGGTTTAGGCGACATGATTGGGTTCTCATGTGATTGCTAGCTTTGCATTTTGAAGCTAGATATAGGCATAGGATAAGTTTGGGGGATCATTGGGGTTGTTTTCATGTTTATATGTTCTCGGTTTCAAAAGAGTTCGGTATTTGAAAGAAAGAAAAAGGTTTTAAGTGAAAGGTTTGTGTTTAAAAATTTATATGCTCTAATAATTTCAGAAGGTAGCTCTCTCAAATAAAAATAAAAATAAAAAAAAAAAAAGAAGAGAAAGAAAAGAATAAACAAGAGAGCTACCAATAAGAAATATGTAAAGAGCAAATTGTTTTCAACCTTTTTACTAGCCTAAAAGAGTAAAAAAAAAAAGGTTTTCTGTTTTGAATTGGGGAATGCTAAGCTTTTGCTTTGAGAAAATGGTAGATTCTAAGTGGTGAGTGAGGATAAAAGTTAATAAATGAGAGGGGTTTAGGATCATTTTTAGTTTACATGGGTAGATGAGAATCTGATCATGTATGCATCAATTGCCTTCACCTTTAGCATTATGCATAAAGTTATTTCCATTTTTGAGAAAAACCCTTGTTTAAAATGAAAACCCTTTTCAAATGAGATCATTCTATGCTCCCTTAGCCAAATGTGTTCTGCTTTAAAGTGCATAAGTTTGATTCTTGGTTCGGATGTTAATGAATGTTAAAGGATGAGTTTCTTTGATTGTTAGGAATAGGAGAGTCATGATTTGAATTTCTTTGTGTGATGAGTATGGCTAAGTTCTTTGGAGTATGAATGTGTGCATAGCATTTTAGAACTGTTAACTAGGACATTGAGATTGATTCATTTGAAAGACACCTTTGCAAGAAGCTTAAACCCCCGTTCGTTTTTAAAACCTCTCTTCCTTTCTTATTTTCTGTTGCTTGAGGGCAAGCAAGAAGTAAGTTTGGGGGAGTTGATGTTACTGCATATTGCATGTGTTTTGCATACATATTAGTTAGCTTTTCATGCATTTACATCACACTTTAGGCTAGATTGCATCACTTAGGGTCCTAGAGCATTCTCGCACCAGCATACACATGTTCCTTGCATTTTGCATCATATTCAGGTTGTTTCCGGGTACTTTGGAGTCGTGGAGTTCGTGAACGTGCTGAGGCTAGTATGGAGGTTCGTGGGAACAACGGATGTTTGCTAAGGACCAGAGATCGGGGAGCAGATCGAGCACGGCCGGTCGATCTAGACGAGATCGACCAGAAGATCGAGTAGCTCAGGCGATCCAAGGGAATTGATCGAGAAGAAGATCGAGTGAAGCAATTGATCATATGGTACGGACGTAAATGACGCAATGCAGAGCGAGAGCTGGATCGAGTCCACCACTCGATCTAACCAAAGATCGATACCAACATCGGATACAACACTCGATCCACCGATGAAGATCTAGACCCAGATCGAGTAGAAGACACGATGTCCGAAAGTGATCGAGAGAGCCGCTCGATCCCAAAGTCGATCTCTGTCCTTTCAACCGATTTTGGCCGCTAGCGAAGGGGGGACCATCGAGCGTTTTTGGCCCATTTGAGAAGGCGGCGATGATCTTTTACGAGGACACTTTTTCATTCTTATCTTTTTATGCTTTTTCTCTCTGGTTTGGAGACTATCCGCCATTGTTAGACCTTGAGCTTTGTTCTTGAATATTTCGAATCGTTTAAGTTTTAAGTAATTGTTTTCATGTTCATCGCTTCATCTTCATGTTAATTTCAGTTATTTGTCATGTGTAGCGAGTAGTTTCATTTGGGTCTCGGGGTTGAGAGGATTCACGGGGTCTAAGGGGTTTTCAAGTTGGTAGTTTTCTTGTTCTTAATGGCTTTCTCTTCTAGGATGTTATGTTCCTAAGGCTTAAAGACTCTCACGCCAAGATCTTTATGATCAGAGAGGTCTCTTACCTTGACAGGATCCAGAGATCTCTGAAAATCACATCCTAGAAACTAGTTACCCTTTCCCAAAAGCCATGGATGTTTAGGAGACTAGTTAGGCCGTGTGTTTGAAATCTGAGTTCATTGCCCTTCAACCTCTCTTTCCACCAGAAGCCATGGGTTTGGAGGAGAGGATGAAGGAGTGATCCATACCGAAAGCCACGGATGGATCTTGTTTTCGTTTTCAAGGCTTAGGGAATCTCACAAAGTGAGTCGATTTAAAGTTTTCAATCCCAATTTGGACCCTTGAAACCCCGGACCATGAATCTCAACCCTAGACCCTTCTTTCCTAGCATTCTTACATCTTCGTCAATCATTCGCTTGATATTCGTAGCATCTTGGTCATTAGTTTCATTGCACTTGCATTTTTAGACGAGATCGATCGTTGTTGCTCGATCTAGTGGTCGATCCTGTGGTCGATCCACTAGTTGATTTTTAGTAATTCACAGCTTTGCATTTTAATTATTCTGTTTGTTCCTCATGGTAGTTTAATCATTCCTGGTAATTTAAAATAGTTTTGCGTTCCATTTGGCTGCTGCATATAGTTTTTAGGATTTTTACAAAATCGCTTGTCATTTGCTTAGCCTTGCATTGCCCTTGCATTCTCTCTGACCTTTCTAGCTTCTAGGAATGGATTGACACTCTCTTGCACACTATAATACAACCTGGTTTGCATTTGAGTTTTGATAGCCTCATTGCATCCTCACCCTTGCAAAAGAAAGTAGTTATCATCCATGTAGGCTCTCTCCGTGCAAGGCTCAAACTCCTGAAGAGGTACTCTGGCTTTTATAAACAACGGTGTGAGGAAGCCTCCAAAGAGTGCTGAGCTCGCCTTACAACTCAATGCCCACGCCTTGTACTTGACCAAAGAAGAGGCCAAGATACAACCATAATTGACGTCGTTGCCAAGTTCATCCTCCATTGGCTCATCGTTCTCCTCTCGGTTGCATACGATCTTCTTTACGCCTTGAAAGAGAAAGCACAACTCATTCTTGGTAACCATTGGAGCCACGGATCGCCCACTGAAAGTGTTGGCTAGGAGTTTGAGGGCATATCTCAGCACGGGGTTGCGAACTTTCTTAATCTTCGCGGTGTTGGCTTTGTAGTCATCATCGCAGATCAAGTCCCAAAGGTCGTTGGCAGATTTGAGCTGAGGGAACTCCACTTGCTTTGCCGCAGCATTAAGACCGTAGGCTTGACACAGCTCGGTGATGGAGAGGTGGTAAGCCTGCCTCCTGATCTTGAACGTGAGGTGTCCTTTGGAGGGAGCTGGAAGGCTTGGATCTTCATAGGAGAAGTCCAAGGTTGAGAGGAAGTCAAGAGTTGCCTCGGGGTAGGTAGGGCAGTCCATTCTTGACAAGCACGCAAATCCCATGACTTTGAGTAGCTTGTCAAAATCCTCCAGCAACCTCAGCTTCTCCAAGAGGTCCCGGCTTGCAAACTTAGTGGGTTCAAACCGGAGCCTCTCAAGCCTTTTCTTTGCCGTCTTCTCCTCCTTAGTCCATCTAACCCTCTCCTGAACCACTTGCTGAGTTTCTTCCTCTTGTGTCGCCAAATCTCTGCTTCTCTTGGGTGCCATAGTGCCTGAAATACAAATTCTCTAAGAGAAGATGAGTATGGGCGACAATTTAAGAGAAGAAGATATAACAATAAGAGAAAATCTCTAACTTTAAGTCCTAGATTTTTGGGATATGCTAAGATATATCAATAAATAGTAAAGGAAAATCTCAAGAGATAGGATTAAATCAAGAAAATTTCCCAAACACTTAGATATTTTTAAAAAAAAATATAGCCTAATCCCTAGCAATAACATTCAACCATTTAACAAAAAAGAAATTTTGAAAACTTGAAGATGCAATGCAAGAATTTGAAAATACCTTCGAAAATGGATGAATAATTGATGCTCTTGTCTTTAAAAACAAAAACTCGCACACTCTCTCTTTGTTTTATGAAAATCAGTTTGTTGCAAAGTGAAGAGAGAGTGAGTATGCAAAGGTTTATAAAGACAAAAAATCTTGGATGCAATGCAAGTGGTTTTTGACAAAGTTGTGGTCAAGGCACATCTTTCATGGTCAAAGATGCTTGCCTTGACCAAAATTCAAATTTAAGATAGGAGGGAAAGAGAAAAGAGGGGGAAAACTTGAACTAACCTCGGCATGAGATCGAGTCAAATTGGTCGATCTTGACCTCGATCTCATGCCCATGTTGGTTGTGATCGAGAGGGTTGATCGATTGGGGGCTCGATTTGATTAGAATCGAGCTTTAGATCGAGTGTGCCCCCTCGTTCCAAGATCTTACGTGATTATGGCATTACTCCTTAGATCGAGTCCCTTGATCGATTTCGAGGTCGTTTGGGCAAGGATCGAGTGAGCTGATCGAGTAAAATGATCGATCCAGTTCGAGGATCGAGTGAGGTCAGTCGATCCACATCCTGTTTGCATTTCAAGCTAAACACATGGGTGGGTCATCCTCTCGCAATCGACTGACTCACTCGATTGTCTACTCAATCTCATCTAGATCGAGTGACTTCACTCGATTCACTAGCTCGATCTAGTAAAGATCGAGCTAGGATAGGTCGATCTATTACTCGATCTCTTGCCTCTACCTCTCCTTTCCTTGTCCTTTTTGAGCCAAGATCGTGATCTCCAGCTCCCTTATCCTTTCACCTACACACTTATACTAAAAAGCATAAAATTGAAACAAAATAAAGCAGAAATATGTACAATGATAGACATGGGAATGCCTCACAAGTGCACTTGTTTTATGTCACTAGCTTGACTTTACTTGGTTTAGGCTAGAGGTGGGTCTTGGAGAAGCAATGTAGTGCTCTCCTTGCTGCATTCACTCTCCATGTAGGGCTTGACTCTAAGCCCATTCACCGTGAAGCTCTCTCCACTCTTGCCAACCAAAGTAACCGCCCCATACGGTAGCACTTACTTGACCTCAAAAGCTCCGCTCCACCTTGACTTGAGCTTTCCAGGGAACAACTTCAGTCTTGAGTTGTAGAGTAGGACCAAACTGCCTTCCTTTAGCTCCTTTAGAACCAGCTTCTTATCATGAACCGCCTTGGTCCTTTCCTTGTAGATCTTGGCGCTCTCATAAGCATCCAGCCTTAGTTCATCAAGCTCATGGAGTTGCACCAGCCTTCTCTCCTGCGCCGTCTTGAGATTGAAGTTCACTTGCTTCACGGCCCAAAGAGCTCTATGCTCTAACTCTACAGGGAGGTGACAAGACTTGCCATAGAGGAGGTTGAAAGGAGTGGTACCGATAGGAGTTTTGAAAGCTGTTCTATACGCCCATAAAGCTTCATCAAGCTTGCTTGCCCAATCCTTTCTAGTTACCCCCGCGGTTCTCTCTAGGATAGCCTTTATTTGCCTGTTAGACACCTCCACTTGGCCGCTGGTTTGAGGGTGATAGGGCATAGCTACCTTGTGCTTAACCCCATACTTCTTCAAAAGACTTTCAAAGACCTTGTTGATGAAGTGGCTGCCCCCATCGCTGATCACTGCCTTAGGAACCCCAAATCTTGGAAAGATGATAGTCTTGAAGAGCTTTATCACAACCTTTGCATTGTTAGTTGGGGAAGATATAGCCTCATCCCACTTAGACACATAGTCTACAGCCATCAGGATATATTTGTTGCCGTAAGAAGATGGGAATGGACCCATGAAATCAATCCCCCAAGCATCAAACACATCCACCTCAAAGATTGGTACCTGCAGCATCTCATTCCTCTTTGTGATGTTCCCAGCTCTTTGACATGCTTCACACGACTTAACAAACTCATGAGCATCCTTGAAGAGTGTTGGCCACCAAAACCCGGCTTGTAGAACCTTTGTAGCCGTCTTGAAAGAAGCAAAGTGCCCTCTATAAGATAAACTGTGGCAATGGAGAAAGATGTCCTTTGCCTCTTCTCTTGTTACACACCTTCGGTACAAGCTGTCCACTCCCCTCTTGTACAGATAAGGGTCATCCCAAAAGTAATGAGAGATGTCCCTCATGAACTTCTTCTTATGGTAGTGGTCTAGGTGAGTAGGCTCCTCTCCACAAGCTAAGTATTTGACAATGTCTGCATACCAAGGTAGGTCTTCTTCCTTCAAGCTTAAGACACCTTCAAACTTCTCGTCTAGCCTTGCACATACCGCTGTGTTGACCATCATAAGCTGCTCCTCAGGGAGTGAGTCATCCAAAGGTAAGACTTCATTCACTCTCATCCTTGAGAGATGATCCGCTACACCATTCTGAATCCCCTTCTTGTCTTTGATCTCCATGTCAAACTCTTGTAGGAGAAGGATCCACCTTAAGAGCCTCGGCTTGGTGTCTTTCTTGGAGTATATGTACCTCTAGGCGGCGTGATCAGTGTACACAATGACCTAAGAACCCACCAAGTAAGATCTGAACTTCTCAAAAGCTAAGACAACGGCTAGGAGCTCTTTCTCGGTGGTTGCATACTTCACTTGCGTGTCATCCAAGGTACGACTTGCATAGTAGATCACGTGCAGCTTCTTATCCTTCCTCTGACCCAAAACAGCACCCACGGCGTAGTCACTCGCGTCGCACATTATCTCAAATGGCAGGTCCCAATCAGGAGCTTAAACTATAGGCACGGTGACTAGAGCTTCTTTGATGGTCTTAAAGGCTTGAAGGCATTCTTCATCAAAGATGAACTCGGCTTCTTTGCACAGTAGCCTTGTAAGAGGACGTGCTATCTTGGAGAAATCCTTGATAAACCGCCTGTAGAAGCCAGCGTGCCCCAAGAAACTCCTTATCCCTTTCACATTAACCGGCAACTCTAAGCTCATCATGACCTCTATCTTTGCTTTTTCAACCTCAATCCTTTTCTCAGAAATCTTGTGCCCAAGTACAATGCCTTCCTTCACCATAAAGTGACACTTTTCCCAATTCAGCACCAAGTTTGTTTCCTCACATCTCTTTAGAACCCTGCAAAGATTTGACAAACAACCACCAAAGGAAGCACCATACACAGAAAAATCATCCATAAAAACTTCCACCATTTCCTCTATGAGGTCAGAGAAGATAGACATCATGCACCTTTGAAAGGTTTCTGGTGCATTAAATAACCCAAAAGGCATCCTTCGATATGCGAAGGTACCATAAGGACATGTGAAAGTTGTCTTCTCTTGGTCATTAGGATGAATGGGTATTTGAAATAAACCACTATAGCCATCAAGAAAACAGTAATATGGGTGATTGGCTAATCTTTCAAGCATTTGATCAATAAAGGGAAGAGGAAAGTGATCTTTTCTAGTGGCTGAGTTAAGTTTCCTATAATCAATACACATTCTATGTCCGGTAATGGTTCTTGTATGAATTAACTCATATTTTTCATTCTTTATGACCGTGATACCCCCTTTCTTTGGTACCACATGGACCGGAGAGACCCATGTGCTATCACTGATAGGGTATATCACGTCAGCCTCTAAAAGTTTTAAAATCTCTTTCTTCACTACTCCTTTTAAGTTTGGGTTCAAACGTCTTTGATGCTCAATAGAAGAAGTGTTTTCATTCTCTAAGTGAATCCCGTGAGTACAAAGCATTGGTGAAAGGCCCTTGATGTCACTTAGAGAGTACCCAATGGCCTTTCTATACTTCCTCAACTCCATAAGGAGTGAGTTTAACTCATCATCACTCAGATTTTCATTCACAATGACAGGATAAGTGTCATTTGGTCCCAAGAAAGCATACCTTAGCCCATTTGGGAGCTCCTTTAGGCTCACCTTTGGGGCTAGCAGCTCGCTCCAGTCGTCCTCGTGGCTTGTGTTGACGTTGCCATCCTCATTTGCCTCTTTCAAACCCGAGTCATGAGCTTTCAGGCTGCCATCTTGAACTGTTCCCACCACAGAGACCGAGTCAACCAGTCGATCGCCTCCTCGTTCTAGGCTGGATAGATTGCACTCTCTCGATTCACTTGCTTGATTTGGTGTGGATCAAGTAGGAGATCGATTCACTGAGTCGTTCTCTGAACAGATCGAGTTGCCTCGGTCGATTGTCTCATCGATCTTCTTCCTGGATCGAGTAACTTGGTCGATCTCTGGGTCGATCTCTAGGCACTCGCCTTCATCTTCTTTCACAACCTTGCGAGAATCAAGGATGTGTACATACTCTTGGGTCTGTTCACTCGGGAAACCATACTCTCCACACTCTTTTGTCAATGCCAGCTGTAGATGATCCTCTTGTGCCAACTCCTCAAGCAACTCATCAGCCAATGCATCCAAAGTTTCAATGTAGAACGCTTGTCCTTCAATGGTTGGCTTCTTCAAGACTTCATTGATGTCAACGTTCAGCTTGATGTCTTTGCCAAGGTGTAGAGAAATCTTGCCATTCTTCACGTCGATGATCGCTCCAGAAGTTGCTAGAAAGGGTCTACCAAGGATTAGAGGGTCCTTTGGTTCCTCATCCATTTCTAGCACTACAAAATCTGTTGGCACATTCACATTGCTGATCCTCATGGGTAGGTCTTCAAGCAAGCCTACAGGGAGCCTTATACTTCTATCAGCCAGAATGAGAGAGATCCTACACTCCTTAAACTTGGTAAAGCCTAGCTTTTTGGCAATGGAGTGAGGCATCAGGTTAATGCTTGCACCAAGATCACATAAGCAGCTTTCAAACTTCAAAGGACCTAGTGCACAAGGGATAGTGAATGACCCTGGATCTTCTAGCTTCTTTGGTGCTATCTCCTTGTGGAGGATTGCGCTGCATTCTTGACTCAGCACCAAGACCTCGTCACTCTCTTTATCCTTCTTAGCAAGCGTATCCTTCAAAAACTTTGCATACTTTGGCATCATTGCCAAACAATCAACCAAAGGCAGCTTAATCTCAACATTCCTTATGTGCTTCTCAAACAAAGCCTTATGCTTCTCAATCAGTTGTTTCTTAGGGTGGAGGCATGTAAGCTTCTTATGTGCTTCTTGAAGCCTCCAGGGAAAGGAAGCTTTGGTACGTAGGGTGGAGGCACGTAAGCTTCTTTCTCTTTGCTAACCTGCTCCACTTTCTTCTCTAAAACTGCTTCCTTGCCTTTCTTAGGTCTTGCAATCCAGACATTGTCAAATGTGATCTCTTGATCATTTGAAAGCTTACTCCCCCCCCTCCCCGCCCCCCTCCTCTTGAACCACAATGTCCTCATTGTTTTCAGGTACAGACCTCGGTGGTAGCTCTTTCCCACTTCGCAATGTAATTGCATTGGCATACTATTTAGGGTTTTGCTCACACTTCCCGGGTAAGCTACCTTGACCGCTTGAACTAGCTTTGCCTTTCTCTAGCTGGCGTATCTTGTTGTTGACGTTAGTGAGAAGATTCCAGCCTATTGTTCATATCAACAAACTTCTGATTTGTAGTTGCTTGTCCCTGAAGTATTTGTTGAAACATTGCTTGAACCAGATCTTGAGGTGGCGGTTGAGCTTATTCCTGTTGAGGCACGAAACCAGGAGGAAACACAGGAGAGTAACTCTTGTTTCCTTGCTGTTGCTGACCTTGAAAGTTTCCTTGTCTCTGCCCTTGGTACCCACTATATTATGTAAACCCTCCTTTGTTCTAAGGAACAAAAGGTTTGCCTTGTTGTGGAGGGTACACTTGATCCTTAGGGTTCTCCACATTGGTACTTCGGTAAGAGAGGTTGTTGTTGCCTTGATATTCTTGAGCATAGACCTGTGGCTTATTATAGTTCTGGCCTCCAACCCAATTCGCTTCTTCTTGGTTCAGCTCTAACTCATCTAGAACATCTTCAGCTTCTCCCACAAAGTGTACATGCTTTTGATTTGCAAGTACTAACTTGTCAATCTTTTCATGGAGAGATTTCAGCTCCTTCTTGTTTGCCTCAAGGTCAGATCCTCTTGGTGCTCTATCATAGTCTTCAGCATAGTTCCCATCACTCAAAGCAAGATTCTCAATGAGCTCAATTCCCTCTTCTACATTTTGACCAAGAAAGTTGCCTTTACTCGCTGTGTCTAGGAGCATTCGAATCTTGGGAAGGGCTCCTCTATAGATGGTGCTCAAGAGTGTCTCCTCACTGAAGCCGTGATGAGGACAAGCTATAGTGTAGTCTTTGAACCGCTCCATTGCTTCATTAAAGGTCTCATTCTGCCTTTGTGTAAAACCGCTTATCTCACTCCTTAGCCGAGCTGTTCTTGTACTTGAGAAGAAATTTGATAGAAACACCTTCTTTCAATCAGCCCATGATGTTATAGTCCCCTGAGGTAAGTTCTTCTCCCAATGCCTTGCATTATCCCCAAGTGAGAAAGGGAAAAGCCTAAGCTTGAAGCTATCCTCCGAGATCCCATTGATATTTATCATTCCGCAAACTTGCTCAAAGTTGTCAAGATGCTCCAAAGTGTCCTCCATTGCAAGCCCATGGAACTTGTTGTTCTGCACCATTGAGACAAAGCCTGGCTTGATCTCGAAGTTGTTGTTTTGCACCGGTGGAGGGGTGATACCAAAACGGTTGTGACGTGTGTTTGGAGCATCACCCGCACCGATGATCCTTGGTTGCCTTGGGGCATGGTTGGGGTTTCCATTACTCCTTCCAGCAGCAGCACGGTGAGGTGGAGCCTCAGCTTGGTCTTGCTCAGCCATGACCTCAAAATCAAGAAGATCTGGTTGTAATATCTCCTCAAAGTGTTGTTCTTGTTCTCTTGCCCTTCTTTCTCTTGCACTTCCGAGTTGATGAATGTTGTCTAGAGGTTGTAGTAGATTTTTGTCACCACAAGACCCCAAATTCATGTACCTGAGAAAGCAAGTAGGAAGGTAGAGAAATTAGTAACCAAACTAAAAATAAGAACTTAGTCTCTACTAAGCTCCAAATCCTAATACTTTCAACTCAAACCCAAGTTGGCAACGGCGCCATTTGATAAACAGGTTAATCTTTGCAAGCTGTTGAAATATCAAACCAAAACCAAGATAATTATGTTGTATAGTGGTGAGGGGTATCAATCCAGTCTAGGTTGATGAAAGTTACTAGGAATGCAAGAACTTTGTAAATCTAAGTCAGATTCGGGTAAATGGATGAGAAATTCTATGAAAACTAAATGCAAGTGCCAAATGACCAAGAAAACTATTTTAAAATCCCATCTTAAGGGTTAAACAACTAGCATATGACTTCTAGGAATTTAAAATGCAAGACTACTAACTTATAAAAATCGAAAACTAAAGGCAGACAAACAGAGAAATTTCTAACAACCTAGAACAATGATTTTCAAGACTAAAGATGCAAACTTAAACTAAAGGATGATGATTTAAAGGTTTTGAAAAGCTAAAAATAGGATCTAAGGTTGAGGGTCATATTAAGAAGGTTCAAGATTCAAGCTTGGGTTTTGAAAACATTAGATCTACACATTTTGTGCTATCTCTAAGCCTTGAGAAGCTAAAAGAGGTTTATCCATGGCGTGTGATATAAGCCCTTTCCTCAACCTCTCCTCCTAACCCATGGCGTATAGTGGAAAAAGAGGTTGAAGAACATTAAGCATAGATCTCAAATAATGGCCTAACTAGCTCCCTAAGCATCCATAACGTTTGGGAAAGGATGAGCTAGTCTCTTAGATTTGGTTTTAAGAGATTTCTGAATCCCGCCAAGGTAAGGAGATCTCTGAGATCATAAAGATCTTTCCCAAGACTCTCTAAGCATTAAGAGCCCAAATCCAAGAAGAGAATAGATTAAGAACAAGAAAAAGTCCCAAGCTTAAACCTCTTAAACCCTCTTAATCGCCCCAACCTTAAACCCAAGGGAAACTACTCGCTACATATGATTAAAACCGATGGAAATGCAAAGCAAAGAAAGATAAGCATGATTATGCAAGCAAGATTAAAGAAATACTTAATGATTAAAGCAATATTAAGAGTCTACAAAACTAAGAAAACTTGAAAACTAGAACAACGGCGATAAGCCTAAAGGAAAGCTCGAAAAAGTAGTAGACAAAGCGTGGTAAAATGAAAGTGATAAGGTTTTTCGCCCAAAATAGGCCAACAAGAGAAATGGTCCCCTCTCTAAAATCTAAAAGTGAGCTGTCCGGATAAAGTGTAAGGATCGAGCTGAGTAGTCGATCTGATCACTCGATCTCCCGGCTAGAACGTCTGCTTTTGCTTGATCCTTGGGTCGATTCGCTCAGATGGATCGAGTACTTCCATCGATCTGCTTGTCGATCCTCGGATGATCGAGCCGTGAACTCGATCTGGCTCTTGTTCTGCATGGCTTAGTCCACGTCCGTACTCGCGATCGATCACCTCGGTCGATCTTGACCTCGATCCCTTCCTTGAAACGACTCGGCCTTAGTCGATCTTCTGGTCGATCTCATCTAGATCGACCTGCCTAGCTCAATCTTTCTCTCGATCTAGGTCCCTTTGCTGAATGGCTGAGTTCTCCCAAGTGTCCACAAGCTCCTCTCGATCCTAAGCACATCCACGCAACCTCCATAGCTCCAGTGTATCCAAAACAACCTGAATATGATGCAAGAATGCAAGAAATATGCAAATGCTAATGCAAAGTGCACTTAGGACCTAAAATAAGACAAATGGTGCAAACCTAGCCTATTATGTAAGATGAATGCATGAAAACTACTATAAATGCATGCTAAATATGCGAAATATATGAGTATATCATTTAGGAAGGGAAAAGAATTTGTAAGTGATTGAGATGATAAAACCTTGATGAGATATCACACTTAGATAAATATAAGGAGTTAACAGTAGAGATTCCAGAATTCTTGAAGGAGCTTGAACTGGATTTGAGAGATTTGCTAAGCTTATGATGATTAGCCTGAAATTTTTCTTGTGTTGGCTATGTGGCATGTGGATTCGAAAGTGTTGATCAATGTGGTGTTCCTGGTGTTTAGCTGACTGTTTCTGTTTTCAAACCTCCATCATGTTCTATGTCTGATGTTTGCTTGAGGGCAAGCAAAAGTTAAGTCTGGGGGAGTTGATATATCATGGTTTTTATGGTTTTTAACCATGGTATAAGTTCTTTTTATTGAGTCTTTTGGGTCTTTTTAGAGTCCTAGTAGAGTCTTTGCAGATTATAGCATGTTTGGAGCATAATTGGAGATTTTGGAGCTTTTTGGATCATTGCAAGGATCATCCCTGAAGTATGCAACTCAGAACCATTGTTCTGCAGTGGGTGACGCTCGTCACCACTTATTGGTGACGCGCGTCACCCACCTCTGAAGAGAAATCGCGACTTCTATTAAAAGATGGAGAAGATATTGCAGTTTTGGCCCAGAAGTTCTATTATTTACAAGAAGACCTCAGCTCGTGTTTTAGCTTCTATATTAGATTTTTCAGCCATTCTTTGGCAGATATCTTGTTTCTTATTTTCTAGAGAGACAAAGAGAGAGATTTGTAGCAGAGCTTTTGGAGAGACAAATCAAACTCCTTCAGAGCAGATTTTGAACTCCTTTATCTTTATATCTTATTTCTTTTATGCAATCTATTCTATTCATGATGTTTTCTCAATTCACCATGTCTGAGTAGTTTGTTAGTTAAGTTAGGGATTTTTCAAAGGTTGATGAAGAGTTTATAGAGTTCTAAACTGTTAGGGAAATCCATTGGTTCTTCATTTGTGATTGCATTCATATCGATTTCTGGAACTGATCATCTAGATTTCGAAACACTAGGTTGTTTAATAGATGTGAGAACATTGTTAATCACATGAACTATTATTAAATAAGCAAAACGCCTATGTGCAAAAAGATTTGACTTAGGATTTTTGTGAACAATGGAAACCTGATCTTTAATGCTTGCTTGACTTGTTAGAATTTCCAAAGAGATTTGAAATTCTTTGAATTAGGCATAGATAACTTCTGCAATGAGAATTGATTAGTTATATCATTGAGTTCCGAGTTCAAGACGGTTTAAATCATTCCTGCTTGCATGCATTCTACACTCTCAGATTCAACCTGCGAATTGTCCTGACTTAGCGCTTTTAGTTTTCTGAATCTAGATCAACCAAAAATCATTTTCTGTCATAATTATTAGTTACTTTGCATTACATTCATTATTTACTGCTTAGCTTAATCTGAATCTACAATTTGCTAGTGTAGTAAGCTCACTCCCTTGGGATTTGATAACCTTTTATGTTACAACTGTTTTGCTGTGCACTTGCAGTAGTTAATTAATTGGGTAAAACCTGAGCCCTATCACGTGCATTCATTCATCAATTTTTGCTCCATTTGCATTCATATTAGACATAATAGGTTTTAGGTTAGACATTTGCATGTTTTACATTGTTTGGAGTCTTTTTCAGGTCTAAATAGAGCAAGGAAGACATTTGGAGAATGGTGAATGATGAGGACGTAAAGAACCAGGTATAATGGCCAGGATGACGGGCTCTAGGTTACACCAAAGTTTTGTATCGACCAAAGCTGAGAGAAACCTACCCGGTATGCAGGTCAATATGAAATGTATGGGTCCGAACGAAGGTCTTCTGGTGCGATTAAGCCTCCGCGTCCTTCATAGAAGTTGTAGAAGATCGAACAAGTTTTCCAATGGAGGTCGAATCAAGTCAATCCGGTCAGATTTTCAAAAGATACGACTGTTTCATCTACACTCCCCGCAACCAGAACGTTGTATCGAGCAGCATATCGATCAAGACCTCCTTCCTCTTGCTCGATATGCATTAACCCGAGGACCAAAGTTGACCATCTTTGACTCCTTTATTTTTGTTTTCTAAAGTTATTTTAGGTATGTTCCTTATAAATAACTAACCCTAGATTCAATCTCACTTATCATTTCTCTTCTCCAAAGCTTTGCTTTGGTTTTTCATAGAACAAAAACAAACTCTTTGTGGGTTGAGACTGGATCACATGTATATACTTTTATTTTAAGGTTTCTTATTTTAGTCTTTAATCTCTTAGTCATGCTTTCTTATTTTGCTTTAGTAATTCGAATTTCTGCTCTTGAGTTTTGAGATTCTTGGTTTTTGAAGAACAAAAGTGTTTCCAATGATTGTTTAACGTGTTAGAATGTTGGATCTTTGATTATCTATTCTTATGTGACTGTTCTTAATGCTTAGTACCTCTTTGTAGGATAAGTAGTACCTAGGCTTTCTAGTATTGCACTTAGGGTGTTTGCTGAAATGCTTGAAAGAAGTTATGGTTGATGTCATGTCTTGCATAGCTTGAGCTTAAATACTTAACACCACATTGGTGGAAAATTGTCCTTTAGGCATTGATTATGCATGGGAGTGTAAGTTAATGTTAGTTCTATTGCACAAGAGATTAGTAAACCTAGCATAGGAAACTAGATGTCTAGCATGATTTTTGGCTCTATTGACTTTGACCTTCATGCTTGATGATCATGTGTTTGAGTAAAGGGATTTATCTTGAATATGTGATTAGATAAGAGATTAGTACTGAGGAATTAGGCTAGTCTATATCAGTAGTCCTTGCCTAGAGATTACTGCATTGATTGTTTCTTTCACCTTGATCATGATTTATATTCACCTCGTTATTCATTAGTCTTGAATCTCTGTTTTCTAGTTTGCATTTCTTGCTTTAGGTTGTTAGATTAAATTTCCCTTCTCTTGATTAGGCCTAGCTTAGCAAGTATTCTGCATCTTGATTGTTCTTTAGCCTCTGGATTGGATTGACACCTCAAGTACTACAATGACATGTGTGTTTGAGGATTGAGTTAAGGTTAAAAACTTCAACATCAATGATCTGCGTTTTAAATTTGCTAATGAATGTAAAAGGAAAAGGGGAATTTGAATTTGCATCTAGCTGAAGCATAGTTTTTCATCGTTTTTGAGATGGGTATGGCTAAGGCCTTTTTGATTAGGGAAGATCCAATTTGCATTTTACTAGTGTTGACTTAGACGTTTAATTGATTTCTCACTCAATTGCATCTTTGACTTGAAATTACACCTTTGCTTTCAAACCTCACCCCTTTGATTGGCTTTAGCTTGAGAACAAGTTAAAAGGCAAGTTTGGGGGTGTTGATATCTCTTATATTCACATCATTTTTCTGGTATTCTCATGATAGTTAAGCTAGGGTTATGATACAAGAGTTTTTGGGCTCTTGGTCAATCACCCAAGCTTGTACTAATCAGTTGTAGTACAGCATAGGATTTTTATCAATCCAAAGGAGTTATGAATAGATGCCAATAGAATTGTGAGCAGAAAGCTTTAATTCAGGTGGAATCAAGCAAGTTTGTTGTTTACACAACTAAAACTATCAATCTAAGTGATCAAGCACCAAACAGAACTCAAAAGAGAACAACTTAGCAATGATCAAAAGTAAAACAGAGCAAATAGCAAAATTCGAAATTTAAATAAGAGAAAACAAGTTCCTAGATGTGGCTATCGACTTCGAAGAATTCAAAGGCGAGACTTAGGCTGTTCTAAACATTATTGACAATGCAAACAAGCATTCAATGCTAATTCCTAGACATAGAGTTCACAATCAAGCAAGTTAAGTCCAATCTCTTGATAAATAACCCTTTGCTAATCATCCTAAGAAGAACTAACTCTCATTAGTGCTAGAACAATCAACAAGCATGCAAAAACAACTCTATTCAAGTCAAAATACTCCTAAAATAGTCAATCTCTTGAGCTAAGGCCAATAAATCCTCAATTAAACAAGATCAGCATTTCATCAAACACTTGTTGGGCAAAAGATGAAGCCTAAATCTAGATATATGTGATCAAGACAAATCTAGCTTAAAAACAGATTAATAGAGAAGAATAAACCTAATTAAGCACTAACAAACCCTAATCAAACCTCTAAATTCTCCTAATCTATCACATCTAAGAACCCTAAAAGATCTACTCAATCATCATCATAGAAAACACCAAATCACAAGAGTAAATGATGCTAAACATGATTAAGAGGGAGATTAGAGAAGAAATTAAAAGGAAAATACAAAAATTTGATTACAAATGATAGACTTGTTCTTACAAAGACTGAAAAACTCTTAAAACTAAGCAAGAACAAGACTTGATGCTAAAAACATTAGATCAAGCCTATTTATGGTAAATGACAAAAGCCCTAAAATAATGGCAAAGTTGTAAATAAAAAAAGTTCGGACTGGCTTACATCGGTCACAAGTGACCGATGTGGATGACCGATGCTCCTCTCGGGTGCTTTACATCGGTCAGCTGATGACCGATGTGAATCTTCGGACTCTCGGCTAGATCCCCTCGGTCAGTCTTGACCGATGCTCTTGACCGATGCAGATGTCCTGTCTATTCTCATCGGTCACAAGTGACCGATGCAGATGACCGATGGGATTCACCAGCTTCTCTGTTGCTTTACATCGGTCACCATTGACTGATGTGCTTCGTGCCATGACTGATGTTGCACCAGAAATTGCCTTCCTTAGCTCCTTGTGCTCCTTCTCAGCTTGGCTAACTCCTTGAACCATTCCCACACTTCCTTCTTGCTCCCAATAGCTTCTTAAGTACCTAAAAACATCTTTAATGCATAGAGAATGCAAACTACAACCTAAATGCAACCTAAGTCTAAAAGGAAAGGAAAATAGGACTACAGAGAAGGAAAACATGCAAAAGGAGACCAAAAACAGGAACTAAATGCAAGCTTATATGATGCAATTGTATGAGATATCAGGTTATTGCATTTAGGTCCCAGTTTATGCTTTGTTTCCATTCATGTAAGTCTAGGATGCATTAGTTAGGATTTTTGCATTGGTATTGCATGTTTGGAGCTCTTCTCATTTACTTTAACTATCACGGAGGTCAGGCGAAGGAAACCAAGGCACTCGGAGATAAAGAAGGATGACCAAAGGGGAAGCAGACGATGTCTTGCATCGCACCGGGAGGCAACCATGAACAAAGGATGTGACAAGCAGCATGAGGTTTTCACTACGACTACGTACATCGGGATGAAGCCGATATATGAACCGAAGTAGATGTGTCTCGCAATACACCGGGCAAATGTTTTGGCAACAGCACAATACAGACGACATGATCCGTACCACGACGTCAGCAACTCGCCACGAGCTACCTCAGCGGGATGAAATCGTTAATCCGCAAGTGGTCCCGCAAGCATGCTAGGGCGACCTCCCTTCTCTCTTTCCCTATAAATACTCCCAACCATTCATTTTGTCTCCCATACGAAATACATTAGTCATTTTCGCATTTTGTCTTTTACCTACCAAACTATTTCTTCTTTGTTTTGTATTTTCGCAATTGTTGGGATTATAAAACCGTAAGTTTAAATCAAGTTTTTTTTAAGTATTTTCCTGAGTAATAGTTAGATCTTTACTTTCTTGTTCTTTCTTCTCACGGTTTGACAAGAATGAGATCTTTCACCCTCATGGGTTATAAGACTCTTTCTATGGCGTGTGAGTAGTCACCTCGCGGGGTTTAGTGAGTTTACTTAAGGATATAGGGGTTCCGGGTCTTTTATTTTCCTATCATGCACTTTAATTTTGATTTCTCCTTGCTGGTTATGTTTAATGCTTAGTTTAGCCCGATCAACTAGATTAAATGCTCTCAAATGGCTTGACACGAACACCACGTGCTTGCTTAGCCAGAACCACCTTCAAGGGTAATGATCGACCCACCCTAAGAAATTAGTTGTGTGGGAAGTGTTACGGTTCTATGGGGATGGTGTCTCAGTCTCGTCTGATTCATTGTACCACGTTGCGAGAGCTCGTCTATGGTGGTGGATCTTACAAAGGACCTAGACCCGAACATCATGGGCTAGGTAACATGTAAAGACTCCCCTTACCTAGAAGTCACCATCAAAAGACCAAGTCTATATGTGACCGAGTGATAATGGCAATACACTTAATCTAATGACCGAACCCCTAATCCGTCTAACCCACTATAACCATTCACTTAATTTTATTAATCTCAGCTAATCTTATTCGCTTTACTTATTGCAATCTATATTCTTCTTTACATTCAGCTTACTTTTATTGCTCTTTACCGTTTTAAGCTCATGGCTTGAGTGACACAAGTCATTTCTGATTTTGCTTGGTGTGTAAAAACCCAACTCTCATTAAACCGAACTTGACTTAAGAACTCTCACCTTAAATCTTAGTGAGCCTCACAACATCCAAACTGGATTGATATCTTAAGTCCTATACTACAAACGGTTATACTTGGGTTTAAGATTTGCTTAGCTAGTTACCAAATAAACCTAGTTACCAATCAATAAAACTCCTCATTGGTTTACTTAAAATTTTGCCTATCAAAATTGATAATTATTATCAAACTATTTTATTTAATTTTGCCAATTTTACTATTTACCTGAGTTGATTCTAAAAGAATTTATTATTTTTTTGGATCAACATACTTATTTTATAAATCGCTTATTCTCGAAACATGGAGAAAATGTTTACAAAACTTGATAACAAAACCAAACCGGCAAAGATAACAAGAGCAAATTGAAGAACAAACATAAAGATAGAAGCAAACATAACACTTAAAACACTAGAGACATGGAGAAGTCCTCTAAACTCAACGCCAATAATGCTAAAAGGTGAGATGAAGCTATGGAATTAAAGAGCATAGCTAGAGCCGCTGCAACACAAAGTGCAGGGAAGAGATAAACATTAGTGGAAAAAAAGAGAGCAACAAGGCCTCACACAACCTGTGAAATGCCTGATATCTTGTTCAAAATCGATACCAACAAAAGGAAAATAATTAGGACATCTGAGTCCGAAAAAACTTGCAGCAAGGTGAAACCTGCAGAGAATACATCCTTGAGCTGTTGCAGAGATGATACAAAGTCTTCATTGGGCTTGGACCTTCACGGGGTTTGGACCGAAACAAGGTGAGGTCCCAAAAGCTTTCAGCAAAATGACATTGAAGAAGGTCTCTGAAATTTTTTCTCCAAATGGCCAAAACTCTTACATATTTCATACTCTGCGAAATAACTTTTCTCATAAAAAGAAAGATGGACTATCTCCTAGAAGATTAAATATGATAATAGATTTCTAAACACAGCGAAAACAAATGATATAAAAGATTGTAAAATATCATCACTTCTAAAAGCTTTATAAAAGAAAAACAGCTGAGATGTAACGAAGCTTCATAATGAAGTAAACATAGCTTTACAATGAGGTAAACGAAACCCAAACAAGGGTATCTGAATTGAGTCAGCTCGAAAAGTAAGATCATGGAACCAATACTTTTCAGAGGCAACATCCGAGCAAATGAAAACCAAGATCTCCACTGTAGATCGGAGCACAACTGGTAACTGCAAAATGTCAAAGGAAATCCCAAGAAAACCCCAAAAGAGTTACTGAAAAACATAGAGGACACCATGCCAGATTCGGAAGATGACTTCAAATTACTTGATGAATACACGACAGATCTCAAATCCGGTGGATTGGAGGGTCTGGTGTGACTGGCAAAGTAGGAACAAGGATTCCAACGCACTTGCAAGAGAGCCTGCAGAAAAGGCGGAAGACAGCGAATCTCACGGAAACCCGAAATAAGAGAAGAGATACCAACAAAAAGGAAGAGGGGAAAACGGAGAAAAATTCTCACCAACGAGCGAGGCTTGCCAACGACGACGGCTAAATTTATAAAACCATAATCGCTTATAAAAAAAACGATTATTTTTTATGAATATAGTTCTCTCCAAAAATTCACCTAAATTTTTTTATTATTTTATGATTACTATTAATTTATTGAATAATAAAATTGGAAAAATGCATAGTACTTTAAATAAGAGTGGAGTTGTAAATACTCAAAAGAGATGTAACAGAAGCAACAGCAAGATCAATGTTAGTGAGCGCAATCTCATCCAGCAATTGAAATATTTCGTTGTCTCAAATAATGTTCAATCTTTAACAGATTAAAAACAATTCTACACCAATGCACAACATAAATGAAAAAAACGGACAACGCAAAGAAAGTTTTAAACGCGTCTATAAACCGCCAAATCAAATCAGCAGTTTCCCATTTTTTTCTCATAATACAACAACATTCTTCAGACTATACTTGGAGGATCTCCAGTCCAGCTACAAGCAGCTCTCGACCACCTGGTTCTAATACAATCCACCAACGGTGCATGCTGTACCGGTTTAGGCTGGTTCACTTCTGAATCTTTCCCAGAGCTGCTGCTCGGCATTGCACATGACATGTACTCCTCTGGTGTCCATTTAGGAGGAACAGAGACGTTTAGTTTCGTGAGCCGCGGCCTTTGCATAGGAACCATAGTCCCACCTTCCACGGCCATCGCTTGACCACCACCGTTTAAATCGGATTTCGCAATCCCGTTGAAATGAAAGATATCAAACACTTTCTTCCCCATCATCCCTGTTGAATCTTTTATTCCTCCCAAGTTCCGGTCTAACTCCAAGATCACTTGCCATAACTCGCTCCACACGATGAACCCCGTGGCAGAGATATCGTTCATCTTCTCTGTTGGGAGTCTAATGTTTGTTTCTTGAACAACTTGGTGGAAAGCCTCCACGCTGATGAATCCTCCTCCTCCGCTTTGGTCTCTTGCGTCGAAAGCTCTTCTTATCTGAGACTCTCTAAGCTCAAGCTCGTTTTCTTCTTGCACGGATGGATCGAGTGCAAACAGGACGGTGTAATGTGATTCGCTGCCAATAACCCATATTGGCCACCTGGGACATTTGAGATTCTGACCTACTTTGCAGAAATTGAGAGACTCGAGCAATGTGAGGAAGCCCACCTCCACGTTCTTGGATATTCCTTTTAGGAACATGCCGCCTCCAAGATCCATCCTTCCATCAAACACGTTTGGAACCGCTTCTCCACACAACAACAGGTTTACAATTTCCTGATAAAAAAAAGTATATAGATAAAGAAACAAGTTACGGACAAGTCTAGATTATGAAATGTGTTCGTTCAACTACCTGGGAGGCATGTCCAAATGGTGCAGTGACTAAGGGGAGGTCTGGATCATCTCTATCGGTTTGAACGGTGTCCTGTTCATGACAAAATATTCATTTATGGCTACAACAATAGAAATTCAATTACTATGGACAATTGTCGCTATTTCAAACATTCATAGACCAAAACAAGGAGGTTAATTATAATCTAGAGAATTGAAATGAATAATCTATATACAAAATCTACCATAATGATCGACTCTGAAACTTGATGCTTTGATTCTGTTGATATCAGAAATCAACATCTTGCTTTATTTCTTTCTGAAAGACAGAATTTAAGAATAATCTAGAAACCTAAACCAAAGAACCTAAACTTCATACGCATTTTTCTACTTATACTCCATGTATAAAATGCTGATGCAGTATTGTTAAAGATATGATCAGATTCACGCTTCTAATTGTTAGATACACAGCAAAACTAGCTAGCCCTATCAATTGAGAGTTTTCTCTATATTATGTAAATTCTCTTTTCTGGCAGTAACTCAGAAGTAAGAATTACATGACCAAATCAATGGATTCCAAGTCGGTCAAAAAACTTAACCCACTGAAACATCAATTCAACCCCTAAGTATTCCTTCTTGTACACATGTTAACCAAATATTAAAGCATAATAAAAAATTAAGGTTGTGTCGATACCAGTCCACGGGAGAGTAAAGCAGAAATGAGGAATAGCAAAGCACCCATGCCACTTTGGAAAGAAGTTATTGCGCCTTCTAGCTTATTAAGGGCATTGGATTGAGATGTGAATGTCTCAAATCTCAAGATCTTCTGCAAATCCGAAGCAGACTCAATGGGAAGCCTACCACCCATTGCCTGCCAATAATATTTAGAAGGAATCATCTAAGAGTCCAATGACTGCCAACCATTACTATGAAGAACTCGTAAAGTTTGACTAACCTCCTCTTTCTGATTAGTAATGGAATCATCAGGATTACTGAAACTCGCTATTACAGCACGATTATTGTTACCGCACATGAATAGAATCTCACACATGCTCCTGACAAGGGCCCTGAAAAAGCAGGGAAATACAATGACAAATGCTTAAAACTAAACCGTGATAACTGAAATTCCGATGTGAATCATACAGTCTTAACAAACCATCTGAGAAAAATCACCTTGTTTTTGCTTCTTCAAGTACAGAAGAGAAAGAGTCTGACGCAACATAACGATTTTCAGAAGATTTATCTATGTCATCAGGAAAGTAAAGAAGGTATTTCAGAACATATGCCTACACAGAAAATTGAACGGTCAGCATCAACTGTAACTGTAAGAATGTTCACATGCTAAAGACAGCCATCAACTACATTTTACTCAGACAACAGATCAGAACAAGAAAAGCAAGATAATTACTTGTAGTGCAGCTAAAACACCGCAGGGCCCACCTTCATGCTGCACTAAGCCTATAGTAGTTTCAGGATCAGGGCTAAACCTAAAAAAGTGTAGTCAAAACATTAGTCATATAATTAAATATGATAAATGATGTTTAAATTCCAGATAAAAGCGAGTTACAGATATGACAGTATAGGATATTACATTTCACAACATATACCACAATATGGAGAAATTACTGAGCATCAAGGATACAAATGAAAATTCAAGTAATTAAAAGTCCAGTGGGGAACTTTATTTCATTGAAGAAACAATAAGACATGTCTGACAGGAAAAGACTATGGAACACGACCACAATTATATTGGATCTACATACGAGAAGACAAATTTCTGATTTCTGAAATTAGAGTTGAACAATATACAATCACAAACATTATAATCAAGCATTTAAACTGTGTTCCCAGTTATAGCCATCAAAATTCAATTGCATTTCACTACAGCGTTTTTTCTAGAACATTTCGATTCTGATAGGTATGCAGCAATGGCATTCTGAAGTTTGTTTTATATATGACTGATTTGGTATGTTTGTGAAAAAAACTAAGAGAATGTAATATCTAAGGGATAATGGGTGTGTTTTTTACCAATATGGGTATGCTTTATCTTGGGTTATAATCAGATTTCTTCCAAGGGACCAGAGGGTTCATCTCTTGTTGCGAATACTCTGTATTCCTAGTCGGCAAAGCTCCGCCGATGGCAGCAAGTTTTGCATTTGGGGAGTTTAAATTTGCTTTTCTCTACATTTTCTATCAAAGTAGTTAGTCTATTTCCTCTTTGACTCTTTACTCTATCTAAACGTGAAATGGAAGGCCAAACTGTGAAAAGCTCAATGAGAAGAATCCAAAGGAAATGCAAGCCGGCTGAATACCAGCGTTGTGTAAACCGATATTGATACAAATACCTTAAACGACCATAAGTGACACTCTTAATCTATAAGGGCTTGGCTTGGATCCAATTCGCATCCGTTAACTAGTCGTCATTAACCATTTAAATCACAACTAATTATGACAAATTCTTTCTCTTCTAAGAAACATATCCATTTAGTATAACATGGCAGAAACAATCTAAGACTCTCCAACTATCTAATAAGATCATATACTTCTCAAACTCTCCAACTATTTAAGATTGACTGATTGAGGAAAACTTCGAATCCAAAGAATGAACTTCTAATATCCTTCTATATGAAATGTACACCATAATCGAGATGCCAAATACACTAAAGCTAATCTAAAAGCACCGAAATTTCAATCAAACTTCACCGTTAAAAGCAGGCGAATTTGGATCAATCCAAAAATGAAGTAAGCTAAGAAAAGAAAACACAAACGCTGATGAATAGTACCTTATGCCTTGATTAGTCCACTGTGCAAGGATACTTCTCGAGACGTCATTCCCAAACACCATAGTGAACAACTGGGCAGAATCTTCCGGCGATAACTTCTTCCCGGAAGAATCAACACCAACACCATCACCGTCACCAGATCCCAACTCTTTATCGAACTTCACAGGTTCTTCACCAACCGTAATTGGCGAAGCCAAAGCTCTGGGCTTAGCTTGAGCAGGAGGGCTTTTAGGAAACACCATCATCCGTTTCTCCGCCGCGGCAGCCATGATCTCTCGCTGCAACCGCCGGCTTTTGGCCTCCGGCGATTCGCCGGATGAACCACCGAATTGAGATCCGGATCCAGTTTCTTCAATTGGTTTGCTACGTTTCGGCTCCGGGGGATTGTGTTGCATACTCATTTTAAGAGCCAGTTTCAAATCTTCGTCCTCTTGATGATCCGCCATTGAAACTTGCCGCGTCCAAAGATCGCAGATTTGTGGAGAGAAGATGCTCAATACTTTCGCAATGTAAAAAATAGACTTTGATGTCTTTACAAAATCATAAATAGATGAAATTGAAGATTGTACAGGTTATGATTTTAGCGGTTTCAGGGAGAAAACGTAATCCGAATCTGCTAGATGAATAACAAAATAATTACATGTGGCAGAAGGGATAATCATAATGTATTTGGTGAATCAATAAGAGAGAAAATTTTCCAAATTTGGTTGGGCATCGACGAATTTAGGGTTCTCTTCTGATTTCAAACGATTTTAGGGCAAATAGACTCAAGAAAGGAAAGAATGTGGAAAACTTTTAAATCAGCTTATTATCAATATCGTCTTTTTCATCCGTTTTTTTTTTAATTCGTTGAGTGGTCAAATCTTTTTTAGTCAAGAGGTGGTCAGTTTTTGTGGATTCGAAGGCACATCAGTTCAGCGGATTTGACACTTTGTTCGTTCTTTGTGCACGCAGATTCAACCCCATATCCTCAAGTCGGTTTAAAGATTGTGAGTACGAGCGTTAGCGCGAGCATGAACATATACTAAACCCTAAATTTAGATGAAAATTCTCTAACGATTCTTCTGTGGATTTGAAAATTGTTTTAAAATTTTTAAAAATAAATAAATAAATAATAATAATAAATTAAATAAATTCCAAAACTTAGTTGGATCAGTCCAAAAATAGTTTGTAATGCTGGAAAAATTCAATCGGGAATTTCAACGAGCTCGCTATAACATTCTTTAAGCAATATTCGATCTTCATCGAAAAATGAGAATTCGAAACCGACCTCTGAAAGCTAATCCAAGCTCCAGATAAACCACTTCGATCATATATCGCCAAATTCAAGGCGATCAAAACAAAAATTGCAAACCCTAACGAAACAGTAGCCCTGCTCTTCCTCGAAATCAACTTATGGTACAAATCAAAGTTCAAGGAAGAGCTCATGCTTCGACCTACGGACTTACTCGACAATGTGCGGTATCGCTAACTTCGAGGACGAAACGTCCCCCGCGAAGCAAAATACCGTAATGAACAGCTATATCTCGTACCCTCCGGATCGAAGAAAGCAAATGTTCCACCTCTCAAAAGGGAGTCGCAGAGCAAAGGTCAGCATTCCTATCTCATAGAGAGCTTGTCCCGTGAAGTCGAGAAGGCCGAGGGAAAAAGCAAAAAGCCTAAAAAGACCTCGACCAAAAACAAGGATGAGGACCACGACAAGGCATCTCAAAAGCGATATCACGAAGTCAAAGTCGAAGTTCAAACTCCAGATTCTCCTCCTTCGGCGAGAAAAAGAATCAACCTGATTTTCAGTGAGCTAAGCCTTTGCGGCAGGTTAATGAAAGGCACATCGATTCAGCGGATTTGACACTTTGTTCGTTCTTTGTGCACGCAGATTCAACCCCATATCCTCAAGTCGGTTCAAAGATTGTGAGTGCGAGCGTTAGCGCGAGCGTGAACATTTACTAAACCCTAAATTTAGATGAAAATTCTCTAACGATTCTTCTGTGGATTTGAAAATTGTTTTAAAATCTTTAAAAATAAATAAATAAATAATAATAATAAATTAAATAAATTCCAAAACTTAGTTGGACCAGTCCAAGAATAGTTTGTAATGCTGGAAAAATTCAATCGGGAATTTCAACGAGCTCGCTATAGCATTCTTTAAGCAATATTCGATCTTCATCGAAAAATGAGAATTCGAAACCGACCTCTGAAAGCTAATCCAAGCTCCAGATAAACCACTTCGATCATATATCGCCAAATTCAAAGCGATCAAAACAAAAATTGCAAACCCTAACGAAACAGTAGCCCTGCTCTTCCTCGAAATCAACTTCTGGTACAAATCAAAGTTCAAAGAAGAGCTCATGCTTCGACCTACGGACTTACTCGACAATGTGCGGTATCGCTAACTTCGAGGACGAAACGTCCCCCGCGAAGCAAAATACCGTAATGAACAGCTATATCTCGTACCCTCCGGATCGAAGAAAGCAAATGTTCCACCTCTCAAAAGGGAGTCGCAGAGCAAAGGTCAGCATTCATATCTCATAGAGAGCTCGTCCCGCGAAGTCGAGAAGGCCGAGGGAAAAAGCAAAAAGCCTAAAAAGACCTCAACCAAAAACAAGGATGAGGACCACGACAAGGCATCTCAAAAGCGATATCACGAAGTCAAAGTCGAAGTTCAAACTCCAGATTCTCCTCCTTCGGCAAGAAAAAGAATCGACCTGATTTTCAGTGAGCTAAGCCTTTGCGGCAGGTTAATGAAAGGCACATCGGTTCAGCGGATTTGACACTTTGTTCGTTCTTTGTGCACGCAGATTCAACCCCATATCCTCAAGTCGGTTCAAAGATTGTGAGTGCGAGCGTTAGCGCGAGCGTGAACATATACTAAACCCTAAATTTAGATGAAAATTCTCTAACGATTCTTCTGTGGATTTGAAAATTGTTTTAAAATCTTTAAAAATAAATAAATAAATAATAATAATAAATTAAATAAATTCCAAAACATAGTTGGACCAGTCCAAGAATAGTTTGTAATGCTGGAAAAATTCAATCGGGAATTTCAACGAGCTCGCTATAGCATTCTTTAAGCAATATTCGATCTTCATCGAAAAATGAGAATTCGAAACCGACCTCTGAAAGCTAATCCAAGCTCCAGATAAACCACTTCGATCATATATCGCCAAATTCAAGGCGATCAAAATAAAAATTGCAAACCCTAACGAAACAGTAGCCCTGCTCTTCCTCGAAATCAACTTCTGGTACAAATCAAAGTTCAAGGAAGAGCTCATGCTTCGACCTACGGACTTACTAGACAATGTGCGGTATCGCTAACTTCGAGGACGAAACATCCCCTACGAAGCAAAATACCGTAATGAACAGCTATATCTCGTACCCTCCGGATCGAAGAAAGCAAATGTTCCACCTCTCAAAAGGGAGTCGCAGAGCAAAGATCAGCATTCATATCTCATAGAGAGCTCGTCCCGCAAAGTCGAGAAGGCCGAGGGAAAAAGCAAAAAGCCTAAAAAGACCTCGACCAAAAACAAGGATGAGGACCACGACAAGGCATCTCAAAAGCGATATCACGAAGTCAAAGTCGAAGTTCAAACTCCAGATTCTCCTCCTTCGGCGAGAAAAAGAATCGACCTGATTTTCAGTGAGCTAAGCCTTTGCGGCAGGTTAATAAAATCAGTAATCCCCCCCCCCCCCCCCCCCCCGCACCAAGGAAACTGTCGAGCAGCTCATCCAAGCTCCATAAGGTCGCCGGGGGAAGCGTGCGTAAGCTACTTGGTAGCTCATCAAAACCGATCTTCAACCAACTCTCGACACCTCAAATTAAAGTGTGTTTTAGCTCACGCACAGCTCAAAGATGTGCCAAGATGTGCCAAGATTCAATCAACTCGATCAAGGCATATCAACGCAAGGTCGAGTCCGCCACTGTGAACCTACCCTAGACGGACCCGACCACCAAATAAATTTTCTAGAAAGTGAAACGTTATCTCTGGACAAACCGCATGATGACGCACTTGTCATCTAGATCGCTATAGGCGGTTTTGACCTCATAAGGGTCATGATCGATACTGATAGCTCGGTAGATGTGCTGTTCTTCGACGCTTTCAGAAGCATAGGATACCAAATATCCATGCTGTCGAACGATCGAACTCCACTCACCGGCTTCGCCGGAGAAACCACCTATTCATTAGGAACCATCCAGCTCCCAGTCAAAGCTGGTGGTCCCATAAATACAATTGACTTGTGGTCGTAGACCGCCCATCTTCATTTAACGCCATACTTGGCAGACCCTGGCTCTATGCAATGAAAGTTGTAGCTTCCACATACCACCAATGCGTCAAGTTTCCAACCCCTCGGGGCACCAAAACGATATGTGGCTCCCAAGGATCCTCGAGAGATTGCTACATGGACATCTTCTTGCGGGCCAAGAAAGCTCATGTATAGCAATTACAGAAAGAGGAGGAGCTTGCAGTTCAGCAACTTAAACACAACAAAGACCCTTCTGTCTGCGAACCTCAAACAGAATTAATCGAGCAAGTATGCATAGACGAGGCCAACCCCGAAAGGTGTGTTGGCATCGGCGTCGATCTCGTGAAAACAATTCACGACAAGTAATTGATTTCCTAAAAGAAAACATAAGCACTTTCGCATGGTCCACCGTGAACATGTCGGGAATCGATACAAAGGTCACTGCACACGAACTCAACATCGACCCAACTATCAAACCCGTCAGACAAAAATGCCGCAAGCTCGGTCCAGATCAAGCTAAAGCAGTAAATTATGAGGTAGATAGACTACTCAAAGTGGGATCAATCAGGGAGGTTAAATACCCCTTCTGGTTGGCAAACCATGTGGTCGTCAAAAGAAAAATGGAAAGTGGAGAGTCTGCGTAGACTTTACCGATCTAAACAAGGCATGTCCGAAAGACAGCTTTCCACTTCCACACATCGACCGCCTGGTCGAAGCTACAGCTGGCCACCAGCTCTTGTCCTTCATGGACACCTTCTCTGGATATAATCAAATCAAGATGAATCCAGAAGACCAAAAGAAAACAGCTTTCATTACCGACCGAGGTACATACTGCTACAAATTAATGCATTTTGGCCTGAAAAATGCAGAAGCAACCTATCAACGGCTCGTGAACAAAAATGTTCGCGGATCAGCTCGGCAAGACTATGGAAGTGTACATCGATGATATGCTAGTTAAGTCTTCCAAAGACTCAGACCATGTCGCCCAGCTCAGGGAATGCTTCAAAATCTTAAACCAATATGAGATGAAGCTCAACCCAACCAAATGTACCTTCAGAATCGCCTCAGGTGAATTCCTCGGTTACCTAGTGACCGAACGAGGGATTAAGGCGAACCTGAAGCAAATCAAGGCATTCCTCGAAATGCCACCTCCCAGAATAACTAGGGAAGTACAACGCCTAACCGGTCGTGCTGCCGCCCTCAAACGTTTCATGGTTAACTAACAAGTGTCTCCCATTTTACCAGCTCTTCAAAGGAAACAAAAAATTTCAGTGGTACAAGATATGCAAGGAGGCATTAACCCAACTTAAAACTTACTTCACCGAGCCTCCTATCTTGGCTAAGCCGGTCGAAGGAGAACCTCTATACCTCTACATAGCGGTCTCTCCAGTTGCAGTAAGCGGCCTCTTAGTCGAGAGGAATTCAACGAGCAGAAACCAAACTTTTACGTAATAAAACTCTTATCGATGTCGAGACAAGGTATCCAGCTATGGAAAAACTAGCAGTAGCTGTAGTAATGTCAGCTCGCAAGCTTCGACCTAACTTTCAGTCACACTCAATCGTGGTAATGACCTCGAAACCTTTACGAACTATACTCCAAGTCCGAGCCAATCAGGACGCCTAACGAAATGGGCCATAGAGATTAGCGAGTATGACATCGAATATTGGACCAGGACATGTGCAAAAGCCGAAGTCTTGGCAGACTTTATGGCCGAGTTGGCCCCAGAAGCCAGCTCTGAAAGCTCATCATCCAAGACCTGGACTCTCTACGTATATGGAGCATCGTCCAAAAAAGGGTCTGGAGTCGAGGTCCAGCTCACCTCTCCCATTGGAGAGGTAATGGAACAATCTTTTCATCTAGGATTCATCTCGTCTAACAATGAGTCCGAGTATGAAGCACTCATAGACGGGCTCCGGCTCGCAATTGACGTTGGTGCAAGCGAGATCAAAGTTCACAGCGACTCGAGACTTGTAACTGGCCATTACAACGGCGAGTACGAAACAAGAGAGGTAATATTGCTGCATATTGCATGTATTTTGCATACATATAAGTTAGCTTTCCATGCACTTACATCACACTTTAGGCTAGATTGCATCACTTTAGGTCCTAGAGCATTCTTGCACCAGCATACGCATGTTCCTTGCATTTTGCATCATATTCAGGTTGTTTCTGGCTACTTTGGAGTCATGGAGGTTCGTGGACGTGCTGAGGCTAGTTTGGAGATTCGTGGGAGCATCGGATGTTTGCTAAGGACCAGAGATCGGGGAGCAGATCGAGCACGGCCGGTCGATCTAGATGAGATCGACCAGAAGATCGAGTAGTCCTTCTGATCCAAGGAATCTGATCGAGACGGAGATCGAGTGCAGCAATCGATCAAGTGGTACGGACGTAAATGATGCCATGCAGAGCGAGAGCCGGATCGAGTCTACCACTCGATCCGCCGAAGATCGATACCAAGATCGGATGCAACACTGAATCCACCAAAGAAGATCGAGACACAGATCGAGTAAAAGACACGATGTCCGAAGGCGATCAAGCAACATGCTCGATCTCGAGGTCGATCTCAGTCCTTTCAACCGTTTTTGGTCGCTAGCGAGGGGGGGACCATCGAGCTGTTTGGCCTACTTTGGGAAGGCGGCGATGATCTTTTCCCACACACTTTTTCATTCTTATCTTTTTTATGCTTTTTCTCTCTGGTTTGGAGACGATACGCCATTGTTAGACCTTAGAGGTTTTTTTCTTTGAATCTTGATATTTTAAGCTTAATCAATCTTTTTTATGTTTATGAGTTTATCGTTCATGCTTATTTCGGTTATTTCCATGTGTAGCGAGTAGTTTCATTTGGGTTTCGGGGTTGAGAGGATTCACAGGGTCTAAAGGGTTTTCAAGTTTGGTGTTTTCTCGTTTTTAATAGCTTTCTCTTCTAGGATGTTGAGTTCCTAAGGCTTAAAGAGTCTCACGTCAAGATCTTTATGATCAGAGAGGTCTCTTACCTTGACATGGTCCAGAGATCTCTGAAAATCACATCCTAGAGACTAGTTACCCTTTCCCAAACGCCATGGTAGTTTAGGGGACTAGTTAAGCCATGTTTTTGAAATCTAAGTTCATTGCCCTTCAACCTCTCTTTCCACCAAACGCCATGGGTTTGGAGGAGAGGATGAAAGAGTGATCCATACCGCAAGCCATAGATGGATCTTGTTTTGTTTTCAAGGCTTAGAGAATCTCACAAAGTGAGTATATCTAAAGTTTTCAAATCAAGCTCGGACCTTTGAAACCCCTAAACATGAATCTCAATCCTAGACCCTTCTTTCTTAGCATTCTTACATCTTCGTTAATCATTCGCTTGATACTCGTTGCATCCTGGTCGTTAGTTTCATTGCACTTGCACTTTTAGACGAGATCGATCCAAACTGCTCGATCTAGTGGTCGATCCCGTGGTCGATCCACTAGTCTATTTTTATAAATTCATAGCTTTGCATTTTAATCATTCTGTTCGTTCCTAGTGGTAGTTTAATCATCTATGGTATTTTTAAAATAGTTTTCTGCATCTAGTTTTTAGGATTTTTCACAATATCGCTTATCATTTGCTTAGCTTTACACTGCTCTTGCATTCTCTTTGCACTTTCTAGCTCCTAGGAATGGATTGACACTCACTTGCATACTGTACGACAACCTGGTTTTGCATTTGAGTTTTGATAGCCTCATTGCATCCTCACCTTGCAAAAATATTGTTATCAAATGGCGCCGTTGCCATTCTAGGAGTGTTAGAAAGCATAGAGATTTGGGGCTTAGTAAAGACTAAGCTTTACTTTGTTTAAGTTACTAATTTCTCTACTCTCAAACGTGTGTCTTTCAGGTACATGAATCTTCGTTCAAGGGGAGACAACAATCTACTTCAACCCTTGGACAACATTCATCAACTTGGTCATTCACGGCAAAGAAGAGTACGAGAACAAGCTAGAGCTTTTGAGGAGATTGTTCAGCACGGTTTGGTTGACTTTGAAGCTATGGCTGAACACGAGCATCCAGAGGGACCTCCTCCAGCTCACGGGGCAGTGGGAAGGGGCAATGGAAACCCCCAACATGCGGCTAGTCCCCCAAGGATCATAGGAGCCGGAGATGCTCCCAATACTCATCACAATAGGTTTGGGATCACTCCTCCTCCTGTACAAAACAACAACTTCGAGATTAAGACGGGTTTCATCTCAATGGTGAAAAACAATAAGTTTCATGGGCTAGCAATGGAAGACCCCTTGGAACACCTTGATAACTTCAAACAAGTATGTTGGATGATCAAGATAAACGAAGATGCTTTCAAGCTGCGTCTCTTTCCATTCTCTATTTCAGACAAGGCCAGGCATTGGGAGAAAACACTTCCTCAAGGCACGATCACTTCATGGGCCGAGTGTAAAAAGGCATTTCTCTCAAAATTCTTCTCTAGCACCAGAACAGCATGGCTTAGAAGCGAGATCAGCGGCTTCACGCAAAGGAACAATGAGACTTTCAATGAAGCCATGGAACGGTTCAAGGACTATACTATCCAATGTCCTCACCACGGCTTCAGCGAAGAGACTCTTCTAAGCACTATCTACCAAGGAGCTTCACCAAGGATTCGCTTGTTGCTTAACACGGCTAGTAAGGGGAACTTCCTTGGTCAAGAGGTAGAAGAAGGCATGAAGCTGATTAAGAACTTAGCACTAAGTGACGACAACTATGCTGAAGATTATGACCGTGCACCGAGAGGTTCTGAGCTAGAGTCTCACAAGAAAGAGTTGAAATCATTGCATGAGAAGATTGACAAGCTGGTGTTAGCTAACCAGAAGCATGTTCACTTTGTTGGTGAAGCGGATGAGAACCAAAAGGAGCTTGAGTTGAGCCAGGAAGAAGCCAATTGGGTGGCGGGACAGAACAACTACAAACCTCAAGGCTACACTCACGGTTACAACCAGAACAACAATCTCTCATACCATAGTACCAACGTCGCCAACCCTAAGGACCAAGTGTACCCTGCTCAGCAAGCAAAGCCTTTCGTACCCTACAACAAAGGTTTTCAGCCGAGTGGTGGCTTCTAAGGTCAAGGGCAGAGCAACTTTCATGGGCAACAGCAAGGAAACAATGGTTATACTTCAAACTACCCTTCGGGCTTTGCACCTCAGCAGCAACAGATGCAACAACAAGTTGATCCGGTTCAGGCCATGTTTCAGCAGCTGATCCAAGGGCAAGCCTCTACAAACCAAAAGTTTGCCGAGATGAACACTCGTTTAGACTCGTCTCCCACTGACTTCTCTACTTAGATCACCAACTTAAACAACAAGATCAAGCAGTTAGAGAAGGGAAAGGCAAGTACAAGTGGTCAGAATAGCTTACCGGGCAAGTGTGAGCAAAATCCCAAGGAATACGCCAATGCCATTACGCTAAGGAGTGGGAAAGAGCTAGCACCTACGGTTACTCCTTAGAACAACGAGGACGTTGTAATTCAAGAAGGGGAGGGTAAGCTTTCAGCTGATGATGAGATCAACTTTGACAATGTCTGGATTCAAGGGCCAAGAAGAGGAGACAAAGCGGTTGTTGAGAAGAAAGCGGAGCAAACTACTAAGGAGAAGGATGCTTATGTACCTCCACCGTATGTACCTAAGTGATGTCATTACATATTGCATACATTTTGCATACTCATTAGTTAGCTTTTCATGCATTTGTATCACGTTTTAGGTTAGATTGCATCACTTAGGGTCCTAGAGCATTCTTGCATCAGCATACGCATTTTTCTTGTATTTTGCATCACATTCAGGTTGTTTCTGGCTGCTTTGGAGTCGTGGAGGTTCGTGGACATGTTGAAGCTGATGTAGCAGTTCGTGGGAGCTCGGAAATATGCTAAGGACCAGAGATCGAGGAGCAGATTGAGCATGGCCGGTCGATCTAGGAGTTGATCGACCAGAAGATCGAGCCAACTAGGTGATCCAAGGAAAATGATCGAGACGGAGATCGAGTGAAGCAATCGATCAATCGGTACGGACGTAAATGACGCCATGCAGAGCGAGAGACAGATCGAGTACACCACTCGATCCAGCCGAAGATCGATATCGAGATCGGATGCAACACTCGATTCGCCGATGAAGATCGAGACCCAGATCGAGCCGAAGACACGATGTCCGGATATGATCGAGAGAACCACTCGATCCTGGAGTCGATTTCTGTCCTTTCAACCGTTTTTGGTTGCTAGCGAAGGGGGGACCATTGGCTTGTTTGGGCATTTTAGGCAAGGCGGCGACGCCCTTTGATAATAACTTTTAGATCCTTATCTTTTTCCTTATGTTTTCTCTCTCGTTTTCGTGAAGAACACCATTGTTGAAACTCGTTTTTCTCTTAAGCTTTTGTATTCGAATCGTTTCTGTTTAATCCAGTTTTCCTTTCATGTTTATCGTTTCGTTTCATATGCTTTGCTTGATTTACTCTATGTGTAGCGAGTAGTTTACTTTGGGTTCGGGGTTGAGAGGATTAAGGGATCAAAAAGGGTTTCGATCTTGGTTTATTTTTTCTAAACGTTTTTAAAGGCTATCTCTTCTAAGGTGTTGAAAGCTTAAAGCTTGAAGACTCTCACGCCAAGAGCTTCATGATCCGAGAGGTTCCTTACCTTGACAGGATCCAGGAGCCTCGGAAGATCACACCTTAGAGACTAGTTACCCCTTCCCAAAAGCCATGGAAGTTTGGGGGACTAGTTAAGCCATTTACTTGAAATCTGTTTTCCTTGCCTTTCGACCTCTCTTTCCACCAAAAGCCATGGGTTTGGAGGAGAGGATGAAAGAGTGATCTATACCGAATGCCACGGATAGATCTTGTTTTGTTTTCAAGGCTTAGAGATCCTCACCAAGTGAGTCGATCTAAAGTTTTAAACCCAAGGTCGAACCTTTGAAACCCCTAACCATGAATCTCAACCCTAGGCCCTTTCGTTTAGCATCTTTACGTTTCATTTCATCTTTCGCTTGTTATCTGATAGCATCCTGGTTATTAGCTTTACTGCTTTTACATTTTTAGACGAGATCGATTGTTACTGCTCGATCTAGTGGTCGATCTCGTGGTCGATTCACTAGTCGAATTTTAATAATTCGAAGCTCTTTCCTTTAATTAATCCGTTTGTTTCTCGTGGTAGTTGCTTTCTTTTTAGTATTTTTAAAATAGGTTTCACTCTGTTTAGGTTGCTGCATCTAGTTCTTAGATATTTTCTCATAAACTTTCTCATTTTGCTTAGATTTGCTTTAGTCCTTGCATTCTCTGTGCATTCTCTATCTCCTAGAAGTGGATTGACTCTCTCTTGCTTGCTATACTATGACATTGCTTGCATTAGAGTTTGATAACCTCTCTGCATCATAAACCCTCGCTAGAAAGCGTTTATCAAATGGCGCCGTTGCCATTCTAGGACTGTTTAGAGAACATAGAGATTTGGGTCTTAGCAAAGACTAAGTCTTTACCTTTTTCAAGTTATTAATACTTCTACTCTCAAACGTGTGTTTTCAGGTACATGAATCTTCGTTCAAGGGGAGACAACAATCTTCTACAACCCTTAGACAACATTCATCAACGTGGTCACTCACGGCAAAGGAGAGTCAGAGAGCAAACAAGAACCTTTGAGGAGATTGTTCAGCACGGTTTGGTTGACTTTGAAGCTATGGCTGAACACGAGCATCCAGAAGGACCTCCTCTAGCAAGACGGGGCAATGGAAACCCCCAACACGCGGCTAGACCCCCAAGGATCATAGGAGCCGGAGATGCTCCCAATACCCACCACAATAGGTTTGGGATCACTCCTCCTCCGGTACAAAACAATAACTTCGAGATCAAGCCAGGTTTCATCTCCATGGTGCAAAACAACAAGTTCCACGGCTTAGCAATGGAAGACCCCTTGGAGCACCTAGACAACTTCGAGCAAGTATGTGGGATGATCAAGATTAATGGCATATCCGAAGATGCTTTCAAGCTGCGTCTCTTCCCCTTTTCACTCGGAGACAAAGCTAGACATTGGGAGAAGACCCTCCCACAAGGCACCATCACATCATGGGCTGAGTGTAAGAAGGCATTCCTCTCCAAGTTCTTCTCAAGCACAAGGACAGCACGGTTGAGAAGCGAAATCAGCGGTTTTACTCAAAGGAACAACGAGACATTCAACGAGGCAATGGAGCGTTTCAAAGATTACACGATCCAATGTCCTCATCACGGGTTCAGCGAGGAGACACTTCTCAGTACCATATACCGTGGAGCTTCACCAAAGATCAGGTTGTTGCTTGATACAGCTAGCAAAGGGAACTTCCTCGGTCAGGAGGTAGAAGAGGGTATGGAGCTGATAGAAAACTTGGCGTTGGGTGATAGAAACTATGCTGAAGATTATGACCGTGCACCAAGAGGATCAGAGTTAGAGTCTCACAAGAAGGAGCTCAAATCGTTTCATGAGAAGATAGATAAGTTGGTGTTAGCTAATCAGAAGCATGTTCACTTTGTTGGTGAAGCTGATGAGAACCAAGAGGAGTTAGAGCTAAGCCAAGAAGAAGCAAATTGGGTGGCTGGACAGAATAACTACAAGTCTCAAGGCTACAACCAAGGCTACCAGAATAACAACCTCTCTTACCGAAGCACCAATGTAGCCAACCCTAAAGACCAAGTGTACCCTGCTCAGCAAGCTAAACCTTTCATCCCTTACAACAAAGGTTTTCAACCGAGTGGTGGTTTCCAAGGTCAAGGGCAGAGCAACTTCCAAGGGCAACAACAAACCAATAAGGGTTATACTCCTAACTACCCTCCTGGCTTTGCACCTCAGCAACAACAACCGATGCAACAACAAGTTGATCCGGTTCAAGCAATGTTTCAACAGCTAATACAAGGGCAAGCCTCTACTAACCAGAAGTTTGCTGAAATGAACACTCGCCTAGACTCATCTCTAACCGACTTCTCCACTCAGATCACCAACTTAAACAACAAGATCAAGCAGTTGGAGAAAGGGAAAGCAAGCACGAGTGGTCAGAACAGTCTTCCGGGAAAGTGTGAGCAAAATCCCAAGGAGTATGCCAATGCTATAACGTTGAGAAGCGGCAAAGATCTCCAACCTCCGGTCCCTACAAAGAACAACGAGGACGTTGTAATTCAAGAGGGGGAAGGTAAACCTTTGGCTGATGATGATGAGATAAACTTTGACAACGTTTGGATCCAAGGGCCGTGGAGAGGAGATAAGGCGGTCGCTGAGAAGAAAAGTGAGCAAACCACCAAGGAGAAGAACTCTTACGTGCCCCCACCTTACGTACCGAAGTTGCCATTTCCCGGTCGTTTCAAAAAGCAGCTCATCGAGAAGCACAAAATCTTGTTTGAGAAGCACCTGAGAGACGTGGAAATCAAGCTGCCTCTTGTTGATTGTCTAGCTATGATGCCCAAGTGCGCCAAGTTTTTCAAGGACACCCTTGTGAAGAAGAACAAAGAAAGCAAAGAGGTACTTGTTCTAAGTGAAGAGTGTAGCGCGGTTATACACAAGGAGATAGTTCCTAAGAAGCTGGGAGACCCTGGAAGCTTCACTATACCCTACGCTTTGGGTCCTCTAGAGTTCAAGAGTTGCTTGTGTGATCTCGGAGCTAGCATAAACTTGATGCCTCACTCCGTGGCTAAGAAGCTTGGTTTTACTCGGTTTAAAGACTGTCGGATCTCACTGGTGCTGGCTGATAGAAGCGTGAGGTTACCAGTGGTGCTGCTTGAAGATTTACCGGTACGAATCAGTGGTGTGAACGTACCCACGGACTTTGTCGTGTTGGATATGATGAGGAGCCTAAAGACCCACTCATCTTAGGGAGACCGTTCCTTGCAACCGCCGGGGCTATCATAGATGTGAAGAATGGGAAGATTGCCTTGCATTTGGGGAAGGAGATCAGGCTTGACTTCGACATCAACGAGGTTCTGAAGAAGCCAACCATTGAAGGGCAAGCTTTCTATATTGAAACAATGGATGCCTTGGCGGATGAGTTGCTGGAAGAGCTAGCTCTAGAAGACCATCTGAAGCTAGCACTAACTAAGGAGCCAGAGGAGTTTGGCTATGTGGACCAGAGAACGCAAGAGTACATGAACCTGCTGGATTCTAGGAAGATCGTCAAGAATGAAGAAGGTTGCTGCCTAGAGATCGACCCCGAGATCGACGCAATCACTCGATCCAGGAGTCAGATCGACAAGTCAATCGAGAACACAACTCGATCCGGTGCAACAATCGATGGACAGATCGAGAAGAATGCTCGATCAGGAAAAACAATCGAGTCGACGATCGAGAGAGACCTCCCGATCATTTTGGAGTCCAATCAAGAGATCGACTCAGCGTCTCGATCCCTTACTTGATCCCTATCAAATCAAGTAAGTGAATCGAGCGAAATGGCTCGATCTAGACGACATCGAGAGGAGAATCGACCGGAGGACTCGATCTCAGAAGGGATAGCGATGGAGGAAAGCAGTCTGAAGGGCAATGCCTCGGGTTCAAAGGAGAGTTCCAAGGAGGAAAGCAACAACAACAGCCACGAGGATGACTGGAGTGAGCTGTTAGCCCCAAAGGTGGACCTTAAGGAGCTTCCAAAAGGGCTAAGGTATGCTTTCTTAGGGCCTAATAATACTTATCCCGTGATAGTAAATGAAAACCTTAGTGATGATGAGTTGCACTCGCTCCTAACTGAGCTGAGAAAGTATAGGAAGTCCATTGGGTACTCTTTAAGTGACATCAAGGGCCTTTCACCAATGCTTTGCACTCATAGGATTCACTTGGATAATGAGAACGCCTCTTCTATAGAACATCAAAGGCGTTTGAATCCTAACTTGAAAGAGGTTGTTAAGAAGGAAATCCTTAAGCTTTTAGAGGCTGACGTGATCTATCCCATGTACACGTGGTGCCTAAGAAGGGAGGGATCACGGTCATAAGGAATGAAAAGGATGAGCTTATCCCTACTAGGACCATCACTGGTCATAGAATGTGTATTGACTATAGGAAGCTTAACCTTGCGACTAGGAAAGACCATTTCCCCTTGCCTTTTATTGATCAAATGCTTGAGAGTTTTGCAAATCACCCTTACTACTGCTTTCTCGATGGGTATAGTGGTTTCTTTCAAATCCCTATTCACCCAAACGATCAGGAGAAGACGACTTTCACATGTCCCTACGGTACCTTTGCATATCGAAGGATGCCGTTTGGATTGTGTAATGCACCGGCTACGTTTCAGCGGTGTATGATGTCTATCTTCTCTGATCTTATAGAAGAGATGGTAGAGGTGTTCATGGATGACTTCTCTGTGTATGGTGCGTCCTTTCCTGCGTGTTTGTTGAATCTTTGCAGGGTACTTAAACGTTGTGAAGAGACAAACTTGGTGCTGAACTGGGAGAAATGCCACTTCATGGTTAAGGAAGGGATCGTGCTCGGTCACAAGATATCAGAGAAGGGTATTGAGGTTGATCATGCTAAGGTGGAGGTCATGATGGGTCTTGAGCCGCCGGTTAATGTCAAGGGAATCAGAAGCTTCTTGGGACACGCAGGGTTTTATAGGCGTTGATTTCTCCAAGATTGCTCGCCCTCTTACACGGCTGTTGTGCAAGGAAGCTGAGTTTGTATTCGATGAGGAGTGTTTGAAGGCTTTCGGGACCATCAAGGAAGCCCCTACATCAGCTCCTATAGTCCAAGCACTAGACTGGTCTCTTCCCTTTGAGATCATGTGTGATGCTAGTGACTATGCCGTAGGAGCCGTTCTTGGTTAGAAGAAAGACAAGAAGCTACACGTGATCTATTATGCCTCAAGGACCTTGGATGACACACAATCACAATACACCACTATGGAGAAGGAGTTGCTTGCAGTAGTCTTCGCCTTTGAGAAGTTCAGATCATATCTGGTTGGCTCCAAGGCTATTGTATACATGGATCACGCTGCCCTACGATACATCTACTCGAAGAAAGACACTAAGCCTCGGCTCTTAAGATGGATTCTCTTACTCCAGGAGTTTGATATGGAGATTAAAGACAAGAAAGGGATAGAAAATGGAGTCGCTGACCACCTCTCACGGCTAAGGATCAACGAGTCTCTCCCCTTAGATGACTCTCTTCCAGAAAAGCAGCTTATGGTGATTACTACGGCTGTTTGTGGGAAGCTAGAAGGTAGGTTTGAGGAGGTGCTGAATTTCAAAGAGGAGGATCTACCGTGGTATGCTGATGTGGTGAACTATCTAGCGTGTGGTGAGGAGCCAACACATCTCAACAGCTATCACAAGAAGCGGTTTATGAGGGAGGCTAGTGACTATTTTTGGGACGAGCCCTACTTATACAAAATAGGAGTAGACAGCCTGTACCGGAGATGTGTTACAAAGGAAGAAGCCAGGGACATCCTCTACCATTGCCATGGCTCTTCTTACGGAGGACACTTCGCCTCATTCAAGACAGCCATGAAGGTGTTGCAAGCCGGTTTCTGGTGGCCCTCCATTTTCAAAGATGCACACGAGTTTGTGAAGAGCTGTGAGGCATGTCAGCGAGCAGGGAACATAACTAAGAGGAACGAAATGCCTCAAGTTCCTATCTTCGAGGTTGACGTGTTCGACGCGTGGGGGATTGACTTCATGGGACCTTTCCCTTCTTCATACAGCAACAAATACATCTTAGTAGCTGTGGATTATGTCTCCAAATGGGTTGAGGCTGTTGCTTCCCCTACAAATGACTCTAAGGTGGTAATCAAGTTGTTCAAGAGTATCATCTTCCCGAGGTTTGGGGTACCCAAGGTTGTTATAAGTGATGGAGGAAGCCACTTTATAAACAAGGTCTTTGAGAACCTCTTGAGAAAGTATGGGGTTAAGCATAAGGTGGCTACACCGTATCATCCTCAAACAAGCGGTCAAGTGGAGGTCTCCAACAGGCAAATCAAAGCTATTCTAGAGAAGACCGTCGGAGCCACAAGGAAAGACTGGGCAGTGAAGCTGGATGACGCTCTTTGGGCCTACCGTACCGCTTTCAAAACGCCGATTGGTACAACTCCTTTCACTCTACTCTATGGCAAAGGCTGTCACCTCCCGGTTGAGCTGGAACACCGTGCGTTATGGGCTGTGAAGAGGCTGAACTTTGATCTCAAGACGGCTCAGGAGAGGCGCCTTATTCAGCTACACGAACTGGACGAGTTGAGGCTGAATGCTTACGAGAGCTCCCGGATATACAAGGAGCGGACTAAGGAGGCTCATGACAAGAAGTTGGTTGCCAAGGAGCTTAAGGAAGGAGGACTAGTGTTGCTGTACAACTCGAGGCTCAAACTCTTCCCGGGTAAGCTGAAATCAAGGTGGAGCGGACCGTTCGTGATTCAAGAAGTCTTGCCGTATGGAGCTGTTACTCTGATGGGAAAAAGTGGCAGTGCATTCACCGTCAACGGACACAGAGTCAAGCCCTACTTGGCAGACAGCTATGACAAGGAGAGTACCTCGGTGCTTCTCCAAGACCCACCATCCGCCTAGACCAAGTAAGGTCTAGCTAAAGACGTTAAAGAAAGCGCACTTGGGAGGCATTCCCATGTTTATCTTGTACATATCTCTGCTTTATTTCCTTCAGTTTTATGTTTTTATTTTGCAAGTGTGTAGGAACAGGTATAAGGAGTCTAAACCTTGACTTTGAGGGCTTAAAAAGGCAATAAGGGTTAGAATAAGGCTAGAGATCGAGTGCTAGATCGACTGATCCTGGCTCGATCTTTGCTAGATCGAGTCAGTGAATCGAGAGGAGCCAGTCGATCTAGACGAGAACGAGTGACAAGATCGACCTTGACGAAAAAGGATCGATCGATCCAAATCGGATAGACCGATCTAATTTCTCTCGGGAAAATCTGTTGAAAACAGATCGATCACTCGACTCGATCCATCACTCGATCTATGCCAAATCGACCCCTAAATCGAGGACATAGGTCGATCATGAGGACTTAGCCGAGGAGCCAACATCTCAATGATCGAGAGAGCCAATCGATCCAGGACTCGATTCACTATGAATCGAGTCTCAAATCGAGTAACCCTCTCGATCTAAGCCATTTTGGGCAAGAGATCGAGTCCTATATCGACCAAATGGACTCGATCTCATGCCGAGGTAACATTTTTCTTTTCCTCCTTTACTCTTTTCCCTCCAACTTTTGAATTCAAAACTTGGTCAAGGCAAGCATCTTTGACCAGGAAAGATGTGCCTTGACCAAGACTTTGTCAGAAACCACTTTGACTACCCATTGTTTTGGTTTTGCTAAGTCTTTAAATATTTCAAACAACCTCTCACCCTCTCATTCCTGTTTTGCTCGAGAATTTTAAACAAAGAGAGTGAGAGTTTCAATTTTTAAAAGCTAGCAAAGATATTCTAAACTTCTTGCAAAGGTATTTTCAAAGATTTAATGGTTTAATTTTAGAAAATCTCCTTTAATATCGCAAGATCTTGTTTTAGAATATAGGATCGATTTTGAATTTTTAAAACTAGCTAAGTAAAAGGAAAAATTCTAGATTTTTCATTATCTAAAGATTTGATTCCCTTTTATTTAGCTATGATTTTTATTTATTCCCCAAAATTCTAGGGTAGCCTTTTATAAATTCTCTCCTTCTCTTCTCTCATTCTCATCAAACCGCCGTGTACTTATCAATATCTTTAGAAATTTGTTTCAGGAACCATGGCCCCAAAGAGATCAAGAGAGGAGCAAGCACAAGAAGGAGAAGGACAAGAAGTGGCAGTTCAAGAGAGGGTTAGATGGAGCAAGGATGAGAAGAGGGATAAGAAGCGGCTAGAGAGGCTCCGGTTGAGCCTACCAAGTTTGCTGATCGAGAGCTGTTGTCTAAGCTCGGGATTCTTGGGGACTTCGACCAACTCCTCAAGAACATTGGCTTAAGATGTCTGTCACGGATGGATTGCCCAACCATTCCTGAAGTGACAATAGACTTCCTTGTCACCTTGGAGTTCCGGTATGAGAATCCTAGTGCACCCGTCCCTTCTCAAGGCCGCCTCTACTTCAAAGTTGGACGTCAAGCCTATACACTCTCCATCCCTGAGCTATGCCAAGCCTACGGTCTCAACGCTGATGCACACAAGGTCGAGTTCCCAGCCTTCAAGAAAGCCGACGAGTTTTGGGACCTGATCAGCAATGAGGACTACAAAGCCAACACCGCCAAGATCAAGCGAGTAAGGAGCCCGGTGCTGAGGTATACTCTGAAGCTGATTGCCAACACGTTCAGTGGAAGGTCTTTTGCCCCTACGGTCACGAAGACAGAGCTGTGCTTCCTGTTCCAAGGCGTGAAGCACTTGGTGTGTGATCCGGATGCAAACGACGAGCCTATGGAGGATGAACTCGGCGATGAAGTGAACTACGGCTGTGTGCTCGCGGCTTCTCTGGTGAAGTACAAGGCTTATGCCTTACGGTGCAAGGCAACCTCCTCTTACATTGGCGGTTTCCTTACTTCTCTGTTCGTGCAAGCCGGTGTGCCCATTCATGACTTTGCTCACGTCCCAAACAGAGCTTTCATGGATGAAGCATACATGAGGAATACTGATAGCTTGGGACGCACACCAGCAGAAGGGTTCTATGCCTACCTCTTCATAGATGACGAAGACAAGAAGAGAGTATGCATCCTTCCCAACAGAGATGAAACCGAGCTGCTTGGTGTTGGGAACATCGAGTTCTTGCCCACGGAGGAAGAATGCTTTGCCCCTTTAGGAGGACCGCCTACTTCAGCAATTGCCCCGCGTCAAAGGTCAGAGTCTTCAGGCATGGAAGATGAGATGCCCGAGGCTTACACACTTCCCAAGCTGGACTTTGAGCCGAGGACAAAAACCGAGAAGTTCCTAGCATCGGTGGTAGAGATGCAAAGGAAGATTAACAAGTGGCAAGGCAAGATGCTGAAGAAGCTTGGGAAGAAAGTCAAAGCACTTCAGGGAGGCACGCCTAAGTCAGCTGCAAGTCAAGAGATGCAACAACCCGAGAAGAGAAGGCTCTCAACCGGAGGAGTTGTGATCCGCGAGACCCAAGGAGACAACATTCAGCCGGCGCGCCACTCTCTCCAAGAACCAGCTGACAAAGGCAAAGCAACGATCTCTAGCTCCTCTGGAACATCCTCAAGTTCCAGCCGAGCCTAGACCAGAGGTAAACAACCTTCTTCCATTGTATATAACCGCTCATGTTTGTTTCTTTTGCATTGTGTTTTGATGCTCCTTCGGATGAGTTTGCCACCGGAACGGTGTCAAGCAAGTTTGGGGGAGTATATGTGTGATTTGACTTGTGTTCTTTGATCTTATTTTCCTTTTTGCATCCTTGAGTCTTTAGTCATGAAAAATTGGTAAAATTTTTAAAATTTTTTTAAAGATTCATGTAGTTGCATTCATCTTTTTTTTAAAACATGTTAGGATTGAGTCTAGAGTTTCTCATATCACATAAGTTGTTTGCATTTTGCATAAGGGGTTAGAATTTCTTACAAATGTGTTTTTACTTATGAATTGTTTCAATGCCCTAGTTGGTAGTTCTCTAATGCTTTGTCTATGCTTTGAAAGTAAGTTCTTACCATGCTTGGATCACTTGTTAGGATTTTCGTGGCTTGAATTGAACTCTCATGATTTGAAACTCATTCTAATAAGTGAAAACCTTAATTTGAAATTCTAATTATCATTCTTATGCATTTGAAAATGAACACATGGTTTTAAAATATTTAGGCTCTCTTCTTCCTTTTTACCACTCTTTGTGAGCCTAAGTAGAACTCCCTCCTTGAACCTTACCCTCCTTTGAAGCCAAATGTTCTTGTGTGACATCTTTGTGAGGCCTTCCTTTCGGTTTGAACTTGGCATAAAGTGTTAGGTTTAGGCGACATGATTTGGTTTTCATATTGTTGCTAGCTTTGCATTTTGAAGCTAGGTGTAGGCTTAGGATAAGTTTGGGGGATCATTGGGGTTGCTTTCTTATCTATTTGTTTTCGGTTTCAAAGTGTTTGTGTTTTAAGGAAAGAAATGAGGTTTTAAGTGAAATGTTGTTTTTAAAAAACTAAGTATGCTCTAATTTCAGGAAGTAGCTCTCCATAATAAAATAAAATAAAAAGAGCAAAGAAAAGAAAAAGAAATAAAAAAGGAGCCTAAGTGCCAAATAAAGAAAAAAAAATAAAAGAGAAAAAAAAATAATAATAAGAGAGCTACCAATAAGAAATTTCTAAAGAGCAAAAGTATTTTTCAAAACTTTTTCACTAGCCTAAAAGTTTAAAAATGTCTTTATTTTGAATTGGGGATTGCTAAATTTGTGAAGGAAAGGGTAGACTCTTAAGTGGTGAGTGAGGATAAAATTTCTTAAATGAGAGGGGTATAGGATCATTTGATAGTTTACATGGGTAGATGAGAATCTAATCATGTATGCATAAATTGTCTTTACCTTTAGCATTATGCATAAGTTCAACAATTTTCGAGAGAAACCCTTAATCTATTTATAAACCCTTTTCAAATGAGATCATTCTATGCTCATAACCACAACCCTTAGCCAAATGTGTTTTGCTTTAAAGTACATAAGTTTGATTCATGGTTCGAATGTTAATGAATGTTAAAGGATGAGTTTCTTTGATTGTTAGGAATAGGAGAGTCATGATTTGAATTTCTTTGTGTGATGAGTATGGCTAAGTTCTTTAGAGTATGAGTGTAAGCATAGCATTTTAAAACTGTTAACTAGGACATTGAGATTGATTCATTTGAAAGGCACCTTTGCAAAAAGTTTAAAACCCCATTCATTTTTCTGAAAACCTCTCTTCCTTACTTATTTTCTGTTGCTTGAGGGCAAGCAAGAAGTAAGTTTGGGGGAGTTGATGTCATTACATATTGCATATATTTTGCATACTCATTAGTTAGCTTTTCATGCATTTGTATCACGTTTTAGGTTAGATTGCATCACTTAGGGTCCTAGAGCATTCTTGCATCAGCATACGCATTTTTCTTGCATTTTGCATCACATTCAGGTTGTTTCTGGCTGCTTTGGAGTCGTGAGGTTCGTGGACGTGTTGAAGCTGATGTAGCAGTTCGTGGGAGCTCGGTAATATGCTAAGGACCAGAGATCAAGGAGCAGATCGAGCATGGCCGGTCGATCTAGGAGTTGATCGACCAGAAGATCGAGCCAACTAGGCGATCCAAGGAAAATGATCGAGACGGAGATCGAGTGAAGCAATCGATCAATCGGTACGGACGTAAATGACGCCATGCAGAGCGAGAGACAGATCGAGTACACCACTCGATCCAGCCGAAGATCGATACCGAGATCGGATGCAACACTCGATTCGCCGATGAAGATCGAGACCCAGATCGAGCCGAAGACACGATGTCCGGATATGATCGAGAGAACCACTCGATCCTGGAGTCGATTTCTGTCCTTTCAACCGTTTTTGGCTGCTAGGGAAGGGGGGACCATTGGCTTGTTTGGGCATTTTAGGCAAGGCGGCGACGCTCTTTTTCAATAACTTTTAGATCCTTATCTTTTTCCTTATGTTTTCTCTCTCGTTTTCGTGAAGAACACCATTGTTGAAACTCATTTTTCTCTTAAGCTTTTGTATTCGAATCGTTTCTGTTTAATCCAGTTTTCCTTTCATGTTTATCGTTTCGTTTCATATGCTTTGCTTGATTTACTCTATGTGTAGCGAGTAGTTTACTTTGGGTTCGGAGTTGAGAGGATTAAGGGGTCAAAAAGGGTTTCGATCTTGGTTTGTTTTTTCTAAACGTTTTTAAAGGCTATCTCTTCTAAGGTGTTGAAAGCTTAAAGCTTGAAGACTCTCACGCCAAGAGCTTCATGATCCGAGAGGTTCCTTACCTTGACAGGATCCAGGAGCCTCGGAAGATCACACCTTAGAGACTAGTTACCCCTTCCCAAAAGCCATGGAAGTTTGGGGGACTAGTTAAGCCATTTACTTGAAATCTGTTTTCCTTGCCTTTCGACCTCTCTTTCCACCAAAAGCCATGGGTTTGGAGGAGAGGATGAAAGAGTGATATATACCAAAAGCCACAGATAGATCTTGTTTTGTTTTCAAGGCTTAGAGATCCTCACCAAGTGAGTCGATCTAAAGTTTTAAACCCAAGGTCGAACCTTTGAAACCCCTAACCATGAATCTCAACCCTAGGCCCTTTCGTTTAGCATCTTTACGTTTCATTTCATCTTTCGCTTGTTATCTGATAGCATCCTGGTCATTAGCTTTACTGCTTTTACATTTTTAGACGAGATCGATTGTTACTGCTCGATCTAGTGGTCGATCTCGTGGTCGATTCACTAGTCGAATTTTATTAATTCGAAGCTCTTTCCTTTAATTAATCCGTTTGTTTCTCGTGGTAGTTGCTTCCTTTTTAGTATTTTTAAAATAGGTTTCACTCTGTTTAGGTTGCTGCATCTAGTTCTTAGATATTTTCTCATAAACTTTCTCATTTTGCTTAGATTTGCTTTAGTCCTTGCATTCTCTGTGCATTCTCTATCTCCTAGAAGTGGATTGACTCTCTCTTGCTTGCTATACTACGACATTGCTTGCATTAGAGTTTGATAACCTCTCTGCATCATAAACCCTCGCTAGAAAGCGTTTATCACTAAGCTACCTTTTCCTGGCCGTTTCAAGAAGCAACTCATAGAGAAGCATAGAGTCTTATTTGAGAAGCATCTTAAGGACGTAGAAATCAAGCTACCTCTCGTTGACTGCCTTGCAATGATGCCTAAATGCGCCAAATTCTTCAAAGACACTCTCGTGAAGAAGAATAAGGAAAGCAAGGAAGTTCTTGTTCTAAGTGAGGAGTGTAATGCTGTGATACATAAGGAAATAGTCCCTAAGAAGTTGGGAGACCCTGGAAGCTTCACTATACCTTGCGCTTTAGGTCTTTTGAAGTTCAAGAGTTATCTTTGTGATCTCGGAGCTAGTATAAATTTGATGCCTTATTCCGTGGCAAAAAAGCTTGGCTTTACCCGTTTCAAGGACTGTAGAATCTCGTTGGTACTGGCTGACAGGAGTGTGAGGTTACCCGTGGGGCTACTTGAAGATCTACCGGTGAGAATCAGTGGTGTGAACGTGCCTACGGACTTCGTTGTGTTGGAGATGGATGAAGAGCCTAAGGATCCGCTCATTCTTGGAAGGCCATTCCTTGCAACCGCCGGGGCTATCATTGATGTCAAAAATGGGAAGATTGCTCTACACTTGGGGAAGGATATAAGGCTGGACTTCGATATCAATGAGGTTCTGAAGAAGCCTACTATAGAAGGGCAAGCTTTTTACATTGAAATGTTGGATGCCTTAGCGGATGAGTTGCTAGAAGAGTTGGCTCTGGAGGATCATCTGAAGCTGGTATTGACTAAGGAGCCAGGAGAGTTCGGTTATGTGGATCAGAGGACTCAGGAGTACGTCAACTTGCTTGATTCGAGGAAGGTTGTGCTTGAAGATGTAGGCGTTTTCCTAGAGATCGACTCCGAGATCGATGATATTACTCGATCAAGGGGTCAAATCGACAAGACAATCGAGATCACAACCCGATCCGGTGCAGAAATCGATAGTCAGATCGAGCAAGGTGATCGATCCAGGAAAACAATCGATTCCGAGATCGAGAAAGGCCTTCCGATCAGTTTGGGGTCTAATCTAGAGATCGACTCAGCGTCTGGATCCCTCACTCGATCCACATTAAATCGAGTGTGTGAATTGAGCGAAACTGCTTGATCTAGACGACATCGAGAGCAAGATCGACCTGACGACTCGATTTCAGAAGGGATAGCGGTTGGAGAAAGCAGCCTCAAGGGCCATGTCTCGGGTTCTAAGGAAGGTTCTAAGGAGGAGAACAACAGAAACAGCCACGAGGATGATTGGAGCGAGCTGTTAGCCCCAAAGGTGGACCTTAAGGAGCTCCCAAAAAGGCTAAGGTATGCTTTCTTAGGGCTTAACGAAACCTATCATGTGATTGTGAATGAATATTTGAGTGATGATGAGTTGCAATCACTATTAACTGAGTTGAGAAAGTATAGGAAGGCCATTGGGTACTCTCTAAGTGACATCAAGGGCCTTTCACCAATGCTTTGCACTCATAGGATTCACTTGGATAATGAGAACGCCTCTTCTATAGAACATCAAAGGCGTTTGAATCCGAATTTGAAAGAGGTTGTTAAGAAGGAGATTCTTAAGCTTTTAGAGGCTGACGTGATCTATCCCATAAGTGACAGCACGTGGGTTTCTCCCGTACACGTGGTGCCTAAGAAGGGAGGGATCACAGTCATTAAGAATGACAAAGATGAGCTTATACCTACTAGGACTATTACTGGACACCGTATGTGTATTGATTATAGGAAGCTTAATCTTGCTACTAGAAAGGATCATTTTTCCTTGCCTTTTATTGATCAAATGCTTGAAAGACTTGCTAATCACCTCTACTAATGCTTCTTGATGGATATAGTAGATTTTTCCAAATACCAATCCATCCCAATGATCAGGAGAAGATGACTTTTACATGCCCTTATGGCACATTCACATATCGAAGGATGCCATTCGGGTTGTGTAACGCACCGACTACGTTTCAGCGGTGTATGATGTCGATCTTCTCCGATCTAATAGAAGAGATGGTAGAGGTGTTTATGGATGACTTCTCGGTCTATGGTGCGTCCTTTTCTGCGTGTTTGTTGAATCTTTCCAGGGTACTAAAGCGTTGTGAGGAGACAAACTTGGTGCTTAATTAGGAAAAATGCCACTTCATGGTGAAGGAGGGGATCGTGCTTGGACATAAGATATCAGAGAAGGGTATTGAAGTCGACAAAGCAAAGATTGATGTGATGACAAGCCTTGAGCCGCCAGTTAACGTCAAAGGGGTGAGAAGCTTCTTGGGACACGCCGGCTTCTACAGGCGCTTCATTAAAGACTTCTCTAAGATTGCACGCCCTCTCACTCGGCTGTTGTGCAAGGAGGCTGAATTCGTCTTTGATGAGGAGTGTTTGCAAGCTTTCGTGACCATCAATGAGGCCCTAGTATCTACGCCTATAGTGCAAGCACCAGACTGGACTCACCTTTCGAGATTATGTGTGATGCTAGTGACTATGCCGTGGGAGCCGTTCTAGGCCAAAGGAAGGATAAGAAGCTGCACGTGATATACTATGCTTCAAGAACCTTGGATGACACGCAAATAAGGTACACTACTACAGAGAAGGAGCTATTGGCGGTTGTATTCGCCTTTGAGAAGTTCAGGGCTTACCTCGTGGGTTCCAAGACCATAGTTTACACAGATCACGCAGCTTTACGTTATATCTATTCCAAGAAGGACACTAAGCCGAGGCTTTTGAGATGGACCCTCTTGCTTCAAGAATTTGACATGGAAATCAAGGACAAGAAAGGGATAGAGAACGGCGTTGCTGACCATCTCTCTCGGTTAAGGATCAACGAGTCTCTTCCTTTAGACAATTCTCTCCCTGAGGAACAACTCATGGCAATCACTACGGCTGTTTGTGGGAGCTTAGAGGGGCAGTTTGAGGAAGTTCTGAGCTTCAAAGAGGAGGATCTCCCTTGGTACGCGGATATTGTGAACTACTTGGCATGTGGGGAAGAGCCGTCGCATCTTGACAACTACTATAGGAAGAAGTTCATGAGAGACGTGAGCCACTACTATTGGGATGACCCCCTATTTATACAAGAGAGGAGTGGATAGCCTGTACAGAAGATGCGTGACAAAGGAGGAAGCGAGAGACATCATCTTTCATTGCCATGGTTCTTTGTATGGCGGGCATTTTGCTTCATTCAAAACCGCCACTAAGGTCTTACAAGCCGGCTTCTGGTGGCCGTCCATCTTCAAAGACACCCATGAGTTCGTGATGAGCTGCGAGGCATGTCAAAGAGCAGAAAATATTACCAAGAGGAATGAGATGCCTCAAGCTCCCATATTTGAGGTAGACGTCTTTGACGCGTGGGGCATAGACTTCTTGGGGCCGTTTCCTTCATTATACGGCAACAAGTTCATATTAGTGGCTGTTGACTACGTCTCTAAGTGGGTTGAGGCCATTGCTTCCCCAACACACGACTCTAAGGTAGTGATCAAGCTCTTTAAGAGCATTATTTTCCCAAGTTTTGGAGTTCCCAAGGTGGTGATAAGCGACGGAGGGAGCCATTTCATCAACAAGCTGTTTGAAAATCTGCTAAAGAAGTATGGTGTGAAGCACAAGGTAGCTACGCCTTACCATCCTCAAACGAGTGGCTAAGTGGAAGTCTCTAACCGTCAGATCAAGGCGATACTCGAGAGAACAGTTGGGACTACTCAGAAGGATTGGGCAGTGAAAATAGATGACGCTTTGTGGGCGTACCGGACTGCTTTCAAAACGCATATTGGTACCACTCCTTTCACTCTTCTCTACGGTAAAGGGTGTCATCTTCCTGTTGAGTTGGAACATAAGGCGTTGTGGGCTGTGAAGCGGCTGAATTTTGATCTGAAGAGGGCTCAGGAGAAGCGTTTGATCCAGTTGCACTAGCTTGATGAGCTAAGGCTGGACGCCTACGAAAGCGCTATGATCTACAAGGAGCGTACCAAGGCTGCTCATGACAAGAAACTGGTGCCTAAGGAGCTTAAGGTAGGGAGTTTGGTACTGCTTTAAAACTCGAGGCTCAAGCTCTTTCCAGGAAATCTGAAGTCATGGTGGAGCGGTCCGTATGAAATCAAGGAAGTATTACCTTACGGAGCTGTCACGTTGGTGGGCAAGAGTGGGAAATCATTTACAGTGAACGGACACAGGGTTAAGCCATACATGGCGAGTGCATTTGACAAGGAGAGCACCTCAATGCTTCTCCAAGACCCACCATCTGCCTAGACCATGTAAAGTCTAGCTAAAGACGTTAAAGAAAGCGCACTTGGGAGGCATTCCCATGTTTATCCTGTACATATCCTTGCTTTATTTCTTTTCCAGTTTTATGTTTTTGTCTTATGAGTGTGTAGGAACAAGTGTGAGGGACGCATGACATGATCTGAGTTCAAATAGGAGTATGAAGGGGGCGAGTATAAGCTAGAGATCGAGTGCTAGATCGACTCATCCTGGCTCGATCTTTGCTAGATCGAGCTGGTGAATCGAGAGGAGCCAGTCGATCTAGACGAGATCGAGTAGACAGATCGAGTGACAAACTCGATCTAAAATGTCTCGGGAAATTCTTGGAGTTTAGATCGATCGATCCAAAAATGAATCGACCAATCTATTTTCTCTCGGGAAAATCCCTCATAGACGGATCGATTAGTCAACTCGATCCACCACTCGATCCAAGCTAAATCGACCCCTGAATCGATAGCATGGCTAGATCACGAGGACTTAGTCGCAATTTCAAAAACTCAAGGAACGAGAGAGCCAATCGATCCATGACTCGATTCAAATCGAATTGTGCCCTAAAAAGTCGAGTAACCCTCTCGATCCAAGCCATTATGGGCATGAGATCGAGTCCTAGATCGACCAAAGGGACTCGATCTCGTGCCGAGGTAACATTTTCTTTCCCTCCTTTATTCTTTTCCCTCCAGTTTTTAAATTCAAAACTTGGTCAAGGCAAACATCTTTGACCATGAAAGATGTGCCTTGACCAAAACTTTTGTCAGAAAACCACTTCTTTTACCCATGGTTTTGTTTCTTGTTAGCCTTTAAATGTTTTCAACAACTTCACACTCTCTCATTCTTATTTTCTCGAACTTTTAAGCAAAGAGAGTGAGAGTTATTTGTTTCTAAAGGCTAACAAGCTTCTTCCACAATCTTTGCAAAAAGGTATTTTCGGATCTTTGATAAAAATCTTTAGGAAAATCCCCTTTTATTTCGCAATTGATTGTTTTAGATGCTAGAGCGGTTTTGAATTTTTAAATTTAGCTAAATAATAGGAAAAATTCTGGATTTTCTAGCATCTCTAGATTTGATTCTCTATTATTTTGCCATAATTTTTATAAATTCCCCAAAATTCTAGGGTATTAAGTATAAGTTTTCTTCTTTGCCTTTCTTCTTCTCTCATCCGATCGCCGTTTTGCTCATTACCTTGCTTGAGAAACTTGTTTCAGGCACGATGGCTCCCAAGAGAACGAGAGAGGAGACGGCACAAGAAGGAGAAGGTAAGGAAGTGGCTGTTCAAGAGAGGGTTTGGTGGAGTAAGGACGAGAAGAGGGATAAGAAGCGGCTGGAAAGGCTTCGGTTCGAGCCTACTAAGTTTGCAGACTGGGAGCTGCTGTTCAAGCTAGGGATCCTTGGAGATTTCGACCAACTCCTCAAGAACATTGGCCTAAGATGTCTGTCACGAATGGATTGCCCAACCATTCCAGAAGTGACAATAGACTTCCTTGCCACTTTGGAGTTTCATTACGTAGCGCCTCTGTTCCTTCACAAGGCCGTCTCTCTTTCAAGGTTGGACGTCAAGTTTTCAGCCTCTCAATTCCCGAGCTGTGTCAAGCTTATGGTCTCAACGCAGCCGCCACCAAGATCGAGTTCCCCTCCTTCATGCGAGCAAACGATTTTTGGGACCTGATCAGCAACGAAGACTACAAGGCCAATACCGCCAAAATCAAGAGAGTGAGAAGCCCGGTGCTGAGGTACACCTTGAAGCTGATCGCCAACACATTCAGCGGACGGTCAGTTGCTCCCACGGTCACGAAGACCGAGCTTTGCTTCTTGTTCCAAGGCGTGAAGCATTTGTTGTGTGATCCGGCAGAGAATAATGAGCCTATGGAGGATGAACTCGGTGATGACGTGAACTATGGATGCGTACTTGCTGCCTCTTTGGTGAAGTACAAGGCAAGCTCTTCATTCATTGGCGGTTTCCTCACTCCTCTATTCATACAAGCTGGCGTACCTATACATGATTTCACACCCGTCCCGGCTAGAGCTTTCATTGATGAGATCTACATGAGGAATACCGACAGCTTGGGACGCACGCCAGCAGAAGGGTTCTATGCTTATCTTTTCATCGACGACGAACAAGAGAAGAGAGTGTGCATCCTACCAAACAAGGACGAGACCGAGCTGCTAGGTGTTGGGAACATCGAGTTCTTGCCAACCGAAGAAGAGTGCTTTGCTCCTCAAAGAGGAACACCTGCCCCAGCGATTGCTCCACGTCCAAGGTCTGAGTCCCTAGCCACGGAAGATGAGATTCCCGAGGCTTACACCCTTCCCAAGATAGATTTCGAGCCGAGAACCAAAACGGAGAAGTTCCTAGCATCTGTTGTGGAGATGCAAAGGAAAATCAACAAATGGCAAGGAAAAATGCTCAAGAAACTTGCCAAGAAGGTCAAATTGCTGCAAGTGAAGAGGTTCAACAACCCGAGAAGAGGAGGCTTTCAACCGGTGGAGTTGTCATCCGTGAGACTCAAGGCAGCAACATTCAACCGGCGTGTCTCTCTCTTCAAGAGCCAGGCTCCAAAGGCAAAGCCGTAGTATCTAGCTCCTCTGGAACATCCTCAAGTTCCAGCCGAGACTAGACCCGAGGTAACAACCTTCTTCCATTGTACATACCGCTCATGTTTGCTTCTTTTTGCTTTGTGTTTTGGTGCTCCTTTGAATTTGTTTGCCACCGGGACGGTGTCATTCAAGTTTGGGGGAGTATGTGTGTGGTTTAACTTGTTTTTCTGATCTTATTTTCCCTTTAGCATCCTTGAGTCTTCATTGCATGAAAAATTGGTAAAATTTTTAAATTTTTTTCAAAGATTCATGTAGTTGCATTCATCTTGTTAAACATTTTAGGATTGAGTCTAGAATTTTAAAGCATCTAGGTTGTTTGCATTTGCATAAGGGGTTAAAGTTTTCTTAAAAAGGTGTTTTAAACTCATGAATTGTTTCAATGTCCTAGTTAGTAGTTCTCTAATGCTTTGCTCATACTTTGAAAGTAAGTTCTTACTATGCTTGGATCACTTGCTATGATTTTTGTGACTTGAATTGAACTCTCATGATTTGAAACTTGTCCTAATAAGTGAAAACCTTAATCTGAAATTTTAATTATCATCCTTATGCATTTGAAAATGAACATATGGATTTTAAAATATTTAGGATCTCTTCTTCCTTTCACCACTCTTTGTGAGCCTAAGTAGAACCCCCACCTTGATCCTTACCTTTCTTTGAAGCCAAGTTTTCTTGTGTGACATCATTGTGAGGCCTTTTTCCGGTTTGAACTTAGCATAAAGTGTTAGGTTTAGGCGACATGATTAGGTTCTCATATGACTGCTAGCTTTGCATTTTGAAGCTAGATTTAGGCTTAGAATAAGTTTGGGGGTTTAAGGGGTTATTTTCATGTTTATGTGCTCTCGGTTTCAAAGAGTTTGGTATTTGAAGAAAGAAAAAGGTTTTAATTGAAAGGTTGTGTTTTAATTTTTACGCTCTAATAATTTCAGAAGGTAGCTCTCTCAAAATAAAAAGAAAAAGAAAAAGAAAAGAGCCAAAGTGCCAAAATAAGAGAAAAGAAAAAGAAAAAAAAAATATAAATAAACAGAGAGCTACCAATAAGAAATATGTAAAGAGCAAATTGTTTTCAACCTTTTCACTAACCTAAAAGAGTTAAAAATGCTTTCTGTTTTGAATTGGGGAATGCTAAGCTTTCTTGCTTTGAGAAAAGGGTAGATTCTAAGTGGTGAGTGAGCTTAAGAGATAATAAAATGAGAAGGGTTTATGATCATTGTTAGTTTACATGGGTAGATGAGAATCTGATCATGTATGCATCAATTGCCTTCACCTTTAGCATGATGCATAAAGTTCTTGCTATTTTTGAGAAAACCCCTTGTTTTAAATAAAAACCCTTTTCAAATGAGATCATCCTATGCTCATAACCTGCACCCTTAGCCAAATGTGTTCTGCCTTAAAATGCATAAGTTATATTCATGGTTCGGATATTAATTAATGTTAAAGGATGAGTTTCTTTAATTGTTAGGAATATGAGAGTCATGATCTAAATTTCTTTGTGTGATAAGTATGGCTAAGTTCTTTGGAGTATGAGTATGTGCATTGCATTTTAGAACTAGTAACTAGGATATTGAAATTGATTCATTTGAAAGGCACCTTCGCAAAAAGCTTAAACCCCCGTCTGTTCTAAAACCTCTCTTCCTTTCTTATTTTCTGTTGCTTGAGGGCAAGCAAGAAGTAAGTTTGGGGGAGTTGAAATTGTTGCATATTGCATGTATTTTGCATACATATAAGTTAGCTTTCCATGCACTTACATCACACTTTAGGCTAGATTGCATCACTTTAGGTCTTAGAGCATTCTTGCACCAGCATACGCATGTTCCTTGCATTTTGCATCATATTCAGGTTATTTCTGGCTACTTTAGAGTCGTGGAGGTTCATGGACGTGCTGAGGCTAGTGTGGAGATTCGTGGGAACATCGGATGTTTGCTAAGGACCAGAGATCGGGGAGCAGATCGAGCAGGGCCGGTCGATCTAGATGAGATCGACCAGAAGATCGAGTAGTCCTTCCGATCCAAGGAATCTGATCGAGACGGAGATCGAGTGCAGCAATCGATCAAGTGGTACGGACGTAAATGACGCCATGCAGAGCGAGAGCCGGATCGAGTCTACCACTCGATCCGCCGAAGATCGATACCAAGATCGGATGCAACACTCGATCCACCAAAGAAGATCGAGTAGAAGACATGATGTCCGAAGGCGATCGAGCAACATGCTCGATCTCGAGGTCGATCTCAGTCCTTTCAACCGTTTTTGGCCGCTAGCGAGGGGGAGACCATCGAGCTGTTTGGCCTACTTTGGGAAGGCGGCGATGATCTTTTCCCACACACTTTTTCATTCTTATCTTTTTTATGCTTTTTCTCTCTGGTTTGGAGACGATACGCCATTGTTAGACCTTAAAGTTTTTTTTCTTTGAATCTTGATATTTTAAGCTTAATCAATCGTTTTTATGTTATGGGTTTATCGTTCATGCTTATTTCGGTTATTTCCATGTGTAGCGAGTAGTTTCATTTGGGTTTCGGGGTTGAGAGGATTCACGGGGTTTAGGGTTTAGGGTTTAGGGTTTAGCCAGCCTTCATCAACATCTTTACCAAGAAAATATCCATTGCTTGCTGTATCAAGTAGGATTCTGATGTTTGGGAGAACACCTCTATAGAGAGTGGATAGAAGCATTGCCCTTGTGAAGCCATGATGAGGGCATTGATGGATGAAGCCTTTAAACCTGTCTCAAGTATCTCCAAAGCTCTCATGAGACCACTGTTTGAAGTTTGTGATCTCATTCCTGAATTTTGCTGTTCGTAAGGGAGAGAAGAACTTGGTTAAGAAAGCACCTTTGCATTGTTCCCAAGAAGTGATGTTTCCTTGTACTAAAGACTTTTCCCACAGTTTGGCTCTATCACCAAGAGAGAAAGGGAATAATCTGAGCTTCAAGCCATCTTCTGAAACTCCACTAATCTTTGTTAAAGCATATATCCTCTCAAAGTGATCCAAGTGCTCTAAAGGGTCTTGGTTGGGCAATCCAAAGAACTTCCTCTCTTGAATCATAGTAATCATGCTGATTTTGATCTCATAGTGATGAGTCTCCATGGGTGGAAGAATACCTTGTCTTGAAGTATAACTGGAAGGTATATCAGCAGCACCAATAGGTCTCAATGGTCTTTGAATCCAAGGTCCTTGTAAACCATGTGGACCTTGCTGTCCTTGTAAGCCCTGAATTCCTTGAAGACCTTGTGGACCTTGTGGACCAAAACCAGCAGCGAAGTGATGTTCTTCCTTGCTTCAATAAATGATTCTTGCCGCTGGAAACCCAAAATCTTGGTCCTTGAACTTCTTGTGCAAGTATAGACACTTAAAAGCAAGTGTTTGGATACTTGCAAAAGAGATTCTAGTCCAAAAACAGCAATTAGTAACCAGAAATGAAAATAAAAGCTTGATCTCAAACAATCTACAAATCCTAATACTTAGAACAATCTCAAACGGCAACGGCGCCAATTTGATGTAGGAGTTTACTCTATTTCAAATCCTACATATACTTATATCATTGTAGTATGTAGGTATCAATCCATAATGGGAAGGTAAGACACCAGGAATGCAATATATTATCTAATTCAAGCAAGCAAAAGAGGTGATGGAAACTATAAAACTACTAACTAAGAAAGACTTCAAACAAGCAGGAGCAAAAAAAATAAACAGAGAAACTAACACAGGTTCGAATTCAAACAATCAAAGACTAGTGGGCTTGAGATAGGATAATTGATCTAGGGAGACTCTTGGCTTAACTACTGATGCATCAAGACATTCCAAACAATGCTATTCCTAGGCATAGAATTAACAGCTATAGCTAGCTCAATTCCTTGACACTAACCACTTTGCTAAACACATATTCAAGACAAATTTCTTTACTCAAACATATGACCAGCAAGCATTATAAACAGCTAATCCAATTCTATATTGGCAATCTACTCTCTAGACAGCTAATTCCTTAGGCTAAGATAAGCAAAGCTCCTTTTGCCTTGACCCTTTTACCTTTTGATTCCTAACTCTTCTTCTGGCCCCTTAATTCCCAAAATGCACCTGCCAAGTGCTAGGAATGCACCTAATATGCAATACAATTCTTAATTATACTCTAGATGTTAAGTGGATGCAATTTGGACATGAAGATGTAGAAATGCATGCTTGATGACTATAACAGAATGTAAAAATACATGCTAATATGGTGTAAATAATGAGTATATCAGTGTTGATATCTCTCATATTTACATCATTTAGACTTGCATTTAGTTCATATTTAAGTCTCCTTTTGCATGTTTTTTTTTCTCTTTAGTCCCATTTTCCTTTACTTTTAAACTTAGGTTGCATTTAGGTTGTAGTTTGCATTATCTTTGCATAAAAGATGTTTTTAGGTACCTAGGGAGTCATTGGACGCAAGGAGGAAGCATGAGAATGATTCAAGGAGTTTCCCAAGACAAGGAGGAGCAAAAGGAGCTAAGGATGTTGAAATTTGGCTCAACATCGATCAAGGCAGAGTCAGAATTGTGCGATGTAAAGCAGCCGAGAGCATGTGAGTCCACATTGATCATTCATATCGAGCAAACCTGCTTGATGTCAAGCCACAAGACATCCACATCGACCACTAGCATCGTGCAATGTAAACGGCCAGGAGCTTCAAGTCTTCACATCGATCATGCACATCGATAACCACAAGCTCGATGCAGTGCACCCGAAGGCTCACATCGATCATCCACATCAAGCATATGTGCTCGATGTTGACCTAGTCCGAAATGCTTTTAATTACAAGTTTGCCACTTTTCTAGGGTATTTGTCTTTTAGTATAAATAGGCTTGGACTAATGGTTTTTAGCCAAGTCTTATTCTTGCTAATTTCTCTTAAGTGCTTTTCTATCTTTATAAGAACAAGATCATCTTTTTAATATAAGTTTCTGTATTTTTCTTATTTAATTTTCTCTAATCTCTCTCTTAATCATGTTTAACATCTTCTCCTCTTGTGATTTTATATTTTTCATGATGATGAGTGAGTAATCACTTTTAGGGTTGGTACATTAGGGGATTTAGAGGTTTGATTAGGGCTTGTTAGTGTTTAGTTATGATGATTCTTCTCTATTAATCTGTGTTTAGATTAGATTTATCTTGATCACATGAATCTAGATTTAGGCTTTCTCTTATGTCCACCAAGTGTTTGATGAAATGCTGATCTTGTTTAATAGAGGATTTACTTGTCTTAGCTCAAGAGATTGATTGTCTAAGAAGTATTTTTGCTTGAATAGAGTTGGTTTAGCTTGCTTGTTATTGATTCTAACACTAATGATAGTTAGTTCTTGTTAGGATGATTAGTAAAGTGTTATTGCCAAGAGATTGGATTTAACTTGCTTGATTGTGAACTTTATGCCTAGGAATTAGCATTGCTTGCTTGTTTGCATTGTCAATGAGTTTGAAAAACAGCTTAGTCTAGCCTTTGAATTCCCCAACATCAATAACCACATCTTAGATCATTGCCTTTTATATATTGAATTTCGAATTTGCTAGTGTTCTGTTTTGTTTGCTCTGTTTTGCATTGGATCATTGCTTAGTATTGCTTTCTTGGTTCATGATTCACTTAGGTTGATTAGTTTAGAAGTTTAAACAACTCTCTTCTCTGATTTACTTGACTTAAAGCATTCTACTATAATTCTAGTGGCATCTAACTAACCCCTTTGGATTGATAAAAATCCCATTACTATACTACAACTGACTAGTATGAGTTTTGGGTGATTGAGAAAGAGCTCAAAATTCTTGTTTCAATAATCTCTGCAACGAGAGTTGATTGGTTTAAATTAGTGTTTCGAGTTCCAAAGGGTTTTAAATAATATCCTGACAGTATACATTCTACATTCACGGATTCAACCTGCAAATTATCCTTGTCTAGCGTTTTTAGTCTCTTAAATATTAAGAACATTCAATCAGGGTCTGAATGATTTAAACGCAGCGGTTGCGGTTGCGGATGCGGGAATATGTGAAAGCGGGCGATTGCAGTTAACAACGTTAAACAGCGGTTTGTACGACTATTATATGGTATAACTATTGAGAGCGGGTGTATTTGCAGGTGCAAAAATGGTTACACAACAAAATAATAATATAAATATATTAAAAATATATTATTATAAAAAATATAAAATTAATACTTTGATATAATTAATAACAAAAATCTTAAAAATATTATATGCATACTACTTATGATTATTTTTTAATGCTTTTTAGTTTGAATTAAATTATTATTTTACGAAAATATTAGCTTTTGTGAATATTAAAATAATTTTTGTTATATATATATTATTGGTAGAATGAAAATTTATCTAATTTTGTTTTGAATTAAACATCTTATGAATATAAAATAATGATGAATAGATAATGAATATCAATTCTAAACCATAAAAAATACTTAATTAATACTAATTCAAAAGTATCAAATTTCTTTATATATTTTGTAATTATAATATTAAAATTTTATTTTAAGAAAAATATCTTATTTATATTTTAATTTTAATAATTGTTTTTTTTAACTTTTTTATCCAGCCGTAATCGTCTGCAACCGCAAATGCTAGGAATAAGTTTTTGGTTTTGAAGGAGAAAAAGTGGTACAAAGCGGTTGAAAGCATTTTTCGTTATTGTTGTTAATCGCTAGCAATCGCTACTATCTGCAAAAGCTGTGTTTGCGAGTGTTAGCGGAAAAACAAGTCAACACCTCAATCACCTGCTACTGTTTTATTTAGTTATTTTGGTTTACATCTTATTGAATTGACTAGCATAATTTGAATTTAAAATTTGTAGTGTAGTAGTCTACTCCATTGGGATTCGATAACCTCTTATACATCAATAGCTTTGCTGTGCACTTGCAGTATTGATTTAAACTGGGTAAAACTACATACATATCAATTTGGATGAGTATAAAATTAAGATAACATCACACTTGGAATTCATGTTCTAGTTGAAGCTTGCTTTGATTTGCATCCATTCCTATCTATGAAAACCATTAATCTTCACTTGAATTTTCATGATTTGCTTTGAAAAACTGAACTCATGGCTACCATTATACATACTTGAGCTATCTTCTTCCTTTTACCACTCTTGTTAGTCCAAGTAGTTGATATCTCATCTTTGGGACAGTTAAAAAAAATCATCCTTAGCCAAAACCTTCTTTCAAGCCATCAACTCTCTCTGCGTGATTGTGAGTCCTCTATGCATTTTTTTTAATCATCTAGATAAAAATTGTTGAGTTTAGGATGACCAGAAAAATCCTTCATGTAGACACTAGTTTGCATCTTAAGCTAGTACTTGGCTAGGGTTTTATTGGGTAAACGAGGGTGGAAGTGTGTTCAAACTTTGAATCAAGAAGAAGAAGAAGTGAAGTATGCGTCAGGAAGGGAAAAGAGAATGGGGAATACAATTAAAGGAGTGATTAGCAACAAAGAAAGGTCTAAGAAAGAAGAAAAGGTTGTCTCCAAGTACAAAAGCCAAAGGCAACAGAAGAAGCATCAAAATAATGACCCAAAGGAGGCACCACAACAACAAAAAGAGCCAAGCAAGAAGATATCAAGAAGGCCAATGCACTCAACACCAAAAAGAAGAAGAATTCCCCAAGACTTACAAGAAGATAATGATATTGTTTGGTTTAAGAAGGCAACATAGCCTTGGGAAAATCGTAGCTTAAGGGTTTCATCTTTGGAAGTAATCTAAAGTTTAAGTTCCATTTAACTACTTGGGTAGATTGATATACTCATATATTCCGCATATTTAGCATGCATTTAGAGTAGTTTTCATGCATTCATCTTACATAATAGGCTAAGTTTGCACCATTTGTCTCATTTTAGGTCTTAAGTGCACTTTGCATTAGCATTTGCATATTTCTTGCATTCTTGCATCATATTCAGGTTGTTTTGGGAGCTATGAAGCTATGGAGGTTGTGTGGACGTGCTAAGGATCGAGAGGAAGCTTGTGGACACTTGGGAGAACTCAGCCATTCAGCAAAGGGAACGAGATCGAGAGAAAGATCGAGCTAGGCAGGTCTATCTAGATGAGATCGACCAGAAGATCGACTAAGCCCGGGTCATTTCAAGGAAGGGATTGAGGTCAAGATCGACCGAGGTGATCGATCGTGAGTACGGATGTGAACTAAGCCATGCAGAACGAGGGCCAGATCGAGTTCACGACCCGATCGTCTGAGGATCGACTAGAAGATCGATAGAAATACTCGATCCATCCGACTGAATCGACCCAAGGATCGAGCAAAAGCAGACGTTCAAGCCGAGAGATCGAGTAAGGGATCGACTGCCCAAGTCGATCTCTGAACCTTATCCGGACAGGTCACTTTTGGAGTTTAGTGAGGGGACCATTTCTACTTTTGTCTACACTATTTTGTGAGGATATAAACCATTCGATCTGTTCCCTATTCTTATGCTATGTTATCTTTATCTTTTCTTTAAGTTTTAGCCGCCATTGTTCTTGGTTTTAAGCTTTTGACATTTGTGAACCTTAATCTTTTATTAATCTTTAGTATTTTCCTTAATCGCTTTTGCTTAATCGTTTAATCATGTTTAACTTTTCATCCTTTGCATTTTCATGTGTCTTAACAATGTGTAGCGAGTAGTTTCCCTTGGGTTTAAGGTCGGGGCGATTAAGAAGGGTTTAAAGGGTTTGAGCTTGGGACTTTTCTTGTTTTTAATCTATTCTCTTCTTGGATTTGGGCTCTTAATGCTTAGAGAGTCTTGGGAAAGATCTCTTTGATCTCAGAGATCTCCATACCTTGGCGGGATTCAGGAATCTCTTAAAACCAAATCCAAGAGACTAGCTCATCCTTTCCCAAACGCCATGGATGCTTAGGGAGCTAGTTAGGCCATTATTTGAGATCTTTGCTTAATGTTCTTTGACCCATCTTTCCACCACACGCCATGGGTTAGGAGGAAGGGTTGAGGAAATGGTTTATACCACATGCCATGGATAAAACTCTTTTAGCTTCTCAACGCTTAGAGATAGCACAAAATGTGTAGATCTAATGTTTTCAAAACCCAAGCTTGAATCTTGAACCTTCTTAACATGACCCTCAAACTTGAATCCTCTTTTAGCATTTTAAAAACTCAAATTATCATTTCCTAGTCATAAAGTTTGCATCTTTAGTCTTGAAAATCATTGATCTAAGTTGTTAGAAATTCTCTGTTTATCTGCCTTTAGAGTTCGATTTGTATAAATTAGTAGTCTTGCATTTTAAATTCTTAGAATTCATATAGTAGTTGTCTAACCCTTGTGAGGGGATTTTAAAATAGTTTTCTTGGTCATTTGGTACTTGTATTTAGTTTTTTACTGATTTTCTCCTCTATTTATCCGATTTCACTTAGATTTGCTTAGCATTCCTAGTAACTTTCATCAACCCAGGCTGGATTGATACCCCTCACCATTATACTACATCATTATCTTGGTTTTGGTTTGATTCTAAAACAGCTTGCATAAAAACCTGTTTATCAAATGGCGCCGTTGCCAACTTGGGTTTGCGTTGAAAGTATTAGGATTTGGAGCTTAGTAGAGACTAAGTTCTTATTTTTACTTTGGTTACTTATTTCTCTACCTTCCTACTTGCTTTCTCAGGTACATGAATTTGAGGTATAGTGGTGACAACAATCAACTACAACCTCTAGACAACATTCATCAACTCGGAAGTGCAAGAGAAAGAAGGGCAAGAGAACAAGAACAACACTTTGAGGAGTAATTGCAACCAGATCTTCTTGATTTTGAGGTCATGGCTGAGCAAGACCAAGCTGAGGCTCCACCTCACCGTGCTGCTGCTGGAAGGGGCAATGGAAACCCCAACCACGCCCCAAGAGCACCAAGGATCATCGGTGCTGGTGATGCACCTAACACACATCACAACCGTTTTGGCATCACTCCACCACCGGTGCAAAACAACAACTTCGAGATCAAGCCAGACTTTGTCTCAATGGTGCAGAACAACAAGTTCCATGAGCTTGCAATGGAGGAACCTTTGGAGCATCTTGACAATTTTGAGCAAGTTTGCGGAATGATAAAGATCAATGGGATCTCGGAGGATAGTTTCAAGCTTAGGCTTTTCCCTTTTTCACTTAAGGATAAATCAAGGCACTGGGAGAAGAACTTACCTCAGGGGACTATAACCTCTTGGGCTGATTGCAAGAAGGCGTTTCTATCAATGTTCTTCTCAAGTACAAGAACAGCTCGGCTATGGAGTGAGATAAGCGGTTTTACACAAAAACAGAATGAGACCTTTAGTGAAGCAATGGAGCGGTTCAAGGACTACACCATTGCATGTCCTCATCACGGCTTCAGTGAGGAGACACTCTTGAGCACCATCTATAGAGGAGCCCTTCCCAAGATTCGAATGCTCCTAGACACGGCGAGTAAAGGCAACTTTCTAGGTCAAAATGTAGAAGAGGGAATGGAGCTCATTGAGAATCTTGCTTTGAGTGATGGGAACTATGCTGAAGATTATGATAGAGCACCAAGAGGATCTGACCTTGAGGCAAACAAGAAGGAGCTGAAGTCTCTCCATGAAAAGATTGACATGGTAGTACTTGCAAATCAAAAGCATGTACACTTTATGGGAGAAGCTGAAGATGTTATTGGAGAGTTAGAGCTGAGCCAAGAGCAAGCGAATTGGGTTGGAGGCCAGAACAACACTAAGCCACAGGGCTATGCTCAAGGGTATCAAGGCAACAACAACCTCTCTTACCGAAGTACCAATGTGGGAACCCTAAAGATCAAGTGTATCCTCCACAACAAGGCAAACCTTTTGTTCCTTATAACAAAGGAGGGTTTACACAAAATAGTGGGTACCAAGGGCAAAGACAAGGGAACTTCCACGGTCAGCAACAGCAAGGGAACAAAAACTACTCTGCTGTGTTTCCTCCTGGTTTCGTGCCTCAACAGCAACAAGCTCAACCGCCACCTTAAGATCCGGTTCAAGCAATGTTTCAACAGATACTTCAAGGACAAGCAACTACAAATCAGAAGTTTGTTGATATGGACAATAGGCTGGACTCTTCTCTTACTGAGGTGTCCACTCAGATCACTAACATCAACAACAAGATACGCCAGCTAGAGAATGGCAAAGCTAGTTCAAGCGGTCAAGGTAGCTTACCCGGGAAGTGTGAGCAAAACCCTAAAGAGTATGCCAATGCTATTACCTTGAGAAATGGGAAAGAGCTACCACCGAGGTCTGTACCTGAAGACAATGAGGACATTGTGGTTCAAGAGGGGGGGAGTAAGCTTTCAAATGATCAAGAGATCACGTTTGACAATGTCTGGATTGCAAGACCTAAGAAAGGCAAGGAAAAAGTTTTAGAGAAGAAAGTGGAGCAAGTTAGCAAAGAGAAAGAAGCTTACGTGCCTCCACCCTACGTACCAAAGCTTCCTTTCCCTGGACGCTTCAAGAAACAGCTGATTGAGAATCATAAGGCTTTGTTTGAGAAGCATATAAGGAATGTTGAGATTAAGCTGCCTTTGGTTGATTGTTTGGCAATGATGCCAAAGTATGCAATCTTTTTGAAGGATACTCTAGCTAAGAAGGAAAAAGAGAGTGAAGAAGTCTTGGTGTTGAGTCAAGAATGCAGTGCAATCATCCACAAGAATATAGCACCAAAGAAGCTAGGAGATCCAGGGTCATTCACTATACCTTGTGCACTAGGTCCTTTGAAGTTTGAAAGCTGCTTATGTGATCTTGGTGCAAGCATTAATCTTATGCCTCACTTTGTTGCCAAAAAGCTAGGCTTTACCAAGTTTAAAGAGTGTAGAATCTCTCTCATTCTGGCTGATAGAAGTATAAGGCTCCCTGTAGGCTTGCTTGAAGACCTACCCGTGAGAATCAGCAATGTGAATGTGCCAACAGATTTTGTAGTGCTAGAAATGGATGAGGAACCAAAGGACCCTCTAATCCTTGGTATACCCTTTCTAGCTAGCAACTGCTGGAGCAATCATCGACGTGAAGAATGGCAAGATTTCTCTACACTTGGGTAAAGACATCAAACTGAACTTTGACATCAATGAAGTTTTGAAGAAGCCAACGATTGATGGGCAAGTGTTCTACATAGAAACTTTGGATGCATTGGCTGATGAGTTGCTTGAGGAGTTAGCAAAAGAGGATCATCTACAGCTGGCTTTGACAAAGGAGTGTGGAGAGTATGGTTTCCTGAGTGAACAGACCCAGGAGACACATCCTTGATTCATGCAAGGTTGTGAAAGAACAAGAAGGCGAGTGCCTAGAGATCGACCCAGAGATCGATCAGATTACTCGATCCAGGAAGAAGATCGATGAGGCAATCGATGGAGACAACTCGATCTGTTCAGAGAATGACCTCGCGAATCGATCTCCTGCTCGATCCATATCAAATCGAGCAAGTGAATCGAGGGAGTGCAATCGATCCAGCCTAGAATGAGGGAGCGATCGACTGGTTGACTCGATCTCGGTGGTGGGAACAGTTCAAGATGGCAGCCTGAAAGCTCATGACTCGGGTTCGAAAGGGGGGAATGAGGATGGCAACGTCAACACAAGCCACGATGAGGACTGGAGCGAGCTGCTAGCCCCAAAGGTGGACCTAAAAGAGCTCCCAAATGGGCTAAGGTACGCTTTCTTGGGACCAAATGACATTTATCTTGTCATTGTGAATGAAAATCTGAGTGATGATGAGTTAAACTCACTCCTTAAGGAGTTGAGGAAGTATAGAAAGGCCATTGGGTACTCTCTAATGACATCAATGGCCTTTCACCAATGCTTTGTACTCACAGGATTCACTTAGAGAATGAAAACACTTCTTCTATAGAATCAAAGACGTTTGAACCCAAACTTAAAAGAAGTAGTCAAGAAAAAGATCTTAAAACTTTTAGAAGCTGACGTGATATACCCTATCAGTGATAGCACATGGGTCTCTCCGGTCCATGTGGTATCAAAGAAAGGGGGTATCACGGTCATAAAGAATGAAAAAGATGAGTTAATTCCTACAAGAACCATAACCGGACATAGAATGTGTATTGATTATAGGAAACTTAACTCAGCCACTAGAAAAGATCATTTTCCTCTTCCCTTCATTGATCAAATGGTTGAGAGATTAGCTAATCACCTATATTACGGTTTTCTTGATGGCTATAGTGGTTTCTTTCAAATACCCATTCATCCTAATGACCAAGAGAAGACCACTTTCACATGCCCTTATGGTACCTTTGCATATCGAAGGATGCCTATTCAGTTATGTAATGCACCAGCAACCTTTCAAAGGTGCATGATGTCTATCTTCTCTGATCTTATAGAGGAAATGGTAGAAGTTTTCATGGATGATTTTTCTGTGTATGGTTCTTCCTTTGGTGGTTGTTTGTCTAATCTTTGCAGGGTTCTCAAGAGATGTGAGGAGACAAACTTGGTGCTGAATTGGTAAAAGTGTCACTTCATGGTGAAGGAAGGCATTGTACTTGGGCACAAGATTTCTGAGCAAGGGATTGAGAATGACAAAGCAAAGATAGAGGTTATGATGAGCTTAGAGCCGCCGGTTAATGTGAAGGGGATAAGGAGTTTCTTGGGTCCGCAGGCTTCTACAGGAGGTTTATCAAGGATTTTTCCAAGATAGCACGTCCTCTTACAAGGCTACTGTGCAAAGAAGCTGAGTTCATCTTTGATGAAGAATGCCTTCAAGCCTTTAAGACCATCAAAGAAGCTCTAGTCACCACTGATCACGCCGCCTTGAGGTACATCTACTCCAAGAAAGACACCAAGCCGAGACTCTTAAGGTGGATCCTTCTCCTACAAGAGTTTAACATGGAGATCAAAGACAAGAAGGGGATTGAGAATGGTGTAGCGGATCATCTCTCAAGGATGAGAGTGAATGAAGTTTTACCTTTGGATGACTCACTCCCTGAGGAGCAGCTTATGATGGTCAACACAGTGGTATGTGCAAAGCTAGACGAGAAGTTTGAAGGTGTCTTGAGCTTGAAGGAAGAAGATTTACCTTGGTATGCGGACATTGTCAACTACTTAGCTTGTGGAGAGGAGCCTACTCACCTAGACCACTACCATAAGAAGAAGTTCATGAGGGACATCTCTCATTAATTTTGGGATGATCCCTATCTGTACAAGAGAGGCGTAGACAGCCTATACAGAAGGTGTGTCACAAGAGAAGAGGCAAGAGACATTCTTCGCCATTGCCACGTTTTGTCATATGGAGGGCACTTTGCATCGTTCAAGACGGCTACAAAGGTTCTACAAGCCGGGTTTTGGTGGCCAACACTCTTCAAGGACGCTCATGAGTTTGTAAAAGCATGTGAAGCTTGCCAAAGAGCTTGGAACATCACAAAGAGAAATGAGATGCCGCAGGTTCCCATCTTTCAAGTGGAGGTTTTTGATGCTTGGGGGATTGATTTCATGGGTCCATTCCCATCTTCTTACGACAACAAATATATCCTGGTGGCTGTAGACTATGTGTCTAAGTGGGTTGAAGCTATAGCTTCCCCAACTAACGATGCAAAGGTTCTGATTAAGCTCTTCAAGACTATCATCTTTCCAAGATTTGGGGTTTCAAAGGTAGTGATCAGCGATGGGGGCAGCCACTTCATCAACAAGGTCTTTGAAGGTCTTTTGAAGAAGTATGGGGTTGAGCACAAGGTAGTTACACCCTATCACCCTCAAACCAGCGGCCAAGTGGAGGTGTATAATAGGCAAATCAAGGCTATCCTAGAGAGAACCGTGGGGGTAACTAGAAAGGATTAGGAAAGCAAGCTTGATGAAGCTTTATGGGCGTATAGAACAGCTTTCAAAACTCCCATTGGTACTACTCCTTTCAACCTCCTTTATGGCAAGTCTTGTCACCTCCCTGTTGAGTTAGAGCATAAGGCTCTTTGGGCAGTGAAGCAAGTAAACTTCAGTCTCAACACGACACAGGAGAGAAGGCTGGTGCAACTCCATGAGCTTGATGAGCTAAGGCTGGATGCTTATGAGAGCGCCAAGATCTACAAGGAAAGGACCAAGGCGGTTCATGATAAGAAGCTGGTTCTAAAGGAGCTAAAGGAAGGCAGTCTGGTCCTACTCTACAACTCAAGGCTGAAGTTGTTCCCTGGAAAGCTCAAGTCTAGGTGGAGCGGACCTTTTAAGATCAAGGAAGTGCTACCGTATGGGGCGGTTACATTGGTTGGCACGAGTGGAGAGCGCTTCACGGTGAATGGACAGAGAGTCAAGCCCTACATGGCGAGTGAATGCAGCAAGGTTAGCACTACATTGGTTCTCCAAGACCCACCTCTAGCCTGAACCAAGTAAAGTCAAGCTAAGGGACGTAAAACAAGCGCACTTGGGAGGCATTCCCATGTCTATCATTGTACATATTTTTGCTTTCTTTCTGTTTCGATTTTATGCTTTTTAGTCTAAGTGTGTAGGTGAAAGGACAAGGGAGCTGGAGATCATGATCATGGAGTCAAAAGGGCAAGGAAAAGAGAGGTAGAGGCAAGAGATCGAGTAATAGATCGACCTATCTTAGCTCGATCTTTACTAGATAGAGCTAGTGAATCGAGTGAAGTCACTCGATCTAGATGAGATCGAGTAGACAATCGAGTGAGTCAGTCGATTGCGAGAGGATGACCCACCCATGTGTTTAGCTTGAAATGCAAACAGGGTGTGGATCGACTGACCTCACTCGATCCCCGTACTGGACCGATCAGTTTACTCGATCAGCTCACTTGATCCTTGCCCAAACGACCTCAAAATCGATCAAGGGACTTGATCTAAGGAGTAATACAATAATCACGTAGGATTTTGGAACGAGGGAGCACACTCGATCTAAGGCTCGATTCAATTCAAATCGAGCCCCCAATCGAACAACCCTCTCGATTACAGGCAACATGGGCATGAGATCGAGGTCAAGATCGACCAATTTGACTCGATCTCATGTCGAGGTTAGTTCAAGTTTTCCCCCTCTTTTCTCTTTCCCTCCTATTTTAAATTTGAATTTTGGTCAAGGCAAGCATCTTTAACCATGAAAGATGTGCCTTGACCACAACTTTGTCAGAAACAACTTGCATTGCATCCAATTTTTTTTTTGTCCTTATAAACACATGCATCCACACTCTCTCCCATTGGGCTTCGAACCTGATTTTTGTTAGAAAGAAAGAGTGTGAGTTCTGTTTTTCAAGGGCATATAGCACCTTTCAATCATCCTTTTCAAAGGTATTTCGAATTGCTTGAATTTCGTGTTTAAGTTTTTAGAAGTTTTCCTTTTTTTGAGTTGGTTGATTGTTACTTGCTAAGGGATTAGGATGAATTTTTATAAGTATCTGAATATTAGGGAAATTTTTTTGATATGGTCTTATCTCTAGATATTTTCTCATTCTATTTATTGATGAGTTTTATAAAATCCCCAAAAATCTAGGATTAGTGTTAAGAGTTTTTCTCTCTTGCCTACTCTTTTTCTTTAAATCGCCGCCTATACTCATTCTTCTCTTTGAGAATTTGTGTTTCAGGTACCAATGGCACCCAAGAGAAGCAGAGATTTGACGACACAAGAGGAAGAAACTCAGCAAGTGGTTCAAGAGAGGGTTAGATGGAGCAAGGAGGAGAAGAAGGCAAAGAAAAGGCTAGAAAGGCTCCGGTTTGAACCCACTAAGTTTGCAAGTCGGGACCTCTTGGAGAAACTCGGATTGCTGGAGAATTTTGACAAGCTACTCAAAGACATGGGGCTTGCGTGCTTGTCAAGGATGAACTGCTCTACTTACCCCGAGGCAACGCTGGACTTCCTCTCAACCTTGGACTTCTCTTATGAAGATCCAGGCCTTCCAGCTCCCTCCAAAGGACACCTCACGTTTAAGATCAGGAGGTAGGCTTACCACCTCCCCATCACCGAGCTATGTCAAGCCTACGGTCTTAATGCTGCGGCCAAGCTAGTGGAGTTCCCTCAGCTTAAATCCGCCAACGATCTTTGGGACTTGATCTGCGATGATGACTACAAAGCCAACACCGCGAAGATCAAGAAAGTTCGCAACCCCGTGCTGAGATATGCCCTCAAACTCCTAGCCAACACTTTCAGTGGGAGATCCGTGGCTCCAACGGTTACCAAGAATGAGTTGTGCTTTCTCTTTCAAGGCGTTAAGAATATCGTATGCAACCAAGAGGAGAATGATGAGCCGATGGAGGATGAATTGGGCAACGACGTCAACTATGGTTGTATCTTGGCCTCTTCTTTGGTCAAGTACAAGGCGTGGGCATTGAGGTGTAAGGCGAGCTCAGCACTCATTGGAGTACCTCTTCAGGAGCTTTTACAAGCCAGAGTACCTCTTCAGGAGTTTGAGCCTTGAGCGGAGAGAGCTTACATGGACGAGACCTACATGCGCAACACTGAATCCTTGGGACCTACGCCAGCTCCAGGATTCTATTCTTACTTGTTCTATAACTGTGAGCATGAGAAGAAGGTGTTCATCTTGCCCAACCAAGAGGAGACGAACCTAGACAACATGGGAACCATCGAGTTCTTGCCAAGTGAGGAGGAATGTTTTGCACCTCTAGGAGGCACGGCTGCACCACCTCAGATCCCTCGAGCACCATCAGAGTCGCCTTCTTCACTCGCTGAAATGCCGCCAAGCTTCGATCTACCAAGGCTAGACTATGAGCCGAGAACTAAAGCCGAGAAGTTCCTTGCTTCAGTTGTGGAGATCCAGCGCAAAGTCGCCAAATGGCAAGGGAAAATGATTAAGAAGTTGGCAAGGAAGATCAAGGACCTACAAAGGAGCCCATCCGAGAAGACCGTGAGTGAAGAGGTTGAGAAACCGGAGAAAAGAAGGAGATCAACCGGAGGAGTGGAGATCCATGAGCCCCAAGGCGACAATCAAGCCGCATGCCTTTCTCTACAAGAAGGCACAAGCAAAGGGAAGGGCAAGGAAATCACCCACGACATTCCTAGAAAGAGCAGGAGGACTGGAGCATCCTCAAGCTCCAGCCGTGCCTAGCTCCAAGGTACCAACACACAACCCTTGTAAATGACATGTATTTTTCATTTTTTGCTTTGTGTTTTGATCTCCTCTTGAATTTGCTTGACACCAAGACGGTGTCATTCAAGTTTGGAGGAGAGTGTGTGGTTTGACATGTTTTATTTGGATCTTATTTTCTGTTAGCATCTTTGAGTCATCATGCATCATCTAAGACATAGAAAAATACAAAAAAATCATAAAAATTTTCAAAATTTTCAAAAAAAAAAAATCATGTAGCTTGCATTTGCATTGTTAAACATTTTAGGATTGAGTCTAGAATTTTAATCATTTAGGTTGTTTGCATTTGTATAAGTGGCGAAAGTTTTTTTTGAAAAGTGTTTTAAGCTCATGAATTGTTTCAAGGCCCTAGTTAGTAGTTCTTTGATGCATTGTGCAAACTTTGAAAGTAAGCTCTAACCATATTTGGATCATTTGTTTTGATTTTCGTGGCTTAAGTTGAACAAACATGAATTGAATCCTTTCCTATCAAGTGAGAACCTTAACTTGAATTTTTGAATTATCATACTTGTGCATTTGAAAAAGGATACATGGATCACATATACATATTTAGGCTTTCTTACTCCCTTCTTACCACTCTCTTGTAAGCCTAAATAGAACTCTTTACCTTTAACTTTATCCTCTTTTGAAGTCAATTTTCTTGTGTGACATCATTGTGAGGCCTTATTTTCGGTTTGAACTTGGCATAAAGTGTTAGGTTTAGGCGACATGATTATGCTCTCATATGATTGCTAGCTTTTCATTTTGAAGCTAGTTTTAGGCTTGTTTTGGGGCGGGGATTCATGGGTGTTGATGATTTGCTTACTTGTTTCGGTTTAAAAAGAGGTTGATGTTGGGAATTTGGTTTAAAAAGGTTTCATAGTTTTAAGTGGATGGTCTTGAAATATTTTGTATAAAAGCTCTAGTTTAAAAGAAAACAGATAGCTCTCAAAAAGAAATAAAATGAGAAGAGCCAAAAGGCCAAATGTTTAAAGAAAAGAAAAAAAAATATTTGAGAAGAGAGCTATCAAAATAATAAGAAAATAGCTAAGTATGTATAAGACCATCCCAGTAGCTATAAGAAGAGTAAATATGTTTTCTGTTTTTGTGGGTTAAGTTTGGCGCCTTGCCTTGTTGTTGTGGGTAGTCTCTAGAGGGTGAGTGAGCTTTAAAAAGAAAGAAAAAAATGAGAGAAGGTTTTAGGATCATGGTTAGTGTATATGGGTAGATGAGAGTCTAGTCATGTATGCATCAATTGCCTTTATCTTTTGCATTATGCATAAGTTCATTCCTTTTTGAGATAACCCATTGCTTGATATACCCACTTAAATGAGATCATTTTTATCTCATAACCTTTCTCCCTAAGCCAAATGTATTCGGTTTTAAAATGCATGAGTGTGATTCACGGTTTGATCTTAATGAATGTTAAAAGTTAGGATTCTTGGATTGTTTGGAATATGAGAGTCATGATTTGAGATTCAACATGTGATGAATATGGCTAAGTTATTTGGAGTATGAGTTTGTGCATTGCATCTTAGAATTGAGAACTAGGACTATTGAATTGATTCATTTGAAAAACACTTTTGCAAGGAATTTGAGTTCCCATTTTTAAAACCTCTCATCCTTTCTTGAATTTTGTTTGTTTGAGGGCAAGCAAAAGGCAAGTTTGGGGGAGTTGATATACTCATATATTTCGTATATTTAGCATGCATTTAGAGTAGTTTTCATGCATTCATCTTACATAATAGGCTAAGTTTGCACCATTTGTCTCATTTTAGGTCCTAAGTGCACTTTGCATTATCATTTGCATATTTCTTGCATTCTTGCATCATATTCAGGTTGTTTTGGGAGCTCTGGAGCTATGGAGGTTGCGTGGACGTGCTAAGGATCGAGAGGAAGCTTGTGGACACTTGGGAGAACTCAGCCATTCAGCAAAGGGACCGAGATCGAGCTAGGCAGGTCGATCTAGATGAGATCGACCAGAAGATCGACTGAGCCCGGGTCGTTTCAAGGAAGGGATTGAGGTCAAGATCGACCGAGGTGATCGATCGTGAGTACGTACGTGAACTAAGCCATGCAGAACGAGGGCCAGATCGAGTTCACGACCCGATCGTCCGAGGATCGATAGAAATACTTGATCCATCCCACCGAATCGACCCAAGGATTGAGCAAAAGCAGACGTTCTAGCCGAGAGATCGAGTAAGGGATCGACTGCCCAAGTCGATCTCTGAACCTTATCCGGACAGCTCACTTTTGGAGTTTAGTGAGGGGACCATTTCTACTTTTGTTTACCCTATTTTGTGAGGATATAAGCCATTCGATCTGTTCCCCTCTTCTTATGCTATGTTATCTTTATCTTTTCTTTAAGTTTTAGCCGCCATTGTTCTTGGTTTTAAGCTTTTGACATTTGTGAACCATAATTTTGCATTAATCTTAAATATTTTCCTTAATCGCTTTTGTTTAATCGTTTTAATCATGTTTAGCTTTTCATCCTTTGCATTTTTGTGTGTTTTAACAATGTGTAGCGAGTAGTTTTCCTAGGGTTTAAGGTTGGGGCGATTAAGAAGGGTTTAAAGAGTTTAAGCATGGGACTTTTCTTGTTCTTAATATATTCTCTTCTTCGATTTGGGCTCTTAATGCTAAGAGAGTCTTGGGAAAGATCTCTTTGATCTCAGAGATCTCCTTACCTTAGCGGGATTCAGGAATCTCTTAAAACCAAATCCAAGAGACTAGCTCATCCTTTCCCAAACGCCATGGATGCTTAGGGAGCTAGTTAGACCATTATTTGAGATCTTTGCTTAATGTTCTTTGACCCATCTTTCCACCACACTCCATGGGTTAGGAGGAAGGGTTGAGGAAAGGGTTTATACCACACGCCATGGATAAAACTCTTTTAGCTTCTCAAGGCTTAGAGATAGCACAAAATGTGTAGATCTAATGTTTTTAAAACCCAAGCTTAAATCTTGAACCTTCTTAACATGACCCTCAACCTTGAATCCTCTTTTAGCATTTCAAAAACTCAAGTTATCATTTCCTAGTCATAAAGTTTGCATCTTTAGTCTTGAAAATCATTGATCTAGGTTGTTAGAAATTCTATGTTTATCTGCCTTTAGAGTTCGATTTTTATAAATTAGTAGTCTTGCATTTTAAATTTTTATAGTTTATCTAGTAGTTGTCTAACCCTTGTGAGTGAATTTTAAAATAGTTTTCTTGGTCATTTGGTACTTGCATTTAGTTTTTACTGATTTTCTCCTCTATTTATCTGATTTCACTTAGATTTGCTTAGCTCTTGCATTCCTAGTAACTTTCATCAACCTAGGCTGGATTGATACCCCTCACCACTATACTACATCATTATCTTGGTTTGGGTTTGATTCTAAAACAGCTTGCATAAAAACCTGTTTATCATAGATGAGAGTTATCCATGTATGCATCAATTGGTTTCTACTTTTAGCATTTTGCCATAAATTGATTCATATTTATGAGAGATACCCTTTGCGTCTGAAATAAATCCAAACATTAAGATCATTTTTATCTTAAAGCCTTGTCTCTTAATGAAGTGAGTTCTCTTGACAATTCAGAGCACGATCCATGGTTGTAATTTAATGAATGTTGAAGGAATGGAGGATAGGAACGCTTGTGTAGGCTAGACTTAGATCCTTTTCATGTTGAGATAAGTGTGGCTAATATTTTTGAAGTAAAACAAACTCAAGTGTATTCTAAAATTATAAACTTGGACAATGATTTGTTTTCTCTTACTGGTATTTTTGGATTTGATTTCCCACCGTCAAACCTCTTCTCCATCTTGTTCTTACGTGTTTGCTTAAGGGCAAGCAAAACGCAAGTTTGAGGAAGTTAATAATTTCATTATTTGCATGCTTTTAACATTCATTTAAATTAATTTTTTTATATTGTTTCGTAAGTGCATTTGTGTATATTAGCCTTCTTTTTATCTATTTTGAACTTTATATCATATTAGCATAGGACTTACATTTTATGCTGCATTTGGAGTGTTCTTCAAAATATTTGGAGGCCTTGGAGACTATAAGAATTTGTTGGATGAGCAAAGTGCAAACAAGGGCATGAGAAGGAACAAAAACAATTCAGCAGACATTTCTTTCTTGGACACAGACCACGGCGCGGACGGCCAGACCACAACCTACCTCAGGACAGCCAACACGGCATTAGCTGTAAGACAGCATGGATGGGATACTCCACGGCTTAAAACCAGGAGCTCGGCATGGATAGGGCCCAAACTGGACGAACCGCAGCCAAGAATGAAGATGGGTACAGCACAAGCTTCATGACAGTGCGACCAGGCCAGTCTGCGACCAAACACCAGGAGACTGGTGCAGACCTTCATCGCGGAGAGACCAACCTGCGCCAGACCAAAACCTGACCAAAACCCGGCCAATGCCCAGTTAATCCGGGTTATAGATTACTGTTAACTATATAAGCCAAAAGCCTAATTTTTATATGGATTATTTTTTAATCTTGTTCATCTTTATGAAAAAATTTCTTTTTTGAGTTCTAAAACATATTTTGTAAGAAATATTTAAGAGTTTATGCAATTTTATGTGTTTCCTCTTTATAGTTTGAGGATGGGCTAGATTAGAGTGATATTAGAATAGATATTTATTGTTTAGGGCTTAAATACAATAGATCCTTTCTTGTATAGTGTTTTTAATGTTAGATTCGTCTTGATCATGTTAGTTTAGTCCTTAGAGAATTTTCCACCCATAAAGTGTTTGATGAAAAATGCTCTAACCAACTAAGTTAAAGAATTTACATTTTCAGTTCATGATAATGAATGTTTAGGAGGTTTATTAGCTTTATAGAACTGAGATTTCATGCTTGTTAATTATATTTTTACTAATAATGATTAGATTTTGATTAAGTAATTAGCAAAATGATTTGTGCTATGAAAGTTGATTAATTTTGTTTACGAATTCTATGTCTAAGGATTAATATTATTATTATTGTTTGAACATCTTAGATTGTCCCTAAAATTATTCAAACTCAATACATTCATTCTTAAACCCATTTATCTAATTTGATCATCTTGTTTAGTGAATTACTATTTTTTTAAGAGTATTACTTTAGTGTCACTGCTTGCTTATTATTGGTTTTATTTTCTTGTTTATCAGGTTGTTAGAAACACAAACTTCTTTAGTATTGTTTGGATTAGAAACTTTCATGCATTTTTAATGTCATAATTATTTTAATGAATTAATATTTTAATTACTGTAATGATATAAATAGTAGAAATTAACTACTTAATAGTAAAATATCTATTATCAGTATCAAATTTTTTAGAGTGGATTAAAAATTGAGGAGGCGCGTGGAATTCAAACTGTGAAGTTCACTGGGTGTTTGTAAGTAGTCCCATCACTGGTGAGTTATGATCTGAACAATGAAGTCCCAAGACGCTTTGAACGTGTACTACGCGGATTGGTGAGCATGGACGGCATTCCATTATCAACACCAATTTACGCATGTTTTGTGAAAGGGTGGTATGGATGATGGCAGGGCTAGAGCCTTTACCAGACCTATGCTTAGGCTAAAGGAGTAGCACCGTGAGAGTAAGCCCACGTCAGAACCAATGTTGTGAGAATGGCGAACAAAGGCTGGAGCCTACGGAGGCCTACACCCGAGAGTAGCCACGCGGCCGTCATGCACAAGCATGTCAACCACGAGCCACCATCTATCCCACTATGCATGGAAGGATCGAGAAACCAGTGACACCTATCATGCATCCACCCTTAGAAGGCCCTTCGGAAAAAGTGAGTGCATCGCTTAGAAAGGTTTGGTTTTTTACTCCAAAAGTCTAGATTATAAATTCCTTAGGAGATCTAGGGAGTGGTCTAAGTGGCTTCAACCCGAGTCTTCAATTTAAGGGTGAATTCCTGTAAGCATAGGATGCTAACATGTGTTTTGCAAGAATTGTATGTACTAATTCTTGTGATGCAGAAGGAAGGAGGATGAATATGATGAGTGTTTATCTTGTGCGAAGTTAGTTAGAAGCGTCTAGATAAATGATATCATGATAGTCAAACCCATGTGATGCGCCCCTCTGTGTAGTGGTCAGATTTCTTTTAAACAGATTAGTTCAAAGCATATTTGCCAATAAGCTAGCCAAGTAACCGAGAAGTAATTCTCAAAAAAAAATTATCATATTAGATAGTATAATACGGGAAACTATAAGGTATAACACAGAAGCTGACATTAATATGTTGAAGTAACGCTTCCTATGTTCTTATTAACAAACTAGCATTTTTATTCTATACATTTACTCTTTATCCTTCCAAAAAAATTGATAATGGCTAATGTACAAGATTTGGTTTCTGACACATCTCTCTCTTCTTTCTCTCGTTGATCATTAGAATCAAGAAATGTGAAATCAAGAAATGTGAAATGAAAATCCTTCTCTCTCTTTTCTCATCTTAAATGTAACGATCAGTTTTTTAAACCAGATTCGTTTGTTATTTAAATCCGAGCTGAAACGGCTTAATATTTTTTAATTCTGATAATGAATCTATTCTTAAAAGGATTTTTTTCATAATTATCTTTCTTTTTCATATTTATTTTTTGCTTTATGACCAAATTTTTCATTAGGTATAAATAGAGAATCATTCTTTTCATAATTCTTTTCTAAAAGTTCTAAAGAAGTAGAAAAATTATAATTTGTCTCTCTTCTTCCCTTTGGACGTTTTGTCCTATCTCTGCTGCCTTTTCTCTTTATCTTTCTTCTTCGGATGTTCCCCTCTCTCTTTGGCGCCACCATGGTATTCCGACGATCCACTGCGATTCCGGTAAGGTGTTTGAAGCTCTCCAGCCATGCATGTTCAGCTACCGTTTGGATCTGTCGTCTCCAGCTGCCATGTTCCCCTCTCTCTTTGGCGCCACCATGGTATTTGGACGAGCCACTGCGATTCCGGTAAGGTGTTTGAAGCTCTCCAGCCATGCGTGTTCAGCTACCGCTTGGATCTGTCATCTCCAGCCGCCACGATGTCTACGCCGCGAGTTTCCTTCTTCTTTTCCCTCAAACCGTTGTGCTATTAAGGTCAAGATGACAATGAATCTGTGCTTGAATATTATGTGTCCTGCTTTTCTGAATGCCTAGTTTGAGGTTAAACCAAACATAAATTATTTTTTTCTTTAGAACTGAGTCTCAGTTAGGTCTGAATAGGATGTTGTATGATTTGTGATCGCCTAGATGTGTTTAGGATTTTGAAAGTGAAACTACAGAGACTTAAAACGAACATTACTTGTGTTTGAAACGCCTTGATTGTTTGTTTGCTGTTTGGATCTCTTGTGTGATGATTGTGTGATCGCCTAGTACTTGTAAAGAAGACATGGACTTAATTATTGAGATTGTGAAATGTCTGAGATTAAAGTTGAGATCATAAGGTAGAGGAGCCGTGATCAATATACTTGAGTGGAGGACTATTGTGTGGGTCCGAAATGGATGGCTGAGATTGCATTGCTGGGGCTGTAATCAATATACCGAATTGAGGATAGTCGATGAGCCACATGAGCAATATGCAAGGGGGTACTGAGGAACATGACGCCATCGGACCGGTATGAGGTACCGCGTTCCCGTGTGGATTGGCGACATTTGGTTGTTGAGAAACTAGCGTGTTCCATGGCAGTTGGCTGACGAGCTAGTCGTCGACTACGACTTAAAAAGAATAGCGGATGGTGCAGTTATAACGTCATGCGTAAGTCACCCGGAGTTCGCAGATGGGGTCAGTGGAGCTGGCATCTGGTTTTCGTAGGATATTGTGTGAAGTTTTTAGGACTTTCTGTGGTGCTGTTTTAGGTTTGAACTTAGCGTTTGTTAAGTTGTGGTGCATTGATAAGATAGTGTAGGTTCATTTTCCTGGATAATCTAAATTACTCATCTCTCTATCTTATCTTCTCTCTCTCGATCTCTCTAGCAGGTCAGGTGAGTCAAGATGCTTGACTGTCGCATGTGGTGTGTCGGATTCTGGGACATGTAAAAAGAATAATATGTTTGACTTTAAGCGTATACAGTTATTTTGACATTGACTGATTCGATTATATGATCGGGATTGGATGTCACATTAAAATCAAGAAAAATGAAATTAATATCAAATAAGAAATTGGTTCCATATTCTCAAGGTTAAAACTTGATAACCTACTCAAAACTTGCAATGTTTTAGCGAATCAACTAAGATTTAACATATGTCTAAGAAATAGAAAGTGACAATATCCGACAAAGAAAAGATTGAACAAAACAAAAATGACATGTAAAAAAGTTTGAAAACACGAACGAAAAAGATGAACAATATTTTTACATGCTTAATATATGAAAATTTATAAAGTTTTTAAAACTATGGGAATGTTTTTAAAAGGTTTTTCAAAAAATACATGTTATAAAGTTGTTACAAGAATTAGTTTGGGTTCATTATCCTTTAGGAAGGGGTTTCTGTTTTTAGATTTTAGTGTTTAATTAGAGTTTAGATTTTAAGGTTTAGAGGTTAAATTTTAAGATTTAGGGTTTAGATTTTCATGTTTAGAGTATAGTTTTGATTGTTTGAAGGTTGAAGTTATGTATTAGATTATGATTTATTACAAATTTTAATATATTTTTTTAAAATAGAGTTACAAGAAAATTTTTTTTATATATATTAATATTAACAAGTTTCTAGTAGTAAGAAGGTCTTTGTATTGTTTTACTCGTCGACCAAATTTTTTTATAACACAAAATGTTAATGTATCTATCAATATGTCGAAAAGGCTAACTTTTAAAATTTATATTAATCTCTATAACAATGGGGAGGATTAGCCTGATTGCCGAAAAAGGTAAAAATGTCCACAAAATGTTTTCAGAAAGTGTTATTTTTCATATTTTTCAGTTAAACGTGTTAGAAAGTTAGTGGATGATATAGGGAAAAAAAAACCATTCTATGCCCGTACAAGAAATATTCCTTTGTGTAGTTAATAATTTGTTTGAATATTAAATAGAAAAGAGGTTGATGGAAAACGTGACTTGATTAGGCGTTTCCAAGCAAGTGCATATAATACTAAAACAGAAAAGGCGTCTCTATATGTAATCTCAAAGTCACCTTCAGTTTTCGCAATAAATCAAAACCTCAGTTCTTGATTCAAAGATTCAAAAGTGAAGAATGCAAGGGGATCTCACATCAGATAACTGCTCTTCGGTTCTGGATTCGATTCGCCGGCATCTGCTGGAGGATGACTCGGAGACTCTTCATTCTTCCTCCACCAGTCCTGATCTGGAATCCCCGAGGAGAAGAGGAGGAAACTTCAAAGGAGTGAGAAGAAGGCCTTGGGGAAAATACGCTGCGGAGATCAGAGACCCCAACAAGCATGGAGCTAGGATTTGGCTCGGCACATACGAGACTGCCCAGGAAGCAGCTCTGGCCTACGACCGAGCGGCTTTTAAGATGAGAGGGGCCAAGGCAAAGCTCAACTTCCCTCACCTCGTTGGCATTGATGGTCCGGAGCCGGCAAAGGTCACCAAGCGCCGCCTGAGTTCACCGGATTTAACCTCATGCTCGCCAGTAGCTAAAAGACGGAACACTGACATTATCAACCTAACCGCTAGAGTTCCTTGCCTTGCTTTCCATTATTTTTACCATATGACTCCATTGCCTGAGCAATTACGTTGAACAATTATTCATGTTTCCAGACACCAAGTTTTAATTTGCCCCATTAATCCAGCTTTGTTCTCTATTAATAGTCTTTGACTCTTTGTGCCAGTAAAAGCTAAAGAGAGAGGAAGAGAGAGGAAGAGAGAGGATTAAGGATTTGTATACAACACCAAATGTTTAGTTTTGCTGATATTGTAATATGATATCAATTTAATATAATTTTGTCAATTTATATCTTAAAAATCGTATTAAAGGAGGATGAAATATTTGTGATATTCATAAATTAATTTTTTAGTTGTGCGTTACTTAGGATGGTTACAACTTCTTAATTCGGTTATTTTCAGCTTGGCGAATTTATAGATGTCTGCATTTAGACTTCTAAGAGCTTGTTTAAAGGAAATTCAGAGATTATGTTCCGCTTTCTTGTGGTCAAGACCATTTGAATACCAAAAAGGCCAAAGATAGAATGGGAAGAAGAGTGTAGTTTTAGCAAAAACCTTTTTAAATTTTTTTTTGTCTTAGTCCAATTAAGTTCTCATGATCTCATATATCCTTTAGTTGACACTCTAAAAAGTAAACAGGCAATACATACACACATGTTGACATTTTTTTTTCTCTTTTTTTTGTTGGTTTAGTTACACACTTGTTCACTTTTAGGGAATAAAGATGAGAACTTAAGGAGGCTATACATGGTGGGATCAATCGACGGATATGCTTGGACTGATCTACCAATAATGTTTTAAGCTGAAGACAAATTAATATAGTATAATGAAAGAACATTATTATATGTGCATTGAAAACAGAGAAAATGTCTTCTTTGTATATATGAGTCATTTGGTTCGTCTCAACAGAAGAACATATAGAATAAGAGAGACAAAGTGAGAGAATAAGAAGAATGTGAAGATGCTTAGTTCTTCTTCTCCTCCATAGCATACAGAGCCTTAATCTCCTCTACATCGTCGTAGCTACCAAGAAATATCGGAGAACGCTCATGAATCTTCTCCGGGACAAGGTCTAGCGCCTGCATCATGACATTTTCGGTTAAACTACTTGAGCCGTTAAACCGTTAAACAACCAAAACTATTCAAAATTGCAATTTAAGGGTTGTGAAAGGATAATTTACCCTTTTCTTTCCCGTGAAGGCCTGACCTCCGGCTTGCTCCATCAAGAACGACATCGGGAAGACTTCATAGAGGACACTGTTCACATATGTAAGCCAAAACAATATGTGAAATGTCAGCGCCAACATTCCAAATTATTAAACTCAAAACAAGAAATACATTTCAATGTTTCATCCTAAGCTTACCGCAATTTCCCATTGGGGCTTTTCTTGTCCGCAGGGTACAAGAAGATTCCTCCATAAAGTAGCGTACGATGAACATCAGCTACCATACTGTTTAACACAATGAAGTTAACAAACGGGAGTCATAAGCATATCACTGAGCTTTAAAACAGAGAAGGTTCCCTTACAATTACCTTCCAACATATCTCAGAGACTTTGCAGGAGAACCATCGGTAGGAAACTTGCAGTTCTCTACGTACTTTGTAGTTGGACCATCCCAGTTCTGTGCATTGCCTTCATTCACTGAATAAATGTTTCCCTTTTTTGGTATCTGTGCACAAGAAGAGCTAAATGAATCTTGAGAAATTCATGAAAACAGAAATAAATAATGAAAGATCATGTTTATTGATTCCAGCTTCCCATTTACCTTAATGTCAGGGTGAGTTAATATGAACTCTCCTAGAGATGGGTCCAAGGTAAATCCGTGGACACCCGTTCCAGTGCTTAACACAAGCTGAGAGAGCCAAATCACATCAAATTAATACAAAGAAATAACAAATTTGGCTGATTGTTACTAATATTATCTTTGTGAACTTCATTTTTCAGTACCATGCAGGAGCTTCCGTACATACAATAACCCGCTGCGACCATTTCATTCCCGGGTTTCAGGACATCTTCTGTCGTTGGCTCATCAGTGTGGTTCATCGTGTAAATTCCAAAGATCTACACAAGAAACGAAACTTTCACATGACATATCTTCTGAGTTTTCTTTCACATGGTTAAAGAAAGCTTGGGGTCAGAGAAACATACTGTTCCAATGGAGACACCACAGTCAATGTTTGAAGATCCATCAAGTGGATCAAAAACAACACAGTACCTATTGATATCGCGAATAAGACTCGATTATGTTGATGACAATCACCAATACATGAATTACATTTTCATTACCAAAACCGAGAAGGGATCAATTGAAAAACTTACTTTCCACGCTTGGATGATTCCACAAACGTAGCTTCCTCATCTTCTTCGGAGACAAGAACAGACTGCCAAATGGTTTCAATTGCCAAAATAATTGTAAGTTGAGAAACGAATCAAATATATCTAAGCCTTCTCAAATTAATAGAAATGCTATATTTTTACTTACAGTTCTGCCACTGCTAACTAAAGCTTTGACAAAGACATCATTAGAGAGCACATCAAGTTTCTTTTGCTCTTCGCCCTATTATAAACAGACAACAAAAATCAAATCTCTGACACACAAAAAAAAAAAAACAAAGCTTTAAATTTGGACAAAAGACATAAACTTGCCTGGATATTTGTCTCCCCTGCAAGTCCAATTAGCTTAGCCAGACCAGCCTGCACACCAGAAAAAAGTTATGATTTTGACTCAATGGGCCAGCTTAAAACCCTAAAAGACGATTGAGACAACTCACATCTAAAGAGGATTCCAGATCATCAACCGAATTAAAAGCTTAAAAACCAAATCGAAAGCGACATTTTTTTTTCTTCTGGCACAATTTCAAAACCAACGAGATTTCACCTTATTGACTGCACTGCAGACGAATTTGCAGCCCAAAACGATGTTGCTGAGCAAAATCGTGAAATCCCCACGAGATTCTGGGTATTTTGATTGCTCATTCAACACGAATCTCGTTATTGTCATCAAATCCGTACGGTACGCATCTGCTTCGTGATCCATTTTTGCTTCTCTCTATCTCTTCTCTAACTTCTACGTAACCAAAATTTATAATCTGATATTTAGAGAGAGAAGAGATTGAATCTGCAATCTTTTAAACCCTATATTTGTGTGTTGCACGTTTCGAGGAAGATGATGAGATAAAGACGCGACCGGTGTGAAATCGAACGACCAAGCGAATACAAAGAGAGAAGAGGGAGATCGGGTTCACACGTGGCAGTGACAGGTTTGGCCGTCATTTTTTGGGGATAACGATTACAACGAACGAACCTCGTCCTCGTATGTCCTGATGCAATCACCTGATCCGTCTCAAGAAAATAAGATTCGGTTACTCTTTTTCATTTTTATAAAATATCTTTTGTGTTAATCAATGAAGTTCATCAATATTATTCCTTTATATAATTTTTTAGAGCAAAACACTGAGTTATTTGTTAATAGGGCATTTCCCGTATTAAAGAAGTAGGAAAACTTTCATCTTCTGAAGTATTTAATCCATAAGTTCAAACCAAATTGTCATAGGTATTGATCACAAAAGTTTTGTATGAACATACGCAAATACAAGGACCAATTGCTTTAGAACATATAGGACAACACAAGTTTTGAATTTCGTATTTTCATCACACCCTTGCTCATTCATAATTACGCATCCATGCTTACCTATCCATGATTATTTAACGAGAACATCTTCGTTATTCAAAATCTATGATTCACAATTTTTTATTATTGTGTCTACGACCATCTGTCCATTTACAGTTTCTCTCATATATTGGATAAATACTCGTGGATAAACTACATTTAGATACTTTGGAATGGACATACACAAATAAAAAACCCAACCACTTCAAAGAGAACATATAGGACAATACAAGTTCTGAACCTTGTATTTTGATCACACTCTTGCTCATCCATAATTGCGCATCCATGCTTGGTTTTAAAAAGCGCAAGGTGCACTCAAACACAACTCTTCAACATAGCGTATGCTTTTCAGATGCTTGAGAAGAATACTAAGGATAAGATTATTTTCTAGGAACCTAATATATGTAATTATTTTCTATGAACCTAATCTATCTAATTATTTTCGTAAAGATCTTCATATCTAATGAAGAAGATCTTCCTTGTTAGTAGGATCTAGAATTCATTTCCGCTCATAGTTGATCCATTTCTCCATCATATCTATCCATTCCAATATCTATTGGATGGATCTCGAACCTAGATTTTCTTGGCGGATCTATCTTCTTCTCTAATGTTTTGAACATGGGATGGAATTGAAAGTAGCCAGAGAAGAACTAGAGAGAAATGAAAAAGGAATAGAGAAGATAGGGTCGAGGAATATGGCTTAAGATGAGAACATCATAAAAGCGCGCCTTTTTCCCGCTTCACGCTTTTGGGAAAGCACACCGATGCACACATAGGCGCGCACTTTTGGGATAGACATGCACCTTGCGTACTAAGGGCACAATAGTGATATATGCGTGCACCTTGCGCCTTAGACTGCTTTTTAAAACCAAGTTACCCATCCATGATTACTTCATGAGAACACATTCGTTATTCAAAATCTATGATTCATAACCTTTTTATCATTGTGTCCACGACCATACGTCCACTTAAAGTTTCTCTCATACACTGGATAAATACTCATGAATGCACTACATGTGGATACTTAAGAATGGACATACGCAAACAAAAAGCCCAATCGCGCGCTTCAAAGAGAACATATAGGATAACACAAGTTCTGAATCTCGTATTTTGATCACTCCCTTGCTCATCTATAATTACACATATTTTAATCAACCAACAAATCACCATATCCACCACATAAGTATTATCTTTCAATATTTCTGTTAAATGTTCATAGCAATCTGTCCACGACAACCTGTCCATTGTAACCTGATTTTTTGATTGAAGGAATCACAAAATTACAATGTTTCCCTCGTCTTCTTCTTTGGCTCCACAACATTGTAACCTAGTTTCCAGCAGTCTTTCATTTTATTTTCACAATTATTGTCAGACTCACTTGTTTTTGTATGATTTTTTACCCCATTATGATAGATCTACATTCTAATCTTTAATTTCAAACTTAGTTTGTCGTGTCGTCGATTAACTCCGGCAGCAATCCAGAAAACTCAGATGATTCAATATAATTTCATATATACAAACCTATTTCTCCACATAAACATATCCACGGGAACCTCACATATCAACCTCACACTTAGAAGAATGACATATATCCACAACATGTCTATAAAGGCGCACTGTCAACAGAAACCTGTCCACAATAACCTGATTTTTCGCTTGACAGGATCAAAAATTACAATTTTGCCTTCATCTTCTTCTTTGGCTCTGCAACATTCTAACCTAGTTTTCAGCTACATTTTATTTTATTTTTGCAATTATTATCGGATTTACTTGTTTTTGTATGGTTTTTTACCCAATTATTATGGGTCGACAATCTAATCATCAATTTCGAACTTTAAAACCATTAAAAGGTGAATAATTAAAAAAAATCTGATATGTTGGCTGAAGTATCTCAATTCGTGGTGGTTGGAAACCACTGAACTTTCACCACCGATTTAAATCTGTGTTGATTGAAACTTTCCACTATCAAGTTGGTAGATGAAAAAAAAATAATTTGTCGCAATCGCTGGATGAAGAGAAAATAATTTATCGTTGTCGCTGGATGAATTTGTTTTTTGGAAAAATACCATAATTTTTTTTTTATTATTTTATTATTGTGGCCATAATTTGTTTTTATTGTCAAAAAATAAAAAGTGTTAGAAAAGTATAGTATTGTAATTGCATATTAAGAAAGTGCTTAAATTGCTGAAAATATTTATTTTTGTAATAATAGTTTTAGAAAGTGCTTCTGAGCATAATAAACTTACAAAACACTATATACTAAATTTATTTATTTTTTTAGCGCAAAACACTATATACTAAATGGTTGGCACGTGGGCATGTAAATTTTGATAAAAACTAACTAATAATAATATTAATTATTTATACTAAACAAATGATTAGCCTAATACATTTATAAAAAGTTTAAGTTTATGAAAAAAATATTTTAATAAGTTTGAAAATTTTATATAGTAAAAATAAAATAAATACAAAATTTAAAATATTTTAAAGAAAAAACATAATTTTTTCACATTATTATATATTTTTTCTCTCGTATTGTCATTTTCCATGCCATTTAAGATTCATAAATTTCCTTAAATAATTGTAATACATTAAAATATAATATAAATTTTTATTATTTATTGGTAATTGAACACGATGAGATTATAATAAAAGTTAAAAAAAAATTTCCAAAAATTTGATTCCAAAAAGTTTCGACATAAACATGAACTTGTAAATATTTCACCAAAAAGTTTACTTAAAATTAAGATTGCAAAAACCTCCCATCAAAAATCTGATTCCGCAAATTTTCTTCCAAAAAAGTGAATTGGTAACTTTCTTACCAAAAAAATTACATTAAAAAAATGATTACAAAACATTTTATCCAAAATTTTAATTTTGTGATTTTTCCACCAAAAAGTAAATCGATAAACAATTATTGCCAAATAATTTACATTGAAAATGTGATTCTAAAATCTCCCCTAAATAAGTAAACTCGTAAATCTTCCGCCAAAAGACTTACATAAGAATTTGTTTTCAAAAAATTCCGTGAAAACTCGATTCCAGAAATTTTCTGCTAAAAATGTGAATTTGTAACTTTACCACCAAAACATGTAAGTCAAAAAGATGATTCAAAACTTTACATTGAAAATATGATTCCAAAAACTTTCAGTCATAAATTTCGCGTCGAAAATGAGACTTCAAAAATGTTTTTGTCAAAAATTCAATTTAGCAAATTTTCCGCCAACAAATTCTGAATCCATAAATTTCTCTTCAAAAAAATACGTTAAAATGTGATTTCAAAAAAATTCCGTGATAACTCGATTCCAAAAATTTTCTGCCGAAAACGTGAATTTGTAACTTTACCACCAAAACATGTAAGTCAAAAAGATGATTCAAAAATTTACATTAAAAATATGATTCTAAAAACTTTTATCCATAAATTTCGCGTCGAAAATGAGATTTCAAAAATGCTCTTGTCAAAAATTCAATTTTGTGAACTTTCCGCCAAAAAATTCTGAATCCATAAATTTCTCTTCAAAAAATTATGTTAAAATGTGATTTCAAAAACCTTTCGTCAAAATTAGTTGGCAATTTTTTCACCAAATATTTTAATTTGTAAATTATGTATCAAAAATTCTACATTGAAGATGAAATATGATTTCAAAAGTTTTATGTTCATAATGATCTTATAACTTTCCGTTAGAAAAGTGCATATGTTAATTTTCCGCCAAAGAAATGAGTGCACAAATTGTCCACAAAAATAACTTTGTAATGTGATTTTAAATAGTTTTCATTGATAATTTGCTTTCGTGAAATTTTTGCCAAAAGTTATGGATCCTTAATTATTCTGTCAAAAATGTGATATCAAAATCTCTCTGGTAAAATAGGCTGTCAATACTTTCCTACTAAATATTTGAAATCTGTAAATTTTCTAGATAAAAGTTTTGTGTCGAAAATGTGATTTCAAATCTGTTTGACAAAAATCCTATTTCTCAAAATTTCTGCCAAAAAATTGAGTAAGTAAATTTTAAATAAAAAAATTAACATCAAAATTTATTTATAGATTAAATATCATACCACAAGCCATGTACACTATAAATGGACATGACACAATTACATCATCAGTATACATCATCATTTCCACGTCATATTTCAAATTTTCAAACTAAACATACTTACTAATAAAATTGAAACAAGTAAGCGTTTTTGATTAAACTACCTTATAAATTAAGAGGAAATGCTCTAAAATGACCCACTTTGAGAAAATATTATCAAACATAGACTATTTTTTACAATCAGTGCTGCCTTTCTACCTATTTATATTTAGTTATATTTAGTAATTAGATTTACTTATTAAAATGGTTATTTACCATTTAATCTTGGCCAGTAGTACAGCCTTGCAATGTCGCTGCTGAAAAGCAGAGGCTACGCAGACTAACACAAAAAGAAGAAGTATGGCAGATGAGAGGCACACCTAGGTTAGATGATTTAAATTTGCAGACCACTTCCTTTATAAGTGGGGGCTATTAGGGTTTTGTAAAGAAACGGATTTTGACAATATTTCTTGTATAATTGGGGATTATTGGTTTATGTAAAGAAAACAATGTGGAGACGTTAGACAGGCGTCTTGCGGATTGATGGCGAACATATATTCCTCCCACATGTGAGAAGTAGTGGCTGAGCTGACTAACTTCACCTTTGACTACTATTATATCCTGTGACGATTTGGCCAGTTGAACTCAATCATGACGTACCGTAGTTTCTCTCAGGTAAATGCCGTAAAATTGTTATATTGACACCAGATGAACTCAGGTTGTGGGACAAGAAAACAAGAAGACGAGGGTATCCCATGTTTGACGAGACGCAGATGTTAGATATGAGTCTCGCGGACGCAGACGAGAAGCAGAGGCTGCACAAACTCACCTCACCTTTGACTACAATTTTATCCTGTCTTGATTTGGCAAGTTCAACTCAATCACGACATGCCGTAGTTTCTGCACGTGGAGAAAAAGTCGCAAAAATGATATATAGTCACCAGAAAACTCGGGTTGTGGGGCAAGAAGATAAGAAGTCGAGGGCATCCCATGTTTGATAAGACCTAGATGTTAGACAGGCGTCTTGCGGACGCAGATGAGAAGCAGAGGCTGCGCAGATTTACTTCACCTTTGACTACTATATTGTCACCAGATAAACTCGGATTGTGGGACAAAAAGACAAGAAGACTAGGGCATCCCATGTCTGACGAGACACGTATGTTAGATAGGCATCTCGCGTACGCAATTGAGAAGCAGAGGCTGCACAGACTCACTTCACTTTTGACTACTGTTTTATCCTAGGAAAATGTCGCAAAATGTTATTAGTCACCAGATAAACTCGGTTTGTAGGACAAAACGTGGGTATCCTGTGTTTGACGAGAATGACAAAAAACACAGCCCCTTTTTTTTGTGGACCTGATGTTGATAAATGCACAGATGACAAGACGCATACGTTAGACAGGCGTCTCGCGGAATGATGGTGTATATTCCTCCCGCATGTGAGAAGCAGAGGCTGTGCAGCCACACTTCACCTTTGACTACTATTTTATCCTGTGACAATTTGGTCAAGATATCAAACATGTCGTGCCGTGGTTTGTCTCGGGTAAACACAACAAACATGTTATATTGTTACCAAATAAACTCGGTTTGTAGGACAAGACGAGGGCATCTCATGTTTGAGAATGACAAAAGACTGCGCCATTTTATTTGTGGGACGTGATGTTGATAAACGCGCAGATGACGAGACGCATATGTTAGATAGGCATCTCGCAGACGCAGGTGAGAAGCAGAGGCTGCGCGACTCACTTCGCCTTTGACTACTATTTTATCGTGTCACGATTTGGCCAGTTCAACTCAATCACGAAGTGCCGTAATTTCTACACATGGGGAAAAAGTCGCAAAATGTTATATACTCACCAGAGAAACTCGAGTTGTGGGACAAGAAGACAAGAAGACGAGGGCATCCCATATTTAACGAGACTTAGACATTAGACATGTGTCTTGCAGACGTAGGTGAGAAGCAGAGGCTGCGCAGACTAACTTCACCCTTGAATATATTGTCACCAGATAAACTCGGGTTGTAGGATAAGAAGACAAGAAGACCAGGGCATCCCATGTCTGATGAGACACAGATGTTAGACAGGTGTCTCGCGCACGTAAGTGAGAAGCAGAGGCTGCGCAGACTCACTTCACCTTTGACTACTATTTTATCCTGTGACAATTTGGCCAGTTGAAGTTAATCACGATGATATTCTAGTTTCTCCACGTGGAGAAAATGTCGCCAAAATATTATATAGTCACCATATAAACTCGGTTTGTACGACAAGACGTGGGCATCCCATCTTTAACGAGAATGAAAAAAAATACTGCACTGTTTTTTGTGTGGACCCGATGTTGATAAATGCATAGATGATGAGACGCAGACGTTAGACATGTGTCTTGTGAGAAGCAGAGGTTGCGCAAACTAATTTCACCTTTGACTACTATTTTATCTTGTGACGATTTGGCTAAGACATCAAACACAATGTGCCGTAGTTTCTTTCGGGTAAATGTAGCAAAAATGTTATATTGTTACCAAATAAAATCAGTTTGTAGGACAAGACGAGGGCATCCCATGTTTGAGAATGATAAAAGACTGCGCAGTTTTTTTTTGTGGGTTGTGATGTTGATAAACATGCAGATGACGAGACAGAGACGTTAGACAGGTGTCTCGCGGTCGTAGGTGAGAAGCAGAAGCTGCGCAGACTCACTTCACCTTTGACTACTATTTTATCCTGTCATGATTTGGCCAAAGACATCAAACACGACGTTATTCTAGATTTTGCACATTGGGGAAAAGTCGCAAAAATGTTATATAGTCACCAGATAAACTCGGTTTGTAGGACAAGTCGAGGGCATCCCATGTTTGACGAGATTGACAAAAATGACTGCACCATTTTTTTGTGTGGACCTAATGTTGATAAGCGCACATATGACAAGACGCAGACGTTAGACAGGCGTCTTGCGGACTGATGACGAACATATATTCCTCCTGCAAGTGGGAAGCAGAAGCTGCACATACTACCTTCACCTTTGACTACCATTTTATGCTGTGACAATTTGGCCAGTTGAACTCAATCACGACAGTGGCGTAGTTTCTCTCGGATAAATGGGGCTAAAATGTTATATTGTCACCAGATAAACTCGGGTTGTAGGACAAGAAGATAAGAAGACGAGCGCATCCTATGTTTGAAGAGACGTAGACGTCAGACAGGCGTTTCATGGACGCATATGAGAAGAAGAGGCTGCGCAGACTAACTTCACATTTGACTACTATATTGTCTCCAGATAAACTTAGGTTATGGGACACGAAGACAAGAAGACGAGGGCATCCTATGTTTGACGAGACGCATATGTTAGACAAGCATCTCGCGGACGCAGGTGAGAAGCGGAGGCTACGCAGATTAACTTCACCTGTGACTACTAAATTGTCACCAGATAAACTCGAGTTGTGAGACAAGAAGACAAGGGCATCCCATATTTGACGAGATGCAGACGTTGGACAGACGTCTTGCAGACGCAGGTGAGAAGCAGAGGCTCAGACTAACTTCACCTTTGACTACTATATTGTCACCAGATAAAATTAGATTGGACAAGAAGACGAGAGCATCCCATGTTTGACGAGATGCAGATGTTAGAAAGGCGTCTCGTGGACGCAGTTGAGAAGTATAGGCTATGTAGAATAACTTCACATTTGACTACTATATTGTCCCCATATAAACTCGGCTTGTGGGACGAGAATACAAGAAGACGCGGGGATCCCATGTTTCACGAGACGCAGATGTTAAACAATCGTCTCGCGAACTGATAGCAAACATATATTCTTCCCGCAGGTGAGAGGGAGATGCTGCGTAGACTAACTTCACATTGTACTACTATTTCATCCTAGGACGATTTGGTCAAGACATCAAACACGACGTGCCGTAGTTTCTCTCGGGTAAATGTAGCAAAAATGTTATCTTTTTACCAGAGAAACTCGGTTTGTAGGACAAGATGAGGGCATCCCATGTTTGAGAATGACAAAAGACTGCACCATTTTTTTATGTAGGACATGATGTTGATAAACGCAAAGATAACAAGACGCATACGTTAGACAGACGTCTCGCGGACGCAGGTGAGAAGAGAGGCTGCATAGACTCACTTCACCTTTGATTACTATTTTATCCTATCATGATTTGGCCAGTTCAACTCGGACACGACGTGCCATAGTTTTTCTTCTGACGATTTGCTAAAGACCTCAAATACGACGTGTAATTGATTGACGAGGACATCCTATATTTGAGAATGAGGTGGAAACACTTGTAAATATATATAAAGCTTTTTATTTGGTTTAGCCGTTCAAATATAAACATTTATCAATTTATTAGGGATAATTGATAAAAAAATGGTGATTTTGTTATTATTTTGAAAAAGGTTGGTTAAACGATACTTTTGATATAAATTAAACCCTTTCTGACAATGTTTCCAAAGAGAAATCCTCTGTTGGGATTAAATTTGTAGAACAGACTATTTAAAGAAATCTTTTATAAATTAATATATAGAAGATTAACAGATTTTTTGCAAATTAATCTTCGAAGGGTTTTTTTAAAATAATTATACCTTTTGCCTTTCATTCACCATGTTTTGATCAATCCACTATATAATCCTTCTTTCTAACATACATTATATCAATTACAGAAATATATACATTGCATTTTGTGCAATGTGTGATGATCGAAAATCATGATGGTTTTTAAGCAGCATGTGTTTTTGTTAAACTTTGCAGAATAGAAAGATTGGTATCGTTGAGCAATGCCGAGCAATGGAGGAAAAATAGACATTACAATTTTGCTCTCCCGAGCTTCTTTTCATACTAAAGTTGATTTGTCGACAAAATTAAAACTTATTTGTGTTGCATCTACTTCTGAGATTAGTAAACTACATATCTTGTTGATTCCTGTTGATAGTTAGGTCGGAAACAGATGTGAGACAAAGAAATTTTGAAATTTGGGAAACAAATTGATGTTATCAGATCTATTTTGTTAGTAAAATGATTAGTTTGTTACTAAATTAGATCTTGAAATTCCTAAATTTGTGGTTATATTTGTTATTGACCGAGAAGTCGCTAATAGATATAAAAAGGGTCTAGGAAGTTCATTAGATGGTTGATTTTGTCAATTATTGGCTTTGAAATCTGATTTTTAGCAATAACTCTTAGTTCATGTGTGTTGTTTCAGTTGTTATCGATAGTATTTATGTCGTTTTTATGATAGAGAATGTATTATTGATTTCTTTTTTTTTTATTTGTAGAACAGAGACGACCATTCACAACTACATTCAGCCTCCAACTAGCGTTTCAAATGGAAGTAGTGGTGGGAAGAGAAATGCTTCAAGTGTTGACATAAAAATAAAAGATTTTGGGCTTCTGAGGGGATGTTACTGTGGAGTTTGGGCTATAATGGATACTTACCATTTTAATATCTATTTATTTTACACCTTTTTATCATGCATTCATGATAGTTTTAGCTTCATTCATGTGTCTTCCCTTTATTTTTAGTCCCATTTGCATCCATTCTAAGTTTAGTATGCATTATGTTAAATATTATATATTTGTGCATGTTTGGAGTGGTTATTATGTACTTTTGGACTGGAGGATACTTGGTGAATACTAGAGGAGGATCCAAAATGCTGAGGAGGATAGATAAAATCCAAGGAGAGTGAAACAGACGATTTCTATGATCAAAGTGGATAGCCACAACGGTCTGGATTGTTCGATGCAAAAGAGGCTTGGTACAATGAACTGATGCAACAGTTTGTGTCTAGTGTGAAGAATGCAACCTTGTGCCAAATAGACAATGTCTGCATTTGCAATGACCAGCCGCAACGGTCACAGCCTAATGCAGAAACCTCCATAGGTGATTACAACGGTTTGTAACCATTGTACTTGTCCAATGCCGAATCCTCGACGAGCAAAACCATGCGCATTTTGGTCTGTGTCCAATGGAGACACTTGCAAAGATCCGTCACAACGGTTTGTATCTGTTGCAGTCAGTTCGAGAAAAAGACAAAAAGGCTGGTGGGATCCGATTCACTAGGGTTTCTTAGCTTCCTTATAAAAACTTCTCTTAGCCGAAATCTTTGGCAACTCTTGCCTTATTTTTTAAATCTAGAAAACTCTTATCTTATCCTATCTTATTTTCTTCTTTTGTTCCAAGAACACATTTTGTAAACCTTTCTAGGTTACTAATCTTTTTGCACTTCCCTTAATTTTGTTTTAATTATGTTCATTCATTTCTCCTTAATAGGATTTGTGGTTGGCATTATGTGTAGTGAGTAGTCATTTTAGATGCTTGGGATGAGTAAGATGTACGATGTTAAGTGATTGATCTTTAATGTATTGTGCTTAATAATATCGATCTTTTCTTATTTGATGCATCTAATGCTTAAATCATCTTCATTATTTGATTTATAAGCCTAAGCTTTCTCATGCACACACCATGTTTGATGAAATGCTTAAACCATCTTATAAGAGATTTACTCATCATAGTCTTTGTCCATTGTTATTAGGGGGTATTTTGGTTTTATAGAATTGTTATTTAATGCTTGTTAGCCATTCTATCACTAATGAAAATTAGGTTTTTGTTATGTGGTTAGCAAAGTGATTAGTATTATACACCATGGACTAATTTTGCTTTGAATTATATGTTTAAGAATTAGTTTAATTGTTGTTAATTTATGCATCATTGATTGATCATGTATCATCCTACATCACCATCTCATCCTAGGAGTCCTGCTATCATTTGAATATTCTATTTTGCTACTTGCTTATCCATCTTTTGAGTTATTATTGCTTAGCTTCTGTTTTGCTTGCTTATTTGCTTTAGTAGGTTGTTAGTAAAGTCTTTAAACCTCTCATTTCCAGCCTAGCTTATTCAATGAATCATGTACTCTCAGTACCTCTATCTTAGCCCATTATATTGACAAAGAACCCATTACACTATACTACATTTGATTTAGTAGGTGTTGTCACCAAGTAGTGTATAAAACATACTTATCTCATTCCCAGATCTCAGGAAGGTGGTTCTACACTTGCCCAAACGCAGGCGATGGAGATTGTCACATTTGAAAGTAGTGGGACGAGGCAGCCATTAAAGAGCTGAGTCTCACTGATGTCAATACTAGTGAAGTAGCGGAGAAGATAAAGGTGTTCACTTTCTTGGACGATTTTTATATGGCTTACGAGCAAATATTTCAGCCCAAGGGTGTACAGGTTCAAACCACGCAGAAGATTGCAAAAATGGAAATAGAATTAGCTGAGATAAAGAAGAAGAAAAGTGGCATAAGCATCGACTTTAGAAGAAGATTGTGATTGCTGCAGCCGTTTTTCTCCTCTTACTCAGCATGCTTATCTACCTTAAGTAAGATATTCTGTGTTTGTAAGACTTTTAAAACCCATAAAACCTTCCAAGTTTAAGACTTTCCAAGTGATCTTTGTTTCAAGCTTTTTGTATGGGTTTAATATGTATTATATTTGACTTTATCATGTATTTGTTCTTATTGTGTGATCTAGGAGGAAGCATCAATCTGTTACCAGCTTCTACTGCTAAGGAGTTAGTGATGTCATTGCATTTTGCATATATTTTGCATACTCATTAGATAGTTTTTCATGCATTTGTATCATATTTTAGGTTAGATTTGCATCACTTAGAGTCCTAGAGCATTCTTGCATCAGCATTTGCATTTTCTCTGCATTTTGCATCCATTCCAGGTTGTTTATGGTTGCTTTGGAGACACGGAGGTTCGTGGAGGTGTGGAGACCAATGTAGCGGTTCATGGAAGCTCGGGAAAATGCTAAGGACCAGTGATCGAGGAGCAGATCGAGCATGGCCGGTCGATCTAGGAGTTGATCGACTAGAAGATCGAGCCAACTAGGCGATCCAAGGATAATGATCGAGACGGAGATCGAGTGAAGCAGTCGATGCATCGGTACGGACGTAAATGAAGCCATGCAGAGCGAGAGCCGGATCGAGTACACCACTCGATCCTCCAGGAGATCGATACCGAGATCGGATGCAACACTCGATTCACCACAGGAGATCGAGACCCGGATCGAGCCGAAGACACGATGGCCGGATATGATCGAGAGACCAACTCGATCCAATGGTCGATCTCTGTCCTTTCAACCGTTTTTGGCGGTTAGCGACGGGGGGGGACCATTGGACTGTTTTGGCATTTTTGGCAAAGGCGGCCACTACTTTTCGATAACTTTTGAGATTTTTACCTTCTCTCCAAGTTTTAGTTTTTTCTCTCTGGTTTTTCGGAAGAACACCATTGTAGAACAGTTTCAAGCTTTTGTATTTTCGAATCTTTATCGTTTTTAATCCAGTTTATCTTTCATGTTTATCGTTTCTTCTCTTCGTCCTTGCCTGATTTCCTTTATGTGTAGTGAGTAGTTCATTCAGGGTTAAGGGTTGAGAGGATTAAGGGGTAGAAAAGGTTCGATCTTGGTTTGTTTTCTAAACGTTTTTAAATCTATCTCTTCTAAGGTGATGAAAGCTTAATGCTTGAAGACTCTCACGCCAAGAGCTTCACGATCCGAGAGGTCCCTTACCTTGACAGGATCCAGGGACCTCGGAAGATCTCGCCTTAGTGATTAGTTACCCCTTCCCAAAAGCCATGGTAGTTTGGGGGACTAGTTAAGCCATTGTTCGAAATCTGTCTTCCTTGCCTTTCAACCTCTTTTTCCACCAAAAGCCATGGGTTTGGAGGAGAGGATGAAAGAGTGATCTATACCGAAAGCCACAGATAGATCTTGTTTTGTTTTCGAGGCTTAGAGACCCTCACCAAGTGAGTCGATCTAAAGTTTCAAACCCAAGATCAACCTTTGAAACCCCTTATATGAATCTCGACCCTGGAACCCTTCTCTTTAGCTTATTTGCGTCGCATATCACCTTTTGCTTGTTGTTTGATAGCTTCCTGATCTTTAGATTCTTTGTTCTTACGATTTTAGACGAGATCGATCGTTTCTGCTCGATCTAGTGGTCGATCTTGTGGTCGATCCACTAGTCGAATTTTAACAATTCGAAGCTCTTCCCTTTAATTTATCTGTTTGTTCCTCGTGGTAACTGCTTGCTTTCTAGTATTTTTAAAATAGGTTTCACTCTGTTTAGGTTGCTGCAATTAGTTTTCAAGATTTTCTCAACAAACCGTCTCATTTCACTTAGATTTGTCCTAGGTCTTGCATTCTCTGTGGATTCTCTATCACCTAGAACTGGATTGACACTCTCTGCTTGCCTTACTACAACGTTGCATGCATTAGAGTTTTGATAAGTTCTCTGCTGCATTAGACCGTAAAGAGAAAAAACCTCATTATCAAATGGCGTCGTTGCCATTCTAGGTTGCTTAGAGAACATAGAGATTTGGGTCTTAGCAAAGACTAAGTCTTTACCTTTTTTTCAAGTTACTAATACTATTCTAAACCGTGTACTTTCAGGTACATGAATTTACGTTCACGTGGAGATAACAACCTTCTTCAACCGCTTGACAACATACATCAACTCGGACACTCACGTCAAAGGAGAGTCATAGATCAAACTAGAGCTTTTGAAGAGATAGTTCAGAACGGTCAGGTCAACTTTGAAGACATGGCTGAGAATGAGCATCCTGAAGGTCCTCCTCTAGCAGGACGGGGCAATGGTATCCCCCAACACGCGGCTAGACCTCCGAGGATCATAGGAGCCGGAGATGCTCCCAATACCCACCACAATAGGTTTGGGATCACTCCTCCTCCGGTACAAAACAACAACTTTGAGATCAAGCCGGGCTTCATATCTATGGCGCCTTACTACAACGTTGCATGCATTAGAGTTTTGATAAGTTCTCTGCTGCATTAGACCGTAAAGAGAAAAAACCTCATTATCAAATGGCGCCGTTGCCATTCTAGGTTGCTTAGAGAACATAGAGATTTGGGTCTTAGCAAAGACTAAGTCTTTACCTTTTTTGCAAGTTACTAATACTATTCTAAACCGTGTACTTTCAGGTACATGAATTTACGTTCACGTGGAGATAACAACCTTCTTCAACCGCTTGACAACATACATCAACTCGGACACTCACGTCAAAGGAGAGTCATAGATCAAACTAGAGCTTTTGAAGAGATAGTTCAGAACGGTCAGGTCAACTTTGAAGACATGGCTGAGAATGAGCATCCTGAAGGTCCTCCTCTAGCAGGACGGGGCAATGGTATCCCCCAACACGCGGCTAGACCTCCGAGGATCATAGGAGCCGGAGATGCTCCCAATACCCACCACAATAGGTTTGGGATCACTCCTCCTCCGGTACAAAACAACAACTTTGAGATCAAGCCGGGCTTCATATCTATGGTGCAAAACAACAAGTTCCACGGCTTAGCAATGGAAGACCCGTTGGAACACTTGGACAATTTTGAGCAAGTGTGTGGAATGATCAAGATCAACGGTATATCAGAAGATGCCTTCAAGCTGCGTCTCTTCCCCTTTTCCCTCGGAGACAAAGCTAGACATTGGGAGAAGACCCTACCACAAGGCACCATCACATCATGGGCTGAGTGTAAGAAGGCTTTCCTCTCCAAGTTCTTCTCAAGCACCAGGACTGCTCGGTTGAGAAGCGAAATCAGCGGTTTCACTCAAAGGAACAATGAGACTTTCAACGAGGCTATGGAGCGTTTCAAAGACTACACGATCCAATGTCCTCATCACGGGTTCAGTGAGGAGACTCTACTCAGCACAATCTACCGTGGAGCTTCACCAAAGATCCGGTTGTTGCTTGATACAGCCAGCAAAGGCAACTTCCTCGGTCAAGAAGTAGAAGAGGGTATGGAGCTAATAGAGAACCTTGCGTTGAGTGATGGAAACTATGCTGAGGATTATGACCGAGCACCAAGGGGATCAGAACTAGAGTCTCACAAGAAGGAGCTCAAATCGTTGCATAAGAAGATTGACAAGTTGGTCTTAGCTAATCAGAAGCATGTTCACTTCGTTGGTGAAGCTGATGAAAACCAAGAGGAGTTAGAGCTAAGCCAAGAAGAAGCAAATTGGGTAGCCGGTCAGAACAACTACAAGTCTCAAGGCTACAACCAAGGCTACCAGAACAACAACCTCTCTTACCGAAGCACCAATGTAGCCAACCCTAAAGATCAAGTGTACCCTGCTCAACAAGCTAAGCCTTTCATCCCTTACAACAAAGGCTTTCAACCAAGCAGTGGATTCCAAGGTCAAGGGCAAGGCAACTTCCAAGGGCAACAACAACAAAACAAGGGTTATATTTCTAACTACCCTCCGGGCTTTGCACCTCAACAACAACAACAACCGATGCAACAACAAGTTGATCCGGTTCAAGCAATGTTCCAACAGCTAATACAAGGGCAAGCTTCTACAAATCAAAAGTTCGCTGAAATGAACACTCGGCTGGATTCATCCTTAACCGACTTCTCTACTCAAATAACAAACCTCAACAACAAGATCAAGCAGCTAGAGAAGGGCAAAGCAAGCACGAGTGGACAGAACAGCCTTCCGGGAAAATGTGAACAAAATCCAAAGGAGTATGCCAATGCTATTACGTTGAGAAGTGGCAAAGAGCTTGATCCTCCGGTTTCTACAAAGACCAACGAGGACGTTGTAATTCAAGAGGGGGAGGGTAAACTTTCAGCTGATAATGAGGAGATAAACTTTGACAACGTATGGATCCAAGGACCAAGGAGAGGTGACAAGGCATTCGTTGAGAAGAAAGCTGAGAAAACCACCAAGGAGAAGGATGAATACGTGCCCCCACCTTACGTACCAAAGTTGCCATTCCCGGGTCGGTTCAAAAAGCAGTTAATAGAGAAGCACCGAATCCTATTTGAGAAGCACTTGAGAGACGTGGAGATAAAGCTGCCTCTTGTAGACTGTCTCGCCATGATGCCCAAGTGCGCCAAGTTTTTCAAGGACACACTCGCCAAGAAGAACAAAGAAAGCAAAGAAGTGCTTGTACTAAGCGAAGAGTGTAGCGCGGTTATTCATAAGGAGATAGTGCCTAAGAAGCTGGGAGATCCTGGAAGCTTCACCATACCGTGTGCTTTGGGTCCCCTTGAGTTCAAGAGCTGCTTGTGTGATCTCGGAGCCAGCATAAACTTGATGCCTCACTCCGTGGCTAAGAAGCTTGGTTTCACTCGGTTTAAGGAATGTCGGATCTCATTGGTGTTGGCTGATAGGAGCGTGAGACTACCAGTGGGGTTGCTTGAAGACTTGCCGGTGCGAATCAGTGGAGTAAACGTACCTACAGATTTTGTAGTGCTGGAGATGGACGAGGAGCCGAAAGACCCACTCATCTTAGGGAGACCATTCCTAGCAACCGCCGGAGCCATAATAGACGTGAAGAATGGGAAGATTGCCTTGCATTTGGGGAAAGAAATCAGGCTAGACTTTGACATCAACAAGGTTCTAAAGAAGCCGACCATTGAAGGACAAGATTTCTACACGAAACGATGGATGCCTTGGCGGATGAGTTGCTGGAAGAGCTAGCTATAGAAGACCATTTGAAGCTAGAACTCACTAAGGAGCCAGGAGAGTTTGGCTATGTAGACCAGAGAAATCAAGAGTACGTAAACCTACTAGATTCGAGGAGGATCATCAAGAATGAAGAAGGATGTTGCCTAGAAATCGACCCCGAGATCGACGCCATCACTCGATCCAGGAGTCAGATCGACAAGCCAATCGAGCACTCAACTCGATCCGGTCCAACAATCGACCAACAGATCGAGAAGGCCGCTCGATCAGGAGAAATAATCGAGTTGACGATCGAGAAAGACCTTCCGATCATTTTAGAGTCCAATCAAGAGATCGACTCAACGCCTCGATCCCTTACTCGATCCATATCAAATCGAGTAAGTGAATCGAGTGAAATGGCTCGATCTAAACGACATCGAGAGGAGAATCGACCGGAAGACTCGATCACAGGAGGGATAGCGATAGAGGAAAGCAGTATGAAGGGCCATGCCTCGAGTTCAAAGGAGAGTTCCAAGGAGGAGAACAACAACAACAGCCACGAGGATGACTGGAGTGAGCTGTTAGCCCCAAAGGTGGACCTTAAGGAGCTCCCGAAAGGGCTAAGGTATGCTTTCTTAGGACCTAATGACACCTATCCCGTGATAGTAAACGAGAACCTTAGTGATGATGAGTTGCACTCGCTCTTAACTGAGCTGAGAAAGTATAGGAAGGCCATTGGGTACTCTTTAAGTGACATCAAAGGCCTTTCCCCAATGCTATGCACTCATAGGATTCATTTGGATAATGAAAACGCCACTTCTGTAGAACACCAAAGGCGTTTGAATCCTAACTTGAAAGAGGTTGTTAAGAAAGAAATCCTTAAGCTTTTAGAGGCTGACGTGATCTATCCCATAAGTGACAGCACGTGGGTTTCACCTGTATACGTGGTGCCTAAGAAGGGAGGGATCACGGTCATAAGAAATGAAAAGGATGAACTTATCCCTACTAGGACCATTACTGGTCATAGAATGTGTATTGACTATAGAAAGCTTAACCTTGCGACAAGAAAAGACCATTTCCCTTTGCCTTTTATTGATCAGATGCTTGAGAGACTTGCAAATCACCCTTACTACTGTTTTCTCGATGGGTATAGCGGTTTCTTTCAAATACCTATTCACCCAAACGATCAGGAGAAAATGACTTTTACATGTCCCTACGGTACCTTTGCATATCGAAGGATGCCATTTGGATTGTGTAATGCACCGGCTACCTTTCAGCGGTGTATGATGTCGATCTTCTCCGATCTTATAGAGGAGATGGTAGAGGTGTTTATGGATGACTTCTCTGTGTATGGTGCGTCCTTTCCTGCGTGTTTGTTGAATCTTTGCAGGGTACTTAAACGTTGTGAAGAAACAAACCTGGTGCTGAATTGGGAGAAATGCCACTTCATGGTCAAGGAAGGGATAGTACTCGGTCACAAGATTTCAGAGAAGGGTATTGAGGTTGATCAGGCTAAGGTTGAGGTTATGATGGGTTTGGAGCCGCCGGTTAATGTTAAAGGGATCAGAAGCTTCTTGGGACACGCGGGGTTCTATAGGCGCTTCATCAAAGACTTCTCCAAGATTGCACGCCCCCTTACACGGCTGTTGTGCAAAGAAGCTGAGTTTGTATTCGATGAGGAGTGTTTGAAGGCTTTCGTGACCATCAAGGAAGCCTTCACGTCAGCCCCTATAGTCCAAGCACCAGACTGGTCTCTCCCTTTTGAGATCATGTGTGATGCTAGTGACTACGCTGTAGGAGCAGTCCTTGGTCAGAAGAAGGACAAGAAGCTGTATGTGATCTACTATGCTTCAAGGACCTTGGATGACACGCAATCACGATACACCACTACGGAGAAGGAGCTGCTTGCAGTAGTCTTTGCCTTTGAGAAGTTCAGATCATATCTCGTTGGCTCCAAGGCTATTGTATACACGGATCATGCTGCTCTACGGTACATCTACTCAAAGAAAGATACCAAACCTCGGCTCTTAAGATGGATTCTTTTGCTTCAGGAGTTTGACATGGAGATTAAAGACAAGAAGGGGATAGAAAATGGAGTCGCTGACCACCTCTCAAGGCTAAGGATCAACGAGTCTCTCCCTTTAAACGACTCTCTTCCAGAAGAACAACTTATGGCAATTACTACCGCGGTTTGTGGGAAGCTAGAAGGAAGGTTTGAGGAAGTGTTGAGTTTCAAAGAGGAGGATCTACCATGGTATGCTGATGTGGTGAACTACCTAGCATGTGGTGAGGAGCCAACACATCTCAACGGCTATCACAAGAAAAAGTTTTTGAGGGAGGCTAGTGACTACTTTTGGGATGAGCCCTACTTATACAAAAGAGGAGTAGACAGCTTGTACCGGAGATGTGTTACAAAGGAAGAAGCCAAGGATATTCTCTATCATTGCCACGGCTCTTCCTACGGAGGACATTTCGCTTCGTTCAAAACAGCCACGAAGGTGTTGCAAGCGGGTTTCTGGTGGCCGTCTATATTCAGAGATGCACACGAGTTTGTGAAGAGCTGTGAGGCATGTCAGCGAGCAGGGAACATTGCCAAAAGGAATGAAATGCCCCAAGTTCCTATCTTCGAGGTTGACGTGTTCGATGCGTGGGGTATTGACTTCATGGGGCCTTTCCCTTCTTCGTACGGCAACAAATACATCTTGGTAGCTGTGGATTATGTCTCCAAATGGGTTGAGGCTGTTGCTTCCCCTACAAACGACTCTAAGGTTGTGATCAAGTTGTTCAAGAGTATCATCTTTCCAAGGTTTGGGGTACCCAAGGTTGTTATAAGTGATGGAGGAAGCCATTTTGTAAACAAGGTTTTTGAGGGCCTCTTAAGAAAGTATGGGGTTAAGCATAAGGTGGCTACACCGTATCATCCTCAAACGAGCGGTCAGGTGGAAGTCTCCAACAGGCAGATCAAAGCTATTCTGGAGAAGACCGTTGGTGCAAAAAGGAAGGACTGGTCAGTAAAGCTAGACGATGCTCTTTGGGCTTACCGTACCGCTTTCAAAACGCCGATTGGTACAACTCCTTTCACTCTACTATATGGAAAGATTTGTCACCTCCCGGTTGAGCTAGAACACCGTGCATTATGGGCTGTGAAGAGGCTGAATTTTGATCTCAAGACGGCTCAGGAAAAGCGTCTCATTCAGCTACATGAACTGGACGAGTTGAGGTTGAATGCTTACGAGAGTTCCAAGATCTACAAGGAGCGAACTAAGGAGGCTCATGACAAGAAACTGGTTGCCAAGGAGCTTAAGGAAGGAGGACTGGTGTTGTTGTACAACTCGAGGCTGAAGCTCTTCCCGGGCAAGCTAAAATCAAGGTGGAGCGGACCGTTCGTGATTCAAGAGGTCTTGCCTTACGGAGCTGTTACTCTTATGGGAAGAAGCGGTAGTGCATTCACCGTCAACGGGCATAGAGTCAAACCTTACCTAGCAGACAGCTTCGACAAGGAGAGTACCTCGGTGCTTCTCCAAGACCCACCATCCGCCTAGCCAAGTAAGGTCTAGCTAAAGACGTTAAAGAAAGCGCACTTGGGAGGCATTCTCATGTCTATCTTGTACATATTTTTGCTTTTATTTCTCTTCTAGTTTTATGCTTTTATGTTTTTAGTGTGTAGGAGCAGGTCTAAGGAATCTAAACCTTGTCTTTGAGGTCCAAAAGGAGCAATAGGGGCTACGATAAGGCTAGAGATCGAGCGCTAGATCGACTGAACCTGACTCGATCTTTGCTAGATCGAGTCAGTAAATCGAGAGGAGCCAGTCGATCTAGACGAGAACGAGTGACAAGATCGACCTTGACGAAAAAGGATCGATCGATTCAAACCGGATCGACCGATCTAATTTCTCTCGGGAAAATCTGTGGGAACTTGATCGATCACTCGACTCGATCCACCACTCGATCCAAGCCAAATCGACCCCTAAATCGAGGACTTAGCTCGATCAGAGGGACTTAGCCGAGGAGCCAACATCTCATTGATCGAGAGAGCCAATCGATCCAGGACTCGATTCACTTTGAATCGAGTCCCAAATCGAGTAACCCTCTCGGTCTAAGCCATTTTAGGCATGAGATCGAGTCCTAGATCGACCAAAAGGACTCGATCTCATGCCGAGGTAACAAATTTCTTTCCCTCTTTATTGCTTTTCCCTCCAGTTTTTAAATTCAAACTTGGTCAAGGCAAGCATCTTTGACCATGAAAGATGTGCCTTGACCAAGACTTTTGTCAGAAAACCGCTTTGACCACCCATTGTTTTGGTTTTGTTAAACTCTTTAAATGTTTCAACTTGCTTCTCACTCTCTCACTTCTGTTTGCTCGAGTTTTCCTACAAAGAGAGTGAGAATTTTTAAAAGCTTTAAGGTTTAACAAAGTATCCTTCACACTTGCAAAAGGTATTTTCGGATTTTAATGATTTTATTTCAAGAAAATCTCCTTAAAAATCGTAAGTTCTTGTTTTAGGATATAGGATCAGATTTGAATTTTTAAAATTAGCTAAGTATTAGGAAAAATTCTGGATTTTCAGTATCTCAAAGATTTGATTTCCTTTTATTTAGCTAATATTTTTGCTTGATCCCTAAAATTCTAGGGTAGTCTATATAAATCTTCTTCTCTTATCCTCTTATTCTCATCAAATCGCCCTTTGCTAAACATTCTCTAGAAATTTTTTTTTTCAGGAGCAATGGCACCAAAGAGAACAAGAGAGGAGCAAGCACAAGAAGGAGAAACTCAAGAGGTGGTTGCTCAAGAGAGGGTCCGGTGGAGCAAAGAAGAGAAGAGGGATAAGAAGAGGTTGGAGAGGCTCCGGTTTGAACCCACGAAGTTTGCTGATCGAGGGCTTCTATCCAGGCTCGGGCTTCTTGGAGACTTCGATCAACTCCTCAACAACATCGGTCTGAGGTGTTTGTCGCGGATGGACTGCCCTACTATCCCCGAGGTGACAATTGATTTCCTTGCAACCTTGGAGTTCCGGTACGAGAATCCGAGTGCTCCTGTTCCTTCTCAAGGCCGTCTCTACTTCAAGGTTGGCCGCCAAGCTTACACGCTATCCATCCCCGAGCTATGCCAAGCCTACGGTCTCAAGGCTGATGCACACAAGGTGGAGTTCCCTGCCTTCAAGAAAGCCGACGAGTTGTGGGATCTCATCAGCAAGGAGGATTACAAAGCCAACACCGCCAATATCAAGAGAGTCAGGAATCCAGTGCTGAGGTATACCTTGAAGTTGATTGCTAATACATTCAGTGGAAGGTCAATTGCTCCTACTGTCACGAAGACGGAGCTGTGCTTCCTTTTCCAAGGTTTGAAGCATTTGGTGTCTGATCCGGATGAGAATGAAGATCCCATTGAAGATGAACTCGGCGATGAAGTGAACTACGGCTGTGTACTCGCGGCTTCTCTGGTGAAGTACAAGGCTTATGCCTTACGGTGCAAGGCGACATCATCCTACATTGGCGGCTTCCTTACTCCCTTGTTCGTGCAAGCCGGTGTGCCCATCCATGACTTTGCTCACGTCCCAAACCGAGCCTTCATGGATGAAGCATACATAAGAAACACTGATAGCTTGGGACGCACGCCAGCTGAAGGGTTCTATGCTTACCTCTTCATCGATGATGAGGACAAGAAGCGAGTGTGCATTCTTCCCAACAAGGATGAAACGGAGCTACTTGGTGTTGGGAACATCGAGTTCTTACCGACGGAGGAGGAGTGTTTTGCTCCTTTAGGAGAACCGCCAGCTGCAGCCATTGAACCGCGCCAAAGGTCAGAATCTCCAGGGACAGAGGATGAGATACCCGAGGCTTACACATTGCCAAAGCTGGATTTTGAGCCGAGGACCAAAACCGAGAAGTTCTTAGCCTCGGTGGTGGAGATGCAGCGGAAGATCAACAAGTGGCAAGGGAAGATGCTTAAGAAGCTGGGGAAGAAGGTCAAACAACTCCAAGGAAGCCAGCCTAAGCCAGCTGCAAGCCAGGAAATACAACAACCCGAGAAGAGGAGACTCTCAACCGGAGGAGTTGTGATCCGCGAGACCCAAGGAGAAAACATTCAACCAGCTCGCCACTCCCTCCAAGAACCAGGCAACAAAGGAAAGGCAACAATCTCTAGCTCCTCTGGAACATCCTCAAGTTCCAGCCGAGCCTAGACAAGAGGTAACAACCTTCCTCCATTGTATATAACCGCACATCTCTTATTTCTTGCATTGTGTTTGATTGCTCCTTCGGATGAGTTTGCCACCGGGACGGTGTCAAGCAAGTTTGGGGGAGTACTTGTGTGATTTAATCTTGTGTTCTTTGATCTTATCTTTCTTTTGCATCCTTGAGTCTTAGTCATGAAAAATTGGTAAAATTTTTTAAATTTTTTTTCAAAATTCATGTAGTTGCATTCATCTCTTTAGAAACATGTAGGATTGAGTCTAGAATTTCTCATATCACTTAGGTTGATTGCATTTGCATAAGGGGTTAGGATTTCTTAAAAAGGTGTTTTAATTATGAATCATTTCAATGCCCTAGTTAGTAGTTCTCTAATGCTTTGTTTATACTTTGAAAGTAAGTTCTAACCATGCTTGGATCACTAGTTAGGATTTTCGTGACTTGAATTGAACTCTCATGATTTGAAACTCATCCTACTAAGTGAAAACCTTAATTTGAAAATCTAATTATCATTCTTATGCATTTGAAAACAAACGCATGGTTTTAAAATATTTAGACTCTCTTCTTCCTTTTTACCACTCTTTGTGAGCCTAAGTAGAACTCCCTCCTTGAACCTTACCCTCCTTTGAAGCCAAATGTTCTTGTGTGACATCTTTGTGAGGCCTTATTTTTGGTTTGAACTTGGCATAAAGTGTTAGGTTTAGGCGACATGATTTGGTTTTCATAATTGATTGCTAGCTTTACATTTTGAAGCTAGGGATAGGCTTAGGATAAGTTTGGGGGATCATTGGGGTTGCTTTCTTATGTATTTGTTCTCGGTTTCAAAGAACTTTGTGTTTTAAAGAAAGAAATGGGTTTTAAGTGAAAGGTTGTGTTCTAAAAACTAAGTATGCTCTAATAAATTTCAGGAAGTAGCTCTCCCATAATAAAAAAAAAAAAAAGAAGAGAAAAAGAAAAGAAAAATAAATAAAAGAGCCTAAGTGCCAAATAAAAATAAAAAGAAAGAAAAAAAAAAAATAAGAGAGCTACCAATAAGAAATATCTAAAGAGCAAAAAAAAATTATTTTCAAAACCTTTTCACTAGCCTAAAAAGTTTAAAAATGTTCTTGTTTTGAATTGGGGATTGCTGAGTTGAGAAGAAAGGGATAGACTTTTAAGTGGTGAGTGAGGATTAAATTTCTTAAATGAGAGGGGTATAGGACTGTTTGATAGTTTACATGGGTAGATGAGAATCTAATCATGTATGCATAAATTGTCTTTACCTTTAGCATTATGCATTAGTTCAAACCATTTTTGAGAGAAACCCTTGTCTAATTATAAACCCTTTCCAAATGAGATCATTCTATGCTCATAACCATAACCCTTAGCCAAATGTGTTTTGCTTTAAAGTGCATAAGTTTGATTCATGGTTCGAATTTTAATGAATGTTAAAGGATGAATTTCTTTGATTGTTAGGAATAAGAGAGTCATGATTTGAATTTCTTTGTGTGATGAGTATGGCTAAGTCCTTTGGAGTATGAGTGTAAGCTTAGCATTTTAGAATTGTTAACTAGGACATTGAGATGATCTATTCGAAAGGCACCTTTGCAAAAAGTTTAAAACCCCTTTGATTTTTCTGAAAACCTCTCTTCCTTACTTATTTTTTGTTGCTTGAGGGCAAGCAAGGAGTAAGTTTGGGGGAGTTGATGTCATTGCATTTTGCATATATTTTGCATACTCATTAGATAGTTTTTCATGCATTTGTATCATGTTTTAGGTTAGATTTGCATCACTTAGAGTCCTAGAGCATTCTTGCATCAGCATTTGCATTTTCTCTGCATTTTGCATCCATTCCAGGTTGTTTATGGTTGCTTTGGAGACACGGAGGTTCGTGGAGGTGTGGAGACCAATGTAGCGGTTCATGGAAGCTCGGGAAAATGCTAAGGACCAGTGATCGAGGAGCAGATCGAGCATGGCCGGTCGATCTAGGAGTTGATCGACCAGAAGATCGAGCCAACTAGGCGATCCAAGGATAATGATCGAGACGGAGATCGAGTGAAGCAGTCGATGCATCGGTACAGACGTAAATGACGCCATGCAGAGCGAGAGCCGGATCGAGTACACCACTCGATCCTCCAGGAGATCGATACCGAGATCGGATGCAACACTCGATTCATCACAGGAGATCGAGACCTGGATCGAGCCGAAGACACGATGGCCGGATATGATCGAGAGACCAACTCAATCCAATGGTCGATCTCTGTCCTTTCAACCGTTTTTGGCTGTTAGCGACGGGGGGGACCATTGGACTGTTTTGGCATTTTTGGCAAAGGCGGCCACTACTTTTCGATAACTTTTGAGATTTTTACCTTCTCTCCAAGTTTTAGTTTTTTCTCTCTGGTTTTTCGGAAGAACACCATTGTAGAACAGTTTCAAGCTTTTGTATTTTCGAATCTTTATCGTTTTTAATCCAGTTTATCTTTCATGTTTATCGTTTCTTCTCTTCGTCCTTGCCTGATTTCCTTTATGTGTAGTGAGTAGTTCATTCAAGGTTAAGGGTTGAGAGGATTAAGGGGTAGAAAAGGTTCGATCTTGGTTTGTTTTCTAAACGTTTTTAAATCTATCTCTTCTAAGGTGATGAAAGCTTAATGCTTGAAGACTCTCACGCCAAGAGCTTCACGATCCGAGAGGTCCCTTACCTTGACAGGATCCAGGGACCTCGGAAGATCTCACCTTAGTGATTAGTTACCCCTTCCCAAAAGCCATGGTAGTTTGGGGGACTAGTTAAGCCATTGTTCGAAATCTGTCTTCCTTGCCTTTCAACCTCTTTTTCCACCAAAAGCCATGGGTTTGGAGAAGAGGATGAAAGAGTGATCTATACCGAAAGCCACGGATAGATCTTGTTTTGTTTTCGAGGCTTAGAGACCCTCACCAAGTGAGTCGATCTAAAGTTTCAAACCCAAGATCAACCTTTGAAACCCCTTATATGAATCTCGACCCTGGATCCCTTCTCTTTAGCTTATTTGCGTCGCATATCACCTTTTGCTTGTTGTTTGATAGCTTCCTGATCTTTAGATTCCTTGTTCTTACGATTTTAGACGAGATCGATCGTTTCTGCTCGATCTAGTGGTCGATCTTGTGGTCGATCCACTAGTCGAATTTTAACAATTTGAAGCTCTTCCCTTTAATTTATCTGTTTGTTCCTCGTGGTAACTGCTTGCTTTCTAGTATTTTTAAAATAGGTTTCACTCTGTTTAGGTTGCTGCAATTAGTTTTCAAGATTTTCTCAACAAACCGTCTCATTTCACTTAGATTTGTCCTAGGTCTTGCATTCTCTGTGGATTCTCTATCACCTAGAACTGGATTGACACTCTCTGCTTGCCTTACTACAACGTTGCATGCATTAGAGTTTTGATAAGTTCTCTGCTGCATTAGACCGTAAAGAGAAAAAACCTCATTATCAGTTAGGCGACACTACCAGCAAAGCAATGTCTCTCTTACCATTGCTGATGGGACTGTGAAGATGCCTTTAGGAGCTCTCAAAGATGTTCCTATGAAGATTGAAGGAGTAACTATCCCTACTGACTTCTTGGTGCTGGATGTGGAAGGACAGATTAAGAATGCCATCATACTTGGAAGGCCATTTCTAACTTCAGCTGGCACCATATTTGATGCTAGGGTGCACAACTGAGCTGAGACTTACCAAGGATAAAGTCCTGAGGTTTGACAGCAAGGGCAACAAGCTGGAGCATGATCATGCTTTCTCTATGGAGCTGGAAAAAGGTGAAGGGCATTGATAAGAACTGGCCAGAGTTTGAGGGCTACTAAAGAGAGAGTTTTGATGGTTGCTGTTTGTCAAAGCTGTTTGAAGACACCACTGAAAAAGAGGTCCTTGAAGTGGTTGGTTACAAGAAGATGAATCTAATCAAGTTGGTTACTGAAGAAGGAGGGGTGGTCTTGAAGCCCTTTTGTTCAAAGGATGGTGAATTCTGCTACATGCTGGAGCAAGGAGGCAAATCTAAGCCCTTTGCTGAGATGAGGACTGATGGGGTCACCACCAAGATCAAGAGGAGCAAGAAACCACCAAGGATTTCCATGACTCCTTCTCCTCACCTCCACTAGTGAGGTAATCAAAGTCAAGCTAAGTGACTCTAAACAAGCATACTTGGGAGGTAGTTCTATGGTATCCTTTGTAAATATTATGCTTTTTAGTTCATTTTTATGCATTTTAGTGTCTCCAGAAGCAGGAGTTCGGTTTTGGTGCTTGAGAAAGTGTTTGGAGAAACAAAAAAGTGCAAGGCATGGTTTCCATCGGTCAAGGCCATCGGTCAGGAAGTGACCGATGGGACCCTATCGATCATGCCATCGGTCAAAAACTGACAGATGGAAACCAAGCGGATACACCATCGGTTACTTTCCTCAAGACCATCGGTCAGAAAGTGACCGGTAGGATTGCAGCGGATAGGCCATCAGTCTCAACGTGACCGATAGCCCCCTATCGGTCACCACCATCGGTCTCAAGTGACCGATGGTCCGGCGAGGTAAGTTCTAAAATTTTCAAAAAACATTTCCCCCCTCCATGCCATTCTGCTCCACTTCTGAGAACTTGTGTTCTTGTCCCCCACTTGTTTGATTCCCTTGGTTCCCCGTCAAGTTCTATAAAAGTCACATTGCTCCTCTTCTCTCTTTACACCTCATTTCCTCTCTTCTCTCACTTGTACCACGAAATTTCTAGCTATTTCTCTCTTTTTTATTTTATCTCTCCTAAGTGCTCAGAAGTTCTTTAAGGTTTGCTTTCTTAACTGTTCATCTCTTGTTCTTATGCCTTGTGCTTGCTTAAAACCTTTGAATCTTTTGCATTAAGAGCTAGTTTTGTTTTGTTTATGGTGCTTGTTTTGATTTTTGCATGGTATAATCTGTTAACTAAGCAAGTAGAATGTTTAGGACTGATTAGTGTTCATCTAATTAATTTCTTGCTTGCTTTGAATTCACTGTGCATAATCATGTTTAACTTTGTTTAGAGCCACCATGCTAGGTTCATATGCATAATAGATTAACTTGTTGAGGACTCTAGCATGTTTTTGACTTTTAGCTTCTGAATTCTCTCAATTCTTTAGAGGTTTAATCTTGTTTAAATACTAGTTTGACCTCTTGTATATTTGCAAAAAAAAAAATTTAGAGCTTCTAGTCATTGTCTCTCAAACTTTAGTTCATATGCTCATTAGACTTTCAAGCTTTGTTCTTGTAGGTGCCATGGGGAGAACTAAGACTGCTGCTGGAAGCAAAGCTCAAGCACCATCAGGATGGGAAGCGCCAACTTTACCACACACTAGGAGAGACAAGGTCAAAGGTATTGCTGATGGGCAGTCATCTAAGGCTGCTGGAAAGAGGCCAGTTGAAGGAAGGGCTGCCAAATCCAAAGGAAAGGAGAATGCTGTAGAAGAAGTCCTATATAACGGGCCAAGTGCAAGAGAGCTCATGGAGCACTTCAACAAATGCACTTTCAAAGCTACAAGATATCCTTGTGCTTCCACAATGAAGGCGCTTGGGATCTATGGCGATTGTAAGAGGATCTTTGAGAACATGGGTCTTGGCGCCTTTATGGAGAACCCACTTCCCTCCTACAAGCAGCTCACCTACCAGTTCCTCTCCACTTTCAAGGTGGTGAGCTATGAAGAGAGTGAACTTTCCAATGAGGATGGCTGGATTTCTTTCAAGCTTGGCAAGCAAAGGTTCACAGCAACCTTCTTTGACCTCTCTCAAGACCTTGGTATGACCCCTTATGCTGATAAGAGGGACTACTTCAAGATCAGCCAAAAGCAGCTCAAGAATCTATGGGAAGTGATTGGGGCTGACAAATACACAGCTGGAGTCACAAGGAATCAGCATTTGAAGCATCCTACTGTGAGATATGCTCACAAGGCTCTTGCAAACACATTCTTTGCAAGAAAGGAGGAAAACAATCTCACAGCAAAGGAGAGGGACTTCATGTACCATGCAATGCAGCCAGTAGTAGGCTCCAGCAAGAAAGGAATACCTATAGGGCCGCCAAACAAGTACCCTTGCTATGTGACTCTGCTTATGGAGCAGCTCTACTCCTACAGAAGCTGGATCATGAACAATGGCAAAAGGGAGGGCAATCCCCAGCTGCATATTGGAGGGATTGTTACAGCCATCATGATGGCAAGTGGTGTGAACCTTGAGGAGCATAATGAAGATGCTTTGGAACCAATGTGGATAGATCAGGACTATCTCAAGAGGAGTCATTACCTTGAGAAGAGCATCCAAGGGAAGCATGTTTACAAGTTCCTCAAAGGATTCAAAGAACCAGCAAGAGTCATCCTCCCAAATCCGCAGCTCACATCCATCATCATGGGGAATAATGTCAGATTCTGCCCAGATGAAATTCAGCTTTACCATGGCGCCCCTGTAGCTGAAGAGAGACAAGAAGACAGTGAGGAAGATGAGCAAGAAGAGAGTGAAGAAAACGCTGATGAGGAGTTACAAGAAGATGCTGCTGCTGGCGCTGAAAGTCAAGAAGAATCCCAAGAAGAGGGGCTAGTTGAGAATAAGCTGTTGGACTACACAAAGAGGTTCCACTTCAAGCCTCATAAAATCCCAAGCCAAGGGAGCTCTCTGAAGTTTGCTCATGACCATATCAACAAACTTCAGAAATGGTGTAAGTGGCAAGACAAGACCATCAAGAAGTTAGTGAAGATGGTCAAGGGGAAGTTCAAGAAGGATAGAGCTACATCAAGAGGAACTTCCCATCAAAGCCATGGTTATGAGTACACCTCTCACTAGGAAGAGCAAGTGCCACAAGCTGAACTTACTGAAGAGGAGGAGGCTATTTGGAACCCCCAAGGAAGACACTCCTTCCATGTGCAACCAACTGATCAATGGGCAGCTTGGGAACCTTCAAGAGCCTCATATTATGAGCCAAGGTCTCAAGTGACATCAGGATGGGAGGCGCCAGCCTACACTTCTTCTGAGGTCCATACAACATGGAAACATGACAACTCATCTCAAGCTCATGCTCAATAGACAGGTTGGGTTCTTCTACCTCAAGAAGCAGCAACATCTTCACAAGGCAATGAGAGGAGGAACAAGAGAAGAGCTAGTCAATCTCCACAGCCAGAGACATCTGCATCCTCCCACCACTCCTCCTAAAACAATTAAGGTACCACATCCTTCCTTTGTATATACCACTGCATTTTCTTTTGTTTTGTAATATATTATGTTGCTTCTCTCTCCCATTCCTTTTATTACACAAAGGACTGTGTAATCTAAGTGTGGGGGAGAGATTTGGGGTTTGACCTTGTTTATTCTTTTCTTAATTTTTAATTTTCTTTCATCTTGAGTCACATGCATATCATGCATTCATCTAAGGCATAGAAAAACACAAAAACAAATCGAAAAAATTTAAAAATTTTGCATGTTTTTGCAAACCAAAAAGAAAGCATATAGTTGCATTTCATTTTCTTAGGATTGAGTATAGTGTTTGCATATAGGTTGCATTGCATTTGCATAGGGTATAATGATGAATCTTTCTTGTCAAGTGCTTAGTGTTTAGAGATGATTTCAGTGTTTAAGTGGTTAGTTGTTTGATGCATCATGAGAAAGCCAGAAGTTAAGACTGTACCATGCTTGGATTGCTAGATTTGATGTTCTTATCTCATACTGAAAGCATTTGTTCTCTAAAAAACAACTCTATCAAATTGAACCTTAATGTGAATCTTTAAGTATCATTTTTGTGCATTGAAAAGTGAATTCATGGCTACCATATACATATTTGGATAATCTTTTCCCTTCTTACCACTCTTGTTGATTCAAATAGCTTACCAACTCCCTTAACCAAACCTCCTTCTAAGCTTACACACTATCTTGAGAGTTGTGAGGCCTTTGCATATCATTTTTGAATTTTATCTTGGCAAAAAATGTTAGGAATAAGGCTGGCAATGATGAGCTCTCTTGTAGATATCAGCTTGCATTTTGAGCTTGATTCTAGGTTAGGAGTTTGGGATAAAAGGGTAGAAGCTAAGTGGTTTTGAGTTTCAATGATTATATGCTTTAAAAGAAGAAGGAAAAGTTTGAAATGGTAGTATAGGGAAATGAGTCTAGAATTGTGGTTAAGTAAAAGGAAATAAAAGCTCTAAGTGTTATGAAAGAATGACGCCAGCAACATCAAGGCTTTGAAGGGTCAATCCAAAGAAGAAATCAGACCGAAGGAAGACCACCAATGGAGAAAAATGGCGCAAATGCAACAAAGAAGAGCAAGTCCCAACAAAAAGAAACAGCCACACAAGCAAAAAGAAGAAGTTTCCCCAGCCATGAAGAAGGAGAAAGGGTAGAGTTTAGGAAAAGGGTAGATTTAGGGATTCACTTTGGGGTTTAGAAGTGTTTATGATTCATCTTTGGGTAAAAGGGTATAAGAGAGCTTTGAATTGCATGCATAAGTGTGCTTTTAGCATTTTGCCTAAGATAGAATCATTTTCATTGAGTGATCCCTTGTGCTTTTAAACCCTTTCTTTGAATGAGATCATTTTAATCTCATGACCTCACCCTTTGAACCAAATGTCATCACTTGTTTGCACAAACTTGATTCATGGTTTTGAGCTTAATGAATGTTAAAGAGTTGATTGATTTGAGCATTTGTATAGGTTGATATTTGAGATCATTTTGAAACATAATGAGCATGGCTAAGTTCTTTAAAGTATGCCAGATTATGTTTGCATCTCACAACTAGGCACTTAAGCATTGATTCCATCTCTTTACCTTTGCACTTTTGGATTTGAATGCCCACTTTTAAACCTCATCCTACATTTATCTTAACTTGTTTGCTTGAGGACAAGCAAAAGGCGAGTGTGGGGGTGTTGATATCTCATACATTTGCATCATTTAGACTTGCATTTAGTGCATGTTTTGGTTCTCTTTTGCATGTTTTCCTTATCTTTAGTCCCATTTTCTTCTCCTTTAGACTTAGGTTGCATTTAGGATGTAGTTTGCATTTTCTTTGCATCAAGGATGTTTTTAGGTGCTTATGGAGTTGAATGGAGCAAGGAGTAAGTGTGGGAGTGGGTCAGGAAGCTAGCCAAGCCAAGAGGAAGCAAAAGGAGCCAAGGGAAGCAATCTCTGGAAAACCATCAGTCAAGGAGTGACCGATGGTAATGCAGAGAGCATACCACTGGTCACTCACCCCAGGACCATCGGTCAGGGAGTGACCGATGGAAACTCAGCGAGCATACCACCGGTCACTCACCCCAGGACCATCGGCCAGGGAGTGACCGATGGAAACCCAACGAGCATACCACCAGGCATCCACCTGAGGACCATCGGTCAGGATATGACCGATGGGATCCAGTCCGAACATGCTTCTATATACAATTTTACCATTATGTTAGGGCTTTTATCTCTTAGTATAAATACCATGTTCTGAGAATTTTTAGACTAAGTGTCTTTTCAGTTTACTGTTCTTGGTTGATTTTCTGTTTTTGTAAGACAAATTCTATCTTTGCTTAATCTAAGTTTGTATTTAGCTTTAATCTTCTCTTAATCTCATTTTTAATCATGATTAGCATCTCTTCTCTTTGTGATTTGATGTTTAACATGATAATGACTTAGTAGTTACCTTAGGATTCCTAGATGTGGTAGATTAGGGGAATTTAGAAGCTTGTCTAAGGTTTGTTAGTGCTTAATAACATTGATTCCTCTCTATTAATCTGTTCTTAAGATGTATTTGTCTTGATCTCATGAATCTAGATTTAAGCTTCATTTTATTCCCACCAAATGTTTGATGAAATGCTGATATTGGTTAATAGAGGATTTACTGGCCTTAGCTCAAGAGATTGACTGTTTGAGGAGTATTTTGACATGAATAGAGTTGGTTTATCTTGCTTGTTTAATGTTTTAGCACTAATGAGAATTAGTTCTTGTTGAGATGTTTAGCAAAGTATTATTTGTCAAGAGATTGAGCTTAGCTTGCTTGTTTGTGAACTCTATGTCTAGGAATCAGCATTGATAGCCTGTTTGCTTGATCAGTGATGTTTGTAACAATCTTAGTTAGCTTTTGAATTCCCCAAAGTCAATAACCACATCTAGGAACTTGTCTTCTCTTTATTTGAATTTCGAATTCGCCAACTGCTCTGTTTATTTGCACTGTTCTTGCTTTATATGATCATTGCTAAGTGTTCTCTTTGAGTTCTGTTGGTGTTTGATCATCGTAGGTTGTTAGTTTAGTTGCTTTGCAACACAATCTTTCTGTTTCACCTGACTTAGAGCTTTCTACTTGCAACTCATCTGTTATTCAACTTAATTCCCTTTGGATTAACATAAAAACTCAAATACTACAACTCACTAGTACAATGGGTAATTGACATTAGAGGTCAAAACTCTTGTATCAATGTATCAATATATAAAAGTATAAATACATAAATATATATATATATATATCAATATTTTTGTTTTTATATATGTATACATACCTAGAATAAATAGTTCGTATTTATTATATCTTCTTGATGAAAGAACGTCAACAATGCCACCATTACTCGTTCGAGTGCCTCTTCCAATAACCGGATCATACCACTTACACTTAAAAAGTGTTATTTTCAAATTGACCATTTCCTCATACTCAAGTTGTATGATATCAGTTAAGATCCCGTAGAAATCAGCTTCATCAAATGCATTAGTATAATTCTCTCCTTTAACACATACGCCATAGTTACATGTCTTTTATCTCTCACCATGATTCTGCGTATGAAACAAATATCCTCTTGTGAAATAGATGGGCCATGTCCACGCCTTGTTCACATGTCCATGCACTATCTCTTGAACCCAAGCACGAAAAGGATTAGTGGCATTCCAGTAAGTAACCTGCATATAAATATATAATATCAATATAAATATGTACATATATATTATATATACATAGTTAAGAATACTTAATAAAACATACATAATCTTTCACCCATATAGGATATTCGTGAGCTCTTTTCACGTAGAGTTCTTTCTCAGAGAGTGTTGGATATTTTACAGATATAAAGTCCTCGAACATGCTATATAAGACGAACACATATATGAGAAATAATAGTGGCTATAGTAAAACGTAAGTTACGATATCCCAAAATATACCTCTCTAGTGGCTGAAAATAATCACAATTTCGCAAAATATATGCATGTGCGCATTGGTAGTCTCGCTCCGATAGCCATATTTCATGCATTTCCCCACTTGGATGACCTACGTGAGTAAGTATATCAGGTACGCCAGGGACATGATACACGGGGACTTCACCTTCCTCGAATCTTGTTAACCTAACAAAATGAGTGAAAAGTACGTAATTCACATTAGAATGATATATATATATGTATATAAATATATATATATAAGGTGTCTCCAAATTTGATTAATTTTACCATTTACCTATACTTCGTTTGTATATGGGCGGCAAAGTAGTGCTCTGAGAAATAAGCTACCTCGTCATTGATATATGATTCAACAATTGATCCTGCCGCATATCTTTTGTTCTTTGCTTTTCCTTTCAACTTTTTGAAACATATTTCAAAAGGATACATCCACCTATATTGCACAGGGCCTCCTAGTTCAGCTTCGTAAGGGAGATGTATAGATAGGTGCTCCATCACGTCGAAAAAGGATGGTGAGATGATCTTCTCCAAATTGCATATGATTAAAACTATGTTTTGTTTTAGAATTTAGACGTGACTTTTCTGCAAAGTTCTTGAACATAAGTCATGGGAAAATCCTCCAACCCCTACAATATATATTCAAACATCAAATTAATAGTTAACATAAAATACTATAATTATATTTAATGATCGCATCTTATAGCAATATAAATAATTGGTACCTGATAATTCAAGGTGGACATTACGGTCTAGGAGTTCTGCAAAGATAAATGGGAGTAGCTGCTCCAAAAACACATGGCAATCATGACTCTTCATGCCCGAAAACTTTCCATTAACCATATCAACACAACTAGCCGAGTCTGATGCACACCCATCTGGGAAATTAACCTTATGTTTAACACATTCCAATAAACTTGTTCTAGCATCTGCTGTCAATGTGAATGCGGGGAAAGGAGCTTTACCATCACTATCAACATGTAAGTGTGGCCGAGAACAGAATCGTTCTATATCCCTTCGTGACAAGACAGTGTCTTTTGATTTACCATTCACATTCATAAGAGTATTCATGATGTTGTCAAATAATTTCTTCTCTATATGCATCACATTAAGATTATGTCGGAGATTGAGGTCCTTCCAGTACGGCAACTCCCAGAATATGCTTTCCTTGTGCCAGTTATGCCAATTCCCATAGCCAAACTTCTTTTTCTCATGACCGTTTCTACCATAATTTTTGGTTTTCGGGGGATGGACACCATCTATTCGCTCGTAGTAAACTTGCTCACCTGTCAAAGACTCAGGTGGGCACTTATTCAAAGCATGTTTTCCTTTCAAGAAGTCTTTTTTATTTTATCTCATTGGATGATCATGAGGAAGAAATCATTGGTGACAATCAAACCAACATGTCTTTCTTCCATTAGGAGATAAAATGATTCTGTTTCTTCCATGCAAATTGGACAAGACAATTTACCATGAGTTGTCCATCCTGATAACATGCCATATGCTGGAAAATCGCTTATCGTCCACTTCAGCACTGCTTTCAGATTGAAAATTTCATTCAAGAATACATCATATGCATCGACTCCAGTAGACCATAATTCTTTTAACTCGTAAAAAAGAGGTCAGAGGAAGATATCCAGACTTGCTCGCGGATTATTTGGCCCATAATTCAAAATTATGAGAAACAAGTACTTTGTATTCATGCACATACCAGGGGGTAAATTATATGGAGTCAAGCTGACAGGCCACAAAGAATGATTCTGAGACATTCCAAATGGATTGAATCCGTTTGTACATAATCCAAGATGAATATTACGGGGTTCTTCTACAAACCGGAAATGCAGGGCTTGGAAATGTTTCCACTCTGCTGCATCAGACGGATTACACATTTTTCCCTCCTTTGATTTGTGCTCAGCATGCCATCTCATTACTGATGCAGTCTTCTGGCTCTGATACATTCTCTTCAATCTATCAGTAATAGGTAGATACCACATACGAATATATGGAACTTTGGTTCTCTGATGTCCCACTTTTCATCCTCTTTCCAGAAGATATACAATTATTGATACAAACATCAATTGTATAATTTGGGAGGCTTAAATTGCGAATCAATTTTTCTGTCTCATAATGTGAACCGGTTGACTGGTTTCCGTCAGGTAACTACTTTGTAAACATACCGCAAATCGAATCCACACTTTTCACTCATATTATAATCTGCCTTATTTTGCAGGATCCGAGCAGCTAAAGATAACTGTGAGTGACCTTCATGACAACCCTTGTATAATGGATTTTTTGCTCCTTCTAACAAGTCATAGAAATTTTTTAATGGTTACACACCGGTTCTTCGACATTCTGATAACTATCATCCTGACGATAGTTATCAAAATTGAGAGTATCACGAAATGCATCGTTCACCATATCTACATACCTATCTTCTACATTACCCACGTCCTCACCACTTGTTGAACCACCAGTTCAACTATGACATTCCCATTTTATCCAGTCTATGTCCTTCTTAATTCCTCCTGTTTCCATCTCTGTCAACAAAGTGACCTTATGCATCTTCAACCAGGATCAACGGATTGACCATCGTAGATTGGTTCTTAGCTTTCCTGATGGTCCTATCCAAATTAGCTAGTTCTTCAATGCCCAAAGTCATAAGCTCATTCTCTTTGTTGCTTATGGTACTTGATAAACTCATAATTTAGCATATTTTAGCACTCATTTATGATAGATTTTTCATTCATATTTAGATTATTTGCAACTTTTGCTCCATTTTAGGTTTTAGACATGTTTGCATTAGCATTTGCATATTTCTTGCATATATGCATTGTTTTTAGGTAATATGGAGTACATGGAGCTGTGTTGGATGCTGAGCATGGACAAGGAGTCAAAAGAAGAGCTTAGGAGTTGCTGGGAGTCAAGAAAAAGTTCGGCCAAAAAGAAGTAGGCTGAGATCGAGCCCCAGATGTACCATCCAAGTCGTTTCAGCCTGAGATCGACCCTTAGATCGATCATACCACTCGTTTCAGCCTGAGATCGACCACCAGATCGACCAAGGCCACTCGATCCAGCTCAGATCGACCACCAGATCGACCAAGGCCACTCGTTCCAGCTCAGATCGACCACCAGATCGACCATGCGGGTCGATCTTCGGTCCAGATTTCTGCTTCCTTCCTTGAACAGCTCACACTTTGTCTTTTAGTGAGGGGACCATTTTTGTGATCCTTTATGAACACTCTTAACCTAAATTTTAGAGGCATCCACGAATTTTACAGCCTCCATCCCCATTTTTGGGTTTTGTGGATCACCATTGAAACTTCTTTATCATTTTTCAAGCTTTATCTTTGTAAAAACTTTGATTTTGAATTTGAGAACTTTCTTTATGCTTTAATCTTTCTTTCTGGTTATTTCAATCATGTTTAACTCCTCTTATCTCATGATTAAGAGGGATTCGAAAATGATAATAGAGTAGTTCTTTAGGATTTAAGGATGAGGTGATTAGGAAGGTTTTAAAGGTTAGATCTTGGTATTTTCTTGTTCTTAACTTTATCCTTTCTTGGTTTGGAGTATCAAATGCTTAAAGACCTTGAGAAAGGATTTATGATCCAATAGATTTCCTTTTCTCATAAGAACTTAGGAGATCTCTTATGTCCAAACCAAGAGACTAGTATGCCTTAATGACCATGGAAGTGGCAAGTAAGGGCTAGTTAAGCCATGTTAAGATCCGTGCTTCAGCTCCATCAACCATCCTTTTCCACCACAAGCCATGGGTTTGGAGAAGATGAATGATGAGAAGAATTTATCTTACCCACAAGCCATGGGAAGATTGCTTCTTAGGCTTAAGGATAGCTCATTTTGAAATGTGTAGATTTACTTTTTGCAAACCAAGATCGAACCTTGAGCTTCCCTAAGCATGAACCTCATCCTTGAATCTGTTATTTATCATTCAAGTAGTTTCAAAAGCTTTCTCCTTTAGATTTAAAGTTTGCTCCTTTAAGTTGCTAGAAATAGCCTCATTTGCCTGTTTTTAGATTTCGAATTTTCAAAATCAGTAGTCTTGGTCTTTAAATTCCTAGTTTTCTTCTAATAGTTGTTAACCCTTAAGAGGGGATTTTAAAATTGTTTTTTTACTTATTTCGTATTGCATTTAGGTTTTGTTAAATTTCTCTTCCATTTTACCCGAAATTGACTTAGCTTTACTTTGCTCTTGTATTCCTAGTATTTTTCACACCTAAGCTGGATTGACACCTAAAGTACTACAGCAACACTAAGAGGCTTTAGGATTGATATTTAGAACTGAAAAAAAGCTCTCTATCAATTGGCGCCGTTGCCAACTTAGGTTTTGCTGAAATTACTAGGATTTGGAGCTTAGTATAGACTAAGTTTTTATTTTTCATTTTGGTTACTAACTCTCTTTCAAAAGTTTGTTCTTTTTTCAAGGTACAATCACGAGGAAGACAGTATGGATTCGGATATAGCATCAATGATTGAGGCCTTATTAGCGAATCAAGAGAGAATGATGGCTTGAGATCCAACAAGCAACCATGGTTTTGAAAGGTCATCCACTTATCAAAGAGGGCTTATGGATGAACATTCTTCTCAAGAGAGTCACTATGAATATGGTGAGGTATACCAATCTTGGGACATGGAGGACGAGCAAGGAGCAGCCTATTCTTCCCACATCTCTAAGGAGGAAGAAACTCTCAACATGATAAAATTGCTTTTGGAGCAGCAAGGAGCAGCCTATTCTTCCCACATCTCTAAAGAGGAAGAAACTCTCAACATGATGAAGTTGTTTTTGGAGCAGCAAGAACAGCTTAATGAGAGCATTAACATGCTTGACTTCAAACTAGGCTCTCCTACTCCATTTTCAAGAGTTGCTGCAACAACACATGTAGAGTCTATCAACACCGATATCACACAAGGGAATGAGGAACAAGAGGATAAAGCTCTCACCAATGATGAATTCCAACAAACAGCTGAAGAACTTGAAGCTCTTCTTAGGTACATTGTTGATGAAAATCTTGAGCAAAGATTTGAAGATCCTTGTGAAGAAAGTTTGGTTGTTGAATGTTTAGAGGATGCTAGTGAGAGCTCATTTGTTGAGCAAGAGCCCCCCACCAAGAAAGAAACACAAATGCAACTCATTCCCAGGAAGGAGACAAAGGAGAGTCCCATTGCAGCAGCCTCCAAGGAGAGTGAAGAAGAAGAATCTCCAATGGAACAACCTTTTGCCAAGCACCTCGGTTTCACCCTCACCAATGAAGAGAGCATTGAGGATCCATGGCAGTTATCCTTTGAGGAGCTAAGGATGCACATATTTGGGGGACGGTTCTATGATGAGTATGAGCCTGGTGATACAAGCCTCAACATGACTGAAGAAGAGACCCTTGAGGATCAATGGAGGTTACCCTTTGAGGAGATAAGGATGCACACATTTGAGGGATGGTTCTATGATGAGTATGAGCCTGGTGATCAAGCCTTAACATGACGAAGGAAGATGGAGATTCAAAGGCACGTTCTTGGACGCTCTGAAAGGCAAGAAAACTAAAGCATGTCCGGTAGATCGATGGCTAGATCGACCGGCCAAGGTCGATTCAGGACAGGATCGAGAGCTGCATCGAGTACATACACTCGATCCTCTGCCCAGAATGACCCACAGATCATTCCTCCAGCTCGATCCACAACACAGCCCAAGGTACACCATTCCAAAACTTTTTATATATCATGAATTCTTGGATTTTATTTCTTGTTGATGGTCTCTCTTGAACTTTTATTACACAAGGGACTGTGTAATTTAAGTTTGGGGGAAAGGTTGAGAGATTTAATTTTGTGTTATGTTTTCTTATTTTCCCTTTAAGCATATTTGAGTCTTCATGCATATACATTTGCATAGAAAATCAGAAAAACTTTCAAAATTTTTGAAAACATTCATGTAGCTTGCATTTGCATTGGTAAAAAATTTAGGATTGAGTCTTGATATTATCATATAGGTTGCTTGCATTCACGTGCATAGGGGGTAATTTTTCTTGTAAAAGTGTTTTAAGCTCATGAATTAGTTCAAGGCCCTAGTTAGTAGTTTTTTGATGCTTGTGCAAACTTGAAGTTAAGGTCTAACCATATTTGGATCATTTGTTTTGATTTTCGTGGCTTAAGTTGAACAGACATGAATTGAATCCTTTCCTACTAAGTGAGAACCTTAATCTGAATTTGATTTATCACACTTGTGCATTTGAAATGAAATACATGGATCACATATACATATTCAGGCTTTCTTACCCCTTTTTACCACTCTTTGTAAGTCTGAATAGAACTCCACACCCTGAACCTTGCCTTCCTTTCAAGCCAAATATTTCTTGTGTGATGTGAGGCCTTATTTTTGGATTGAACTTGGCATAAAGTGTTAGGTTTAGGCGACATGATTAGGCTTTCATATTGATGCTAGTTTTGCATTTTGAAGCTAGTTTTAGGATTGTTTTGGGGCAGGGATTCGCTGGTGTTAAAAGAATTTTGCTTATGTGTTTTCAGTTTAAAAAGAAATGGTGTTTGGGGTTTGAAAATAAAAAGGACTCATGGTTTTAAGTGGTGGTGTTGTTCTGTTTTTAAATAAAAGCTCAGTTTTAAAAGAGAAGGAGGTAGCTCTCAAAAATAAAAGAAAATCAGAAAGAAAAGAGCCAAATGCCAAAGTTTAAAAATGAAAAAAATAATAAATAAGAGAAGAGAGCTATCAAGATTTAAAGAAAGAGCTCTAAGTTTGTGTTTGACCACCACTAACCTAAGAAGAGTAAAGATGTTTTCTGTTTTTGTGGGTTATGCTTGGCTTCTTGCCTTGTTGTTTGGGTAGTTTCTAGAGGGTGAGTGAGCTTGAAAAAGAAAGAAAATGAGAGGGTTTTAGGATCATTGTTAGTGTATATGGGTAGATGAGAGTCTAGTCATGTATGCATCAATTGTCTTTACTTTTAGCATTATGCATAAGTTCAATCCTTTTTGAGATAACCCATTGTTTGAATTACCCACTTGAATGAGATCATCTTTGTCTCATAACCTTGTCCTTAGCCAAATCTATTCTGTTCTAAGTGCATGAGTGTGATTCACGGTTTGATCATTAATTGAATGTTAAAGGTTAGGATTCTTGGATTGTTTGGAATATGAGAGTCATGATCTGAAATTCAACATGCGATAAATATGGCTAAGTTCTTTGAAGTAGAGTTTGTATACTGCATCCTAGAATTAAGAACAAGGACCATTGAGCTGATTCATTTGAAAAACATTTTTTTGGAATTGAACCCCCATTTTTAAACCTCTCTCTTGGATTTGTCTTTGTTTGCTTGGGGACAAGCAAAAAGGCAAGTTTAGGGGAGTTGCTAAACTCATAATTTAGCATATTTTAGCACTCATTTAGGATAAATTTTGCATTCATATTTAGATTATTTGCAACTTTTGCTCCATTTTAGGTTTTAGACATGTTTGCATTAGCATTTGCATATTTCTTGCATATATGCATTGTGTTTAAGTAATATGGAGTACATGGAGCTGTGTTGGATGTTGAGCATGGACAAGGAGTCAAAAGAAGAGCTTAGGAGTTGCTGGGAGTCAAGAAAAAGTTCGGCCAAAAAGAAGTAGGCTGAGATCGAGCCTCAGATCGACCATCCAAGTCGTTTCAGCCTGAGATCGACCCTTAGATCGACCATACCATATGTTTCAGCCTGAGATCGACCACCAGATCGACCAACGCCACTTGATCCAGCTCAGATCGACCACCAGATCGACCAAGGCCACTCGTTCCAGCTCAGATCGACCACCAGATCGACCAGGCGGGTCGATCTTCGGTCCAGATTTCTGCTTCCTTCCTTGGACAGCTCACACTTTGTCTTTTAGTGAGGGGACCATTTTTGTGGTCCTTTATGAACACTCTTAACCTAAATTTTAGAGGCATCCACGAATTTTACAGCCTCCATCCCCATTTTTGGGTTTTGTGGATCACCATTGAAACTTCTTTATTGTTTTTCAAGCTTTTTCTTTGTAAAAACTTTGATTTTGAATTTGAGAACTTTTCTTTATGCTTTAATCTTTCTTTCTTGTTATTTCAATCATGTTTAACTCCTCTTATCTCATGATTAAGAGGGGTTCGAATATGATAATAGAGTAGTTCTTTAGGATTTAAGGATGAGGTGATTAGGAAGGTTTTAAAGGTTAGATCTTGGTATTTTCTTGTTCTTAACTTTATCCTTTCTTGGTTTGGAGTATCAAATGCTTAAATACCTTGATAGAGGCTTTATGATCCAAGAGAATTCCTTTTCTCATAAGAATTTAGGAGATCTCTTATGTCCAAACCAAGAGACTAGTATGCCTTAAAGACCATGGAAGTGGCAAGTAAGGGCTAGTTAAGCCATGTTAAGATCCGTGCTTCAGCTCCATCAAACATCCTTTTCCAACCACAAGCCATGGGTTTGGAGAGGATAAATGATGAGAGGAATTGATCTTACCCACAAGCCATGGGAGGATTGCTTCTTAGGCTTAAGGATAGCTCATTTTGAAATGTGTAGATTTACTTTTTGCAAACCAAGATCGAACCTTGAGCTTCCCTAAGCATGAACCTCATCTTTGAATCTGTTATTTATCATTCAAGTAGTTTCAAAAGCTTTCTCCTTTAGATTTACAGTTTGCTCCTTTAAGTTGCTAGAAATAGCCTCATTTGCCTGTTTTTAGATTTCGAATTTTCAAAATCAGTAGTATTGCTCTTTAAATTCCTAGTTTTCTTCTAGTAGTTGTTAACCCTTAAGAGGGGATTTTAAAATTGTTTTCTTGCTTATTACGTATTGCATTTAGTTTTTGTTAAATTTCTCTTCCATTTTACCTGAAATTGACTTAGCTTTACTTTGCTCTTGTATTCCTAGTATTTTTCACACATAGGCTGGATTGACACCTAAAGTACTACAGCAACACTAAGAGGCTTTAGGATTGATATTTAGAACTGAAAAAAGCTCTCTATCAGTACTGCGATTAGGCATACACCTGAAACCAGCACAAAGAAAAGTAGCAAAAGTCAGTAAACAAATAAAAACATAGAAAAAATCCTAATACTAAAAATCGATAGGCAGCTATTACTCCGGCAACAGCGCCAAAAACTTGATAGAGCTCAGGTTTTAGCCAATTAATTAATTACTGCAAGTGCACAGCAAAGCAGTTGTAGCATAAAAGGTTATCGAATCCCAAGGGAGTGAGCTTGCTACACTAGCGATTATAGATTCAGATTAAGCTAAGCAGTAATGAGTGAATGTAATGCAGAATAACTATAATAATGAAAGCAGGAGAAATTTGTTGATTGATCTAAGTTTCAGAAGATTAAAGACGCTAAGTCAAGACAATTAACTTCCATCTCAACCTGCTCATATGTACAAATCTATCCCAGCAAAAAAATTTCTATCAATTTTTCATTCAATCATATATATCTCAGGTATTGTGCCTCTTGCCTTCTATTTCATAAGTTTTTTCATCTCTCACAAAAAAAAGCTCACAAAAAAATGATGTGCTACGGTGGTGGTGGAGTCCGTGGAGAGAGGATTCATACAGTACAGCCGGAAAAAGACTTGGCGGCAAATCGAAAAGTTAATCTATTGGCAGAATTACAAGATATCCTTATTAAAGTTCATTCCAGATAAATCATCGGAAACGAAGAAGACGGCAGATTTCAGTGAATTTTGCCAAACCTTTGTGGCTTTGCTTCGATTCAGTACTTTTTGGCTCTGTTTGAATTTGAAAATTGTAAATTGTAAATTGTAAAATATAAATTGTAAATTGTAAATTGGGGGATTTAGGTGTCTTGCTTGTATATTATATGATGATTTTAGATTGTGCCATTATAATCTCAATTCCGAAAACTCAAATTATATCTATCAAAATTGAAATCTTGGGAAAATTGTTACGATATTCCTTTTAATTCAATTTGAATATTGGTTGAAGAATTTGTGCCAATGATTTGATGAATATTTTGATAACCAATTAATTTTATATGAAGTAACGACGTTGGTGTCTAAGGAGTTGTTTCTACCAAATGGTGATAAGCTCACTAATGTAATCAACAATACCATTGTCAGGAAAATTGAGAATTTTGTTCTTCATTTATTTCAATGCTTAGGGGCTTTGTAACTATTTTTTTGTTTCTTTCGCAGGATACCTATAGTTTCAGATTTGGAATCAAAATATGTTACGATAATTTATCTAGCGTCTTGCGTCGCATACTCCAGAAAACATTCACCAGAAATCTTACAACAACAGCAGTTTTATTTAATCACTGAAAATGATTCCAAGAAACGCTTAGTTTTTCAGGTTTTGAGATTTCACAGTGATCTCTTGATGATCTATAGTGGAGCAGATCTTTAGTTTTGGCCTAACAATTGGATAGGATGAAGTAGAACAAGAACATTTCAGAGATGGAATGCGTCTGGATACAATTGAATAAGAAGAACCTGAGACAGAACTTGTTGTTTCTGATGAGATTTCCAGGATCAGCCTATTTCCCTTGTTTCCTTAGAATCATCACCTCGGCTTTAACCTTGGTCTGTTTGACTCTAACCATCACCTTGGCTTTTTCTAACCATAGTCTTTTTGATTTTTTTATTTATTTAGTCATCACCTTAGCTTTCTCTAGTCGTAGTCTCTTTGATTCCTTGAATTTTTGATGAGCAGCCTTACTCTGTTTCTTCCAGCAAGCAGCTTCTCCATGTCTCTAAAAAAAAACCTCCAGACCACTTTTTGCGTTTTTGTTGATTCGCTGACCTCTGTTTCTTCCAACAGGCGGCTTCTCCGTCTTATGTCAGTTGATATTAGGATTCTGAACTTCATCGAGTGATGCCTTCTATGCATACTTGTGCTTCACCAAGATATTGTCGAACCAAGTTTCAGAATTCTCCTTCCACATCTTCAATTCACATCCGTTTTCTTCATTGCCTTTTGAGAAGATTTTCTATCTCCTTTATCGCTTTTGAAGCGTTCCCTTTAAAGGTATGCCATGTGGATGTGTTTGCAGAAGGTTGATGGTGTGTTCTCTCGTCGCCATCTCTTCTTTTTCTAAATCTTCTTCTTTTCTTTTTCTTTTGGTTTCTCACCGTTGATTGTCATCTCTATCTTCCTATTCTTCTTGCAGTCGAATATTTTTATTCTTGTTATGGTCACAGATTTGCGGGTCTAATATGCCTCAGAATAGCTAACGGAAAAAGATCAGAATAACTGACAGCAAAAGCTTTTCAACCGTATGTAGATCGTCTTCTGAATCTTTCTGAGTCATCGGGAAATTTCCCCACAAAAACTGTCTCAAAACCTTCTTTTTGGTTTCTGAAAGTCACAAGTTTTTATGGTTTTCTGCGAACTTCTGAAGCGATTTGTGAATGGAGTTTAACTCCGACTGATGTGCTGTAAGAACCTGGTTATTCTATGCAAAGAGATATCTCCATATAAACCTTGGTTGTGATAGAATCTTATTTATTATTCAGGAATTCTCTTCGAAAGGTCCTTACTTACACTGTTTTACTGGATTTCAAATTGCAGGTTTTCAGCGATTTCGTGTCCGAGAAGCAAAGTCTCCAAACGGTTTATATGCCTTTGTTTCTATCGAGATCGATAGATGCTAACTTGTTAAAATATTCCCTTTAATTCAATTTGAATATTGGTTGAAGAATTTGTGCCAATGACTTGATGAATCTTTGATTTTAAACAAATTAATTTTATATGAAATAACAACGTTGGTGTCTAAGGAGTTGTTTCTACCAAATGGTGATAAGCTCACTAATGTAATCAACAATACCATTGTCTAGAAAAATGGTGGATCTTGTTCTTCAATTATTTTAATGCTAAGTGGCTCTGTAACTATTTTTTTGGTTTCTTTTGCAGGATACCTACAGTTTCAGATTTGAAATCGAAATGTGTTACGATAATTTATCTAGTGTATTGCGTCGCGTCCTCCAGAAAACCTTCATCGAAAACCTTACAACAACAGCAGTTTTATTTAATCACTGAAAATGAATGCAGTAAATTGAGGATTCAGAGAAATGCTTACGTTTTTTCGGGTTTTGAGATTTCACAGTAATCTCTTAATGATCTGTAGTGGAGCAGATCTTTAGTTTTGGCCTAACAATTGGATAGGATGAAGTGGAACAAGAACATCTCAGAGACGGAATACGTCTGGGTACAATTGAAAATGAAGAACTTGAGACAGAACTTGTTGTTTCTGATGAGATTTCCAGGATCAGCCTATTTCCCTTGTTTTCCCTAGAATCATCACCTCGACTTAACCTTGGTCTGTTTGACTTTAACCATCACCTTGGCTTTTTCTAACTATAGTCTTTTTGGTTTTTTTTTCTTTAGTTATCACCTTTGCTTTCTCTAGTCGTAGTCTCTTTGATTCCTTGAAACTTTATCAGATTCCTTACTCTGTTTCTTCCAACAAACAGCTTCTCCATGTGAAGTCTTTCTCTAAAGAAAAACTCCACACCCATTTTTGCGTTTTTGTTGATTCGCCATCCTCTGTTTCTTCCAACAGGCGGCTTCTCCGTCTTATGTCAGTTGATATTAGGATTATGAACATCATCGAGTGATGCCTTCTCTGCATACTTGTGCTTCACCAAGATGTTGTCGAACCAAGTTTCAGAATTCTCTTTCCACATCTTTAATTCACATCCGTTTTCTTCATTGCCTTTAGAGAAGATTTCCTATCTCCTTTATCGCTTTTGAAGCCTTCCTTTTGAAGGTACTGCATGTGGATGTGTTTGCAGAAGGTTGATGGTGTGTTCTCTCGTCACCATCTCTTCCTTTTCTAAATCTTCTTCTTCTTCTTTTTCTTTTGGTTTCTCACCGTTGATTGTCATCTCTATCTTTCTCTTCTTCTTTCAGTCGAGTGTTTTTATTCTTGTTATGGTAACAGATTTGCGGGTCGAATATGCCTAAGAATAGCTAGCGGAAAAAAGATCGGAATAGCTGACAGCAAGAGCTTTCCAACCGTATGTAGATCGACGTCTGGATCCTCGTCGGAAAATTTCCCCGCAAAAGTTCTCTCAAAACCTTCTTTTTGGTTTCTAAAAGTTACAAGTTTTGATGATTTTCTGCAAACTTCTGAAGCGATTTGTGAATGGAGTTTAACTCCGATTGATGTGCTGTAAGAACTTGTTGATTCTATGCATAGAGATATCTCCATACATACCTTGATTGTGATATGAATCTTCTTTAATATTCGGGATTCTCTTCGAAAGGTCTTTACTTGCACTGTTTTGCTGGATTTCAAATTGCAGGTTTTCAGAGATTTCTTGTCCTCAGAAGCAAAGTCTCCCAACGGTTTTTATGCCATAGTTAGGGTTCCATCTTGCTCTTTTTGGACTTCTGGGTTGACGATGGTTCCATCGGTAATATTTTGTACTTATCCGCTGTTTTCTCTGTTGTCAGAGAGTCACCGAAGTAGCTTCTTCTACACTCTTCTTCTTTCTTCTTTCTTTGCGTCGCAAGTTTTTTGTTGGAGATATTGGATGGAGATGACATCGCCATAGAGCTTGAAAGTCAAGTATGTGATTTTAATCACGTCGAAATTGTTGAATAAGATACGCCGAACTAATTTGGTAGTGCCTCTTGTCCCCTTTTTTTTTTTAATTTTTCGTCTTCAAGGTCTTGGTCGGATTTTGAAAGCTTGTTTCACAGCCCAGTTCTTCTTCTATCTTTATCTTTTTTTGTTAAAAGCATACCTTGTGAGCTCGTGACTTGTGGGATTTTGTTACCGAAGTGAGGGTGGAAAAGCTTGTAGCTAGGGCGTTAGTCCATGCTCCCCCCAACCCCCCCCCCCCGATCTTGGTGTTGTTGTGTCATTGACTTGCTGTAAATTCATTTGACGAGCTGAAAGTGGACCATTATTTCTTCTTCTTTTTTGCATGTGGAGTTTGAGAGCTCGTCTCCCTTGTTCGAGGTCTCGTATCTCTTGCTTGGTTTATTTTTCTTGGTGAAGGCTTATAGTACTCCTTGAGAGGCTATGCTAACTTGTCGTCGTTGTGATTCTTGTATGGTGGAAGAGGTCATCACGAGAGAAGCTGAAGAAAGCGATGGGTCAACTTTTGAAATCCAGAGCTGAAATCAAATCTTTAAAGCTCGCTATTGTCGTTACTTGTATGGTGTAAACCATGCTTGATTAGAGGAGTAGGAGCTCATATGACGAGCTTGTCACATGGCGTCTTTAAAAAAAATTTCGGGTAGCTAAGTAGTAAAGCACGTCGCGTTTTCTTAGTAGGACGAGTCGAGCTGACTTTTTAGAAGAGAAGCTTTCCTTTAAACTTTTAAATGCGCATCCTTTGGTATAAGGGTTTTGACTTTAGTTGTGTTTTGATCTGGTTCTTTGATCTCTATTTTGTTGTCCTAAGATGTTGGAGGTAGCGTTTGCGGCACGTCAATTCATTATCCTTTGTAATGGATGAAGCAAAGCTCGTTTCTTCTTTTCGTTTTGCTGATTTTTTTGGTGTTTTTTTGCTGTTGGTAAGCAGTTAAAGTGATTTCTTCAAGATTGCCTCCCTTCTTCTTTGATTAGAATTTTGCTCGTTATTTTTGATTTAAGAACAAAGCACAAATAGGGGCATCGATGAACGTCGGAGGATGGAAGCAAGTCAGCATCTATTCGATCTTGATAGAAACAAAGGGATGAATTAATTCAATACCCACGTTATTTGAAATCAGCAACTATGAAGATAATGAAGCAATATTGGAATTTAGAAACAAATAATCAAGTCCGAACATGTGAAGCGTAGCAGCCTCCAATTAAACATAATCTCATTATTTGATAATTTTACGATCATGCATAATAGATTAAATACAACAGTATATAGCACTTATCTTTATTTTTTCTAGTGGCGTGATGAACGAAAGCAAAGTTATCGTTTGGGATGTGACGACTAATTTGTCGAGGTCGCTAGGGCTTCAGAATTGACGTTCTCCTTATTGTCAAACCTCCGGCTTTCTGAGTTTGATAATTATCCATTCCCCACAGTCGGTGGCAATTGTTAAACCTGAATATCACCATAATTCTATGTGATATAAGGTTATCGGTTTAGGAGAATATTAAATTGGAGCTTGGTGATTAGGTCATCGAATAGATGAACCACTTGAAGTTTTTATCAAGTTATAGCTAAGAAAGGCTGTCTACATATCCTTGCAAAGAGATCAAGCCATTCATAGTTTGTTTACAAAGCATTGAGATAGAAAAAATCTAGAGAGAATTGGATCTTCTCTCTAGATTGTGTTTTTTTTATGGTTGCTTTAGATGGTGTTTTCATCCCGTTTTCTGATGATCTTTCCCTTATGAGGAGCTCTCTATTTATAAGAAGATGAGGTTGGTTTCTTTGACCTCATTTCCCTTTTTCATTTAGGAATATTTCTCCGTTTCAGTTAAAGAAAACTTCTTCTTTTCCTTATTCTTTGGTGATTTACCGTTATCTTCAAAGATAAGATTCTCCATTAATCTACAAGTCGGTGCGATTCTCCTTGTCTAAATGGGCTTAGATTATTGCTAGAGAAAGCCTTCTAAGAAATGTGATCATTTCCCCTCTAACACTGATATAATTAATATTGCATCAAATATTGAATTTCTTATTCAGACCACAACAAAGAGATGAGGTGGTAGTAGTGAGGCATCACTCATCAGGTTAATAGATTTAGATGCATAACAGTGTCACTGATACAAGAGTTTTGACCTTTTATGTCAATCACCTATTGTACTAGTCAGTTGTAGTATTTGGGTTTTATGTCAATCCAAAAGGAGTTAAGTTGAATAACAGAAGAGTTGCAAGTAGAAAGCTCTAAGTCAGGTGAAACGGAGAAGATTGTGTTGCAAAGCAACCAAACTAACAACCTAAGATGATCAAACACCAACAGAACTCAAAGAGAACACTTAGCAATGATCATATGAAGCAAAAACAGAGCAAATAAACAGTGTAATTGGCAAATTCGAAATTCAAATAAAGAGAAGACAAGTTCCTGGATGTGGTTATTGACTTTGGGGAATTCAAAGGCTAACTAAGGTTGTTACAAACATCACTGATCAAGCAAACAAGCTATCAATGCTGATTCCTAGACATAGAGTTCACAAACAAGCAAGCTAAGTCCAATCTCTTGGCAAATAACACTTTGCTAATCACCCTAACAAGAACTAACTCTCATTAGTGCTAGAACAATCAACAAGCATGAATAACCAACTCTATTCAAGTCAAAATACTCCTCAAACAGTCAATCTCTTGAGTTAAGGCTATTAAATCCTCTATTAACCAAGATCAGCATTTCATCAAACACTTGGTGAGCATAAAATGAAGCCTAGGTCTAGATTCATGTGATCAATACAAATCTAGCTTAAGAACGGATTAATATAGAGGAATCAATCATCTTAAGTGCTAACAGACCCTAATCAAACCTCTAAGTTCCCCTAATCTACCACATCTAGAAATCCTAAGATAACTACTCACTAATCACCATGTTAAACATCAAATCACAAAGGAAAAAGATGCTAATCATGATTAGAAATGAGATTAAGAGAAGATTAAAGGAAATACAAACTTAAATTAAGAAAAGATGGAAGTGTTTACAAACCCAGAAAATTAAAGCAAAAACAGAAAACTGAATAGCACTTCTTAGGTCTAGAATTCTCAGAACAAGCTATTTATACTAAAAGACAAATGCCATAATATAATGGCAAAATGGTAAATAAAATCAAGTTCAGACTAAGATCCCATCGGTCATATCCTGACCGATGGTATGCTCACTGGGTTTCCATCGGTCACTTCCTGACCGATGGTTTCCATCGGTCACTTCCTGACCGATGCTCCTGTAGAAAGTGACCGATGGTATACTCGCTGCATTACCATCGGTCACTCCTTGACTAATGGCCTTCAAATCTTGACTGATGGAGGTTCAGCGGTTTCACGACACCTTCTGTAACTTTCCAACCGCTAATGGGAATGAGCTGAAACCAACTCCAGCGGCAAGCTAACTCACGGGGATACAACATTGATGAAGACTGTTGAAGCTGAATCGGACTGGAGATGCTTTGTCCGAGCCGGTTTCATCAGGTTATGTTTCTGGCCGCTTCAACAAGGTACACCTTCTTCTTGGCTCTTTTGATATCTTGTGCTGCATCCACCATCATCTCCCATGCTCCTTTTACTCCTTCTCAGCTTGGCTAACTCTTTGAACCATTCTCACACTTCCTCCTTGCTCCATAGGGCCTCTTATGTACATAAAAACATCTTTAATGCATAGAGAATGCAAACTACAACCTAAATGCAACATAAGTCTATAAGGAAAGGAAAATGGGACTAAAGAGAAAGAAAACATGCAAAAGAAGACCAAAACATGAACGAAATGCAAATCTAAATAATGTAAATGCATGAGATATCAGTCACGTTCATCCAGCAATATATGAACCTGTTTTAATCATGTTGAATAAGTAGCTGATGAGGACATCGCTATGGAAGGTAGTCACGAAAAGAAGATGACATTGGCCCATCACAGCGCAAGTCCCTCAAAAGGTAAGTTTCTGCTAATCTTAATACGTAGGTTATCATGTATTAAGAAAAGTTTGAATGAATATATTAAAGTCATGGATATGGTGGGTTCTCTCCTCTCGGATTGGCTTCTCATGAAGTTGGATTCACATAATATATTTTAGATGATTATGTTCATTAAGGTTTTTAAAACAAAAATAGAATAAAAAAAGTAAAATTGATATATATGAATGTTTTTTAGTTTATTTACTTTTGTCAAAAAAAAACTAAACACATATTTATACAAAAATTAATACTATTTTCAAAAAACAAAGTAAAAATAATATAACAATTAAAAATATATGCAAATAAACTTACAAATGGAAATAAACCATTTAATGGTTTTATCATATATATTATTATTAGAACAAAGACATGTTAAAACTAAAATTTAATCATTTTCTAAATTGAAACTTGAATAAGAAAATTATGCGCGTATGTGTAGGTTTTAGTCTAGTATATATGAATAGAAGAAGCCTTCTCTCGTAGCTTGCCATGTCATCACTGAAGAAAAGACACATGTCATTCAAAAAAATGCAAACCATCTTCTTTGCTTCTTGTCTTCTCGCTTTCTTGGGCTCGATAGATTATTGCTGTAGAGACAGTGCACAACAATATTTATGTTTAAAGCTCTAATACCAATCATGCTTTATAAATTTTGTCTTTCTTTTATTTGCTCACAGCCAAATATTTATTTTTTTTTATTTTTTTGGCTGTACAAAGTATTTTTTTCCAAAGCACATAAATTTATGTTTTTCAAATTTATAGTTTTACAACCAAAATTTTAAAGAAATATACAGTCATATTTTTACAGCAAAAACGTAAAGCTACAACTTTTACCAATAAACCCTTTGTCTTTTAGTCTTTTCGTCTTTTAGCCTTTTAGCCTTAACTCTCATCTTAACCTGCTCATCTGTACAAATCTATCCCAACAAAAACTTTGTATCAATTTTTCATTCAATCATATGTATCCCAGGTATTGCGCCTCTCGCCTTTTATTTCATAAATTTTTTCATCTCTCACAATAAAAGCTCACAAAAAATGACAGTCACGATGGCGGTGGAGTCCGTGGGGAGAGGATTCATACAGTACAGCCGGAAAAAGATTTGGCGGCAAATCAAAAAGTTAATCTGTTGGCAAAACTACAATATATCCTTATTAAAGTTTATTCTGGATAAATCACCGTAAACGAAGAAGACGGCAGATTTCAGTGAATTTTGCCAAACTTTTGTGGCTTTGCTTCGATTCAGTACTTTGTGGTTGTGTTTGAATTTGAAAATTGTAATCTGTAAATTGGGGGATTGAGGTGTCTTGCTTGTATATGATATGATGATTTTGGATTGTGCCATTATAATCTCAATTCCGAAAACTCAGATTATATCTCTCATAATTGAAATCTTGGGAAAGAATTGTTTTTTCATGTTGAGAATTGTTACAATATTCCATTTAATTCAATTTGAATATTGGTTGAAGAATTTGTGCCAATGATTTGATGTCTTTTGATTTTAAACCAATTAATTTTATATGAACTAACAACGTTGGTGTTTAAGGAGTTGTTTCTACCAAATGGTGATAAGCTCACTAATGTAATCAACAATATTGTTGTCAGTAAAATGAAGGATCTTGTTCTTCATGTATTTCAATGCTTAGTGGCTTTGTAACTATTTTTTTGGTTTCTTTCGCAGGATACCTACAGTTTCAGATTTGGAATCGAAATATATTACGATACTTTATCTAGCGTCTTGTGTCGCATCCTCCAGAAAACCTTCACCAGAAATCTTATAACAACAGTAGTTTTATTTAATCACTGAAAATGAATGCAGGAAACTGAGAATTCCAAGAAACGCATACCTTTTTTCGGGTTTTGAGATTTCACAGTGATCTCTTGATGATCTGTAGTGGAGCAGATCTTTAGTTTTGTCCTGACAATTGGATAGGATGAAGAGGAACAAAAACATTTCAGAGATGGAATGTGCCTGGATACAATTGAAAATGAAGAACCTGAGACAGAACTTGTTGTTTCTGATGAGATTTTCAGGATCAGCTTGACTCACTCAAAGTCATTGGCAGTCCTATATATTCTCAGTTTGTTCTCTGCTCATTTTTATTGGACCGCAGCTTGATGAACATATTCTTATAAACCATTTGCTATACATAATGAGTGGTTGAATACGCTCATAAATCTCTAATCGAAGTGATGGAGGTACGCTGACTGACATTCTATGATTTTTGCAGTTTTTTCACGAATTATAAATAAATCTTGGTTTCCAAAAGAAGAAATCAACGAGGTTATTTTGATCATCTAAGTAAAAAACACACATCTCTCTTTAAAAACTTCTGGCGGCCTTTGATATAATTGTGTTTCTCTATTTAAAGGAACCAGAGAAAGACAAAAGTAAAGAAGAATGAAGCTGAGCAGAAGATTGCCGAACTTAAAATCGTGCTCAAGGAAAGCAGAAGGACCAAGTCCCTCTTAACCCATTTGTTTTTTTCATCCTTCATCTTTTTTAAATAATCAGGTCAACCATTCAAGTTTAATTATTTCGACACATAAAAAACTCTGAGTAATGAATATATATCAACCTTTTTTATCCACGAACAATAAAATTTCGTGAAAAAAATTTGATTTCTTCTTGAAGAAATCAAATTTGAAAGCAAAAAAAATCATATATGATATAGGGGATATTAAAATCCAAAAACTCATATTTAGTTGAATGATCGCGTAAAGAAGGCGGAAGAAGAAGAAGAGCCTACGAATTTTGTATTTGTACAAACTATATATATCAATAGACTAAAATTGCAACAACAGAGAAAAAGCTTTGATCCAAACTTTCAAACAGTTGTAACCTTCATATGATAAGTCCCATTGGTTTGAATCTGCAAACTCCTTAGTTGACAACCACCACCAACAGATCTCCTCTTCCACAGGTTCTCCGCCCCTTTATCTCCGCCGCCGCCCCCATCATTCTTCTTCTTAACCACCGGCAAAGGCGGATCCAATTCAGCAATGTCGATTACATCAATCTTTTTGTTTTCAAACTCTTCCTTTTTGATTCTTCCTCGACTACTCCTAGTGGTGGTAGTGGTGGGAGCGGAGAAACTGAGATTCTTGCCGGAGAATAGGCGTTTGAGCTTAAAGTAACGGTAGTGAGCGGCGGGAGTGATAGAGGAGGGTGTGGTGGTGGGAAAACCGATGATCTTGTTGCTGCGTTTGACCTGACCAATGCAGCTGATTTTGGGAGATAACGGATCGGTTTGATGGTCTTCTTGATGTGATTTAGCCGGAATGGTCACGTTCTTGATTGCAGGTCTAGAACATAACGTTGGTAAGAAAGTACGTCTTTGGAAGTGAACACTGTTCTGTCTCGTATCCATCATCTCGATCCAATTGATCTTCTCTTCTTAATTAGACTTAAAAGACAAGAGAGATAAATCTTCTTTTCTGTGAACAATTTAACACGAATGGACTTAGCTTCTCATGGGTGAGAGAGGGAGGGAGAGAGAACGAGAAATAATAGAGTTGGGTTTGTGGTAGTTGACTTGGCGAGTTACAAAGCTTTGATGGTTTGAAATAATATGTTAGAGAGGCATTGGTCAAAGTGCCTTTATTAGTAGAGAAGACATTCAATATTTTGGTTTTCACATTCCAGATTATTTTCCCCAACAAATTGTCCTCTTCCCAAACTGGTAAAGTATCTTACTTTTATATTTATAATTTTGTAAGTGTTAAAAAAATAGCATTATCCATTTTATACTACTTGGTGAACACTTGTTTAATATATACAATTAAGAGAAGATCTGCGTAATATATTAACTATTTTAATTTTATAATCTATTTTATTATATTTGCTAGTAAACCTTTGTTTGGTAAATATTAGTTTATAAGTTGTAAATACTATTTAATTTTTTTATTAAAAGATTGGTAAAATAATAATGTGAGGCTTGATCCTGTTAGGGAAGTTAAGCTGCCATCAAGGATGACTAAAAAAAAGGTTCTCGAGAGTAGAATTCATATTATTACAGTGGTGGCGGTTAGAGGTTCGATGCAGTATGAAAGGAAGTAGTGAGCTATTAATATAAAAAAGTTTCATGAAAGCAAATAGTGCATAATTTTTTTGTTTGATTTGCCATAAAGAAAACATGATGAAATGAGTCTATTTTTGGACAAAAAGGATAACACAGACATCTAGTTTTTTTTATATATGAGACATAATGAAAGAGAATCTAGTGGAGAAGAAAAAAACAAAACTGAAACCTTGTTTTGTATATGCTTGATGAAAGTGAATACATAAGAGATAAAAAAAAGTGACAGTTGATGTTACTATATTATATAAGATTTTTACTTTGTTGAATGGTTTGTGTTTTATATATGTTTGTTGGATGAAAGGGGATTAGTGGAGAAGAAAAAAAAACTGAAGCTTTTGTTTTTGTGTTAGTTCGATAAAACTAAATCTAGTAGAAATAGAAAAAAAGAAAAAGTGTCGCATTTCAATTTCTAAGATAACACGTGACAATTTATTAGAGTTGCTTATGGAAAAAAACTTATTATATTTTTTATAGTTAAAAACAAAAGTGACATATGTCATTTTCTTAAATGCCACATAAGAGCATATTAGAACTGCTTCTGAAAAAAAACTTACTTTATTCTTAGAAAAAACAAAATAAGCTTAAGCGTTTTTTTTTTGTTTGCTCGATAAAAGAGAGTATAGTAAAGATAGAAAGAAAAAAGAGAAAAAGAGAAAAAGTAACATATGGCCTTACTATATTGAAATAATTACTCAGATGTTACAGAAAAGTTAGAATATTACTAGCATATTATACATTTTCTAAAAGTTACTCAGATATTTTGTGCCCTTGTGTAATTACAATTAACATTCTCGATTAATTTGCGATTTTTTAAATTAAAAAATAATTAACAAAAAATTAGTTTAATCTACGTCATTAAGATAAAAAAAAATTAAATCCACGTCATTAACAACAATTGTGTCATTAATGATCAAAAGCGAGGGAAACTGAATCGTTCTCTTTTGTTACAGAAAAAAACCTCTCTATGTCTCTGTCTCTCTCTGTCGCGGTGATTCCGAAGTCGAACCCTAATTCCGCCGTCGTATCGTCTCTTCCGGCCGCTTCTCTTTTCACGAACTCGAGTGGGGACTCTTCGTTTTCGAGAGTGGACTCGTCGTTTTCCATTGCTAAAAATCTCTCCTTTTTTCACGAACAAACTTGCTCCGGTAAGTTCAAATCTTTTTTTTTTTGAGTTTAAACCATTTAATTGCAAGTGATTCCCGTGATTTAAACTGTTTTTCGAAAACTATCGCAGTGATATTAAGGGTTTTTATCGATGCTTATTACGGCTGATTTTCTCCATCGTTGATTTACATATGGTGGCTGATTTGTTAGATCTATTCGATTTGGTGTCTGGTTTATCAATGTATTCGTGGCTGAGTTTGTTTTATGTTTCGACTAAGTTACGGTTTGCTTTACGGCTGATTTACGGTTTATCAATGCATTTGTGGCTGACTTTATTTTATGGTGTGGCTGAGTTATGATTTATACTCTGGCTGATTTAACTTTCTTATCAGATGGCTAAGGTTATTTCTGAAGAACAAGCAAGGGATTACCCTCCAAGACTTTCCGCAGAAGGGGAGTCTAATCTGGAGAATAGATCCATTAACCACAATTTTAAGATGTCAGATCTCCCTGGGATTAGAGAATCAAGGTCAACATGCGTGGGATCAATAGAAGGAGTTACCTATTGGAATAGTTGCTAAGCTATCTGACAGCCAATTCACGTGGTCTGGTAAGACAGTACATTATCTTCTATGTAGACACTTGAGAATACATAAGAAGGAGATTTTGTGTCTCATCGGTGGTCAACCTATCAGGTTTGGATTGAATGAATTTGGTCATATCACGGGTTTAAACACAGATCCAATGCCTACAGAGATGTTTGAACCTGAAGCTGACTACAGAACGTTCTACAGAGAATTGAATGTGCCTGGTGGCGAAGGACCAAAGTTAGATGAACTTAAGGCAGGATTATCAGTGTGCCAGACATGGCCTCCTCAAAAGCGTAAATGGTTGGGGCTGTTGCTTCTTCAAGCCATTGGTATTTATGAATTGCATCATAATTCTAGAATACCATTCGAAAGTGCAAAAAGAGTTTTTGATAATGAAGCCATGAAGACTTATCCATGGGGTCGGTCAGCATTTGAAACTCTTGTTGATGCTATAAAGATGTTGAGGCCTATGGGAAAGTCGTACACCATTAGTGGTATGGTTTACGTGTTACAGGCTTGGGCGTATGATTCAGTCAAATGCTTTGGAGAACGATTTGGGAACGTAGTCAATAATGATGAGATAACGTTGTTTCGATGGGGTGGAAACCGTACACGTTCAACAATGGAATCGACCGTTGCTGAAGATATCAGAACGTATGGTGAGGTAAGGTTTTGGCTGTGTTATGATAGTTAATGGCTGAGTTATGTTTTTAATATTGTATGAGTTAGTTTATATACGGTTGCTGAGTTATATTTTTGTGATGGATGAGTTATATTTTTGTGATGGCTGAGTTATATTTTTGTGATGGCTGAGTTATATTTTAGTGATGGCTGAGTTATATTTTTGGATGGCTGAGTTATATTTTAGTGATGGCTGAAGTATGGTTCATTGATGGCTGAGTTATGGTTTATTAGTGGTTGAGTTATGCTATAGTGATGTCTGAGTTATACCTATTGATGATTGAGTTGAAACTTACTGATGGGTTTCATAATCTCTTATGTTATAGCTGCGTGTGAGTAAAATGGTTATGAAGGATGATGTAAGAGAGCTATTTCAAACGTGGCCAGATCAAGGAGAAGACCCAGCACTTGATCACTTGATCCAAGACATACATGAGGATAAGTTTGTCAAAAGGTTTTTGGGATGTGAAGAGGAATGAGAAGAAGAAAAAAGTAAATGCTAAAGCAGCGGTTGAGTCTGAATCTCCCGCAAAGAAGCAGAAAGTCCAGAAGGTCTCGAAAACCATGGAAGTGATCAACAGTGAGGGTGAAGAAGAAGAAGAAGAAGAAGAAGAAGAAGAAGAAGAAGAAGAAGAAGAAGAAGAAGAAGAAGAAGAAGAAGAAGAAGAAGAAGAAGGAAGCAAAGGTAAGTGATATGGTATATAGTGAGTTTATATTTTATGTAACGTTTGGTTAGCTTGTGAGTTTATATTTTATGTAACGTTTGGTTAGCTTGTTTATGCATTTTTGTGTATGTGTTGCAGGGTGTTAGTGAGGAGGACAATGTTGGGGAAGATGTGTCGATTAGAACAGTCGTGGATTTGGTGTCTAAATTAAACTCAAGGTTTGCCACCGTTGATACAAGCATTAGAGAAATGTCTTCAAATATGGAGAAGGTGATTGGAGATAGAGTAGAAGTGAGGATTGATGCAAGGTTTGTCCCAAGGATGACTGGTGTTGAAATCAGGCGTTGATCTATTGATATTGAAGTCAAACATATGAAAGAGCACATGAATGCCATGGGGGGTAGGGCAAGCTGGCCAAAACGTTGGTGATGGCGACTCAGATTTCATAATTAAGGATCTGGTCCAGAAGAAGAAGCCACAACAACCGACACCTCAAGTTCCACGGAAACCGCCACAAAACTATTACTAGTCCTATTGTAAGCTAACAGTGCCAGACTGAGTTGTCATATAAGTTACGGCTGAATTATGTTTAATTTATGGCTGAGTTGTCTTAACGTTGTGGCTGAGTTATTGTTATCTTATTTTCTTCTCTATGTTATACAGGCGAAGAATTGTGTTGACGTAGAGAAGGACAGTGGTTTTGCTGGGGTCAATAAGAATTTCTATAAGGAATTTGTTAAGGCCACTGATGGAGAAGATGATCATATTAATTTCATTGAGCAGTCTCCTACTAGTAGATTACGCCCTAGAAATACAAAAAACCAAGTGACCAAACAAGCAGAGGTACAGATGCCGGCCGAAGATAATAAGCCAAAGAGAAGAGGTAGAAAGCCTAAAACGGTGACCAAAGAAGCAGAGTTACAGAAGACAAAAGTCGAACATGAGAGCAAACAGATGCCGACCAAAGATAATAAGCTAAAGAGAAGAGGTAGAAAGCCTTCATCGGTGACCAAGCTGAAAATAAAATTACCTGCTTCGAATATTAAAGAGAAGAAAGAAGCTGATGAAGTCCTGAAAAATGCTGACAATAACGATCTGAAGGAAGGTGACAGTGACATATGGGATGTCACAGACCAGTTTGTCGCTGATAACAGACGCATGTTACCTGAGTCTGATGATGATGATGAGGAAAAGATTAGGATGGATAGAATTAAATCTTTAAGGACGAAGAGTGTTAGGCTGCCCCCGGATGGGAGTGCATTGAATCCACAACAAGATCATCCTGCAAGGGTTTTTCCTTATATTGGAGACAACGGACTGACGTGCATGAGGAAGAATTGTGTACCTCCACCTGGAATATATGATCCTCTAGCACCGGTTGATCCGGCCGAATTGCAGAAACTTAAGGATTACATAAAGCCATTCGAGTATGACCCTTTAGACCTTATTAAATTTTTAATTACAGCTTGTTAACACTATTTGTGTATATTAACTTGTGTTTATCTGTTAGGAATATCCCATTGGGCAGGGCAACAAACGAAGTTGATTTCTATAGGGTTATAATCACTGAAAGAAAGCATTGGCCAGATCGAAATTATGGATGGCTGTTCGATGTTATAAGTATTACTTTATGTCTGAGTTATTATTGTTTACGGCTGAGTTATGATACAATATTATGTCTGGGTTATTGTTGTGTGTTTGTCTGAGTTATGCCACATTGCGACTGAGTTATGCTATATCATGGCTCACTTATTCTACATTACGGCTGAGTTATGTTATGACTTATTCTATATTACAGCTGAGTTATGGTATGACATATTCTACATTACGGCTGAGTTGTTCTGACTTATTCTACATTACGACTGAGTTGTTGTTGTTGTTTTTTTTTTTTTTTTTTTACAGCATGTGTGTGCGTTCCTGAGAGTCCTCAGGAACATGTTAAAGCGAGATTCCTGCCCATTCCACAACAAACGCATTGCGTTTATAGACACGTGGTTCGTCTCTCTTTGGGTTAAAGAGTATAAACAGTTCAAGATAAAACCGAAGAGGTTTAAATTCAAAGACACCTCGTATGAGAAGCTAGTTAACGGTTTGCTTCCAGAGGATCAACCGACGAATATGAAGTGGATACAAGATGTGGATCACTTATATATTATTCCATAAATCGGAGGCAATCACTGGGTGGCGCTGCACGTGGACCTGCGTAAGGGGCATATTGATTGCTATGATAGCATCATGGGACAAGTAACCAAAGAAAATGAACATAATATGCTGAAAAGTTGTAGGCCGTTTACGCGGATGATTCCAGCAATGATGAACGATTTAGTTCCTGCCATAATCCATGAACCTAGCTTCGAGCAGTTTACCTTCAGATGGAGGAGTGCCTCCAGGGTTCCTCAAAACGTACAAGTTGGGGGCTGTGGCGTGTACGCGGGTAAATTTGTCGAATGTCAAGCGCTTGGTGTAACTTTCGATGGCATATGTGATCAAAATATCCAGGCTATACGGGTTAAGATGGCAGCAGATATCTACGATGAGGCACCTGATCGTTTGTGGCTGATTTAAGGATTTTACAAACATACTTACCGGCTGATTTATATTCAAGTTACGGCTGGTTTGCTAATATCATCAACAACAGTGTTATAGATGAGTTACGAAACGAAGCCAACCCTAACCGACCCAAATGAATTAATTGACCCAACCCAACCCAACCTAATACTCTTTAATTTACCTCTCTTTTTCGACACCTCTCTTCCTCGACATCGTCTTCTTCAAATTTCTTCTTTCCCAAATTTCTTCTGCTCCAAATCCAGAATTGAGAATCCAATCACCCATCGAGAATCGAATCACGAAGAACAGAGATAAAATCCATCGATCGACATTTTAAACAGGTTTCGATTGTAGATAATCAAAGAGACATATGCATATAAATAATTTTTCTCTGCTAGGCAAGGGTTTTATTTTGGTTTTCGATTAGATGGATTTAAATTCAGGCTCATCTAGTAACAATAGGAGCAGAACTTTTGGCGGTCTTAAATTGTGTGATTGTCGATTGCCTGCAAAAATTTTCACATCTTGGGCAGATAAAAATCCGGGTCGAAGGTTCTTCGGCTGTGAATTGTACAAAGTATGGAGAAGAATGAGTGATTGTCTGGAACATATTTGATTGTATAAAAATCTTATTTGTGTGTCATTAGGAGGGTGGGACAGTTCACTGCAAATACTTTAGGTGGTTTGATGAAGAATAGGTGAAAGGATGGCCAAAAAGAGCATTGATTCAAGCTCGAGATGAAATCCGGGAGAAGAAAAATGTGATCGATCAACTAAGTACAACAATTGTGGAGCTTCGTAGAGAATTAGAGAAGCATGAGGTGGAGAAATGTGCAGGAGATGGTGATATACAACAACGATCTGAATTTGGATGGAAAGCAAAGATCTTGAAGTTGTTCTGTATCGGCAATGCATAAGTAGATGTTCTGTTGGCCTTTTGTGTTTGGTTTGTAAGGACATCCCTTATATGATTCATAACTATTTGTGCTTGATTAAGATGTTGTGATTAGATCCAAACAAAACAAAACTTAAATACAACTTGCAATGTCATTGTCTGAAATTAAATGCAACTTGAAAAGAGGCTGAAAATTTGACACATTATATAACTTGCAATCCTTAATGTAAATTTGTCTAGGAATAGAATCTAAGTATAACTTTACAATGTATGGGTATAGGGTTTGAGATTTATCGTTTTGTTGGATAAGTTTTAAAAGGTACAAACATGAGCTAATTTCATGATCATTATTCGGTAAAGTGAATAAAAATGTTAATTACAACTTATTAAAGTGGTTTAATTACATGAATGTATCAAATATTCACATCTGCCATATTCGTGGTTTGACCGAGTTATGTTATATTCGTGGTTTGGCTGAGTTATTCTAACGACATGGCTGACTTAACGCAGATTCATTCGTGGTTTTTCTGAGTTATTCTAACGACATAGCTGACTTAACGCAGATTCATTCGTGGTTTGTCTGAGTTATTCTAACGACATGGCTGACTTAACGCAGATTCATTTGTCGTTTGTCTGATTTATTCTAACGACATGGCTGACTTAACTCAGATTCATTTGTTGTTTGTCTGAGTTATTCTAAAGACATGGCTGACTTAACGCAGATTCATTCGTCGTTTGGCTGAGTTGTTTTAATCAAGTTACGGCTGATTTATAGTCAAGTTTAACAATGGAATTCACGGGTATGCTAAAATCAAGTGAAATCAAGAGTCAAAAGAAAAGATATAGATAGATAAAACACCATTACATAGAAGTTCATAGAGAAGACGACAATACAAGGAAGTTTAACAATGGAATTCACTCTCTGAAACCGACATCATCTGGGCCAAATTCCTCAAACATACTATCCTATTAATCCACTCGGACTTATCGCCACCACGCGCCTATATCCTCTTTAACGCACGCATCTGGTCTCGGAATAACGATCTAGCCACCAAATTAAACTGCGTCCAAACCGTTGAAGTATGTTTTGGATCTCACATGTATTTACGCTACAAATAAAGAAAAGAACAGAAGTTATAAGAGTATAGAACCATATTAGGGTTTCTGTTTTAGTGTGCTTTATATCAAAGATCAGTGCTTACCGCGAGGAGGAAAAACCATCGTGTTTTATAATGGGCGAGAATCAAGCGGTACGTCAGCCACTCATGGTGCCAGTTGTGTTGACGGATCTCTCCGATTGCGACATAGAGAAAGTGATTGAAGTTGAACCACATAACAGTAGTTTTGTCAATCCAGAAACCCGCACCAGGGTACAGAACGGGAAGATTCTCCTGATCAGCAGCGTTAAGGATCACTTCAACATCTCTGAGAAATTGTCCTGTGATGGGAGGAACAACGTCCATGTTGAAAGGTTGTGACGGAGAGAATGAAAGAGAAAGGAAGATGAAAGGTTTAGGAGAATCTGATATAAAGAGAAAAAAAGAGAAAGGAAGACGAAAGGTTGCGTAGGTTAACAAATTAGGGTTTTGCGGAAAATTTACATTTCACGGCTGAGTTATAATACTTCACGGAAGACGAAAGGTTGCGTAGATTAACAAATTAGGGTTTCATGGTAAATTTACATTTCACGGCTGAGTTATAATACTTCACGGAAGATGAAAGGTTGCGTAGATTAACAAATTAGGGTTTCATGGTAAATTTACATTTCACGGCTGAGTTATAATACTTCACGGAAGACGAAAGGTTGCGTAGATTAATAAATTAGGGTTTCGCGGCTGAGTTATAATGCTTCACATAATCATAAAACACATAAACCAACAGTCATGTTCGCCATTACCAAATAGGGAAAAGAAAATACATGCCAACAAACTACGTCGGACAAGTTTTCGCAGTATGCCCAACTTGTTTACATGAAGAACATGCGTGTTGCTTCCTAGGGCATTTATTTCCAAGGGCAACTTCCAAAGATGATTTAATCCTAGTTTTCTTAGGCCTTCCTGGCTGGTTTACAACAATCGGAGGCAAGCACGGTTGGATAGTTACAATTTGAGGAACAAGTAGTGCCGTATCTGAAGGCATGATGAAACAGCGTATGCGTTAACCAAATAATCGCTCTTATAGTAAGGACTGCACATGGATATATGAGACACACTCATATGCTCTGTAGCTGCGATTGCATGGACGCATGGTATTTTTTGTGGTCGAAACGACAACATGTGCATCTTTTTGCATCCACATTAACATGCAAATATATTCCATATGTTACTTGTACACGTAAAGCGTCAATCGTTTGTACATCCATAAGTCTTGCTGCGATGACACGGGCCTATTAGAGAGAAGCACAAAAAAAAACGTTAAGGCTGATTTATGAAAATAATGTCTGGTTTATGAGCATTTGACGACTGACTTATGTACACGATTACAGCTGAGTTACCTGTAACAGTTTTTCAACACCTCGTGAGAGCGTTGTTTGCTGCGATTTTGCATCCTCTCTCCGTTCAGAAAACCATCTGGTCATCATAGTCTGTATCGATTCTAACAGTCGAACTATGGAAAGACTTCTAGCATTTGACAGTGCTTTGTTCATTGATTCCGCAATATTCGTAGTCATCAAATTGTACCTTTCACCCAGGAAATGAACAGGAGCCCACATTCGGACACCAGCTCTTTGGAGGTATCCATGTAGTTCAGGATGTACCCTTCAATCTCATTGAACGCCTCAATAAAATCAGCCAGCCTAAAACACCTTGCCGCTTTTTTCACCAGAGGGAACAAATGTTTTCTTTTGAATTTCACCAAAATGTTCTTATACAAATGGTAAGTGCAAATTCCACGAGAAGCCAACAGATACACATCACCAATTACTTTCCCTATTGACTTATGTATGTCCGAGATTATCGCAAGATCCTTATCGTCAGGAATAACAACTTTGAGTTGCGTAAAAAACTAATGCCAAAAATCATCATTTTCAGTGTCAATAACACCAAAAGCTATTGGGAAAATCTGAAAATTACCATCCTAAGCTAGGGCTTTTGGAAGCGTCCTTTTGTAACTACCATTGAGAAACATATCATCGACAACAACAACTTTGCATATGAAAGGAAACCCAACAACACTTGCACCAAAAGCAATGAACACATATTTGAATCTTCCACACTCATCAATTTGAAGACGCGTGATTGTACCCGGATTTGCCCATCTTATCATGTATAGATAAGAAGGCAATTCTTTAAAACTACTCTCAGGAGTCCCCAGATCGATCTGCCTTGCAAACCTTAGCATCCTATGTGACTTCCAATAATCCATCTGTTGACACCAACATATTAATAAATCAGCCGAAATGAGAATAACCCAGCCGTATCGTAATTATAAGTCAGCCATAATATATCTATAACTTTGCGCATGAAAAGAAACCCAGCAACACTTGCACCAAAAGCAATGAACACATATTTGAATCTTCCACACTCATCAATTTGAAGACGCGTGACTGTACCCGGATTTGTCCGTCTTATCATGTATAGGTAAGAAGGCAATTCTTTAAAACCACTCTCAGGAGTCCCCAGATCGATCTGCCTTGCAAACCTTAGCGTCCTATGTGACTTCCAATAATCCATCTGTTGACACCAACATATTAATAAACCAGCCGTATCGTAACTATAAGTCAGCCATAATATATCTATAACTCAGCCGTAAACAACTTATAAGTCAGCCGTAACAACCTATAACTCAGCCAGAATGTATTAATAAATCAGCCGAAATGAGAATAACCCAGCATAAGGTAATGATAAGTCAGCCGTCAACAACCTATAAGTCAGCCGGAGTGTATTAATAAATCAGTCGAAATGAGAATAACTCAACCATAATGTAATGACATTTCAGCCATAATATATCAATAAGTCAGCCATAAAACAATCTATAAGTCAGCCGCAAACAATCTATTACATTGATACTAAAATGCTTATTGATAGTAATTCCGACACTGCGAGGTTTAAGGGACAGACCAACGTCACCAAGAAAGTCCCTGTAAAGAGCTCCCAAAATATCAGGTGTTGCTTGTCGGGATCGATTAGAACATTCCGTCACAGAACATGTGTGTTCTGAATCGTATATACGAACATAAAAATGCGGCTCATCCCCTTGTTTAGATGCACAAACTCTCAACCGACATCCATCCACCAGGCACTAATAATCATTGTACTCGGATTTGATACTGGTACATCAAAATCAAAGCCATCCCTTACCGAAAGAAGTTTCAGTCGTTTCTCCAACTCGTCTTTGCTCCCGTATCGTTGTCCTACAGCGAGGTTTAGCGAAGACATCTCCAACCTTAAAGCCTCTGAGTTCCCAATCGATCCGGTCATTCCAATGTTCTGAGGTCTCTTCTTAGGAGGCAGAGTCAGTGAATCTTCGTCTTTATTCTAAGGCTCACCGTATACAGTAAAGTTGTCATCATCAGATGACACACCATCGGAGTCGTCAAAAACATCAAATCGGCTTGAAAATTCATTATCTTCTTCTTCTTCATCTGCTTCTTCGACATCTTCATCGTCTTCTTCGTATTGGTTTTTACTACAATCATAACAGAAACCATCAAATCCCCCATCGTAATCTTCGTATCTAGATTATACTTTTAAGTCAGAACTGATTGGCCGTTTCATCCTTCCTCTCGATCCATCCTTCCGACTAATTTCGCTAGACTCTTTCTCCGTAAACTCCACACAGAGACATAGCTAATCGATTTTTCATAGGCTTAGAAAACATTGCAACTGTCGATCATTGGAGACATAAACTGGTGGAGTATCATGTGACATATTTTTCATAGCCTTGTTCGAGAACATGTAGCTCAGGTTTACCTGATGGCTCAACTCCTTCAATCCGTAGTCATCGAGAACCAACTTCACAAGCTTGCCGTGCGTTGTTTCCGCATCTATCTGCACAACTCTACACCCTCTATCGTCGGTGTTAAATACATATTTGTGTTTCTTTACCCAATTACCGGAAATTACAATTACCGAAACCGGATTCATCATATATCGGAGAAGGATGATCGAAAATGAAGAAGAACGAGGAAGACGATGATGAATTAGATGTTCAAAATTTAAGTTATGGATGTTCAAAAGACGATGACGACGACGAAGAAGACGGAGATGACGTTTTGTATTTCTCTTTTGATGATGACATGGAAATATGCATCTGACGTCATTTTTTAATTGAGGAAGTGGCAAGTAAGCCACCAAACAAACACGTAAATCAACTGTCTTAAACCAGCCATCAAACAAAACTTTAAGCCAGTCGTAACATGAATACTATTATAGTAATTCAAAAACAAAAAAACAGCTGCCAAATTCAGCCGTTTAATGTCGTAACTCAACTGAAAATCTTTAGCTCAGCCGTATCATTTAATAAGTCAGCCGTCAAAGCATGCTATTGTGGTAATTAATCTTTTGCTACTAAATCAGCCGTAATTAGGCCGAGTTTTTCGTTAACCCAGCTCATTACGGCTGATTTATGACACTTACACGAAAATCAGCCGTAACGAAGTAATAACTCAGGCAGCTGGAGAAAGTTAATTCAGCCGTGTCGAAACAATAACTCAGCTAAATTTTGATAAATCAACCATTGGGCTGTAACTCAGCCGTAACTTATGGCTGGGTTATGCTCGTAAGTCAGCCGTTTCCTCATAACTCCAACATATTTCATTAAGTCAGCCGAAACACCAGGCTGGGTTATACACGTAAGTCAGCCGTTAGCTCATAACTTAGCCATTTTCCTTAAATCAGCCGCAACATACCGTAACTCAGTCGTCATTGCCGTTGTAGCGCTTTACGGCTGAGTTCATTAATACACGTCAACGATTTCTGACGTGGCGGCACGTTATTTCTGATGTGGAATTAAAAAACAATGGCATTCTTTGTAACTACGTTTTTTCCTATAACATGTAACAAGGACACATTGGGTATGAAAAATATAGACGAAATATGATAGTAATAAAAAAAAGTTTTGTGTGTAACTGGTCATATCACCTAATTTGTATGATATATGAGTAACTTTCCCTACTATTATATAAGATTTGTTTGAGTGTTTTGATTTTCGTTTTTATTTGTTGGATAAAAGAGAATAATTTGGAGAAAATGAAAAAAAAAAAATTAAGCTTTTTTTGTTTGTTTGATGAAAGATAACTAAATAGTAATAATTAAAAAATGACAAATGTCAACTTTTTAGATGTCACATGGCAGCATATAAGAGCTGGTTCTGAAAAACCTTACTTTATTAGAATAGATAAGTGGACACTAAGCCTTATTATTGTCTTCATCACCATACCACATAGACCCACTATTTTATAATATAAGCTGTTTAAGGTAAAAGCACAAAAATTAAAAAATATACTTTTTCTGTTTAAAAATTATTATAATACATGTAATTATAAAATTTTATCAGTTACACAATATTCAATAAAGAAAAAGTAATACTAAAATATGCAAACAATTTATATTATGAAACAAAAATAATCTCCAAAACAACTTATATAATGGAACAGAGGGAGTATTATTTAGCTTCCTATATTTTTAAAAGATGTTTGTGTACTTCCTTCATTAGTTGTTATACTAGAGAAAGAATAAGACCAAGAGATTACACAAGTTGTAAACATATAAAAGAAAGAACGTGAATTAAAGTTGTTTCTTCATTTTCATTATAATTTAAGTCATCTCTCCTCTCTTTATAATCAACACCTTATCCGTACAAATTGTTCTATCTAATACTTTGGAGGTATGGTTTAAATTATGTTTGTGAATTCATTTAAATTTATTTAATATATATTTATAAAGTGGTAGATTATCTCTTCCTTATTTAAATTATGGAATAGAAGGATGAACTTCCTCCTAAGTTATTATTTAATTATAAAATAGAAGATTGAGCCTCCTCCTAATTTATTATGAAGTGGGAGTTTGAAAGCCTCATTTTTGTTTATGGAGTGGAAGTTTTTGAACTCCTCCCTAATAGTATGATAGGTTGTGCCTCTTTAAATTGTTTTAGTTTATTAAATCAATGCTATCTTAAATTCTGCATTTATTATGATTCAAAGATTTAAAATTTTTTCTAAAAGAATTTTTATTTAATTAAATGTGTTAAGTTTTTGTTATTCAGAAATTATGTTAAACTTGACAAAGCTCAAGATTGCTGCCCTTGAATTATGTGGGAAAATTATATGACTTGGGCGGTAGGTGCAAGTTTGCATCTAATAGGAAACGGTCTCTTGAGCACCATCGACAAGTCAAAAATGACTTCAGATGAGAATAAGGCGAAGACCATGAAACAGATCAGGTGTCTGATGATGGCGTGACTGATCTGTGACATTACCAACTTCCTCCACTCACAATAGCGGAGAAGAATGGGAGAAATTGGGAAGCGGAGACTATAATCGAAGAAAAAGCATTCGTACACACAAAATAAACCCTTCGGGGGCTTCTCAGATCTCTCCTAGTCATTGGGGATCGAAGAATTATCCCCTTCAAAAATCCACATCGCTGAGCAAGTGACCAAAGCCGATCTTGGTCCATCATCGATTTCCCAGACAGACTCGATTTTCTCGTACCCATCTCAACGAATCTGGGACAAGGGCAATGACCGTCTTCACTGGATCATTCAGGAACCTCGCATCAGAGTCGATGGCCGACTAATTCACAGGGATCCCGTCCCGAAGGCCATATGAGGACCCAACTTCCTGATTATGACCAGTTGAGCGAATAATCCTCGACTCTTCTAATGCCGCTCTGTCTACTCCACCCACGTCAGTTGCGGACCTGAATAATCGATCCTCTCGGCGCAATTTCTTTCGGGGAGAGTCAGCAGTAGCCACACCTTTTTGATCCATCGGAGGCGCAGACATCGCCGGAAAAGTGAAAGATTTTAGAGAAATACGAAATGAAAAAAATAAAATCGATTAAGGGAAAACTCGATTTAAAACAGTGACAAAATAAATAAGGGAAATCCAACAATCCTCTCATAACACGCATGCGGATGTCCTCGATCCTGTGAATAGCAGAAGCCTTTCGATTTCCCGCCAGCAAAAACTCTAATTGAATCTGGGCATGGAAAATAAAGGAGAATAATTAAAGTCAGTCCATTAACGGAGTTTAATGAAATGCTGTATTTCAACTTATGTTGCCGATCTGTGATGTACGTTTGATTGATGTTCAAATGATTCCTCGCATGACGAGCTGCAACTAATATATCAGGACCATAACCTTTTTACTCATGAAGTTTGCCGAGCAGTACTGTAAGAAGTTACCTCGACGAACTGGAGGGAAAGGGTTATTGTAGAGGGGAGAATGCGCACATTCTAGAAAGGCTCTTCAACATTAATTTGAGCCCGTTAGAAACAGGAATGTCATCATCTGAAACCGCCTCGCCAGAAGAAAAGAAAAAAGTTTGTGATAAAGAAAACTTTCTAGATTCAAGGAATAGAAGATTTTCCAACTAAGAAAAGAAAATAGACTTGATGGAACCGACCTCCTATCCATATAAATAGAGAAAAGATCATAGCTTGGAATCCAATCCGAAAATTCTAAAAGAGAGCAACAAGAGAAGACCTAATTCACGAAAGACTTTTGTTCGAATCTTAAGAGCTTTACTTTCATCTCGGTTGAACATTCTTGTTCAGATCTTTTGTTGTAATCTCAAAACCCAAGCTAATAAAGATCTTATTTTCTAAATCTTCTAACCGTTATTTACTTATTCGATTAGATAAATCTCTAGTTCAACACATATATAATTGCATGATTTCCTTAAATTTTTATCTTTGTTGTTTTCAACTCACAATTGCTAGATCTTATCTATATAGAAGATCTCAATCCGTTTTTCATGGAAAATATATGCGGAGTATACAGAAAAATGACTAAAATAAATACTTTTTTTCACTTAGAATTGCATTAAACTTTCAAGCTCTTAACATGTTAAATAATCATAATCGGTTGGAAACTTGAAAAGGGAACTTGTCTAATCCTAGTCGAGATTCTTAAGAGGGCATAGCTTGACTTCATTGTAAAGTTTGTTTTTTACGTTACATCTAACATCTCAGCAGTGTTTTTGCTTTTTTTTTTTTTTTTTTTGTCGTATCAGTGTTTAAGAAACTAAATATTAACATATTGTAGTATAATAATCTAAATGTTAACAAAAATATAAATGGATGCATATATGATCATCACTTAGGAGAGACAATCTCATGTGATAAGCAAATTAATTACAATAATCGCTGGATCTCTGTCGCCCGATAAAAGGATTTTGAACTTATTATAAAATTAATTATTCTAATCTGACGCATTAACAAAACAAAAATCTTACACAAAAACAAAGATTACCAACAATGAACTACAGCGATTTTGGTTTCTTTTTTTTTTGTAATAGGTTGACATTTTACAGCTATTACAATATCCATAAATCAATAATTCTGTCCAGTCTCAAAACTTATAATCAATAGCTATTTAACGAAAATGGTTTTTTTTTTGTAACACGTAAAACGGTTTTTTTTTTGTTCTTTCATCCTCTTAATTAATTAAATTCAGTTTATCATCTATGTATGGTAAAGATAGACCCACATGACATTTTATGGTAAAAAAAAAACAACCACTTTTTACACCATCAGGTCTGGTGACTTGTGCGGAGTCTAAGTTCGACTTGTCATCGAAGCTAAAAATCCCACCACGGCTTCGCTGTTCTCAACTTTCAGTATTATAACAACTAATGATTTTTTGTTCTGTTCAAAAGGAAAAAAGGATATTAATCCAAAATCCATTATTCAGAACTAAAACAACAAAGTACTACCAAATCAGATTAGCTGTCAACACTGTTCCATGACCCCTTCGTGCGCTTATTAAAGTATTCCATTTTATTATTTGAATTGTTACCAACTAAAACAAAACAATGCACGAGCTGTTGGGCCCAATCCAGAAGAAACTGGGATGTAAAGTTAGCAAAGACAGATAAGATAAAGATATTATAATGAACTTAGCAAATTGACCTCAATCTATAACAAAATATGCGATGGTTGTCTGAGTTAATATTTTTATCTTTCCAATTACAATTCAACACTTATGAAAGGAGATGAACTTTGATTACATAAAAAGACCAAATCATCCCTGTATATTATTATCTTCTCTAAACATCAAATTTCTTGACAGTTTTTTATTGAAATTTATTTCACAAAGTAAACAAATTTATCTTCTACCAAAATCCGTAACCTAGATTCAAAACCCATATGAATCTTCTACTTCACCATCTGATAAAACCTTAGTCACACCTTCTTTAATAGATGAAGAGAAAAACAACTTCTCAAATTTTAAAAATTCACAATCTCATACTCCTTTGATGGCAACATAAACTCGTATAATCGCCCACTTAGGAGAAACATAGCGCATTTGAAATTCATATAGATGTCAAGATGCCATGGACTTTTTAGCGTGGACAAAAATGCGATTCCATGACTTTGTATGTTCATTCTCCTTGCTTGAAATTAACATAGATGACCGAGTTTTCATGGACATTCTAGCATGGACAAAAATGTGATGCCCACACGAAAGAGGAGATAAAGAATAAGAGTGATGAGAACAAGAGTGGAGAAAGAGTGGACATTGAGTCGTGGACAAAGAACTGTAGAAAAAGAACTATTGATAAATACTTATCCACAAAAATGTATCCACGTAAACCGTCCACACAATCTTGTCCATGTTAACTGCTTGTCAATCCACAAATCATGTCCATGAAATCAAAATCGAAATTGGCTTCAAAAGTTCTCCTGGTTGGATAATGAATCTAGTGAATTGTGATAAAATCCAAGCTATTAAGTTACTGACAGATAATTGTATAAAAATAAATCATGAGGATTCTAGCTTGAAGTGGTAATATTAGATTGTATGAGAACAAAAGTGAAAGTAGGATGCAAAGGAGAATATGAAGAAGAAGAAGAAGAAAGAAATGGCACCCTAATTACACGAAATCTAGGTCTTGCAAATTTATTGGAATCATTTTAATCTATTTTTTTTTTAAATGGGATACAAAGAAGGAGATGAAGAAAAAGAAGAAAAAGATGAACTTGAGAGAAAGAGAGAGAAGTAGATAAAAATTTTAGGGAAAATTTTCTAAAGCACCCCCTACAAACAACATTGAGTTCACTTTCATTAAGATTAATTAAGACATTTAACTTCCAAAAATAAAGTCAAAATCCACATATAGCTAAAAATACCTTTAATTATAAATTAAAACTCCAAAGTATCTTCTAGTGTAAATCACTCATAGTTGTCTCTTACATTAGAAATTTTATTACTACATAGGAACTTTAGAGTAATTATCTGGCTCATTACTTTTTTTTTGTGTGGATCCTGTGTTAAATATATCATATAATGTGAAGGTTAGAATGATCTTCAATAATTAATATACGAGGTGTGCCGCCGGTGCTTTGCACTTTAAAATTTATAAATGAATAATATAATGTAACTCTTGTATGCTTGATTATTTACGCAACAAAAATATATATAAGAAAAAATATACTTTAAAGATTGTTGCTTATTATACTAATTATATTAGTTTTATCACCGATAAACAAAAGAAGGTTTATATACATACTTATTTTCTAAAAAAATAAATTAAACAATTATTTTTTACTTAATGTTTGTCTTTTATATAAATTTATATTACTTTCTGCACAACTTCTTTTGATTTAGATGCATATCACTTCTTATAATTCTTTTTGTCTGATTCTATTAACTTGCAAATCTATGACTACCATATTTTTCCAGTAGATATTTTAATGATCACATGTTCTAGCCTTCTAGGCGAATTACATATGTAATAATAGTTAAATGTTATTTATGATTTATCATCTCCATCAAACTCTTAATCCTTTTCTTCTTTCATTATTAGTAGGTTACCTAAACTGTACATCATTATTTCTTGAAAATTTAACATTATCCGCATAGATTCATAAGAGGATATTTTAAATTTATTACATTAGTTTTATTGAAAAATTAACTAATATTTTAAAATTTTAGAATTACTAATTTTAATATTAGATTTAATTTTTTTATTAATTATTTGTACCGTATAGACATATATTGGATATAGCTTAGAAATTATTGAGTGTTCAGTTATCTATACTATTAAAAAAGTATTATTTTGAAATGTCCAAAAGCTACCGTAGTATTTACTAAATATGCCATTAAATTTATTAAATAATTTCATTAATTCATTAATAGTAATGTCGTCTAATTACAAATACACAAAATAACGTGGGTTTATATATTAGGTTTCATTGTAATGGGCTTAGTAGTTTTTAATAAATTGTACTGATTTACTGATTTTAAGTTTTAATCTTATAAAAATAAGATTAAGAAAAAAATATTTATAAAAATTAGGATTTTAGGAAATATGTTGCAAGATTTCATAAATACAAGAACATAAGTTTAGAAACCACATGGTTATATATCATTTTCTGATGTTATACATGATGATATATCGATTGAATATAAAAAAAATTAATTGCAAAACCACATAATTTACAAACATAAAGCTGCTTGAGTTTTTTTTTAACATATTGTTTCAGTTATTCCTTAAGAGAATTTTGCATAAATATTGATTAAGAACTAAAACAAATATCTCAGGTGTTCACATGTGTCTTAATAGAAGCACTCTTCATACAATATTTAGAATCACATATCTTAGTTTTATGTGTTATCATATTTAATTGTATATAGATGATCCTAAAAGGTTTTGATGTTTTATTCTTCTCAAATGATTAACAGTAAGACACCAGGTTCTAAAGAAACTTTTTGAATCAAAATCGTGAAAAATTATCGATTTTTGAAGCAAAACATGAAAGCTAAAGATTGAAAGAAGATCTCAATCGCAAAATTTAGAATTTGAAAGTATCTAATTCGAAAAAAAAAAGATTATGTTCGCATGTGTTGCTATTGAATTAATAAATTTCTTTCTCCAATGTGTTAAATGTTAGATACTAAATTTTGGTTTGTGCTTAAAAATAAAACACTGGTCCACAATGTTTCTAATAAGTTTAAAAGAAAAATTTAAAACTGGTCAAAAAGGAAATTTAAAGTCGATTGAGCTTATTTATATATACAGAAACATTTACGACAAGCCCAATATATTTTAGAAGAACCAATTGAATAATTTATTTTTGATCTGGGCCAACATATGTTAAAATTCTGAGCAGCCCAATTATTTATAATATAAAACCCTGTGCATAGGCGCGAGACCAAAATCTAGTTATATATAAATCAGCTAAGTATTACATTTATTTCTAGTTGTAAATTTAATATGTATGATAATTTTCTTTTAAATTTATTCCATGATAAATTTTTTTTTTCTATTTACTTCAGTCTTCTCTTTGTTATGTTTTTTGTTCTTCTTCTCTCTCTTTTGTATCTTTCAATATATATTTATTACTCGTCTTCTTTGCTTTGTAATCATCTTCAACTTCTTAATCTTCTTTTTCTTTGTCATTTTTTTCCAGTTTTTGGTCTTCTTACTTTTTTTCTTCACCATCTTCGTATTCTTTATCTTCTTGGACTCCTTATTCTTACATTTTTTTTATTGTTTCATCTTTGTGTTCTTCATTTTCTTATCCTTCTTCACTTGGTCTTCTTCAACCTTTTTATCTTAGTGGCTTTTTCTTTCTGAAATTGTTCATCTCCTTCAAATTTTTCTTTTTCTTCTTCCATTCGTTATTTTTATTACTGTTCTTCATCATCTTTATCTTCTCAAGCTTTTATGCTTTCTGTTTTTCTTCGTCTGATCTTCTCCTTCTTTTGTTTCGTCTTCTTTTCTTTCTCGTATTTTTCTTCTTTTTTAATTTTCTGGTTTTGATTCATGTTTCTCTCTCTCTCTCTCTCTCTCTCTCTCTCTTTATTTCCTTCTCCTTATTAATTAATCGTCCTCGTCTCCTTATTCTTCTACGTTTTCTTTGTCTCCTTCCTTAGCTTTTTCTTCTTCTACTTCTTTTTTCATTTTGTTCTTTTTGGCCTCCGAGCTCATCTTCCTATTCTTCCGGTCTTTTTCTTCTCCTCTTTTCCTACTTTTTCAATATCATCATCTTATCTCTTTTTTTTTTGTATTCTTTCTGTTTTTATCTGCCTTTGCCTTTGTCTTCTTCCTCTTTTTCTGACTTCTTCTTTGTCAGCTTGTCTTCTTCTTTATCTCTTGGTTTTTATAGTTCATTACCTTTGCCTTTGTCTTCTTTTCTTTTTCTGATTTTACAGTTATTTTACAGGTATTTTATATTTTAAAATAAATTATATCATAACTCCAACATATTAATTTTGAATTTGATTGATTATTTAAAAACTAAAAAAATATATTTTAGAAAAAATAAACTTAAAAAGTTGTTATTTATTATACTAAATATATTTATTTTATATAAAATTTTAAAATTAACATATGTTGATGTCTTACTCGGAACTCTTAGTGTAGTTACCGATGTTCTTCTCCTTCTTCTTTTACATCAACTAATCCAATTAAGTTCCTGGTGTATTATACTCAACCCACAAATCATCATTTGGTTCAACAACCATATATCCATATCCAAAAATTTCCGAATTCAACGATGGCATTAACGGATCTTCCAACATTCTACCTATTGTTCCATATTCTCCATTACTATCAGCAGAACCAAAACCAAATGCTTTCTCCAAAAAATTTCTACTATTTACCGTTTTGCCATTTGTCTTAGTAATATTCTTCAAGGTAATACTCAAGGTAATACTCCAGATTAGAACGAAGGGAAAAAAAGAGAGATTGAATGATACAGAGATGTCATGGCTTCAAACTCTCTAAGCGTACTACTTCTTAAGTTTCTATTTTAAAACCAGAATAATATTAAAAAGTACCAACGCAAACATCAATATATATGAAATCCAAATTATCATAATAACTTTTTAATTTATGTAGATAAGGTAAACATCCAGGTTATAAGACACCATCATAAACAATTTCCTTATACCATTATCGTATAAAAATTATAAATTGTTTATCAAAGCCATGTATGTCCATATACAAACGATATAAAATCAAAAAGTTAAAAGTAAAAAAGAAGTTCCAAATTCTAGAAATATAAACATGAGAGGAATATATTTGATACAATTAGACACATTCACATACATCTTTTCTATAACCTCTTTTTTATCGGAAATAGAAAAATAGTTGTGTTCTACATTGCTCACCTTTTTAAATAGCTTAAGTTAGAGTATAAATTGGAGATTAGTCTCACTATTGCATGTCTGTAAATTATAAAGAACTTGTCAAGAATCTATTAGATGATTACCATATAAAAATATAGAGAATTCGTCGAAGAAGATATGTAAGCATGATTGTTCATATAAATATTATTTACAGATTAAAATTATGTTCTGTAAATCCTTTTTGATACCGTATAAGGGACATAGAAATTAAAATTACGAACATGTGTCTCTTCATTTAAACTTCTCTGAGCAGAATATCGATTTGTAGTCAAAGTTATAATATAATTTCGAATCCAATCCAACTTTCTGAAAGAGATGATTGTAATATATAGAGTTTTGTAATAATCTAGATGCAAAACAGATCGGCAACACCACAAAATCGCAACCAAAAAATAAAAAAAACTAAATTTAAATATTTATTAAAGGTAGAAAGGTAAAAATATTATTGAGTGCAAACGTGAGAGGGACACATATGATTTGCACTTCAAAAATAACAGTATAGATATAACTGTTGACAAACAAATCCAAGTCTAAAGATTTAACGCTTGATTGGTAACAGCTGTAGCTTTGCGTTTTTGCTATAGAAATATGGCGGTAGGTTTTTTTTGCTGTAGCTGTAAATTTTATTACTTTAAAAATTTGGCTATAGAATTGTAAAATTTAAAAAGCATAAATTTATGTGCTTAAGAAAAAAATGCTTTGTGCAGCAAAAAAATAAAAAATGAACTATTTTGGCTGTGAGCGAATAAAAGAAAGACAAAATTTATAAATAATGATTGGCATGATTTAGAGCTTTAAACATAAATATTTATGTGCACAGCATCTACAGCAACACCAACCAATTGAGCATATTAATGAGTAAAATTTAAAGAATAGCAAACCAATTTACCTACCATAGCGTAAGCGTTTGGATCCAAATTTATACTTTTAAAGTAAAAGAGAAGTACTACTTTGAAATGTCCTAAAGCTAATATGGTATTTAGATCATGTGTCATTACAGACAAGTTCATAATTTCATTAAGAATATTTTCATCTTAACTGTTTTTGCCATAATATAAAAAACCATTGTAACTGTAATGCACTATCATACATATGATTAATTGGTTTAATTTATTAACCAAATAAATATCTAAATTCACATAAATCTATAGGTTACAATGATGTAATTTCCATACTGATTTGATACATTCGATGAAAGCAATCACCCTTCCCGTGATTGTCCATGATTGACACACTTGATACTAAACAAACAATTTGTTTTGTAATTGATATGAATCTCAATCGATGATTGAGTTGTATACTGAGAATGTATTATATAGAGTTCCAACAGTAATAATCATAACTACTGGAATATTTGGTATTCCAGAATAAAATTTAAGTTTCATATTCTATCACACCCCCGCAGTTGGAGCGAAAGTTTCACGAACGGTCAGACTGGATCTAAAGGACGTAAATAGTGGTGTTGGAAGACCTTTGGTAAAGATATCAGCGTATTGATGAGGGGAAGGAACATGAAGAACCCGTACTTGACCAAGATATACTTTTTCACGTACAAAGTGAATATCAAGATATCTCGATATTCTTGGTACGTTGATGTTGAATTGGGTTGGTCGATAGATACACAGCACTGGCATTATCACAACAAATAATGGTGGCAGTTGCGACAGGGCACTGAAGCTCGGAAAGAAGTGTGTATCCATGTGGTTTCGGCAATGACATTCACAACTCCACAGTATTCTGCGTCGGCACTTGAACGAGATATAGTGTGTTGGCATTTAGAGGACCAATAAACTATGTTATTACCAAGGAACACACAATATCGAGATGTGTAGCGTCGAGTATTGGAGCATCCGGCCTAATCAGTGTCAGTGTATGCAGTGAGAGTAATAAATGACTTATTGGTAAGGTGAACACCGTTAGAAATTGTACCATGAATATAGCGAAGGTTGCGCTTAAGAGCGTTGAGGTGGGGTTCTCGTGGATTATGCATATAAAGACATATTTGTTGGACAGCATAAGTGATGCCAGGACGTGTAAATGTAAGGTATAGAAGTACACCGCAAGACTGCGATATAGTGTCGCATCAGAAAAAGGAGGACCAGAGTTTGCAGTCATTTTGAAACACGTGGCAATGGGCGTGGAACATGGATTGCAGTTTGTCACGCCGACTTGATGAAGAATATCAGCTCCGTAAATTTCATGATCCAAGAACATCCTGTATTTGTCCCTACAAACACATATACCGAGAAAATGATGAAGAACACTGAGATCTTTTAAACCAAATTCAAAAGAAAGAGAGGAAATAATTGACCTGAGAAGGTGAGATGAGGTGTCAAGGCCATTAGTACGATGTCATCAACATAAAGAAGAATATATGCCATGTCTGAGCCGTTGCGATAGAAAAAGAGAGAAGTGTCTAATTTGATGTTGAAAAATCCGATGCAGGCTGCATATTGAGAAAACTGTTGATACCAAGCACGGGATGCTTTTTTTTGAGGCCATATAAAGACTTTTTAAGGCGGAAAAAATGGTTAGGGTGCATTGGATTAATATAACCCGGTGGTTGGTATATGTAATACCCCGTAAGAAGGACCAGAACATGGCCTAACCGGCCAGGTACAGCCAATGGGGGTAGAAGTATTTTGAATGAGGTCAATAAGTATCTTCATACTTTGGAATGACAAGAGAGACAGAAAGAAGCCTAAACGGTCGAAGGACTTCAGTATAGGCTATCCAAACCCAATCGATACAGCAGGCCTGAGACTAGCCATGGGATATATGATTCGGTCGAAAGCAGCCAGAATGCTTCTAATCTATATGCAATAGTTAGTTGAGTTCAGGAAGATCAAGGGAAGCCAAGGAAAGAGAAAGTGGTAGAAGATATGCATGAAAGAATCATCTAGAGCAAATTTTAGTCGCGCAGCAGATCTGTTAGTCAGACGCGGCCATCATGATCAAGTGATGGTTTGATGTTTTCCAAGAGTGATAAGCCAACCTTATAAAGGTAAAGAGGGAGTTATGAGAAGCTTCTTAGTCAAAGGAAATCAAGTTGGCTTGGGAATATTTGAGTTTGTTCTTGCAGTGCCTTCCTGGGGCAGTTTCAGCTCATCCTAGTGATCCGGGAAGTTTAGTGTCAAAACCACAGTTTCAGCTCATCCTACTCACTAGTCATTGTCAAAACCACATATTCCAAAGAGAAATAATGGCTAAGCATGATTAGAAAGCAGAATAAGCAAGAATATACTGAAGGCAAATGCAGAAATTTGCTAAATTAAACTAGTTCTTACAAAGCAAAGCTGAAAAATGAAAGGTTTTAATGCTAGAACAGAAGAGAAAATAATAAGATAAGAGTTGCCTAAACATTTTAGGACTTAAGTATTTATAGTGAGGCTTAGAAACCCCTAATAAACCAAATATAAACTGAATTAAGGCTAACTCGGTTGGACCATATCGGCTTCTTAGATCGATACAGATATCGATATTGGGTCTTCTGGTGGTTGACTCGACATGCTCTTGATCGATAGGGTAGTCGATACACAAGGTTTCAGGGGTGTATCGGCTTGACTCTCTACAATCACCCTTTTCTTAAGGCATATGAAGCAGAATTATGTCAATATGCATCTTTGATAATGCCCTGTCTCTGGTGTATCGACTTGGGTGGTCGATACACTGCTCGGTATGAGTCCATCATGGTGTATCGAAGCCTCCTTGGTCGATATGCTGCTCTGTACACCATGCACATTCTGTATCGATGTGAAGTCATCGATATTCAGGCCGATACACTTCCATATCGATCTGATAACGTCGATATCCTGCTCAATATTGGTCCACCGGACCTTGTCCTTCTCGTTGCTCCATTCCCAGCTCACATCCATTGCACCACTTGGTCTCCAAACTCTTTCTAGTACCTGAATAAAACTCCAAATGTATGCAAAATGCAATGCAACTCCTCAAACTACACTAACTCATAAACGTATGCAAATGGGACAAGTAGAAGCAAAATATGCATGTTAAATGACTAAAACTAGTAATGAATGCATGCTAAGATGGTATAAATAATGGAGATATCACTAACTACTTGACGTGCTTCACTTGCTTAGGAGGCTCGTCCTGCTTCACCTGCTTAACCTGCATCACCAACTTGGGTGGCCAACAACTTCCACCAAGCTTTCTCCGGCGCCGACACATGGCGGAACATAACAGAGATCGATAGCGGGATGGTGACTCCTCCTGGCCATGAGCTCGCCTATATAAGAAGGGGATTCCTTCTTCAGAAGTGCATCACGACCTAAAGAAACCAAAAATCTGACCACCGGCCACGAGAAGCACCACCGCGAGACTAGTTCCAAAAAAGTTAAGGTAAGCAGTTTTAGCCCAAAAATCATGTCTCTAGCTTAATTTTTTCCCCCCGAGTCTATTTCTAACATACTTTTCTCGGGATTGGGGACCCATTTCCTTAAACTTAAAATCTTAGGTAGCATGCCAAAGTGCTGCCGTAATTGTAAGTTTTTCTTACTAGTCTTTCAGAAAGCAAAGGCGAGTCTTGGTATAGGTTGCTTGTTGTTTTACTGCAAAGCAAGTTTGAGTGTTTACTTTGCTTGATGGTTTATCATGTGGAATGTGCATTAGCATTTAGTTATATCACTGAGGTTATGATATTATATGCATGCATGCTGCTGGATCTAGCAGGTTTGCGCAAGTTATTATTTATGCATGAATTGAATAAGAGAATGTGTGAGGCCATTAGACATCCCATCAGGTTAATGTGGCTTGGCCTGTGATAGGCAAGTTATGAAGCCTCAGATGTATGGAGTACAGCCTATGATCGTGCACTAGATGATGATGCGGTTTTGAGTCAGGACATTTGGGCCATTTAGTCTTCGTGGCTATGGTCAGAATGGGCAAGATGTGCCTATAGATGGGTGATGTCAAATGTGTGGAAATGCCATGGCGAGATAAGTAAAGTATAATTTAATATGACTATGCATCTTATAGTATTTATGCATATGGTATAACTTCTGTTGCATCTGACGATAATATGTTGTGTGATTGAGTGCTGCTTGTTATTTGTGTGTTTATGGGGATTGAATATACATATAGGGGGACTCGAACTCACTGAGCAAAATAGTTGCTCACGACTCAACTTGTTTTGCAGGTAACCAATAGTGGGAAACCAAGCGGTCTGAGGGAGCTTAGGACAAGCTGGTACTAGTCCTTATCCGGGACGAACTAACTATTGGATGTGCCTCGGGTTGAAACGCCTTGAGTCATGTTCAATAGGTAAGTGTGCTCGGATGTTTGGTCTAGGGTCTTTGGATTTGTTCTGGAAACCTCGGACTGGGCGTTTGGGTACACATTGTAGCATCTTTGGTCTGGTTTGGGGTTGGATGGTTGGCCGTGCATGTTCTTGTTTGATTGTTGTCCGGCTGATAGTGTCAAGTCTGACCTTAGGCCGGACGGGGGGCGTTAGAGTGCATGTATATGGTTTCGTTGAGAGTTCCATGGAGGAAAGCATTCTTCACGTCAAGCTGATGAATTGGTCTAATAACCGAAAATCATGAAAACAGACTTCTGACAAATCATACAAAGGAAATGGAGTAACTAGGATTGAAATAGTCATGTGGGACTCATAACAGTTCAAGGATAAGCGTCCTTTACTTGTTTCTCATTTGTAGAAGAGATCAGAAATGAAGACCGAAAACTATTCTAATAACTGAAAATGGGGAAAACAGACTTTTGATGAATAATACAAAGAAAATACAGTAACTAGGCTTGAAATAGTAATGTGGGACTCATATTAGTACAAGGATAAGCGTATATTAATTGATTCTCATTCCGTAGAACAGATCCCAAATGAAGGTCTGACACTCGTCTAATATCTAAAAGTAGATAAAACGGACTTCTGATGAATCATCCAAAGAAAATTGAGTATATAGGATTGAAATGTCATGTGGGACTCATAATAGTTCCAGGAGAAGCGTCTATTACTTGTATCTCATTCCGTAAAGGAGATCCCAAATGAAAATTCAAAAATACTCTAATAGCCAAAAATGGGTAAAACAGACTTCTGATGAATCATACAATGAAAATGGAGTTACTAGGCTTTAGATAGTCATGTGAGACTCATAAAAGTACAAGGAGAAGCGTATATTTCCTGTTTTTAAGTCTGTGGAAGAGATCCCAAATGAAGATCCGAAACTTATCTAATAGCCAAAAATTGGTAAAACAGACTTCTGATGAATCATACAAAGAAAATGGAGTAACTAGGCTTGAAATAGTCATGTGAGACTCATAATAGTTCAAGGAGAAGCATCAGTTACTTGTATCTCATTTTGTAGAGGAGATCACAAATGAAGATTCGAAACTAGCCTAATAGCTGAAAATGGTAAAACAGACTTGTGATGAACCATACAAAGAAAATGGTGTAACTAGGATTGAAATGGTCATCAGAGACTCATAATATTACAAGGAAGAGTGTCTATTATCCGTCTCTCATTCCGTAGGAGAGATCCCAAATGAAGATAAAAAACTAGTCTAATACCTTAAATGGGGAAAATAGATTTCTGATAAATCAGATAAACAAAAGGGAGTAACTAGGCTTACAATAGTCTTGCGGGTCTCATAATAATTCAAGAAAAAGCGTCTATGATTTGTTTCTAATTCTGTAGAAGAGATCCTAAATGAAGATCCGAACTAGTCTAATATACAAAAATGATAAGACAGACTTCGTATGAATTGTACAAAGAAGATGTAGCAACTAGACTTGAAATACTCATGTGGGATCATAACAGTTCAAATATAAGTGTCTATTACTTGTATCTCATTCCGTAGAGGAGATCACCAATGAAGGTCTCAAACTCGTCTAATAGCCGAAAATGGGTAAAACACACTTCTGATAAACCATACAAAAAATATGGAGTAACTAGGCATGTAATAGTCATTTGGGACTCATAATAGTACAAGGAGAAGCATCTGTTACTTGTCTTTCATTCTGTTGAAGATATCCCAAATGAAAATCCCAAATTGATCTAATAGCTGAAAATGGGGAAAACAGATTTCTGATGAATCAAACAAAGAAAATAGAGTAACTACGCATGAAATAGTCATGTGGGACTCATAAATATTTCAAGGAGAAGCGTCTATTATTTGCTTATCATTCTGTAGAAGAGATCCTAAATGAAGATATTAAACTTTTCCAATAACCGAGAATGAGTAAAACTGATTTCTGATGAATCATACAAACAAAATGAAGTAACTAGGCTTGAAACAGTCATGTGGGACTCATAATAGCACAAGAAGAAGTGTCTGTTTTTTGTTTCTCATTCTGTAGAAGAAAACCCAAATGAAGATCTGAAACTGGTCTAATAGCTGAAAATGGGGAAAAGAGACTTCTCATGAATCATACAAACAAAATGGAGTAACTAAGCTTGAAATAGTCATGTGAGACTCATAATAGTACAACGATAAGCATCTAGTACTTTTTTCTCATTCCGTAAAAGATATCCCAAATGAAGATCTAAAACTCATCTAATAGCCAAAAATAGATAAAACAATTGTGAATCATACATAGAAAACGGACTAACTAGGCTTGTAATAGTCATGTGGGACTAATAATCGCACAAGGAGAAGCGTATATTTCTTGTATCTCATTTCGTAAAGGAGTTTCCAAATGAAGATCTGAAACTCGTCTAATAGCCAAAAATGGGTAAAGCAGACTTCTGGTGAGTCATAAAAACAAAATTGAGTATCTAGGCTTAAAATAGTCATGTGGGACTCATAATAGTACAAGGAGAAGCGTCTATTACTTGTTTATCATTCCGTAAAAAGAGATCTTAAATGAAGATCTGAAAGTCATCTAGTAGCTGAAAATGGGTAAAAACAACTTTTGATAAATGATACAAATCATCGAGTAACTAGGCTTGAAATAATAATCTGGGACTTGTTTATCATTCCGTAGAAGAGATTCCAAATGAAGATCTGAGACTTGCTAATAGCCGAAGATGGGTAAAACAGATTTCTGATGAATCATACAAACAAAATGGAGTAACTATGCTAAAATTAATCATGTTGGACACATAATACCACAAGGAGAAGCGTCTATTATTTGTTTATCATTCTCTAGAAAAGATCCTTAATGAAGATCTGAACCTCGTCTAATAGCCGAAAATTGGTAAAACAGACTTCTGATGAATGATACAAAAAATAGAGTAACTAGACTTAAAATAGTCATGTGAGACTCATAATAGTACAAGGAGAAGCGTCGATTACTTGTTTCTTATTCCGTAGAAAGAACCAAAATGAAGATCCAAAACTGGTCTACTAGCCGAAAATGGGTAAAACAGACTTCGGATGAATCATACAAAAAAATCGAGTAACTAGGCTTACAATAATCATATGGGACTCATAATAGTACAAGGAGAAGTGTCTACTATTTGTTTATCATTCTGTGGAAGAGATCCCAAATGAAGATCTGAAACTCGTCTAATTTCTAAAAAGGGTAAAACAGTCTTGATGAGTCATACAAACAAAATGGAGTAACTAGGCTTGAAATAATCGTGTGGGACACGTAATTATACAAGGTCAAGTGTCAATTTCCTATTTCTCATTCCGTAGAAGCGAACCCAAATGTAGATCAGAAACTGGTCTAATAGCAGAAAATAGGAACAACATATTTCTGATGAATTATACAAACAAAATGGAATAACTAGACTTGAGATAGTCATGTAGGACTCATAATTTTACAAGGATAAGCGTCTATTACTTATTTTTTTATTCCATAAAAGAGATCGCAAATGAAGATCTGAAACTCGTCAAATACCCGAAAATGGGTAAAACAATGATGAATCATCAAAGAAAATGGTGTAACTAGGCTTGAAATAGTCATGTAGAACTCATAATATTACAAGGATAAGAGTCCATTACTTATTTCTCATTCCGTAGAAGAGATTTCAAATGAAGATCTGAAACTTGCCAAATAGCAGAAAATGGGTAAAACAATGATGAATCATACAAATAAAATAGAGTAACTAGGCTTGAAATAGTCATTTGGGACTCATAATAGTTCAAGGAGAAGCGCCTGTTACTTCGGACTCATTCCGTAGAGGAGATCCCAAATGAAGATCCAAAATTAGTCTAATAGCCCAATATGAGTACAATAGACTTCTAATGAATCATACAAAAAATAGAGTAACTAGGCCTAAGATAGACATTTGGGACTCATAATAGTACAAGGGGAAGCATCTATTACTTGTTTCTCAGTCCGTGGAAGAGATCATAAATGAAGATCTGAAACTCGTCCAATACCTGAAAATGGGTAAAACATACTTTTGATGAAGCATACAAAGAAAATGGAATAACTGGGCTAAAAATAGTCATGTGGGACTCATAATAGTTCTAGGAGAAACGGCTACTACTTATATCTCATTTCGTAGAAGAGATCCCAAATGAAGATCCAAAACTAGTATAATAGCTGAAAATGGGTAAAGCAGAGTTCTCATGAATCATACAAAAAAATGGAGTAACTTGGATTGAAGTAGGCATTCCGGACTCATAATTGTACAAGTAGGAGCATCTATTATTCGTCTCTCTTTCCGTAGAAGAGATCCCAAAAGAAGATCCAAAATTGGTCTAATAGCCAAAAATAGGGAATACAGACTTCTGATAAATCAAACAAACACAATGGAGTAACTAGACTTGAAATAGTCAAGAGGGACTTATAATTGTACAAGGGAGGAGTCTATTACTAATTTTCATTCCATAGAAGAGCTTCCATATGAAGATCCGATCTGGTCTAAAAGCCAAAAATGGAAGATCTGAAACTCGTTTAATTGCCAAAAATGGGTAAAACACACTACTGATGAATTATACAAAGAAAATGGACTAACTAGCCTAGAAATAGTCATGTTGGACTCATAATAGTTTATGTAGAAGCTTCGATTACTTGTTTCTCATTTTGTAGAAGAGAACCCAAATAAAGATATGAAACTGGTCTAATAGCCGAAAAAGTGGAAAACAGACTTTTGATGAATCATACAGAAAAAATGGAGTAAATAGGCTTAAAACAATCATATGGAACTCATAATAGTACAAGGATAAAAATCTATTACTTATTTCACATTCCGTAGAAGAGATCCAAAAGGAAGATCTAAGACTCGTCAAAGAGCAAAAAATGGGAAAAACAGTGATGAATCATACAAAGAAAATGGTGTAACTAGGCTTGAAATAGTCATGTGAGACTCATAATAGTTTCACTTCTATCTCATTCCAGTGAGGAGATCCCAAATGAAGATCAAAAATTTGTCTAATAGACGAAAATGAGTATCTCTTTCCATAGAGGAGATCACCAATGAAAACCTGAAACTTGTTTAGTAGCAAAAATGGGTAAAACAGACTATTGATGAATAATACAAAGAAAATGGACTAACTAGACTAGAAATAGTCTTGTGGGCCTCATAATAGTTTATGGAGAAGCGTCGATGACTAGTTTCTCATTCCATAGAAGAGAACCAAAATGAAAATCTAAAACTGGTCTAATAGACCAAGATGGGGAAAACAGACTTCTAATTAATCTTACAAAGAAAATGGAGTACATAGGCTTTGAAGTAATCATGTGGGAGTAAAAATAGTTAAAGGAGAAGTCTCTATTATTTGTTTCTTATTCCGTAGAAATCCCAAAAGAAGATCTTAAAATCTCTTCAAAAACCTCAAAATGGGTAAAAAAAGACTTCTAATGAATCATACAAAGAAAATGGAGTAAATAAACTAGAAATAGTCCTCATATTAATTTATGGAGAAGCGTCTATTACTTGTTTCTCATTCCGTAGAAGAGAACTTAAAGGAAGATCCGAAAGTGGTCTAATAGCCTAAAATGGGGAAAACAGACTTCTGATGAATAACACAAAGATAATGGTTTAACTAGGCTTGAAATAGTCATGTGGGACTCATAATTGTTCAAGGAGAAGTGCCTCTTACTTGTTCTCATTATCTAGAACACAACCCAAATGAAGATCCAGAACAGGTCTAATAGGGGGAAATGGGTAAAAGACATTTCTGATGAATCATACAAGCAAAATGGAGTAACTACGCTTAAAATAGTCATGTGGAACTCATAGTTCAAGGAGAAATATCTATTACTTGTTTCTGATTCTATAAAAGAGATACTAGATGATGATCCGAATCTTGCCTAATAGCCGAAAATGAGGGAAGACAGACCAATGATGAATGATACAAAGCAAATGGGGGACTAGGCTTGAAATAGTCATGTGGGGCTTATAGTAGCTCAAAGAGAAGCGTCTGTATCTCATTCACTAGAAGATATCTGAAATGAAGAATTGAAACTAGTCTAATTGCCGAAAATGGGGAAAACAAACTTCTGATGAATCTTACAAAGACAATGGAGCACATAGGCTTTGAAATAGTCGTGTGAGGCTTATAATAGTTCAAGGAAAAGCATATATTTTTTGTTTCATGTTCCGTAGAACAGATCCCATTTGAAGATCCAAAACTGGTCTAATAGCCGAAAATAGGGAAAATAAACTTCTGATGAATCATACAAAGAGTATGGAGTAACTAGACTAGAAATAGTCATGTGGGAGTCATAATTCTTTAAGAGGAGGTGTATATTACTTGTTTCTTATTCCATAGAAAATATCCCAAATGATGATTCGAATCTTGTCGAATAGCCGAAATTGGGGAAAACAGACTTATACTGAATAATACCAAGAAAATGGAGGACCAGGCTTGAAATAGTCATGTGGGACTTATAATAGTTCAAGGAAAAGCATATATTACTTGTATCTGATTCCATAGAAGAGATCTGAAATGAAGATCCGAGACTAGTCTAATAGCCGAAAATTGGAAAAATAAACTGCTGATCAATCTTACAAACAAAATGGAGTACATAAGCTTTGAAATAATCATGTGGGACTAATAATACTTCAAGAAGATGCATCTATTATTTGTTTCCCATTCCATAGAAGAGATCCCTAATGAATATCCAAAACTTGTGTAATAGCCGAAAATGGAGAAAACAGACTTCTAATCAATCATATAAAGAAAATGGGGTAACTAGACTAGAAATAGTCATGTGGGACTTATAATATTTTATGGAGAAGCGTCTATTATTTGTTTTTTATTCTGTAGAAGAGAACCCAAATGAAGATCCGAAACTGGTCTAATAGTCGAAAATGGGGAAAACAGACTTCTGAAGAATCATACAAAGATAATGGTGTAACTAGGCTTTAAATACTCATGTTGGACTCATACTATTTCAAGGTGGAGTGTCTATTACTTGTTTTTCATTACCTGGAAGAAACCCCAAATGAAGATCCGAAACTGGTCTTATAGGGGAAAATGGGTAAAAGACACTTCTGATTAATCATACAAACAAAATGGAGCAACTTGGCTTGAAATAGACATGTGAGACTGGTAATAGTTTAAGGAGAAGCAGATATTACTTGTTTTTTTTATTCCCAAATGATGATCCAAATCTTGTCTAATACCCGAAAATGGGGAAAACAGACTTATGATGAATCATACCAAGAAAATAGAGGACTAGGCTTGAAATAGTCATGTGGGACTTATAATAGTTCAAGGTTAAGTGTTTATTACGTGTATCTCATTCCATAGAAGATATCTGAAATGAAGGTCCGAAACTAGCCTTATAGTAGAAAATTGGGAAAACAAACTTCTGTTAAATCATACAAAGAAAATGCAGTACATTGGCTTTGAAATAGTAATGTGGGACTCATAATTGTTCAACGAGAAGCATCTATTATTTGTTTATCATTCCGTAGAAGAGATCCCAAATAAAGATCAAAAACTGGTCTAATATCCAGAAATGGGGAAAACAGACCTCCGATACATCATACAAACAAAATGGAGTAACAAGATAAGAAATAGTAATGTGGGAAGCATAATAATTTATGGAGAAGATTCTATTACTTGTTTCTCATTCCGTAGAAGAGAACCCAAATGAAGATCCAAAACTGGTCTATTTGCCAAAAATGGAGAAAACAGACTTATGATGAATCATACAAAGAAAATGGATTATCTAGACTAGAAATATTCATGTCGGACTCATAATAGTTTAAGGAGAAGCGTCGATTACTTGTTTCTCATTCCGTAGAAGAGAACCAAAATGAAGTTCAAAAACTGGTCTAATAGCCGAAAATGGGGGAAACAAACTTCTGATGAATCATACAAAGAAAATGGAGTAACTAGAGTAGAAATAGTCATGTGTGACTCATAATATTTTAAGGAGAAGCGTCTATTACTTGTTTCTCATTCCATAGAAGAGAACCCAAAAGAAGATCAAAAACTGGTCTAATAGCCAAAGATTGGGTAAATAAATTTCTGATGAATCATACAAAGAATATAGAGTAACTAGATTAGAAATAGTCATGTGGGACTCATAATATTTTAAGGAGAAGCGTCTATTACTTGCTTCTCATGCGTAGAAGAGAACCAAATGAAGATCTGAAACTTGTCTAATAGCCAAAAATGGGAAAAACAGATATCTGATGAATCATACAAAAAATCGGAGTAACTAGGCTTTAAATAGTCATGTCGGACTCATAATATTACAAGGAGAAATATCTATTAACTTGTTTCTCATTACATAGAAGACAACCTAAATGAGGATCTGAAACTGGTCTAATAGCCGAAAATGGGGAAAACAGACTTATGATGAATTATACAAAAATAATGGACTAACTAGAAATAGTCATGTGGGACTCATAATAGTTTAAGGAGAAGCGCCGATTACTTGTTTCTCATTCCGTAGAAGAGAACCAAAATAAAGATTCAAAACTGGTCTAATAGCCGAAAATTGGGAAAATAGACTACTCATGAATCATACAGAGAAAATGGACTAATTAGACTAGTAATAGTCATGTGTGACTCATAATATTTTAAGGAGTACCGTCTATTACTTGTTTCTCATTCCATAGAAGAGAATCAAAAAGAAGATCCAAAACTGGTCTAAGAGCCGAAAATTGGAAAAACAGACTTCAGATATATCATAGAAAAAAATGGAGTAACTAGGCTTGAAATAGTCATGTGGGACTCATAATAGTTCAAGGAGAAGCGTATATAACGTGTTTCTTATTCCACGGAAGAGATCCCAAATGATGATCTGAATCTTGTCCAATAGCCAAAATTGGGGAAAACAGACTTATGACGACTCATACAAAGAAAATGGAGGACTAGGCTTGAAATAGTAATACTTGTATCTCATTCCTTAGAAGAGATCCGAAATGAAGATCTGAAACTAGTGTAATAGCCAAAATAATGAAAAAAAAAACTTCTCATTAATCTTACAAAGAAAATGGAGTATATAGGCTTAGAAATAGTCATGTGAGACTCATTATTGTTCTGAGTAATCGTACAAAGAAAATGGAGTAACTAGACTAGAAAACGTCATTTGGGACTCATAATAATTTATGGAGAAGCGCCGATTACTTGTTTCTTATTCCGTAGAAGAGAACACAAATGAAGATCTAAAACTGGTCTAATAGCCGAAAATGGAAAAAACAGACTTCTGAAGAATCATACAAAGATAATGGTGTAACTAGGCTTGAAATAGTCGTGTGGGACTCATAATAGTTTAACGAGAAGAATATATTACTTGTTTCTTATTCCATATAAGACATCCCAAATAATGATCCAAATCTTGTCCAATAGCCGAAAATGAGGAAACCAGATTTATGATGAACCATACATAGAAAATGGAGGACTAGGCTTGAAATAATCATGTGGGACTTATAATAGTTCAAGGAGAAGCTTCTATTACTAATATCTTATTCCATAAAAGAGATTCGAAATGAAGGTCCGAAACTAGTCTAATAGCAGATAATTGAGAAAACAAACTTTTGATAAATCTTACAGAGAAAATGCAGTACATAGGCTTTGAAATAGTTATGTGAGACTCATAATAGTTCAAGTATAAGCGTCTATTATTTGTTTCTCATTCCGTAGAAGAGATCTCAAATGAAGATCAAAAACTGGTCTAATAGCCAGAAATAGGGAAAACAGACCTCCGATGAATCATACAAACAAAATATAGTAACTAGATATGAAATAGTCATGTGGGACTTATAATAATTTTGGGAGAAGCGTCTATTACTTGTTTCTCATTCCGTAGAAGAGAACCCGAATTAAGATTCGAAACTGGTATAATAACCGAAATGGTGAAGACAAACATATGATGAATCATTCAAAGAAAATGGACCAACTCTAAAAATAGTCATGTGGGACTTATAATAGTTTAAGGAGATGCGTCGATTACTTGTTTCTCATTCCGTAGAAGAGAACCAAATTAACATCCAAACTTGGTATAATAGCTGCAATTGGGCAAAACAGACTTCTGATGAATCATACAATGAAAATAGAGTAACTAGACTAAAAAAAGTCATGTGTGACTCATAATATCTTAAAGAGAAGCGTTTATTACTTGTTTCTCATTCCGTAGAAAATAACCTAAAAGAAGATCCGAAACTGGTGTAAGAGCCAAAAATTGGACTTCAGATGAATCATACAAACAAAATGGAGTAACTAGGCTTAAAATAGTCATGTGGGACTCATATTAGTTCAAGGAGAAGCGTATATTACTTGTTTCTAATTCCATAGAAGAGACCCCGAATGATGATGCGAATCTTGTCCAATAGCCGAAATTGGGGAAAACAGACTTATGATGAATCATATAAAGAAAATGGAGGTCTAGGCTTGAAATAGTCATTTAGACTTATAATAGTTCAAGGAGATGCGTCTATAACTTGTATCTCATTCCACATAAGAGATCCGAAATGAAGATCTGAAACTAGTCTAATAGCTGAAAATTGGGAAAAAAAACTTCTTCTCAATCTTACAAAGAAAATGGAGTACATACGCTTTAATATAGTCAAGTGGGACTCATAATAGTTCAAGGAGAAGCGTCTATTATTTGTTTCTCATTCCGTAGAAGAGATCGGGGAAACAGAATCCTATTGAATCATACAAAGAAAATTGAGTAAGTAGACTAGAAATAGTCATTGGGACTCATAATTATTCATGGATAAGCGTATATTACTTGTTTCTCATTCCGTAGAAGAGAGCCCAAATGAAGATCCGAAACTGGGATCTAATAGCCAAAAATGGAGAAAATAGATTTATGAAGAATCATACAAAGATAATGGTGTCACTAGGCTTGAAATAATTATGTGGGACTCATAATAGTTCAAGGAGATGCACCTATTACTTGTTTACCATTACCTATAAGACAACCCAAATGAAGATCCAAAACTGGTCTAATAGGGGTAAATAGGTAAAAGACACTTCTGATGAATCATACGAACAAAATGTTATACTTAGGCTTGAAATTGTAATGTGGAACTCATAATAGTTTAAGGAGAAACGTATATTACTTGTTTCTTATTCCATAGAAGACATCCCAAATGATGATCCAAATTTTGTCTAATTGCCGAAAATAGAGAAAACAGACTTATGATAAATCATACAAAGAAAATGGAGGACTAGGCGTGAAATAGTCATGTGGGACTTATAATAGTTCAAGGAGAAGCGTCTATTACTTGTATCTCATTCCATAGAAGAGATCCGAAATGAAGGTCCGAAACTAGTCTAATCGCAGTTAATTGGGAAAACAAACTTCTGATAAATCTTACAAAGAAAATGCACTACATAGGCTTTGAAATAGTAATGTGGGACTCATAATAGTTCAAGTATAAGCGTCTATTATTTGTTTCTCATTCTGTAGAAGAGATCTCAAATGAACATCAAAAACTGGTCTAATAGCCGGAAATAGGGAAAACAGACCTCCCATGAATCATACAAACAAAATAGAGTAACTTGATAAGAATAGTCATGTGGGACTCATAACAATTTAGGGAGAAACATCTATTACTTGTTTCTCATTTAGTAGAAAAGAACCCAAATGAAGATCCGAAACTGGTCTAATAGCCAAAAATGGGGAAAACAGATTTCTAAAGAATCATACAAAGATAATGGTGTAACTAGGCTTAAAATAGTAATGTGGGACTCATAATAGTTTAAGGAGAACCGTATATTACTTGTTTCATATTCCATCGAAGACATCCTAAATGATGATCCAAATCTTGTCTAATTGCCGAAAATGGGGAAAACAGACTTATGATGAATCATACAAAGAAAATGGAGGTCTAGCATGAAATAGTCATGTGTGACTTATAATAGTTCAAGGAGAAGCGTGTATTACTTTTATCTCATTCCTTGGAAGAGATCCGAAATGAAGGTCCGAAACTAGTCTAATAGCAAAAAACTGGGAAACTAAATTTCTGATAAATCTTACAAAGAAAATGCAGTACATAGGCTTTGAAATAGTTATGTGGGACTCATAATAGTTCAAGTAGAAGCGTTTATTATTTATTTCTCATTCCGTAGAAGAGATCTCAAATGAAGATCAAAAACTGGTCTAATAGCCGGAAATGGGGAAAACAGACTTATAATGAAATAGTCATGTGGGACTCATAATTGTTTATGGTGAAGCGTCGATTACTTGTTTCTCATTCCGTAGAAGAGAACCAAAATGAAGATCCAAAACTGGTCTAATGGCTGAAAATAGGGAAAACCGATTTCTGATGAATCATACAAAGAAAATGAAGATCGAAATGAAGATTCGAAACTGGTCTAATAGGGGAAAATGGGTAAAAGACACTTCTGATGAATCATACAAACAAAATGGAGTAACTTGGCTTGAAATAGTCATGTGGGACTTATAATAATTTTTGTAGAAGCGTCTATTACTTGTTTCTCATTCCGTAGAAGAGAACTCAAATGATGATCTAAAACTGGTTAAATAGTCAAAATTGGAGAAAACAGACTTCTGATGAATCATACAAAGATAAAGGTGTAACTAGGCATGAAATAATCATGTGGGAGTTAGAATAGTTCAAGGAGAAGCGCCTATTACAGGTTTCTCATAACCTAGAAGACAACCTAAGTGAAGATCTAAAACTAGTCTAATAGGGGTAAATGGGTAAATGACACTTCTGAGGAATCATACAAACAAAATGGAGTAACTAGGTTTAAAGTAGTCATGTGGGACTCATAATAGTTCAAGGAGAAGCGTCTATTACTTGTTTCTTATTCCATAGAAGAGATCCTAAATGATGATCCGAATCTTGCCTAAAAGCCGTAAATTGGGAAAACAGACTAATGATGAATGATACAAAGCAAATGGAGGACTAGGCTTGAAATAGTTATGTGGGATGTATAATAGGTGAAGGAGAAGCATCTATTACTTTTATCTTATTCTGTAGAAGAGATCCGAAATGAAGATCCGAAACTAGTCTAATAGCCGAAAATGGCGAAAAAAACTTCTGATCAATCTTACAAAGAAAATGGAGTACATAGGCTTTGAAATAGTCGTGTGGGACTCATAATCGTTCAAGGAAAATAATCTATTATTTGTTTCTCGTTCTGTAGAAGAGATCCCAAATGACGAACCAAAACTGGTCTAATAGCCGAAAATGGGGAAACATACTTCTTATGAATCATACAAAGAATATGAAGTAACTAGACTAGAAATAGTCATATGGGACTCATAATATTTTAAGGAAAAGCGTCTATTAATTGTTTCTCATTTTGTAGAAGTGAACCCAAATGAAGATCAGAAACTGGTCTAATAGTCGGAAATAGGAAAAACAGACTTCTGATGAATCATACAAAGAAAATGGAGTAACTAGACATCAAATAGTCATGTTGGACAGGAGAAGTGTCTATTACTTGTTTCTCATTACCTAGAAAACAATCCAAATGAAGATCCAAAACTGGTCTAATAGGGGAAAATGGGTAAAAGACAGTGCTCATGAATCATACAAACAAAATGGAGTAACTAGGCTTGAAATAGTCATCTGGGACTCATAATAATTTAAGGAGAAGCGTATATTACTTGTTTATTATTACATAGTAGACATCCCAAATGATGATCCTAATCTTGTCTAATAGCCGAAAATGGAGAAAACAGACTATGATGAATCATACCTAGAAAACGGAGGACTAGGCTTGAAATAGTCATGTGGAACTCATAACAGTTCAAGGAGAAGCGTCTATTATTTGTTTCTCATTCCGTAAAAGAGATCCCAAATGTAGATCCAAACTGGTCTAATGGCCGAAAATGGGAAAACAGACTTCCGATGAATCAAACAAACAAAATGGAGTAACTAGATAAGAAATATTCGTGTGGGACTCATAATAATTTATGGAAAAGTCTATTACCTTTTTCTCATTCCGTAGACGAGAACCCAAATGAAGATCTGAAACTGGTCTAATAGTCAAAAATGGGGAAAACATACTTATGATAAATCATGCAACAAAAAATGAAGGACTATGCTTGAAATAGTCATATGGGACTTATATTATTTGAAGGAGAAGAGTCTATTACTTGTATCTTACTCCGTAGAAGAGATGCCAAATGGACGTCGAAAACCCGTCCAATACCCAAAAATGGGCAAAACAGACTTTTGATCAAGCATACAAAGAAAATGGAATAACTAGGCATCAATTAGTCATGTGGGACTCAGAATAGTTCCAGGAGAAGCGGCTATTACTTATATCTCATTTTGTAGAGGAAATCCCAAATAAAGATCCAAGACTAGTCTAATAGCCGAAAATTGGTAAAACACAGTTCTCATGAATCATACAATAAAAGGAGTAACTTGGATTGAAGTAGTCATTTGGGACACATAATAGTATAAGTAGGAGCATCTATTATTTATATCTCCTTTCGTAGAAGAGATCCCAAATGAAGATCTAAGACTGGTCTTGTGGAGACCCGACCCGGCTAACTACACCGCAGCCGTGCCTTAACTACATCCTAACAGTTCGGTTTTATACTTAGCCAAATTTTAAGCTTTTTCTTTGCATTTATCAATACACAATGGATTCAATAACTCATTTCATTCCATTATAACTTGCTTAAAAACACTTAAAAAGATTCAAGTTTCTAATAAACAAAGCACAACGGTTTGCTAACGAATACATCATATCATCTAGCTACCTAAAACGGCCAACACCAAAGCCATAAGACCAAAACACAAGTCTTAAACATAACCTAATCTCTGATCCATCCATCTTCATCACTTCCGCCAGTCTCGCTCCACTTACTGCTTAGATCCTGCACACTCAAACAAGAGAGGCATAATATTGTCATAAATACTTAGTGAGTACAATCATCCCGTAACACATTGGTAAGTACCATTCACGCATTCATAATATCGGAGATAACATCCCACACAATCAATTCGCAATAACATAACACATATCAAACGGCCATGATCATCTACCCTAACCCTTGATCAATCCCTTTTTAAGACTCATGTCTACTTCAGCGAGAATCCCACATCCCCTAAGCTAGTACATGATCCGGATTATCCTGAGGTTAGCTAGACATCATCTATGCCACGGTAAACACCTCACAATATCATAGAATAGAATCGTTTAACACATGCTAAGCACAAAACATGCAAATCACACAATCAAACACGCAAAACATCAAACCCTAGCAATCCCACGATCTTAAATACTAACCACAGTCACGCTCTCACCTAAGACAAGGTTGGAAACAGGTTGGTCTGAAGAAATCCCAGTGTAACTCGCGTGGAAACAAAGATATCCGATCACCCTAGAGATCTCTCGGCTATCCCTACGATCTGATCCCTCTCTCCTCGGCTATCTCTCGATCCGTTCACCTTTCTTCGAGCCAAACTCTGTTTTCCATAAGAAACCCCACAAAACACGCCTATTAACTCGAGGTTATCCGATGGAAACTCGACACAAAGGTAAATATCCGATCGCTTACCAGTTTATCTCGGCGATGGTCAGATCTGTACGGCGATGGCTCAATCTCTCTCGGCTATCCTCGGGATAAACTGTTTTCTCTAGGGTTTTCTCTCGACTAATCTCTCTTTCTTGCTATATTATTCTCAATAAGCGCAACTCCTCGAGATAAGTCTCAAAAACACCTTATATACTCGCAAAACCCTAAGTAACTCGGACTTAACCGACGTTTCCTCCTTCCAGTAGGATTTATCCCGATCCGATTAGATTATCTCGGCTAGTTTCCATTTTTCTCTCAGAGACTTTCCTTTTCTCTGTACACAGTCCACTCTCACTCAGACTAACCCCATTTTCTCGCGGACTGGACCATTTTCTCTCGGATATGGTCCATCCGGCTCAGCTATCCCAGCCATCCATCAACTATCTCCCAGTTATCTCCCGACCATAGTCTTAACCTCCCAGTTCCCAGCCAATATCCGAACCTTGGCTCGATTATCCCTCGGACAATGTCCTGTTCGTCTCGATCATTTAAGTATCCTCAGATACGGATGTTACAACTCTCCCCCACCCGTTTTGGATATGCCCTCGAATCCGGCTCATCCATTTGTAGTTTCTCAAACAACTTGGGATACTCGGCTTCCATCCTAGCCTCCTTTCCCATGTAACCTATTCATGTCCATCGCAGTCCCATACGACCTGAACAATCCTGACTAGCTTTCTTTGCTTAGTCTTTTCCTTCCTGCCTATCACTCTGACCGGCCTAGCCACTACTGCAAGGTCCTCTTGCAAGTTCACATGCGCTTCCTCTATAACCGTTTCACGTTCGGTTATGTGTTTCCTTAGCTGCGACACCTGGAATACATTATGGAACGCTCATATTTCCGATGGCAAGTCCAGTTTGTACGCCACTGCCCCAACCCTTTTCAGTATCTGGTACGGTCCCATGTACCTCGGACTTAACTTGGCATAATTAGTCGCCCGGTCCATTCCCATATACGTCAGTGCCTTCAAGTAGACCATGTCACCTACAATGGACTCCAAGTCCTTGCGACGCTTGTCCGCATAACTTTTCTGCCTATCCATTGCCTCTTTCAGCTTAACCTTTAAGAATATGATATTTTCTGTAGTAGCCTCGACCACTGCTGGCCCCATCACGCTACGCTCCCCCACTTGTGTCCAACACAAGGGTGTCCTACATGGCCTGCCATACAACACCTCATACGGAGACATCTCAATGCTCCTATGGTAACTATTATTGTATGCGAATTCTGCCAATGGCAAGTAATCCTCCCAATTACCACCCAAGTCCAAAACGCATGCTCTCAACATATCTTTCAATGCTCTAATCATCTGTTCTGATTGTCCATCAGTCTAAGGATGATATGCTGTACTCATATGCAACCGCGTCCCACACGCTTCCTGGAACTCTTTCCAGAACCTCGAAGTAGACTTCAGATCACGATCTGAGATGATGCTCACTAGCACTCCATGCAACCTCACAATCTGATCAATGTACATATCAACCAACTTTGGTACTCCATCCGTCTTTTTCATTGGTAAGAAGTGAGCAGACTTGGTCAATCGATCCACAATGACCCATACTCTGTCATGCAGCTTCTTAGACTTCGGTAAACCCAAAACAAAGTCCATGGTGACCATGTCCCATTTCCATTCCGCCATTGGTAATGTCTGCAACAAACTACTCGGAAACTGATGCTCTGCCTTCACCAATTGGCATGTCTCACAACTGGCCACCCACTTAGCCACATTCCGTTTCATCCTGACCCAATGATAGTACCGTTTCAGATCCTGGTACATCTTGGTCATTCCTGGATGAACAGAAAATCTTGACTAATGTGCCTCCTTAAGGATCTCATCCTTTAATTCCTTCACATCCTGAACACATACCCGTATGTTCACAACAATTGTCCCATTGTTTGAAGTCTGATATTCCGTCTTATCATTTTGTGACATCTTGTTCAGATTCTCATTCTGCTCCTGAGCAATCCGAATCCTAGTGAACAAATCACCTCGATCCGCGGCTTCCAAACCCAACGGTTCCACTCCTTCTGTTATTGCATTGAACTGCAATGTCCTTAGCATGTTCACAATGCTTCCAACATACCGTTCTGATGATATGCTAGCTCTCCTTCTGCTCAACGCATCCGCCACCAAGTTGGCCTTTCCTGGATGGTATGCTATTTCTAAATCATAGTCCGCTACCAACTCCATCCATCTATGCTGTCTCAATTTCAAATCCGGTTGAGTAAAGATAAACTCTTATGGTCTGTGTATATCTGCACCTTTTCTCCATACAGGTATGACTTCCATATCTTAAATGCAAATACCATAACCGCCATCTCTAAATCATGCGTAGGGTAGTTCCCTTCATGCTTATGTAGCTGTCACGAAGCATAAGCTATCACCTTGCCATCCTGCATCAGGATGCACCCTAGTCGTTTCCGTGATGCATCCGTGTATACCACGTATGGCTCACCTTGTTCTGGTAACGCTAATACTGGTGCACTTATGAGTAACTCGTTTAACTTCGAGAAGCATTCTTCACACTCATCCGTCCAGACATACTCCACGTCTTTCCCAGTTAGCTTTGTCATCGGCTGAGCCATGCTTGCAAAGCCATTGACAAACCGCCTATAATATCCGGCTAACCCCATAAAACTCCTTATCTCTGTAGCGTTCTCTGGCCTTAGCCAATCCACTATGGCCTGAATCTTCTTTGGATCCACGGACACTCTCTTATCTGATACAATGTGACCCAAGAACCCTATATGCTGTTGCCAAAAGCTACACTTACTGAGCTTGGCATATAATTTCTGTTCTCGCAACTTCTCTAGAACAGTTCTCAAATGACCTCTATACTCCTCCTCACCTTTTGAGTATACTAGAATGTCATCTATGAAAATGATCACAGACTCATCTAGGTACTCCCTGAACACGCTATTCATCAACTTCATGAATGCGGCTGGCGCATTCGTCAAACCAAACGGCATGACCACAAACTCGTAATGACCATACCTTGTCCGAAAGGCAGTCTTACGCACGTCTGTCTCCTCTATAGGTAGTTGATGGTACCCTGTTGCCAAATCGATCTTAGAGAACCAAGTAGCTCCCCTGAGTTGGTACAGAAATTCGTCTATCCTGGGAAGTGGATAATTGTTCTTCACAGTCACACGGTTCAATCAATGTAAAGTCTGAAGCTTCCATCCATCTTCTATACAAACAACACAGGCGCACCCCATGGCGAACTGCTCGGTCTAATGAACCCCTTGTCCAGCAATTCTGTTAGCTGCTTCTTTAGTTCCGCCATCTCAGTCGGTGCCATCCGGTATGGTGCTTTGGAGAATGGAGCTGTCTTCGGCTCAAGTTCAATCGTGAACGGATCTGAACGAGCTGGTGGCAGTCTAACCAACGCTTGAAATACATCCTCAAAGTCTTGCACCACCGGTATACTACCCAAGTAAACATCCGGTCCTCCTTCTATGGTAGTGATCATCGCTAGATACGCCTCACAACCCTTCTCTGTTAGACGTTCTGCTTGAATAGCTGAAACCACCAAACTTCTCGAGGTTGGTCTAACTCCCTGATAAACCAAGACCTCACCGTCTCTCTCGAACCACACCCTTCCTCTGTGACAATCCAAATGAGCTATATGCTTGCCTAATTAGTCCATCCCCAAGATGACATCATAGGACTTAACTCTACAGATCACCAAATCTGCTGGCATGTCCACTTCTCCAATCCATACAGAAACGTTTTTAACTATTCCTAGTGAAAACATCACTTGGCCTCCAGCCACCTGTACTAACCCAAAATCCTCTCTGGGTTTCTTCCGGAACTTCCCTTTCCGATCAAGTCCGGATAAACAAAACAATGACTCGCTCCCGAGTAAACAGAATATGGGTTTCAACCTCACCCATTAGCAAGGTCCCTACACATTCATTCCCTAGAATGCTAAGGCTCTATACTAACACACAACACGCAAAACAATTCACAGAAAACTGTATGTACCACACACACCTGTAAACTGATGAGAAGTGCTCAGTTCGTCGGCTGCTGCTGCACTCGTCGTGTACACTCTCGGCATGATGGCCTGTCTCTTAGCCTGTGATGCAAGTGCCTCCCCTGCTCGCTTCCCATGCGATACAGCCTGCTCCACCACTCCCACCTTAGGACACTCACGCTTGAAATGCCCTGGTTCTTCACTAACGTAGCACACCCGAACCACACTGTCACTGCCGGACACACGAACTGTCGGACACACGAACCACTCGCAGATCCTCCTCTGGACAGTCTCATACCCAATGCTCCAAGCTCCCGCACATGTGGCATCCACTACCACCACGCCTACACTCTCCAGCATGAGCTTTTCCACACTTGCTGCACACACTGTGGCCTCAGGTCCCCTTGTTTGGTACTCCCTTCCCAAACTTCCGATTGTGTCCACTAGACTGACCCGCCTTGGCCACGGCTGTCCCTGCCCCATCTGTCATCAAAGCGGCTTCCACCTGTTATGACTCTAACAATGCCATCTTCTTGACTAGCTCGGCCACTGTCCTGAAGTCCCAAACCACACATCCGTTCCTTAGCTCTACTTGCAGTCCGCTCATGAACCTACGAATCAGCTTCTCCTGAGTATCAAACTCATGGGCCACATACTTCCTCAGCTGATTAGACTGAGTCTCATAATGCCTCACTGCCAGCAAACCCTGACTAAGGTACAGAGACGCCTTCTCCAACTCGTTGTATGCTTCCTGTGAACATCGCCGAAGAGTCTCATAAGAATAATTCACATTCACCAATCTCCCAACGATTCCTTTCCACCACATGTGTGCATCACCCTCCAAGTAGTGCACGGCTATGTCCCTTTTGTAACCCTCAGGACATCGGATAAACTCAAAGTTCATTTTCAGTTTCATCCTCCACTCATCCGCCTCAATAGGTGTGGTTCAGCCGGGAAAGAACTTGGTTCCCAACCGCACCACATGATCCAACACCTTGAGGTAAGTTGGAACCCTCTCCACTTGGTCCGCTTCTTCCCCCAATGCATCCGAATTATCCCTTACGGGCGGTACTACTTGTGGTGCTGCTGCAACCGCCAGAGCAGGAGCCACCACAGGCAATCTGGCCAGTACCCGCACCAACATTTCAAGTACAGCCTCTAGCCCCACTGATAGCAGGATTATGACTACTAAGCAAATCCTTACACACTCATGTCATTGCAGCATGTAAGGTATCAATCCATCTGAGTTCTTAAGGTACCAAGAATACAACAAATCATTTAAGTCAAGCTAGATTCAAGAAAGTAGTTGTGATCAAACTAAACAAGTTTAAAGACTGAACTAAACAAAGCAGGAAATTCTGGTATATGAAATAAGGATCTAAGATGGGGGTTATTGATTAAGAGAGGATTAGAACCTAATTAGTGATGCTTCAAAACCATTCAAACAATGCTATTTTCTAGGCATAGGATTAACAACTATAACTAGCTCAATTCCTCGACACTAATCACTTTGCTAAGCACACATTCAAGATAAATCCCTTTACTCAAACACATGATCAGCAAGCATTCAGAACAAAACTTCAATCCTATAAAGCCAAAATGTGATGTCTCATACATTTACATCATTTATGCTTGCATTTAGTGCATGTTTTGGTTCTCTTTTGCATATCTTCCTTTCCTTTTGTCCCATTTTCTTCTCCTTTTAGGCTTAAGTTGCATTTAGGGTGTAGTTTAGATTTTCTTTGCATAAAGGATGTCTTTAGGTACTCATGGAGCTATGAGGAGCATGTAGGAGCTTTGGGAGTTAACCAGGAAGCTGGCTGAGCTGAATTGAGCAAGAGGAACCAAGGCAGACGATCTCTGCAGAGCACGAAGGCTATCGGTCAAGGAGTGACCGATAGAAGACCTATCGATCAAACCTATCGGTCAGAGGAGTGAGCGATAAAAGTTCACGTGTATATTTCGGTCACCCTATCAGCCACTCTCTAGACCGATAGGAATCCTATAGATCAAACCTATCGATCAAAACTATCGATCAAACCTATCAGTCAAGGAGTGACCGATAGGATTCCAGACCGAAGACTACTTATTTACAATTTTGCCATTTTCGTTTGGATCCCTTTAAATACGAAAAATCCCTAATTTCTGGGAACGGTCTTTTATCCAGCAGTTTCTTCTTCCTTGTTTTAGCTTTTTGATTGTGTAACTTGAATCTCTGCCTGATTTTAATTAAAGTTTGCATTTATCTTCTTGTTTAATCTCCCTAATCATGATTATTTATTTTTCTCTCTTTGAATTGATGGTTTTAATGGTGCTTAGTGAGTAGTCTTTTTAGGGATTTGAGATGGTTAGATTAAGGGAATTTGAGACTTAATCTATGATGTCTTAGTGTTAATCATTCCATTTCTTTTCTTGATTGCTGTGTTTAATGCTTAATTAGCCATAGATAAGTTGATTAAGATCTTAGGCTCATTTTATGCCCACCAACTGTTTGATGAAATGCATGAACTGCTTTGCAAGAGAATTGCTTATCCTAGCTCAAGAGATTGACTGTCTAAGGAGTGATTTGGAAATATAGTGTTGATAGAATTGTCTTAATGCTTGATGTTTATCATTTCACTAATGAGAATTAGTTCTTGACTTTGTAATTAGCAAAGAGATTAGTACAAAAAGATTGGATTAGTCATATAAATGAATCCTATGCATAAGGAATATCATTGTGTGAGTTTGTAAGCATCATAAGTTGAGTCAAGAGTTCCCTAACACCAATGATCTCATCCCACGTCCCATCTTTTCTCTGTTTTTAGCTTGAATTCGGATTTGCCCTGTCTTGCCTTTGTTTTAGTTGTTTTGCTTGTTTTTCACTCCTTGTTTGATGTTCTCCTCATTTTTGTTTGATCCTGTAGGTTGCTAGACTTCTAAACTATATATATCTGCTTGAATTAGGATCTTTACTGCATTCCTACTGCTTCATTCTCCCCTTTTGGATTGATAAAACCCTATGTTATACTACAACTGATTAGTACAAGCTTGGGTGATTGACAACAAGAGCCTAAAAAATCTTGTATCAATTTGGCGCCGTTGCCTTAGGGGAATGCTTTGTTCAGTAGGATTTGTAGAGATCTTGAGATCAAGCTTTGTTATTTTCATTTTTGGTTATTGATTTCTCTTTTGGTCTAGAATTTCTTTTGTAGGTACCACAACACTTGCTCTCAAGTGTCTACAACTACAACTGAGGTTCAAAGTCAAAGATTTGGGTTTGCAGAATCACAATTCAGCTGTTGAAGAATGGAAGAACACCAGTATGATGCTGATTTTGGTTTGCAAGGTCCACAAGGTCCACAAGGTCCTCAAGGAATTCAAAGCTTACAAGGACAGCAAGGTCCTCATGGTTTACAAGGAGCTTTGTTTCAGAGACCATTCAGACCTATTGGTGCTGCTGATATACCTTAAAGTTATGCTTCAAGACAAGGTATTCTTCCACCCATGGAGACTCATCACTATGAGATCAAAAGCAGCATGATTACTATGGTTCAAGAGAAGAAGTTCTTTGGATTGCCCAACCAAGATCCTCTTGAACACATGGATCACTTTGAGAGGTTATGTGCTTTAACAAAGCTTAGTGGAGTTTCAGAAGATGGTTTGAAGCTCAGATTATTTCCATTCTCTGTTGGTGATAAAGCTACATGATGGGAGAAATGTTTAGCACAAGGAAGCATCACTTCTTGGGAACAATGCAAAGGTGCTTTCTTAGCCAAGTTCTTCTCTCCCTCAAGAACTGCACATTTCAGGAATGAGATCACAAACTTTAAACAGTAGCCTACTGAAAGCTTTGGAGACACTTAGGACAGATTCAGAGGCTTCACTCACCAATGCCCTAACCATGGCTTCCCCAAAGAGATGCTGCTGTCCACACTATACAGAGGTGTTCTCCAACAATAAGAATCCTTCTAGATACTGCAAGCAATGGTTACTTTCTTGGTAAAGATGTTGATGAAGGATGGCTTTTAGTGGAGAACATGACACTCAGTAATTGGGATTATGTTGATAATAAAGGTCAAGAAGCGGTCCTATCACCTTTCCTTTGAGGAGCTTTGCCAAGCATACAGACTCAACACAGCGGCTAAACAAGTGGAGTTTCCGCCTCTCAAGAACGCCAGCATCATATGGGACGTGCTTTGCGATGAAGAGTACAAAGCCAACACGGCTAAAATCAAGAAGGTGAGGAATCCTGTTCTGAGGTTCACGCTCAAGTTGTTGGCGAACACCTTCAGCGGACGAGCCGTGTCTCCCACGGTGACGAAGACCGAGCTGTGTTTCGTCTTCCAAGGGATCAAAGGGATACTATGCAGCAGCGAAGAGGAGAACCATGATCCGCTTATGGATGACCTTGGGAACAATGTCAACTACGGGTGCATTCTAGCCTCGTCCTTGGTGAAGTACAAGGCCTACGCTCTTAGATGCAAAGCGAGCTCAGCTTACATTGGAGGGTTTCTCACGCCGCTCTTCATCCAAGCTGGTGTACCACTTCAGCGGTTCGAGCCTTGCGCGAATATGTCATTCATGGATGAGACTTACATGCGAAACACCGATAGCTTGGGACCTATGCCAGCTCCAGGATTCTTCGCTTATCAGTTCTACGATGACGGAGGGAAGAAGAACATGTGTATCTTACCCAATGCCGAGGAGACTAACTTGGATAGCATCGGTACGATTCAGTTCAGCCCAACTCATGAGGAGTGCTACGCTCCGCTTGGAACAACAATGATGCCCATTCAGTCCACGCAAGAGCCGTCAGAGTCACCACCATCAGATGGAGCAATGCCGGCCCAATTGAGCTTCCGAGGATGGACTTTGAGCCGCGGACCAAAGCTGAGAAGTTTCTTGCCTCAGTAGTGGAGATGCAGCGGAAAATAACTAAGTGGCAAGAAAAGATGATCAAGAAGCTTGCCAAGAAAGTCAAGGCGCTTCAAGGTAACTCATCCGCGAGGTCTAAGGGGTCAAAGAGTGAAGAGGTTAACCAGCCCGAGAAGAGGAGGAGGTCAACTGGCGGTATTGTCATCCGTGAGCAGCAAGGCACCGCGCAACAAGCTCGACATTCCGTTCATGGTTTCCCCACCAAGGAAAGAGGAAAAGGCATTGCCCGACACTCCTCAAGCACGAGCAGCTCCGCTGGAACATCCTCAAGTTCCAGCCGAGTCTAGCTCCGAGGTACCAAACAACCTACCCTTGTATACCGTTCATATTTTCTTTCTTTTTTGCATTGTGTTTTGAGCTCCTTTGAATTTGTTTGCCACCGGGACGGTGTCATTCAAGTTTGGGGGAGTATGTGTGTGGTTTGACATGTTTATTCTAATCTTATTTTTCCTTTAACATCCTTGAGTCTTCATTGTATTAAAAATTGGTAAAAGTTTTAAATTTTTTTAAGAAAAATTCATGAAATTGCATTCACATTGTTAAGCATTTTAGGATTGAGTCTAGAAATTTTAAGCATCTAGGTTGTTTACATTTGCATACGGGGTTAAAGTTTTCTTAAAGAGGTGTTTTAAGCTTATGAATGGTTTCAATCTCCTAGTTGGTAGTTCTCTAATGCTTTGCTCATACTTTGAAAGTAAGTTCTTACCATGCTTGGATCACTAGTTTTTATTTTTGTTACTTGAATTGAACTCTCATGATTTGAAACTTGTCCTATTAAGTGAGAACCCTAACTTGAATTTTTAAATATCATCCTTATGCATTTAAAAATGAACACATGGATTTTAAAATATTTAGGCTCTCTTCTTCCTTTTACCACTCTTTGTGAGCCTAAGTAGAACTCCCACCTTGACCCTTACCTTTCTTTGAAGCCAAGTTTTCGTGTGTGACATCATTGTGAGGCCTCTTCCGGTTTGAACTTAGCATAAAGTGTTACGTTTATGCGACATGATTAGGTTCTCATGTGATTGCTAGCTTTGCATTTTGAAGCTAGATGTGAGCTTAGGATAAGTTTGGGGGATCATTGGGGTTGCTTTCATGTTTATATGCTTTTGGTTTCAAAAGAGTTTGGTTTTTGAAGTAAGAAAAAGGTTTTAAGTGAAAGGTTTTGTGTTTAAAAAGTATAATGCTCCAATAATTTCAGAAGATAGCTCTCTAAAAAAAATATATATATATATATATAAGAGCCTAAGTGCCAAAAAAACAAAATGAGAAGAAAAAAGAAAGAAAAAAAAAGAAAAGAAAATAAGAGAGCTATCAATAAGAAAAAAATAAGGAGCTTAATATTTTTAAAACCTTTTCACTAACCTAAAAGAGTTAGAATGCTTTCTGTTTTGTTTTGCGGATTGCTAAGCTTTTGCATTGGAAAAAAGGGTAGACTCTAAGTGGTGAGTGAGCTTAAATAAAAATAAATGAGAGGGGTTTTATGATCATTGTTAGTTTGCATGGGTAGATGAGTATCTGATCATGTATGCATCAATTGCATTTACCTTTAGCATTATGCATAAAGTTCTTACCATTTTTGAGAGAAACCCTTGTCTTAAATAAAAACCCTTTTTCAAATGAGATCATTCTATGCTCATAGCCTATACCCTTAGCCAAATGTGTTCTGTTTTAAAGTGCATAAGTCTGATTCATGGTTCGGTTATTAATGAATGTTAAAGGATGAGTTTTTTTGATTGCTTGGAATAGGAGAGTCACGATTTGAAATCCTTTGCGTGATGAGTATTGCTAAGTTCTTTGGAGTATGAGTGTGCGCATTGCATTTTAGAACTACTAACTAGGACGTTGAGATTGATTCATTTGAAAAACACCTTTGCAAGAAGCTTAAACCCCCCTTTGTTTCAAAAACCTCTCTCCCTTCTTAGATTTTGTTTGCTTGAGGGCAAGCAAAAGGTAAGTTTGGGGGAGTTGATATAACTGTGTATTCCATGCATTTTGCATACATATAGTTTAGTTTTTCATGCATTTTCATTGCATATTAGGTTAGTTTGCATCGTTTTAGGTCCTAGAGTGTCTTTGCACCAGCATTCGCATGTTTCGTGCATTTTGCATCACAATTCACAATCAGGTTGCTTTCGGTTACTTTGGAGCTATGGAAGATTCGTGGACGTGCTAAGGCTTGTTAAGAGGTTCGTGGACACTTGGAGAAATCAGGATTGCACGCTAAGGACCTGAGATCGAGCAGGAGATATAGCAAGGCAGGTCGATCTAGATGAGATCGGCCAGAAGATCGACTATGGAGATCGATTTGGAGTACGAACGTAGAAGACGCCATCCAGATTGAGGACCGGATCGAGCTTTCAACCCGATCAGCACAAGATCGACTTGGGGATCGACCAAGAGCCACTTGATTCATGACATGATCGACTGCCAGATCGAGCTTCTTGATCGATCCCAGACCAACCTTATCCGTCCAGCCTGTTTTTGGACCGTAGCGAAGGGGGGGACCATTTGCGGTTTGGCTATTTTAGGCAAAAACCAACGATCCCTTTCCTTATCACGTTTTGTCGACTACTTTTCTATCTTCTCTCTCGATTTTAGGCGATTCGCCATTGTTGAACTTCGAGCTTTTTCTTGTTTTTGCTTTTGAATATTGGATCGTTTAAGTTAAGTCAATCGCCTTTCATGTTTAGTTCTTCGTTTACCACATTTTGTACGGTTCGTTTCATGAGTCGCGAGTAGATTTATTGGGTTTTGGGGTTGAGAGGATTCAAGGGGTCGAAAAGGTTTTCAAGTTTGGTGTTTTCTTGTTCTTAAAGGCTTTCTCTTCTAGGATGTCGAGTTCTTAAGGCTTAAAGAGTCTCATGCCAAGATCTTTATGATCAGAGAGAGCTCTTACCTTGACAGGATCCAGAGATCTCTGAAAATCGTATCCTAGAGATTAGTTACTCTTTCCCAAACGCCATAGTAGTTTAGAGGACTAGTTAAGCCGCGTGTTTGAAATATGTTTTCCTTGCCTTTCAATCTCTTCTTCCGCCAAACGCCATGGGTCTGGAGGAGAGAATGAGAGAGTGATCCATACCACACGCCATGGATGGATCTTGTTTTGTTTTCAAGGCTTAGAGAACCTCACAAAGTGAGTAGATCTAAAGTTTTCAAACCAAGCTGAAACCTTTGAAACCCCTGAACGTGAATCTCAATCCTAGACCCTCCTTTTAGCATATCTTAGTCTCTGTTGATCATTCGCTTGTTACTTGCTTGCACCCTGGTCGTTAGATTTACTTTCGCTTAAAACTGCTTTTTAGATTGATTGCTTTTGCTCGATCTAGTGGTCGACCTCGTGGTCGATCCACTAGTCGAATTTTAGTAATTCGTGGCTTTGTATTTTAATTATTCTGTCTTTTCCTGGTGGTAGCTAGATCGTTCCTGGTATTTTTAAAATAGTTTTTCCCTGCATTCTATCATTGCATCTAGTTTTTAGGAATTTCACAAAACCGTCCATCATTTGCTTAGTTTTACAGGATCCTTGCATTCTCACTGACCTTTCTAGCTCCTAGGATTGGATTGACACTTGCTTGCATACTTTACTACAACTAAGTGTTGCATTTGAGTTTTGATAGATCATTGCATACACTCTGCAAAAACTTAGCTCTACTATCTCTCTATTAGATCGGAGAAGATCGACATCATACACCGAGAAGTCATCCATAAACACCTCTACCATCTCTTCTATTAGATCGGAGAAGATCAACATCATACACCGCTGAAACGTAGCCGGTGCGTTACACAGCCCGAATGGCATCCTTCGATAAGCGAAGGTGCCATAAGGGCATGTGAAGGTCGTCTTCTCCTGATCATTTGGATGGATTGGTATTTGGAAAAACCCACTATATCCATCAAGAAAGCAATAGTAAGGGTGATTAGCAAGTCTTTCAAGCATTTGATCAATAAAAGGCAAGGGATAATGATCCTTTCTAGTAGCAAGATTAAGCTTCCTATAATCAATACACATACGGTGTCCAGTAATTGTTCTAGTAGGTATAAGCTCATCTTTGTCATTCTTAATGACCGTGATCCCTAACTTCTTAGGCACCACGTGTACGGGAGAAACCCACGTACTGTCACTTATGGAATAGATCACATCAGCTTCTAGCAGCTTAAGAATCTCTTTCTTAACAACCTCTTTCAAATTAGGATTCAAACGCCTTTGATATTCTATAGAAGAGGCGTTCTCATTATCCAAGTGAATCCTATGAGTGCAAATCATTGGTGAAAGGCCCTTGATGTCACTTAGAGAGTACCCAATGGCCTTCCTATACTTTCTCAACTCAGTTAAGAGCGAGTGCAACTCATCATCACTTAAGTTTTCATTCACAATCACAGGCTAAGTTTCGTTAAGCCCTAAGAAAGCATACCTTAGCCCTTTTAGGAGCTCCTTAAGGTCCACCTTTGGGGCTAAAGCTCGCTCCAATCATCATCGTGGCTGTTGCTGTTGTTTTCCTCCTTGGAACCTTCTGTAGAACCCGAGACATGACCCTTGAGGCTGCTTTCTCCAATCGCTATCCCTTCTGAAATCGAGTCGTCCAATCGATCTTGCTCTCGATGTCGTCTAGATCGAGCAGTTTCGCTTGATTCACTTACTCGATTTAATGTGGATTGAGTGAGAGATCGAGACGCTGAGTCGATCTCCAGATTAGACCCCAAAGTGATCGGAAGGCCTCTCTCGATCTTGGACTCGATTGTTTTCCTGGATCGATCACCCTCCTCGATCTGACTGTCGATTGCTACACCGGATCGAGTTGTGCTCTCGATTGTCTTGTCGATTTGACCCCTGGATCGAGTAATGTCACTGATCTCGGAGTCGATCTCTAGGCAAACGCCTTCATTTTCTAGCACAACCTTCCTTTAATCAAGCAAGTTAACATATTCCTGAGTCCTTTGATCCACGTAACCGAACTCTCCTGGCTCCTTAGTCAATGCCAGCTTCAAATGATCCTCCTGAGCCAACTCTTCTAGCAAGTCATCTGCTAAAGCATCCAACGTTTCAATGTAGAAAGCTTGCCCTTCTATCGTAGGCTTCTTCAAAACCTCATTGATATCGAAGTCCAGCCTTATATCTTTACCCAAGTGCAGAGCAATCTTCCCATTCTTGACGTCTATGATGGCTCCGGCGGTGGCTAAGAACGGTCTACCGAGAATGAGTGGATCCTTAGGTTCTTCATCCATTTCCAACACAATGAAGTCTGTAGGTACGTTTACACCACTGATCCTCACTGGCAAGTCTTCAAGCAAACCCACAGGTAACCTCACACTCATGTCAGCTAGTACCAACGAGATTCTACAATATTTGAAGCGGGTAAAGCCAAGCTTCTTTGCTAGGGAATGAGGCATCAGATTTATACTAGCTCCGAGATCTCATAGGCAACTCTTGAACTCCAAAGGACCTAAAGCGCAAGGTATAGTGAAGCTTCCAGGGTCTCCCAACTTCTTAGGGACTATCTCCTTGTGTATCACAGCACTATATTCCTCACTAAGAACAAGCACTTCCTTGTTTTCCTTATTCTTCTTCACGAGAGTATCTTTGAAGAATTTGGCGCATTTAGGCATCATTGCAAGGCAGTCTATGAGAGGTAGCTTGATCTCTACGTCCTTAAGGTTCTTCTCAAACAAGACTCTATGCTTCTCTATGAGTTGCTTCTTGAAACGGCATGGAAAAGGTAGCTTAGGTACATACGGTGGGGGTACATAAGCATCCTTCTCCTTAGTAGTTTGCTCCGCTTTCTTCTCAACAACCGCTTTCTCATCTCTCCTTGGTCCTTGAATCCAAACATTGTCAAAGTTTATCTCATCATCGGCTGAAAGCTTACCCTCCCCCTCTTGAATTACAACGTCCTCGTTGATCTTGGGAGTAATCGTAGGTGCTAGCTCTTTCCCACTCCTTAGCGTAATGGCATTGGCGTATTCTTTGGGATTCTGCTCACACTTGCCCGGTAAGCTATTCTGACCGCTTGTACTCACCTTTCCCTTCTCTAGCTGCTTGATCTTGTTATTCAAGTTGGTGATCTGAGTAGAGAAATCCGTGAGAGACGAGTCTAAACGAGTGTTCATCTCGGCAAACTTTTGATTTGTAGATGCTTGCCCTTGAATCAATTGTTGAAACATAGCTTGGACAGGATCAACTTGTTGTTGTTGCATCGGTTGTTGTTGAGGTACAAAGCCGGGAGGGTACATTGGCGTATAACCCTTGTTTCCTTGCTGTTGTCCTTGGAAGTTGTTCTGCCCTTGCCCTTGGAAGCCACCACTCGGCTGGAAACCTTTGTTGTATGGTACGAAAGGCTTTGCTTGCTGAGCAGGGTACACTTGATCCTTAGGGTTCGCGACGTTGGTGCTACGGTAGGAAAGATTGTTGTTCTGGTTGTAGCCTTGTGAATACCCTTGAGGTTTGTAGTTGTTTTGACCCGCCACCCAGTTGGCTTCTTCTTGACTCAGCTCAAGCTCCTCTATGGTTTCATCCGCTTCACCAACAAAGTGAACATGCTTCTGATTTGTCAAAACCAACTTGTCAATCTTCTCATGCAATGACTTAAGCTCTTTCTTGTGAGACTCTAGCTCAGAACCTCTCGGTGCACGGTCGTAATCTTCAGCATAGTTGCCGTCACTCAATGCCAAGTTCTCAATCAGCTCCATTCCTTCTTCTACCTCTTGACCAAGGAAGTTTCCCTTACTAGTCGTGTCAAGCAACAAGCGAATCTTTGGTGAAGCTCCGCGGTAGATAGTGCTTAGAAGAGTCTCTTCGCTGAAGCCATGGTGAGGACACTGGATAGTGTAGTCCTTGAACCGCTCCATGGCTTCATTGAACGTCTCATTGTTCCTTTGAGTGAAGCCGCTGATCTCGCTTCGCAGCCTTGCTGTTCTGGTGCTAGAGAAAAACTTTGAGAGGAAAGCCTTCTTACACTCAGCCCAAGATGTAATGGTGCCTTGTGGAAGTGTCTTCTCCCAATGTCTAGCCTTGTCTCCAAGAGAAAATGGAAAGAGACGCAGCTTGAAAGCATCTTCGGATATGCCGTTTATCTTGATCATCCCACATACTTGCTCGAAGTTATCAAGCTGCTCAGCCATCGCTTCAAAATCCACTGAACCTTGCTGAAAAATCTCCTAAAAAGCTCTAGATTGCTCTCGTACTCTTCTTTGTCATGAATGACCAAGTTGATGAATGTTGTCCAAGGGTTGAAGTAGATTATTGTCTCCCCTTGAACGAAGATTCATGTACTTGAGAAACACAAGTTTGGGAGTAGAGAAATTAGTAACCAAAAGAAAAAGAAAGGCTTAGTCTTTACTAAACCCCAAATCTCAATGCTTTCTAAAAACTCCTAAGATGGCAACGGCGCCATTTGATAACAGCTTTTTTATCAATGTAAAAAGAGGGAATAATGCAATGCAACAGGAGGTTATCAAAACTCAAGCAGCACACAGTCGTAGTATAGCATGCAAGAGAAATCAATCCAACCTAGGAGCTAAAAAGTGCAATGAGAATGCAAGGATCGAGTTAAGCTAGGCAAATGATGAACGGTTTTGTGAAAATCCTAAAAACTAAATGCAACGACTAAATGCAAGGCAAAACTATTTTAAAATTACTTGGAACGAGTGAACTACCACGATGAACAAACAGAATGTTTAAAATGCAAAGCTATGAATTTATAAAAATCGAGTAGTGGATCGACCACAAGATCGACCACTAGATCGAGCAACAACGATCGATCTCGTCTAAAAGTTCAAATGCAACGAAACTAATGACCAGGATGCAACAGGTAACAAGCGAATGACTAGCAAAGATGTAAGAATACTAAGTAAGAAGGTATATGGTTGAGATTCATGTTCAAGGGTCACAAAGGTTCAAGCTTGGTTTGAAAACTCTAGATCTACTCACTTTGTGAGATTCTCTAAGCCTTGAAAACAAAACAAGATCCATCCATGGTGTGTGGTATGGATCACTCCTTCATTCTCTCCACAAGACCCATGGCGTTTGGCGGAAAAAAGAGATTGAAGGGTAAGGAAATCAGATTTCAAACACGCAGCTTAACTAGTCCCCTAAACTACCTTGGCGATTGGGAAACGGTAACTAGTGTCTAGGATGTGATTTTCAGTGACCTATGGATCCTGTCAAGGTAAGAGCTCTCTCTGATCATAAAGATCTTGACATGAGACTCTTTAAGCCTTAAGAACTCTGTCCCAGATGACTATTTCAAGCCTATTTACTCTTTTTTCTTTTTATGATTCATCAGAAGTCTGTTTTCTCCATTTTCGGCAAGTGGACCAGTTTCAGATCTTCAATTGGGATATCTTTTAGGGAATGAGATACAAGTAACAAAGGCTTCTCCTTGTACTATTATGAGTCCCAGATGACTATTTCAAGCCTATTTATTCCATTTTCTTAAAATGATTCATCAGAAGTCCGTTTACCCTATTTTCAGCTAGTAGACCAGTTTCGGATCTCTTCTACAGAATGAGATCCAAGTAATAAAGGCTTCTCTTTGTACTATTATGAGTCCCAAATGAAATTTTCTAGCCTATTTACTCCATTTTCTTTGTATGATTTATCAGAAGTTCGTTTTCTCCATTTTCGGCTAGTAGACCAGTTTTGGATCTTGATTTGGGATCTCTTCTACGGAATGAGATACAAGTAATAGAGGCTTCTCCTTGTACTATTATGAGTCCCATAAGACTATGTCAAGCCTATTTACTCCATTATCTTTGTATGATTCATCAGAAGTCCGTTTTCTTAATTTTCGGCTAGTTGACCAGTTTCGGATCTTTATTTGGGATCTCTTCTACAGAATGAGATACAAGTAATAGAGGCTTCTCCTTGTACTATTATGAGTCCCAGATGAAATTTTCGAGCCTATTTACTCCATTTTCTTTGTATGATTTATCAGAAGTCCGTTTTTCCTATTTTCGGCAAGTAGACCAGTTTCGGATCTTCATTTGGGATATCTTCTAGGGAATGAGATACAAGTAATAGAGGCTTCTCCTTGTACAATTATGTGTCCCAGATGACTATGTCAAGCCTATTTACTCCATTTTCATTGTATGATTCATCAGAACTCCGTTTTCCCCATTTTCGGATAGTAGACCAGTTTCAGATCTTTATTTGGGATCTCTTCTACAGAATGAGATACAAGTAGTAGAGGCTTCTCCTTGTACTACTATGAGTCCCAGATGAAATTTTCAAGCCTATTTACTCCATTTTCTTTGTATGGTTTATCAGAAGTCTGTTTTTCCTATTTCCGGCAAGTAGACCAGTTTCGGATCTTCATTTTGGATATCTTCTAGGGAATGAGATACAAGTAATAGAGGCTTCTCCTTGTACTATTACGAGTCCCAGATGACTATTTCAATCCTATTTACTCCATTTTCTTTGTATGATTCATCAGAAGTCCGTTTTCCCCATTTTCGCTTAGTAGACCAGTTTTGGATCTTGATTTGGGATCTCTTCTACATAATGAGATAAAAGTAATAGAGGCTTCTCCTTGTACTATCATGGGACCCAGATGACTATTTCAAGCCTATTTACTCCATTTTCTTTGTATGATTCATCAGAAGTCTGTTTTCCCCATTTTCGGCAAGTAGACCATTTTCAGATCTTTATTTAGGATCTCTTCTAGGGAATGAGATACAAGTAATAGAGGCCTCTACTTGTACTATTATGAGTCACAGATGACTATTTCAAGCCTATTTACTACATTTTCTTTGTATGATTCATCAAAAGTCCGTTTCCCCCATTTTCGGCTTGTAGAGCAGTTTTGGATCTTGATTTGGGATCTCTTCTACATAATGAGATAAAAGTAATAGAGGCTTCTACTTGTACTATTATGAGTCCCAGATGACTATTTCAAGCCTATTTACTCCATTTTCTTTGTATGATTTATTAGAAGTCTGTTTTCCCCATTTTCGGCAAGTAGACCAGTTTCGGATCTTTATTTGGGATATCTTCTAGGGAATGAGATACAAGTAATAGAAGCTTCTACTTGTACTATTATAAGTCTCAGATGACTATTTAAAGCCTATTTTTTCAGTTTATTTGTATGATTCATCAGAAGTCCGTTTTCCCTCGTTCTTCCTCGGCGGATCGAGTGCTTCGTTCGATCTTGGAGTCGATCTTTGGAGGATCGAGTGGTGGAATCGATCTGACTCTTGCTCTGCATGGCGTCATTTACGTCCGTACTCCTTGATCGATCGCTTCACTCGATCTCCGTCTCGATCAGTTTCCTTAGATCGGATGGACTGCTCGATCTTCTGGTCGATCTCATCTAGATCGACCGGCCATGCTCGAACCTCCTCTCGATCTCTGGTCCTTAGCAAGCATTCCTGAATTCTCTAAGTCCCACAAACTTCCTCACGAGCCTCAGCACGTCCACGAACCCTCCATGACTCCAATGTAGCCGAAAACAACCTGTATGCCATGCAAAATGCAAGAAATATGCATATGCTAGTGCAAGAACACTCTAGGACCCAAAGTGATGCAAACTAACCTAAAATGCAATGTATATGCGTGAGAAACTAACTTATATGTATGCAAAATGCATGGAATATGCAGCTATATCAGTTTTTAAATGCTAAAAGGAGGATACAAGGTTAAGGGTCATGTTAAGAAGGTTCAAGATTCAAGCTTGGGTTATGAAAACATTAGATCTACACATTTAGTGCTATCTCTAAACCTTGAGAAGCTAAAAGAGGTTTATCCATGGCGTGTGGTATAAACTCTTTCCTCAACCTGAGCAGTTGATCTCTTACTCGATCTTCACCGTAGAACGTCTTCTCTCGCTCGATCTTTGGGTCGATTCTGTCGGATGGATCGAGTGCTTCTATCGTTCTTCTAATCGATCCCAGGATGATCGAGTCGTGAACTCAATCTGGCTCTCATTCTGCATGGCTTAGTTCACGTCCGTACTCACGATCGATCACCTAGGTCGATCTTGACCTCGATCCCTTCCTTGAAACGACTCGGGCTTAGTCGATCTTCTGGTCGATCTCATCTAGATCGACCTGCCTAGCTCGATCTTTCTCTCGATCTTGGTCCTTTTGCTGAATGGCTGAGTTCTCCCAAGTGTCCATAAGCTTCCTCTCGATCCTTAGCACGTCCACGCAGCCTCCATAGCTCCAGTGTATCCAAAACAACCTGAATATGATGCAAGAATGCAAGAAATATGCAAATGCTAATGCAAAGTGCATTTAGGACCTAAAATGAGACAAATGGTGCAAACCTAGCCTATTATGTAAGATGAATACATGAAAACTACTCTAAATGCATGCTAAATATGTGAAATATATGAGTATATCAACTCCCCTAAACTTGCCTTTTGCTTGTCCTCAAGCAAACAAAATTCAAGAAAGGAAGAGAGGTTTTAAAAGTGGGAGCTCAAATTCCTTGACAAGTGTTTTTTAAATGAATCAATTCAATGGTCCTAGTTCTTTATCATAAGATGCAATGCACAAACTCATACTCCAAAGAACTTAGCCATATTCATCACATCTTGAATCTCAAATCATGACTCTCATATTCCAAACAATTCAAGAATCCTAACCTTTAACATTCATTAAGATCAAACCGTGAATCACATTCATGTATTTTAAAACCGAATACATTTGGTTTAGGGACAAAGGTTATGAGATAGAAAATGATCCCATTTAAGTGGGTATATCAAGCAATGGGTTATCTCAAAAAGGGTTGAACTTATGCATAATGCTAAAGGTAAAGGCAATTGATGCATACATGACTAGACTGTCATCTACCCATATGCACTAACAATGATCCTAAACCCTCTCTCATTAAATTTTTCTTCTTTTTCTTTTCAAGCTCACTCACCCTCTAGAGACTACCCATAAAGAACCAGGCAAGACGCCAAGGATTACCCAAATAAACACAAATCTCAACCTTCTTATAACTAGTGGGATGGTCTTATACATAAACTTAGCTCTTTTCTTTTTATTTTAATAGCTCTCTTCTCAAATATCTATATTTTTTCTTTTCTTTAAACATTTGGCCTTTGGCTCTTTTCATTTTTTTTTTCTTTTTGAGAGCTATCTCTTTTCTTTTAAACTAGAGCTTTTATACAAAACATTTCAAGACCACCCACTTAAAACTATGAAACCCATTTAAACCAAGTTCCCAATATCAACCTCTTTTTAAACTGAAACAAGTAAGCAAATCATCAACACCCATGAATCCCCGCCCCAAAACAAGCCTAAAACTAGCTTCAAAATGCAAAGCTAGCATCAATATGAGAGCCTAATCATGTCGCCTAAACCTAACACTTTATGCCAAGTTCAAACCGAAAATAAGGCCTCACAAAATCACACACAAAATATTTGGCTTGAAAGGAGGGTAAGGGTCAAGGTGAGGAGTTTTATTCAGGCTTACAAGAGAGTGGTGAAAGGGAGTAAGAAAGCCTAAATATGTATATGTGATCCATGTATCCTTTTTCAAATGCACAAGTATGATAATTCAAAAATTCAAGTTAAGGTTCTCACTTGATAGGAAAGGATTCAATTCATGAGTGTTCAACTTAAGCCACGAAAATCAAAACAAATGATCCAAATATGGTTAGAGCTTACTTTCAAAGTTTGAACAAAAAATCAAAGAACAACTAACTAGGGCCTTGAAAACATTCATGAGCTTAAAACACTTTTCAAGAAAAACTTTCACCCCTTATGCAAATGCAAGCAACCTAAATGATTAAAATTCTAGACTCAATCCAAAAATGTTTAACAATGCAAATGCAAGCTACATGATTTTTTTTGAAAATTTTTTTTAAAATTTTTTTATGATTTTTTGTATTTTTCTATGCCTAAGATGATGCATGAAGACTCAAGTATGATATATCAAAATAAGATCCAAATCAAACATGTCAAACCACACACTCTCCCCCAAACTTGAATGACATCATCGCGCTATCAAACAAATTCGAGAGGAGATCAAAACAGAAAGCAAAAAATGAAAAGGATGCATGATATTTACAAGGGTTGTGTGTTGGTACCTTGGAGCTAGGCACGGCTGGAGCTTGAGGATGCTCCAGTACTCCTGCTCTTTCTAGGAATGTCGTGGGTGATTTCCTTGCCCTTCCCCTTGCTTGCGCCTTCTTGTAGAGAAAGGCGTGCGGCTTGATTGTCGCCGTGGGGCTCACGGATCTCCACACCTCCGGTTGATCTTCTTCGCTTCTCCGGTTGCTCAACCTCTTCACTTGAAGACGCCTCAGATGAGCTTCTTTGTAGGTCCTTGATCTTCTTTGCCAACTTCTTAATCATTTTCCCTTGCCATTTCTTGACTTTGCGCTGGATCTCCACAACTGAAGCAAGGAACTTCTCGGCTTTAGTTCTCGGCTTATAGTCTAGCCTTGGAAGATCAAAGCTCAGCTGCATTGCAGCATCTGAAGGAGGCGACTCTGAAGGTGCTCGAGCGATCTGAGGTGGTGCAGCCGTGCCTCCTATAGGTACAAAACATTCCTCCTCACTTGGCAAGAACTCGATGGTTCCCATGCTTTCTAGGTTCGTCTCTTCTTGGTTCGGCAAGATGAACACCTTCTTCTCATGCTCACAGTTGTAGAACAAGTAAGCATAGAATCCTGGAGCTGGTGTAGGACCCAAGGAGTCAGTGTTACGCATGTAGGTCTCGTCCATGTAGGCTCTCTCCGCGCAAGGCTCAAACTCCTGAAGAGGTACTCCGGCTTGTATAAACAACGGTGTGAGGAAGCCTCCAATGAGTGCAGAGCTCGCCTTACACCTCAACGCCCATGCCTTGTACTTGACCAAAGAGGAGGCCAAGATACAACCATAGTTGACGTCATTTCCAAGATCATCCTCCATTGGCTCATCATTCTTCGCTCTATCGCACAAGATCTTCTTAATCCCTTGGAAGAGGAAGCACAACTCATTCTTGGTAACCGTTGGAGCCATGGATCTCCCACTGAAAGTGTTGGCTAAGAGTTTGAGGGCATATCTGAGCACGGGGTTGCGGACCTTCTTGATCTTGGCGGTGTTGGATTTGTAGTCATCATCGCAGATCAAGTCCCAAAGGTCGTTGGCGGATTTGAGCTGAGGGAACTCCACTTGCTTGGCCGCAGCATTAAGACCGTAGGCTTGGCATAGCTCGCTGATGGAGAGGTGGTAAGCTTGCCTCCTGATCTTGAACGTGAGGTGACCTTTGGAGGGAGCTGTGATAAACACTTTCTTAGCAAGGGTGAAAATGCAATGAGGTTATCAAACTCAAATGCAAGACATGTTGTAGTACAGCAAGCAAGAGAGAGTCAATCCATGCCTATGATGATAGAGACTGCAAAGAGAATACAAGAACTAATGCAAATCCAAGCGAAACGAGATGATTTATGAGAAAATCTCTAAAAACTAGATGCAGCAACTTAAATAGAATGCAACCTGTTTTAAAAATACTCGGAATGAAGGAACTACCACGAGGAACAAACAGATTAATTAAAAGACAAAGCTTCGAATTACTAAAATTTGACTAGTGGATCGACCATGAGATCGACCACTAGATCGAGCAATAACAAACGATCTCGTCTAAAATTGCAAGAACAGTGAAACTAACGACCAGGATGCTATCAAAGATCAAGCGAATGACGAGATAAGATGTAAAGATGCTAAAAGAAAGGGCCTAGGGTTGAGATTCATGGTCAGGGGTTTCAAAGGTTTGACTTTGGGTTGAAAATTTTAAATCGACTCACTTTGTGAGGATCTCTAAGCCTTGAAACCTAAGCAAGATCTATCGGTGGCTTTCAGTATAGATCACTCCTTCATCCTCTCCTCCAAACCCATGGCTTTTGGTGGAAAGAGAGGTCGAAGGGCATGGAAAGCAGATTTCAAATGAATGGCTTAACTAATCCCCCAAACTTCCATGGCTTTTGGGAAGGGGTAACTAGTCTCTAAGGTGTGATCTTCCGAGGCTCCTGAATCCTGTCAAGGTAAGGAACCTCTCGGATCATGAAGCTCTTGGCGTGAGAGTCTTCAAGCATTGAGATCTCAACACCTTAGAAGAGATAGCCGTTGAAAACGCTTAGAAAAAACCCCAAGATCGAAACCCTTTAGACCCCTTAATCCTCTCAACCCCAAACCCAAATAAACTACTCACTACACATAAAGTAAATCAAGCAAAGCATGTAAAAAGAAACGATGAACATGAAAAGAAAACTGGATTAAGACGGAAATGATTCGATTACAAAGGTTAAGAAAAACTCAAGTTCGACAACGGTGTTCTTCACTAAAAACAGAGAGAAAACATCAAGAAAAAGATAAGGATTGAAAGTTGTGTGGGAAAAGGACGTCGCCGCCTTCCCAAAATAGCCAAAACAAGCTGATGGTCCCCCCCTCGCTAGCGGCCAAAAGTGGTTGAAGGACAGAGATCGACTCCAGGATCGAGCGGTTCTCTCGATCATATCCGGACATCGTGTCTTCGGCTCGATCTGGGTCTCGATCATCATCGGCGAATCGAGTGTTGCATCCGATCTCGGTATCGATCTTCGGGTGGATCGAGTGATGTACTCGATCTGACTCTCGCTCTGCATGGCGTCATTTACGTCCGTACTGTTTGATCGACTGCTTCACTCGATCTTTGTCTCCATCTTCTGGTCGATCACCTCCTAGATTGACCAGCCATGCTCGATCTGCTCCTCGATCTCTGATCCTTAGCATATATCCGAGCTCCCACGAACTGCTACATCAGCCTCAACATGTCTACGAACCTCCACGACTCCAAAGCAGCCAGAAACAACCTGAATGTGATGCAAAATGCAAGAAACATGCGTATGCTGGTGCAAGAATGCTCTAGGACTCTAAGTGATGCAATCTAATCTAAAATGTGATACAAATGCATGAAAAACTAACTAATGAGTATGCAAAATGTATGCAATATGCAGTAACATCAACTCCCCCAAACTTACTTCTTGATTGCCCTCAAGCAACAGAAAATAAGTAAGGAAGAGAGGTTTTCCGGAAAACGAATGGGGGTTTAGACTTCTTGCAAAGGTGCCTTTCAAATGAATCAATCTCAATGTCCTAGTTAACAGTTCTAAAATACTATGCTTACACTCATACTCCAAAGAACTTAGCCATACTCATCACACAAAGAAATTCAAATCATGACTCTCCTATTCCTAACAATCAAAGAAACTCATCCTTTAACATTCATTAACATTAGAACCATGAATCAAACTTATGCACTTTAAAGCAAAACACATTTGGCTAAGGGTGAAGGTTATGAGCATTGAATGATCTCATTTGAAAAGAGTTTAAAATTAGAACAAGGGTTTCTCTCAAAAATGGTTGAACTTGTGCATAATGCTAAAGGTAAAGACAATTTATGCATACATGATTAGATTCTCATCTACCCATGTAAACTAACAAACGATCCTAAACCCCTCTCATTTAACAAATTTTATCCTCACTCACCACTTAGAGTCTACCCTTTTTATTCACAAAACTTAGCAATCCCCAATTCGAAACAAAAACATTTTTAAACTTTTTAGGCTAGTGAAAAGGTTTTGAAAATAACTTTGCTCTTTAGATATTTCTTATTGGTAGCTCTCTTATTATTATTTTTTTCTTTTTATTTTTATTTTTTTATTTTTATTTTTATTTGACAATTAGGCTCTTTTATTTCTTTTTCTTTTCTTTTTTTTTTTTATGGGAGAGCTACCTCCTGAAATTTATTAGAGCATACTTAGTTTTTAAACACAACCTTTCACTTAAACCCATTTCTTTCTTTAAAACACAAAGTTCCTTGAAACCGAGAACAAATAGGAAAGAAAGCAACCCCAATGATCCCCCAAACTTATCCTAAGCCTATACCTAGCTTCAAAATACAAAGCTAGCAATCATATGGAAACCAAATCATGTCGCCTAAACCTAACACTTTATGCCAAGTTCAAACCGAAAGCAAGGCCTCACAAAGATGTCACACAAGAACATTTGGCTTCAAAGAAGGGTAAGGTTCAAGGAGGGAGTTCTACTTAGGCTCACAAAGAGTGGTAAAAAGGAAGAAGAGAGCCTAAATATTTTAAAACCATGTGTTCATTTTCAAATGCATAAGGATGATAATTAGAATTTTAAATTTGAAATCATGAGAGTTCAATTCAAGCCACGAAAATCCTAACAAGTGATCCAAGCATGGTAAGAACTTACTTTCAAAGCATAGGCAAAGCATTAGAGAACTACTAACTAGGGCATTGAAACAATTCATAAGTAAAAACACCTTTTTAAGAAACTCTAACCCCTTATGCAGAATGCAAACAACCTAGATGCTATGAGAAACTCTAGACTCAATCCTAACATGATGAATGCAACTACATAAATCTTTGAAAATTTTTTTAAAACTTTTACCAATTTTTCATGAACTAAAGACTCAAGGTTGCTAAAGGAAAATAAGATCACAGAACACAAGTCAAATCACACATGTACTCCCTCAAACTTGCTTGACACCGTCCCGGTGGCAAACTCATTCGAAGGAGTAGCAAAACACAAAGCAAAAATAAGCAAATATGAGCGGTTATGTACAATGGAAGAAGGTTGTTACCTCTGGTCTAGTCTCGGCTGGAACTTGAGGATGTTCCAGAGGAGCTAGAGACTATGGTCTTGCCTTTGTTGGCTGGTTCTTGGAGAGAGTGGCGCGCCGGCTGAGTGCTGCTTCCTTGGGTCTCGCGGATGATAACTCCACCGGTTGAGAGCCTTCTCATCTCGGGTTGTTGCACCTCTTGACTTGCAGCTTTCTTAGGTGAGCCTCCCTGAAGTGCTTTGACTTTCTTTCCAAGCTTCTTGAGCATCTTGCCTTGCCACTTGTTGATCTTCCTTTGCATCTCCACAACAGATGCTAGGAACTTCTCAGTTTTTGTCCTCGGCTCAAAGTCTAACTTTGGAAGTGTGTAGGCCTCGGGCATCTCATCTTCCGTGGCTAGAGACTCGGACCTTTGACGAGGGGCAATCGCTGAAGCAGCTGGTCCTCCTAGAGGGGCAAAGCATTCTTCCTCCGTGGGCAAGAACTCGATGTTCCCAACACCAAGCAGCTCGGTTTCATCTTTGTTGGGCAGGATGCACACTCTCTTCTTGTCTTCGTCGTCTATGAAGAGGTAGGCGTAGAACCCTTCTGCTGGCGTGCGTCCCAAGCTGCCAGTATTCCTCATGTATGCCTCGTCCATGAAAGCTCTGGCTGGTACATGGGCGAAGTCGTGAATGGGCACACCAGCTTGCAAGAACAGAGGACTGAGGAAACCGCCAATGTAAGAGGAAGTTGCCTTGCACCGCAAGGCATAAGCCTTATATTTCACCAAGGAAGCCGCAAGCACACATCCGTAGTTCACTTCATCGCCGAGTTCATCCTCCATAGGCTCGTCATTTGCATCCGGATCACACACCAAGTGCTTCACACCTCGGAACAGGAAGCACAGCTCTGTCTTCGTGACCGTAGGAGCAACAGATCTTCCACTAAACGTGTTGGCGATCAGTTTCAGAGTGTACCTCAGCACCGGGCTTCTTACTCGCTTGATCTTGGCGGTGTTGGCTTTGTAGTCTTCATTGCTGATCAGGTCCCAAAAGTCGTCGGCTTTCTTGAAGGCGGGGAACTCGACCTTGTAGGCATCCGCGTTGAGACCATAAGCTTGGCATAGCTCAGGGATGGAGAGTGTATAGGCTTGACGGCCAACCTTGAAGTAGAGGCGACCTTGAGAAGGGACGGGTGTGCTAGGATTCTCGTAACGGAACTCCAACGTGGCAAGGAAGTCTATTGTCACTTCTGGAATGGTTGGGCAATCCATCCATGACAGACATCTTAGGCCAATGTTCTTGAGGAGTTGGTCGAAATCCCCAAGAATCCCTAGCTTGGACAACAGCTCTCGATCAGCAAACTTGGTAGGCTCAAACCGAAGCCTTTCCAGCCGTTTCTTGTCCCTCTTCTCATCCTTAGTCCATCTGACCCTCTCTTGAACTGCCACATCTTGTCATTCTCCTTCTTGTGCTGTCTCTTCTCTTGTTCTCTTGGGGGCCATTGTTCCTGAAACAAGTTTCTAAGGAAGTTTGATAAGCAAAACGGCGGTTTGATGAGAATGAGAGAAGAGAAGGAGAGAACTTATAAAAACTACCCTAGAATTTTGGGGAATTAATAAAAATTATAGCTAAATAAAGGAGAATCATATCTTTAGATACTGAAAAATCTAGAATTATTCCTTTTACTTAGCTAGTTTTTAAAAATCAAAACTGACCCTATATTCTAGAACAATATCTTGCAAATTTAAAGGAAATTTTCCTAAAAATAAATCATTAAATTTTGAAAATACCTTGGCAAGAAATGTAAGAGATCTTTGCTAGTTTTTGAAAACCGAAACTCTCACTCTCTTTGTTTAAAATTTTCGAGAAAAACAGGAATGAGAAGGTGAGAGGTTGTTGAAATATTTAAAGACTAGCAAAGAGCAAAACAATGGGTAGTAAAAGTGGCTTTTCTAACAAAGTCTTGGTCAAGGCACATCTTTCATGGTCAAAGATGCTTGCCATGACCAAGTTTTGAATTTAAAAGTTGGAGGGAAAGGAGTAAAGAAGGGAAAGAAAATGTTACCTCAGCATGAGATCGAGTCCATTTGGTCGATCTAGGACTCGATCTCATGCCCATAATGGCTTAGATCGAGAGGGTTACTTGATTTGAGACTCGATTCATGGTGAATCAAGTCTCGGATCGATTGGCTCTCTCGATCATTGAGATGTTGGCTCCACGGCTAAGTCCTCATGATCGAGCTATGTCCTCGATTTAGGGGTCGATTTGGCATAGATCGAGTGATGGATCGAGTCGAGTGATCGATCTGTTTTCAACAGATTTTCCCGAGAGAAATTAGATCGGTCGATCCGTTTTGGATCGATCGATCCGTTTTGGATCGATCGATCCTTTTTCGTCAAGGTCAATCTGTCACTCGTTATCGTCTAGATCGACTGGCTCCTCTCGATTCACTGACTCGATCTAGCAAAGATCGAGTCAGGATCAGTCGATCTAGCACTCGATCTCTAGCCTTATCTTAACCCCTATCGCCTCTTTTAGACTTCAAGATCAAGGTTTAGACTCCTCATACCTGTTCCTACACATTTGCAGAATAAAAACATAAAACCGAAAGGGAAATAAAGCAGAAATATGTACAAGATAAACATGGGAATGCCTCCCAAGTGCGCTTTCTTTAATGTCTTTAGCTAGACCTTACTTGGTTTAAGCGGATGGTGGGTCTTCGAGAAGCACCGAGGTACTCTCCTTGTCATAGCCGTCTGCCAAGTAAGGCTTGAGTCTGTGTCCGTTGACGGTGAATGCACTGCCACTTTTTCCCATCAGAGTAACTGCTCCATAAGGCAACACTTCTTGAATCACGAACGGTCCGCTCCACCTTGACTTCAGCTTGCCCGGGAAGAGTTTGAGTCTCGAGTTGTACAGCAACACTAAACCTCCTTCCTTAAGCTCCTTGGCAACCAACTTCTTGTCATGAGTCTCCTTAGTCCGCTCCTTGTATATCTGAGAGCTCTCGTAAGCGTTCAGCCTTAACTCATCCAGTTCGTGTAGCTGAATAAGGCGCCTCTCCTGAGCAGTCTTGAGGTCAAAGTTCAGCTTCTTCACAGCCCACAACGCACGGTGTTCCAGCTCAACCGGGAGATGATAGCCCTTGCCATAGAGTAGAGTGAAAGGAGTTGTACCAATCGGTGTTTTGAAGCCGGTACCGTAGGCCCAATGAGCGTCGTCCAGCTTCACTGCCCAGTCATTCCTTGTTGCTCCGACGGTCTTCTCTAGTATAGCTTTGATTTGCCGGTTGGAGACTTCCACTTGACAGCTTGTTTGAGGATGATACGGTGTAGCCACCTTATGCTTAACTCCAAACTTTCTCAAGAGGTTCTCAAAAACCTTGTTTATAAAGTGGCTTCCCCCATCGCTTATAACCACCTTAGGTACTCCAAACCTCGGGAAGATGATACTCTTGAACAGCTTGATTACCACCTTGGAGTCATTTGTAGGGGAAGCAACAGCCTCAACCCATTTAGAGACATAATCCACTGCTACTAAGATGTATTTGTTGCCATATGAAGAAGGAAATGGCCCCATGAAGTCTATGCTCCACGCGTCGAACACGTCAACCTCGAAGATGGGAACTTGAGGCATTTCGTTCCTCTTTGTGATATTCCCTGGTCGTTGACATGCCTCACAGCTCTTCACAAACTCGTGTGCATTTTTAAAAATGGACGGCCACCAGAAACCGGCTTGCAACACTTTCGTGGCAGTCTTGAATGAGGCGAAGTGTCCTCTGTAGGAAGAGCCATGGCAATGGATAGAGGATGTCCCTAGCTTCTTCCTTTGTAACACATCTCCGGTACAAACTGTCTACTCCTCTCATGTATAAGTAGGGCTCGTCCCAAAAGTAATCACTAGCCTCTCTCATAAACCGCTTTTTGTGATTGCTGTTGAGATGTGTTGGCTCCTCACCACACGCTAGATAGTTCACTACATCAGCATACCACGGTAGATCCTATTCTTTGAAACTCAACACCTCCTCAAACCTCCCTTCTAGCTTTCCACAAACAGCCGTGGTAATCGCCATGAGCTGCTCTTCTGGAAGAGAATCATCTAAGGGGAGAGACTCTTTGATCCTCAGTCGTGAGAGATGGTCAGCGACTCTGTTTTCTATTCCTTTCTTGTCTTTAATCTCTATGTCAAACTCCTGGAGTAAGAGAATCCATCTTAAGAGCCGAGGCTTAGTGTCTTTCTTCGAGTAGATGTATCGCAAAGCAGCGTGATCCGTGTATACAATAGCCTTGGAACCAACGAGATATGATCTGAACTTCTCAAAGGCGAACACTACTGCAAGCAACTCCTTCTCCGTAGTGGTGTACCTTGTTTGCGTGTCATCCAAGGTTCTTGAAGCATAGTAAATCACGTGCAGCTTCTTGTCTTTCTTCTGACCAAGAACGGCTCCTACGGCGCAGTCACTAGCATCACACATGATCTCAAAGGGAAGAGACCAGTCTGGTGCTTGGACTATAGGAGCTGATGTAAGGGCTTCCTTGATGGTCACGAAAGCTTTCAAACACTCCTCATCAAACACAAACTCAACTTCCTTGCACAACAACCGTGTAAGAGGGCGTGCAATCTTGGAGAAATCTTTGATGAAGCGCCTATAGAACCCTGCGTGTCCCAAGAAGCTTCTGACTCCCTTTACATTAACCGGCGGCTCAAGACCCATCATGACTTCCAATTTAGCCTGATCAACCACAATGCCCTTCTCTGATATCTTATGACCAAGCACGATCCCTTCCTTAACCATAAAGTGGCATTTCTCCCACTTCAGCACTAAGTTTGTCTCTTCACAACGTTTTAGTACCCTGCAAAGATTCAACAAACACGCAGAAAAGGATGCAACATAGACAGAGAAGTCATCCATGAACACCTCTACCATCTCCTCTATAAGATCGGAGAAGATCGACATCATACACCGCTGAAACGTAGCCGGTGCATTACACAATCCAAACGGCATCCTTCAATATGCAAAGGTACCGTAGGGACACGTGAAGGTCGTCTTCTCCTGATCATTTGGGTGAATTGGTATCTGAAAGAAACCGCTATACCCATCGAGAAAACTGTAGTAAGGGTGATTAGCAAGTCTCTCAAGCATTTGATCAATAAAAGGCAAAGGGAAATGGTCTTTCCTAGTCGCAAGGTTGAGTTTCCTATAATCAATACACATCCTATGTCCAGTGATGGTTCTAGTAGGAATAAGCTCATCCTTTTCATTCCTTATGATCGTGATCCCTCCCTTCTTAGGCACCACGTGTACAGGAGAAACCCACGTGCTGTCACTTATGGGATAGATCACGTCAGCCTCTAATAGCTTAAGGATTTCTTTCTTAACAACCTCTTTCAAATTAGGATTCAAACGCCTTTGATGTTCTATAGAAGAGGCGTTCTCATTATCCAAGTGAATCCTATGAGTGCAAAGCGTTGGTGAAAGGCCCTTGATGTCACTTAAAGAGTACCCAATGGCCTTCCTATACTTTCTCAGCTCAGTCAGGAGCGAGTGCAACTCATCATCACTTAGGTTTTCATTCACAATCACGGGATAGGTGTTATTAGGCCCTAAGAAAGCATACCTTAGCCCTTTTGGGAGCTCCTTAAGGTCCACCTTTGGGGCTAACAGCTCACTCCAGTCATCCTCGTGGCTGTTGTTGTTGCTTTCCTCCTTGGAACCCTCCTTTGAACCCGAGGCATGGCCCTTTAGACTGCTTTCCTCCATCGCTATCCCTTCTGAAATCGAGTCCTCCAGTCGATTCTCCTCTCGATGTCGTCTAGATCGAGCCATTTCGCTCGATTCACTTACTCGATTTGATGTGGATCGAATAAGGGATCGAGACGCTGAGTCGATCTCTTGATTGGACCCCAAAATGATCAGGAGGTCTCTATCGATCGCTGACTCGATTGTTTTTCCTGATCGAGCATGCTTCTCGATCTGTCCGTCGATTGTTGCACCGGATCGAGTTGTGTTCTCGATTGCCTTGTCGATTTGACTCCTGGATCGAGTGATAGCGTCGATCTCGGGGTCGATCTCTAGGCAGCAACCTTCATCATTCTTAACCATTCTCCTAGAATCCAGCAGGTTGACGTACTTGATAGGGTCAGGTTTTACCCAAATAAAACTAATGCAAGTGCACAGCAAAAGCAGTTGTAGTACAAGGGGTTATCGAATCCCAAGGGAGTATGTAAACCACACTAGCGATTATAGATTCAGATTAAGCTAAGCGATAAATAATCAATGTAATGCAAAACAGTAAAATAAATGCAAGAGGGCGTTTTTATGCTTGTTCTTAAAGTTCAGAAGGCTAAAGACGCTAAGTCAGGACAGTTTGCAGGTTGAATCCGAGAGTGTAGAATGCATGCAATCAGGAATGAATTAAAACCATCTTGAACATGAATCACAAAGATATAACTAATCAATTCTCATTGCAGAAGTTATCTATGTCTAAATCACAGAGTTTCAAATCTCTTTGCAAACCCTAACAACCTAAACATGCAGTAATGATCAGGTTCAATTGTTCACAAAACTCCTAAGCCAAATCTCTTTGTACTAGGGCGTTTTGCTCATCTAATACTAGTTCAGGTGAATAATAATGCTCTCACATCTATCAAAAACCTAGGGTTTCAAAATCCAGATGATGTGTCTAAGAAATCGATATGAATGCAAGCACAGATGAAGAACCAATGAATTTCCTATAAGTTTTTAGCAATTCTACAAACTCTTCTTCAACCTTTGAAAAGCCCTAACTTAACTAACAAACTACTCAGACATGGTGATTTGAGAAAACATCATGAAAAGAATAGATTGCATAAAAGAAATAAGAAGTAGAAATAAAGGAGTTCAAAATCTGCTCTGAAGGAGTCTGATTTGTCTCTCCAAAAGCTCTGCTACAAATCTCTCTCTAAAGCTCTCAAAAATAATAAGATACAAGATATCTGCCAAAAGAATGGCTGAAAAACCTAATATACAAGCTAAAACACGATCTGGGGTCTTTTTGCAAATACTGGAACTTTTGGGCCAAAACTGTAATTTCTTCCCAATCTTTTAAAAACAGGCCACGACCTTCTTCCTTGGTGGGTGACGAGCGTCACCAGCTTGGTGACGAGCGTCACCCATATGCATACTTTTCTGCTTCGAGCTTGGTACTTCGTGGCTTCCACTCAGAATGCTCCAAAAGGTTCTAAAATCTCCAATTATGCTCCAGACATGCTATAACCTGTAAAGACTCTTCTAGGATTCTAAAAAGACCAAAAAGACTCAATAAAAAGGATTTATATCATGGTTAAAAACTATAAAAACCATGATATATCAGTACTCCTGGGTCCTCTGGTCCACATAGCCAAACTCCCCTGGCTCCTTAGTCAGTGCTAGCTTCAGATGGTCTTCTAGAACCAGCTCTTCCAGCAACTCATCCGCTAAAGCATCCATCGTTTCAATGTAGAAAGCTTACCCTTCAATGGTCGGCTTCTTCAGAACCTCATTGATGTCGAAGTCAAGCCTTATCTCCTTTCCCAAATGCAAGGCAATCTTCCCATTCTTCACATCTATGATAGCCCCGGCGGTTGCTAGGAATGGTCTCCCTAAGATGAGTGGATCCTTAGGCTCTTCGTCCATCTCCAACACGACAAAGTCCGTAGGCACGTTCACGCCACTGATTCGCACCGGTAAATCTTCAAGCAACCCCACTGGCAGCCTCACACTCCTATCAGCCAGTACCAACGAGATCTGACAGTCTTTGAAACGAGTAAAGCCAAGCTTCTTAGCCACGGAGTGAGGCATCAGGTTTATGCTAGCTCCGAGATCACATAAGCAACTTTTGAACTCTAGAGGACCTAAAGCGCAGGGTATAGTGTAGCTTCCAGGGTCTCCCAACTTCTTAGGGACTATCTCCTTATGTATCACAGCACTACACTCTTCACTTAGAACAAGTACCTACTTGCTTTCCTTATTCTTTTTCACGAGAGTGTCTTTGAAGAATTTGGCGCATTTAGGCATCATTGCAAGGCAGTCAACGAGAGGTAGCTTGATCTCCACGTGCTTAAGATGCTTCTCAAAGAGGATTTTATGCTTCTCTATGAGTTGCTTCTTGTAGCGGCCAGGAAAAGGCAGCTTAGGTACATACGGTGGAGGCACATAAGCATTTTTCTCCTTGGTAGTTTGCTCAGCTTTCTTCTCAGCAACTGCTTTGTCTCCTCTTCTTGGCCCTTGGATCCAAACGTTGTTCTTAGTAGAGACCGGAGGTTCGAGCTCTTTGCCGCTTCTCAACGTTATGGCATTAGCATACTCCTTAGGATTCTGCTCACACTTTCCCGGAAGACTATTCTGACCACTCGTACTCGCTTTCCCTTTCTCTAGCTGCTTTATCTTGTTGTTTAAGTTGGTGATCTGAGTGGAGAAGTCAGTGAGAGACGAGTGTTCATCTCGGCAAACTTCTGGTTTGTAGACGCTTGCCCTTGTATCAGCTGTTGAAACATTGCTTGAACCGGATCAACTTGTTGTTGCATCGGTTGTTGCTGCTGAGGTGCAAAGCCCGGAGGGTAGTTAGGTGTATAACCCTTGTCATTTTGATGTTGCCCTTGGAAGTTGTTCTGCCCTTGACCTTGGAAACCACCACTCGGTTGAAAACCTTTGTTGTAAGGGATGAAAGGTTTTGCTTGCTGAGCAGGGTACACTTGATCTTTAGGGTTGGCTACATTGGTGCTTCGGTAGGAGAGGTTGTTGTTCTGGTAGCCTTGGTTGTAGCCTTGAGGTTTGTAGTTGTTCTGTCCCGCCACCCAATTGGCTTCTTCTTGGCTCAACTCTAACTCCTCTTGGTTCTCATCAGCTTCACCAACAAAGTGAACATGCTTCTGATTGGCTAACACCAGCTTATCTATCTTCTCATGCAAAGATTTCAGCTCCTTTTTGTGAGACTCTAGCTCTGATCCTCTCGGTGCACGGTCATAATCCTCAGCGTAGTTGCCATCACTCAATGCCAAGTTTTCTATCAGCTTCATACCCTCTTCTACCTCCTGACCGAGGAAGTTCCCTTCGCTAGCTGTGTCAAGCAACAACCTGATCTTTGGTGAAGCTCCACGGTATATGGTACTGAGTAGTGTCTCCTCGCTGAACCCGTGATGAGGACATTGGATCGTGTAGTCTTTGAAACGCTCCATTGCCTCGATGAATGTCTCATTGTTCCTTTGAGTGAAACCGCTGATTTCGCTTCTCAACCGTGCTGTCCTGGTGCTTGAGAAGAACTTTGAGAGAAAGGCCTTCTTACACTCGGCCCATGAGGTGATGGTGCCTTGTGGGAGGGTCTTCTCCCAATGCCTAGCTTTGTCTCCGAGTGAAAAGGGGAAGAGACGCAGCTTGAAAGCATCTTCGGATATGCCATTGATCTTTATCATCCCACATACTTGCTCGAAGTTGTCAAGGTGCTCCAAGGGATCTTCCATTGCTAAGCCGTGGAACTTGTTGTTTTGCACCATGGAGATGAAACCTGGCTTGATCTCGAAGTTGTTGTTTTGTACAGGAGGAGGAGTGATCCCAAACCTATTGTGATGAGTATTGGGAGCATCTCCGGCTCCTATGATCCTTGGGGGTCTAGTCGCGTGTTGGGGGTTTCCATTGCCCTTTCCTGCTGCCCCGTGAGCTGGGGGAGGTCCTTCTGGATGCTCGTGTTCAGCCAGAGCTTCAAAGTCAACCAAACCGTGCTGAAAAATCTCCTCAAAGGCTCTGGCTTGTTCTCTGACTCTCCTTTGCCGTGAGTGACCAAGCTGATGAATGTTGTCCAAGGGTTGTAGTAGATTGTTGTCTCCCCTTGAACGAAGATTCATGTACCTGAAAACACACGTTTGAGAGTAGAATGATTAGTAACTTGAAAAAGGTAAAGAATTAGTCTTTGCTAAGTCCCAAATCTCGATGTTCTCTAAACAGTCCTAGGATGGCAATGGCGCCATTTGATAAACACTTTCTTAGCAAGGGTGAAAATGCAATGAGGTTATCAAACTCAAATGCAAGACATGTTGTAGTACAACAAGCAAGAGAGAGTCAATCCATGCCTAGGATGATAGAGAATGCAAAGAGAATACAGGAACTAATGCAAATCCAAGAGAAACGAGATGATTTATGAGAAAATCTCTAAAAACTAGATGCAGCAATTTAAATAGAATGCAACCTATTTTAAAAATACTAGGAATGAAGGAACTACCACGAGGAACAAACAGACTAATTAAAGGACAAAGCTTCGAATTACTAAAATTCGACTAGTGGATCGACCATGAGATCGACCACTAGATCGAGCAATAACAATTGATCTCGTCTAAAAATGCAAGAACAGTGAAACTAACGACCAGGATGCTATCAAAGATCAAGCGAATGACGAGATAAGATGTAAAGATGCTAAAAGAAAGGGCCTAGTGTTGAGATTCATGGTCAGGGGTTTCAAAGGTTCGACCTTGGGTTGAAAACTTTAAATCGACTCACTTTGTGAGGATCTCTAAGCCTTGAAAACTAAGCAAGATCTATCTGCGGCTTTCGGAATCGATCACTCCTTCATCCTCACCTCCAAACCCATGGCTTTTGGTGGAAAGAGAGGTCGAAGGGCATGGAAAGCAGATTTCAAATGAATGGCTTAACTAATCCCCCAAACTTCCATGGCTTTTGGGAAGGGGTAACTAGTCTCTAAGGTGTGATCTTCCGAGGCTCCTGAATCCTGTCAAGGTAAGGAACCTCTCGGATCATGAAGCTCTTGGCGTGAGAGTCTTCAAGCATTGAGATCTCAACACCTTAGAAGAGATAGCCGTTGAAAACGCTTAGAAAAAACCCCAAGATCGAAACCCTTTAGACCCCTTAATCCTCTCAACCCCGAACCCAACTAAACTACTCACTACAGATAAAGTAAATCAAGCAAAGCATGTAAAAAGAAACGATGAACATGAAAAGAAAACTGGATTAAGATGGAAATGATTCGATTACAAAGCTTAAGAAAAACTCAAGTTCGACAATGGTATTCTTCACGAAAAACAGAGAGAAAACATCAAGAAAAAGATAAGGATTGAAAGTTGTGTGGGAAAAGGACGTCGCCGCCTTCCCAAAATGGCCAAAACAAGCTGATGGTCCCCCGCTCGCTAGCGGCCAAAAGTGGTTGAAAGGACAGAGATCGACTCCAGGATCGAGCGGTTCTCTCGATCATATCTGGACATCGTGTCTTCGGCTCGATCTGGGTCTCGATCATCATCGGCGAATCGAGTGTTGCATCCGATCTTGGTATCGATCTTCGGGTGGATCGAGTGATGTACTCGATCTGACTCTCGCTCTGCATGGCATCATTTACGTCTGTACAGTTTGATCGACTGCTTCACTCGATCTTTGTCTCGATCATTCTCCTTGGATCACCTGGTTGGCTCGATCTTCTGGTCGATCACCTCCTAGATCAACCGGCCATGCTCGATCTGCTCCTCGATCTCTGATCCTTAGCATATATCCGAGCTCCCACGAACTGCTACATCAGCCTCAACATGTCCACGAACCTCCACGACTCCAAAGCAGCCAGAAACAACCTGAATGTGATGCAAAATGCAAGAAACATGCGTATGCTGGTGCAAGAATGCTCTAGGAATCTAAGTGATGCAATATAATCTAAAATGTGATACAAATGCATGAAAAGCTAACTAATGCGTATGCAAAATGTATGCAATATGCAGTAACATCAAGCTGGAAGGCTTAGATCTTCATAAGAGAAGTCCAAGGTTGAGAGAAAGTCAAGAGTTGCCTCGGGGTAGGTGGGGCAGTCCATCCTTGACAAGCACGCAAGCCCCATGTCCTTGAGCAGCTCGTCAAAATCCTTCAACAATCCGAGCTTCTCCAAGAGGTCCCGGCTTACAAACTTAGTGGGTTCAAACCGGAGCCTCTCTAGCCTCTTCTTTGCCTTCTTCTCCTCCTTGCTCCATCTAACCCTCTCTTGAGCCACTTGCTGAGTTTCTTCCTCTTGTGTTGCCAAATCTCTGCTTCTCTTGGGTGCCATTGGTACCTGAAACACAAATTCTGAAAGAGAAGAATGAGTATAGGCCGCGATTTATAGAAAAAGAGTAGGCAAGAGAGAAAAACTCTTAACACAAACCCTAGATTTTTGGGGATTTTATAAAATTCATCAATAAATAGAAGGAAAAAATATCTAGAGATAAGACCAAATCAAGCAATTTTCCCTAATATTCAGATACTTATAAAAATTCATCCTAATCCCTTAGAAACTAACAATCAACCAACTCAAGAAAAAGAAAACTTCTAAAAACTTAAACATGAAATTCAAGCAATTCGAAATACCTCTGAAAAGAATGATTGAAAGATGCTATATGCCTTTGAAAAACAGAACTCACACTCTTTCTTTCTAAAAAACAATCAGGTTCGAAGCACAATGGGGCAGAGTGTGAATGCATGTGTTTATAAGGACAAAAAATCTTGGATGCAATGCAAGTGGTTTCTGACAAAGTTGTGGTCAAGGCACATCTTTAATGGTCAAAGATGCTTGCCTTGACCAAAATTCAAATTTAAAATAGGAGGAAAAGAGAAAAGAGGGGGGGGGGGGGGGGGGGGGGGGGGGGGGGGGGGAAACTTGAACTAACCTCGGCATGAGATCGAGTCAAATTGGTCGATCTTGACCTCGATCTCATGCCCATGTTTTCTGTGATCGAGAGGGTTGATCGATTGGGGGCTTGATTTGATTAGAATCGAGCCTTATATCGAGTGTGCCCCCTCGTTCCAGGATCCAACGTGATTATGGCCTTGCTCAGAAGATTGAGCTCCTTGATTGATTTTGAGGTCGTTTGGGCAAAAATCGAGTGAGCTGATCGAGTAAACTGATCGATCCAGTTCGCGGATCGAGTGAGGTCAGTCGATCCACACCCCGTTTGCATTTCAAGCTAAACACATCGGTGGGTCATCCTCTCGGAATCGACTGACTCACTCGATTGTCTACTCGATCTCATCTAGATCGAGTGACTTCACTCAATTCACTAGCATGATCTAGTAAAGATCGAGCTAGGATAGGTCGATCTTCTACTCGATCTCTTGCCTCTACCTCTCCTTTCCTTGCCCTTTTTGACTCCAAGATCATGATCTCCAGCTCCCTTATCATTTCACCTACACACTTAGACTAAAAAGCATAAAATCAAAACAGAAAGAAAGCAAAAATATGTACAATGATAGACATGGGAATGCCTCCCAAGTGCGCCTTGTTTTACGTCCCTTAGCTTGACTTTACTTGGTTCAGGCTAGAGGTGGGTCTTGGAGAAGCAATGTAGTGCTCTCCTTGCTGCATTCACTCGCCATGTAGGGTTTGACTCTATGCCCATTCACTGTGAAGCTCTCTCCACTCTTGCCAACCAATGTAACCGCCCCATACGGTTGATAAACGTTTTCTTAGCTCGTGTTATGCAGCAAAGAGGTTATCAAAACTCTAATGCACGCAATGTTGTAGTAAGGCAAGCAGGAGAGTGTCAATCCACTTCTAGGAGATAGAGAATGCACAGAGAATGCAAGGTCCTAAGCAAATCTAAGCAAAAATGAGACAGTTTATGGGAAAATATCAAAGAACTAGATGCAGCAACTTAAACAGAGTGAAACCTATTTTAAAAATACTAGGAAGGAAGCAACTACCACGAGAAACAAACAGATTAATTAAAGGAAAGAGCTTCGAATTGTTAAAATTCGACTAGTGGATCGACCACAAGATCGCCCACTCGATCGAGCAGTAACGATCGATCTCGTCTAAAACCGTAAGAACAACAAATCTAATGACCAGGATGCTATCAGATAACAAGCGAAAGATGAAATGAGACTTAAAGATTCTAAAAGAAAGGGCCTAGGGTTGAGATTCATGTAAAGGGTTTCAAAGGATCGATCTTGGGTTTGAAACTTTAGATCGACTCACTTGGTGAGGATCTCTAAGCCTTGAAAACAAAACAAGATCTATCTGTGGCTTTCAGTATAGATCACTCTTTCATCCTCTCCTCCAAACCCATGGCCTTTGGTGGAAAGAGAGGTCGAAAGGCAAGGAAAACAGATTTCAAGTAATGGCTTAACTAGTCCCCCAAACTTCCATGGCTTTTGGGAAGGGGTAACTAGTCTCTAAGGTGTGATCTTCCGAGGCTCCTGGATCCTGTCAAGGTAAGGAACCTCTCGGATCATGAAGCTCTTGGCGTGAGAGTCTTCAAGCATTAAGCTTTCAACACCTTAGAAGAGATAGCCTTTAAAACGTTTAGAAAACAAACCAAGATCAAACCTTTTCTACCCCTTAATCTTCTCAACCCCGAACCCAAAGTAAACTACTCGCTACACATAGAGTAAATCAAGCAAAGCAGAAGAAACGAGACGATAAACACGAAAGAAAAACTGGATTAAACGATAAAGATTCGAATACAAAAGCTTCAAAGAAAAACTGGTTCAACAATGGTGTTCTTCGTAAAAACGATAGAGAAAAAACATGAAAGAAAGGATAAGGATCTAAAAGTTATTGAAAAAGCATCTCGCCGCCTTGCCTAAAATGCCCAAACAAGCCAATGGTCCCCCCTTCGCTAACAGCCAAAAACGGTTGAAAGGACAGAAATCGACCACTGGATCTAGTGGTTCTCTCGATCACATCCGGGCATCGTGTCTTCGGCTCGATCCGAGTCTCGATCTTCATCGGCGAATCGAGTGTTGCATCCGATCTCGGTATCGATCTTCGGGTGGATCGAGTGGTGTACTCTATCTGGCTCTCGCTCTGCATGGCGTCATTTACGTCCGTACCGATTGATCGATTGCTTCACTCGATCTCCGTCTCGATCATTCTCCTTGGATCGCCTAGTTGGCTCGATCTTCTGGTCGATCAACTCCTAGATCGACCGGCCATGCTTGATCTGCTCCTCGATCACTGGTCCTTAGCATATTTCCGAGCTCCCACGAACTGCTGCATCAGCCTCCACACGCCCACGAACCTCCATGACTCCAAAGCAGCTAGAAACAACCTGAATGTGATGCAAAATGCAAGGAAAATGCATATGCTGATGCAAGAATGCTCTAGGACCCTAAGTGATGCAATCTAACCTAAAACATGATACAAATGCATGAAAAACTAACTAATGAGTATGAAAAATATATGCAATATGCAATAACATCAACTCCCCCAAACTTACTTCTTGCTTGCCCTCAAGCAACAAAAAACAAGTAAGGAAGAGAGGTTTTTAGGAAAAACAAAGGGGTTTTAAACTTTTCGCAAAGGTGCCTTTCGAATGGATCATCTCAATGTCCTAGTTAACAATTCTAAAATGCTATGCCTACACTCATACTCTAAAGAACTTAGCCATACTCATCACACAAAGAAATTCAAATCATGACTCTCCTATTCCTAACAATCAATGAAACTCATCCTTTAACATTCATTAACATTCGAACCATGAATCAAACTTATGCACTTTAAAGCAAAACACATTTCGCTAAGGGTTATGGTTATGAGCATAGAATGATCTCATTTTGAAAAGGGTTTATAATTATAACAAGGGTTTCTCTCAAAAATGGTTTGAACTTATGCATAATGCTAAAGGTAAAGACAATTTATGCATACATGATTAGATTCTCATCTACCCATGTAAACTATCAAATGATCCTATACCCCTCTCATTTAAGAAATTTAATCCTCACTCACCACTTAAGAGTCTACCCTTTTTCTCACACTTAGCAATCCCCAATTCAAAATAAAGACATTTTTAAACTTTTTAGGCTAGTGAAAAGGTTTTGAAAAATACTTTTGCTCTTAGAAATTTCTTATTAGTAGCTCTCTTATTATTATTATATTTTTTTTTCTTTACATTTTTCTTTATTTGGCACTTAGGCTCTTTTTATTTCTTTTTCTTTTCTTTTCTCTTTTTTTATTTTATTTTTACTTATTATGAGAGAGCTACTTTCTGAAATTAGAGCATACTTAGTTTTTTAAAAGCAAACCTTTCACTTAAAACCTGATTTCTTTCCTTAAAACACAAACTCTTTGAAACCGAAAAAATTAGACAAGAAAGCAACCCCAATGATCCCCCAAACTTATCCTAAGCCAACACCTAGCTTCAAAATGCAAAGCTAGCAATCAATATCAAAACCAAATCATGTCGCCTAAACCTAACACTTTATGCCAAGTTCAAACCGAAAGTAAGGCCTCACAAAGATGTCACACAAGAACATTTGGCTTCAAAGGAGGGTAAGGTTCAAGGAGGGAGTTCTACTTAGGCTCACAAAGAGTGGTAAAAAGGAAGAAGAGAGCCTAAATATTTTAAAACCATGTGTTCATTTTCAAATGCATAAGAATGATAATTAGAGTTTCAAATTAAGGTTTTCACTTAGTAGGATGAGTTTCAAATCATGAGAGTTCAATTCAAGCCACGAAAATCCTAACAAGTGATCCAAGCATGGTTAGAACTTACTTTCAAAGCATAAACAAAGCATTAGAGAACTACTAACTAGGGCATTGAAATGATTCATAAGTAAAAACACCTTTTTAAGAAATTCTAACCCCTTATGCAAAATGCAAACAACCTAGGTGATATGAGAAACTCTAGACTCAATCATAACATGTTTTTAAAAAGATGAATGCAACTACATGAATCTTTGAAAATTTTTTTAAAACTTTTACCAATTTTTCATGACCTAAGACTCAATGATGCAAAAAGGAAAATAAGATCAAAGAACACAAGATTAAATCACACAAGTACTCCCCCAAACTTGCTTGACACCGTCCCGGTGGCAAATTCATCCGAAGGAGCATCAAAACACAATGCAAGAAACAAATATGAGCGGTTATATACAATGGAAGAAGGTTGTTTACCTCTGGTCTAGGCTCGGCTGGAACTTGAGGATGTTCCAGAGGAGCTAGAGATCGTTGCTTTGCCTTTGTCAGCTGGTTCTTGGAGAGAATGGCGCGCCGGCTGAATGTTGTGTCCTTGGGTCTCGCGGATCACAACTCCTCCGGTTGAGAGCCTTCTCTTCTCGGGTTGTTGCATCTCTTGGCTTGCAGTTCGCTTAGGCTGGCCTCCTTGAAGTGCTTTAACTTTCTTCCCAAGCTTCTTCAGCATCTTCCCTTGCCACTTGTTAATCTTCCTTTGCATCTCTACCACCGATGCTAGGAACTTCTCGGTTTTTGTCCTCGGTTCAAAGTCCAGCTTGGGAAGTGTGTAAGCCTCGGGCATCTCGTCTTCCGTGCCTGGAGACTCTGACCTTTGACGTGGGGCAATGGCTGAAGCAGGCGATCCTCCTAAGGGGGCAAAGCATTCTTCCTCTGTGGGTAAGAACTCGATGTTCCCAACACCAAGCAGCTCGGTTTCATCTTTGTTGGGGAGGATGCACACTCTCTTCTTGTCTTCGTCAACTATGAAGAGGTATGCATAGAACCCTTCTGCTGGCGTGCGTCCCAAGCTATCAGTATTCCTCATGTATGCTTCATCCATGAAAGCTCTGTTTGGAACGTGAGCAAATTCATGGATGGGCACACCGGCTTGCACGAACAAAGGAGTAAGGAAACCGCCAATGTAGGAGGAGGTTGCCTTGCACCGTAAGGCATAAGCCTTGTACTTCACCAGGGAAGCCGCGAGCACACAGCCGTAGTTCACCTCATCACAGTAGGAGCAACAGACCTTCCACTGAATGTATTGGCAATCAGCTTCAGAGTATACCTCAGCACCGGACTCCTAACTCGCTTGATCTTGGCGGTGTTGGCTTTGTAGTCTTCGTTGCTGATCAGGTCCCAAAACTCGTCGGCTTTCTTGAAGGCTGGGAACTCGACCTTGTATGCATCAGCGTTGAGACCGTAGGCTTGGCATAGCTCAGGGATGGAGAGTGTGTAAGCTTGACGGCCAACTTTGAAGTAGAGGCGGCCTTGGGAAGGGACGGGTGCACTAGGATTCTCATACCGGAACTCCAAGGTGGCAAGGAAGTCTATTGTCACTTCAGGAATGGTTGGGCAATCCATCTGTGACAAACACCTCAAGCCAATGTTCTTGAGGAGTTGATCGAAGTCCCCAAGAATCCCGAGCCTAGACAAAAGCTCTCGATCAGCAAACTTTGTGGGTTCAAACCGGAGCCTCTCCAGCCTCTTCTTATCCCTCTTCTCATCTTTACTCCACCGGACCCTCTCTTGAGCTACCACTTCTTGTCCTTCTCCTTCTTGTGCTTGCTCCTCTCTTGTTCTCTTTGGTGCCATGGTTCCTGAAACAAATTCTAAAGATAATGATAAGCAAGCGGCAATTTGATGAGAATGAGAGAAGAGAAGGAGAGAATTTATAATAACTACCCTAGAATTTTGGGGAATAAATAAAAATCATAGCTAAATAAAAGGAAATCAAATCTTTATATACTGAAAAATCTGGAATTATTCCATTTACTTAGCTAGTTTTAAAAATTCAAAACCAATCCTATATTCTAAAACAAGATCTTGCGGATTTAAAGGAGATTTTCTTAAAATAAAATCATTAAATTTGAAAATACTTTTGCAAGAAGTTTAGAATATCTTTGCTAGCCTTTGAAAACTTAAAACTCTCACTCTCTTTGTTTAAAAATCTCGAGCAAACATGAATGAGAGGGTAAGAGGTAGGTTGAAATATTTAAAGACTTTAGCAAAACCAAAACAATGGGTGGTCAAAGTGGTTTCTGACAAAGTCTTGGTCAAGGCACATCTTTCATGGTCAAAGATGCTTGCCTTGACCAAGTTTTGAATTTAAAAATTGGAGGGAAAGGAGTAAAAGAGGGAAAGAAAATTGTTACCTTGGCATGAGATCGAGTCCATTTGGTCGATCTAGGACTCGATCTCATGCCCAAAATGGCTTAGATCGAGAGGCTTACTCGATTTGAGACTCGATTCATAGTGAATCGAGTCTTGGATAGATTGGCTCTCTCGATCATTGAGATGTTGGCTCCTCGGCTAAGTCCTAATGATCGAGCTATGTCCTCGATTTAGGGGTCGATTTGGCATAGATCGAGTGATGGATCGAGTCGAGTGATCGATCAGTTTTCAACAGATTTTCCCGAGAGAAATTAGATCGGTCGATCCGATTTGGATCGATCGATCCTTTTTCGTCAAGGTCGATCTTGTCACTCGTGCTCGTCTAGATCGACTGGCTCCTCTCGATTCACTGACTCGATCTAGCAAAGATCGAGCCAGAATCAGTCGATCTAGCACTCGATCTCTAGCCTTATTCTAACCCCTATTGCCTCTTTAAGACCTCAAAGTCAAGGTTTAGACTCCTTATACCTGTTCCTACACACTTACAAAATAAAAGCATAAAACTGAAAGGGAAATAAAGCAGAAGTATGTACAAGATAAACATGGGAATGCCTCCCAAGTGCGCTTTCTTTAACGTCTTTAGCTAGACCTTACTTGGTCTAAGCGGATGGTGGGTCTTGGAGAATCACCGAGGTACTCTCCTTATCAAAGCTGTCTGCCAAGGACGGCTCCTACGGCGTAGTCACTAGCATCACACATGATCTCAAAGGGAAGAGACCAGTCTGGTGCTTGGACTATAGGGGCTGATGTAAGGGCTTCCTTGATGATCACGAAAGCCTTCAAACACTCCTCATCGAATACAAACTCAGATTCCTTGCACAACAGCCGTGTAAGAGGGCGTGCAATCTTGGAGAAATCTTTGATGAAGCGCCTATAGAACCCTGCGTGCCCCAAGAAGCTTCTGATCCCTTTAACATTAACCGGCGGCTCAAGACCCATCATGACCTCCACCTTAGCCTGATCAACCTCAATACCCTTCTCTGATATCTTGTGACTGAGCACTATCCCTTCCTTAACCATGAAGTGGCATTTCTCCCAGTTCAGCACCAGGTTTGTCTCTTCACAACGTTTAAGTACCCTGCAAATATTCAACAAACAAGCAGGGAAGGACGCACCATACACAAAGAAGTCATCCATAAACACCTCTACCATCTCCTCTATAAGATCGGAGAAGATCGACATCAAACACCGCTGAAAGGTAGCCGGTGCATTACACAATCCAAACGTCATCCTTCGATATGCAAAGGTACCGTAGGGACATGTAAAAGTCGTCTTCTCCTGATCGTTTGGGTGAATAGGTATTTGAATGAAACCGCTATACCCATCGAGAAAACAGTAGTAAGGGTGATTTGCAAGTCTCTCAAGCATTTGATCAATAAAAGGCAAAGGGAAATGGTCTTTTCTAGTCGCAAGGTTAAGCTTTCTATAGTCAATACACATTCTATGACCAGTAATGGTCCTAGTAGGGATAAGTTCATCCTTTTCATTCCATATGACCGTGATCCCTCCCTTCTTAGGCATCACGTGTACAGGGGAAACCCACGTGCTGTCACTTATGGGATAGATCACGTCAGCCTCTAAAAGCTTAAGGATTTCCTTCTTAACAACCTCTTTCAAGTTAGGATTCAAACGCCTTTGATGTTCTACAGAAGTGGCGTTCTCATTATCCAAGTGAATCCTATGAGTGCAAAGCATTGGTGAAAGGCCCTTGATGTCACTTAAAGAGTACCCAATGGCCTTCTTATACTTTCTCAGCTCAGTTAGGAGCGAGTGCAACTCATCATCACTAAGGTTTTCGTTCACAATCACGGGATAGGTGTCATTAGGCCCTAAGAAAGCATACCTTAGCCCTTTTGGGAGCTCCTTTAGGTCCACCTTTGGGGCTAACAGCTCACTCCAGTCATCCTCGTGGCTGTTGTTATTGCTTTCCTCCTTGGAACTCTCCCTTGAGCTTGAGGCATGGCCCTTCAGACTGCTTTCCTCCATCGCTATCCCTTCTGAGATCGAGTCCTCCAGTCGATTCTCCTCTCGATGTCGTCTAGATCGAGCCATTTCACTCGATTCACTTACTCGATTTGATATGGATCGAGTAAGGGATCGAGACGCTGAGTCAATCTCTTGATTGGACTCCAAAATGATCGGGAGGTCTCTCTCGATCGTCGACTCGATTGTTTTTCCTGATCGAGGATCCTTCTCGATCTGTCCGTCGATTGTTGCGCCGGATCGAGTTGTGCTCTCGATTGACTTGTCGATCTGTCCCCTGGATCGAGTGATAGCATGGATCTCGGGGTCGATCTCTAGGCAGCAACCTTCTTCATTCTTGATAATCCTCCTCGAATCCAGCAGGTTCACGTACTCTTGGGTTTTCTGATCCACATAGCCAAACTCTCCTGGCTTCTTAGTGAGTGCTAGCTTCAGATGGTCTTCTAGACCTAGCTCTTCCAGCAACTCATCCGCCAAGGCATCCATCGTTTCGATATAGAAAGCTTGTCCTTCAATGGTCGGCTTCTTTAGAACCTTGTTGATGTCAAAATCTAGCCTGATCTCCTTCCCCAAATGCAAGGCAATCTTCCCGTTCTTCACATCTATTATAGCCCCGGCGGTTGCAAGGAACGGTCTCCCTAAGATGAGTGGGTCTTTAGGCTCCTCGTCCATCTCCAACACTACAAAGTCTGTAGGTACGTTCACACCACTGATTCGCACTGGTAAGTCTTCAAGCAGCCCCACTGGTAGCTTCACACTCCTATCAGCTAGCACCAATGAGATCCGACAGTCTTTAAACCGAGTGAAACCAAGCTTCTTAGCCACGGAGTGAGGCATCAAGTTTATGCTAGCCCCGAGATCACACAAGCAACTCTTGAACTCTAGAGGACCCAAAGCACAGGGTATAGTAAAGCTTCCAGGGTCTCCCAGCTTCTTAGGCACTATCTCCTTATGAATAACCGCACTACACTCTTCACTTAGTACAAGTACCTCTTTGCTTTCTTTGTTCTTCTTCACAAGGGTGTCCTTGAAAAACTTGGCGCACTTGGGCATCATAGCGAGACAGTCTACAAGAGGCAGCTTAATCTCCACGTCTCTCAGGTGCTTCTCAAAAAGGATCCGATGCTTCTCTATTAGCTGCTTTTTGAAACGACCGGGGAATGGCAACTTCGGTACGTAAGGTGGGGGCACGTAAGAGTTCTTCTCCTTGGTGGTCTGCTCAACTTTCTTCTCGGCTACTGCCTTATCTCCTCTCCTCGGCCCTTGGATCCAAACATTGTCAAAGTTTATCTCATCATCATCAGCCAAAGGTTTACCCTCCCCCTCTTGAATTACAACGTCCTCGTTGTTCTTGGTAGAGACCGGAGGTTCGAGCTCTTTGCCGCTTCTCAACGTTATTGCATTGGCATACTCCTTGGGATTTTGCTCACACTTTCCCGGAAGACTGTTCTGACTACTCGTGCTTGCTTTTCCCTTCTCCAGCTGCTTGATCTTGTTGTTTAGGTTGGTGATTTGAGTGGAGAAGTTGGTTAGAGATGAATCTAGCCGAGTGTTCATTTCAGCGAACTTCTGGTTGGTTGAAGCTTGCCCTTGTATGTTGAAACATTGCTTGAACCGGATCAATTTGTTGTTGCATCGGTTGTTGTTGCTGAGGTGCAAAGCCCGGAGGGTAGTTAGGAGTATAACCCTTGTTGTGTTGTTGTTGCCCTTGGAAGTTGCTTTGCCCTTGACCTTGGAAACCACCACTCGGTTGAAAACCTTTGTTGTAAGGGATGAAAGGTTTAGCTTGTTGAGCAGGGTACACTTGATCTTTAGGGTTGGCTACATTGGTGCTTCGGTAAGAGAGGTTGTTGTTCTGGTAGCCTTGGTTGTAGCCTTGAGACTTGTAGTTGTTCTGTCCGGCTACCCAATTTGCTTCTTCTTGGCTTAGCTCTAACTCCTCTTGGTTTTCATCAGCTTCACCAACAAAGTGAACGTGCTTCTGATTAGCTAATACCAACTTGTCAATCTTCTCATGCAACGATTTGAGCTCCTTCTTGTGAGACTCTAACTCTGATCCTCTCGGTGCTCGGTCATAATCCTCGGCATAGTTTCCATCACTCAACGCCAGGTTTTCTATCAGCTCCATACCCTCTTCTACCTCTTGACCGAGGAAGTTCCCTTTGCTAGCTGTATCAAGCAACAACCGAATCTTTGGTGAAGCTCCACGGTATATGGTACTGAGTAGTGTCTCCTCGCTGAACCCGTGATGACGACATTGGATCGTGTAATCTTTGAAACGCTCCATTGCCTCGTTGAATGTCTCGTTGTTCCTTTGAGTGAAACCACTGATTTCGCTTCTCAACCGAGCTGTCCTGGTGCTTGAGAAGAACTTTGAGAGAAAGGCCTTCTTACACTCAGCCCATGATGTGATGGTGCCTTGTGGGAGGGTCTTCTCCCAATGTCTAGCTATGTCTCTGAGTGAAAAGGGGAAGAGACGCAGCTTGAAAGCATCTTCGGATATGCCATTGATCTTGATCATCCCACATACTTGCTCGAAATTGTCCAAGTGCTCTAAGGGGTCTTCCATTGCTAAGCCGTGGAACTTGTTGTTTTGCACCATGGAGATGAAACCTGGCTTGATCTCGAAGTTATTGTTTTGTACCGGAGGAGGAGTGATCCCAAACCTATTGTGGTGAGTATTGGGAGCATCACCGGCTCCTATGATCCTTGGGGGTCTAGCCACGTGTTGGGGGTTTCCATTGCCCCGTGCTGCTGGAGGAGGTCCTTCTGGATGCTCGTGTTCAGCCATGTCATCAAAGTTAACCAAGCCGTGCTGAACAATCTCCTCAAAGGCTCTTGTTTGCTCCCTGACTCTCCTTTGCCGTGAGTGACCAAGTTGATGAATGTTGTCTAAGGGTTGTAGAAGATTGTTGTCTCCCCTTGAACGAAGATTCATGTACCTGAAAACACACGTTTGAGAGTAGATGTATTAGTAACTTGAAAAAGGTAAAGACTTAGTCTTTACTAAGACCCAAATCTCTGTGTTCTCTAAACACTCCTAGAATGGCAACGGCGCCATTTGATAAACGTTTTCTTAGCTTGTGTTATGCAGCAGAGAGGTTATCAAAACTCTAATGCACGCAATGTTGTAGTAAGGCATGCAGGAGAGTGTCAATCCACTTCTAGGAGATAGAGAATGCACAGAGAATGCAAGGTCCTAAGCAAATCTAAGCAAAAATGAGACAGTTTATGGGAAAATATCAAAGAACTAGATGCAGCAACTTAAACAGAGTGAAACCTATTTTAAAAATACTAGGAAGGAAGCAACTACCACGAGAAACAAACATATTAATTAAAGGAAAGAGCTTCGAATTGTTAAAATTCGACTAGTGGATCGACCACAAGATCGAGCAGTAACGATCGATCTCATCTAAAACCGTAAGAACAACAAATCTAATGACCAGGATGCTATCAGATAACAAGCGAAAGATGAAATGAGACTTAAAGATTCTAAAAGAAAGGGCCTAGGGTTGAGATTCATGTAAAGGGTTTCAAAGGATCGATCTTGGGTTTGAAACTTTAGATCGACTCACTTGGTGAGGATCTCTAAGCCTTGAAAACAAAACAAGATCTATCCGTGGCTTTCGGTATAGATCACTCTTTCATCCTCTCCTCGAAACCCATGGCTTTTGGTGGAAAGAGAGGTCGAAAGGCAAGGAAAACAGATTTCAAGTAATGGCTTAACTAGTCCCCCAAACTTCCATGGCTTTTGGGAAGGGGTAACTAGTCTCTAAGGTGTGATCTTCCGAGGCTCCTGGATCCTGTCAAGGTAAGAAACCTCTCGGATCATGAAGCTCTTGGCGTGAGAGTCTTCAAGCATTAAGCTTTCAACACCTTAGAAGAGATAGCCTTTAAAACGTTTAGAAAACAAACCAAGATCGAACCTTTTCTACCCCTTAATCCTCTCAACCCCGAACCCAAAGTAAACTACTCGCTACACATAGAGTAAATCAAGCAAAGCAGAAGAAACGAGACGATAAACATGAAAGAAAAACTGGATTAAACGATAAAGATTCGAATACAAAAGCTTCAAAGAAAAACTGGTTCAACAATGGTGTTCTTCGTAAAAACAAGAGAGAAAAAACATGAAAGAAAGGATAAGGATCTAAAAGTTATTTAAAAAGCATCTCGCCGCCTTGCCTAAAATGCCCAAACAAGCCAATGGTCCCCCCTTCGCTAACAGCCAAAAACGGTTGAAAGGACAGAAATCGACCACTGGATCGAGTGGTTCTCTCGATCACACCCGGGCATCGTGTCTTCAGCTCGATCCGGGTCTCGATCTTCATCGGCGAATCGAGTGTTGCATCCGATCTCGGTATCGATCTTCGGGTGGATCGAGTGGTGTACTCGATCTGGCTCTCGCTCTGCATGGCGTCATTTACGTCCGTACCGATTGATCGATTGCTTCACTCGATCTCCGTCTCGATCATTCTCCTTGGATCGCCTAGTTGGCTCGATCTTCTGGTCGATTAACTCCTAGATCGACCGGCCATGCTCGATCTGCTCCTCGAACACTGGTCCTTAGCATATTTCCGAGCACCCACGAACTGCTGCATCAGCCTCCACACGCCCACGAACCTCCATGACTCCAAAGCAGCCAGAAACAACCTGAATGTAATGCAAAATGCAAGGAAAATGCATATGCTGATGCAAGAATGCTCTAGGACCCTAAGTGATGCAATCTAACCTAAAACATGATACAAATGCATGAAAAACTAACTAATGAGTATGCAAAATGTATGCAATATGCAATAACATCAACGGTAGCACTTCCTTGATCTCAAAAGGACCGCTCCACCTAGACTTGAGCTTTCCAGGGAACAACTTCATTTGTGAGTTGTAGAGCAGCACCAGACTTCCCTCCTTGAGCTCCTTAAGCACCAGCTTCTTGTCATGAACCGCCTTGGTCCTTTCTTTGTAGATCTTGGCACTCTCATAAGCATCCAGCCTAAGTTCATCAAGCTCATGGAGTTGCACCAGCCTTTTCTCTTGTACCGTCTTGAGACTGAAATTCACTTGCTTCACTGCCCAAAGAGCCTTGTGCTCTAACTCAACAGGGAGGTGACAACACTTGCCATAAAGGAGGTTGAAAGGAGTAGTACCAATGGGAGTTTTAAAAGCTGTTCTATACGCCCATAAAGCTTCATCAAGCTTGCTTGCCCATACTTTCTAGTTACCCCCGCGGTTTACTCTAGGATAGCCTTGATTTGCCTATTAGACACCTCCACTTGGCCGCTGGTTTGAGGGTGATAGGGCGTAGCTACCTTGTGTTTAACTCCATACTTCTTCAACAGACCTTCAAAGACCTTGTTGATGAAGTTGCTGCCCCCATCGCTGATCACGACCTTTGGAACTCCGAACCTTGGAAAGATGATAGTCTTGAAGAGCTTGACAACCACCTTTGAATCATTAGTTGGGGAAGCTATAGCCTCAACCCACTTAGGCACATAGTCTACAGCCACCAGGATATATTTGTTGCCGTATGAAGATGGGAATGAACCCATGAAATCAATCCCCCAAGCATCAAACACATCCACCTCAAAGATTGGTACCTGCAGCACCTCATTTCTCTTGGTGATGTTCCCAGCTCTTTGGCATGCTTCACACGACTTAACAAACTCATGAGCATCCTTGAAGAGTGTTGGCCACCAAAACCCGGCTTGTAGAACCTTTGTAGCCGTCTTGAACGATGCAAAGTGCCCTCCATAAGATAAACCGTGGCAATGGAGAAGGATGTCCTTTGCCTCTTCTCTTGTTACACACCTTCGGTACAAGCTGTCCACTTTCCTCTTGTACAGATAGGGATCAAACCAAAAGTAATGAGAGATGTCCCTTATGAACTTCTTCTTATGGTAGTGGTCTAGGTGAGTAGGCTCCTCTCCACATGCTAAGTAGTTGACAATGTCCGCATACCAAGGTAAATCTTCTTCCATCAAGCTCAAGACACCTTCAAACTTCTCGTCTAGCTTTGCACATACCACTGTGTTGATCATCATAAGCTGCTCCTCAGGGAGTGAGTCATCCAAAGGCAAGACTTCATTCACTCTCATCCTCGAGAGATGATCCGCTACACCATTCTCAATCCCCTTCGTGTCTTTGATCTCCATGTCAAACTCTTGTAGGAGAAGGATCCACCTTAGGAGTCTCGGCTTGGTGTCTTTCTTGGAGTAGATGTACCTCAAGGCGGCGTGATCAGTGTATACAATGACCTTAGAACCCACCAAGTAGGATCTGAACTTCTCAAAAGCAAAGACAACGGCTAGTAGCTCTTTCTTGGTGGTTGCATACTTCACTTGCGTGTCATCCAACGTACGGCTTGCATAGTAGATCACATGCAGCTTCCTATCCTTCCTTTGACCCAAGACAGCACCCATGGCGTAGTCACTCGCGTCGCAGATAATCTCGAACGGCAGGTCCCAATCCGGAGCTTGAACTATAGGCGTGGAGACTAGAGCTTCCTTGATGGTCTTAAAGGCTTGAAGGCATTCTTCATCAAACACGAACTCGGCTTCCTTGCACAACAGCCTTGTAAGAGGACGAGCTATCTTGGAGAAATCCTTGATAAACCGCTTGTAGAAGCCAGCGTGCCCCAAGAAATCTATCTTTGCTTTGTCAACCTCAATCCCATTCTCAGAAATCTTGTGCCCAAGTACAATGCCTTCCTTCACTATGAAGTGACACTTTTCCCAATTCAGCACCAAGTTTGTCTCCTCACATCTCTTTAGAACCCTGCAAAGATTTGACAAACAACCTCCAAAGGAAGCACCATACACAGAAAAATCATCCATTAAAACTTCCACCATTTCCTCTATGAGATCAGAGAGGATAGACATCATGCACCTTTGAAAGGTTGCTGGTGCATTACATAACCCAAATGGCATCCTTCGATAAGCAAAGGTACCATAGGGGCATGTGAAAGTTGTCTTCTCTTGGTCATTAGGATGAATGGGTATTTGAAAGAAACCACTATAGCCATCAAGAAAACAGTAATATGGGTGACTGGCTAATCTTTATAGCATTTGATCAATGAAGCAAAGAGGAAAATGATATTTTCTAGTGGTTGAGTTACGTTTCTTACAATCAATACACATTCTATGTCCAGTTATTGTTCTTGTAGGAATTAACTCATCTTTTTCATGTTTAATAACCGTGATATCCCCTTTCTTTGGTACCACATGGACCGGAGAGACCCATGTGCTATCACTGATAGGGTATATCATGCCAGCTTCTAAAATTTTTAAGATCTCTTTCTTCACTACTTCTTTTAAGTTTGGGTTTAAACGTCTTTGATGTTCTATTGAAGACGTGTTTTCATTCTTTAAGTTAATCCTGTGAGTACAAAGCATTGGTGAAAGGCCCTTGATGTCACTTAGAGAGTACCCAATGGCCTTTCTATACTTCCTCAACTCCTTAAGGAGTGAGTTTAACTCATCATCACTCAGATTTTCATTCACAATGACAGGATAAGTGTCATTTGGTCCCAAGAAAGCGTACCTTAGCCCAATTGGGAGCTCCTTTAGGTCCACCTTTGGGGCTAGCAGCTCGCTTGAGTCCTCATCGTGGCTTGTGTTGACGTTGCCGTCCTCATTAGCCCCTTTTGAACTCGAGTCATGAGCTTTCAGGCTGCCATCTTGAACCGTTGCTACCACTGAGATCGAGCCAGTCAGTCGATCTTCCTCTCATTCTAGGCTGGATCGATTGCACTCTCTCGATTCACTTGCTCGATTTGATATGGATCGAGCAGGAGATCGATTCAGGGAGTCGTTCTCTGAACAGATCGAGTTGCCTCGGTCGATTGTCTCATCGATCTTCTTTCTGGATCGAGTAACTTGGTCGATCTCCGGGTCGATCTCTAGGCACTCGCCTTCATTTTCTTTCACAACCTTGCGAGAATCAAGGATGTGTACATACTCCTGGGTCTGTTCACTCAAGAAACCATACTTTCCACACTCTTTTATCAATGCCAGCTGTAGATGATCCTCTTGTGCCAATTCCTCAAGCAATTCATCAGCCAATTCCTTCAAAGTTATAATGTAGAACGCTTGTCCTTCAATTGTTGGCTTCTTCAAGACTTCATTGATGTCAAAGTTCAGCTCGATGTCTTTGCCAAGGTGTAGAGAAATCTTGCCATTCTTCACGTCTATGATGGCTCCAGCAGTTGCTAGAAACGGTCTACCAAAGATTAGAGGGTCCTTTGGTTCCTCATCCATTTCTAGAACTCCAAAATCTGGTTGCACATTCACACTGCTTATCCTCACGGGTAGGTCTTCAAGCAAGCCTACAAGGAGCCTTATACTTCTATCAGCCAGAATGAGAGAGATTCTACACTCTTTAAACTTGGTGAAGCCTACCTTTTTTGCAATGGAGTGGTGCATAAGATTAATGCTTGCACCAAGATCACATAAGCAATTCTCAAACTTTAAAGGACCGAGTGCACAAGGGATAGTGAATGACCCTGGATCTCCTAGCTTCTTTGGTGCTATCTCCTTGTGGATGATTTCACTGCATTCTTGACTCAACACCAAGACTTCTTCACTCTCTTTATCCTTCTTAGCTAGAGTATCCTTCAAAAACTTTGCATACTTTGGCATCATTGCCAAACAATCAACCAAAGGCAGCTTAATCTCAACATTCGTTATGTGCTTCTCAAACAAGGCCTTATGCTTCTCAATCAGCTGCTTCTTCAAATGTCCAGGGAAGGGAAGCTTTGGTACGTAGGGTGGAGGCACGTAAGATTCTTTTTCTTTGCTAATTTGCTCCTGATGTCACTACATATTGCATGAATTTTGCATACATATAAGTTAGCTTTTCATGCATTTACATCACACTTTAGGCTAGATTGCATCACTTTAGATCCTAGAGCATTCTTGCACCAGCATACGCATGTTCCTTGCATTTTGCATCATATTCAGGTTGTTTCTGGCTACTTTGGAGTCGTGGAGGTTCGTGGACGTGCTGAAGCTGTTGTGGAGGTTCGTGGAACGTCGGATGTTTGCTAAGGACCAGAGATCGGGGAGCAGATCGAGCATGGCAGGTCGATCTAGATGAGATCGACCAGAAGATCGAGAAGCCCAGGCGATCCAAGGGAAATGATCGAGATGAAGATCGAGTGGAGCAATTGATCAAGTGGTACGGACGTAAATGACGCCATGCAGAGCGAGAGCCGGATCGAGTCCACCACTCGATCCGACCGAAGATCGATACCAAGATTGGATGCAACACTCGATCCGCCAATGTAGATCGAGACCCATATCGAGTAAAAGACACGATGTCCAAAAGTGATCGAGAGAGCCGTTCGATCCCGAAGTCGATCTCTGTCCTTTCAACCGTTTTTGACCGCTAGCGAGGGGGGGACCGTTTTTGACCGCTGTTTTTCCCATTTTGGGAAGGCGACGATGATCTTTGCACACACACTTTTCATTCTTATCTTTTTTTATGCTTTTTCTCTCTTTTTTTTGGAGACTCTCCGCCATTGTTAGTCTTTGAGCTTTGTTATTGAATATTTTGATTCGTTTAAGTTTAATCCATCGCTCTTATGTTTATCGTTTCATTCTTCATGCTTTGCTTAGTTTATTCAATGTGTAGTGAGTAGTTTCATTTGGGTCTCGGGGTTGAGAGGATTCATGGGGTCGAAAAGGTTTTCAAAGCTTGGTGTTTTCTTGTTCTTAAAGGCTTTCTTTTCTAAGATGTTGAGTTCTTAAGGCTTAAAGAGTCTCACGCCAAGATCTTTATGATCAGAGAGAACTCTTACCTTGACAGGATCCAGAGATCTCTGAAAATCACATCTTAGAGGCTAGTTACTCTTTCCCAAACGCCATGGGTCTGGAGGAGAGAATGAGAGAGTGATCCATACCACACGCCATGGATGGATCTTGTTTAGTTTTCAAGGCTTAGAGAATCTCACAAAGTGAGTAGATCTAGAGATTTCAAACCAAGCTTGGACCTTTGAAACCCCAAACATGAATCTCAACCCTAGACCCTTCTTTCTTAGCATTCTTACATATTCGTTAGTCATTCGCTTGATATTCGCTGCATCCTGGTCATTAGTTTCTTCATACTTGCATTTTTAGATGAGATCGATCCAAACTGCTCGATCTAGTGGTCGATCCTGTGGTCGATATACTAGTCGATTTTTGTTAAATCATAGCCTTGCATTTAAATTATTCTGTTTGTTCTTCGTGGTAGTTCAATCACTCTTGGTAATTTTAAAATAGTTTTGCATTCCATTCGGTCGTTGCACATAGTTTTTAGAAATTTCTCATTATCGCCTGTCATTCACTTAGCTTTACACTGCTCTTGCATTCTCTTTGATCTTCCTAGCTCCTAGAAATAGATTGACTCTCACTTGCATACTGTACTACAACCTAAGTGTTGCATTTGAGCTTGATAGCCTCATTGCATCCTTACCCTTGCAAAGAAAGATGTTATCAAATGGCGTCGTTGCCATTCTAGGAGTGTTAGAAAGCATAGAGATTTGGAGCTTAGTAAAGACTAAGCTTTACTTTGTTTACGTTACTAATCTCTCTACTCTCAAACGTGTTTCTTCCAGGTACATGCATCTTCGTTCCAGGGGAGACAACCATCTACTTCAACCCTTGGACAACATCCATAAACTTGGTCATTCACGGCAAAGAAGAGTACGAGAACAAGCTAGAGCTTTTGAGGAGATTGTTCAGCACGGTTTGGTTGACTTTGAAGCTATGGCTGAACACGAGCATCCAGAGGGACCTCCTCCAGCTCACGGGGCAGTGGGAAGGGGCAATGGAAACCCCCACCACGCGGCTAGACCCCCAAGGATCATAGGAGCCGGAGATGCTCCCAATACTCATCACAATAGATTTGGGATCACTCCTCCTCCTGTACAAAACAATAACTTCGAGATTAAGCCAGGTTTCATCTCCATGGTGCAAAACAACAAGTTCCACGGTTTAGCAATGGAAGATCCCTTAGAGCACCTCGACAATTTCGAGCAAGTATGTGGGATGATCAAGATAAACGGCATATCCGAAGATGCTTTCAAGCTGCGTCTCTTTCCATTCTCTCTTGGAGACAAGGTTAGACATTGGGAGAAAACACTTCCTCAAGGCACCATCACTTCATGGGCCGAGTGTAAGAAGGCTTTCCTCTCAAAGTTCTTCTCTAGCACCAGAACGGCAAGGCTAAGAAGCGAGATCAGCGGCTTCACGCAACGGAATAATGAGACTTTCAATGAAGCCATGGAACGATTCAAGGACTATACTATCCAATGTCCTCACCATGGCTTCAGCGAAGAGACTCTTCTAAGCACTATCTACCGCGGAGCTTCACCAAAGATAAGGTTGTTGCTTAACACGGCCAGTAAGGGGAACTTCCTTGGTCAGGAGGTAGAAGAAGGCATGGAGCTGATTGAGAACTTAGCACTAAGTGACGGCAACTATGCTGAATATTATGACCGTGCACCACTGGGTTCTGAGCTAGAGTCTCACAAGAAAGAGTTGAAATCATTACACGAGAAGATTGACAAGTTGGTTTTGGCAAATCAGAAGCATGTTCACTTTGTTGGTGAAGCGGATGAGAGCCAAGAGGAGCTTGAGTTGAGCCAAGAAGAAGCCAATTGGGTGGCGGGTCAAAACAACTACAAACCTCAAGGCTATTCACAAGTTTACAACCAGAACAACAATCTCTTATACCGCAGCACCAATGTAGCAAACCCTAAGGATCAAGTGTACCATGCTCAGCAAGCAAAACCTTTCGTACCCTACAACAAAGGTTTTCAGCCGAGTGGTGGCGTCCAAGGGCAAGGGCAGAACAACTTCCAAGGACAACAGAAAGGAAACAAGGGTTATACGCCAATGTACCCTCCGGGCTTTGTACCCCAGCAGCAACAACCGATGCAACAAAAAGTTGATCCTGTCCAAGCTATGTTCCAACAATTGATTCAAGGGCAAGCCTCTACAAACCAGATGTTTGCCGAGATGAACACTCATCTAGACTCGTCTCTCACTGACTTCTCTACTCAGATCACCAACTTAAACAACAAGATCAAGCAGCTAGAGAAGGGGAAGGCGAGTACAAGTGGTCAGAATAGCCTACCGGGCAAGTGTGAGCAGAATCCTAAGGAATATGCCAATGCCATCACGTTAAGAAGCAGCAAAGAGCTAGCACCTACGGTTACTCCTAAGAACAACGAGGACGTTGTAATTCAAGAGGGGGAGGGTAAGATTTCCGCTGATGATGAGATCAACTTTGACAATGTCTGGATTTAAGGGCCAAGAAGAGGAGACAAAGCGGTTGTTAAGAAGAAAGCGGAGCAAACTACTAAGGAGAAAGATGCTTATGTACCTCCACTGTATGTACTTAAGCTGCCTTTTCCTGGCCGTTTCAAGAAGCAACTCATAGAGAAGCATAGAGTCTTGTTTGAGAAGCATCTTAAGGACGTAGAGATCTAGCTACCTCTCGTGGACTGCCTTGCAATGATGCCTAAATGCGCCAAATTCTTCAAAGACACTCTCGTGAAGAAGAATAAGGAAAGTAAGGAAGTGCTTATTCTAAGTGAGGAGTGTAGTGCTGTGATACACAAGGAAATAGTCCCTAAGAAGTTGGGAGACCCTGGAAGCTTCACTATACCCTGCGCTTTAGGTCCTTTGGAGTTCAAGAGTTGCCTTTGTGATCTCGGAGCTAGCATAAATCTGATGCCTCATTCCGTGGCAAAGAAACTCGGCTTTACCCGTTTCAAGGACTGTAGAATCTCGTTGGTACTACCTGACAGGAGTGTGAGGTTACCTGTAGGATTGCTTGAGGACTTGCCAGTGAAGATCAGTGGAGTGAACATGCCTACAGACTTTGTTGTTTTGGAAATGGATGAAGAGCCAAAGGATCCACTCATTCTCGTTAGACCTTTTTTAGCTACCACCGGCGCCATAATAGACATCAAGAACGGGAAGATTGCCTTGCACTTGGGTAAAGATATAAGGCTAGACTTCGATATCAATGAGGTTTTGAAAAAGCCTACGATAGAAGGGCAAGCTTTCTACATTGATACATTGGATGCCTTAGCGGATGAGTTGCTGGAAGAGCTAGCTCAGGAAGATCATTTGAAGCTGGCACTGACTAAGGATATGCCTTAATAATCGCCTTTCGTCCTCGCAGTTAAGGCACATCGGTGTGTTACGTCTATATTATGCTCGGTACGCACTTCTTGATGTTACTGCATATTGCATGTATTTTGCATACATATTAGTTAGCTTTTCATGCATTTACATCACGCTTTACACTAGATTGCATCACTTAGGGTCCTAGAGCATTCTCGCACGAGCATACGCATGTTCCTTGCATTTTGCATCACATTCAGGTTGTTTCTGGCTACTTAGGAGTCGTGGAGGTTCGTGGACGTGCTGAAGTTGTTGTGGCGGTTCGTGGAAGTTCGGATGTTTGCTAAGGACCAGAGATCGGGGAGCAGATCGAGCATGGCAGGTCGATCTAGATGAGATCGACCAGAAGATCGAGACACCCAGGCGATCCAAGGAAAATGATCGAGACGAAGATCGAGTGAGCAATCGATCAAATGGAACAGACGTAAATGACGCCATGCAGAGCGAGAGCTGGATCGAGTCCACCACTCGATCTAACCGAAGATCGATACCAAGATCGGATGCAACACTCGATCCGCCGAAGATGATCGAGACCCAGATCGAGTAGAAGACACGATGTCCGAAAGTGATCGAGAGAGCCGCTCGATCCCGAAGTCGATCTCTGTCCTTTCAACCGCTTTTGGCCGCTAGCGAGGGGGGGACCATCGAGCTGTTTTCGCCATTTTGGGAAGGCGGCGATGTCTTTTTCCACACACACTTTTTCATTCTTATCTTTTTATGCTTTTCTCTCTGGTTTGGAGACGATCTGCCATTGTTAGACTTTGAGCTTTGTTCTTGAATATTTTAAGTTTTAAGTAATTGTTTTCATGTTCATCGGTTCATCTTTCATGTTTATTTTGGTTATTCTCATGTGTAGCGAGTAGTTTCAATTGGGTCTCGGGGTTGAGAGGATTCACGGGGTCTAAGGGGTTTTCAAGTTGGTAGTTTTCTTGTTCTTAATGGCCTCTCTTCTAGGATGTTGAGTCCCTAAGGCTTAAAGACTCTCACGCCAAGATCTTTATGATCAGAGAGGTCTCTTACCTTGACAGGATCCAGAGATCTCTGAAAATCACATCCTAGAGACTAGTTACCCTTTCCCAAAAGCCATGGAAGTTTAGGGGACTAGTTAGGCCGTGTGTTTGAAATCTGAGTTCATTGCCTTCAACATCTCTTTCCACCAGAAGCCATGGGTTTGGAGAAGAGGATGAAGGAGTGATCCATACCGAAAGCCACAGATGGATCTTGTTTTCGTTTTCAAGGCTTAGAGAATCTCACAAAGTGAGTCGATTTAAAGTTTTCAACCCCAACTTGGACCCTTGAAACCCCGGACCATGAATCTCGACCCTAGACCCTTCTTTCCTAGCATTCTTACATCTTCGTTAGTCATTCGCTTGATATTCGCCACATCCTGGTCGTTAGTTTCATTGCTTTTGCATTTTTAGACGAGATCGATCGTTGTTGCTCGATCTAGTGGTCGATCCCGTGGTCGATCCACTAGTTGATTTTTAGTAATTCATAGCTTTGCATTTTAATTATTCCGTTTATTCCCCGTGGTAGTTTAATCATTCCTGGTATTTTTAAAATAGTTTTGCATTTCATTTGGTTGCTGCATATAGTTTTTAGGATTTTTACAAAACCGCCTGTTATTCGCTTAGCTTTACACTGCTCTTGCATTCTCTTTGATCTTCCTAGCTCCTAGTAATGGATTGACTCTCACTTGCATACTGTACTACAACCTAAGTATTGCATTTGAGTTTGATAGCCTCATTGCATCCTCACCCTTGCAAAGAAAGTAGTTATCAAATGGCGCCGTTGCCATTCTAGGAGTGTTAGAAAGCATAGAGATTTGGAGCTTAGTAAAGACTAAGCCTTTACCTTGTTTTAGTTACTAATCTCTCTACTCTCAAACGTGTGTCTCTCAGGTACATGAATCTTCGTTCTAGGGGAGACAACAATCTACTTCAACCCTTGGACAACATTCATCAGCTTGGTCATTCACAGCAAAGAAGAGTACGAGAACAAGCCAGAGCCTTTGAGGAGATTGTTCAGCACGGTTTGGTTGACTTTGAAGCTATGGCTGAACACGAGCATCCAGAAGGACCTCCTTCAACTCACGGGGCAGTGGGACGGGGCAATGGAAACCCCCACAACGCGGCTAGATCCCCACGGATCATAGGAGCCGGAGATGCTCCCAATACTCATCACAATAGGTTTGGGATCACTCCTCCTCCTGTACAAAACAACAACTTCGAGATTAAGCCAGGTTTCATCTCCATGGTGCAAAACAACAAGTTCCACGGCTTAGCAATGGAAGATCCCTTGGAGCACCTTGACAATTTCGAGCAAGTATGTGGGATGATCAAGATAAACGGCATATCAGAAGACGCTTTCAAGCTGCGTCTCTTTCCCTTTTCACTCAGAGACAAAGCTAGGCATTAGTAGAAGACCCTTCCACAAGGCACCATCACCTCATAGGCCAAGTGTAAGAAAGCTTTCCTCTCAAAATTCTTCTCTAGCACCAGAACAGCAAGGCTAAGAAGCGAAATCAGCGGCTTCACTCAGCGGAACAATGAGACATTCAATGAGGCAATGGAACGTTTTAAAGATTACACGATCCAATGTCCTCATCACGGCTTCTGTGAGGAGACCCTACTCAGCACCATCTACCGCGGAGCCTTACCAAAGATCAGGTTGTTGCTTGACACAGCTAGTAAAGGGAACTTCCTTGGTCAGGAGGTAGAAGAGGGCATGGAGCTGATTGAAAACTTAGCATTGAGTGACGACAACTATGCTGAAGATTATGACCGTGCACCGAGAGGATCTGAGCTAGAGTCTCACAAAAAGGAGCTGAAATCCTTGCATGAGAAGATTGATAAGCTGGTGTTAGCCAACAAGAAGCATGTTCACTTTGTTGGTGAAGCGGATGAGAATCAAGAAGAGCTTGAGTTGAGCCAGGAAGAAGCCAATTGGGTGGCGGGACAGAACAATTACAAACCTCACGGCTACACCCAAGGCTACAACCAGAACAACAATCTCTCCTACCGTAGTACCAACGTCGCCAACCCTAAGGACCAAGTGTACCCTGCTCAGCAAGCAAAGCCTTTCATACCTTACAACAAAGGTTTTCAGTCGAGTGGTGGCTTCCAAGGTCAAGGGCAGAACAACTTCCAAGGGCAAGGCAACAAGGGTTATACGCCAAACTACCCTCCGGGCTTTGCACCTCAGCAGCAACAGCCGATGCAACAACAAGTTGATCCGGTTCAGGCCATGTTTCAGCAGCTGATCCAAGGGCAAGCCTCTACAAACCAGAAGTTTGCCGAGATGAACACTCGTTTAGACTCGTCTCTCACTGACTTCTCCACTCAGATCACTAACTTAAACAACAAGATCAAGCAGCTAGAGAAGGCGAAAGCAAGTACAAGTGGTCAGAATAGCTTACCGGGCAAGTGTGAGCAGAATCGTAAGGAATATGCCAACGCCATCACGTTAAGAAGCGGCAAAGAGCTAGCACCTCCGGTTACTCCTAAGAACAACGAGGACGTTGTAATTCAAGAGGGGTAGGGTAAGCTTTCCGCTGATGATGAGATCAACTTTGACAATGTCTGGATTCAAGGGCCAAGAAGAGGAGACAAAGCATTTGTTGAGAAGAGAGCGGAGCAAACTACTAAGGAGAAAGATGCTTATGTACCTCCACCGTATGTACCTAAGCTGCCTTTTCCTGGCCGTTTCAAGAAGCAACTCATAGAGAAGCACATAATCCTCTTTGAGAAGCATCTTAAGGACGTAGAGATCAAGCTACCTCTCGTTGACTGCCTTGCAATGATGCCTAAATGCGCCAAATTCTTCAAAGACACTCTTGTGAAGAAGAATAAGGAAAGTAAGGAGGTGCTTGTTCTAAGTGAGGAGTGTAGTGCTGTGATACATAAGGAAATAGTCCCTAAGAAGTTGGGAGACCCTGGAAGCTTCACTATACCCTGCGCTTTAGGTCCTTTGGAGTTCAAGAGCTGCCTTTGTGATCTCGGAGCTAGCATAAATCTGATGCCTCATTCCGTGGCGAAGAAGCTTGGCTTTACCCATTTCAAAGACTGTAGAATCTCGTTGGTACTGGCTGATAGGAGTGTGAGACTACCAGTGGGGCTGCTTGAAGATCTACCGGTGCGAATCAGCGGTGTGAACGTGCCTACGGACTTCGTCGTGTTGGAGATGGATGAAGAGCCTAAGGACCCGCTCTTCCTTGGAAGGCCATTCCTTGCAACCACCGTGGCTATCATTGACGTCAAGAATGGGAAGATTGCCTTGCACTTGGGAAAGGATATAAGGCTGGACTTCGATATCAATGAGGTTCTGAAGAAGCCGAATATAGAAGGGCAAGCTTTCTACATTGATACATTGGATGCCTTAGCGGATGAGTTGCTGGAAGAGCTGGCTCAGGAAGATCAGTTGAAGCTGGCACTAACTAAGGAGCCAGGAGAGTTTGGTTATATGGATCAGAGGACTCGGGAGTACGTCAACTTGCTTGATTCGAGGAAAGTTGTGCTTGAAGATGTAGGCGTTTGCCTAGAGATCGACTCCAAGATCGATGACATTACTCGATCTAGGGGTCAAATCGACAAGACAATCGAGAGCACAACTCGATCCGGTGCAGAAATCGACAGTCAGATATCGATCCAGGAAAACAATCGAGTCCGAGAACGAGAAAGGCCTTCCGATCAATCCGGAGATCGACTAAGCGTCTCGATCTCTCACTCGATCCACATTAAATCGAGTGAGTGAATCGAGCAAAACTGCTCGATCTAGACGACATCGAGAGCAAGATCGACCCGATGACTCGATTTCAGAAGGGATAGCGGTTAGAGAAAGCAGCCTCAAGGGCCATATCTCGGGTTCTACGGAAGGTTCTAAGAAGGAGAACAACAGCAACAGCCACGAGGATGATTGGAGCGAGCTGTTAGCCCGAAAGGTGGACCTTAAGGAGCTCCCAAAAGGGCTACGGTATGCTTTCTTAGGGCTTAACGAAACCTATCCTGTGATTATGAATGAAAACTTAAGTGATGATGAGTTGCAATCACTCTTAACTGAGTTGAGAAAGTATAGGAAGGCCATTGGGTACTCTCTAAGTGACATTAAGGGCCTTTCACCAATGCTTTGCACTCATAGGATTCACTTGGATAATGAGAACGCCTCTTCTATAGAACATCAGAGGCGTTTGAATCCAAATTTGAAAGATGTTGTCAAGAAGGAGATTCTTAAGCTTTTAGAGGCTGACGTGATCTATCCCATAAGTGACAGCACGTGGGTTTCTCCCGTACACGTGGTGCCTAAGAAGGGAGGGATCACGGTCGTTAAGAATGACAAAGATGAGCTTATACCTACTAGGACTATTACTGGACACCGTATGTGTATTGACTATAGGAAGCTTAATCTTGCTACTAGAAAGGATCATTTTCCCTTGCCTTTTATTGATCAAATGCTTGAAAGACTTGCTAATCACCCCTAATATTGCTTTCTTGATGGATATAGTGGATTTTTCCAAATACCAATCCATCCCAACGATCAGGAGAAGACGACCTTTACATGCCCTTATGGTACCTTCGCGTATCGAAGGATGCCATTCGGGTAGTGGAACGCACCGGCTACATTTCAGCGGTGTATGATGTCGATCTTCTCCAATCTAATAGAAGAGATGGTAGAGGTGTTTATGGATGACTTCTCGGTCTATGGTGCGTCCTTTTCTGCGTGTTTGTTGAATCTTTGCAGGGTTTTAAAGCGTTGTGAGGAGACAAACTTGGTGCTCAACTGGGAAAAATGCCACTTCATAGTTAAGGAGGGGATCGTGCTTGGACATAAGATATCAGAGAAGGGTATTGAAGTCGACAAGGCAAAGATTGATGTGATGACAAGCCTTGAGCCGCCAGTTAATGTAAAAGGGGTGAGAAGCTTCTTGGGACACGCCGGCTTCTACAGGCGTTTCGTTAAAGACTTCTCTAAGATTGCACGCCCTCTCACTCGGTTTTTGTGCAAGGAGGCTGAATTCGTCTTTGATGAGGAGTGTTTGCAAGCTTTCGTGACAATCAAGGAAGCCCTAGTATCCGCGCCTATAGTGCAAGCACCAGATTGGACTCTCCCATTCGAGATTATGTGCGATGCTAGTGACTACGCCGTGGGAGCTGTTCTAAGCCAAAGGAAGGATAAGAAGCTGCACGTGATATACTAAGCTTCAAGAACGTTGGATGACACGCAAACGAGGTACACCACTACTGAGAAGGAGCTATTAGCGGTTGTATTCGCCTTTGAGAAGTTCAGAGCTTACCTCGTGGGTTCCAAGACCATAGTTTACACGGATCATGAAGCTTTGCGCTACATCTATTCCAAGAAAGACACTAAGCCGAGGCTTTTGAGATGGATCCTCTTACTCCAGGAGTTTGACATGGAGATCAAAGACAAGAAAGGAATAGAGAACGGGGTTGCTGACCACCTCTCTCGGTTAAGGATCAACGACTCTCTTCCTTTAGACGATTCTCTCCCCGAGGAACAACTCATGGCGATCACTACGGCTGTTTGTGGGAGCTTAGAGGGGCGGTTTGAGGAAGTTCTGAGCTTCAAGGAGGAAGATCTTCCCTGGTACGCGGATATTGTGAACTACTTGGCATGTGGTGAGGAGCCTTCGCATCTTGACAACTACCATAGGAAGAAGCTCATGAGAGACGTGAGCCACTACTATTGGGATGACCCCTACCTGTACAAAAGAGGCGTAGACAGTTTATACCGGAGGTGTGTTACGAAAGAAGAAGCCAAGGACGTTCTCTTTCACTGCCATGGCTCTTCCTACGGAGGACACTTTGCTTCGTTCAAGACTGCTACGAAAGTGTTGCAAGCTGGCTTCTGGTGGCCCTCTATCTTCAAGGATGCACACGAGTTTGTGAAGAGCTGTGAGGCGTGTCAACGAGTAGGGAATATCACTAAGAGGAACGAGATGCCTCAAGTTCCTATCTTCGAGGTAGATGTCTTTGACGCGTGGGGCATAGACTTCATGGGGCCGTTCCCTTCATCATACGGCAACAAGTTCATACTCGTAGCTGTAGACTACGTCTCTAAGTGGGTTAAGGCCATTGCTTCCCCAACAAACGATTCTAAGATGGTGATCAAGCTCTTTAAGAGCATTATTTTTCCAAGGTCTGGAGTTCCCAAGGTGGTGATAAGCGACGGAGGGAGCCCTTTCATCAACAAGCTGTTTAAAAATCTGCTAAAGAAGTATGGTGTGAAACATGAGGTAGCTACGCCTTACCATCCTCAAACGAGTGGCCAAGTAGAGGTCTCTAACCGTCAGATCAAGGCGATACTCGAGAGAACAGTTGGGACTACTCGGAAGGACTGGGCTATGAAGTACCAGACTGCCTTCAAGACGCCTATTGGTACCACTCCCTTCACTCTTCTCTACGGTAAAGGCTGTCACCTTCCTGTTGAGCTGGAGCATATGGCGTTGTGGGCTGTGAAGCAGCTGAATTTTTATCTGAAGACGGCTCAGGAGAAGCGTTTGATCCAACTGCACGAGCTTGATGAGCTAAGGCTGGATGCCTACGAAAGCTCTCGGATCTACAAGGAATGTACCAAGGCTGCTCATGACAAGAAGCTGGTACCAAAGGAGCTTAAGGAAGGGAGTTTGGTGCTGCTTTACAACTCGAGGCTTAAGCTCTTTCCAGGAAAGCTGAAGTCACGGTGGAGCGGTCCGTATGAGATCAAGGAAGTACTGCCTTACGGGGCTGACACGTTGGTCGGCAAGGGTGGAGATGCAATCACAGTGAACGGCCACAGAGTTAAGCCGTACATGGCGAGTGCATTTGACAAGGAGAGCACCTCAATGCTTCTCCAAGACCCACCATCTGCCTAAACCAAGTAAAGTCTAGCTAAAGACGTTAAAGAAAGCGTACTTGGGAGACATTCCCATGTCTATCCTGTACATATTTTTACTTTATTTCTTTTTCCAGTTTTATGTCTTGTGAGTGTGTAGGAAAAAGTATGGGAGACGCAAGCCATGATCCGAGTTCCAAAAGGCGTAAGAAAGGGGCATATATGAGCTAGAGATCGAGTGCTAGATCGACTCATCCTGGCTCGATCTTTGCTAGATCGAGCTAGTGAATCGAGAGGAGGCAGTCGATCTAGACGAAATCGAGAAGACTGATCGAGTGGCGAACTCAATCTAAAATGTCTCGGGAAATTTTTGGAGTTTAGATCGATCGATCCAAAAATGGATCGACCGATCTATTTTCTCTCGGGATAGTCCTCCATAGACAGATCGATTAGTTAACTCGATCCACCACTCGATCCAAGCTGAATCGACCCCTGAATCGATAGCATGGCTCGATCACGAGGACTTAGTCGCGATTTCAAAAACTCAAGAAACGAGAGAGCCAATCGATCCACGACTCGATTCAAATCGAATCGTGTCCTAAATCGAGTGACCCTCTCGATCCAAGCCATTATGGGCATGAGATCGAGTTCTAGATCGACCAAAGGGACTCGATCTCGTGCCGAGGTAACATTTTCTTTCCCTCCTTTATTCTTTTCCCTCCAGTTTTTAAATTCAAAACTTGGTCAAGGCAAGCATCTTTGACCATGAAAGATGTGCCTTGACCAAGACTTTTGTCAGAAAACCACTTCTTTTACCCATAGTTTTGTTTCTTGTTAGCCTTTAAATGCTTTCAACAACTTCACACTCTCTCATTCTTGTTTTCTCAAACTTTTAAGCAAAGAAAGTGAAAGTTATTTGTTTCTAAAGGCTAGCAAGTTTCTTTAACAATATTTGCAAAAGGTATTTTCGGATATTTGATAAAAATCTTTAGGAAAATCTCCTTTTATTTCACAATTGATTGTTTTAGATGCTAGGGCGGTTTTGAATTTTTAAATTTAGCTAAATAATAGGAAAAATTCTGGATTTTCTAGTATCTCTATATTTGATTCTTTATTATTTTGCTATAATTTTTATAAATTCCCCAAAATTCTAGGGTATTAAGTATAAGTTTTCTTCTTTGCATCTCTTCTTCTCTCATCCGATCGCCGTTTTGCTCATTACCTTGCTTAAGAAACTTGTTTCAGGCACGATGACCCCCAAGAGAACGAGAGAAGAGACGGCACAAGAAGGAGAAGGTCAGGAAGTGGCTGTTCAAAAGAGGGTTCTATGGAGTAAGGACAAGAAGAGGGATAAGAAGCGGCTGGAAAGGCTTCGGTTTGAGCCTGCTAAGTTTGCGGACTGGGAGCTGCTGTTCAAGCTAGGGATCCTTGGAGATTTTGACCAACTCCTCAAGAACATTGGCTTAAGATGTCTGTCACGAATGGATTGCCCAACCATTCCAGAAGTGACAATAGACTTTCTTGCCACGTTGGAGTTTCGTTACGAGAACCCTAGTGCCCCTGTTCCTTCACAAGGCCGTCTCTCTTTCAAGGTTGGACGTCAAGCCTTCAGCCTCTCAATCCTCAAGCTGTGTCAAGCATATGGTCTCAACGCAGCCGCCACCAAGATCGAGTTCCCCTCCTTCACGCGAGCAAACGATTTTTGGGACCTGATCAGCAACGAAGACTACAAGGCCAACACCGCCAAAATCAAGAGAGTGAGAAGCCCGGTGCTGAGGTACACCTTGAAGCTGATCGCCAACACATTCAACGGAAGGTCAGTTGCTCCCACGGTCACGAAGACCGAGCTTTGCTTCTTGTTCCAAGGCGTGAAGCATTTGTTGTGTGATCCGGCGGAGAATGAAGAGCCTATGGAGGATGAACTCGGCGACGAGGTGAACTATAGATGCGTACTTGCTCCCTCTTTGGTGAAGTAAAAGGCTTATGCCTTGCGGTGCAAGGCAAGCTCTTCTTTCATTGGCGGCTTCCTCACTCCTCTATTCATACAAGCTGGTGTACCTATACACGATTTCACACCCGTCCCGGCTAGAGCTTTCATGGATGAGGTCTACATGAGGAATACCGACAGCTTGGGACGCACGCCAGCAGAAGGGTTCTACGCTTATCTTTTCATCGACGAAAACGAGAAGCGAGTATGCATCCTACCAAACAAGGACGAGACCGAGCTGCTTGGTGTTGGGAACATCGAATTCTTGTCAACAGTAGAGGAGTGCTTTGCTCCTCTAGGAGGAACGCCTGCCCCAGCGATTGCTCCTCGTCAAAGGTCTGAGTCCCCAGCCACGGAAGATGAGATGCCCAAGGCTTCCACCCTTCCCAAGATAGACTTTGAGCTGAGAACCAAAACGGAGAAGTTCCTAGCATCTGTTGTGGAGATGCAAAGGAAAATCAACTAATGGCAAGGCAAAATGCTCAAGAAACTTGCCAAGAAGGTCAAATCGCTTCAAGGAGGCTCGGCTAAGAAAGCTGCAACTGAAGAGGTTTAACAACCCGAGAAGAGGAGACTTTCAACCGGTGGTGTTGCCATCTGTGAGACTCAAGGCAGCAACATTCAACCGGCGCGTCTCTCTCTTCAAGAGCCAGGCTCCAAAGGCAAAGCCGTAGCATCTAGCTCCTCTAGAACATCCTCAATTTCCAGCCGAGACTAGACCCGAGGTAACAACCTTCTTCGATTGTACATACCGCTCATGTTTGCTTCTTTTTGCTTTGTGTTTTGGTGCTCCTTTGAATTTGTTTGCCACCGGGACGGTGTCAAGCAAGTTTGGGGGAGTATGTGTGTGGTTTGAACTATTTATTCTGATCTTATTTTCCTTTTAGCATCCTTGAGTCTTCATTGCATGAAAAATTAGTAAAATTTTTAAACTTTTCACAAAAATTCATGTAGTTGCATTCATCTCATTAAGCATTTTAGGATTGAGTCTAGAATCTTAAAGCATCTAGGTTGTTCATATTCACATAAGGGGTTAGAGTTTTTCTTAAAAAGGTGTTTTAAACTCATGAATTGTTTCAATGCCCTAGTTAGTAGTTCTCTAATGCTTTGCTCATACTTTGAAAGTAAGTTCTTACCATGCTTGGATCACTTGCTATGATTTTCGTGACTTGAATTGAACTCTCATGATTTGAAACTCTCCTAATAAGTGAAAACCTCAATCTGAAATTTCAATTATCATCCTTATGCATTTGAAAATGAACACATGGATTTTTAAAATATTTAGGCTCTCTTCTTCCTTCTACCACTCTTTGTGAGCCTAAGTAGAACTCCCACCTTGACCCTTACCTTTCTTTGAAGCCAAGTTTTCGTGTGTGACATCATTGTGAGGCCTTTTTCCGGTTTGAACTTAGCATAAAGTGTTAGGTTTAGGCGACATGATTAGGTTCTCATATGTTTGCTGGCTTTGCATTTTGAAGCTAGACTTAGGCTTAGAATAAGTTTGGGGGTTTAAGGGGTTGTTTTCATGTTATATGCTCTCGGTTTCAAAAGAGTTTGGTATTTGAAAGAAAGAAAAAGGTTTTAAGTGGAAGGTTTGTGTTTAAAAATTTTTTTATGCTCTAATAATTTCAGAAGGTAGCTCTCTCAAAATAAAAAGAAAAAGAAAAAGAAAAGAGCCTAAGTGCCAAAATAAAAGAAAAAGAAAAAATATATAAATATAAATAAACAGAGAGCTACCAATAAGAAATATGTAAGGAGCAAATTATTTTCAACCTTTTCACTAGCCTAAAGTGTTAAAAATGCTTTCTGTTTTGAATTGGGGAATGCTAAGCTTTTGTTTTGATAAAAGGGTAGATTTTAAGTGGTGAGTGAGCTTAAAAGATAATAAATGAGAGGGGTTTAGGATCATTGTTAGTTTACATGGGTAGATAAGAATCTGATCATGTATGCATCAATTGCCTTCACCTTTAGCATTATGCATAAAATTCTTTCCATTTTTTGAGAGAAACCCTTATTTTAAATAAAAACCCTTTTCGAATGAGATCATTATATGCTCATAGCCTGCATCCTTAGCCAAATGTGTTCTGCTTTAAAGTGCATAAGTTTGATTCATGGTTTGGTCTTTAATGAATGTTAAAGGATGAGTTTCTTTGATTGTTAGGAATATGAGAGTCATGATTTGAATTTCTTTGTGTGATGAGTATGGCTAAGTTATTTGGAGTATGATTGTGCGCATTGCATTTTAGAACTAGTAACTAGGACATTGAGATTGATCCATTTGAAAGGCACCTTTGCAAGAAGCTTAAAACCCCCGTTTGTTTTAAAACCTCTCTTCCTTTCTTATTTTCTGTTGCTTGAGGGCAAGCAAGAAGTATGTTTGGGGGAGTTGATGTCACTACATATTGCATGCATTTTGCATACATATAAGTTAGCTTTTCATGCATTTACATCACACTTTAGGCTAGATTGCATCACTTTAGATCCTAGAGCATTCTTGCACCAGCATACGCATGTTCCTTGCATTTTGCATCATATTCAGGTTGTTTCTGGCTACTTTGGAGTCGTGGAGGTTCGTGGACGTGCTGAAGCTGTTGTGGAGGTTCGTGGAACATCGGATGTTTGCTAAGGACCAGAGATCGGGGAGCAGATCGAGTATGGCAGGTCGATCTAGATGAGATCGACCAGAAGATCGAGAAGCCCAGGCGATCCAAGGGAAATGATCGAGACGAAGATCGAGTGGAGCAATTGATCAAGTGGTACAGACGTAAATGACGCCATGTAGAGCGAGAGCCGGATCGAGTCCACCACTCGATCCGACCGAAGATCGATACCAAGATCGGATGCAACACTCGATCCGCCGAAGAAGATCGAGACCCAGATCGAGTAGAAGACACGATGTCCGAAAGTGATCGAGAGAGCCGCTCGATCCCGAAGTCGATCTCTGTCCTTTCAACCGTTTTTGGCCGCTAGTGAGGGGGGGACCATCGAGCTGTTTTTCCCATTTTGGGAAGGCGGCGATGATCTTTACACACACACTTTTCATTCTTATCTTTTTTATGCTTTTTCTCTCTTTTTCGGAGACTCTCCGCCAATGTTAGACTTTGAGCTTTATTATTGAATATTTTTAATCGTTTAAGTTTAATTCATCATTCTTATGTTTATCGTTTCATTCTTCATGCTTTGCTTAGTTTATTCAATGTGTAGTGAGTAGTTTCATTTGGGTCTCGGGGTTGAGAGGATTCACGGGGTCGAAAAGGTTTTCAAAGCTTGGTGTTTTCTTGTTCTTAATGGCTTTATTTTCTAAGATGTTGAGTTCGTAAGGCTTAAAGAGTCTCACGCCAAGATCTTTATGATCAGAGAGAGCTCTTACATTGACAGGATCCAGAGATCTCTGAAAATCACATCTCTTTCCCAAACGCCATGGTAGTTTAGAGGACTAGTTAAGCCTCGTGGTTGAAATCTGTTTTCCTTGCCTCTCAATCTCTTTTTCTGCCAAACGCCATGGGTCTGGAGGAGAGAATGAGAGAGTGATACATACCACACGCCATGGATGGATCTTGTTTTGTTTTCAAGGCTTAGAGAATCTCACAAAGTGAGTAGATCTAGAGTTTTCAAACCAAGCTTGGACCTTTGAAACCCCTAACATGAATCTCAACCATAGACCCTTCTTTCTTAGCATTCTTACATCTTCGTTAGTCATTCGCTTGATATTCGCCGCATCCTGGTCATTAGTTTCTTCATACTTGCATTTTTAGACGAGATCGATCCAAACTGCTCGATCTAGTGGTCGATCCACTACTCGAGTTTTGTTAAATCATAGCCTTGCATTTTAATTATTCTGTTTGTTCCTCGTGGTAGTTCAATCAATCTTGGTAATTTTAAAATAGTTTTGCATTCCATTCGGTCGTTGCACATAGTTTTTAGGATTTTCTCAATATCGCCTATCATTCTCTTAACTTTACACTGCTCTTGCATTCTCTTTGATCTTCCTAGCTCCTAGAAATGGATTGACTCTCACTTGCATACTGTACTACAACCTAAGTGTTGCATTTGAGTTTGATAGCCTCATTGCATCCTTACCCTTGCAAAGAAAGTTGTTATCAGCTCCACTTTCTTCTCTAAAACTGCTTCCTTGCCTTTCTTAGGTCTTGCAATCCAGACATTGTCAAACGTGATCTCTTGATCATTTGAAATATTACTCCTCCCCTCTTGAACCAGAATTTCCTCATTGTCTTCAGGTATAGACCGTGGTGGTAGCTATTTACCACTTCTCAAAGTAATAGCGTTGGCATACTCCTTAGGGTTTTGCTTCACACTTCCCGGGTAAGCTACCTTGACCGCTTGAACTTGCTTTTCCTTTCTCTAGCTGGCGGATCTTGTTGTTCAGGTTGGTGATTTGTGTAGACACCTCAGCCAGAGAAGAGTCTAGCCTATTGTTTATATCAACAAACTTCTGATTTGTAGTTGCTTGTCCCTGAAGTATTTGTTGAAACATTGCTTGAACCGGATCTTGAGGTGGAGCTTAAGCTTGTTGCTGTTGAGGCATGAAACCAGGAGGTAACACAGGAGAGTAGTTTTTGTTTCCCTGCTGTTGCTGGCCTTGGAAGTTTCCTTGTCTTTGACCTTGGTACCCACTGTTTTGTGTAAACCCACCTTTGTTATAAGGAACAAAATGTTTGCCTTGTTGTGGAGGGTACACTTGATCCTTAGGGTTCTCTACATTGGTGCTTCTGTAAGACAAGTTGTTGTTGCCTTGATACCCTTGAGAATAGCCCTGTGGCTTAGTATAGCTTTGGCCTCCAACCCAATTCGCTTCCTCTTGGCTCAGCTCTAACTCTTCTATAACATCCACAGCCTCTCCCACAAAGTGTACATGCTTTTGATTTGCAAGTACTAGCTTGTCAATCTTCTCATGAAGTGATTTCAGCTCCTTCTTGTTTGCCTCAAGGTCAGACCCTCTTGGTGCTCTATCATAATCTTCAGCATAGTTCCCATCACTCAAAGCAAGATTCTCAATGAGCTCCATTCCCTCTTCTACATTTTGACCAAGAAAGTTGCCTTTACTTGCCGTGTCTAGGAGCATTCGAATCTTGGGAAGGGCTCCTCTATAGATGGTGCTCAAGAGTGTCTCCTCACTAAAGCCATGATGAGGACAAGCTATAGTGTAGTCTTTGAACCGCTCCATTGCTTCACTAAAGGTCTCATTCTGCCTTTGTGTAAAACCGCTAATCTCACTCCTTAGCCGAGCTGTTCTTGTACTTGAGAAGAACTTAGATAGAAATGCCTTCTTGCAATCAACCCATGAGGTTATAGTCCCCTGAGGTAAGGTCTTCTCCCAATGCCTTGCTTTATCTCCAAGTGAAAAAGGGAAAAGCCTAAGCTTGAAGCTGTCCTCCGAGATTCCATTGATCTTTATCATTCCGAAAACTTGCTCAAAGTTGTCAAGATGCTCCAAAGGGTCCTCCATTGCAAGCCCATGGAACTTGTTGTTCTGCACCATTGAGATAATGCCTGGCTTGATCTCGAAGTTGTTGTTTTGCACTGGTGGAGGAGTGACGCCAAATCGTTTGTGATGTGTGTTAGGTGCATCACCAGCACCGATGATCCTTGGTGCTCTTGGGGCGTGGTTGGGGTTTCCATTACCCCTTCCAGCAGCAGCACGGTGAGGTGGAGCCTCAGCTTGGTCTTGCTCAGCCATGACCTCAAAATCAAGAAGATCTGGTTGCAATATCTCCTCAAAGTGTTGTTCTTGTTCTCTTGCCCTTCTTTCTCTTGCACTTCCGAGTTGATGAATGTTGTCTAGAGGTTATAGTAGATTGTTGTCACCACTAGACCTCGAATTCATGTACCTGAGAAAGAAAGTAGGAAGGTAGAGAAATTAGTAACCAAAGTAAAAAAGAAGAACTTAGTCTCTACTAAGCTCCAAATCCTAATACTTTCAACTCAATTCAAGTTGGCAACGGCGCCATTTGATAAACAAGTTTTTATGAAAAGCTGTTTTAGAATTAAACCCAAACCAAGATAATGATGTAGTATAGTGGTGAGGGTTATCAAACCAGCTTAGGTTGATGAAAGTTACTAGGAATGCAAGAGCTAAGCAAATCTAAGTGAAATCCGGGTAAATGGAGGTGAAAATCAATAAAAACTAAATGCAAGTACTAAATGACCAAGAAAACTATTTTAAAATTCCCTCTTAAGGGTTAAACAACTAGCAGATGACTTCTAGGAATTTAAAATACAAGACTACTAATTTATAAAAATCGAAAACTAAAGGCAGATAAACAGAGAAATTTCTAACAACCTAGAACAATGATTTTTAAGACTAAAGAAGCAAACTTTTTAACTAGAGAATGATAACTTTAAGTTTTTAAATGCTAAAAGGAGGATTAAAGGTTGAGGGTCATGTTAAGAAGGTTCAAGATTCAAGCTTGGGTTTTGAAAACATTAGATCTACACATTTTGTGCTATCTCTAAGCCTTGAGAAGCTAAAAGAGGTTTATCCATGGCGTGTGGTATAAACCCTTTCCACAACCCTTCCTCCTAACCCATGGCGTGTGGTGGAAAGATGGGTCAAAGAACATTAAGCATAGATCTCAAATAATGGCCTAACTAGCTCCCTAAGCATCCATCGCGTTTGGGAAAGGATGAGCTAGTCTCTTGGATTTGGTTTTAACAGATTTCTGAATCCCGCCAAGGTAAGGAGAACTCTGAGATCAAAGAGATCTTTCCCAAGACTCTCTAAGCATTAAGTGCCCAAATCCAAGAAGAGAATAGATTAAGCACAAGAAAAAGTCCCAAGCTTAAGCCTCTTAAACCCACCCAAGGGAAACTACTCACTAGACATAGCTAAAACACTTGAAAATGCAATAGATGAAGAGCTAAACATGATTAAAACGATTAAGCAAAAGCGATTAAGGAAAATACTTTAGATTAATTGATATCCATTGTATTTACACCATTTAGGGCTGCATTTAGTGCATATTTTGATCCTTTTTTGCATGTTTTCCCTTTGCTTTTGTCCCATTTTCTTCTCCTTTTAGACTTAGGTTGCATTTAGAGTATAGTCTGCATTTTCTTTGCATTTTGGATGTTTTTAGGTGCTTTTAGAGCCTAAAGGAGCTTGGAGGAGTTTTGGAAATGATACAAGATGCTAGCTGGGCAAAAGGGAGCAAGAAGGATCACATCAGAAGATCTCTGCAGAAGTTTTCGGTCAGAGCACAGAGAGTTTCGGTCAAGGGTGACCGATACGGAGCATATCGGTCACCAGTGTCGGTCAAGTGTGATCGACACAAACACACCGGACTAATTTCGGTCATATGTGTCGATCACTCCAGACCGATAGGGACCCATTTCGGTTACTGAAGACCGACACAACTGACCGATACTGACCCAGCCCGAACCTGTTTTTAATTACATTTATGCCATTACTCTAGGGTTTTTCTCTCTAGACTGTAAATAGCCTCTTTTTCCAGATTTTCGAGGGGTCATGTCATTTTACTGTTCTTGAGCTTTTTCATTAAGTTTGTAAGACAATTTCTTTGCTTTGTTTAATATAATCAAGTATTTGCTTTAATCTTTCTTTAATCTTTCTTTTAATCATGATTAGCATCATTTCCCTTTGTGATTTGGTGTTAAACTTGATTATGAGTGAGTAGTCATCTTAGGGTTTCTAGATGTGGTAGATTAAGGGGATTTAAGGATTGATTAAGGTTTGTTAAGTGCTTCAGTTTATGCGTTCCTCTCTATTAATCTGTTATTCATGCTAGATTAGTCTTGATCAAACTTGTCTAAGTTGTTAGCTTTCTCTTATGCCCACCAAGTGTTTGATGAAATGCTGATCATGTTTAATAGAGGATTTGCTGGCCTTGGCTCAAGAGATTGACTGTTTGAGGAGCATTTTGACTTGAATAGAGTTGTTTAATCATGCTTGCTTGATGTTTTAGCACTAATGAGAGTTAGTTCTTGTTAATATGTTTAGCAAAGGGTTGTTTGCCAAGAGATTGGATCTAACTTGCTTAAGTGTGAACTCTATGTCTAGGAATCACCATTGCTTGCTTGTTTGCTTGATCAATGTAGTTTGAAACAGACTTAGTTAATGTCTGAAATTCCCCAAAGACAATAACCACATCTAGAGACTTGCCTTTCTCTTATTTGAATTTCGGATTTACTCTGTTTTGCTCTGTTTTACTCTGTTTTCCTTGCTTAGAATCGCTTAGTTTGCTTCTGCTTTTACTTTGTTTGCTGCTTGTTTCACTTAGGTTGCTAGAACTGTTGCTTAAGCAACAAAACCAATTCTCTGCCTGCTTGACTTAGAGACTTTACTCTCAACTCTTCTGCGTTCAACTCTTCCCAATGGATTGACATAAAACCCTTACTACAACTGACTAATGCAAGGGTGATTGAACATAAGGGGTCAAAACTCTTGTGCCAATTCGGCGCCGTTGCCGTTTGGGAATCAGTTTGAATCATTAGAGTTTGTAGAATCTTTAAGATCAAGCTTTTACTTTTCTTTGGTTACTAACTCTGTTTTCAAGTGTTTTCATTTCAGGTGAGTTGCAACAAAACTTCAACATGGTGTACTTTGAAGACACTACCTACAGAAACTTCTGCCAAGAGCCCATACCAATACACTCCTTTGAAGAGAACTACACTCCTTCCCACACTCAAAACCAACCCTATATTCCTACATCTGGATCAACTGACATTAGGAGCATGATCATGGTCAACTTCACTCTCCAAACCATTGGAACTATGGAGATGAACAAGAAATTTGCTGAGCTACACAACAGAATAGATTATATTCACCATGACCTTCATGCCAAGTTTGATGACTTGGACTCAAGAATACATCTCTTGGAGAACAGCCAAGATGAGGCACACACACCAAGACTTCAAGACAATCTTCCTCAACAAGCTGCACACAAACATCAGGAATACTGCCACTTACTTACTGAAGAGGCAGATGAAGCAGAAGAGGAATTCACTGATGAAGATGCTTCATTAGAAGAGCTGGGAATCATGATCCAAGAGATGATATTCCATATAGACAGGATGAGGGTTGAGTATGGAGGAGAACCCAGAAGAAGCAACATCAGTGATGAAGAAGCTCAGGAAGTTGTAGGGACGTTCCTCCGTGGCTTTGATGAACAATTGAACATAGAAGAAGAACAGGAACGAGCAGCACTGGAAGCTGCTCAGAAAGAGGAGGCTGAGGAAACCTCAACTGCTACAGAAGAGACCCCCACACCAGATCATTCTGATGCTAAAGAAGAGGAAGTAGAGACACACCATGCTTTGATGGTTTCGTCTCACAACACTCCTCAGGAATCTAAGGAACTCTACCATAATCAAGTGGTTAATTCTTCAAGCACTATTGCAAAGGGTAAAGAACTCTCAGGTCCAGTCTGTAAACCACCATTCTCCTACCCCACAAAGCACTTCACCAAAGCTAGAATGGAGATGTACACAAAGTTCAAACAAGACATAGAAGATGCTGGAATACAACTCCCACATGGCACCACTCTGATGGAGGTGAAACATCAAATCAGGTTCCTGAAAGAAGTTTTTGACAAGCTGGAAGTGGTGGAACCAATCCTTAAGAATGTGGGGGCTGACATGAAAAGAAGCAAGATGACGAAGTCATTGCCAAAACTCCCAAACCCAGGAAAGTTCCTCATCACTTGTGAGCTGGAGATGCTTGACAATGTCAAAGCCCTATGTGATTCAGGATCAACTGTCAATGTTATGTCTCTCCATCTTAGCCAAACTCTGGGGATCAAGAAGCTGGTGCTGTCCAGGACCTCCATCACCTTTGTGGACAACACTTCCACAAAACCTTTAGGCATGGTGTAGGACTATCATGTGAAGATTGGAGAATGCCTAGTTCCAACAGACTTTGTCCTCATGGAAAAAACATATTCCAGGGAGGTGTAACTTCTTCTAGGTACTCCATTCTTGGCAACAGCAGGAGCTCAGTTAGATTTCAAGAGAGGTTCTGTCATTTTGAAGAATGTTTATGAGTTCAAGGTCTACAAGATTGCCTCTCCTTCCATAGCTTTCTGTGGAGCAGCTGAGCAAGAGGATTACTACTGGAAGCTCCCAGATAGTTTGGAGGATGCTATGAACCCCCACTATGAGCATGTTGTTGAGTGATGCTTTCCTTACTGAACCAAACAAGAGTCAGACCACCAAGTTGAAGCTTGAAGAAGGTTTGAAGGATATTGACAACTCAACAACTTCAGCCACACCAAATGTCAAGAACAAAAGGCATAGGATGTCAGCTCAAGAGAAACACAGGCAACTATCAAAGGGAACATGGATCTGGAGGAAGAAAGAGGTAGGAGCACCAGCTCCATCCACCTCTACTCTCAACTCTTCTGCTTTCAACTCTTCCCAATGGATTGACATAAAACCCTTACTACCACTGAATAATGCAAGGGTGATTGAACATAAGGGGTCAAAACTCTTGTGTCAATTTAGCGCCGTTGCCGGGGAATCATTGATCAAGTTTGGCGTCGTTGTCATTAGGGGAAAGCTCTGTTCAGTAGGATTTATAGAGATCTTGAGATCAAGCTTTGCTATTTTTGATTTTGATTACTAATTCCTCTTTTGGTCTAGAATTTCTTTTGTAGGTACCACAACACTTGCTCCTAAGTGTCTACAGCTACATCTGAAGTTCAAGGTCAGGAATTTGGGATTTTTTAAGCCAGAATTCAGCTGTTGAAGCATGGAAGAACATCAGTATGCTGCTGGTTTTGGTCCACAAGGTCCACAAGGTCCACAAGGTCTTCAAGGGACCCAAGGCTTACAAGGACAGCAAGGTCAAGCTGGTTTACAAGGAGCTGTTGTTCATAGACCAAGAAGACCCATTGGTGCTGCTGATATACCCTCCAACTATGCTTCAAGGCAAGGCATTCTTCCACCAATGGAAACTGAGCAATACCAGATCAAGAGCAGTCTCATCACAATGATCCAAGAAAGGCAGTTCTTTGGATTACCCAACCAAGACCCTTTAGAGCACCTGGATCAGTTTGAGAGGATATGCACCTTAACAAAGCTTAGTGGAGTCTCAGATGATGGTTTGAAGCTCAAGCTCTTTCCATTCTCACTTGGTGATAGAGCTAGATTATGGGAGAAATCTCTACCACAAGGCAGCATCACTACTTGGGAACAATTTAAAGGTGCTTTCTTAACCAAATTCTTCTCTCCCTCAAGAACTGCACACTTCAGAAATAAGATCACAAACTTCAGGCAGTGGTCTAATGAAAGCTTTGGAGACACTTGGGAGAGGTTCAGAGGTTTCACTCATCAATGCCCCATCATGGCTTCACTAAGGAAATGCTTCTATCCACACTCTATAGAGGTGTTCTCCCAAAGATCAGAATCCTTCTAGACACAGCTAGTAATGGCTATTTTCTTAGGAAAGATGTTGATGAGGGCTGGATTCTAGTAGAGAACATGGCACTCAGCAATTGGGACTATGTGGATGACAAAGAGCAACATTCCATGGAACTAGCAACAGCATTGTCTGAGATGAAAGCTCTGCAGAAGAAAGTTGATCTACTACTCAATGCAACCACTAAACTCCTACCAAATGATCTCTCAACAAACCTCTACAGGCAACACCATGTCAAGGTTCTCCAACACCAAGAGGCTCGACTAATGCATCATGACCTTGACGCCTGTATACACAAGCCCATTGAAGCCACTCACTCTTCACAGCATCAAGCTTCCTCCTCTAAAACAGCTGGTATCAATAACTCTTCACCCTCACATAATCTGGATTATAAAGAGATGCTCCTCCAACTCCAACAACTTCACAATGGAGGTCTGCAAAAGATGATGGCTGTTGAGATTCAGAAGACTTTTACTGATATTCAGAGAAGTATGACTGATGAAATACACAAGGACATTGACTCAAAACTTCAGTCACAAATAGCCCCTATCAACATCAAGATCAACAAACTAGAAACAATATCTACCCCTTCTACCTCTTCACTCACACAGGAGTATGTCAAAGCTGCCACTCTCATAAGTGGGAAGCAGCTTCCTCCAAGAGTAACTCCTTCTACACCCAATGAGGACATTGAGGAACAAGAAGAGGAGGTGGAGATCAAAGAAAAGGAATAAACTCCAGAAGATGAAATGATTGAAGCTGAAAAGATTTCTGAAAAGGCCAAAGACAAGGAGGTTACTAAAGGCAAGGCAAAGGAGGCTTCTAAGGAGTTAGCCAAGGAACCAATATATATACCTCCTCCTTATCAGCCCACAATACCTTTTCCTAGAAGGTTTAAGAAACAGCTGGTTGCTAAATACAAAGGACTCTTTGATGAACAGATGAAGAAAATCCAGCTCACAATGCCACTGTTAGATGCCTTTGTTTTAGTCCCTCCTTATCAGAAATTCCTGAACGATGCTGTTGCTGAAAGAACCAAGGATCTGCAGGGAATGGTAGTCCTCACACATGAATGTAGCGCCATTATTCAGCAGAAGAGAGTAACTCCCAACAAGCTAGGAGATCCAGGGAGCTTCACCTTACCCTGATCTATAGGTCCACTCCTGTTTGACAAATATTTGTGTGATCTTGGAGCTAGTGTCAGCTTGATGCCCTACTCTGTAGCACAGCGCCTAGGCTTCACCAAGTTCAAGGACTGCAGAATCTCCTTGGTATTGGCTGATAGGTCAGTAAGACATCCCAAAGGTTTGCTTGAAGATGTACCACGCAGGATTGTGAGTGTAGAAATACCTACTGATTTTGTAGTTTTGGACATGGATGAAGAGCCTAGAGATCCTCTTATTCTTGGGAGACCATTCCTAGCCACAACAGGAGCAGTCATTGATGTTGAGAAGGCAAAGATTGACCTAAAGTTAGGCAAGGATATGTCTTTGAAGTTTGACATTAGGAAGATTATATAGCAACCTACCATTGAAGGTCAAGTACTCCAGATTGATATTCTAGAAAAGCTGAATGATGAACTTCAAAAGGAGATGTGTTGTGGAGACAAGCTCCAAGTGGCTTTGACAAGAGAGCATGTAGATGATGGGTACTTGGATAAGGAAAGCTTAGGCTATCAGCTGAGATTGGACTCTCACAGATTCTTTGAGGATGAAGAACCATTTGAAAGCTTGGAGTACACAAGAAAAGAAGTCTTCTCAGCTCAGGAAACTGGTTCCCCAAGCAAGGAAGCTGACGCCAAGAAGCAAGGCAGCTCAGATGAGGACTGGAGCGAACTCAAGGCACCAAAAGTGGAACTCAAACCACTTCATCATGGGCTAAGGTATGTTTTCCTAGGTCCTAACTCCACTTACCCTATTATAGTCAATGACATCCTCAATGATGATGTGATCCTGGCCCTTGTTAAGGTGTTGAAGAGGTTTAGGAAGGCTATTGGGTATTCATTGGATGATATCCAAGGCATATCTCCTAACCTCTGCACTCACAGGATCCATCTAGAGGATGAGACAAGAACTTCTATTGAACCTCAGAGAAGGATGAATCCTAATTTAAAAGAAGTAGTGAAAAAGGAAATCTTGAAGTTGCTTGAAGCAGGAGTGATCTATCCCATCTCAGATAGCAAATAGGTCTCACCAGTCCATGTGGTACCTAAGAAGGGAGGGATCACTGTTGTTAAAAATGAAAATGATGAGCTAATACCAACTAGGACAATCACTGGTCATAGAATGTGAATTGATTACTGAAAACTTAATTTTGCTTCTAGGAAAGATCACTTCCCTTTGCCATTTATAGACAAAATGCTAGAAAGATTAGCAAGTCATAAGTATTACTGCTTTTTATATGGTTATAGTGGATTCTTTCAGATCCCTATCCATCCCAATGATCAGGAAAAAACTATTTTTACTTGCCCATATGGAACTTTCGCTTACAGGAGAATGCCTTTTGATTTATGCAATGCTCCTGCTACTTTCCAAAGATGTATGACTTCTATATTTTCTGACCTGCTTGAAGAAATGGTAGAGGTATTCATGGGCGACTTTAGCGTCTATGGATCCTCCTTTGTTGTCTGCTTGTCTAACCTTTCTCAGGTTCTCCAAAGGTGTGAAGACACAAAACTGGTCCTGAATTGGGAAAAGTGTCACTTCATGGTGCAAGAACGAATTGTTTTGGGTCATAAGATCTCAGAGAAAGGAATAGAGGTGGATAAAGCTAAGATAGAGGTCATGATGCACTTGGAACCTCCAACTACTGTCAAAGGGATCAGAAGTTTTTTGGGGCATGCTGGCTTTTACAGAAGATTTATCAAGGACTTCTCAAGGATTACAAGACCCTTGACAAGATTGTTGTGTAAGGAGGCAGAGTTTGTGTTTGATGAAGACTGTCTTCAAGCCTTCCTTACTCTCAAAGAAGCCCTGATATCAGCACCAATAGTTCAAGCCCCGAACTGGGATCTACCATTTAAAATAATGTGTGATGCTAGTGACTATGCAGTTGGAGCGGTTTTGGGGCAGAGAGTTGACAAGAAACTTCATGTTATCTACTATGCCAGCAGAACTATGGATGAGGCTCAGTCAAAGTATGCTACAACTGAGAAGGAGCTCTTAGCAGTTGTCTTTGCATTTGAGAAGTTCAGGAGCTACCTAGTAGGCTCCAAGGTAATTGTTTATATTGACCATGCTGCGCTGAGACACATCTATGCTAAGAAGGACACCAAACCAAGGCTTCTTAGATGGATTCTTCTTCTATAGGAGTTTGATATGGAGATTGTGGATAAGAGAGGCATTGAGAATGGAGTTGCTGATCACCTCTCAAGACTGAGGATAGATGACTTTGTCCCAATCAATGATACCCTACTAGAAGAACAGTTGCATGCTTTAGGAGTCAGGAAAGCAGAGGTGGAAAGCCTAGAAGAAGATAAACTACCTTGGTATGCTGACTTTGTAAATTATTTGGTGGTTGGACAGATACCACAGACCCTCAACTCACATCAGAAGAAGAAATTCTTAAGAGATGTCTCCCATTACTTTTGGGATGAGCCCTATATGTACAAAAGAGGGAATGATGGGCTGTTCAGAAGGTGTGTAGCTGAGGAAGAGATTCAGGGAATCCTGCACCATTGCCATGGCTCAGCCTATGGAGGATATTTTGCAACATTCAAGACAGCCTCCAAGATCCTACAAGCTGGTTTTTGGTGGCCTGGTTTGTTCAAGGACGCTCAAGCCCATATCTCATGTGATGCCTGCTAAAGGAAGGGAAACATCTCCAAGAGAGATGAGATGCCTCTGAATTCTATCCTTGAAGTAGATCTTTTTGATGTGTGGGGGATTGACTTTATGGGACCCTTCCCTTCCTCTTATGGGAACAAGTACATTCTGGTAGCTGTTGATTATGTGTCCAAGTGGGTTGAAGCCATTGCTAGTCCAACAAATGATGCTAGAGTTGTGTTGAAGCTCTTCAAGACAATCATCTTCCCAAGGTTTGGTACCCCAAGATATGTAATCAGTGATGGTGGAAGTCATTTCATCAACAAGGTTTTTGAGAGCTTGCTCAAGAAGAATGGTGTCAAGCACAAGGTTGCTACTCCTTACCATCCTCAAACAAGTGGCCAAGTGGAAGTATCCAACAGGGAGATCAAGGCCATCTTGGAGAAAACAGTTGGTGTCAAAAGGAAGGATTGGTCTAATAAGCTTGATGATGCTTTATGGGCTTATAGGACAGCCTTTAAGACACCCGTTGGTAGGACTCCTTTCTCACTCCTCTATGGAAAATCCTGCCATCTGCCTGTTGAGCTAAAGTATAAGGCCTTGTGGGCAACAAAGTTGCTGAATTTTGACATCAAGACAGCTCAAGAAAAAAGACTTATCAACTTGCATGAACTAGAGGAGAACCGCCTTGATGCTTTTGAAAGTTCTAGGATCTACAAGGAGAGGACAAAAGCCTTCCATGACAAAAGGATCAAACACAAGGACTTCAAGGCAGGGGATCAGGTGCTGCAATTCAACTCAAGGTTGAAGCTATTTCCTGGAAACCTAAAGTCAAGATGGTCAGGACCATTCAAGGTCAAATAAGTGTTGCCATATGGAGCTGTGACTTTGTTCAGCAAGAATGGAGAGGACTTCACAGTGAATGGGCACAGGCTGAAACCATACATGGCAAGTGAGTTTCTTGGTGATGAAGTGGACATCAACCTTGATGAGCCTCCACAAGAGTAATCAACCAAGGAAAGTCAAGCTTAGTGACTTTAAACAAGCACACTTGGGAGGTAGTACCATGATATCCTTTTGTATATATTATGCTTTCTAGTCAATCTTTTATGCTTTGTTTTAGTGTGTAGAAGAAGGACTTCGAACTGGGGTTTGAGGAAGTTGGAAGGAGACAAAGAACAGGTGTATTCTGGCTGATATCGGTCATTTGTATTGGTCATGACAGACCAATACACAGATTTTCGGTCATCAGTATCGATCGTGATTGACCGATATCAGTGGAGCCAGTCTATACCAGTCAACATATCGGTCACTTGTGACCGATATGGGAAGCAGCTTAACAGCAGGACTAAATTTCGGTCACTCATATCGGCCACACTTGATCGACATAAACACACCGTTTGATTTTTGGTCCAGTGTGTCGATCACTGGTGATCGATGAAATTCTTGGAATCATATCGGTCACCAGTATCGATCACTCAAGATCGACACAATCATGCCGGATGTATTTCGGTCAAGTGTGTCGATCATTGATGACCGAAATTAATCCCAGGAAGCACCAGTCTCCAATATCGATCACTAATGACCGATACTGCCATTTCGGTCAGTTGTATCGGGCATTTGTGACCGAAATTCCATCTGAGGTACAATGAGAAGCAGGAGCAGCTCAACAGCAAGCGACAGAAGGTCACAAGGAGAGGAAGCATCCCTTTCCCCAGAGAACTAGCAAGTCTCCACAAACCTCAGGATCATCCCATAACTCCACAACTCTTACCTTTAAACCAAGTACCACATCCTTTCCATTATTTTATACCATTGCGTCTTTTTATTTTTGTAATCTATTTTGTTGCTTCTCTCTTCCATTGCTTTCATTACACAAGGGACTGTGTAATTTAAGTGTGGGGGAGAGATTTGGGGTTTGACTTTGTTTTCTGTTTTCTTAGTTTTTCCTTTTTTCTTTTCTCTTTCAGTCTCATGCATATCATGCATACATGTAAGGCATAATTATGGGACAGTTACATCCTCACCCTTAACCAAACCTCCTAATTGTCAGACAGTTACATCCTCACCCTTAACCAAACCTCTTTTTGAGCCTAAACACTATTGTGAGAGCTGTGAGGCCTTTGCATTGCATTTTCGATTTTGTCTTGGAAAAAAGTGTTAGGAATAAGGCTGGAAATGATTATCTCTCATGTAGATATCAGCTTGCATCTTGAGCTTGATTCTAGGATAGGAGTTTTGGGGTTTAAAAAAGGTAGAATAAGTGGTTTGAACTTCATGTTTTTGATGTTTTGAAAGAAAGGGAAAAGATCTGAAATGGTGGAAAAGGGGAAACAGTTTAGTAATGTGGTTAAGTAAAGGGAATAAAAGCTCTAGGTTCAAAAAGAAGGATTGGCGCCAACAACAATGCTTAGAAGGGTCCAAAAGAAGAAAAATCTGACCAAGAAGCAATCCACCAAAGGTGATGAAGGTGCCAACACAACAAAGAAGAGCAAGTCCCAACCAAAAAGAAGCAGCCACACAAGCAAAATAAGAAGTTTCCCCAGCCATGAAGATGGGTAAAGGGTAGAATCTAGGAAAAGGTAGACTTAGAGGGTTCACTCTTGGATTTAGAAATGCTTAGGGCTCATCTTTGGGAAATAAGGGTAGACGAGAGCTTTGAATTGCATGTATAAGTGTCCTTTTACCTTCAGCATTTTGCCTAAGATGAAGTCATTTCATTGAGTGATCTTTTATGTTTTTGAACCCTTGTGCTTATATGAGATCATTCTTATCTCACAACCTTACCCTTTTCAACCAAATGTCTTCACTTGATTTGCATAAGCATGATCCATGTTCTGAACTTAATTGAATGTTAAAGAGTTGATTGATTTGAGCATTTGCCTAAGTTGAGATTTGAGATCATTTTGAAACATGATGAGCATGGCTAGGATCTTTAAAGTATAGCTGATTATGTTTGCATCCTACAACTAGGCACTTGAGCATTGAAACCATCTCTTTACCTTTGCTCTTTTGGAATCTGAATGCCCACTTCCAAACCTCACTCTTCCACTTGTTCTTAATTGCTTGAGGACAAGCAAAAGGCAAGTGTGGGGGTGTTGATATCCATTGTATTTACACCATTTAGGGCTGCATTCAGTGCATATTTTGATCCTCTTTTGCATGTTTTCCCTTTGCTTTTGTCCCATTTTCTTCTCTTTTTAGACAGGTTGCATTTAGAGTATAGTCTGCATTTTCTTTGCATTTTGGATGTTTTTAGGTGATTTTGGAGCTTAAAGGAGCTTGGAGGAGTTTTGGGAATGATACAAGATGCTAGCTGGGCAAAAGGGAGCAAGAAGGATCACAGCAGAAGATCTCTGCAGAAGTTTTCGGTCAGAGCACAGAGAGTATCAGTCAAGGATGACCGATACAGAGCAATTTCGATCACCAATATCGGTCAAACGTGATCGACACAAACACACCGTTTGAATTTCGGTCATATGTGTCGATCACTCCAGACCGATATGGATCCTTTTCGGTCACTCAAGACCGACACAACTGACCGATACGCTGCCAGACTGAAGACCTTTTATTTACAACTTTGCCATTTTCGCTTGGACTCCTATATATACGAATAATCCGTAATTTCTGGGAACAAGCTTTTACCCAACAGTTCTTTGTTTCTTGTTTGGACTTCTGGATCTTGTAATTTGAATCTTTGCTTCATTTTAATCAAATTTTGCTTCTTTCATCTTGTTTAAGCTTCCTAATCATGATTAGTCATCTTTCTCTCTTTGATTTGGTGGCTTTAATGGTGATTAGTGAGTAGTTCTTTTTAGGAAATTGAGATGGGTTAGGTTTATGGAATTTGAGACTCTATCTATGATTGATTAGTGTTAATTCTTCCATTTCCTTTCTTGATTGCTGTATTTAATGCTTGATTAGCCCTAGCTAAGTTGATTAAGATCTTAAGCTCATTTTATGCCCACCAAGTGTTTGATGAAATGCCTGAACTGCTTTGGAAGAGAATTGCTTATCCTAGCTCAAGAGATTGACTGTCTAGGGAGTGATTTGGCAATATACGGTTGATAGATTTGTCTTAATATTTGCTCTTTATCATTTCACTAATGAGAATTAGTTCGTGACTTGGTAATTTGCAAAGAGATTAATGCCAAGAGATTGGATTAGTCATATAAATGAATCGTATGCATAAGGAATAACATTGTGTGAGTTTGTAAGCATCATAGGATGAGTCAAGAGTTCCCTATTACCAATTATCTCATCTCAAGTCCCATCTTTTCCCAGTTTTAAGTTCTGTTCTGAGTTTGCTCTGTTTTTACCTTTATTTGATTGCTTTACTTGCATTTCACTCATGCTTTGTGTTTGCTTTACTCTTGTTTAATCACTTAGGTTGCTAGATATTCTAAACCCTTTTTCCTATTTGCTTGAATTAGGAAATCTACTATAATCCTGCTGTTTCAATCTTCCCCTTTGGATTGACATTAAAACCCAATGCTACAATGACTAGTACAATGGGTGATTGACATAAGAGAGTCAAAACTCTTGTATCAATTTGGCGCCGTTGCCGGAGAATCTTGTGTCAATGTCAATGTCCTCATTGATCAAGTTTTTAGTTTTATTTGGTTACTCACTCCTTTTCAAGCATTTTCATTTCAGGTACCTCTCTACAAGTGGAGAAGATGCTCTGTTTTGAAACTCGAAGGTGCAACAATTTCTACCAAGAGCTTCTGCCTATGAACTACTCTGCAGACAACTACATTACCCACCCACAGTTTGAACCCACACCTGCTCTCCCTCAAGCTCAGCTCAATGCTTCTACTTCTACTGCAGCTGACATCAAGAGTATACTCACTGAATTCCTCAACTTCCAACTCCTTGCACAATTGGAGATGAACCAGGGATTTGCTGAGTTGCATAACAAATTAGACTCTGTTCATGCTGAGCTCAACACCAAGTTTGATGATTTGGATTCCAGGATACAGACCTTAGAGACCACCTATGAGTATTGCCAAGCTGTTGAGTCTGCAGTTGCCTTTACTCCTCTTGAAGAAGAAGCAATCATTGAAGACTTCCTTTCCTTAATCAATGAGGACATTGACATTCAGAGTGAGGGAGAGGAGCTTATTGAGGCTTATGCCACTGAGGAGAACTCTCTTGAAGAAGGAACCAACAAGGTAGAAGATGAGTGGTGGGCACCACATGAAGTTGTTGATGCTACTGGGGAAGACTTTGTTGAAGCCTCTGATGCCAAGAAGGTAACTCAAGCTGCTGACCTTCCTGTCTATCAACCAACCATCCCTTTTCCAGCAGGGTTCAAGGAACAGCTAGTTCAGAAATATGAAACCCTCTATGCTGCTCAGATGAAGATGAGGGGTTTAAATGGCCAAGAAGAGCATGAGAAGCTCAGAGATAAGACTGGATCACCAGAAGTTAAAGATCTCAATGTCAAGAAACTTGGAGATCCAGACTGCTTCACTCTCCTATGTGAGCTAAAGGGGAGGACTTTCAAGAATTGCCTCTGTGATTTAGGAGCAAGTATCAACCTTCTCCCATCCTCTACTGCTAAAGCTCTTGGCTACACTCAACTTCAAGAGAGTAATGTATCCCTTACTATAGCTGATGGGACAATGAAGAAACCACTTGGGAGTCATAAGGATGTGCCAATAATGATATAAGGAGTAACCATTCCCACTGATTTCTTGGTGCATGATGTGGAAGGGCATATAAAGAATGCTATCATACTAGGAAGACCTTTCTTGGCCTCAGCTGGAGCAGTGTTTGATGCTAAGGAATGCACTATTGAGCTGAAGCTGACCAAGAAGAAGGTTCTAAGGTTTGACTCCAAGGGGAATAAGCTGGAGAATGAGCAAGCCTTCTCAATGGAGATCAAGAAGCTGAAGCAACTTGGAAGGAACTGGCCAGAGTTCATCTTCAAGCTTCACCAAGAGGGGAAGACTATGCCTTTTGCCAAGATAAGGATGAATGGAGTTTCTGCTAGAGTCCAAAGGAGCAAGCCACCACCAAGGAGTTCCATGACTCCTTCTCCTCACCTCAACTAAAGAGGTAATCAAAGTCAAGCTTAGTGACTTTAAACAAGCACACTTGGGAGGTAGTCCCATAGTATCCTTTTGTATATATTATGCTTTCTAGTTTATCTTGTATGCTTTGTTTTAGTGTATAGAAACCGGATTTCGAACTGGGGTTTGAGAAAGTTTGATGGGGACAAAGAACATGTGTATTCTGGCTGATATCGGTCATTTGTATCGGTCATGACAGAACGATACACAGATTTTAGGTCATCAGTATCGATCATGATTGACCGATATCAGTAGAGCCAGTTTATACCAGTCAACATATCGGTCACTTGTGACCGAAATGGAAAGAAGTTTTGAAAGAGGATAATTTTTGGTCATTCATATCGACCTCACTTGATTGATATAAACACACCGTATGATTTTCAGTCCAGAATATCGATCACTAGAGACCGATAAGATTCTTGGAATCGCATCGATCACCAGTATCGATCACTCAAGATCGACACAATCATACCGGATGTATTTCGTTCAAGTGTGTCGATCACTGATGATCGATACTACTCCCAGGAGGCACGTCAGTCTCTAGTGTCGATCACTCATGACCGAAAATGCAATTTCGGTCAGTAATATCGGTCATGAGTGACCGAAACTCCATCCGAGGTAACTGTCTCAACTTTCAAAAAATTTCCCCTCCTTTGGTTTGGAGCCAAAGGAGTTTGAATTTTTAAATGGGATTCCTTCTGACATCTTTTCTAGCTTCTGAACACTTTTGTTTTTGTCCCCCACACTTTTGATTCCTTATGTTCCCTCACCAACCTTTGATTCCTTTGGTTTCCTCTCCTTTCTCTCTATTTAAGCAAAACTTTCTTCATTTCTCTTCACACTTAAACTCACTCTTCTTCTCACCTAAAGCTCGAAATAACTAGTTCTTTTTGTCTTTTATTGCTTTCTCTAAGTGTTCAGGAGTTCACTAAAGGTTTGCTTCCTAAACTATCTCTCTTTGCTCTTAATCTTAGCTTATGATAAAAATCGCTTTTATGAAGTTTTTAAGAGCAAGCAGTGTTTAGTTTTGATTGTTGTGCTATGGTTTTGCAATATGGATTTGTTTTACGATATCAAGATAGATGTTGAAATTCTGATTTATATCTATTTATCTCATTGCTTGCTCATCTTCATCCTTTTGCAAGATCATCATCTCTATTGCCTAGGAACCATTTTGCTAGAATGTCATGCATAACTATTTATCTTTTATGCATTATAGCTTATTTAATTGCTAGCTTTTGATCTCTTCTTGCTTTGAATAAGTTCCAGCTTGTTGTTAGGACTTGTTAGACTTTTCTTAGCAATAAAGAGTCTCTCCATTAAAAGCTTTCAGCTATTTGATTCTTCAGCTTTTATTCTTTCACTTACCTTGTTTTCAAGCTTTGCTTTTGAAGGTACCATGGCAAGAACAAAAATAGCTGCTGGGAAAAAGGGAGAAGCACCTCAGGAAGCACCAACATCTCCAACAGTAAGGCAAGAAAAAGGAAAGGGCAAAGCTGCTGAGACTTCATCCAAGGCCGCTGGAAAGAGGCCAGCTAAGGATAAAAGCGCCATGCAGAGAGGCAAGGGAAAAGCTGTTGAGGAAGAAGCTCCACCCATGAAGTACAGTGCTAGGGAACTCATGGAGGGATTCAGTAGATGTACCTTCAAGCCAACAAGATATCTTTGCCCTTCCACAATGAAGGAGCTGGGAATCTATGAAGACTGCATCTGCACCTTTGAACAGATGGGGCTTACAGAACTACTACAGCCTCTCCCATCCTATTACCGCTTCACTCATCAATTCCTCTCCACCATCAAGGTGGTTTATTATGAGAAGAGTGAGATCCCTGACCATGATGGATGGATCTCTTTCAAGCTTGGAAAACAGAAGTTCAAAATCACATTCCAAGAACTCTCTAGGGCGTTGGGGCTGAGCACCTACTTTCAAAGAGGGAAGAAGTTCTTAATCCATGAATCAAAGTACACAAGGTTTTTGGGAGGCAGTTGGAGTAGGGGAATTCAAAGCTGGGGCTACAAGGAACCAACACTTGAAGCATCCTGCAGTTAGATATACACACAAGGTGCTTGCAAATATATTTTTTGCAAGGAAAGAAACCTCACACCTAACTGGCAGGGAGAGAGACTTCCTCTACAATGGATTGTACACTGGTCCAGGCACCAGCAGATGTGCAGTGAAAGTTCCTCCACCTAGCAAGTTCCCATGCCTTGTAAGACTGTTCATGGAGCAGCTGCAAACATACCAGAGCTGGATTGTCAACAAGGGAAGAAGGGAGAAGAATCCACAACTGCACATTGGAGGAGTTGTGACAGCAATTCTACTAGCTTGTGATGTGAACCTTGAGGAGTATGCTGAAGATGCTCTAGCTCCTGTCTGGATAGATATGGACTACCTGAAGAGGAGTCATTTTCTTGAGAAGAGCATCCAAAGCAAGTATGTTTATCAATTCCTCAACAACCACTTGGAGCATGTGAGAGTCCTTCTCCCAAACCCAAGGCTGACCTCCTTCACCACAACATCAAACATCAATTTCAACTTGAGTGAGGAGGAGCTCTACACAGGCGGCCCTATTCCTACAGTAGAAGAAGAAGAAGACAGTGAAGAAGAAGAGGAGCACACTGAAGGGATCAGAGAAGAAGAAGAACAACAATGGAATGCTACTGCTGGCGCTGAAGGCCAAGGAAGAACCCATGAAGTAGATGAGCTTGAAGAAGAAGAAGTGTTGAACTACAGCTCAAGGCAGTTCAACTTCCAGCCCTATGAAGCTCCCAACCAAGGAAGCTCTTTGAGAGCAGCTCATGAGCACATTAACACACTACAAAAGTGGTGCAAGTGGCAAGACAAAGCCATCAAAGGGCATATGAAGATGGTGAAGGGGAAGTTCAGGAAGAACAAGGCTACATCAGCAAAAACTTCCCACCACAGCCACACCCAAGAGCTCCACTCTCAACAAGAAGAGCAATTCCACCAAGCTGAGCCAACTGAAGAGGAGGAAGCTGTATGGAACCCCCATGGAAGACACTCATTCCATGCACAACCAAGTGATCAATGGGGTACATGGGCAAGACCAAGGGCTTCATCTTATGAGCCAAGAGCCCATGTTCCATCAGCTTGGGAGGCGCCAATCCCCAACCCCTCTGAAGTTCAGGAAACATGGCAATGGGGCACACAAGGGACTTCTTCACAAGCTGAACAGCTATGGTCAAGCTGGGCTCAACCAACTCCAGAAGCAGAGCATTCCACTAAAGTCTATGAGAGAAGGAAGAGGAGAGCTAGCAAGTCTCCACAAACCTCAGGATCATCCCACAACTCCTACCATTGAACCAAGTACCACATCCCTTCCATTGTTCTATACCATTGCATCTTTTTATTTTTGTAATATATTTTGTTGCTTCTCTCTTCCATTGCTTTCATTACACAAGGGACTGTGTAATTTAAGTGTGGGGGAGAGATTTTGGGTATGACTTTGTTTTCTGTTTTCTTAGTTTTTCCTTTTTTTTCTTTTCTCTTTGAGTCTCATTCATATCATGCATACATGTAAGGCATAGAAAAACATAAAAAAATCGAAATATTTAAAAAAAATTTCATTTTTGCAAACCAAAAAGAAAGCATGTAGTTGCATTTCATTCTTCTAGGATTGAGTCTTGTTGCCATTTAGGTTGCATTGCATTTGCATAGGGCATTATGATGAATTTTCCTTGTAAAGTGCTTAGTGTTTAGAGATGATTTCAGTTTTTAAGTGCTTAGTTGTTTGATGCATCATATGATTGCTAGAAGTTAAGGCTGAACCATGCTTAGATTGCTAGATTTGGTCTTCTCATCTCATTCTGAAAGCATTTGTTCTCTGAAAATCAACTCTATCAACTTGAACTTTAACTTGGACTTTTAATTATCATGTCTTATGCATTTAAAAGTGATTACATGGCTACCATATACATATTTGAATCATCTTTCTCCTTTCTACCACTCTTGTTGATCCAAATAGCTGATCCTCATAATTATGGGACAGTTACATCTTCACCCTTAACCAAAACCTCCTTTTCAGCCTAAACACTATTGTGAGAGCTGTGAGGCCTTTGCAGTGCATTTTCGATTTTGTCTTGGCAAAAAGTGTTAGGAATAAGGCTGGCAATGATTAGCTCTCTTGTAGATATCAGCTTGCATCTTTAGCTTGATTCTAGGATAGGAGTTTTGGGGTTTAAAAAGGGTAAAGAAAGGGAAAAGATCTGAAATGGTAGAAAAGGGGAAACAGTTTAGTATTGTGGTTAAGTAAAGGGAATAAAAGCTCTAAGTTTAAAAAGAAGGAATGGCGCCAACAACAATGCTTAGATGGGTCCAAAAGAAGAAAAATCTGACCAAGAAGCAAGCTACCAAAGGTGATGAAGGTGCCAACACAACAAAGAAGAGCAAGTCCCAACCAAAAAGAAGCAACCACACAAGCAAAAGAAGAAGTTTTCCCAGCCATGAAGATGGGTAAAGGGTAGAATCTAGGAAAGGGTAGACTTAGAGGGTTCACTCTTGGGTTTAGAAATGCTGAGGACTCATCTTTGGGAAATAAGGGTAGAAGAGAGCTTTGAATTGCATGCATAAGTGTGCCTTTACCTTTAGCATTTTGCCTAAGATGAAGTCATTTCATTGAGTGATCCTTTATGTTTTTGAACCCTTGTGCTTAAATGAGATCATTCTTATCTCATAACCTTACCCTTTTCAACCAAATGTTTTCACTTGATTTGCATAAGCATGATTCATGTTCTGAACTTAATTGAATGTTAAAGAGTTGATTGATTTGAGCATTTGCCTAAGTTGGGATTTGAGATCATTTTGAAACATGATGAGCATGGATAGGATCTTTAAAGTATAGCTAATTATGTTTGCATCCTACAACTAGGCACTTGAGCATTGAAACCATCTCTTTACCTTTGCACTTTTGGAATCTGAATGCCCACTTTCAAACCTCACTCTCCCATTTGTTCTTGATTGCTTGAGGACAAGTAAAAGGCAAGTGTGGGGGTGTTGATATCCATTGTATTTACACCATTTAGGGCTGCATTTAGTGCATATTTTGATCCTCTTTTGTATGTTTTCCCTTTGTTTTTGTCCCATTTTCTTCTCCTTTTAGACAGGTTGCATTTAGAGTATAATCTGCATTTTCTTTGCATTTTGGATGTTTTTAGGTGCTTTTGGAGCTTAAAGGAGCTTGGAGGAGTTTTGGGAATGATACAAGATGCTAGATGGGCAAAAGGGAGCAAGAAGGATACAGCAGAAGATCTCTGCAGAAGTTTTCGGTCAGAGCATAGAGAGTTTCGGTCAAGGGTGACCGATACGGAGCATATCGGTCACCAGTATCAGTCAAGTGTGATCGACACAAACACACCAGACTAATTCCGGTCATATGTGTAGATCACTCCAGACCGATAGGGACCCATTTCGGTCACTGAAGACCGACACAACTGACCGATACTGACCCAGCCCGAATCTGTTTTTAATTACATTTATGCCATTACTTCAGGGTTTTCCTCTCTAGACTATAAATAGCCCCTTTTTCTAGATTTTTGAGGGGTCATGTCATTTTACTATTCTTGAGCTTTTTCGTTAAGTTTGTAAGACAATTTCTTTGCTTTGTTTAATATAATCAAGTATTTGCTTTAATCTTTCTTTAATCTTTCTTTTAATCATGATTAGCATCCTTTCCCTTTGTGATTTGGTGTTAAACTTGATTATGAGTGAGTAGTCATCTTAGGGTTTCTAGATATGGTATATTAAGGGGATTTAAAGCTTGATTAAGATTTGTTAAGTGCTTCAGTTTATGGGTTCCTCTCTATTAATCTGTTATTCATGCTAGATTAGTCTTGATCAAACTTGTCTAAGTTGTTAGCTTTCTCTTATGCCCACCAAGTGTTTGATGAAATGCTGATCATGTTGAATAGAGGATTTGCTGGCCTTGGCTCAAGAGATTGACTGTTTGAGGAGGATTTTGACTTGAATAGAGTTGTTTAATCATGCTTGCTAGATGTTTTAGCACTAATGAGAGTTAGTTCTTGTTAGAATGTTTAGCAAAGGGTTATTTGCCAAGAGATTGGATCTAACTAGCTTAAGTGTGAACTCTATGTCTAGGAATCACCATTGCTTGCTTGTTTGCTTGATCAATGTAGTTTGAAACAGCCTTAGTTAATGTCTGAAATTCCCCAAAGTCAATACCCACATCTAAAGACTTGCCTTTCTCTTATTTGAATTTCGGATTTACTCTGTTTTGCTCTGTTTTACTCTGTTTTCCTTGCTTAAAATCGCTTAGTTTTCTTCTGCTTTTACTTTGTTTGCTGCTTGTTTCACTTAGGTTGCTAGAACTGTTGCTTAGGCAACAAAACCAGTTCTCTGCCTGCTTGACTTAGAGACTTTACTCTCAACTCTTCTGCGTTCAACTCTTCCCAATGGATTGACATAAAACCCTTACTACAACTGACTAATGCAAGGGTGATTGAACATAAGGGTTCAAAACTCTTGTGTCATTAATGCAAGATTAAGGTTCACAAATGTCAAAAGCTTAAAACCAAGAACAATGGTGGCTAAAACATAAAGAAAAGATAAAGATCACATAGCATAAGAAGAGGGGAACAGATCGAATGGTTTATATCCTCACAAAATAGGGTAGACAAAAGTAGAAATGGTCCCCTCACTAAACTCCAAAAGTGAGCTGTCCGGATAAGGTTCAGAGATCGACCTGAGCAGTCGATCTCTTACTCGATCTTCACCGTTGAACGTCTTCTCTCGCTCGATTCGGCCGGATGGATCGAGTGCTTCTATCGTTCTTCTAGTCGATCCTCGGATGATCGGGTCGTGAATTTGATATGGCTCTCGTTCTGCATGGCTTACTTCACGTCTGTACTCATGATCGATCACCTCGGTCGATCTTGACCTCGATCCCTTCCTTGAAACGACCAAGGCTTAGTCGATCCTCTGGTCGATCTCATCTAGATCGACCTGCCTAGCTTGATATTTCTCTCGATCTCGGTCCCTTTGCTGAATGGCTGAGTTCTCCCAAGTGTCCACAAGCTTCCTCTCGATTCTTAGCATGTCCACGCAACCTCCATAGCTCCAGTGTATCCAAAACAACCTCAATATGATGCAAGAATGCAAGAAATATGCAAATGCTAATGCAAAGTGCACTTAGGACCTAAAATGAGAGAAATGGTGCAAACCTAGCCTATTATGTAAGATGAATGCATGAAAAATACTCTAAATTCATGCTAACTATGCGAAATATATGAGTATATCAAGTTTAAATAGAAAAGAACCTTGAGTAGGCAAAGAGCCAAACTCGTGGTTAAAGCTTTAACTAAACAAAGACTGAATTAAAACTGAGTTTGAATGACTTTTGAGCTTATAATATAGGTTAACTATATAGGCGAACTATATAGGTTAACTATATAGGCGAACTATATAGTCAAACTATGTAGGTGATCCGGTGTAGTAACTTTGTGATCGATTTGCCTCATTAAAACCTTTCCTGGAAAACCCATTGGGACAAAACCAAGGATAAGGAAAAAGAGTACAAATGATCACAAACCCGTTAGAGCTCTTCTTAGACTTGGATCATCATTAGAACTTCTTGAGTTGAGTCTTCTCCATTCCAGTCCGAGTTCTCTTTGGATGTGAACATTTGGTTAAGTAAACCTCCAACTCCTTGTATGAACTTCTTCACTCTTGCTCGAGTTATCGGTCCGGCTGGTACAACTAAGTCATCCTCAGCTTCAAGCTCAGGTTCTAGCTCTGCTTCAAGCTTAGTCTCTTTGGTGCTATCTATGATCGCAGCAAGAAGCCAAGCCAGAGCTCAGTGAAGCTGATAAAGAGCATGTAGAGACATACCATGCTTTGATGGTCTTGGGTAGAGAAAGTCCTGAAGACTTCAAAGAACTATATGATCGCCAAGTGGGTAGCTCTTCAAGAAATAATGAGAAGGGTAACGCTCCTGAAGTTCAAGCTTATAGACCACCAATCCCTTACCCCACAATGCACTTTACAAAGAATCAGATGGCAGTCTATTCAAAGTTCAGGAAGGACATAAGACCCTGGAATAAAGCTTCCTCATGGCACCACTTTGCTTGAAGTGAAGGATCAAATCAGGTTCCACAAAAAAAGTATTTGACAAGCTGGAAGTAATGGAGCCAATTCTAGAGAATGTTTGGGCTAATCTAAAGGGAAGGAGCTGAATACATTGACAAAACGTCTGAATCCAGGAAAATTTCTCATCACTTGTGAGCTTGAGATTCTAGACAATGTTGGAGCTTTGTGTGATTCAGGTTCAACTGTGAATGTCATGTCTCTCCACTTTAGCCAAAACTTAGGAATCAAGGATTTGAAGCCCTGCAAAGCCTCTATCACTTTTTTGGTTAACACCTCAACAAGACCCTTGGGCATGGTAAAGGATTTCCCTCTGGAGATTGGGAATTGCTTGGTGCCAACAGATTTTGTGGTTATGGAGAAGACATATTCAAGGGAGGTGCCACTTCTTCTAGGAAAACCATTCTTGACAACAGCAGGAGCTCAAGTAGACTTCAAGAGAGGCTCTGTGATTTTGAAGAATGTTGATGAGTTCAAAGTCTACAAGATTGTCTCTCTTTCCATAGCTTTTAGTGGAACAAGAGTTGAAGAAGAGAGTGAGCAACAGCAACTTCCAGAACGTGTGGAGCATGCTATGAGCTTCACAATGAACATGCTGATGAGAGACAATTTCCCTGAACAGAAGCTTGACACTGATTTGAAGCTTGAAGATGATTCGAAAGAGGATGAAGGCTTAATCACCAAAGATGTGAAGCCTTTGAAAACACCAAGTGTCAAGAAGAGGAGAAAGAAGAAGACAGCTCGTGACTAGAAGAAACTAATGTCAGTAGGCCCCTGGATTTACAAGTAGAAAGAGGAAGGAGCACCAGCTCCATCAACCTCTTCTGACTAGTCCTAAGACCATCAAAGTCAAGCTTAGTGACTTAAAACAAGCAAACTTGAGAGGTAATCCCATGACTATCCTTGTAAATATATGCTTTCTTTTTTTACTAATGTCTGTATTTAGTGTTTCAGAAGTCAAAGAACAGGTCCATGGCTATGTAGGATGGTTTAAAGGCCAAGGAAAGAAAACTTTATTTTCATATCGAGGTACTATATCGAGTAGAACATCTGTCATTGCAGCTCGATACAGCTTATCTCGGGGAAGGAGCAGTCCGTACACCGAGCAGGTTGCACGATGGAGATCACATCGAGGTGTAGCATCACAAAACCCTAAGTAACTCGGACTCAACCAACGTTTCCTGATTCCACCAGGATTTATCCCGATCCGATTAGATTATCTCGGCTAATTTCCATTTTTCTCTTGGAAACTTTCCTTCTCTTCGAACACAGTCCACTCTCACTTGGACTAACCCCATTTTCTCACGGACTGGACCATTTTTGCTCCGATATGGTCAATCCGGCTCGGCTATCCCAGCCATCCATCGACTATCTTCCAGTAATCTTCCGACCATAGTCTTAACCTCCCAGTTCCCAGCCAATATCTGAACCTTGGCTCGATCATCCCTCGGACAATGTCCTGTCCGCCTCGATCATTTTAATTTCTTCGGAGACGGATGCTACAAGTCTAATAGACAAAAACGGAGAAAACAAAATACTAATGAATCATACAAACAAAATGGAGTAACTAGGCATGAAATAGTCAGGTGGAATTCATAATTTTACAAGGGAAAGCGTCTATTATATATTTTTCATTCTGTAGAAGAGCTTCCATATGAAGATCGGAACTGCTCTAATAGCCGAAAATGGAAAAAAATTGACTCCTGATGAATTATACAAAGAAAATGGAGTAAATAGGCTTGAAATAGCCATGTGTGACTCAAAATTGTTTAATGAAAAGCGTCTATTACGTGTATGTCATTCCATAGAGGAGATCACCAATGAAGATCTAAAACTCGCTTAATAACCGAAAATGAGTAAAACAGACTACTGATGAATCATACAAAGAAAATGGACTAACTAGACTAGAAATAGTCATGTGGGACTCATAATAGTTTAAGGTGAGGAGTTGATTACTTGTTTCTCATTCCATAGAAGAGAACCTAATTGAAGATCCAAAACTGGTCTAAGAGCCGAAATAGAGAAAACTGACTTCTGACGAATCATACAAAGAATATGGAGTAACTAGTCCTGAAATAGTCATGTGGGATTCATAATATTTCATGGAGAAGCATCTATTACTTGTTTCTCATTCCGTATAAGAGAAACTAAATGAAGATCTGAAACTGGTCTAATAGCCAAAAATGGGGAAAACAGACTTCTCATGAATTATACAAAGAAAACGGAGGACTTGGCTTGAAAAAGTCATCTGGGACTCATAGTAGTACAAGGAGAAATGTATATTACTTTTATCTCATTATGTAGAGGAGATCCCAAATAAATATCCAAAATTAGTCTAGTAGCCAAAAAAAAGTATTGAGTTCTGATGAATCATACAAAAAAAAGAAGTAACTAGGTATAAGATAGACATGTGAGACTCATAATAGTACAACGAGAAGCGTCTATTACTTGTTTCTCAGTCTATAGAAGAGATCCTAATTGAAGATCTGAAACTTGTCCAATACCCAAAAATGGCTAACAGACTTCTGAAAAGTTCCAGGAGAAGCGGCTATTACTTATATCTCATTCCGTAAAGGATATCCCAAATGAAGATCCAAAACTAGTCTAATAGCCGAAAATGAGTAAAACTAGGATTGAAGTGGTCATTTGGGACTCATAATAGTACACGTATGAGCATCTATTATTCATCTTTCATTATATCGATGAGATCCGAAATGAAATGAAGATCCGAAATTGGTCTACTAGCCAAAAATTGGGAAAACAGACTTTTTTGAATCATACAAACAAAATGGAGTAGCTAGGCTTGAAATAGTCACGTGGGACTCAAAATTATACAAGGGAAAGCGTCTACTACTGATTTTTCATTCCGCAGAAAAGCTTTCATATGAAGATCCGAACTGGTCTAATAGCGGAAAATTGAAAAGACAGACTTCTTATGAATTATATAAATAAAATCGAGTAACTAGACTTGAAATAGTCATGCAAGACTCAATAGTTCAAGGAGAAGCGTCTATTACTTGTATCTCATTTCGTACACCAATGAAGATCTGAAACTCGTTTAATAGCCAAAAATAGGTAAAATGTTCTACTGATGAATCATACAAAGAAAATGGACTAACTAGACTAGAAATAGTCATGTGGGACTCATAATAGTTTAAGTCGAAGCGTCGATTACTTGTTTCTCATTTCGTAGAAGAGAACCCAAATGAAGATCCGAAACTGGTCAAATAGATTATAAAGGGGAAAACAGACTTCTGATGAGCCATACAGAGAAAATGGTGTAACTAGTCTTGAAATAGTCATATGGGACTCGTAATAGTACAAGGATAAGCATCGACTACTTATTTTTCATTCTGTAGAAGAGATCCCGAATGAAGATCTGAAACTTGTCAAAAAGCCAGAAATGGGTAAAATAGTGACAAATCATACATAGTAAATGGAGTAACTAGGCTTGAAATAGTAATGTGGGACTCATAATAGTTTTACTTCTATTTCATTTTGTTGAGATGATCCCAAATGAAGATCCAAAATTAGTCTAATAGCCGAAAGTGAGTAAAACAGAATTCTAATGAATTATACGAAGAAAATAGAGTAACTAGGCTTAAGATAGACACGTGGGACTCATAATAGTACAAGAAGAAGCGTTTATTACTTGTAACTCAGTCCGTAGAAGATATCCCAAATGAAGATCCAAAACTCGTCTAATTTCTGAAAAATTGATAAACAGTCTTGATGAATCATAGAAGCATAATGGAGTAACAAGGCTTGAAATAGTCATGTAGGACTTATAATAGTCCAAGGATAAGCGGCTATTACTTATATATATTTCCGTAAAGGAGATCCCAAATGAAGATCTGAAAATTGTCTAATAGCCGAAAATGGGTAAAACAGATTTCTGATTAATCATACAAACAAAATGGAGTAAATAGACTAAAATTAATCATCTGGGACACATAATAGTACAAGGAGAAATGTCTATTATTTGTTTATCATTCCCTAGAAAAAATCCATAATTAAGATCTGAAACTTGTCTAATAGCCAAAAATGGGTATAACCGACTTCTGATGAGTTATAAAACAAATTGAGCAACTAAACTTAAATTAGTCATGTGTGACCTATAATAGTAGAAGGAGGAGCGTCTCTTATTTGTTTATCATTCCATAGAAGAGTTCCCTAATGAAGATCTGAAACTCGTCTAATAGCCGAAAGTGGGTTAAACAGACTTCTGATAAATCATACAAAAAGATCGAGTAACTAGGCTTAAAATAATAATGTGGGACTTATAATAGTACAGGGAGAAGCGTCTATTATTTGTTTATCATTCCCTGGAAGAGATCCCTAATGATGATCTGAAACTCGTCTAATAGCCGAAAATGGGTAAAACTGACTTCTTGCGAATCATACAAAAATATCGAGTAACTAGGCTTAAAATAATCATGTGGGACTTATAATAGTACAAGGAGAAGCATCTATTATTTGTTTATCATTCTGTGGAAGAGATCCCAAATGAATTTCTAAAACTCGTCTAATTTCGGAAAATGGATAAAACTGTCTCGATGAATCATAGAAACAAAATAGAGTAACTAGGCTTGAAATATTTGTGTGGGACTCATAATTGTACAAGGTGAAGCGTCTATTTCTTGTTTCTCATTCCGTAGAAGAGAACCCAAATGTAGATCTGAAATCTAATAGCAGAAAATGAGGACAACAGACTACTGATGAATCATACAAACAAAATGGAGTAACTAGGCTTGAAATAGTCATGTAGGACTCATAATAGTACAAGGATAAGCATCTATTACTTATTTTTTATTCAGTAGAAGAGATCCCAAATGAAGATCAGAAACTCATCAAATATCCGAAAATGGGTAAAACAGTGATGAATCGTCAAAATAAATGGTGTAACTAGGCTTGAAATAGTCATGTGGGACTCCTAATAGTACAAGGATAAGCGTCTATTACTTATTTCTCATTTCGTAGAAGAGATCCCATATGAAGATCTAAAACTCGTCAAATAGCTGAAAATGGGCAAAACAATTATGATTCATACAAAGAAAATAGAGTAACTAGGCCTGAAATAGTCATGTGGGACTCATAATCTTTCAGGGAGAAGCGCCTGTTACTTGAATCTCATTCTGTAGAGGAGATCCCAAATGAAGATCTAAAATTACTCTAATAGCCAAAAATTATTACAACAAACTTCTAATGAATCATACAAAGAAAATAGAGTAACTAGGCCTAAGATAGACATTTGGGACTCATAATAATTTTTGGAGAAGCATCTATTACTTTTTTCTCAGTCCATAGAAGAGAACCCAAATGATGATCCAAGTCTAATAGCCAAAAATCGGGAAAACTGACTTCTCATGAATAATGCAAAGATAATGGTGAAACTAGGCTTGAAGTAGTCATGTGGGACTCATAGTAGTTCAAGGAGAAGCGCTTATTACATGTTTCTTATAACCTTGAAGACAACCCAAATAAAGATCCAAAACATGTTTCTGATGAATCATACAAACAAAATGGAGTAACTAGGCCTTAAAAGTCATGTGGGCCTCATAATAGTTAAAGGAGAAACGTTTATTACTTGTTTTTGATTTCCTATAAGAGATCTCAAATGATGATCCGAATCTTGCCTAATAGCTGAAAATGGAAAAAACAGTCTAATGATGAATAATGCAAAGCAAATGGTGGACTATGCTTTAAATAGTCATGTGGGACTTATAATAGTTCAAGGAATAGTCATATGTTACTCATAATATTTTAAGGGGAAGCGTTTATTACTTGTTTCTCCTTACGTAGAAAATAACTCAAATGAAGATCTCAAACTCGTCTAAGAGCCAAAAATGGAGAAACAGACTTCTGATGAATCATACAAAGAAAATGGAGAAATTAGGCTTGAAATAATCATGTGGGACTCATAATATTTTAAGGAGAAACATCTATTACTTTTTTCTCATTACTTAGAAGAAAACCCAAATGAAGATCTGAAACTGGTCTAGAAGGGGAAAATGGGTAAAAGATACTTCTCATGAATCATACAAACAAAATGGAGTAACTAGGCTTGAAATAGTCATGTAGGACTCATAATAGTTCAAGGAGAAGCTTATATTACTTGTTTATTATTCCATATAAGAGATCCCAATTGATGATCTGAATCTTGTCTAATAGCCGAAAATGGGGAAAACAAACTTATGATGAATCATACAAAGAAAAGGAAGACTAGGCTTAAAATAGTCATGTGGGACTTATAATAGTTCAAAGAGAAGCGTATATTCCTTGTATCTCATTCCATAGAGGAGATCCGAAATGAAGATCTGAAGTAGTCTAATAGCCGAAGAAAAACAAACTTCTGATCAATCTTACAAAGGTAATGGAGTACGTAGGCTTTGAAATAGTCATGTGGGACTCATAATAGTTCAAGGAGAAGCGTCCAATATTTGTTTCTCATTCCGTAAAAGAGATCCCAAATGAATATCTGAAACTGAACCAATAGCCAAAAATGGTAAAAACTGACTTATGATGAATCATACAAATAAAATGGAGGACTAGGCTTGAAATAGTCATGTGGGACTTATAATAGTTCAAGTAGAAGTGTCTATTACGTGTATCTCATTCGATAGAAGATATCAAAAATGAAGGTCTGAAACTAGTCTAATTGTAGAAAATTGGGAAAATAAACTTCTGATAAATCTTACAATGATAATTGAGTACGTAGGCTTTGAAATAGTTATCTGGGACTCCTAATAGTTCAAGGAGAAGCGTCTATTATCTGTCTCTCATTCCGTAGTATAGAGCCTAAAAGAAGATTCGAAACTGGTCCAATTGCCGAAAAAGGAGAAAACAGACTTATGATTAATCATACAATGAAAATGGAGTAACTAGACTAAAAATAGTCATGTGGGACTCATAATAATTTATGGAGAAGCGTCTATTACTTGTTTCTCATTCCGTAGAAGAGAATCCAAATGAAGATCCGAGTCTAATAGCTAAAATTGGGGAAAACAGATTTTTCATGAATCATGCAAAGACAATGGTGTAACTAGGCTTGAAATAGTTATGTGGGACTCATAATAGTTCAAGGAGAAGCACCTATTACTTGTTTCTCATTACCTAGAAGAAAACCCAAATGAAGATCTAAAACTGGTCTAATAGTGGTAAATGGGTAAAAGACACTTCTGATGAATCATACCAACAAAATGGAGTAACTAGGCTTAATACAGTCATGTGGGACTCATAATAGTTCTAGGAGAAGCTTTTGTTACTTGTTTCTTATTCCATAGAAGACATCCCAAATTGTGATCGGAATCTTGCCTAATAGCCGAAAATGGGAAAAACACACTATGATGAGGACTAGGCTTGAAATAGTCATGTGGGACTTATAATAGTTCAAGGAGAAGCGTCTAGTACTTGTATCTCATTGTGTAGAAGAGATCGAAAATAAAGACCCAAAAATGTTCTAATCGCCGAAAATAGGAAAAAAAGTAATCCGATGAATTATACAAACAAGATGGAGTAATGAGATAATATCTAGTCATGTGGGACTCATAATAATTTATGGAGAAGTGTCTATTACTTGTTTCTCATTCTGCAAAAGAGAACCCAACTGAAGATCCGAAACTAATCTAATAGTACAAAATAGGGAAAATAGACTTATGATGAATCATACAAAGAAAATGGACTAACTAGACTAGAAATAGTCATGTGGGACTCATAATAGGTTAATGATAAGCGTCGATTACTTGTTTCTCATTCCATAGAAGAGAACCAAACTGAAGATTAAAAAAGATCTAATAGCCGAAAATGGGGAAAGCAGACTTCTGATTAATCATACAAACAAAATGGAGTAACTTGACTAGAAATAGTCATGTGTGACTCATAATATTAGAGAAGCATCTAGTACTTGTTTGTCATTACGCAGAAGAGAACCCTAATGAAGATCTGAAACTCGTCTAAGAGCCAAAAATAGGGAAAACAAACTTCTGATGAATCATACAAAGAAAATGGAGAAATTAGGCTTGAAATAATCATGTGGGACTCATAATAATTCAAGGAGAAGCGTCTATTACTCTCATTACCTAGAAGACAACCTAAAAGAAGATCCGAAACTGGTCTAGGAGGGGAAAATGGGTACAAGAAACTTCTCATGAATCATACAAACAAAATGGAGTAACTAGGCTGGAAATTGTCATGTAGGACTTATAATAGTTCAGGGAGAAGCATATATTACTTGTTTATTATTCCATAGAAGAGATCCCAAAAGATGATCCGAATCTTGTCTAATAGCCGAAAATGGGGAAAGTAAACTTATGATCAATCATACAAAGAAAAGGAGGACTGGGCTTGAAATAGTCATGTGGGACCTATAATAGATCAAGGAGAAGCGTCTATTCCTTGTATCTCATTTCATAGAAGATATCTGAAATGAAGGTCTGAAATTAGTCTAACAGCAAAAAACTGGGAGAACAAACTTCTGATAAATCTTACAATGAAAATGCAGTACATAGGCTTTGAAATAGCTATCAGGGACTCAGAATAGTTCAGGGAGAAGCATCTATTACTTGTTTCTCATTCCGTAATATAGATCCCAAATGAAGATCCAAAACTGCCCCAATAGCCGAAAATGGGGAAAACAGACTTCTAATGAATCATACAATGAAAATGGAGTAACTAGACTAAAATTAGTCATGTGGGACTCATAAAAATTTATAGAGAAGCGTCTATTACTTGTTTCTCATTCCGTAGAAGAGAACCCAAATGAAGATCCGAGTCTAATAGCTGAAAATGAGGAAAATACACTTCACATGAATCATGCAAAGATAATGGTGTAACTAGGCTTGAAATAGTCATGTGGGACTCATAATAGTTCAAGGAGAAGGACCTATTAGTTGTTTCTCATTACCTAGAAGAAAACCTAAATGAAGATCCAAAACTTATCTAATAGGGGTAAATGGGTAAAAGACACTTCTGATGAATCATACAAACAAAATGGAGTAACTAGGCTTAAAAGAGTCATGAGGGACTCATAATAGTTCCAGGAGAAGCATTTATTACTTATTTCTTGTTTCTTAGAAGACATCCGAAATGATGATTCGAATCTTACCTAATAGCCGAAAATGGGGAAAACACACTATGATGAGGACTAGGCTTGAAATAGTCATGTGGGCCTTATAATAGTTCAAGGAGAAGCGTCTAGTACTTGTATCTCATTGTGTAGAAGAGATCGAAAACGAAGACCAAAAAGAGGTCTAATCTCCGAAAATAGGAAAAAAGAGATCTGATGAATTATAAAAACAAGATGGAGTAACGAGATAATAAATAGTCATATGGGTCTCATAATAATTTATGGAGAAGTGTCTATTACTTTTTTCTAATTCCATAGAAGAGAACCCAACTGAAGATCCAAAACTAATCTAATAGCGAAAAATAGGGAAAACAGACTCATGATGAATCATACAAAGAAAATGGACTAACTAGACTAGTAATAGTCATGTGGGACTCATAATAGTTTAAGGAGAAGCGTCGATTACTTGTTTCTCATTCCATAGAACAGAACCAAATTTATGATCCAAAACAGATTTAATTGCTGAAAATGGGGAAAAAAGACTTCTGATTTATCATACAAAGAAAATGGAGTATCTAGCCTAGAAATAGCCATGTGTGACTCATAATATTTTAAGGGGAAGCGGCTATTAATTGTTTCTCATTACGTTGAAGAGAACCCAAATGAAGATCTGAAACTCGTCTAAGAGCCAAAAATGGGGAAAACAGAGTTTTGAGGAATCATACGAAGAAAATAGAGAAATTAGGGTTGAAATAATGATGTGGGACTCATAATATTTCAAGGAGGAGCGTCTATTACTTGTTTCTCATTACCTAGAAGACAACCCAAATGAAGATCCGAAACTAGTCTTGATGGGGAAAATGGATAAAAGACACTTCTCATTAATCACACAAACAAAATGAAGTAACTAGGCTTGAAATAGTCATGTAGGACTCATATAGTTCAAGGAGAAGCGTATATTACTTGTTTATTATACCATAAAAGAGATCACAAATGATGATTCGAATCTTGACTAATAGCCGAAAATGGGGAAAACACACTATGATGAGGACTAGGCTTGAAATAGTCATGTGGGACTTATAATAGTTCGAGGAGAAGCGTCTAGTACTTGTATTTCATTGTGTAAAAGAGATCCAAAATAAAGATCCAAAACTGGTCTAATCGCCGAAAATAGGAAAAACAGACATCCGATGAATTATACAAACAAGATGGAGTAACGATATAATAAATAGCCTTGCGGGACTCTTAATAATTTATGGAGAAGCGACTATTACTTGTTTCTCATACTGCAGAAGAGAACCCAACTATAGATCCAAAAATAATCTAATAGCCAAAAATAGGGAAAAGACACTTACGATGAATCATATAAAGAAAATGGACTAACTAGACTAGAAATAGTCATGTGGGACTCATAATAGGTTAAGGAGAAGTGTCGATTACTTGTTTCTCATTCTGTAGAAGAGAACCAAACTGAAGATCCAAAACAGATCTAATATCCGAAAATGGGGAAAACAGACATCTGATTAATCATAAAAAGAAAATAGAGTAACTAGACTAGAAATAGTCATGTGTGACTTATAATATTTTAAGGAGAAACGTCGAGTACTTGTTTCTCATTACGTTGAAGAGAACCCATATGAAGATCTGAAACTCGTCTAAAAGCCAAAAATGGGGAAAACAGACTTATGATGAATCATACAAAGAAAATGGAGAAATTAGGCTTGAAATAATCATGTGGGACTTATAATAGTTTAAGGACAAGCGTCTATTACTTGTTTTTCATTCGGTACAAGAGAAACCAGCTGAAGATCCGAAAATAATCAAATAGCCAAAAATAGGGAAAACAGACTTATGACGACTCATACAAAGAAAATAGACTAACTAGACTAGAAATAGTCATTTGGGACTCATAATAGTTTAAGGACAAGCGTTGATTACTTGTTTCTCATTCTATAGAAGAGATTCAAACTGTAGATCCAAAACAGATCTAATAACTGAAAATGGGGAAAATAGAATTCTGATTAATCATACAAAGAAAATAGAGTAACTAGATTAGAAATAGTCATGTGTGACTCATAATATTTTAAGGAGAAGCGTCTATTACTTGTTTCTCATTATGTAGAAGAGAACCTAAATGAAGATCTGAAACTCGTCTAAGAGCCAAAAATAGGGAAAACAGACTTCTGATGAATCATACAGAGAAAATGGAGAAATTAGACTTGAAAAAATGAAGTGGGACTCATAATATTTCAAGGAGAAACGTCTATTACTTGTTTATGATTACCTAGATGACAATCCAAATGAAGATCTGAAACTGGTCTAGAAGGCAAAAATGGATAAAAGACACTTCTCATGAATCATACAAACAAAATGGAGTAACTAGGCTTGAAATAGTCATGTAGGACTCATAATAGTTCAAGGAGAAGTGTATATTACTTGTTTATTATACCAAAGAAGAGATCCCAGAGGATAATTCGAAACTGGTCCAATAGCCGAAAATGGGGAAGACAGACATATGATGAATCATACAAAGAAAAGGATGACTAGGCTTGAAATAGTCATGTAAGACCTATAATAGTTCCAGGAGAAGAGTCTATTACTTGTATCTCATTCCATAAAGGAGGTCCGAAATTTAGATCTGAAAGTAGTCTAATAGCCGGAAATGGGAAAAACAAATTTCTGATCAATCTTACAAATATAATGGAGTATGTAGGCTTTGAAATAGTCATGTGGGACTCATAATAGTTCAAGGAGAAGCGTCCAATATTTGTTTCTCATTCCGTAGAAGAGATCTTAAATGAAGATCCAAAAACTGGTCCAATAGGCGAAAATGGGGAAAACAGACTTATGATGAATCATACAAAGAAAATAGAGGACTAGGCTAGAAATAGTCATGTGGGACTTATAATAGTTCAAATAGAAGTGTCTATTACGTGTATCTCATTCCATTGAAGATATCCAAAATGAAGGTCTGAAATTAGTCTAACCGCAAAAAACTGGGAGAACAAACTTCTGATAAATCTTACAATGAAAATGCAGTACATAGGCTTTGAAATAGTTATCAGGGACTCAGAATAGTTCAAGGAGAAGCATCTATTACTTGTTTCTCATTCCGTAGTATAGATCCCAAATGAAGATCCAAAACTGGCGCAATGGTCGAAAATGGGGAAAACAGACTTCTAATGAATCATACAAAGAAAATAGAGTAACTAGACTAGAAATAGTCTTGTGGGAACCGAGAATTTTATGTCAAAAGGACTAAAGACGATTCTTTTAACACATCCTCGAATTCGTTTCGTCGGTTGGTTGATTCTCGAAATAACCTCTTGAGAAAAAAAATAGGTCCAAAATCAGAACCACCTGGAAGTCTGGGGACCTTTAGTACCGTACCCCCAAACCAGCAGTCTTCGTCTATTACTTGTTTCTCATTCAGTAGAAGAGAACCCAAATGAAGATCCGAGTCTAATAGCTGAAAATGGGAAAAATAGACTAGTCATGAATCATTCAAAGATAATGGTGTAACTAGGCTTGAAATAGTCATGTTGGACTCACAATAGTTCAAGGAGAAGCACCTATTACTTGTTTTTCATTACCTAGAAGAAAACCCAAATGAATATCCAAAACTGGTCTAATTGGGGTATATGGGTAAAAGACACTTCTAATGAATCATAGAAACTTAATGGAGAAACTAGGCTTAAAATAGTCATGTGGGACGCATAATAGTTCAAGGAGAAGCGTTTATTACTTGTTTCTTTTTCCATAAAAGATAACCCTAATGATGCTCTGAATCTCGCCTAATAGCCAAAAATGGGGAAAACACACTATGATGAGGACTAGGCTTGAAATAGTCATATGGGACTTATAATAATTCAAGGAGAAGCGTCTAGTACTTGTATCTCATTGTGTAGAAGAGATCGAAAATGAAGATCCAAAATTTGTCTAATCGCGAAAAATAGGAAAAACAGATATCCGATGAAATATACAAACAAGATGGAGTAACGAGATAATAATATAGTCATGTGGGACTCATAATAGTTTATGGACAAGCGTTGATTACTTGTTTCTCATTCTATAGAAGAGAACCAAACTGAAGATCCAAAACAGATATAATAGCTGAAAATGGGGAAAACAGAATTCTGATTAATCATTCAAAGTAAATGGAGTAACTAGACTATAAATAGTCATGTGTGACGCATAATATTTTAAGGAGAAGCGTCTATTACTTTTGTTTCATTATGTAGAAGAGAACCTAAATGAAGATCCAGAACTCGTCTAAGAGCCAAAAATAGGGAAAACAAACTTCTAATGAATCATACAAAGAAAATGGAGAAATTAGGATTGAAATAATGAAGTGGGACTCATAATATTTCAGGGAGAAGTGTTCATTACTTGTTTCTCATTACCTAGAGGCAACCCAAATGAAGATCCAAAACTGGTCTAGAAGGCGAAAATTGATAAAACACACTTCTCATGAATCATACAAACAAAATGGAGTAACAAGGTTTGAAATAGTCATGTAGGACCCATAATAGTTCAAGGAGAAGTGTATATTACTTGTTTGTTATACCATAGAAGAGATCCCAAATGATGATCCGAAACTTGTCCAATAGCCAAAAATGGGGAAAACAGACTTATGATGAATCAGACAAATAAAAGGATGACTAGGCTTGAAATAATCATGTAGGACCTATAATAGTTCACGGAGAAGCGTTTATTACTTGTATCTCATTCCATAAAGGAGATCCGAAATTATATTCTGAAAGTAGTCTAATAGCCGAAAATGGGAAAAACAAACTTCTCATCAATCTTGCAAAGATAATGGAGTGTGTAGGCTTTGAAATAGTCATGTGGGGGTCATAATAGTTCAAGGAGAAGCGTCTATTATTTGTTTCTCATTCTGTAGAAGAGATCCTAAATGAAGATCCAAAAACAGGTCCAATAGCCGAAAATGGGGAAAACAGACATATGATGAATCATACAAAGAAAATGGAGGACTAGGCTTCAAATAGTCATGTGGGACTTATAATAGTTCAAGTACAAGTGTCTATTAGGTGTATCTCATTCCATAGAAGATCTCGGAAATGAAGGTCTGAAATTAGTCTAACACCAAAAAACTGGGAGAACAAACTTCTGATAAATCTTACAATGAAAATGCAGTACATAGGCTTTGAAATAGTTATCAGGGACTCAGAATAGTTGAAGGAGAATCATCTATTACTTGTTTCTCATTCCGTATTATAGATCCCAAATGACGATCCGAAACTGGTCCAATAGCCGAAAATGGGGAAAACAGAGTTCTAATGAATCATACAAAGAAAATGGAGTAACTAGACTAGAAATAGTCATGTGGGATTCATAATAATTTATGGACAAGCGTTTATTACTTGTTTCTCATTCAGTAGAAGAGAACCCAAATGCATATCCGAGTCTAATATCTTAAAATAGGAAAAACAGACTTCTCATGAATCATGCAATGATAATGGTGTAACTAGGCTTGAAATAGTCATGTTGGACTCATAATAGTTCAAGGAGAAGCACCTATTACTTGTTTCTCATTACCTAGAAGAAAACCCAAATGAATATCCAAAACTAGTCTAATAAGGGTAAATGGGTAAAAAACACTTCTGATGAATCATAGAAACAATATAGTTCATAGAGAAGCGTCTAGTACTTGTATCTCATTGTGTAGAAGAGATCCAAAATGAAGATCCAAAACTTGTCTAATCGCCGAAAATAAGAAAAACAGACATCCGATGATTTATATAAACAAGATGGAGTATCGAGATAATAATATAGTCGTGTGGGACTCATAATAATTTATGGAGAAGCGTTTATTACTTGTTTCTCATTCCGTACAAGAGAACTCAGCTGAAGATCTGCAACTAATCTAATAGCCAAAAATAGGGAAAACAGACTTATGATGAATCATACAAAGAAAATGGACTAACTATACTAGAAATAGTCATGTGGGACTCATAATAGTTTAAGGACAAGCATTGATTACTTGTTTCTCATTTTATAGAAGAGAACCAAACAGAAGATCCAAAACATATCTAATAGCTGAAAATGGAGAAAACAGAATTCTGATTAATCGTACAAAGAAAATGGAGTAACTAGACTAGAAATAGTCATGTGTGACTCATAATATTTTAAGGAGAAGCGTCTATTACTTGTTTCTCATTATGTATAAGAGAATCTAAATAAAGATCTGAAACTCGTCTAAGAGTCAAAAATAAGGAAAACAGACTTATGATGAATCATACAAAGAAAATGGAGAAATTTGGCTAGAAATAATGAAGTGGGACTCATTATATTTCAAGGAGAAGCGTCTATTACTTGATTCTCATTACCTAGAAGACAACCGTAATGAAGATCTGAAACTGGTCTAAAAGGCAAAAATAAATAAAAGACACTTCTCATGAATTATACAAACAAAATGGAGTAACTAGGCTTGAAATAGTCATGTAGGACTCATAATAGTTCAAGGAGAAGTGTATATTACTTGTTTGTTATACCATAGAAGAGATCCCAAATGATGATCCGAAACTTGTTCAATAGCCGAAAATAGGGAAAACAGACTTATGATGTATCATACAAAGAAAAGGATGACTAGGTTTGAAATAGTCATGTAGGACCTATAATAGTTCAGGGAGAAGCGTCTATTACTTGTATCTCATTCCATAAAGGAGATCCGAAATTAAGATCTGAAAGTAGTCTAATAGCCAAAATGGGAAAAACAAACTTCTGATCAATCTTGCAAAGATAATGGAGTATGTAGGCTTTGAAATAGTCATGTGGGAGTCATAATAGTTCAAGGAGAAGCGTCCAATATTTGTTTCTCATTCCCTAGAAGAGATCATAAATGAAGATCCAAAAACTGGTCCAATGGCCGAAAATGGGGAAAACAGACTTATGATGAATCATACAAAGGAAATGGAGGACTAGGCTTGAAATATTCATGTGAGACTTATAATAGTTCAAAGAGAAGCGTTTATTACTTGTTTCTTATTCCATAGAAGAAATCCCAAATGATGCACCGAATCTCGCCTAATAGCCGAAAATGGGGAAAACACACTATGATGAGGACTTGGCTTGAAATAGTCATGTGGGACTTATAATAGTTTTAGGAGAAGCGTCTAGTACTTGTATCTCATTGTGTATAAGAGATCCAAAATGAAGATCCAAAATTTGTCTAATCGCCGAAAATAGGAAAAACAGACATCAGATGAATTATACAAACAAGATGGAGTAACGAGATAATAATATAGTCATGTGGGACTCATAATACTTTATGGAGAAGCGTCTATTACTTGTTTCTCATTCTGTAGAAGAGAACCGAGCTGAAGGTCCGAAACTAATCTAATAGCAGAAAATAAGGAAAACAGACTTATGATGAATCATACAAAGAAAATGGACTAACTAGACTAGAAATAGTCATGTGGGACTCATAATATTTAATGGAGAAGCGTCTATTACATGTTTCTCATTACGTAGAAGAGAGCCTAAATGAAGATCTGATACTCGTCTAAGAGCCAAAAATAGGGAAAACAGACTTCTGATGAATCATACAATGAAAATGGAGAAATTAGGCTTGAAAGAATCATGTGGGACTCATAACATTTCAAAGAGATGCGTCTATTATTTGTTTCTCATTCCGTAGAAGAGATCCTAAATGAAGATCCAAAAACTGGTCCAATAGCCGAAAATGAGAAAAACAGACATATGATGAATCATACAAAGCAAAATGGAGGACTAGGCTTGAAATAGTCATGTGGGACTTATAATAGTTCAAGTACAAGTGTCTATTACGTGTATCTCATTCCATAGAAGATATCCGAAATGAAGGTCTGAAATTAGTCTAACAGCAAAAAACTGGGAGAACAAACTTCTGATAAATCTTACAATGAAAATGCAGTACATAGGCTTTGAAATAGTTATCAGGGACTCCTAATAATTCAAGGAGAAGCATCTATTACTTGTTTCTCATTCTGTAGTATAGATCCCAAATGAAGATCCGAAACTGGTCCAATAGCCGAAAATGGGGAAAACATACTTCTAATGAATCATACAAAGAAAATGGAGTAACTAGACTAGAAATAGTCATGTGGGACTCATAATAATTTATGGAGAAGCGTCTATTACTTGTTTCTCATTCAGTAGAAGAGAACCCAAAAGAAGATCCGAGTCTAATAGCTGAAAATAGGAAAAACAGACTTCTCATGAATCATGCAAAGATAATGGTGTAACTAGGCTTGAAATAGTCATGTTGGACTCATAATAGTTCAAGGAGAAGCACATATTACATGTTTCTTATTACCTAGAAGAAAACCAAAATGAATATTCAAAACTGGTCTAATAGGGGTAAATGGGTAAAAGACACTTTTGATCAATCATAGAAACAAAATGGAGTAACTAGGCTTAAAATAGTCATGTGGGACTCATAATCGTTCAAGGAGAAGCGTTTATTACTTGTTCCTTATTCCATAGAAGACATCCCAAATGATGCTTCGAATCTCGCCTAATAGACGAAAATGGGGCAAACACACTATGATGAGGACTAGGCTTGAAATAGTCATGTGGGACTTATAATAGTTCAAGGAGAAGCGTCTAGTACTTGTATCTCATTGTGTAGAAGAGCTCCAAAATGAAGATCCAATTTGTCTAATCGCCGAAAATAGGAAAAACAGACATCCGATGAATTATACAAACAAGATGCAGTAACGAGATAATAATATAGTCATGTGGGACTCATAATAAATTATGGAGAAGCGTCTATTACTTGTTTCTCATTCCGTAGAAGAGTACCAAGCTGAAGATCTGAAACTAATCTAATAGCCAAAAATAGGGAAAACAGACTTATGATGAATCATACAAACAAAATGGGCTAACTAGACTTGAAGTAGTCATGTGGAACTCATAATAGTTTAAGGAGAAGCGTTGATTCCTTGTTTCTCATTCCATTAAAGAGAATCAAACTGAAGATCCGAAACAGATCTAATAACCGAAAATGGGGAAAACAGATTTCTGATTAATCATACAAAGAAAATGAAGTCACTAGACTAGAAATAGTCATATGTGACTCATAATCTTTTAAGCAGAAGCGTCTATTACTTTTTTCTCATTACTTAGAAGAGAACCGAAATGAAGATCCGAAACTCGTCTAAGTGTCAGAAAAAGGGAAAACAGACGTCTGATGAATCTTACAAAGAAAATAAAGAAATTAGGCTTGAAATAATCATGTGGGACTCATAATATTTCAAGGAGAAGCGTCTATTACTTGTTTCTTATTACCTAGAAGACAACCCAAATCAAGATCAGAAACTGGTCTAGAAGGGGAAAATGGATAAAAGACACTTCTCATGAATCATACAAAGAAAATGGAGTAACTAGGCTTGAAATAGTCATGTCGGACTCATAATAGTTCAAGGAGAAGTGTGTGTTACTTGTTTATTAAACCATTGAAGAGATCACAAATGATGATCCGAATCTTGTCCAATAGCCGAAAATGGGGAAAACAGACTTACGATGAATCATACAAAGAAAAGGAGGACTAAGCTTGAAATAGTCACGTGGGACCTATAATAGTTCAAGGAGAAGCATCTATTACTCGTATCTCATTCCATAAAAGAGATCCGAAATGAAGATCTGAAAGTAGTCTAATAGCCGAAAATGGGAAAAAAAAACTTCTGATCAATCTTACAAAGATAATGGAGTATGTAGGCTTTGACATAGTCATGTGGGACTCATAATAGTTCAAGGAGAAACGTCCAATATTTCTTTCTCATTTCGTAGAAGAGATCCTAAATGAAGATCCAAAACTGGTCAAATCGCCAAAAATGGGGAAAACAGACTTATCTTGAATCATAAAAAGAAAATGGAGGACTACGCTTGAAATAGTAAAGTGGGAATTATAATTGTTCAAGTAGAAGTGTCAATTATGTGTATCTCATTCCATAGAAGGTATCTGAAATCAGGGTCTGAAACTTGTTTAGTAGTAGAAAAATGGGAAAACAAACTTCTGATAAATTTACAATGAAAATGCAGTACATAGGCTTTGAAATAGTTATCTAGGACTCATAATAGTTCAAGGAGCAGCGTCTATTACTTGTTTCTAATTATGTAGTATTGATCCCAAATGAAAATCTGAAACTGGTCCAATAGCCGAAAATGGGGAAAATAGACTTCTAATGAATCATACCATGAAAATGGAGTAACTAGACTAGAAATAGTCTTGTGGGACTCATAATAATTTATGGAGAAACATCTATTTCTTGTTTCTCATTCCGTAGAAGAGAACCCAAATGAAGATCCGAGTCTAATAGCAGAAAATGGGGGAAAAAGACTTCTCATTAATCATGCAAAGATAATGGTGTAACTAGGCTTGAAATTTTCATGTGAGACTCATAACAATAGTTCCAGGAGAAGCATATATTACTTGTTTCTCATTACCTAGAAGAAAACCCAATTGAAGATCCAAAACTTGTCTAATCGCCGTAAATAGGAAAAACAGATATCTGATGAATTATACAAACAAGATGGAGTAACGAGATAATAATATAGTCATGTGGGATTCATAGTAATTTATGGAGAAGCGTCTTTTACTTGTTTCTCATTCCGTACAAGAGAACCCACCTAAAGATCCGAAACTAATCTAACAGCCAAAAATAAGGAAAACAGACTAATGGTGAATCATACAAAGAAAATGGACTAACTAAACTAGAAATAGTCATGTGGGACTCATAATATTTTATGGAGAAGCGTTTATTACTTGTTTCTCATTACGTAGAAGAGAGCCTAAATGAAGATCTGAAACTCGTCTAAGAGCCAAAAATATGGAAAACAGACTTCTGATGAATCATAAAAAAAGAAAATGGAGAAATTAGACTTGAAATAATCATGTGGGACTCATAATATATCAAGGAGAAGCGTCTATTACTTGTTTCTCATTACCTAGAAGACAACTGAAATGAAGATCCGAAACTTGTCTAGAAGGCGAAAATGGATAAAAGACACTTCTGATGAATCATACAAACAAAATGGAGTAACTTGGCTTGAAATAGTCATCTAGGACACATAATAGTTCAAGGAGAAGTGTATATTACTTGTTTATTATACCATAGAAGAGATCCCAAATGATGATCCGAATCTTTTCCAATAGCCGAAAATGGGGAAAACAGACTTATGATGAATCATACAAAAAAAAAGAGTACTAAGCTTGAAATATTCATGTGGGACCTATAATAGTTCAAGGAGAAGCGTCTATTACTTGTATCTCATTCCATAAAGGAGATCCGAAGTAAAGATCTGAAAGTAGTCTAATAGCCGTAAATGGGAAAAACAAACTTCTGATCAATCTAACAAAGATAATGGACTATGTAGACTTTAAAATAGGCATGTGGGACTCATAATAGTTCAAGGAGAAGCGTCCAATATTTGTTTCTCATTCCGTAGAAGAGAAACTAAATGAAGATTCAAAAACTGGTCCAATAGCCGAAAATGGAGAAAACAGACTTATGATGAATCATACAAAGAAAATCCAGGACTAGGCTTGAAATAGTCATGTGGGACTTATAATAGTTCAAGTAGAATTGTCTATTACGTGTAACTCATTCCATAGAAGATATCTGAGAAGCGTCTATTACTTGTTTCTAATTCTGTAGTATTGATCCCAAATGAAAATCCGAAACTGGTCCAATAGCCGAAAATGGGGAAAATAGACTTCTAATGAATCATACCATGAAAATGGAGTAACTAGCCTAGAAATAGTCATGTGGGACTCATAATAATATATGGAGAAGTGTCTATTTCTTGTTTCTCGTTCCGTAGAAGAGAACCCAAATGAAGATCCGAGTCTAATAGCTGAAAATGGGGGAAAAAGACTTTTCATTAATCATGCAAAGATAATGGTGTAACTAGGCTTGAAATTGTCATGTGAGACTCATAATAATAGTTCCTGGAGAAGCACATATTACTTGTTTCTCATTACCTAGAAGAAAACCCAAATGCAGATCCAAAACTTGTCTAATCGCGGTAAATAGGAAAAACGGACATCCGATGAATTATACAAACAAGATGGAGTAACGAGATTATAATATAGTCATGTGGGATTCATAATAATTTATGGAGAAGTGTCAATTACTTGTTTCTCATTCCGTACAAGAGAACCCAGCTAAAGATCCGAAACTAATCTAATAGCCAAAAATAGGGAAAACAGACTTATGGTGAATTATACAAAGAAAATGGACTAACTAGACTTGAAATAGTCATGTGGGACTCATAATATTTAATGGAGAAGCGTTTATTACTTGTTTCTCATTACGTAGAAGAGAGCCTAAATGAAGATCTGAAACTCGTCTAAGAGCCAAAAATAGGGAAAACAGACTTCTGATGAATGATACAAAAAAAAATGGAGAAATTAGACTTCAAATAATCATGTAGGACTCATAATATTTCAAGGAGAAGCGTCTATTACTTGTTTCCCATTACCTAGAAGACAACCCAAATGAAGAACCGAAACTGCTCTAGAAGGGGAAAATGGATAAAAGACACTTCTGATGAATCATACAAACAAAATGGAGTAACTTGGCTTGAAATAGTCATGTAGGATACATAATAGTTCAAGGAGAAGTGTATATTACTTGTTTATTATACCATAGAAGAGATCCCAAATGATGATCTGAATCTTTTCCAATAGCCGAAAATGGGGAAAACAGAATTATAGTTCAAGGAGAAGCGTGTATTACTTGTATTTCATTCCATAAAGGAGATCCGAAATGAAGATCTGAACAATATTACAAAGATACTGGAGTATGTAGGCTTTGAAATAGTCATGTGGGACTCATAATAGTTCAAGGAGAAGCGTCTAATATTTGTTTCTCATTCCGTAGAAGAGATCCTAAATGAGGATCCAAAAATTGGTCCAATAGCCGAAAATGGGGAAAACAGACTTATGATGAATCATACAAAGAAAATCCAGGACTAGACTTGAAATAGTCCTGTGGGACTTATAATAGTTCAAGTAGAAGTGTATATTACGTGTATCTCATTGCATAGAAGATATCAGAAATGAAGGTCTGAAACTAGTCTAACAGCAAAAAATTGGAAAAACAAACTTCTGATAAATCGTACAATGAAAATGCAATACATTGGCTTTGAAATAGTTATCAGGGACTCAGAATAGTTCAAGGAGAAGCGTCTATTAATTGTTTCACATTCTGTAGTATAGATCCCTAATGAAGATCCGCAACTGGTCCAATAGCCGAAAATGGGGAAAACAGACTTCTAATGAATCATACAAAGAAAATAGAGTAACTAGACTAGAAATAGTCATGTGGGACTCATAATAATTTATGGAGAAGCGTCTATTACTTGTTTCTCATTCCGTAGAAGAGAACCCAAATGTAGATCCGAGTCTAATAGCTGAAAATAGGAAAAACAGACTTCTCATGAATCATGCAAAGAAAATGGTGTAACTAGGCTTGAAATAGTCATGTGGGACTCATAATAGTTCAAGGAGAAGCACCTATTACTTGTTTCTCATTACCTAGAAGAAAACTCAAATAAAGATGCAAAACTGGTCAAATAGGGGTAAATGGGTAAAAGACACATATGATGAATCATTGAAACAAAATGGAGTAACTAGGCTTAAAATAGTCATGTGGGACTCATAATAAGTCGAGAAGAAGCGTTTATTACTTGTTTCTTATTCCATAGAAGACATCCCAAATGATGATTTGAATCTCGTCTAATCGCCGAAAATAGGAAAAACTGAAATCGAATGAATTCTACAAACAAGATGGAGTAACGAGATAATAATATAGTCATGTGGGACTCAAAATAATTTATGAAGAAGCGTCTATCACTTGTTTCTCATTCCGTAGAAGAGAACCAAGCTGAAGATCTGAAACTAATCTAATAGCCAAAAATAGGGAAAACAGACTTATGATGAATCATACAAAGAAAATGGACTAACCAGACTGGAAATAGTCATGTGGAACTCATAATAGTTTAAGGAGAAGCGTTGATTACTTGTTTCTCATTCCATAGAAGAGAATCAAACTGCAGATCCTAAACTAATCTAGTAGCCAAAAATAGGGAATGAATCTTACAAAGAAAATGAAGAAATTAGGCTTGAAATAATCATGTGGGACTCATAATATTTCAAGGAGAAGCATTTATTACTTGTTTTTCGTTACCTAGAAGACAACCCAAATGAATATAAGAAACTGGTCTAGAAGGGGAAAATGGATAAAAGACACTTATCATGAATCATACAAACAAAATGGAATAACTAGGCTTGAAATAGTCATGTAGGACTCACAATAGTTCAAGGAGAAGTGTATATTACTTGTTTATCATACCATAGAAGAGATCCCAAATGCTCATCCGAATCTTGTCCAATATCCGAAAATGGGGAAAACAGACTTTGATGAATCATACAAAGAAAAGGAGGACTAAGCTTTAAATAGTCATGTGGGACTTATAATAGTTCAAGGAGAAGCATCTATTACGTGTATCTCATTCCATAGAAGATATCCGAAATTAGGGTCTGAAACTAGTCTAATAGCAGAAAATTGGGAAAACAAACTTCTGATAAATCTTACAATGAAAATGCAGTACATAGGCTTTGAAATTGTTATCTGGGACTCATAATAGTTCAAGGAGCAGCATCTATTACTTGCTTCTGATTCCGTAGTATAGATCCCAAATGAAAATCCGAAACTGGTCCAATTGCCGAAAATGGGGAAAATAGACTTCTAATGAATCATACCATGAAAATGGAGTAACTAGACTAGAAATAGTCATGTGGGACTCATAATAATTTATGGAGAAGCGTATATTTCTTGTTTCTCATTCCATAGAAGAGAACCCAAATGAAGATCCGAGTCTAATAGCTGAAAATGGGGAAAACAGACTTTTCATTAATCATGCAAAGATAATGGTGTAACTAGGCTTGAAATAGTCATGTGGGACTCATAATAATAGTTCAAGGAGAAGCACATATTACATGTTTCTCATTACGTAGAAGAAAACCCAAAAGAAGATCTAAAACTGGTCTAATAGGGGTAAATGGGTAAAAGACACTTCTGATGAATCATATAAACAAAATGGAGTAACTAGGCTTAAAATAGTCATGTGGGACTCATAATAGTTCAAGGAGAAGCGTTTATTACTTGTTTTTTATTCCATAGAAGACATCCCAAATGATGATCCGAATCTCGCCTAATAGCCGAAAATGGGGAAAACACACTATGATGAGGACTAGGCTTGAAATAGTCATGTAGGACTTATAATAGTTCAAGGAGAAGTGTCTAGTACTTGTATCTCATTGTGTAGAAGAGATCCAAAATGAAGATCCAAAATTTGTCTAATTGTCGAAAATAGGAAAAACAGACATCCGATGAATTATACAAACTAGATGGAGTAACGACATGATAATATAGTTATAAGGGACTTATAATAATTTATGGAGAAGCGTCTATTACTTGTTTCACATTGCATATGACTAAAACTATATTCTGTTTTAGAAGTTGGACGTGACTTTTTTGCAAAGTTCTCGAACATAAGTCACAGAAAAATCCTCTAACTCCTACATTATATATTCAAACGGCAAGTTAATAAGTTAATGGTTACTTTAATATGATATGAGGTATATTTAAATGTTGCATCTTTCATAGAGCTATAAGTAACTGGTACCTAATAATACAAAGTGGACGTTTTGGTCTAGGAGTTCTGCAAAGATAAATGGTAGTAGACACTCCATAAAAACATGGCAATCATGGCTCTTCATGCCTGAAAACTTTCCGTTAACCATATCAGCACAGCTAGCTAAGTCTGACGCATAACCATCTGGAAATTTAACCGCATGTTTCACACACTCCAATAAACTTGTTCTGGCTTCTTCTATCAATGTGAATGCGGGGAAAGGAGCTTTACCATCACTATCAATATGTAAGTCTGGTCGAGAACATAATCGTTCTATATCCTTTCGTGACATGATGGTGTCTTTTGATTTACCTTTCACACTCATAAGAGTATTCATGATGTTGTCAAAAAAATTCTTCTCTATATGCATCACGTCAAGGTTATGTCGAAGATTGAGGTCCTTCCAGTACGGCAGCTCCCAGAATATGCTTTCCTTATGCCAGTTATGCCAATTCCCATAGCCAGTCTTCTTCTTTTCATGACCATTTCCACCACAGTTTTTTGTCTTTGGTGGATTAACACCATTTAACCGCTCGTAGTAAACTCGCTCACCTGTCAAAGACTGAGGTGGATCGTTATTCAAAGTGTGTTTTCCTTTCAAGAAATCCTTTTTATTCTTCCTCAGTGGAAGATCTTGAGGAAGAAATCTCTGATGACAATCAAACCAACACGTCTTCATTTCATTAGGAAGATAAAATGTCTCTGTATCTTCCATGCAAATTGGACAAGACAATTTACCATGAGTCGTCCATCCTGATAACATGCCATAAGCCGGAAAGTCGCTTATCGTACACATAAGCACTGCTTTCAAGTTAAAATTTTGATTCAAGGATACATCGTATGCATCGACTCCAGTATACCACAATTCTTTTAACTCGTCAATAAGAGGTCGGAGGAAGATATCCAGACTAGCTCGCGGATGATTTGGCCCAGAGTTCAGAATTGATAGAAACAAATACTCTGTATTCATGCACATACCAGGGGGTAAATTATACAGAGTCAAGATCACAGGCCATAATGAATGATTACTAGACATGCCAAAAGGATTGAATCCATCTGTACATAATCCAAGATAAACATTACAGGGTTTTTCGGCAAACTGGAGATGTAGGTCTCGAAAATATTTCCACTGTGCTGCATCAGACGGATGACACATTTCTCCCTCCTTTGATTTGTGTTCAGCATGCCATCTCATAGCCGCTGCGGTCTTCTTGCTCTAATACATTCTTTTCAATCTATCAGTAATTGGTAGATACCACATACGACTAAACTGACACTTATCCCACTTTTCATCCTCTTTCCAGAAGATCATACAATTATTAATACAAACATCAATTGTATAATATGGTAGGCCTAAATTGCGCATCAATTTTTCTGTCTCGTAATGTGAACCGGTTGACTGGTTTCCATCTGGTAAATACTCTGTCAACATATCGCAAATTGAATCCACGCACTTTTCACTCATGTTATAATCTGTCTTATTTTGCATGACTCGAGCAGCTAAGGATAACTGCGAGTGACCTTCGTGACAACCATCGTATAATGGATTTTTCGCTCCTTCTAACAAGTCGTAGAATTTTTGGGAATGGTTATGTATCGGTTCTTCTACATTTTGATAATTATCATACTGATGATAGTTATCAAAATGCTCGGTATCACGAAATGCATCATTCACCATATCTACATATCTATCTTCTACTACATTACCCACTTTTTCACTCCCACTTATTTCGGTTGTTTTAACATAACTCGTTCCTAAATCCATATTGATTTCTTCTCCATGCTTATACCAAATATAATAATCTGGCATAAATCCTCTACTATAAAGATGATTCCAAATTTTTTCCCCAAGATAAATTTGTTGTTTTTGCAACCACTACAAGGACAGTAAAACTTACCCCTATTGCTCTGCGCTAGAGGCTGGTTATTTGCAAATGCCATAAATTGATCGACCCCCATTTCGAACTCTGTCGAAAAGTTTTCCGTTTCTTCATCTATCCTTTTATACATCCACTCCCGACCATTACTATAATTGTAATTTTCCGACATTATATAAAAAGTAAAAAACTTTATCACTCTTTTTTTGACAAATCACTTTTATACATATAATAAAAATTACTCTCTCTTGATTTTTTATCAAACATTCTCTCTTTTTTTCTACTAAAAATATAAATATATACTCGCTTTCCCTCTTTTTTTATCAAGAACATTCTGAGTAATTTATATGCAATGAGAACGGTGGATGGTACATATTTATAGAAATATGTACGACTACAAAGTGACTATATTTCAACAACAAGACAAGTCACATCCACCACATAACGCAGAAAATGTGTTTTACCGGTTTTTATGTCGGCAAAGGGTACGACTATTTTATGACTATATTGCGACCACATAACGAGTTAGTCGCAAATTATTCGCAACCTCTGGCGACATACCATATAGTCGTCATGTAGTCGCAACTTTACGACTATTTTGCGACTAATATTTAGCGATCTTACAGAGTTAGTCGCAACTTAGTCGCAACCTCTGCCGACATACCTTATAGTCGTATTATAGTCGCAACTCATACGACTATTGTGCGACTAATATTTAGCGTCCATAGATTGGTCGCTACTCAGTCGTAAATCTACGACTATTTTACTACTACATTACGTAGTCTCTAATTAGCGACTATGTTGAGACTATATGTTTATAATCGCAATATATGTTGCTAAATAGTCGTGAAGTAGTCGTGTATTTTTGTGACTATCGTTTTAGTCGCACCTTGTAGTCGCAAATTGACTGTTTTCTTGTAATGCGAAAATGGGGAAAACAGACTTGAAATAGTCATGTGGGACACATAATAATTTATGGAGAAGCGTCTATTGTTTTTTTCTCATTCAGTTGAAAAGAACCCAAATTAAGATCCGAGTCTAATAGCTGAAAATAGGAAAAACAGACTTCTCATGAATCAGGCAAAGATAATGGTGTAACTAGGCTTGAAATAGTCATTTGAGAATCATAATAATAGTTCAAGGAGAAGCACATATTACTCGTTTCTGATTACCTAGAAGAAAACCCAAATGAAGATCCAAAACTGGTTTTATAGGGGTAAGTAGGTAAAAGACACTTCTGATGAATCATAGAAACAAAATGGAGTAACTAGGCTTAAAATAGTCATGTGGAACTCATAATAGTTCAAGGAGAAGCGTTTATTACTTGTTTCTTATTCCATAGAAGACATCCCAAATGATGATCCGAATCTCGCCTAATAGCCGAAAATGGGGAAAACACACTATAATGAGGACTAGGCTTGATATAGTCATGTGGGACTTATAATAGTTCAAGGAGAAGCGTCTAGTACTTGTATCTTATTGTGTAGAAGTGATCTAAAATGAAGATCCAAAACTTGTCTAATCGCCGAAAATAGGAAAAATAGACATCCGATGAATTATACAAACAAGATAGAGTAACGAGATAATAATATTGTCATGTGGGACTCATAATAATTTAGGGAGAAGCGTCTATTACTTGTATCTCATTCCGTACAAGAGAACCCAGCTGAAGATCTGAAACTAATATAATAGCCAAAAATAGGGAAAACAGACATATGATGAATCATACAATGAAAATAGACTAACCAGAGTAGAAATAGTCATGTGGGACTCATAATAGTTTAAGGAGAAGCGTTTATTACTTGTTTCTCATTCCATAGAAGAGAACCAAACTGAAGATCCAAAACAGATCTAATAGCCAAAAATAGGGAAAACAGACTTCTGAGTAATCATACAAAGAAAATGGACTAACTAGATTAGAAATAGTCAGGTATGACTCATATTATTTTAAGGAGAAGCGTCTATTACTTGTTTCTTATTATGTAGAAGAGAACTTATATGAAGATCTGAAACTCCTCTAAGAGCCAAAAATAGGAAAACAGACTTCTGTTGAATCATACAAAGAAAATGGAGAAATTAGGCTTGAAATAATCATGTGCGACTCATAATATTTCAAGTAGAAGCGTATATTACTTGTTTCTCATTACCTAGAAGACAACCCAAACGAAGATGCAAAACTGGTCTAGAAGCCGAAAATGGATAAAACACACTTCTCATGAATCATACAAACAAAATGGAGTAACTAGGCTTGAAATAGTCATTTAAAACTCATAATAGTATAAGGAGAAGTGTTTATTAATTGTTTATTATACCATAGAAGAGATCCCAAATGATGATCTGAATCTTGTCCAATAGCCAGAAATGGGGAAAACAGACTTATGATGAATCATACAAAGAAAAGGAGGACTAGGCTTGAAATAGTCATGTATGACTTATAATAGTTCAAGGAGAAGCGTCTATTACTTGTATCTCATTTTATAAAGGAGATCTGAAAGTAGCCTAAAAGTCGAAAATGGGGAAAGCAGACTTATGATGAATCATACAAAGAAAATGAGGACTATGCTTGAAATAATTAAGTGGGACCTATACTAGTTCAAGGAGAATCATCTATTACTTGTATCTCATTCCATAAAGCAGATCCGAAATGAATATCTGAAAGTAGTCTTATAGCCAAAAATGGAAAAACAAACTTCTGATCAATCTTACAAAGATAATAGAGTATGTACGCTTTAAAATAGTCATGTGGGACTCATAATTGTCCAATATTTGTTTCTCATTCTGTAGAAGAGATCCTAAATGAGATCCAAAAACTGGTCCAATAGCCGAAAATAGGGAAAACAGACTTATGATGAATCATACAAAGAAAATGGAGGACTAGGTTTGAAATAGTCATGTGGGACATATAATAGTTCATGTAGAAGTGTCTATTACGTGTATCTCATTCCATAGAAGATATCCGAAATGAAGGTCTGTAACTAGTCTAACAGCAAAAAATTGGGAGAACAAACTTCTGATAAATCTTACAATGAAAATGCAGTTCATAGGCTTTGAAATATTTATCAGGGACTCAGAATAGTTCAAGGAGAAGCATCTATTACTTGTTTCTCATTGTGTAGTATATATCCCAAATGAAGATTCAAAACTGGTCCAATATTCGAAAATGGAGAAAAAGGCTTATAATGAATCATTCGAAGAAAATGGAGCAACTGGACTAGAAATAGACATGTGGGACTCATAATAATTTATGGAGAAGCGTTTATTACATGTTTCTCTATAGCTGAAATGGGAAAAAACTGACTTCTCATAAATCATGCAAAGATAATGGTGTAACTAGGCTTGAAATAGTGATGTGGGACTTATAATAATAGTTCAAGGAGAAGCACATATTACTTGTTTCTCATTACCTAGAAGAAAACCCAAATGAAGATCCAAAATTGCTTGAATAGGGGTAAATGGGTAAAAGAAACTTCTGATGAATCATAGAAACAAAATGGAGTAACTAGGCTTAAAATAGTCATGTCGGACTCAGAATAGTTCAAGGAGAAGCGTTTATTACTTGTTGATCTGAATCTCGCCTAACAGCTGAAAATGGAAAAAGCACACTATGATGAGGACTAGGCTTGAAATAGTCCGGTGGGACTTATAATAGGTCAAGGAGAAGCGTCTAGTACTTGTATCTCATTGTGTAGAAGAGATCCAAAATGAAGATCCAAAAGTTGTCTGATTGCCGAAAATAGGAAAAACAGACATCCGATGAATTATACAAACAAGATGGAGTAACGAGATAATAATATAGTCATGTGGGACTCATAATAATTTAGGGAGAAGCGTCTAGTACTTGTTTCTCATTCCGTACAAGAGAACCCAGCTGAAGATCCGAAACTAATCTAATAGCCAAAAATAGGGAAAACAGACTGATGATGAATCATACAAAGAAAATGGACTAACCGCACTAGAAATAGTCATGTGGGACTCATAATAGTTTAAGGAGAAGCGTTGATTACTTGTTTCTCATTCCATAGAAGAGAACCAAATTGAAGATCTAAAACAGATCTAATAGCCGAAAATGGGGAAAACAGACTTCTGATTAATCATACAAAGAAAATGGAGTAACTAGATAAGAAATAGTCATGTGCGACTCATAATATTTTAAAGAGAAGCGTCTATTACTTGTTTCTCATTATGTAGAAGAGAACCTAAATGAAGATCTGAAACTCGTCTAAGAGCCAAAAATAGGGAAAACAGACATCTGATGAATCATACAAAGAAAATGGAGAAATTATGCTTGAAATAATCATGTGGGACTCATAATATTTCAAGCTGAAGCGCCTATTACTTGTTTCTCATTACCTTGAAGACAACCCAAAGAAGATCCGAAAGTGGATTAGAAGGGAAAAATGGATAAAAGACACTTCTGATGAATCATACAAATAAAATGGATTAACTTGCCTTGAAATAGTCATGTAGGACTCGTAATAGTTCAAGGAGAAGTGTATATTACTTGTTTATTATACCATAGGAGATATCCCAAATGATGATCTGAATCTTGTCCAATAGCCGAAAATGGGGAAAGCAGACTTATGATGAATCATACAAAGAAAATGAGGACTAGGCTTGAAATAGTTAAGTGGGACCTATAATAGTTCAAGAAGAAGCGTCTATTACTTGTATCTCATTCAATAAAGGAGATCAGAAATGAAGATCTGAAAGTAGACTAATAGCCGAAAATGGAAAAACAAATTTCTTATCAATCTTACAAAGATAGTGGAGTATGTAGGCTTTGAAATAGTCATGTGGGACTCATAATATTTCAAGGAGAACCGTCCACTATTTGTTTTTCATTCTGTGGAAGAGATCCTAAATGAGATCCAAAAACTGGTTCTATAGCCGAAAATGGAGATAACAGAATTATGATGAATCATACAAAGAAAATGGAGGACTAGGTTTGAAATAGTCATGTGGGACATATAATAGTTCATGTAGAAGTATTTATTACGTCTATCTCACTCCACATAAGATATCCGAAATGAAGGTCTGTAACTAGTCTAACAGCAAAAATTTGGGAGAACAAATTTCTGATGAATCTTACAAAGAAAATGCAGCACATAGGCTTTGAAATATTTATCAGAGACTCATAATAGTTCAAGGAGAAGCATCTATTAATTTGTATGACTAACCAGACTAGAAATAGTCATGTGGGACTCATAATAGTTTAAGGAGATGCCTTGATTACTTGTTTCTCATTCCATAGAAGAGAACAAACTAAAGTTCCAAAACTGATCTAATAGTCGAAAATGGGGAAAACAGACTTCTGATTAATCAGACAAAGAAAATGGAGTAACTAGACTAGAAATAGTCATGTGTGACTCATAATATTTTAAAGAGAAGCGTCTATTACTTGTTTCTCATCACGTAGAAGAGAACCTAAATGAAGATCCGAAACTCGTCTAAGAGCCAAAAATAGGGAAAACAGACTTCTGATGAATCATACAAATAATATGAAGAAATTAGGCTTGAAATAATCATGTGGGACTCTTAATATTTTAAGAAGAAGCGCATATTACTTGTTTCTCGTTACCTTGAAGACAACCCAAATGAAGATCCGAAACTGGATTAGAAGGGGAAAATGGATAAACGACACTTCTGATGAATCCTACAAACAAAATGGAGTAACCTGCCTTGAAATAGTCATGTATGACTCATAATAGTTCAAGGAGAAGTGTATATTACTTGTTTATTATACCATAGAAGATATCTGAAATGATGATCCGAATCTTGTTTAATAGCCAAAAATGGGGAAAGCAGACTTATGATGAATCATACAAAGAAAATGAGGACTAGGATTGAAATAGTTAAGTGGGACCTATAATAGTTCAAGAAGAAGCGTCTATTACTTGTATCTCATTCCATAAAGGAGATCCGAAATGAAGATCTGAAAGTAGTCTAATAGCCGAAAATGGAAAAAAAAACTTCTGATCAATCTTACAAAGATAATGGAGTATGTAGGCTTTAAAATAGTCATGTGGGACTCATAATAGTTCAAGGAGAAGCGTCCAATATTTATTTCTCATTCCGTAGAAGAGATCCTAAATGAGATCCAAAACCTGGTCCAATAGCCGAAAATGGGGAAAACAGACTTATGATGAATCATACAAAGAAAATGGAGGACTAGGTTTGAAATAGTCATGTGGGACATATAATAGTTCATGTAGAAGTGTTTATTACGTGTATCTCATTCCATAGAAGATATCCGAAATGAAGATCTGTAACTAGTCTAACAGCAAAAAATTTGGAGAACAAACTTCTGATAAATCTTACAATGAAAATGCAGTACATAGGCTTTGGAATATCTATCAGGGTCTCAGAATAGTTCAAGGAGAAGCATCTATTACTTGTTTCTCATTCCGTAGTATATATCCCAAATGAAGATTCAAAACTGGTCCAATAGTCGAAAATGGGGAAAACAGACTTCTAATGAATCATACAAAGAAAATGGAGTAACTAGACTAGAAATAGACATGTGTGACTCATAATAATTTATGGAGAAGCGTCTATTAATTGTTTCTCATTTAGTAGAAGAGAACCCAAATGAAGATCCGAGTCTAATAGCTGAAAATGGGAAAAACTGACTTCTCATGAATCATACAAAGATAATGGTGTAACTAGGCTTGAAATAGTGATGTGGAACTCATAATAATAGTATAAGGAGAAGCACATATTACTTGTTTCTCATTACCTAGAAGAAAACCCGAATGAAGATCCAAAATTGCTTGAATAGGGGTAAATGGGTAAAAGAAACTTCTGATGAATCATAGAAACAAAATGGAGTAACTAGGCCTAAAATAGTCATGTGGGACTCATAATAGTTCAACGAGAAGCGTTTATTACTTGTTGATCTGAATCTCGCCTAACAGCTGAAAATGGGGAAAACACACTATGATGAGGACTAGGCTTGAAATAGTCAGGTGGGACTTATAATAGTTCAAGGAGAAGCGTCTAGTACTTGTATCTCATTGTGTAGAAGAGATCCAAAATGAAGATCCAAAACTTGTCTGATCGCCGAATATAGGAAAAACAGACATCCGATGAATTATACAAACCAGATGGAGTAACGAGATAATAATATAGTCATGTGGGACTCATAATAATTTAGGGAGAAACGTCTATTACTTGTTTCTCATTCCGTACAAGAGAACCCAGCTGAAGATCCGAAACTAATCTAATAGCCAAAACTAGGGAAAACAGACTTATGATGAATCATACAAAGAAAATTGACTAGCCACACTAGAAATAGTCATGTGGGACTCATAATAGTTTAAGGAGAAGCGTTGCTTACTTGTTTCTCATTCCATAGAAGAGAACAAAATTGAAGATCTAAAACAGATCTAATAGCCGAAAATAGGGAAAACAGACTTCTGATTAATCATACAAAGAAAATGGAGTAACTAGACTAGAAATAGTCATGTGCGACACATAATATTTTAAAGAGAAGCGTCTATTAATTGTTTCTCATTATGTAGAAGAGAACCTAAATGAAGATCTGAAACTCGTCTAAGAGCCAAAAATAGGGAAAACAGACTTCTGATGAATCATACAAAGAAAATGGAGAAAATCTGCTTGAAGCGCGTATTACTTGTTTCTCATTACCTTGAAGACAACCCAAATGAAGATCTGAAATTGGATTAGAAGGGAAAAATGGATAAAAGACACTTCTGATGAATCATACAAATAAAATAGAGTAACTTGCCTTGAAATAGTCATGTAGGACTTGTAATAGTTCAAGGAGAAGTGTATATTAATTGTTTATTATACCATAGAAAATATCCAAAATGATGATCCGAATCTTGTCCAATAGCCGAAAATGGGGAAAGCAGACTTATGATGAATCATACAAAGAAAATGAGGACTAGGCTTGAAATAGTTAAGTGGGACCTATAATAGTTCAAGGGGAAGCGTCTATTACTTGTATCTCATTCCATAAAGGAGATCAGAAATGAAGATCTGAAAGTAGTCTAATAGCCGAAAATGGAAAAACAAACTTCTAATCAATCTTACAAAGATAATGGAGTATGTAGGCTTTAAAATAGTCATGTGGGACTCATAATTGTTCAAGGAGAAGCGTCCAATAATTGTTTCTCATTCCGTAGAAGAGATCCTAAATGAGATCCAAAAACTGGTCCAATAGCCGAAAATAGAGAAAACAGACTTATGATGAATCATACAAAGAAAATGGAGGACTAGGTTTGAAATAGTCATGTGGGACATATAATATTTCATGTAGAAGTGTCTCTTATGTGTATCTCATTCCATAGAAGATATCCGAAATGAAGGTCTGTAACTAGTCTAACAACAAAAAATTGGGAGAACAAACTTCTGATAAATCTTACAATGAAAATGTAGTACATAGGCTTTGAAATATTTATCAGGGACTCAGAATAGTTCAAGGAGAAGCATCTATTACTTGTTTCTCATTGCGTAGTATATATCCCAAATGAAGATTCAAAACTGGTCCAAGAGTCAAAAATGGGGAAAAAGACTTATAATGAATCATACAAAGAAAATGGAGTAACAGACTAGAATTAGACATGTGAGACTCATAATAATTTATGGAGAAGCGTTTATTACATGTTTCTCATTTAGTAGAAGAGAACCCAAATGAAGATCCGAGTCTAATAGCTGAAAATGGGAAAAACTGACTTCTCATGAATCATGCAAAGATAATGGTGTAACTAGGCTTGAAATAGTCATGTAGGACTCATAATAATAGTTCAAGGAGAAGCACATATTACTTGTTTCTCATTACCTAGAAGAAAACCCAAATGAAGATCCAAAACTGGTCTAATAGGGGTAAATGGGTAAAAGACACTTCTGATGAATCATAGAAACAAAATGGAGTAACTAGGCTTCAAATAGTCATGTGGGACTCATAATAGTTCAAGGAGAAACGTTTATTACTTGTTTCTTATTCCATAGAAGACATCCCAAATGATGATCCGAATCTCCCCTAAAAGCCAAAAATGGGGAAAACACACTATGATGAGGATTAGGTTTTTAATAGTCATGTGGGACTTATAATAGTTCAAGGAGAAGCATCTAGTACTTGTATCTCATTGTGTAGAAGAGATCCAAAATGATGAACCGAATCTCGTCCAATAGCCGAAAGTGGGGAAAACAGATTTATGATGAATCACACAAAGAAAAGGAGAACTAAGCTTGAAATAGTCATGTGGGACCTATAATAGTTCAAGGGGAAAAGTCTATTACTTGTATCTCATTCCATAAAGGAGATCCGAAATGAAGATCTGAAAGTAGTTTAATAGACGAAAATGGGAAAAACAAACTTCTGATCAACCTTAAAAAGATAATGGAGTATGTAGGCTTTGAAATAGTAATGTGAGACTCATAATAGATCAAGGAGAAGCGTCTAATATTTGTTTCTAATTCCGTAGAGAAGATCCTAAATGAAGATCCAAAATTGGTCCAATAGCCGAAAATGGGGAAAACTGACTTATCATGAATAATACAAAAAAAATGGAGGACGAGGCATGAAATTGTAAAGTGAGACGTATAATTGTTCAAGTAGAAGTGTCTATTACGTGTATCTCATTCTATAGAAGATATCCGAAATCAGGGTCTGAAACTAGTCTAATAGAAGGAAATTGGGAAAACAAACTTCTGATAAATCTTACAATGAAAATGCAGTACATAGGCTTTGAAATAGTTATCTGGGACTCATAATATTTCAAGGAGCAGCGTCTATTACTTGTTTCTCATTCCGTAGTATAGATCCCAAATAAAAATCCGAAACTGGTCTAATAGCCGAAAATGGGGAAAACAGACTTCTAATGAATCATACCATGAAAATGGAGTAACTAGACTACAAATAATCATGTGGGACTCATAATAATTTATGGAGAAGGGTCTATTTCTTGGTTCTCATTCCGTTAAAGAGAACCCAAATAAAGACCCGAGTCAAATAGCTGAAAATGGGGAAAACAGACTTCTCATTAATCATGCAAATATAATGGTGTAACTACGCTTGAAATAGTCATGTGGGACTCATATAATAGTTCAAGGAGAAGCACATATTTCTTGTTCCTCATTACCTAGAAGAAAACCCAAATAAAGCTCCAAAACTGGTCTAATAAGGGTAAATGGGTAAAAGACACTTCTGAAGAATCATTGAAACAAAATGGAGTAACTAGGCTTAAAATAGTCATGTGGGACTCATAATAATTCAAGGAGAAGTGTTTATTACTTGTTTCTTATTCCATAGAAGACATCCCAAATGATGATCCGAATCTCGCCTAATAGCCGAAAATGGGGAAAATACACTATGATGAGGACTAGGTTTTAAATAGTCATGTGGGACATATAATAGTTCAAGGAGAAGCATCTAGTACTTGTTTCTCATTGTGTAGAAGAGATCCAAAATGAAGATCCAAAACTTGTCTAACCGCCAAAAATAGGAAAAACAGACATCCGATGAATTATACAAACAAGATGGAGAAAGGAGATAATAATATAGTCATGTGGGACTCATAATAATTTATGGAGAAGCGTCTATTACTTGTTTCGCCTTCTGTAGAAAAGAACCGAGCCGAAGATCCGAAACTAATCTAATAGCCAAAATTAGAGAAAACAGACTTATGATGAATCATACAAATAAAATGGACTAACTAGACTAGATATAGTCATGTGGGACTCATAGTAGTTTAAGGAGAAGCGTTGTTTACTTGTTTCTCATTCCATAGAACAGAACCAAACTGAAGATCCAAAACGGATCTAATAACCGAAAATGGGGAAAACACACTTCTGATAATTCATACAAAGAAAATGGAGTAACTAGACTAGAAATAGTAATGTGTGACTAATAAAATTTTAAGGAGAAGCATCTATTTCTTGTTTCTCATTACGTAGAAGAGAACCTAAATGAAGATCTGAAACTCGTCTAAGAGCCAAAAATAGGGAAAATAGACTTTTGATGAATCATACAAAGAAAATGGAGAAATTAGGCTTGAAATAATAATGTGGGGCTAATAATATTTCAAGGAGAAGCGTATATTACTTGTTTCTCATTACCTAGAAGACAACCTAAATGAAGATCCGAAAATGGTCTAATAAGGGGAAATGGGTAGAAGACATTGCTCATGAATCATACAAACAAAATGGGGGACTAGGCTTGTACTAGTCATGTGGGAATTATAATAGTTCAAGGAGAAGCGTCTATTACTTGTATCTCATTCCATAGAAGATATCTGAAATGAAGGTCCAAAACTAGTCTAATAGCAGAAAATTAGAAAAACAAACTTCTGATAATTAGACAAAGAATATGCTGTACATAAGCTTTGAATTAGTTAAGTGGGACTCATAATAGTTCAAGGAGAAGTGTCTATTATTAGTTTCTCATTTCGTACAAGAGATCCCAAATGAAGATTCAAAACTGGTCCAATAACCAAAACTGGGGAAAACAGACTTATCATGAATCATACAAAGAAAATGGAGGACTAGGCTTGAAATCGTCATGAGGGACTTATAATAGTTCAAGTAGAAGTATGTATTACGTGTATCTCATTCCATAGAAGATATCCGAAATGAAGGTCAAAAACTAGTCTAACAGCAAGAAGTTGGGAGAGGAAACTTTTGATAAATCTTACAATGAAAATGCAGTAAATAGTCATGTGGGACTCATAATAATTTATGGAGAAGCGTCTATTACTTGTTTCTCATTCCGTAGAAGAGAACCCAAATGAAGATTCGAGTCTAATAGCTGAAAATGGGAAAAACAGACTTCTCATAAATCAGGCAAAGATAATGGTGTAAGCTTGAAATATTCTTGTGGGACACATAATAGTTCAAGGAGAAGCACCTATTACTTGTTTCTCATTACCTAGAAGAAAACCCAAATGAAGATGCAAAACAGGTCTAATAGGGGTAAATGGGTAAAAGACACTTCTGATGAATCATAGAAACAAAATGGAGTAACAAGACCTAAAATAGTCATGTGGGACTCATAATAGTTCAAGGAAAAGCATTTATTACTTGTTTCTTATTTCATAGAAGACATCCCAAATGATGATCCGAATCTCGCCTAATAGCCGAAAATGGGGAAAACACACTATGATGAGGACTAGGGTTGAAATAGTCATGTGAGACTTATAATAGTTCAAGGAGAAGCGTCTAGTACTTGTATCTCATTGTGTAGAAGAGATCGAAAATGAAGATCCAAAACTTGTCTAATCGCCGAAAATAGGAAAAACAGACATCCGATGAATTATACAAACAAGATGGAGTAACGAGATAATAAATAGTCATGTGGGACTCATAATAATTTATGGAGAAGCGTTTATTACTTGTTTCTCATTCCGTAGAAGAGAAGCAAGCTGAAGATCTGAAACTAATCTAATAGCCAAAAATAGGGAAAACAAAGTTATGATGAATGATACAAAGAAAATGGACTAACTAGACTGGAAATAGTCATGTGGACCTCATAATAGTTTAAGGAGAAGCGTTGATTACTTGTTTCTCATTCCACAAAAGAGAACCAAACTGAAGATCCAAAATAGATCTTATAGCCGAAAATGGGGAAAACAGACTTATGATTAATCATACAAAGAAAATGGAGTAACTAGACTAGAAATAGTCATGCGTGACTCATAGTTTTTTAAGGAGATGCGTCTAATACTTGTTTCTCATTACGTAGTAGGGAACCTAAATGAAGATCTGAAACTCTTCAAAGAGCCAAAAATAGGGAAAACAGACTTCTGATGAATCATACAAAGAAAATGGAGAAATTAGGCTTGAAATAATCATGTGGGACTCATAAGATTTCAAGGAGTAGCGTCTTTTACTTATTTCTCATAACCTAGATGATAACCCAAATGAAGATCCGAAACTGGTTTAGATGGGGAAAATGGATAAAAGACACTTCTCGTGAATCATACAAAAAAAATGGAGTAACTAGGCTTGAAATGGTCATGGAGGACTCAAAATAGTTCAAGGAGAAGTGTATATTACTTGTTCATTATACCATAGAAGAGATCCCAAATGATGATCAGAATCTTGTCCAATTGCCGAAAATGGGGAAAACAAACTTATGATGAATCATACAAAGAAAATGAGGACTAAGCTTGAAATAGTCATGTGGGACCTATAATAGTTCAAGGAAAAGCGTCAATTACTTGTATCTCATTCCATAAAGGAGATCTGAAAGTAGTCTAATAGCCAAAAATGGGAAAAACAAACTTCTGATCAATCTTACAAAGATAATTGAGTATGTACGCTTTGAAATAGTCATGTGAGGCTCATAATAGTTCAAGGAGAAGTGTCCAATATTTGTTTCTCATTCCGTAGAAGAGATCCTAAATGAAGATCCAAACCTGGTCCAATAGCCAAAAATGGGGAAAACAGACTTATCATGAATCATACAAAGAAAATGGAGGACTAGACTTGAAATAGCAAAGTGGAACTTATAATTATTCAAGTAGAAGTGTCTATTACGTGTATCTCATTCCATAGAAGATATCCGAAATCAGGGTCTGAAACTAGTCTAATAGCAGAAAATTGGGAAAACAAACTTCTGATAAATCTTACAATGAAAATGTAGTACATAGGCTATGAAATAGTTACCTGGGACTTATAATAGTTCAAGGAGCAGCGTCTATTACTTGTTTCTCATTCCGTAGTATAGATCCCAAGTGAAGATTCGAAAATGGGGAAAACAGACTTCTAATAAATCACACCATGAAAATGGAGTAACTAGACTAGAAATAGTCATGTGGGACTCATAATAATTTATGGAGAAGCGTCTATTTCTTGTTTCTCATTCCGTAGAAGAGAACCCAAATGAAGATCCAAGTGTAATAGCTGAAAATGGGGAAAACAGACTTCTCATTAATCATGCAAAGATAATGGTGTATCTAGGCTTGAAATAGTCATGTGGGACTCTTAATAATAGTTCAAGGAGAAGCACCTATTACTTGTTTCTCCGTACCTAGAAGAAAACCCAAATGAAGATATAAAACTGGTCTAATAGGTGTAAATGTTTAAAAGACACTTCTGATGAATAATACAAACATAATGGAGTAACTAGGCTTAAAATAGTCATGTGGGACTCATAATAGTTGAAGGAGAAGCATTCATTACTTGTTTCTCATTCCATAGAAGAGAACCAAACTAAAGATCCAAAACAGATTTAAGAGCCGAAAATGGGAAAAACAGACTTCTGATTAATCATGCAAAGCAAATGGAGTAACTAGATTACAAATAGTTATGTGGGACTCATAATATTTCAAGGAAAAGCGTCTATTACTTGTTTTTCATTACCTAGAAGACAACCCAAATGAAGATCCGAAACTGGTCTAGAAGGGGAAAATGGATAATAGCCAATTCTGATTAATCATACAAACATAATGGAGTAACTAGGATTGAAATAGTCATGTAGGACTCCTAATAGTTCAAGAAGAAGTGTATAATACTTGTTTATTATACCATAGAAGATATCCCAAATAATGATCCGAATCTCGCCTAATAGTCGAAAATGGGGAAAACACACCATGATGAGGACTAGGCTTGAAATAGTCATGTGGGACTTATAATTGTTCAAGCAGAAACGTCTAGTACTTGTATCTCATTGCGTAGAAGAGAACCCAAATAAAGTTCTAAAACTCGTCTAAGTGCCAAAAATGGGGAAAACAGACTTTTGATGAATCATACAAAGAAAATGGAGAAATTAGGCTTGAAATAATCATGTGGGACTCATAATATTTCAAGGAGAAGCGTCTATTACTTGTTTCTCATTAACTAGAAGACAACCCAAATGAAGATCCGAAACTGGTCTAGAAGGGGAAAATGGGTAAAAGACACTTCTCATGAATCATACAAACAAAATGGAGTAACTAGGTTTGAAATAGTCATGTAGGACTCATAATAGTTCAAAGAGAAGCGTATATTACTTGTTTATTATTCCATTGAAAAGATCCCAAAAGATGATCTGAATCTTGTCTAATAGCCGAAAATAGGGAAAACAGACTTATGATGAATCATACAAAAAAAAGGTGGACAAGGTTTAAAATAGCCACAGGGGCCTTATAATAGTTCAAGGAGAAGTGTCTATTACTTGTATCTCATTCCATAGAGGAGAACCGAAATGAAGATCTGAAAATAGTCTAATAGCCGAAAATCGGTAAAACAAACTTCTTATCAATCTTACAAAGATAATGAAGTACGTACGCTTTGAAATAGTCAGGTGGGACTCATAATAATTCAAGGAGAAGCGTCCAATATTTGTTCTCATTCCGTATAAGAGATCTAAATGAAGATTAAAAACTGGTCTACTAGCAGAAAATGGGGAAAACAGACTTATCATCAATGATACAAAGAAAATGGAGGACTAAGCTTGAAATAGTAAAGTGGGACTTATAATTGTTCAAGCAGAAGTGTCTATTACATGTATCTCATTCCATAGAAGATATCAGAAATCAAAGTTCAAAACTTGTCTAATAGCAGAAAATTTGGAAAACAAACTTCTGATAAATCCTACAATTAAAATGCAGTACATAGGTTTTGAAATAGTTTTCTGGGACTCATAATAGTTCAAAGAGCAGTGTCTATTACTTTTTTGTCATTACGTAGTATAGATCCCAAATGAAGATCCAAAACTGGTCCAATAGCCGAATATGGGGAAATCAGACTTCTAATGAATCATACAATAAAAATGGAGTAAAATACTAGAAATAGTCATGTGGGACTCATAATAATTTATGGAGAAGCGTCTATTATTTGTTTCTCATTCTGTAGAAGAGAAACCAAATGAAGATCTGAGTCTAATAGCTGAAAATGGGGAAAACAAGCTTCTAATGAATCATACAAAGAAAATGGAGTAATTAGACTAGAAATAATCATGTGGGACTCATAATAATTTATTGAGAATCGTCTATTACTTTGTTCTCATTTCGTAGAAGAGAACCCAAATGAAGATCCCAATCTGGTATAATAGCCAAAAATGGGGAAAACAAAATTCTGATGAATCATACAAAGATAATGGTGTAACTACGCTTGAAATAGTCATGTGGGACTCATAATAGTTGAGGGAGAAGCGCATATTATTTGTTTGTCATTACCTATAAGACAATCCACATGAAGATCCAAAACTTGTCTAATAAGTGTAAATGGGTAAAAGACACTTCTGATGAATCATACAAACAAAATTGAGTAACTAGGCTTAAAATATTAATGTGGGACTCATAATAGTTCAAAGAGAAGTATCTATTACTTGTTTCTTATTCCATAGAAGAGATCCCAAATGATGATCTGAATCTTGCCTAATAGTCAAAAATGGGGAAAACAGACTAATGATGAATGATACAAAGCAAATGAAGGACTAGTCTTGAAATATTCATATGGGACTTATAATAGTTCAAGAAGAAGCGTCTAGTATTGTATTTTATTCTGTAGAAGAGATCTGAAACGAAGATCCAAAACTAGTGTAATAGCCGAAAATGGGGAAAACAAACTTCTGATTACTCTTAAAAAGAATATGGACTACATTGGCTTTGAAATAGTTGTGTGGGACTCATAATAGTGCCAGGAAAAACATCTGTTATTTGTTTCTCGCTCCGTAAAACAGATCCAAAATGAAGACCCAAAACTGGTCTAATCGCCGAAAATGGGGAAAAAAACTTCTGATGAATCATACAAACAAAATGGAGTAACGAGATGAGAAATAGTCATGTGGAACTCATAATAATTTATGGAGAAGCGTCTATTACTTGTTTCTTATTCCGTAGAAGAGAACCCAAATGAAGATCCGAAACTGGCATAATAGCCGAAAATGGGGAAAGTAGACTTATGATGAATCATACAAAGAAAAGGAGGACTAGGCTTGAAATAGGCACGTGCGACTCATAATGGTTGAAGGAGAAGCGTATATTACTTGTTTCTTATTCTAGTAGAAGAGATCCCAAATGATGATCCGAATTTTGTCTATTAGCCAAAAATAGGGAAAACAGACTTATGATGAATCATACGAAGAAAATGGAGGAATAGGTTTGAAATAGTCGTGTGGGTCTTATAATAGTTCAAGAAGAAGCGTTTTTTACTTGTATCTCACTCCATAGAAGAGATCAGAAATGAAGATCCGAAACTAGTCTAATAGCCAAAAATCGGAAAATAAACTTCTGATCAATCTTACAAAGATAATGGAGTACATTGGCGTTGTAATAGTCATGTGGGACTCATAATAGTTCAAGGAGAAACGTCCATTATTTATTTCTCATTTCGTAGAAGAGATCACAAATAGAGATACGAAACTGGTCCAATAGCCGAAAATGTTGAAAAAGACTTCTAATGAATCATACAATGAAAACGGAGTAAGAAGACTAGAAATAGTCATGTGGGACTCATAATAATTTATGGAGAAGCGCCTATTACTTGTTTCTCATTCTGTAGCAGAGAACCGAAATGAAGATCCGAGTCTAATAGCTGAAAATGAGAAAAACAGACTTCTCATGAATCATGCAAAGATAAGTGTATATTATTAGTTTCTATTACTTGTATCTCATTCCGTAGAAGAGATCCCAAATGAAGATCCAAAACTGGTCCAATAGCCGAAAATGGGAAAAACAGACTTCTAATGAATCATACAATAAAAATGGAGTAAAATACTAGAAATAGTCATGTGGGACTCATAATAATTTATGGAGAAGCGTCTATTATTTGTTTCTCATTCTGTAGAAGAGAAACCAAATGCAGATCCGAGTCATGAGATTCAAGGAGAAGTGTATATTATTAGTTTCTCATTTCGTAGAAGCGACCGCAAGTGAAGATCCAAAACTTGTCTAATAGCCGAAAATAGGGAAAACAGATTACCGATGAACCATACAAACAAAATGGAGTAACTAGATAAGAAATAGTCATGTAGGACTCATAATAATTAATGGAGATGCATCTACTACTTGTTTCTCATTCTGTAGAAAAGAAGCCAAATGAAGATCCGAAACTGGTCTAATAGCCGAAAATAGGGAAAACAGACTAATGATGAATCATACAAAGTAAATGGACTATCTAGACTTAAAATAGTCATGTGGCACTCATAATAGTTTAAGGAGAAGCGTATATTATTTGTTTATTATACAATAGAAGAAATCTGAAATGATGATCCAAATCTTGTCTAATAGCCGAAAATGTAGAAAATAGACTTATGATGAATCATACAAAGAAAATGGAGGACTAGGCTTGAAATATTCATGTGGGACTTATAATAGTTCAAGGAGAAGCGTCTATTACTTGTATCTCATTCTTTAGAAGAGATCCAAAATGAAGGTTTGAAACCAGTCTAATAGCAGAAAATCGGGAAAACAAACTTCTGATGAATCATACAAATAAAATGGAGTAACTAGGCTTTAAATAGTCATGTCAGACTCATAATTGTTCAAGGAGAAGCGTCTATTTTTTTTTCTTTCCGTAGAATAGATCCCTAATGAAGATCCAAAACTGGTATAATAGCCGAAAATGGGGAAAACAGACTTCTGATAAATCATACAATGAATATGGAGTAACAAGACTAGAAATAGTTATGTGGGACTCATAATATATTAAGGAGAAGCTTTTATTACGTATTTCTCCTTTCGTAGAAAAGAACCCAAATGAAGATCTGAAACTGGTCAAATAGCTAAAAATGAGGAAAACAGACTTCTGAGAAATCATACAAAGAAATATGAGTAACTAGGCTTTAAATAGTCAGGTTGGCTCATAATATTTCAAGGAGAACCGTCTATTACTTGTTTCTTATTACCAAGAAGACAACCCAAATGAATATCCAAAACTTGGCTAATTGGGAAAAATAAGGAATACAGAATTATGATGAATCATCATAAGATAATGGTGTAACTAGACTTGAAATAGTCATGTCGGACTTATAATAGTTCAAGATGAAACGTATATTACTTGTGTATTATTCCATAATAGAGATCCTAATTGATTATCAGAATCTTGTCCAATATCCGAAAATGGGGAAAACAGTCTTATGATGAATCATACAAAAAAAGAAGGACTAGGCTTGAAATAGTTATATGGGACGTATAATAGTTCAAGGTGAAGCGTCTGTTACTTGTTTCTCAGTCCATAGAAGAGATCCCAAATGAAGATCTGAAACTGGTCCAATAGCCAAAAATGAGGAAAACAGACTTCTAATGAAACATACAATGAAAGTGGAGGAAGGACACTAGAAATAGTAATGTTGGACTCATAATATTACCTGTTACTCATTTCGTAGAAGAGAACCCAAATAAAGATCCTATTTTATGACCGAAAATGAAGAAAACAGACTTCTGATGAATTATGCAAAGATAATGGTGTAACTAGGCTTGAAATAGTCATGTGGGACTCATAATAGTTCAAGGAGAATTGCCTATTACTTGTTTCTCATAACCTAGAAGACAACCCCAATAAAGATCCAAAACTGGTCTAATTGGGGTAAATGGGTAAAAGACACTTCTGATGAATTATACAAATAAAATAGAGTAACTAGGCTTATAATAGTCATCTGGGACTCATAACAATTCTAGGAGAAGCGTTTATTACTTGTTTATTATTCCATAGAAGACATCCCAAATGATGATCCTAATCTTGCCTAATAGCCAATAATGGGGAAATTAGGTCAAGGAAAAGCATCTATTACTTGTATCTCATTATGTAGAAAAGATCCAAAATGAAGATCAAAAACTAGCCTAATAGCCGAAAATGGGGAAAACAAATTTCTAATGAATCTTACAAAGAAAATGGAGTACATAGTCTTTGAAATAGTCGTGTGGGACTCATAATAGTTAGAAAAGTACCATCTATTATTTGTTTCTCATTCCGTAGAGGAGATCCGAAATGAAGATCCAAAACTGGTCTAATAGAAAAATATGGGGAAAACATACTTCCGATGAATCATACAAAGAATATGGAGTAACAAGACTAGAAATAGTCTTGTAGGACTCATAATATTTCAAGGAGAAGCGACTATTACTTGGTTTTTCATTCTGTAGAAGATAACCCAAATGAAGATCCGAAACTGGTATAATATCCGAAGATGGGGAAAACAGAATTCTAATGACTCATACAAAGAAGCTTAACAAGAGATGTGAAAGGGGGGGGGGGCGAAGATAGAGGATGAAGCTTAACAAGAGATGTGAAAGGCTCTCGTAAACAACTTGTACCCTTCTAGGATATTACACACCAATAATTTAACAAGGGTTCTTCGGATATGATACAGTGAAGGATTGTCTATTTTAAATGAGATTTTGATTAAAAGATAGATGCCTGAACTGTTCTCTCAAACACGATTTTAAGGAGAGAAGACGAGACACGGAAAACAAAGCACAGTAATGAATAGTCTCGGGACAAACCCCCTTGACTAGTCATGCAAAGACTAAAAGTTTGAAAACAAAAGAAAAAAACAAAAGAACCAAAATGGCTAAGTACAAACTCGACTCTAGACCTTCCAAGCCACAGATGATAGAAAGAAGGAGGCTTGGACACATGATAAGCTAAATGGTCAATGATATTGTGGGAAAACTTGCCTCGTTAAAAACCATAGTGAGAAAACCCAATGGGACAAAACTCACTAAGGGAAAAAGCGCACAAAATGCACCACAAACCCATTAGCTTAGTCATTGGCTTTTATACAAACCATCACTGTATGTTTAGCTTTTTCATAACTTGATTCATACTTAAATTGCTTAAGTAGAACGTCTAAGGCATTTTGAAATGCTTTAGTCTTAGACCGGGTCATGGGACCTTGTATAACTTCTAAATCTTCCTTATCTTCAAGCTTAGTCTTCTTTTGTTCCTCCTCGGCTACAAGCTTGTATTCTAACTCAGAATCTTCCATGATCATATCATCCCCACATTCTTGAAAAAGATTTGACCTCAAATCCGACTCATCTGCAACATAAGGAATCAAATAAGTAACTTAAACTACTAAACTAATAAACTTAAATGAACCATAGACCAAGCAAGATTTGCTAAAGCAATACTTAGCAATGATGAAGCACAAAACAGAGTAATAAAAGCAGAGTACCAAGCAAATTCGAAATTAATATGTAAAAGCAAGGATCCTACATGTGGTTATTGACTTTGAAGAATTCAAAGGCAAGACTAAGATGTTATCAAACTCATTGACGATGCAAACAAGCAAGCAATGCTAATTCCTAGGCATAGAGTTCACAATCAAGCAAGTTAAATCCATTCTCTTGGGAAATAACACTTTGCTAAACATCCTAGCAAGAACTAACTCTCATTAGTGCTGGAATCAATAACAAGCAAGCTAAACCAACTATACTTAAGCCAAAATACTTCTTAGACAATCAATCTCTTGAGCTAAGACAAGTAAATCCTCTAAAAGGTATGATCAGCATTTCATCAAACACTTGGTGAGCATAAGAGAAAGCGTATATCTAGATTCATGTGATCAAGACAAATATAGCCTAATAACAACCTAATAGAGAGAAATCAATCATTATTAACCATTAACAAACCCAAATCAAGCCTTAAATTCCCCTAATCTACCACATCTAAGAACCCTAAAAGTGACTACTTACTAAGCATCATGAAAACCATCAAATCACAAAGGAAAATGATGTTAAACATGATTAAGAGAGAGATTAGAGAAGATTAAGATTGAAAATACAAAAATTTAGATTAAAAAGAGGTCTCGTTCTTACAAAAATAGAAAAGCAATTAGGAAACTAAGCAAGAACAAGACTTGCTAAAAACCCTTGGTTAAAGGGTATTTATACTAAATGAAAAAAACCATAAAGCAATGGTAAATTTATAAATAAAAGCTGTTCGGATAAGGCCAACATCGAGCTAAGGAGCTCGATGTGGATGCTCTATGTTCCCCTTCTGATGCTTGACATCAAGCAAGCTTTGCTCGATGTGGATGCTCAATGTAAAATCCAGTATTCTCGGGTGCATTACATCGAGCGATGTTGATGCTCGATGTAGATGTCCTGTGGGTTGACATCGAGCAGCATAGCCCAATGTGGATGCTCAATGTGATCACCCATCCTCTCTGGTCATTTACATCGCACGATGTGCATTCCACCATGCTCGATGATTGGCCAAATTTCCACTTCCTTAGCACCTTTTGCTCCTCATCGGCTGGGGCAACTCCCTGAATCATTCTCATGCTGCCTCCTTGCCTCCAATGACTCCTTACGTACCTAAAAATATCCCTTATGTAAAGAAAATGCAAACTACAACCTAAATGCAACCTAAATCTAAAATCAAAGGAAAATGGGACAAAACCAAAGGAAAATATGCAAAAGGAGACTAAAACACGAACTAAATGCAAGCCTAAATGATGCAGATATGAGAGATATCAACACTCCCACACTTGCCTTTTGCTTGCCCTCAAGCAAACAAACTAAGACAAATGGGGGATGAGGTTTAAATGTGGGAACTCAAATAAAAAAATGCAAAGGCAAAGAAGTGAAATCAATGTCCAAGTGCCTTATTGTAGGATGCAAATCATGATTAGTTATACTTAAAGAACTTAGCCATGCTTATCTTTTTTCAAAACTATCACAAATCTCAGCCTAGAGTAGTGTTCAAATCAATCAACTCTTTAACATTCATTAAACATGTAACCATGTATCAAGTTTGTGCAAATCAAGTGAAAACATTTGGTCTAAGGGTACGGTCATGAGATGAAAATGATCTCCTTCAAGTAAGAGCTCATAAACTTAAGGGATCACTCAAAGAAATGTTTCTATCTTAGAAAAAATGTTAAAGGTAAAAGCACACTTCTTCATGCAAGTTAAAGCTCTCTTCTACTCTTTTACCCAAAGATGAACCTAAGATATTCTAAACCCAAAATGAAACTCTTAAGTCTACCCTTTTCCCAAGAACTTGTTCTTTTTCTTTTTCATGTGTGGGGAAACTCCTTCTTCTTTGCTTGTGTGGTTAATTCTTTTGTTGACTTTGCTCTTTCCTTTGATTTGGCGCCATTCTTCATCACTTTTGGTGGATTGCTTTGGTCTGATTTCTTCTTTTGGATTACTCTTAAAAGCTTTGCTGTTCTTGGCACCTTCTTTTTTTTAACACTTAGAGCTATTTTTTCCTTAATTAGTTAACCACAAACTTAACTTGGTTTCCCCATATTACCACCATTCCCATTCTTCTTCTTCTTCTTAAAAGATATAAACAATGAAACTCAAACCACTTAGCACTACCCTTTCCCAAACTCCTATCCTAGAATCAAGCTCAAAATGCAAACAGTTATCTACAATCGAGCTTCTCCTTGCCAGCCTTAATCCTAACACTTTTTGCCAAGATAAAATTCGAAATTATGTGTACAAGGCCTCACAACTCTCATTAAAGTGTTTAGGTTCAAAAAGGAAGATTGGTTAAGGGTGTGGATTAACTGTCTCATAATGATGAGGATCAGCTACTTGGATTAACAAGAGTGGTATATATAAGGTAGCTATCAATTCACTTTTCAATGCACAAGCATGATATTTCAAATTAGATTAAGGTTCTAATAGATTAGAGTTGATTTTCAATGAACAAATGGTTTCAGCATGAGATGAGAGAATTATATTTAGCATTTAAAACATGGTTCAGCCTTAACGTTTAACTTATCATGATGCATCAAACACTAAATCACTTAGAAATTGATATCATTTCTAAACACTAAGCATTTTAGAAGGAAATATCATCATTGTACCCTATGCAAATGCAATGCAACCTATACGGAAACACTAGACTCAATCCTAAGCAAATGAATGCAACTATATGCTCTTCTTTTTGGTTTGTGAAAGATGTAAATTGTTTTTCAGATTTTTCGATTTTTTGTGTGTTTTTATGCTTTTATATGTATGCATGAAACTTAAAGATGAATCCAAAGAAAAACTAAGAACAGAAAAGACAAAGTCAAACCCCAAATCTCTTGTGTAGAATAAGAGTGAAGGAGAGAAGCATACACACAAATATTAAGATAAACTAAAGAGAAATGCATGGTATATACAAGGGAAAGGATGTGGTACCTTATTTCTGGTATCAGGAGTGATGGGAGGACTAAGAGAGTTCCTCAGTCTCTCCTTGCTCATAGGATGATCCTGGTTGGGGAGACTTGCTTGCTCTTCTTTTGTTGCTCCTCTTTTCTTGTGAGGAAGATGCTGTTGGTTGAGGTACCCATCGAGTCCAAGGTGCAGTCACTTGTGTTGGGTTTCCTTGAGAGTCCCACTCTTGCCAAGTAGTAACAGGCTCAGAAGAAGGGTAGAGAGGTGCCTCCCAAGCAGAAAAGTATTGGGTCCTAGGCTCATAAGATAAAGCCCTTGAAGGTTCCAAAGCTTGCCATTCATCAGGCTGCTGTACTTGAAAGGAGTGTCTCCTTTGGGGCATCCAGTTTGCCTCCTCTTCTTCTTGATGCTTTTCCTGTTGTGGCTCCACATAGTGTGACTCAAACTCATGGCCATGACTTTGGTGAGAAGCTCCTTGGGTTTTTGATATGTCCTTCTTGAACTTCCCCTTCACCAAATTCACAAGCATCTTAATGGTTTTGTATTGCCACTTACACCATTTTTGCAGCTTGTTGATATACTCATGAGCATATTTGAGTGAGCTTCCTCGTCTTGGCACCTCATGAGGTTCAAAGTGGAACCTTTTAGCATTGTACTCCAGCAGCTCATCTTCTGATTCCTCCTCATGGGATCTGTCTTCAATGTTAGCGCCAGCATCATCTTCTTCTTCTTCTTCATCACTGCTCTCTTCCTTGCTTTCCTCAGTCTCTCCCTCTTCTATTTCAGCAACAGCTCCACCATGATAGAGCATTCTCTCTGTTGGGCGAAAATCTATGTTACTCCTCATAGATATGGAAGTGTGCTACACATTTAGGAGAAGAAATTTTGCTAGCTCTTTTGATGGCTTGAGGAATAGATAGACATGCTTGCCTTGGATGGTCTTCTCTATGATTTGTGTCCTCTTTAAGTATCCAACGTCCATCCATTGTCCTGGCATGGAATCTTCAGAATGATATTCAAAGTTCACCCCACTAGCCATCATGATAGCTGTCAGAATCCCTCCAATGTTCAGCTGAAGGTTCTTCTCTCTCTTCCCCTTGTTGACAATCCAACTTCTATAAGTGCAAAGCGGCTCAAAGAGAAGGGTGACATTGCAAGTAAGCTCATCTGCCTTCTGGATCTGACGCCCATCTCTACTGTATTGCACCAGTTTCTGCATGCCATGGAAGATGATGTCCATCTCCCTAGCTGAGATCCTAGTTGTTTCCTTCTTTGCAAACATAGTGTTGGAAAGGGCCTTGTGAGCAAACTTCAGAGCTGGGTGCCTTAGATTTTTGTTCTTCGGTACCCCAGGAGTGAACTCATCAATGCCAATCACTTCCCAAAGTTGTGCAAACTGCTTCATCCTGATCTTGAACTGAGGCTTCTTGCCAGCATAGAAATCCATCCCAAGTGCAGCAGATAGTTCTCTGAAAGTGGCTGTATACTTCTGCTTCCCAAGCCTGAAAGCTATCCAGCCATCACCATTATCCAGCTCACTTTCTTCATAGCTCATCACTTGAAATGTGGAGATGAACTGAATGGTGAGGTACCGATAGGATGGAAGGGGTAACACCATGAATTTTCCAAGCCCACTAGCTTCAAAGATAGTCTGACAATCTTTATAGATGCCAAGTGCCTTCATAGTGGGGACACAAGGATACCTTGTGGCCTTAAAGATGCACTGGTTGAAGAGTTCAGCAAGCTCTCTTGGACCTTGTTGCTTGTTGGGGCTTCTTCAACAACTTTCCCCTTCCCCTTGGCCTTTCATTTGGCAGCCTTGCTCTCCATTATCTTCTAACCAGCAGCCTTTGAAGACTGACCTCCGGCAACTTTCTTGCCTTGTTTTTTGCTGGTATGGGTGTGGGCGCTTTCTTCATTGTGCCTTGGCTTTTGTTTCCAGCTGGTTCTTTGCTTCTCCCCATAGTACTTACAATAACAAATCTTGAAAGTCCATTAAGTACAAGATTAAATGGGATTGAATGCAATGATTTAATGCAAGTTTATTAATTTAAATCTACAAGAGGACCATCTAGTGTTTAAACATGTAATCTCTTAAATAACTAGGAGAATTCAAGAGCAAAAGACTACAAACATGCCAGAATCTAAACAATGTTTTTAACAATTCATGAACATGAACCTAGCATGGTGTCTCTAAACAAAATGAGAAATGATTATGCATAAGGAACATAAAGCAAAGCAAGATAGTAGATTATAAACAGTAATCAGCTCTAACACTTTAACTTGCTTAAACAATAAACTCCACCATGCAAAATCAAAACAAAGACGTAAACTAAACAAAACTAGTTCAAATGGAAAATGATTTAAAAATGTCTTAACAAATTCAAACCACAAGAAAAAGAGATGAATAGTTTAAGAAAGCAAACCTTTTTGGACTCCTAGAGCACTTTGCAAAGACAAATAAAGAGAGAAATTTCGTGGCTTGTATGAGAAATGAGAGAAATGAGAAGTGTAAAGAGAGAAGAGAAGCAAGTGTGGTTTTTTATAGAACTAAGAAGGGGACAAGGAATCTAATGGAGTGAGGGACAAAAGGCAAAGTGCTCAGGAGTGGGTCAGAATGGCAGTAGAGGAGCCATAATTTTCAAATTCAAACTCCCTTGGCTCTGAACCAAGAGAGGGAAAGTTTTTGAAAATACATAGACTTACCTCGCTGGCAACATCGAGCATGACTGCTCGATGTTGATGCTTGATGCTTGCACCAATGTCTCATGCCCATTAACATCCCACGATGTAGACAGTCGATGTTGAGCACATCGGGCTTCGGTACTCGATGTTGATGCTCGATGCATTTGGTTCAACTCCCAGACCGTTTACATCACACGATGTGCTTGCTCGAAGTTGAGCAATTTTTTCTACTCCCCAGCACATCGCACGATGTTCGTGCTCGATGTTGATCCTCCTGACTCTCAGGCTGTTTACATCGCACGATGTAGGTGCTCGATGTTCAGCCCGAGACACTTTTCTTCCCAAAATCGAGCTTGGTTGCTCGATGTGGTTGCCCGACATGCCCTTTGTTCTACTAACATCAAGCTCCTCAACTCGATGTGGATACCCGATGTTGAGCACACTGAGGATGGCATGCTCGATGTTGAAGCTCGATGTTAACCAGAACATGTCTTACTTGGTTCTCCAACCATCTTCTCATCACCTTATCTTTCCTCCAGCTTCTAAGAACAATAAAAATGAATAAAAGATAAACTAAAAATCATAACTATGTACAAGGATACCATGGGACTACCTCCCAAGTGTGCTTGTTTAGAGTCACTTAGCTTGACTTTCGTTGGCTCCTTAGTTGAGGTAAGGAGAAGGAGTCTTGTAACTCCTTGGTGGCACCTTGTTTCCCTTGACCCTCCTGGTGACTCCATCTATCTTGTGCACAGCAAAAGGCTTAGACTTGCCTTCATGTTTAATCTTGTAGTACACTTCACCAAATGGTCTCAAGACCACCCCATTTTCAAGAGGACCCAACTGAATTTTATTCAGAACCTTTATAACCTCCACTTTGAGGACCTCCTCTTCAGTTGTTTCTTGGAACAACAAGGATGGACAGCACTCATCAAAGCTTGCACCAGTGTAACCATTAAATGCAGGCCAATGTTCAGCAGCTCCCTTCTTCTTGTTTAGCTCCTTGGAGAAAGCATGTTCATTCTCTCAATTTTTACCCTTGAAGTCAAACTTCAACACTTTCTTCTTAGTTAGCCTTAGTTCAATAGTACACTCCCTTGCATCAAAAACAGCACCAGCTGAGGCCAAGAAAGGTCTTCCCAAGGATTCTTGATCTTCCCTTCTACATCCAAGACTAAGAAGTCCGTTGGGATTGTTACTCCTTCAATCATTATGGTACATCCTTAAGAGATCCAAAAGGTGTCTTCACTGTACCATTAACAGTTATTAAAGACACATTTCTCTTCTCAAACTTTGTGTAGCCCAATGCCTTAGCAATAGAGGATGGCAACAGATTGATGTTTGCACCCAAGTCACATAGACAACTTTTAAAGATTTTACCCTTGAGTTCACAGGGAAAGGTGAAGAAGTAAGGATCTCCAAGCTTCTTGATGTCCAGTGATATCCCTTGTATTTACACCATTTAGGGCTGCATTTAGTACATCTTTTGTTCCTCTTTTGCATGTTTTCCCTTTGCTTTTGTCCCATTTTCTTCTCCTTTTAGACTTAGGTTGCATTTAGAGTATAGTTTGCATTTTCTTTGCATTTTGGATGTTTTTAGGTGCTTTTGGAGCTAAAAGGAGCATGGAGGAGTTTTGTGAATGATACAAGATGCTAGCTGGGCAAAAGGGAGCAAGAAGGATCACAGCAGAAGATCTCTGCAGAAGTTTTCAGTCAGAGCACAGAGAGTATCGATCAAAGATGACCGATACAGAGCAGTATCGATCACCAGAATCGGTCAAGTGTGATCGACACAAACACACCGGATGGATTTCGGTCATATATGTCGATCACTCCAGACCGATAGGGATCCATTTCGGTCACTGAAGACCGACACAACTGACCGATACTGACCCAGCCCGAACCTGTTTTTAATTACGCTTTTGCCATTATTCTAAGGCTTTCTTCTCTAGGCTATAAATAGCCTCCTTTTCCAGATTTTCGAGAAGTCTTGTAAAAAATACTGTTCTTGAGCATTTTCTTTAAGTTTGTAAGACAATTTCTTTGCTTTGTTTAATATAATCAAGTATTTGCTTTAATCTTTCTTTAATCTTTCTTTTAATCATGATTAGCATCCTTTTCCTTTGTGATTTGGTGTTAAACATGATTATGAGTGAGTAGTTATCTTAGGGTTTCTAGATGTGGTAGATTAGGGGGATTTAAGGCTTGATTAAGGTCTTTTAAGTGCTTCAGTTTATGGGTTCCTCTCTATTAATCTGTTATTCATGCTAAATTAGTCTTGATCAAACTTGTCTAAGTTGTTAGCTTTCTCTTATGCCCACCAAGTGATTGATGAAATGCTGATCATGTTTAATAAAGGATTTGCTGAGCTTGGCTCAAGAGATTGACTGTTTGAGGAGCATTTTGACTTGAATAGAGTTGTTTAATCTTGCTTGCTTGATGTTTTGGCACTAATGAGAGTTAGTTCTTGTTAGGATGTCTAGCAAAGGGTTATTTGCCAAGAGATTGGATCTAACTAGCTTAATTGTGAACTCTATGTCTAGGAATCACCATTGCTTGCTTACTTGCTTGATCAATGTAGTTTGAAACAACTTTAGTTAATGTCTGCAATTCCCTAAAGTCAGTAACCACATCTAGGAACTTGTCTTTCTCTTATTTAAATCTCGGATTTGCTCTGTTTTGCTCTGTTTTACTCTGTTTTTCTTGCTTAGAACTGCTTAGTTTGCTTTTACTTTCACTTTGTTTGCTGCTTGTTTCACTTAGGTTGCTAGAACTGTTGCTTAGACAACAAAACCAATTCTCTGCTTGCTTGACTTAGAGATTTTACCCTCAACTCTTCTGTTTTCAACTCTTCCCAGTTGGATTGACATAAAACTCATACTACAACTAACTAGTACAAGGGTGATTGGGACAAGAACTCTCACAAATCTCTTGTGCCAATTTGGCGCCGTTGCCATTTGGGAATCAGTTTGAATCATTAGAGTTTGTAGAATCTTTAAGATCAAGTTTTTACTTTTCTTTGGTTACTAACTCTGTTTTCAATTGTTCTCATTTCAGGTGAGTTGCAACAAAATATCAAGATGGTGTACTTTGAAGACACTACCTACAGCAACTTCTGCCAAGAGCTTCTACCTATGCATTACTTTGAAGAGAGCTACACTCCTTCCCACACTCAAGACCAACCATATATTCCTACATCTGGATCAGCTGACATTAAGAGCATGATCATGGTCAACATCAATCTCCAAACCATTGGAACTATGGAGATGAACAAGAGATTTGCTGAGCTGCCCAACAGGATAGATTATGTTCACAATGACCTTCATGCCAAGTTTCATGACCTGGATTCAATGATACATCTCTTGGAGAACAGCCAAGATGAGGCACACACACCAAAACTTCAGGACACTCTTCCTCAACAAGCTGCACACAAACCTCAGGAATACTGCCACTTACTTACTGAAGAGGCAGAGGAAGCAGAAGAGGAATTTACTGATGAAGATGCTTCATTGGAAGAGCTGGGCATCATGATCTAAGAGATGATATTCCATATAGACAGGATGAGGGTTGAGTATGGAGGAGAACCCATAAGAAGTAACATCAGTGATGAAGAAGCTCAAGAAGTTGTAGAGACGTTCCTCCGTGGCTTTGATGAACACTTGAACAGAGAAGAACAGGAACGAGCAGCACTGGAAGCTGCTCAGAAAGAGGGGGCTGAGGAAACCCCAGCTGCTACAGAAGATACCCCCACACCAAAGCACACTGATGCTGATAAAGAGGCACTAGAGATACACCATGGTTTGATGGTTTTGTCTCACAACACTCCTCAGGACTCTAAGGAACTCTACCATAATCAAGTGGGAAATTCTTCAAGCACTACTGCAAAGGGTAAAGAACTCTCAGCTCAAGACTGTAAACCACCAGTCTCCTACCCCACAATGCACTTCACCAAAGCTAGAATGGAGATGTACACAAAGTTCAAGCAAGACATAGAAGATGGTGGAATACAACTCCCACATGACACCACTTTGCTAGAAGTGAAACATCAAATCAGGTTCCTGAAAGAATTTTTTGACAAGCTGGAATGGTGGAACCAATCCTTGAGAATGTGGGGGCTGACATGAAAAGAAGCAAGATGATCAAGTCATTGCCCAAACTCACAAACCCAGGAAAGTTCCTCATCACTTGTGAACTGGAGATGCTTGACAATGTCAAAGCCCTATGTGATTCAGGATCAACTGTCAATGTTATGTCTCCCCATCTTAGCCAAACTCTGGGAATCAAGAAGCTGGTGCCGTCCAGGACTTCCATCACCTTTATGGACAACACTTCCACAAAACCTTTAGGCATGGTGAAGGACTATCCTGTGAAGATTGGAGAATGCCTAGTTCCAACAGACTTTGTGGTCATGGAGAAAACATATTCCAGAGAGGTGCCACTTCTTCCAGGTACTCCATTATTGGCAACAGCAGGAGCTCAAATAGATTTCAAGAGAGGTTCTACAATTTTGAAGAATGTTGATGAGTTTAAAGTCTACAAGATTGACTCTCCTTCCATAGATTTCTGTGGAGCAGCCGAGCAAGAGGACTACTACTGGAAGCTCCCAGATAGTCTAGAGGATGCTATGAACCCCACTATGAGCATGTTGATGAGTGATGCTTTCCTTACTGAACCAAACAAAAGTCAGACCACCAAGTTGAAGCTTGAGGAAAGTTTGAAGGATATTGACAACTCAACAGCCAAGGAAGTGACACCTTCAGCCACACCAAATGCCAAGAATAAAAGGCATAGGATGTCAGCTCAAGAGAAACACATGCAACTATCAAAGGGAACATGGGTCTGGAGGAAGAAAGAGGTAGGAGCACCAGCTCCATCCACCTCTACTCACAACTAAAGAGGTAATCAAAGTCACGCTTAGTGACTTTAAACAAGCACACTTGGGAGGTAGTCCCATGGTATCCTTTTGTATATATTATGCTTTCTAGTTTATCTTTTATGCTTTGCTTTAGTGTATAGAAACAGGATTTCGAACTGGGGTTTGAGAAAGTCTGAAGGGGACAAAGAACAGGTGTATTCTGGCTGATATCGGTCATCTGTATCGGTCATGACAGACCGATACACAGATTTCCGGTCATCAGTATCGGTCATGTTTGATCGATATCAGTGGAGCCAGTCTACACCAGTCAACATATCGGTCACTTGTGACCGATATGGAAAGAAGTTTGAAAGCAGGACAAATTTCGGTCATTTATATCGACCAGACTTGATCGACATAAACACACCGTTTGTGTTCCAGTGTGTCGATCACTGGTGATCGATGATGAGATTCTTAGAATCATATCGGTCACCAGTATCGATCACTCATGACCGACACAATCACATCAGATGTATTTCGGTCAAGTGTGTCGATCAATGATGACCGATACTTATCCCAGAAAGCACATCAGTCTCCAATATCGATCACTCATGACCGAAACTGCCATTTTGGTCAGTAATATCGGTCATGAGTGACCGATATTCCATCCGAGGTAAGTACCTCAACTTCCAAAAATTTCTACCTCCTTTGGTTTGGAGCCAAGAGATTTTAAATTTTCACATGGGATTCTTTCTGACCTCTTTCTTAGCTTCTGAACACTTTTGTTTTTGTCCCCTACATTTTTGATTCTTTATGTTCCCTCATCAATCCTCCCACCACTCCTACCACTAAACAAGGTACCACATCCTCTCCACTGTTTATACCATTGCATCTTCTTATTTCTGTAATATATTTTGTTGCTTCTCTCTTCCATTACTTTCATTACACAAGGGACTATGGGGAGAGATTTGGGGTTTGACTTTGTGTTCTGTTTTCTTAGTTTTTTCTTTTTCTTTTCATTTTGAGTCTCATGCATATCATGCATACATGTAAGGCATAGAAAAACACAAAAAATCGAAATATTTTAAACAAATTTTGCATTTTTTGCAAACCAAAAAGAAAGCATGTAGTTGCATTTCATTCTTCTAGGATTGAGTCAAGTGTTGACATGTAGGTTGCATTGCATTTTCATAGGGCATTATGATGAATTTTCCTTGTAAAGTGCTTAGTGTTTAGAGATGATTTGAATTTTAAGTGCTTGGTTGTCTGATGCATCATTTGATTGCTAGAAGTTAAGGTTGAACCATGCTTAGATTGCTAGATTTGGTCTTCTCATCTCATTCTGAAAGCATTTGTTCTCTGAAAATCAACTCTATCAACTTAACTTTAATTTGGACTTTTAATTATCATGTCTTATGCATTGAAAAGTGATTACATGGCTACCATATACATATTTGGATAATCTTTCTCCTTTCTACCACTCTTGTTGATCTAAATAGCTGATCCTCACATTTATGGGACAGTTACATCCTCACCCTTAACCAAAAACTCCTTTTGAGCCTAAACACTATTGTGAGAGCTGTGAGGCCTTTGCATTGCATTTTTGATTTTGTCTTGGCAAAAAGTGTTAGGAATAAGGCTGGCAATGATTAGCTCTCCTGTAGATATCAGCTTCCATCTTGAGCTTGATTCTAGGATAGGAGTTTTGGGGTTTAAAAGGGTAGTGTAAGTGGTTTGAGCTTCACATTTATATGTTTTGAAAGAAAAGAAAAAGATCTGAAATGGTAGAAAAGGGGAAACAGTTTAGTATTGTGGTTAAGTAAAGGGAATAAAATCTCTAAGTTCAAAAAGAAGAATTGGCGCCAACAACAATGATTATAAGGATCCAAAAGAAGAAAAATCTGACCAAGAAGCAGTCCACCAAAGGTGATGAAGGTGCCAACACAACAAAGAAGAGCAAGTCCCAACCAAAAAGAAGCAACCACACAAGCAAAAAGAAAAAGTTTCCCCAGCAATGAAGATGGGTAAAGGGTTGAGTTTAGGAAAGGGTAGACTTAGAGGGTTCACTCTTGGGTTTAGAAATGCTTAGGACTCATCTTTGGGAAATAAGGGTAGAAGAGAGCTTTGAATTGCATTCATAAGTGTGCTTTTACCTTTAGCATTTTGCCTAAGATGAAGTCTTTTCATTCAGTGATCTTTTATTTTTTTGAAACCCTGTGCTTGAATGAGATCATCCTTATCTCATAACCTTACCCTTTTCAACCAAATGGCTTCACTTGATTTGTATAAGTATGATTCATGTTCTGATCTTAATTAAATGTTAAAGAGTTGATTGATTTAAGCATTTGCCTAAGTTGAGATTTGAGACTATTTTGAAACATGATGAGCATGGCTAGGATCTTTAAAGTATAGCTGATTATGTTTGCATCCTACAACTAGGCACTTGAGCATTGAAACCATCTCTTTACCTTTGCACTTTTGGAATCTGAATTCCCACTTTCAAACCTCACTCTCCCATTTGTTCTTATTTGCTTGAAGACAAAAAAAAAGCAAGTGTGGAGGTGTTGATATCCCTTGTATTTACACCATTTAAGGCTGCATTTAGTACATCTTTTGGTTCTCTTTTGCATGTTTTCCCTTTGCTTTTGTCTCATTTTCTTCTCCTTTTAGACATAGGTTGCATTTAGAGTAAAGTTTGCATTTTCTTTGCATTTTAGATGATTTTAGGTGCTTTTGGAGCTAAAAGGAGCTTGGAGGAGTTTTGGGAATGATACAAGATGCTAGCTGGGCAAAAGGGAGCAAGAAGGATCACAGCAGAAGATCTCTGCAGAAGTTTTCGGTCAGAGCACAGAGAGTATCAGTCAAGGATGACAGATACGGAGCAGTATCGATCACCAGTATCGGTCAAGTTTGATCGACACAAACACACCGGATGGATTTCGGTCATACGTGTCGATCACTCCAGACTGATAGGGATCCATTTCGGTCACTGAAGACCGACACAACTGACCGATACTGACCCAGCCCGAACCTGTTTTTAATTACGCTTTTGCCATTATTCTAGGGCTTTCTTCTCTAGGCTATAAATAACCTCTTTTTCCAGATTTTCGAGAAGTCTTGTAAAAAATACTGTTCTTGAGCATTTTCTTTAAGTTTGTAAAACAATTTCTTTGCTTTGTTTAATATAATCAAGTATTTGCTTTAATCTGTCTTTAATCTTTTTTTTAATCATGATTAGCATCCTTTCCCTTTGTGATTTGGTGTTAAACATGATTATGAGTGAGTAGTTATCTTAGGGTTTCTAGATGTGGTAGATTAGGGGGATTTAAGGCTTGATTAAGGTCTTTTAAGTGCTTCAGTTTATGGGTTCCTCTCTATTAATCTGTTATTCATGCTAGATTAGTCTTGATCAAACTTGTCTAAGTTGTTAGCTTTCTCTTATGCCGACCAAGTGATTGATGAAATGCTGATCATGTTTAATAAAGGATTTGCTGGCCTTGGCTCAAGAGATTGACTGTTTGAGGAGCATTTTGACTTGAATAGAGTTGTTTAATCTTGCATGCTTGATGTTTTGGCACTAATGAGAGTTAGTTCTTGTTAGGATGTCTAGCAAAGGGTTATTTGCCAAGAGATTGGATCTAACTAGCTTAATTGTGAACTCTATGTCTAGGAATCACCATTGCTTGCTTACTTGCTTGATCAATGTAGTTTGAAACAACCTTAGTTAATGTCTGCAATTCCCTAAAGTCAATAACCACATCTAGGAACTTGTCTTTCTCTTATTTAAATCTCGGATTTGCTCTGTTTTGCTCTGTTTTACTCTGTTTTTCTTGCTTAGAACTGCTTAGTTTGCTTTTACTTTCACTTTGTTTGCTGCTTGTTTCACTTAGGTTGCTAGAACTGTTGCTTAGACAACAAAACCAATTCTCTGCTTGCTTGACTTAGAGATTTTACCCTCAACTCTTCTGTTTTTAACTCTTCCCAGTTGGATTGACATAAAACTCATACTACAACTAACTAGTACAAGGGTGATTGGGACAAGAACTCTCACAAATCTCTTGTGCCAATTTGGCGCCGTTGCTATTTGGGAATCAGTTTGAATCATTAGAGTTTGTAGAATCTTTAAGATCAAGTTTTTACTTTTCTTTGGTTACTAACTCTGTTTTCAATTGTTCTCATTTCAGGTGAGTTGCAACAAAATATCAAGATGGTGTACTTTGAAGACACTACCTACAGCAACTTCTGCCAAGAGCTTCTACCTATGCATTACTTTGAAGAGAGCTACACTCCTTCCCACACTCAAGACCAACCATATATTCCTACATCTGGATCAGCTGACATTAAGAGCATGATCATGGTCAACATCAATCTCCAAACCATTGGAACTATGGAGATGAACAAGAGATTTGCTGAGCTGCCCAACAGGATAGATTATGTTCACAATGACCTTCATGCCAAGTTTCATGACCTGGATTCAATGATACATCTCTTGGAGAACAGCCAAGATGAGGCACACACACCAAAACTTCAGGACACTCTTCCTCAACAAGCTGCACACAAACCTCAGGAATACTGTCACTTACTTACTGAAGAGGCAGAGGAAGCAGAAGAGGAATTTACTGATGAAGATGCTTCATTGGAAGAGCTGGGCATCATGATCTAAGAGATGATATTCCATATAGACAGGATGAGGGTTGAGTATGGAGGAGAACCCATAAGAAGTAACATCAGTGATGAAGAAGCTCAAGAAGTTGTAGGGACGTTCCTCCGTGGCTTTGATGAACACTTGAACAGAGAAGAACAGGAACGAGCAGCACTGGAAGCTGCTCAGAAAGAGGGGGCTGAGGAAACCCCAGCTGCTACAGAAGATACCCCCACACCAAAGCACATTGATGCTGATGAAGAGGCACTAGAGATACACCATGGTTTGATGGTTTTGTCTCACAACACTCCTCAGGACTCTAAGGAACTCTACCATAATCAAGTGGGAAATTCTTCAAGCACTACTGCAAAGGGTAAAGAACTCTCAGCTCAAGACTGTAAACCACCAGTCTCCTACCCCACAATGCACTTCACCAAAGCTAGAATGGAGATGTACACAAAGTTCAAGCAAGACATAGAAGATGGTCGAATACAACTCCCACATGACACCACTTTGCTAGAAGTGAAACATCAAATCAGGTTCCTGAAAGAATTTTTTGACAAGCTGGAATGGTGGAACCAATCCTTGAGAATGTGGGGGCTGACATGAAAAGAAGCAAGATGATCAAGTCATTGCCCAAACTCACAAACCTAGGAAAGTTCCTCATCACTTGTGAACTGGAGATGCTTGACAATGTCAAAGCCCTATGTGATTCAGGATCAACTGTCAATGTTATGTCTCCCCATCTTAGCCAAACTCTGGGAATCAAGAAGCTGGTGCCGTCCAGGACTTCCATCACCTTTATGGACAACACTTCCACAAAACCTTTAGGCATGGTGAAGGACTATCCTGTGAAGATTGGAGAATGCCTAGTTCCAACAGACTTTGTGGTCATGGAGAAAACATATTCTAGAGAGGTGCCACTTCTTCCAGGTACTCCATTATTGGCAACAGCAGGAGCTCAAATAGACTTCAAGAGAGGTTCTACAATTTTGAAGAATGTTGATGAGTTTAAAGTCTACAAGATTGACTCTCCTTCCATAGATTTCTGTGGAGCAGCCGAGCAAAAGGACTACTACTGGAAGCTCCCAGATAGTCTAGAGGATGCTATGAACCCCACTATGAGCATGTTGATGAGTGATGCTTTCCTTACTGAACCAAACAAAAGTCAGACCACCAAGTTGAAGCTTGAGGAAAGTTTGAAGGATATTGACAACTCAACAGCCAAGGAAGTGACACCTTCAGCCACACCAAATGCCAAGAATAAAAGGCATAGGATGTCAGCTCAAGAGAAACACATGCAACTATCAAAGGGAACATGGGTCTGGAGGAAGAAAGAGGTAGGAGCACCAGCTCCATCCACCTCTACTCACAACTAAAGAGGTAATCAAAGTCACGCTTAGTGACTTTAAACAAGCACACTTGGGAGGTAGTCCCATGGTATCCTTTTGTATATATTATGCTTTCTAGTTTATCTTTTATGCTTTGCTTTAGTGTATAGAAACAGGATTTCGAACTGGGGTTTGAGAAAGTCTGAAGGGGACAAAGAACAGGTGTATTCTGGCTGATATCGGTCATCTGTATCGGTCATGACAGACCGATACACAGATTTCCGGTCATCAGTATCGGTCATGTTTGATCGATATCAGTGGAGCCAGTCTACACCAGTCAACATATCGGTCACTTGTGACCGATATGGAAAGAAGTTTGAAAGCAGGACAAATTTCGGTCATTTATATCGACCAGACTTGATCGACATAAACACACCGTTTGTGTTCCAGTGTGTCGATCACTGGTGATCGATGATGAGATTCTTAGAATCATATCGGTCACCAGTATCGATCACTCATGACCGACACAATCACATCAGATGTATTTCGGTCAAGTGTGTCGATCAATGATGACCGATACTTATCCCAGAAAGCACATCAGTCTCCAATATCGATCACTCATGACCGAAACTGCCATTTTGGTCAGTAATATCGGTCATGAGTGACCGATATTCCATCCGAGGTAAGTACCTCAACTTCCAAAAAATTCTACCTCCTTTGGTTTGGAGCCAAGAGATTTTAAATTTTCACATGGGATTCTTTCTGACCTCTTTCTTAGCTTCTGAACACTTTTGTTTTTGTCCCCTACATTTTTGATTCTTTATGTTCCCTCATCAATCCTCCCACCACTCCTACCACTAAACAAGGTACCACATCCTCTCCACTGTTTATACCATTGCATCTTCTTATTTCTGTAATATATTTTGTTGCTTCTCTCTTCCATTACTTTCATTACACAAGGGACTATGGGGAGAGATTTGGGGTTTGACTTTGTGTTCTGTTTTCTTAGTTTTTCTTTTTCTTTTCATTTTGAGTCTCATGCATATCATGCATACATGTAAGGCATAGAAAAACACAAAAAATCGAAATATTTTAAACAAATTTTGCATTTTTTTGCAAACCAAAAAGAAAGCATGTAGTTGCATTTCATTCTTCTAGGATTGAGTCAAGTGTTGACATGTAGGTTGCATTGCATTTTCATAGGGCATTATGATGAATTTTCCTTGTAAAGTGCTTAGTGTTTAGAGATGATTTGAATTTTAAGTGCTTGGTTGTCTGATGCATCATTTGATTGCTAGAAGTTAAGGCTGAACCATGCTTAGATTGCTAGATTTGGTCTTCTCATCTCATTCTGAAAGCATTTGTTCTCTGAAAATCAACTCTATCAACTTAACTTTAATTTGGACTTTTAATTATCATGTCTTATGCATTGAAAAGTGATTACATGGCTACCATATACATATTTGGATAATCTTTCTCCTTTCTACCACTCTTGTTGATCTAAATAGCTGATCCTCACAATTATGGGACAGTTACATCCTCACCCTTAACCAAAAACTCCTTTTGAGCCTAAACACTATTGTGAGAGCTGTGAGGCCTTTGCATTGCATTTTTGATTTTGTCTTGGCAAAAAGTGTTAGGAATAAGGCTGGCAATGATTAGCTCTCCTGTAGATATCAGCTTCCATCTTGAGCTTGATTCTAGGATAGGAGTTTTGGGGTTTAAAAGGGGTAGTGTAAGTGGTTTGAGCTTCACATTTATATGTTTTGAAAGAAAAGAAAAAGATCTGAAATGGTAGAAAAGGGGAAACAGTTTAGTATTGTGGTTAAGTAAAGGGAATAAAATCTCTAAGTTCAAAAAGAAGAATTGGCGCCAACAACAATGATTATAAGGATCCAAAAGAAGAAAAATCTGACCAAGAAGCAGTCCACCAAAGGTGATGAAGGTGCCAACACAACAAAGAAGAGCAAGTCCCAACCAAAAAGAAGCAACCACACAAGCAAAAAGAAAAAGTTTCCCCAGCAATGAAGATGGGTAAAGGGTTGAGTTTAGGAAAGGGTAGACTTAGAGGGTTCACTCTTGGGTTTAGAAATGCTTAGGACTCATCTTTGGGAAATAAGGGTAGAAGAGAGCTTTGAATTGCATTCATAAGTGTGCTTTTACCTTTAGCATTTTGCCTAAGATGAAGTCTTTTCATTCAGTGATCCTTTATTTTTTTGAAACCCTGTGCTTGAATGAGATCATCCTTATCTCATAACCTTACCCTTTTCAACCAAATGGCTTCACTTGATTTGTATAAGTATGATTCATGTTCTGATCTTAATTAAATGTTAAAGAGTTGATTGATTTAAGCATTTGCCTAAGTTGAGATTTGAGACTATTTTGAAACATGATGAGCATGGCTAGGATCTTTAAAGTATAGCTGATTATGTTTGCATCCTACAACTAGGCACTTGAGCATTGAAACCATCTCTTTACCTTTGCACTTTTGGAATCTGAATTCCCACTTTCAAACCTCGTTCTCCCATTTGTTCTTATTTGCTTGAAGACAAACAAAAGGCAAGTGTGGAGGTGTTGATATCCCTTGTATTTACACCATTTAAGGCTGCATTTAGTACATCTTTTGGTTCTCTTTTGCATATTTTCCCTTTGCTTTTGTCTCATTTTCTTCTCCTTTTAGACATAAGTTGCATTTAGAGTATAGTTTGCATTTTCTTTGCATTTTAGATGATTTTAGGTGCTTTTGGAGCTAAAAGGAGCTTGGAGGAGTTTTGGGAATGATACAAGATGCTAGCTGGGCAAAAGGGAGCAAGAAGGATCACAGCAGAAGATCTCTGCAGAAGTTTTCGGTCAGAGCACAGAGAGTATCAGTCAAGGATGACTGATACGGAGCAGTATCGATCACCAGTATCGGTCAAGTTTGATCGACACAAACACACCGGATGGATTTCGGTCATACGTGTCGATCACTCCAGACTGATAGGGATCCATTTCGGTCACTGAAGACCGACACAACTGACCGATACTGACCCAGCCCGAACCTGTTTTTAATTACGCTTTTGCCATTATTCTAGGGCTTTCTTCTCTAGGCTATAAATAACCTCTTTTCCAGATTTTCGAGAAGTCTTGTAAAAAATACTGTTCTTGAGCATTTTCTTTAAGTTTGTAAAACAATTTCTTTGCTTTGTTTAATATAATCAAGTATTTGCTTTAATCTGTCTTTAATCTTTTTTTTAATCATGATTAGCATCCTTTCCCTTTGTGATTTTGTGTTAAACATGATTATGAGTGAGTAGTTATCTTAGGGTTTCTAGATGTGGTAGATTAGGGGGATTTAAGGCTTGATTAAGGTCTTTTAAGTGCTTCAGTTTATAGGTTCCTCTCTATTAATCTGTTATTCATGCAAGATTAGTTTTGATCAAACTTGTCTAAGTTGTTAGCTTTCTCTTATGCCGACCAAGTGATTGATGAAATGCTGATCATGTTTAATAAAGGATTTGCTGGCCTTGGCTCAAGAGATTGACTGTTTGAGGAGCATTTTGACTTGAATAGAGTTGTTTAATCTTGCATGCTTGATGTTTTGGCACTAATGAGAGTTAGTTCTTGTTAGGATGTCTAGCAAAGGGTTATTTGCCAAGAGATTGGATCTAACTAGCTTAATTGTGAACTCTATGTCTAGGAGTCACCATTGCTTGCTTACTTGCTTGATCAATGTAGTTTGAAACAACCTTAGTTAATGTCTGCAATTCCCTAAAGTCAATAACCACATCTAGGAACTTGTCTTTCTCTTATTTAAATCTCGGATTTGCTCTGTTTTGCTCTGTTTTACTCTGTTTTTCTTGCTTAGAACTGCTTAGTTTGCTTTTACTTTCACTTTGTTTGCTGCTTGTTTCACTTAGGTTGCTAGAACTGTTGCTTAGACAACAAAACCAATTCTCTGCTTGCTTGACTTAGAGATTTTACCCTCAACTCTTCTGTTTTTAACTCTTCCCAGTTGGATTGACATAAAACTCATACTACAACTAACTAGTACAAGGGTGATTGGGACAAGAACTCTCACAAATCTCTTGTGCCAATTTGGCGCCGTTGCTATTTGGGAATCAGTTTGAATCATTAGAGTTTGTAGAATCTTTAAGATCAAGTTTTTACTTTTCTTTGGTTACTAACTCTGTTTTCAATTGTTCTCATTTCAGGTGAGTTGCAACAAAATATCAAGATGGTGTACTTTGAAGACATTACCTACAGCAACTTCTGCCAAGAGCTTCTACCTATGCATTACTTTGAAGAGAGCTACACTCCTTCCCACACTCAAGACCAACCATATATTCCTACATCTGGATCAGCTGACATTAAGAGCATGATCATGGTCAACATCAATCTCCAAACCATTGGAACTATGGAGATGAACAAGAGATTTGCTGAGCTGCCCAACAGGATAGATTATGTTCACAATGACCTTCATGCCAAGTTTCATGACCTGGATTCAATGATACATCTCTTGGAGAACAGCCAAGATGAGGCACACACACCAAAACTTCAGGACACTCTTCCTCAACAAGCTGCACACAAACCTCAGGAATACTGCCACTTACTTACTGAAGAGGCAGAGGAAGCAGAAGAGGAATTTACTGATGAACATGCTTCATTGGAAGAGCTGGGCATCATGATCTAAGAGATGATATTCCATATAGACAGGATGAGGGTTGAGTATGGAGGAGAACCCATAAGAAGTAACATCAGTGATGAAGAAGCTCTAGAAGTTGTAGGGACGTTCCTCCGTGGCTTTGATGAACACTTGAACAGAGAAGAACAGGAACGAGCAGCACTGGAAGCTGCTCAGAAAGAGGGGGCTGAGGAAACCCCAGCTGCTACAGAAGATACCCCCACACCAAAGCACACTGATGCTGATGAAGAGGCACTAGAGATACACCATGGTTTGATGGTTTTGTCTCACAACACTCCTCAGGACTCTAAGGAACTCTACCATAATCAAGTGGGAAATTCTTCAAGCACTACTGCAAAGGGTAAAGAACTCTCAGCTCAAGACTGTAAACCACCAGTCTCCTACCCCACAATGCACTTCACCAAAGCTAGAATGGAGATGTACACAAAGTTCAAGCAAGACATAGAAGATGGTGGAATACAACTCCCACATGACACCACTTTGCTAGAAGTGAAACATCAAATCAGGTTCCTGAAAGAATTTTTTGACAAGCTGGAATGGTGGAACCAATCCTTGAGAATGTGGGGGCTGACATGAAAAGAAGCAAGATGATCAAGTCATTGCCCAAACTCACAAACCCAGGAAAGTTCCTCATCACTTGTGAACTGGAGATGCTTGACAATGTCAAAGCCCTATGTGATTCAGGATCAACTGTCAATGTTATGTCTCTCCATCTTAGCCAAACTCTGGGAATCAAGAAGCTGGTGCCGTCCAGGACTTCCATTACCTTTATGGACAACACTTCAACAAAACCTTTAGGCATGGTGAAGGACTATCCTGTGAAGATTGGAGAATGCCTAGTTCCAACAGACTTTGTGGTCATGGAGAAAACATATTCCAGAGAGGTGCCACTTCTTCCAGGTACTCCATTATTGGCAACAGCAGGAGCTCAAATAGACTTCAAGAGAGGTTCTACAATTTTGAAGAATGTTGATGAGTTTAAAGTCTACAAGATTGACTCTCCTTCCATAGATTTCTGTGGAGCAGCCGAGCAAGAGGACTACTACTGGAAGCTCCCAGATAGTCTAGAGGATGCTATGAACCCCACTATGAGCATGTTGATGAGTGATGCTTTCCTTACTGAACCAAACAAAAGTCAGACCACCAAGTTGAAGCTTGAGGAAAGTTTGAAGGATATTGACAACTCAACAACCAAGGAAGTGACACCTTCAGCCACACCAAATGCCAAGAATAAAAGGCATAGGATGTCAGCTCAAGAGAAACACATGCAACTATCAAAGGGAACATGGGTCTGGAGGAAGAAAGAGGTAGGAGCACCAGCTCCATCCACCTCTACTCACAACTAAAGAGGTAATCAAAGTCACGCTTAGTGACTTTAAACAAGCACACTTGGGAGGTAGTCCCATGGTATCCTTTTGTATATATTATGCTTTCTAGTTTATCTTTTATGCTTTGCTTTAGTGTATAGAAACAGGATTTCGAACTGGGGTTTGAGAAAGTCTGAAGGGGACAAAGAACAGGTGTATTCTGGCTGATATCGGTCATCTGTATCGGTCATGACAGACCGATACACAGATTTCCGGTCATCAGTATCGGTCATGTTTGATCGATATCAGTGGAGCCAGTCTACACCAGTCAACATATCGGTCACTTGTGACCGATATGGAAAGAAGTTTGAAAGCAGGACAAATTTCGGTCATTTATATCGACCAGACTTGATCGACATAAACACACCGTTTGTGTTCCAGTGTGTCGATCACTGGTGATCGATGATGAGATTCTTAGAATCATATCGGTCACCAGTATCGATCACTCATGACCGACACAATCACATCAGATGTATTTCGGTCAAGTGTGTCGATCAATGATGACCGATACTTATCCCAGAAAGCACATCAGTCTCCAATATCGATCACTCATGACCGAAACTGCCATTTTGGTCAGTAATATCGGTCATGAGTGACCGATATTCCATCCGAGGTAAGTACCTCAACTTCCAAAAAATTCTACCTCCTTTGGTTTGGAGCCAAGAGATTTTAAATTTTCACATGGGATTCTTTCTGACCTCTTTCTTAGCTTCTGAACACTTTTGTTTTTGTCCCCTACATTTTTGATTCTTTATGTTCCCTCATCAATCCTCCCACCACTCCTACCACTAAACAAGGTACCACATCCTCTCCACTGTTTATACCATTGCATCTTCTTATTTCTGTAATATATTTTGTTGCTTCTCTCTTCCATTACTTTCATTACACAAGGGACTATGGGGAGAGATTTGGGGTTTGACTTTGTGTTCTGTTTTCTTAGTTTTTCTTTTTCTTTTCATTTTGAGTCTCATGCATATCATGCATACATGTAAGGCATAGAAAAACACAAAAAATCGAAATATTTTAAACAAATTTTGCATTTTTTGCAAACCAAAAAGAAAGCATGTAGTTGCATTTCATTCTTCTAGGTTTGAGTCAAGTGTTGACATGTAGGTTGCATTGCATTTTCATAGGGCATTATGATGAATTTTCCTTGTAAAGTGCTTAGTGTTTAGAGATGATTTGAATTTTAAGTGCTTGGTTGTCTGATGCATCATTTGATTGCTAGAAGTTAAGGCTGAACCATGCTTAGATTGCTAGATTTGGTCTTCTCATCTCATTCTGAAAGCATTTGTTCTCTGAAAATCAACTCTATCAACTTAACTTTAATTTGGACTTTTAATTATCATGTCTTATGCATTGAAAAGTGATTACATGGCTACCATATACATATTTGGATAATCTTTCTCCTTTCTACCACTCTTGTTGATCTAAATAGCTGATCCTCACAATTATGGGACAGTTACATCCTCACCCTTAACCAAAAACTCCTTTTGAGCCTAAACACTATTGTGAGAGCTGTGAGGCCTTTGCATTGCATTTTTGATTTTGTCTTGGCAAAAAGTGTTAGGAATAAGGCTGGCAATGATTAGCTCTCCTGTAGATATCAGCTTCCATCTTGAGCTTGATTCTAGGATAGGAGTTTTTGGGGTTTAAAAGGGTAGTGTAAGTGGTTTGAGCTTCACATTTATATGTTTTGAAAGAAAAGAAAAAGATCTGAAATGGTAGAAAAGGGGAAACAGTTTAGTATTGTGGTTAAGTAAAGGGAATAAAATCTCTAAGTTCAAAAAGAAGAATTGGCGCCAACAACAATGATTATAAGGATCCAAAAGAAGAAAAATCTGACCAAGAAGCAGTCCACCAAAGGTGATGAAGGTGCCAACACAACAAAGAAGAGCAAGTCCCAACCAAAAAGAAGCAACCACACAAGCAAAAAGAAAAAGTTTCCCCAGCAATGAAGATGGGTAAAGGGTTGAGTTTAGGAAAGGGTAGACTTAGAGGGTTCACTCTTGGGTTTAGAAATGCTTAGGACTCATCTTTGGGAAATAAGGGTAGAAGAGAGCTTTGAATTGCATTCATAAGTGTGCTTTTACCTTTAGCATTTTGCCTAAGATGAAGTCTTTTCATTCAGTGATCCTTTATTTTTTTGAAACCCTGTGCTTGAATGAGATCATCCTTATCTCATAACCTTACCCTTTTCAACCAAATGGCTTCACTTGATTTGTATAAGTATGATTCATGTTCTGATCTTAATTAAATGTTAAAGAGTTGATTGATTTAAGCATTTGCCTAAATTGAGATTTGAGACTATTTTGAAACATGATGAGCATGGCTAGGATCTTTAAAGTATAGCTGATTATGTTTGCATCCTACAACTAGGCACTTGAGCATTGAAACCATCTCTTTACCTTTGCACTTTTGGAATCTGAATTCCCACTTTCAAACCTCACTCTCCCATTTGTTCTTATTTGCTTGAAGACAAACAAAAAGCAAGTGTGGAGGTGTTGATATCCCTTGTATTTACACCATTTAAAGCTGCATTTAGTACATCTTTTGGTTCTCTTTTGCATGTTTTCCCTTTGCTTTTGTCTCATTTTCTTCTCCTTTTAGACATAGGTTGCATTTAGAGTATAGTTTGCATTTTCTTTGCATTTTAGATGATTTTAGGTGCTTTTGGAGCTAAAAGGAGCTTGGAGGAGTTTTGGGAATGATACAAGATGCTAGCTGGGCAAAAAGGAGCAAGAAGGATCACAGCAGAAGATCTCTGCAGAAGTTTTCGGTCAGAGCACAGAGAGTATCAGTCAAGGATGACTGATACGGAGCAGTATCGATCACCAGTATCGGTCAAGTTTGATCGACACAAACACACCGGATGGATTTCGGTCATACGTGTCGATCACTCCAGACTGATAGGGATCCATTTCGGTCACTGAAGACCGACACAACTGACCGATACTGACCCAGCCCGAACCTGTTTTTAATTACGCTTTTGCCATTATTCTAGGGCTTTCTTCTCTAGGCTATAAATAACCTCTTTTTCCAGATTTTCGAGAAGTCTTGTAAAAAATACTGTTCTTGAGCATTTTCTTTAAGTTTGTAAAACAATTTCTTTGCTTTGTTTAATATAATCAAGTATTTGCTTTAATCTGTCTTTAATCTTTTTTTTAATCATGATTAGCATCCTTTCCCTTTGTGATTTGGTGTTAAACATGATTATGAGTGAGTAGTTATCTTAGGGTTTCTAGATGTGGTAGATTAGGGGGATTTAAGGCTTGATTAAGGTCTTTTAAGTGCTTCAGTTTATGGGTTCCTCTCTATTAATCTGTTATTCATGCTAGATTAGTCTTGATCAAACTTGTCTAAGTTGTTAGCTTTCTCTTATGCCCACCAAGTGATTGATGAAATGCTGATCATGTTTAATAAAGGATTTGCTGGCCTTGGCTCAAGAGATTGACTGTTTGAGGAGCATTTTGACTTGAATAGAGTTGTTTAATCTTGCATGCTTGATGTTTTGGCACTAATGAGAGTTAGTTCTTGTTAGGATGTCTAGCAAAGGGTTATTTACCAAGAGATTGGATCTAACTAGCTTAATTGTGAACTCTATGTCTAGGAATCACCATTGCTTGCTTACTTGCTTGATCAATGTAGTTTGAAACAACCTTAGTTAATGTCTGCAATTCCCTAAAGTCAATAACCACATCTAGGAACTTGTCTTTCTCTTATTTAAATCTCGGATTTGCTCTGTTTTGCTCTGTTTTACTCTGTTTTTCTTGCTTAGAACTGCTTAGTTTGCTTTTACTTTCACTTTGTTTGCTGCTTGTTTCACTTAGGTTGCTAGAACTGTTGCTTAGACAACAAAACAAATTCTCTGCTTGCTTGACTTAGAGATTTTACTCTCAACTCTTCTGTTTTCAACTCTTCCCAGTTGGATTGACATAAAACTCATACTACAACTAACTAGTACAAGGGTGATTGGGACAAGAATTCACATAAAACCTTGTGTCATCCAGGTTGTTGATCTCTGATAACTCAACCGTAGCCAGGGCTGCTTTCAGCTCATCCTAAACATCAATGCCTCTGAGTTTCATCTGAGCAGCGTAAAGAGTGGTGTACTTCTCCACTAGCTCTTTCTTGAATCTTCCTGGAAATGGGATATCAGGTTGGTAAACTGGAAGAACATCAACTAGCTTCTCCACTAGCATGATCCGGTTATTTTCCTTCTTTTTCTTTGCCTGGCCTCCTCTGAACCGGATCTTTTTGTCGCTCATACTCGTGTCTTATCTTTTCAACTTCAGTTTCAAACATCTTTTTCATCTCGGCTGAAAGGGCTTCAAGTAGTAACTGGTTGTCTCTCCCCGTGCTTTGCTCTTTATCGTCTTCTCCAGCCATGGTTCCTGAAAGGTCAGAAACAAAACTCATAGTAAATATTTCTTAAGAGAAAAAAATCGATCAAAATTCCATAAGCATAGGTTAAACTTGAAATCAAACGATAAACTGATGCAAGTTATTAAAACTAACACCCTAACAGTTTCAAAAGAATATATTAAAGTCGTGATGATCAAGGATGTGGAGAGTCAAATAAAATAGATCTTCAAAGAATAAAACTAGATCGGTTAAATCACTTAGCTTTTCGAAGCTTTCTCTCATACCACGTAATATGATCTCTCTAAGACCTGACTTTGAAAGCTAATGATAGAATGGTGGGTTAATCTTTTGTAAAGTGGTGGGATGATCCGTAGCAAAGTGAATGAATGAACCATAGCGAAGTGATTTAACAAACCGTAGCGAAGTGATTAATTAAATAATGATGGATATGATCGGTTAGATAATAAGGGGGGGATGAAGATAAAGGATGAAGCTTAACAAGAGATGTGAAAGGCTCTCGTAAACAACTTGTAGTCTTCTAGGATATTACACACCAATAAATCAACAAGGGTTCTTCGGATATGACACACCGAAGGATGATATATTTTAAAAGAGATTTTGATTAAAAGATAGATGCATGAACTCTTCTCTCAAACACGGTTTTAAGGAGAGAAGATGAGACACGAAAAACAAAGCACACTAATGAATAGTCTCGGGACAATCCCCTTTGACTAGTGTGGGGGAGAGATTTGGGGTTTGACTTTGTGTTTTGTTTTCTTAGTTTTTCTTTTTCTTTCATCTTAAGTCTCATGCACACCATGCATTCATATCAGGCATAGAAAAGCACCAAAAAATCGAAAAATTTGAAAAAATTTGGATGTTTTTGCAAACCAAATAGATCATTTAGTTGCATTTACATAACTAAGATTGAGTCTAGATACATTTCATATAGCTTTGCATACATTTGCATAGGGAGTAGATGATAGACACTTGTCAAGATGTTAACGTTTGAATTGTTTTCAATGCCTTGGTTATCTGTTGTTTGATTGCATTGTAGTAAGTTTGAAGTTAAGGCTGCACCATATCTTGAATTCTTGCATTGATACTCTTGTCTTATGCTCAAGCTTGCTTTGATTTGATTCCAACTCTATCTTATTAGAACCAAAATCCTGACTTTGAATTATCTTGTTTGTGCATTGAGAGTGATTACATGGCTACCCATATACATACTTGGATTATCTTCTTCCCTTCTTACCACTCTTGTTAATCTAAGTATCTGATCCTCATCATTATTGGACAGTTAACCACACCCTAAACCAATCCTTCTTTCTGAACCTAAACACTATTGTGAGAGTTGTGAGGCCTTGCATTGCATCATTTTCGATTTTTTATCTTGGCAAAAAGTGTTAGGAATAAGGCTGGCAAGGATAAGCTCTCTTGTAGACACCAGCTTGCATTTTGAGCTTGGTATTAGGTTAGGAGTTTGGGAAGGGGTAGTGTAAGTGGTTTGAGCTTTAATTGTTTACATCTTTGAGAAGAAGAAGAAGTATGGGATTGGTAGTATGGGGGAACAGTTCATCTTGTGGTTAAGTTAATCAGGAAGAAAGCTCTAAGTGTTAAAGAAGAAAGGTGACAACAACAACAACAAAGCTTACAAAAGGAAGAGATCAAGTGCTTTGGTAAAGGGTAGATTTAGGAGTTTCACTTGGGGTTTTAGAAGTTATTAGGTTCATCTTAAAAAGGGTAGAAGAGAGCTTTGACTTGCATGCATAGGTGTGCTTTTACCACTAGCATTTTGCTTAAGATAGAATCATTTCATTGAGTGATCCCATGAGTCTTTGAACCCTTATTTGAATGAGATCATTTTCATCTTATAACCATGTCCCTTGACCAAATGTTTTCTCTTGATTTGCACAAACTTGATCCATTGGTTACTGATTAATTAATGTAAAAGAGTTGGTTGATTTGAATGTTTGTGTAGGCTAAGCTAGAGTTCATTGTTTGCTATGATAGGTATAGCTAAAGCTTTTAAAGTAGAACAACCTCTATGCATCCTAGAACCTATAACTTGGGCATTGAATCAGTTTTTCCATTGACCTCTTTAGTTTTGAGCTCCCACCTTCAAACCTCACTCTCCCATTTGTTCTTATTTGCTTGAGGACAAGCAAAATGCAAGTATGGGGATGTTGATATCTCTTATATTTACATCATTTAGACTTGCATTTAGTACATGTTTTGGTTCTCTTTTGCATGTTTTCCTTAGTTTTTGTCCCATTTTTTTCTCCTTTTAGACTTAGGTTGCATTTAGGATATAGTTTGCATTTTTCTTGCATTATGGATGTTTTTAGGTGCTTATGAAGCTAAAAGGAGCTTGGAGGAGCTTTGAGGATGATCCAGGAAGCTAGCTGGGCCAAAAGGAGCAAAAGGGACAAAGGCAGACGATCTCTGCAGAGCTTATCGGTCTGTGCGCAGAGGCTATCGGTCAAGGAGTGACCAATACAAGTCGTATCGATCAAAAATATCGGTCAAAGAGTGACCGATACAAGACGTATCGATCAAAACTATCGGTCAGGAAGTGACCGATACAAATGCGCCGAGTATATTTCGGTCACCATATCGGTCACTTTCCAGACCGATACAAATCATATCGATCAAGCCTAGACCGATACAACTGATCGATAGGATCCCAAACTAAAGACCAATTATTTATAATTTTGCCATTTTCGCTTAAACTCCTATATATACGAAAAATCCCTATCTTCTGGGAACAAGCCTTTATCCAAAAGTTCTTTCTTCCTTGTTTAGACCTTTAGGTTTTTGTAATTTGAATCTTTGCTTGATTTTAATAAAAGTTTGCATCTTTCATCTTGTTTAAGCTCTCTAATTATGATTAGTCATCTTTCTCTCTTTGAATTGATGGTTTTAATGGTGCTTAGTGAGTAGTCTTTTTAAGGATTTGAGATGGGTTAGGTTTAGGGAATGTGAGACTCTATCTATGATTGCTTAGCGTTAATTCTTCCATTTCCTTTCTTGATTGCTGTGTTTAATGCTTAATTAGCCATAGCTAAGTTTATTAAGATCTTAGGCTCATTTTATGCCCACCAAGTGTTTGATGAAATGCCTGAACTGCTTTGCAAGAGAATTACTTATCCTAGATCAAGAGTTTTACTGTCTAGAGAGTGATTTGGCAATATAGGGTTGATAGATTTGTCTTAATGCTTGCTCTTTATCATTTCACTAATGAGAATTCGTTCTTGACTTGGTAATTAACAAAGAGATTAGTGCCAAAACATTGGATTAGTCATATAAATAAATTCTATGCATAAGGAATAGCATTATGTGAGTTTGTAAGCATCATAGGTTGAGTCAAGAGTTCCCTAACACCAATTATCTCATCTCAAGTCCCATCTTTTCTCTGTTTTTAGCTATATTTCGGATTTGTTCTGATTTTCCTTTATTTTTGTTGCTTTGCTTGCTTGTTACCCTTTGTTTTGTGTTTGCTTGATTTCTGCTTGATCACTTAGGTTGCTATATATTCTAAAACCCCTTTTATATCTGCTTGAATTAAGAAATCTACTAGAATCCTGTTGTTTCAATCTTCCCCTTTGGATTGCCATTAAAACCCAATGCTACAATGACTAGTACAATGGGTGATTGACCAAGAGAGTCAAAACTCTTGTATCAATAGGCTTTGCAATAGTCATGTGAGACTCATAATAGTTTAAGGAGAAGCGTCTATTACTTATTTCCCATTCTGTAGAATATATCTCAAATGAAGATCCAAAACTGGTCTAATAGCCAAAAATGGGGAAAATAGACTTCTAATGAATCATACAAAGAAAATGGAGTAACTAGATTAGAAATAGTCATGTGGGACTCATAATAATCTATGGAGAAGCGTCTATTACTTATTTCTCATTCCGTAGAAGAGGACCCAAATGAAGATTCAAAATTGGTCTAATAGAAGAAAATGGGGAAAACCGAATTTTGATGAATCATACAGAGATAATGGTGCAACTAGGCTTGAAATAGTCATGTGGGACTCATAATAGTTGAAGGAGAAGCGCTTATTACTTGTTTCTCATTACCTAAATGACAATCTGATATATCAAGGGTTTTATGGCTTTTAACCAAGGTATAAGTTCTTTTTATTGAGTCTCTTTGGTATTTTTAGAGTCCTAGTAGAGTCTTTGCAAGTTATAGCATGAATGGAGCACAAAATGCCCCAAAACCCATTAGCTTAGTCATTGGATTTTATTCAAACCATCTAGGTATGTTTAGCCATTTCATAACTTGATTCATACTTGAAATGATTAAGTAGAATCTCTAAGGCATTTTGAAATGCCTTGTCTTAGACTGGGTCATGGTACCTTGTAGAACTTTTAAATCTTCTTTATCTTCAAGCTTAGTCTTCTCTTATTCCTTCTCGGCTACAAGTTTGTATTCTAACTCTGAATCTTCCATGATCATATCAACAACCCGAATGAAGATCCGAAAATGGTCTTATAGGGGAAATTGGGTAAAAGACTCTGCTGTTGAATCATACAAACAAAATGGAGTAAGTAGGATATAAATAGTCATGTGGTACTCATAAAAGTTTAAGGAGAAGCGTATATTATATGTTTATTATTCCATAGAAGACATTCCAAATGATGATCTGAATCCTGTCTAATGGCCAAAAATTGAGAAAACAAACTTATGATGAATCATACAAAGAAAATGGAGGACGATGCTTGAAATAGTCATGTGGGACTTATAATAGTTCATGGAGAAGAGTCTATTACATGGATCTCATTCCATAGAAGAGATCCGAAATGAAGATCCGAAACTAGTCTAAGAGTCGAAAATCAGAAAAACAAACTTCTGCTCAATCTTACAAAAATAATGGAGTACATAGGCTTTTCAATAGTCATGTGGGACTCATAATAGTTTAAGGAGAAGCGTCTATTAGTTATTTCAGATTCTGTAGAATATATCCCAAATGAAGATTCGAAACTGGTCTAATAACCGAAAATGAGAAACACAGACTTCGAATGAATCATACAAATAAAATGGAGTAACTAGACTAGAAATAGTCATGTGGGACTCATAAATATTTATGGAGAAGCGTCCATTACGCTTTTCTCATTCCGTATAAGAGAACCAAAATGAAGATCCGAAATTGGTCTAATAGTGAAAAATGGGGAAAACAGAATTCAGATGAATCATACAAAGATAATGGTGTAACTAGGCTTGAAATTGTTATGTGAGACTCATAATAGTTGAAGGAGGGGCGCATATTACTTGTTTCTCATTACCTTAAAGACAACTTGATATATTATGGTTTTTAACGAAGGTATAAGTCCTTTTTATTGAGTTTTTTTGGTCTTTTAGAGTCCTAGTAGAGTCTTTGCAGGTTATAGCATGACTGGAGCAGAATTGGAGGTTTTGGAGCTTTTTGGATTAAAGCAAGAATCACTCCTCAATTTAGCAACTCAGAAGGCGTTGTTCTGCATTGGTGACAATCGTCACCACTCAAGGGTGACGCTCGTCACCCTCATCTGAGAAGGATCATGTGTTTCATTTAAAAGATGGAGATGAAATAGCACTTTTGCCCCAAGAGTTACACTATTTACAAGAAGACTCCAGCTCATGTTTTCGCCTGTATATTAGGTTTTTCAGCCATTTTTGGCTTTTATCTTGTATCTAAATTTCTAGAGAGCTTTTGAGAGAGATAATTTACAGAGGTTTGAGGGAGACAACTCTGAGAATTATTCGAATCCTTTGTATTTCTACTCTTTATCTTTTAGTGCAGTATTTTTCAGCTATGCTTTGTTTATTCATAATCATGTCTGCGTAATCTATTAGTTAAGTTAGGTTGATTTCAAAGATGATGAGAGTTTGTAGAATATCCAAACTGTTAGGAAAATCCATTGGTTCTTCATCTGTGCTTGCATTCATATCGATTTCTTAGACTAATCATCTAGATTTCGAAACCCTAGGTTGTTTAATAGATGTGAGAACATTGTTAATCACCTGAACTAGTATTATATGAGCAAAACGCCTATTTGCAATGAGATTTGACTTAGGAGTATTGTGAACAATCGAAACCTGATCGCTAATACTTGTTTGACTTGTTAGAATGTGCAAAGAGATTTGAAATTTTGTTAATTAGGCATAGGTAACTTCTGCAATGAGAATTGATTAGTTATGTCATTGTGTTTCGAGTTCTAGACGGTTTTAATTCATTCCTGATTGCATGCATTCTACATTCTCGTATTCAACCTGCGAATTATCCTGACTTAGCGGCTTTAGCTTTCTGAACTTTAGATCAATCAACAAAAATCGCATGCTTTCATTATTTTAGTTATTTCGCAGTACATTCATTCATTACTGCTTAGCTTAATCTGAATCTAAAATCATTAGTGTAGTTGCCTATCTCAATCCTCAACCCATATTAGTCATTGTAGTGTAGAGTTTATTGATACCTCCATTATTTATACCATTTTAGCTTGCATTCATCACTAGTTTTAGTCTCTAAACATGCATATTTTACTTATTCTTGTCCCATTTACATACATTTTAGGAGTTAGTGTAGTTTTAGGAGCTGCATTGCATTTTGCATGCATTTGGAGTTTTATTCAGGTACTTGAAGGAGTGTGGAGGTCATGCGGTGCAATGCGTGTGAGCTTGGAATGAGCAAGGCAAGAGACAAAGGCGGATAGACCAATATCGATGATGATATCGACATCATGTGATTGATACGGAGCATATCAATGGGAGTATCGACCACTACAACATTGATACAGAAAAGGCAAAGTGTGAAGGAAGCATATCGAACTAGACACCTCGATGCAGCAGAATGGAGTCCATATCAAGCAGTGTATCGACGTCCCGGAAGTATCGACGTGCATATCGACCATAAGGCATCGATACAACCCAGAGGAAGAGAAGATATCGACATGTGTATCAACGTTCAGTGTCGATATGGTCTGTCCGAGTCAGCTTATTTTCGTTTTACACTTGGTTTAGTAGGGGTTTACTTTTTCTCTATAAATACTAAAGTCCTAAAATGGTTAGGTAACTTGGATCTTGTTATTTTATTTCTGTTCTTGTACTTAAAACCTTTGTGTGGGCTGGATTTCACACAATAGAATTTGTCTGTTAAAAATAAAAGAGGACGTAAAGATTCTAAGTTAAAACATGAGAGAACAAAGACCCAAAGATTGTGATTTTATTAGTGCTGCTCAGATAAGCTTTTGGTACAAGTATTGCTAAGTCTTTTGCTAGGTCCCAAGATGATCCGCGCTAATGAGTTCAACTCTCTATTTATACAACTCATAATTCTAATCTAGTCGGAGATCTCGGAGTATATTTGTGCAGATAATCCTTCCTTATCCCCTTTGCGGCGCCCTCTTCCACAAGGCTTCGTCTTCTAGGGTAAACACCGCTTCAGACTTTTTCATGGATTTGGGCTCGGCCCACTTGCACATCGCTTCGCCTTGGGTCTGAGTTGGGGCTTCGCCTTATTGCTTCGTGGGCCTTTGCCTTCGGGCTTGATTAGAAGTTTCCTCGCCCGTGCACGGTTTGGGCTAGGTGATTGGCTTCGCCCGGGTTTTGCACGGTTCACCTCGCCCGTGCACGGTTTGGGCGAGGTGATTGGCTTCGCCCGGGTTTTGCACGGTTCACCTCGCCCGTGCACGGTTTGGGCGAGGTGATTGGCTTCGCCCAGGTTTTGCACGGTTCACCTCGCCCGTGCACGGTTTGGGCGAGGTGATTGGCTTCGCCCGGGTTTTGCACGGTTCACCTCGCCCGTGCACAGTTTGGGCGAGGTGATTGGCTTCGCCCGGGTAAAGTCTGGGCATCGCCAAGAATCACTTCTATACTTAGCCATTTTCTCATTAATCTCGCTAGGGTGAAAACCGACCCCAAGAGTTAGCCCCCCAGCTCGTTAGACTCAAGATGAGGGTGACGAGGTGTTTAGAGAGGCGAGATCAATGGTCAAGAGTTTTTGCTTCGCCAGGATGAGATGCTTTGTTCTGGCAGGACAAGGCGAAAAGCTTTACTTCCCCTTACTGGGGCGAGGTGAAATTGCCTTTCTTCGCCTCGCCGGGACGAGGCCAAAAGGCTTTGTTTCTCCTTGCCTGGGCGAGGTGAAAATGCCTTGCTTCACCTCGTCGGGGCGATGCCAAATTGCTTCTCTTCTCCTCGCCTGGGCGAGGTGAAAATGCCTTGCTTCATCTCGCCGGGGCGAGGCCAAATTGCTTCGTTTCTCCTCGCTTGGGCGAGGTGAAAATGCCTTGCTTCGCCTCGCCGTGACGAGGCCAAAAGCCTTTGTTTCTCCTCGCTTGGGCGAGGTGAAAATGCCTTGCTTCACCTCGCCGGGGCGAGGCTAAATTGCTTCTCTTCTCCTCGCCTAGGCGAGGTGAGAATGCCTTGCTTCGAGATTTGCGCGATGGGGCGGACAGTTCGTCAGATGCAAGCCACTGTCCTGAGCCTGAAATATTTGGTTTTCCCGAGAATATCGCGGTTGGCGAGGAAAGAGATCCAAGTTCCTTGGTCGGTTGTCTTCCTCGAGCGGTTGAGGCGACAGAGATTAAACCAGAGGATGAAGATTGGAATTGGGATCCAGTTGTGGCGAAGAGGGAGCTTGCAGAGTTGTTGAAGTTACAGAAAGAGAATCAGCCGAAGGGCAAGAGGGCGAAGAGAAAAATAGCTGATCCACTCGGGTCTACACTCTCGACTGTTGAGAGTTTAATGGATCTAAGGGCTCGCTTCAATATTAGCGATGAAGTAGAATTCCAGTTACCTATTGCAGCGGAGCGAGCAGAACATCCGCCTTCCGGGTACTTTACAGTTTACGAGAGTTTTTTCTACCTCTGCCTTCTTTGGTTTCCCATCCCAGAAGTTATTTGTCAGTATTTATGGAAGTACAAGCTTGCCTTTGCCCAGATTACACCCCGTGGTTTTCGCCATTTGGTTGGTCTCGTCATTCTCGGCTATGAGTGCGAGGTCGAGCTCTCTGTCGGTCATCTTTTAAACCTGTTGGATGTTGGTAGAAATCCAAAATCTAAGACGTACTGCATTGGTAACAAGAGAGACTGGCGGATCATCCATGGATTTCCCAGTAACGACAAAGAATGGAAGAGTCGTTTCTTCTTTGTGTTGATAAATGATGCCTCCCTCCCCGCGGCGTGGCTCGAGAAGGTTAAGACGGACTGGGGGCGAATCGATAGCAGACCGTTGCCATACTTAGGGATTTTATACCCGAGTCGATGTGAAACTTGTTACTAATGTTTATTTCATTATATTTTGGTTGCAGAGCGTCAGATTGTGCTAAGGATTCCCGAAGGTTTTCTAGACTCGGTGAAGCTGTTTTGCCAGAGGAGGACTCATTGGACAAGGAGCTTCACGTTGCAAAGGGTTGAGCGTGCTCGAGCCTTCAACCTCTGAATTGATATAGATTACTCTGAGTCCTCTCATTCATCCGACGTCGACCTGATTTACAAACTGGCGGCCAAAATGACTCTTCGCGACAAAAAAGCCATGGAAGCCAAGAAGCGAGCGGGAGAGAAGGAGAAAGAACCAGTTAGGTCGAAGGAGGCGAGCCCTAGAGTTTCGGGCGAGGAAAACGCGAGCTCCATGATTCTGGGCGAGGCAAACACTGGTTCGAAATCCTCATGTAGGGCGAGGCCAGCGACAGCTAGAGTTTCTTCTGAGATCGTCGCGGGTTTGAAGTCTTCTCTGCGACCTGAGGGATCCTCTTTATCTCGTTATGTGGACAAATCAAAGGTGACTCATCGAGCCGACGGAGGCGAAGCGGACAAAAGGGGTTCAAAACGCGTCGTGCTAAGGGAAGATAAAGCAGGCGATGCAGCTGTTTCGAAGAACAAGGCGAAGAAGGATCCTCTCGTTCCTGCGTCTGTTCCCGACGTGAATCTTGCCACAGCCGCTTTGGATGCGTCAGCCGATGAGGCTGCGGCGTCCGTGACGCTCTTCTCCAAGATCACTCGTCCATGAGATCGTTTTCCGGCACCGGATACTCTTGCCTTAAGCAAGAAGTACGCCAAGATGGCACTCAAAGGAGTCAAGGTAATTGTCTTTTGTTTCCGCTATTCTTGTGATACGTATATATATATATATATATATATATATATATATTTTTTTTTTTAATCAAAGAGCTTGCGATCATGTCTCAGTTTATCGAGGCAGCGAATGAGGTGGTCGCGGGCTATGAACGGGACACTCGAGAGGATTTGCGTCGTATCCAGAAGGCTCGCGGTGATGGCGTTGCTCTCAAGGCTAGTCTCGACGAGGCCGAGCTAAAACATTCCGCCGAGCTGGAGAAGGCTGCAACTCGGATGAAGAAGCTTGAGGAAAAGAGGGACGAATTCAGGAAAAAGCGCGACGAAGCCGAGGCCCTTGCTGTTTGTCTCAACGAGCAGAAGCTAAGACGTGAGTCGGACATCGCTTCTCTCAAGCAACAACTCGAGGCCGAGAGAGAGCTGCACGAGGTTGAGGCCAGGAATGCGCGTAAGGAGGCGAGGAGAGATCTAGGCCAGAAGTTCCAGAATCGCATTCGCCAAGCGGAGGAGAAGATCGAGAAGCTGAAGGGGCCGGCCCGTACGAGGGTTGTTGAGCTTGCGCAGGCCGAGGGGAATCTCCAGCTTGTCGAGCTTCTTATGGGCAAGGACCCTCCTTCTCTGGATGCAGAGTTGGCGACTCTGACCGGATGGAAAAAGGAGCTTGCTGATGCTGACACAGAGTTCGAGCGTCTTGCGACTGACCTGCGAGAGGATCTGAAGCTTTCTCTGGTTTCCAGCGATTCTGTCCCACCCTTCTTTGCTAACGAATCGACGGAAATCATTGCTTCGAAGGCTGGCATGGAAGATCCCGCAGGGTCGAACGTTGGTACTCCTAGGGGTCGACGAGTTAGTCGCCGAGAAGGGTTCTCAGCAGGACGTGTCGAAGGTATCCGAGATTGCCAAGACTTCCGAGGCTGTAGTTTAGAAAATGCCTTCGAATGTTTATGCTTTGATTTGATTTTTATTTGACTTTTTGTTGTTGCGCATCCATCCATCAGATGTGCTTTTTTATTTTGAACTTGGTGCTTGGATGGCTTTATCTGCTTAGGCTTTATGCTATGGATTTTATATGATATCGTACTCTGTTATCGAACTGAGACGTGATCATTCTGCTCTGGATTATGTCGAAGCGAAGTGTTTAAGCTACTCACTCGAACATGTCTGATTTTTTTTTATACTCAAAACAGTTTAAGAGTTTGTCTGAATCTTCTTTTTCAATAGGGAGCCACGGCCGAAAGAGGCGTAGTAGTTAGGACCAGTGCCGTTCGGAGGCGAAGTGATTATCGGGTTTAGATAAGATTATTGCAATCCTTTTATGCCTAACGCGTTTGAGTTGAGTTGCGTTCGGGCGAGGCGTTTTGCACTGCCCTGGATCGCGGCGAAGCGATGGCTCCAATGTTTGACCGATAATGCCTAACCGCGAGGTAATTATAGGGTTTAGATTTCGAGTTCGAACGTATATAGACGAAGCATAATGTTCCCAAGTGGCGAAGGGTTTGCCTTGGTTTCAGGTTTGAATGTGTTTAGTATTTTTGTAATAAAACAGTGTTTCCGAAGTGTTTTGGGAAACAAGCTGAGAATGGAGGGGCGGGAGGGGGGGGGGGGGGGGGGGGGGGGGGGGGGGGGGCAGTTGAACTCGTTGTTAGACGAGCAGCCTAAATACCCCTTTCGGGGATCAAACCGCCCCGTAGTTCATGGTTTTGATAGAGTGACTTAGAAGTAGTTATTCTTTAAGTGCATCGCGTTCCAGGATCTTGGTACTGCGACGTCAGTAGCGTTGTTGGTGAGCTCGTAAACACCAGGTCGGACTACCTTGGTAATACGGTAAGGCCCTTCCCAGTTAGCCCCCAGTTTGCCGGCGTTTCGTTCGGCTGTGTTTTGGAAAACTTTGCGGAGGACGAGGTCTCCTTCGTTGAATCGACGGCTTCTTACGTTCGAGTTGTAATATTTAGCCGTGGCTTGTTGATAGTTCTTCATCCAAATAAGTGCTTGGTCGCGTCGCTCGTTGATCAAGTCGAGGTCGCCTAAGAGCATGAGGTGATTCAGGCCTTCTTGTCCGGGCAGAAGTCGTCGGCAAACTCCGGGAAAATCTACCTCGGGTGGAATTACGCATTTCATTCCGTAGACAAGTGCGAATGGCGTTTCACCTGTTGCTCATCTCGGGGTTGTTCGATGCGACCAGAGGACTCCTTCGAGCTCGTCTGTCCAGCGTCCTTTCTTTTCGTCAAGGCGTTTCTTCAGGCCATCGAGTATGGTTTTGTTCGCCGCCTCGGCTTGTCCATTGCCTTGTGGATAGCGAGGCGTGGATTTACTGAGTCTTATCTTCTACTTTTCACAAAAAAGTTTCGAAGCGAGTGGAGATGAATTGGGAACCATTGTCGGTCACAATCTCGTAAGGGACTCCGTGCTGGCATATGATGTGCTTCCACACGAAATTCTCGACTTGGGCGTCTTTGATGCTAGCGTACGATTCCGCCTCGACCCACTTGGAGAAATAATCAGTAAGGACGAGGAGAAATCTCTTTTGCTTCGATCGATGTAGCGGGTCGATGATGTCCATTGACCATCGTATGAAAGGATACGGTGAGGAGATGGAGGACAGCAATTCCGTGGGTTGGTGGATCGTTGGGGCATGGCGCTGGCACTTCTCGCATTTCCGCGAATATATTTTGCAATCTTTCACCATGGTTGGCCAATAATATCCGTGACGTTTGATTTTGATTGCCAACGACCTTCCGCCAGAGTGATTTCCGCACAAGCCCTCGTGAACTTCTTTCATGACATTCCTCGCTTCGGGGCCTTCAACGCATGTCATTAATGGTCCCGAGAATCTCCATTTGAATACTTCACCGTTGAGTAGAACATGCCGAGCTGCTTGAACTTTGAGTTTTCGAGCTGTCCATTTGTCTGTTGGAACTTCTCCGTCCATTATGTAGGATCGGATTGGTCCCATCCATTCATGGTCGCATCCGTACTCACTCTCCTGTTGCGGTTCCATTTCCATCTCTGCTTGTCCATCGTTGGCTGGCCTGACGTTCTGCGCCTGTTCGTCTTCTTCCATCGGATTGATCAAGTAGACTGTTTCGGGATTTTCGATGCTAGGTCGCTCGATAAACTCCACTGGGATGACTCTCTTTAAACCAAGGTCTGACGACGAGGCAAGTGCTGCCAGTGCGTCGGCTTGAGCGTTTTCGCCTCTGAAAACTCTTTAGCGAGTGTTTGGACGACGCTCAAGTATGTTTCCATTCTCTCGTCCCTTGCCGTATATTCTCCATTAAACTGGTTCGCGACGAGTTGGGAATCGCAAAAAGCACAAATTTTTTGGACTTTAAGCCCGCGATCCAATCTGATCCCGGCGATCAGAGCCTCGTATTCAGCTTCATTGTTTGAGGCATGGAAGGCCAATCTGGAAGACTGCTCCAAGATTTCGCCAGTTGGAAAAGTCAACCGGATCCCGACTCCTGACCCTTGCTTTGATGATGAGCCGTCGACATGGAGGATCCAAGTAGAATCTTGGGTTGGTTCGTCGGTCCCTTCGGTTGGGAGTTCGATCAAGAAATCCGCTAGGACTTTCGTGCAGGTTTTACTCCTGTACTCGATGTCATATTCGCTAAGCTCCACTGCCCATTTGGCTAGTCTTCCGGATTGGCTTGGACTGTTAGAAATATGAAGGAGGTTAGCAATATAGTCTGTAATGGGAAGGAGGTTAGCAATATGATGGAGTGCGACTAGAAGTACGGCCTGAGATTTCGTGCGGACATCACCACTACGAGTGCCAACTTCTCCATTTTCGTGTACCGCGTCTCCGCATCGGCCAGAGTTTGGCTTACGTAGAAGATGGGCTTCTGTTCGCCTCGCTCTTCTCGGACCAGGACTCCGCTTACCGCTGTAACTGAAACAGCGATGTATAGGTACAGTGGCTCTCCCTCGACTGGTTTTGCAAGCACGGGCGGGGTGGCGAGGTAACTTTTTAACTCCTAGAAGGCCTGCTCGCATTCCTCCGTCCACTCAAATTTCTTATTGCCCCAGAGCGAGTCGTAGAAAGGCAAGCATTTATCCGTCGATCTTGAGATAAATCGGTTTAGTGCGGCGATGCGCCCAGTAAGTCGCTGTACTTCTCGTTTATTCTTGGGCGATGCCATCTGGATCAAGGCGTCGATCTGCTTCGGGTTTGCTTCGATTCCCCGGTTTGTCACCAAGTATCTGAGAAACTCTCCGGAGGTTACTGCGAACCGGCACTTCGTTGGATTTAACTTCATGTTATGTTGATTTAGCTGGGCGAAGCAGTCTCTGAGGTGGGTGACGTGATCCTTTTCTTCAAGTGACTTCACCAACATATCATCTATATATACCTCCATTGTTTTTCCGAGTTGCGTGGCGAACATCTTATTCACCAATCTTTGGCAGGTCGCTCCAGCATTCTTGAGCCCGAAGGGCATTACCTTGTAACAGTATATGCCTAGGTCCGTTATGAATGCTATTTTTTCTCTGTCGTCGGGATTCATCAGGATCTGATTATATCCAGAAAAAGCATCCATAAACGAGAGGAGCTTGTTGCCAGCAGTTGCCTCGACGAGGCGGTCTATGTGAGGTAGCGGAAAGCTGTCTTTTAGGCACGCCTTGTTCAGATCCGTGAAGTCTACGCAGATCCACCATTTCCCATTCTTTTTTACTACTACTGGGTTCGCGAACCAGTCGGGATACTTCGCCTCGACAATAGATCCCACCTTCAAAAGTCTGTTTACTTCGTCGTTAACCGCTTTCGCTCACTCCGGCCCGAGCTTCCTTCTCTTCTGCTTTACGGGTTTGAAGGTCGGATCGACATTCAGTTTGTGGCAGGTAACATCGATGCTGATCCCAGGCATGTCTTCTGCGGCCCATGCGAAAGTGTTAATGTTCTCCTTTAAGAAGGAGGTCAGCTCGGTTTTTAATGTCTCGTCCGAGTCGGCTCTGATTTCTACGCATCTCTCCAGGTTCGCCACGTCTATGCACACCGAGATTACTGAAGCACACCTCGGCTGTTCCCCCTCTCCTTCCTCCGACTTCTGTAATTGCTATAAAAGTCTCGACCGCCTTAGCTCGGCTTCGCGGTTAGTCTTGATCTTCTTACGCTCCGTATCTCCCTTCGTCTCGGTCTTGGGATTTCTGAGTTTGTGTTCGGCCATGAAGCATATCCTGGACTCCTTTTGGCTTCCCCAGATCGTTTTTATCCCGTTCGGGCCTGGGAATTTCAAGCACAAGTGGTAAGTCGAGGCGACAGCTCGCATAGAATTAATCTACAGCGTTCCCATGATGATATTATAGATCACCGGGCTATCAATGACTGAAAAATCGACGATCCTAGTCACGTCTCTGGCTCGGACAGGCAACTTAATGGTTCCCAGCGTCATTATCGTATCCCCAGCGAAACCAGTCAGAGGACTCAGGGTCAGCTTGACTTCGGACATATCGACTCCCATTTTGACTAGGGTATCTCGAAAGATAACATCTACGGAACTTCCGGTATCGATGAGGACTCTCGCCATGTCATGATTTTTCATGATCAGTTCGATGACAAGTGCGTCGTTATACGGCCTGTCGATGCCCGTAGTTTCGCGTTCTTCGAAGGTGATGATATCGTTTGGATTTTTCGTTGGTGCGGACCAGTTGATGCTCGCGTCGGCTCACCTTTGAAAGGACTTGATCGCGGAGATAGTGTCTCGGCAGTATTGTGATCCGCCCATGATCATATTTATCCTTTGTCGTGTCCCCGGTTCAGTTTCCTTGTCATTCTTCCGATTACGCTTCGGGGTTGCACGTGGCCTCACCTCGGGATCTCTCCTCGCCTCGGGATCTCTCCTCGCCTTGAGGCCTTTTTGTTCTGGAGCTGGTTCGTCTCGTTGCTCTGCTTCCACCGTGATTTCTCCTTCGAGGTCCTTCAAGGTCACCGCGTCGCCAAGCTCTCCTGCTATGGGTTTCTTCGTGAGTTTTGCTCCGATTTTTTGGCACTTTGACGTCGGATGTCCGTAGGTTTTGTGCACTTTGCAATATGCTTTTTCGTCATAGGAGTTCGGGTTTCTCGTCCAGGTATTACTCCATGGGAGTTTGCCTCGGCCAGTGCCTATTTGATAGTTATGGGTTCCGCGGAAGTTTGGTCCTTCATGGTGTACGTACGAGTTGCTCTGGTAACTCTTCTTCTGGGATGGTTGGCTCGGCGTCGCGACTTGACTCTTGCCACTCGCCTTCCCTGAACCAAAGCGTTGGTCTAAAGTTTTGAATTCCTCTTCCTACAGTATGAAGTCCGAAGCGCGGTGCATAGCATCCTGGATAGTTTGCGGCTTGTTTCGGCTTATTTCCTTCCTAAACTCCGATTTATACCAGAGGGATTTTCTCAAAGCGATGAGTGCTCCCTTAGCGCTTACATTTTCCACTTTAGATATCACTGCTTTGAAGTGTCCCATGAACGCTCTTAGTGATTCGGTCGGTCCTTGGGACAAGGTCCATAGGTCGGCGTCTGAAACGCCTTGGTTCATAAACATGGAATATTATTTCATGAATTCCCTGGTCAATTCTTTGAAGTTGTCGATCGAGTTCCGTTCTAATCGTGAGAACCATTCAAGAGCTGCTCCTCGAAGGCTTTCTACGAAGAGAAGGCAGAAGCCAGCATCTCGCTCATGCTCCTTGAATTTGGATCTTGCCATCGCGGTGTTGAACGATCTGACATGCTCCTTTGGATCGGTCGTTCATTCGTAAGTGGGTAGTTGAATTTTTCCAGGGTCGGATACTTTCGCCTCCGTGATCCGAGTGGTGAATGGGGTTTTTTGGACTTCCTCTAGCAGCAAGTATATCTCCGGCGCCGCGCTGGTTGTCTTATGCACCTCGGATCTGATGGCTCACACCTCGGCATTCGCTCGTGTTAAAGCGGCTCGGAACTCACTAAGGGCATCTCCTCCTCAGCTCCCTCGACCGTGTTGGGTAACGTGGCTCCGATTTGCGGTTCTGTGCTCCTCAGAGTATCGTGCTTGACCACCCCATGCGAGGTCTTCGTCCTCCTCGTCCGAGTCGTGCTCGAGATCCGCGTCGCCGACATCCCCTTCAGCTCGGATCTGCATCGTCGTGGTATTGTTTGCATCAAGTTGGGTCGGGTCCGTCTGCGTCTCCTTGGCCATAACCGGGTTGGCTTCGCTCCCAACTGGTTCGTCACTGGTTGTGCATGGCTGTTGGCCCCCCTGATCCTGGGCGACTCCTCTCCGGTTCAAACGTGGCGGGATTGTGATATTTGGCCTCGTTGCGGCAGGTGTCTGTTCTTCGGGGGCAGTTCGTGATTGGAGAACTCCTGAACCTTCGGGTCTGCTGCCGCTCGTCACTGGCGTAGAGAAATTGAGTGCCGTAGGTCTGAGTCCGTGTCTCCTGAACCTGCTTGGTGGATTCGTTGGTGGGAGGATGCTCCCGATGCGCTGGCTTTGGGCTCGGCTCTCCGCTGCTAACGCCTCGAGGGTTTTGTCTTGCTCTCCCGCCTTCTTCGCCAGCGTTGCCAACATCTCTTTCACCTCGGCTAGGGCAGTCGTGAGCGCCTCGGCTTGCGTCTGTGGATGCTGAATTATATCATCAGCGCCTTCATCGCCCCGCCAAGCTCCAGTGTTATCTCTGTCTTGTGCTCCGGTGGACATCTCTTCAGATCTCGCGTCTCTCGGTTCGTGGGTGTAAGAATTCTTCTACTCCCCCTCCTTCTAGCGCCAAATTGTGTGGGCTGGATTTCACATAATAGAATTTGTCTGTTAAAAATAAAAGAGGACGTAAAGATTCTAAGTTAAAATACGAGAGACCAAAGATCCAAAGATGGTGATTTTATTAGTGCTGCTCAGATAAGCTTTTGGTACAAGTGTTGCTAAGTCTTTTGCTAGATCCCAAGATGATCCGCGCTAATGAGTTCAACTCTCTATTTATACAACTCATAGTTCTAACCTAGTCGGAGATCTCGGAGTATATTTGTGCAGATAATCCTTCCTTATCCCCTTCGCGGCGCCCTCTTCCTCAAGGCTTCGTCTTCTAGGGTAAACACCGCTTCAGACTTTTTTGTGGATTTGGGCTCAGCCCACTTGCACATCGCTTCGCCTTGGGTCTGACTTGGGGCTTCGCCTTATTACTTCGTGGGCCTTTGCCTTCGGGCTTGATTAGAAGTTTCCTCGCCCGTGCATGGTTTGGGCGAGATGATTGGCTTCGCCCGGGTTTTGCACGGTTCACCTCGCCTGTGCACGGTTTGGGCGAGGTGATTGGCTTCGCCCGGGTTTTGCACGGTTCACCTCGCCCGTGCACGGTTTGGGCGAGGTGATTGGCTTCGCCCAGGTTTTGCACGATTCACCTCGCTCGTGCACGGTTTGGGCGAGGTGATTGGCTTCGCCCGGGTTTTGCACGGTTCACCTCGCCCATGCACAGTTTGGGCAAGGTGATTGGCTTCACCCGGGTAAAGTCAGGGCATCGCCAAGAATCACTTCTATACTTAGCCATTTTCTCATTGATCTCGCTAGGGTGAAAACCGACCCCAACAACCTTTCTTTTTTCAGCTTTGCTTTTTAAGAACTAGTTTGATCTTGTGAATTTCTGTATTTGCCTTTGATCTATTCTTTTTTATTTTGCTTCGTGATCATGCTTAACCATCTTTTCTCTTTGGAATTTGTGGTTTTGACTATGGCTAGTGAGTAGTCTTATCTAGGGTTTGAGATGAGATAGATTAGAGGGGTTTTTGGACTAGATTGGTGATGTCTTGTGCTTAATATGATTGTATTCTCTCTATTAGATGTGCTTAACACTAGATTAGTCTTGAATAGGCTTGTTTAGTATCTTGGCTTTCTCTAGCGCCTGGTAAATGTTTGAAGAATTGCTGCTTAGAGTCTCTTAGAGGATTTGTATGCTTGACCTAAGGAATTATATGTCTAAGATGCATTTTGGCTTTATGGGATTGGAGTTATGTTCTGAATGCCTGCTTATCATGTGTTTAAGTAAAGGGATTTATCTTGAATGTGTGCCTAGCAAAGTGATTAGTGTCAAGGAGTTGAGCTAGTTATACATGTTAATCTTATGCCTAGAAGATAGCATTGTGTGAATGGTTTTGAAGGATCACTAGTTAGATTCTAATCCCCTTTTAATCAATAACCCCCATCTTAGATCCTTATTTCATATATCTGAATTTCCTGCTTTGCTTAGTTCAGTCTTTAGACTTGTTAGTTTTGTTCACAACTGCCATTTTGAATCTAGCTTGACTTAAATGATTTGCTGTATTCTTGGTGCCTTAAGAACTCAGATGGATTTATACCTTACATGCTACAATGACATGAGTATGTTAGTATTTGCTTAGTAGTTTATCCTGCTATCATTTATCAATCCAAAAGGGGAAGATTGAAGCAGTAGGAATACAATAGAGTTCCAAATTCAAGCAGATAGAGAAAGTTTAAATGTCTAACTACCTAAATGATCAAACATAACTGAAGTAAACATCAAACTAAGAGTGAACAGCAAGCAAAAAAAACTAAAACATAAGCAAAATCAGCGCAAATTCGAAATGAACTAAAATAGCGGAAAGACAGGACTTGAGATGGGATAATTGGTGCTAGGGAACTCTCAACTCAACCTATGATGTTTACAAACTCACACAATGCTATTCCATATGCATAAAATTCATTTATATGTCTAATCCAATTTCTTGGCACTAATCTTTTTACTAATCATCAAATCAAGAACTAATTCTCATTAGTAAAATGATAAACAACAAGCATTAAGACAATCTATCAATCCTATATTGCCAAATCACTCCCTAGACAGTCAATCTCTTGAGCTAGGACAAGCAATTCTCTTGCAAAGTAGTTCATGCATTTCATCAAACACTTGGTGGCATAAAATGAGCCTAAGATCCTAATCAACTTATCTAAGGCTAATTAGGCATTAAACAAAGCAATCAAGAAAGGAAATGGAAGAATTAACACTAAGCAACCATAGATGAAGCATCAAATTCTCTAAACCTAACCCATCTCAAATCTCTAAGTCACTAGTCACTAATCACCATCAAAACCATCAATCCAAAGAGAAATAGATAGCTAATCATGATTAGGAAGATTAAACAAAACGGAAAATGCAAATCTATATTGAAATCAACCAAGGACTCAAGGTACAAACAAAAACAAAAGAGGAAAGAACTGCCAGATAATAGGATGATCCAAAAATTAGGGATTTTAAGTATTTATAGGAGTCTAAGAACAGTGGCAAAATTGTAAATAAGATGTCTTCAGTCTTGGTTCCATGATCGATGTGGATGACATCGTTCAGGCCTGCTCAATGCAGCTGATCGATGTGCTTCTCTGGTCTTTGACATCGATCAGTCCTTGATCGATGTGCTTGATCAATGTGAAAGTCATGCAGCTCCTGCCCGTTTACATCGGTCAGTCTTTGTCGATGCTGGTGATCGATGTGAGTGATCGATATAAACTTCGTTTCTTTCTGCTCCTTTACATCGATTATGTGGACTTTGCAGTGATCGATGCTAGGCCAAATCTCCATTTTCTTGACTCCTCTTGCTCCTCTTTGATTGGGTGAACTCTCTGGATCATTCCCACAACTTCTTCTTGACTATAATGGCTCCTTAGGTACCTATAAACATCCTTTATGCAAAGAAAATGCAAACTACAACCTAAATACAAGCTAAGTCTAAAAACAGAGAGGAATGGGACAAAAGCAAAGGAAAACATGTAAAAGAGAACTAAAACATGAACTAAATGCAAGCTTATATGATGTAATTATAAGAGATATCAACACCCCCACACTTACCTTTTGCTTGTCCACAAGCAAATATTAAACAAATGGGAAAGTGGGGTTTGAAAGTGGGAGCTCAAAACTAAAGATGCCAATGGAAAAATTGAATCAATGCCCAAGTTATAGGTTCTAAGATGCAAAGAGATTGTTCTACTTCAAAAGCATTTGCCAAACCTATCATAGCCAACAGTGCAGACTAGCTTAACCTACACAAGCATTCAAATCAACCAACTCTTTAACATTCATTAATCAGTAACCAAGGGATAAAGTTTATGCAAATCAAGTGAGCACAATTGATTAGAGGGACATGGTCATGAGATGAAAATAATCTCATTCATATAAGGGCTGAAAGACACAAGGGATCACTCAATGAAATAATTCTTTCTTAGGAAGAATGTGATACAAGAGTTTTGAATCTCTTGGTCAATCACCCATTGTACTACTCAGTTGTAGTATTTGGGTGTTTATCAATCCAATGGGGTTTAGTTGAATAACAGAAGAGTTGCAAGTAGAAAGCTCTAAGTCAAGTGAAACAGAAAGGTTTTTGTTGCTTAAGCAACTGAACTAAAAACCTAAGGTGATCATATACCAAAGAGAACTCAAGAAAGAGCAGTTTAGCAATGATCAAAGAAGCAAACAGAGCAAATAAACAGAGCACTTGACAAAATTCGAAATTCAGTAAAGAGAAGACAAGTCCCTAGATGAGGTTATTGATTTTGGGGGAATTCAAAAGATAAATATGGTTGTTACAAACATCACTGATCTAGCAAACAAGCTATCAATGCTGATTCCAAGACATAGAGTTCACAAACTAGCAAGCTAAGTTCAATCCCTTGACAAATAGCCCTTTGCTAAACATCTTAACAAGAACTATTTCTCATTAGTGCTAAAACATTCAACAAGCATGATAAACCAACTCTATTCAAGTCAAACTACTCCTCAAACAGTCAATCTCTTGAGCTAAGGCCAGTAGAACCTCTATTAAACAATATCAGCATTTCATCAAACACTTGGTGGGCATAAGAGAAAGCATAATTCTAGATTCATGAGATCAAGAAAAATCTAGCTTAAGATCAAACTAATAGAGAGGAATCAATGTTATTAAGCACTAACAAACCTAAGATAAGCTTCTAAATCTCCCTAGTCTACCACATCTAGAACCCCTAATCAAACTACTCACTAAGCAACATGTTTAATATCAAATCACAAAGGGAAAAGTTGATAATCATGATTAAAAGAAGGATTAAGGAAAGATTAAAGGAAAATACAAACTTATATTAAGCAAAGAAAGAAATTGTTTTACAAACTCAAAAAAATCACTCAAGAACAGTAAACTGATAAGACTTGTCCTCAAAATCCTTAAAACATAGTATTATAATGGCAAAATGGTAAATAGAAGCATGTTCGGGCTGGTTCCAATCGGTATCCATGTGACCGTTAGCTTGATCGATAGGCTGGCTATCGGTCTTGAAGATTACCGATAGGGTGACCAGAATACATCTGATATATTTCTATCGGCCACTCCTTGACCGATAGTCTGATAGATAGCTCCCTATCGGTCACTCCTTGACCGAAAGTCTTCGTGCCTTGACTGATAGGATTCTAGAAAACGTCTACCTTGGCTCCTCTTGCTCTATCTTAGCTTAGCTAGCCTTTTGGTTCACTCCCACAGCTCCTCGTTGCTCCTTATAGCTCCATAAGCACCTAAAAACATCCTTGATGCAAAGAAAATGCAAACTATATTCTAATTGCAACTTAAGTCTAAAGAAAAAAGAAAATGGGACTAAAGAGAAAGAAAACATGCAAAAGAAGGCCAAATCATGAATTAAATGCAAGTCTAAATGATGTAAATGTATGAGATATCAACACTCCCACACTTTCCTTTTGCTTGTCCTTAAGCAAATAAGAACAAATGAGACAGTTAGGTTTGAAGGTGGGCATTCAAATCCAAAAGTGCAAAGGTAAAGGGATGGAATCAATGCTTAAGTGCCTAGTTGTGCGATGCAAACACAATCAGCTATACTTCAAAGAACTTATCCTTGCTCATCATATTTCAAAATGATCTCAAATCTCAACTTAGACAAATGCTCAAATCAACCAACTCTTTAACATTCAATTAAGCTCAAAACCCTGAATCATGTTTATGCAAATCAAGTGAAGACATTTGGTTCAAAGGGTAGGTTATGAGATTAAAATGATCTTATTCAAGCAAAGGGTTCACAAACATAAGGGATCACTCAATGAAATGATTCTATCTTAGGCAAAATGCTAAAGGTAAAAGCACACTTATGCATGCAATTCAAAGCTCTCTTCTACCCTTTTACCCAAAGATGAATCCTATCAAATCCTAAAACCCCATAGTGAACCCCTAAGTCTACCCTTTTCCTAAGCTCTACCCTTTCTCCTTCTTCATGGCTGGGGAAACTTCTTATTTTTGCTTGTGTGGCTGCTTCTTTTTGTTAAGTTGGCGCCATTTTCCACCATTGGTGGATTGCCTTGGGTCTGATTTTCTTCTTTTGACCTTTCAAGGCTATGTTGTTGGCGCCTTTCTTCATTGAACACTTAGAGCTTTTTCTTTCCTTTACTTAACCACAATGCTAACTGTTTCTCTTTACTACCATTTCAAACTTTTCCCTCTTCTTTCCAAGCATGAAAACATGAAGTTCAAACCATTAAACTCTACCCTTTTATCCCAAAACTCCTATCCTAGAATCAAGCTCAAAATGCAAACTGATATCTACAAGATAGCTTATCATTGCCAGCCTGATTTCTAACACTTTTTGCCAAGACAAAATTTGAAAATGATATGCAAAGGCCTCACAACTCATGAGATAGTGTTTAAGCTTAAAATAAGGGTTGCCTAAGGGATTGGATTAACTGTCCCATAAGTATGAGGATCAGCTATTTGGATCAACAAGAGTGATAAGAAGGGAAAAGATGATCCAAATATGTATATGGTAGCCATGAATTCACTTTTCTATGCACAAACATGATATTTAAAGATTCATATTAAGGTTCAAGGTGATAGAGTTTATTTTCAAAGAACAAATGCCTTTAGTGTGAGATGAGAAGATCAAATTTAGCAATTCAAGCATGGTTCAGCCTTAACTTCTAGCATTCTCATGATGCATCAAACAATTAACCACTTAAACATTGAAATCATCTTTAAACACTAAGCACTTTACAAGGAAGATTCATCATTATGCCCTATGCAAATGCAATGCAACTTATATGTCAACACTAGACTCAATCATATGATAATGAAATGCAACTATATGATTTTTTTTTGGTTTGCAAAAACATGTAAATTCATTCAAATTTTTAGAATTTTTTTGTGATTTTATATGCCTTAGATGAATGGATGATATGCAGGTTACTCAAGATGAAAAAGATGTAAAACTAAGAAAACAAAACACAAAGTCAAACCCCAAATCTCTCTCCCACACTTAAATTACACAGTCCCTTGTGTAATGAAAGTAATGAGAGAGAGAAGCAACATAATATATTACAAAACTAAAAAAAAATGTAGTGGTATAGACAATGATAAGGATGTGGTACCGTTTAACTTTGGTGATAGGAGTGGTGAGATGATCCAGATGTCTCTGGCTGTGGATACTTGGTAGCTCTCCTCTTGTTCCTCCTCTCCTAGCTTTGTGAAGAGGTTGCTGCTTCTTGTGGTGGAAGAACCCAGCTTGACCATAACGCTTGAGCTTGAGATGAGTTATCTTGAGTATCCCATTGCCATGTTGTCTGGACCACGGAAGAAGGGTAGGCTGGCGCCACCCATGCTGATGGTATATGGGACCTTGGCTCATAAGATGAAGCCCTTGGTTGTGCCCATGTTCCCCATTGATCACTTGGTAGCACTTGGAAGGAGTGTCTTCCTTGGGGATTCCAAACAGCTTCCTCTTCTTCAGTAGGTTCCACTTGTGGCATTGGCTCTTCATGGTGAGAGGCGTACTCATGACTATGGCTTTGATGGGAAGCTCCTCCTGATGTAGCTTTATCCTTCTTGGACTTCCCCTTGACCATCTTCACCAACTTCTTGATGGTCTTGTCTTGCCATTTGCACCATTCTGAAGTTTGTTGATATGCTCATGAGCAAACTTCAGAGAGCTTCTTTCGCTTGGGACCTCATAAGTTTTGAAGTGGAACTGCATAGTGTTGTAGTTCAGCACCTCATTTTCATTAAGCTCTTCTTCTTGGGATTCTTCTTGGCTTTCAGCGCCAGCAGCAGCTTCTCCTTGTACCTCCTCTTCACTGTTTTCTTCACTCTCTTCTTGATCATCTACCTCACTATCTTCTTCTCTCTCTTCTGTGATAGGGCCTCAATGGTAAAGCTTATTTTCACCTGCGCAGAAGCTGATATTGCTCCTCATAGTGATGGATGTAGGATGTGGGTTTGGAAGGAGGAATCTCGCTGGTTCTCTGATGCTCCTCTAAAGGAAGTGACTCTTCCTAATATAATCCAGATCTATCGCAAATGGTTCCAAAGCATCTTCCTCATATTCCTCAAGGTTTACACCACTTGCCATCAGAATGGCTGTCAAAACTCCTCCAATGTGGAGCTGTGGGTTCCTCTCCCTTTTTCCATTGTTTAAGACCCAGCTCCTATAGGATTGGAGCTGCTCCATCAGCATGGTCACATAGCATGGGTATCTGCTTGGCGGCTCTAGAGGTGTTCCATCTTTGCTGGTAACCACAAGTTCATGCATCCCATTGTATATGAAGTCCCTTTCCTTTCCTGTGAGATTTGTTGTTTCCTTTCATGCAAAAATGTGTTTGCAAGAGCCTTGTGAGCATATCTCACTGCAGGATGCTTCAGGTGTTGATTCCTTGTGGCTCCAGCTATGAACTTGCCAGCCTCAATCACGCCCCATAGCATGTCGTGCTGCCTTTGGGTGATTAGGAATTTGTTCCTCTTGTGAGCATAAGACATCAGACCAAGCGCTTGAGAAAGCTTAAAGAAGGTTGTTGTGAATCTTTGCTTGCCAAGCTTGAAAGATATCCACCCATCGCCATTGGAAAGCTCACTCTCTTCATAGCTAACCATCTTGAAAGTGGAGAGGAATTGGTAGGTGAGCTGCTTGTAGGAAAGAAGTGGCTTTCCCATAAAATCACCAAGCCCCATGTGCTCAAATATTGTCTTGCAATCCACATAGATCCCAAGCGCCTTCATCGTGAAGGGACAGGGGTATCTTGTAAGTTTAAAGGTGCATATGTTGAAGTGCTCTATGAGTTCTCTAGCACTTGGCTCCTTGTATGAGGCTTCTTCTTCTACAGCTTTGCCCTTTCCTTTGGGCTTGGCACCTTTGTTTCCAACAGGCTTCTTCCCAGCAGCTTTTGATGACTGCCCATCAGCAACACCTTTGCCCTTATCTCTTGTAGTGTTTGGAGAAGTTGGCGCTTCCTCTTGTGGTGCTTTCCTCTGCTTCCAGCAGCAGTTTTTGTTCTCCCTATGGTACCTACAAGAACAAAGCTTGAAGATGCTATGAGTAAAAGAACAACAGTTGAGAAACCAATGACTAAAAGCTTTAAAAAGATTCTCTCTAAGCTAAAAGAAGTTTAACTAGTATTTAAACAAGATTAAACTTTCAAAGAGCTAAGAGAATTCAAAAGCTAACAGTCATAAACATGCTAGAGTTCATGACAAAATTCAAACATTTATGCATGTGAACCTAGCATGGTGGCTCTAAACAAAGGTAAAGATGATTATGCAAAGTGGTATTAGAACAAGCAAGAATTAGATTTATAAACATTAAACAGCACTTAAACATCCTACTTGCACATATTAATCATATCCACCATGCAAAATCAAAGTAAAACATCTTAAACTAAGCAAATCTAGTTCTTAAAGCTATAGATTCAACAACTTTAAACAAACTCAATGTTTAAGAACAAGAGATGGACAGTTGAGAAAGCAAACCTTTGTGGAGCTTCTGAGCACTTAAGAGAGATAAATGAGAGAAAAAAGAGAAAAAATTTCGTGCTTTAGGTGAGAGAAGTGAGAAAATGAAGTGTGAAGAGAGAAGATGAGCTAGTTAGCTTTTATAAAGGTTAATGGGGAACCAATAGAATCAAGTAGGTGGGAGACAAAAACAAAAGTGCTCAGAAGTGCTGCTGAGTGTCAGGAAGGAGCAAAAAATTTAACTTTAAACCCCCTTGGCTCCAAGCCAAGAGAGGAAATTTTTTTTTAAAATTGAAAGGCTAACCTCGCGGGGATATCAGTCACTTTATGACCGATAGAGTGACCGATAGGGTGCTATCGATCACTTGATGACTGATGGCTCTCCTGCTAAATCCTATCGGTCACATTCTTGACCGATAGAGTGTTCGAAATACATCTGATAGTTTTCTATCGGTCACTATCTGATCGATAGAGTGACTGATATACAACCGATGCATTTCCATCGGTCACTTCCTGATTGATATGGTCACCGATAGCATTCACAGTTTGCACTTCATTTTCCCTATCGCTCATAACTGACCGATAGGTTGACCGATGCATTCTTGGTTCCACAACCATTGATCACTTCATGCCCGATAACATGACCGACAGGTTTTTATCGGTCTGGTCTTGACCAATACAGTGACCGATAGTAGCCAAGATGCACCTATTTTTGTTTCCTCAAGCACTTTATCAAGCCCGAAACCAAACTCCTGCTTCTAAAAACATTAACCAAGCATAAAAATGAACTAAAAAACATAATATATACAAAGGATACCATGGGATTACCTCCCAAGTGTGCTTGTTTAAAGTCACTTAGCTTGACTATGATTACCTCTCTAGTGGAGGTAAGGGTAAGGAGTCTTGGAACTCCACGGTGTCATCTTGCGCCCCTTGACTCTGGTGTTGACTCCATTAAGCTTGGTCTTAGCAAAAGGCATAGTCTTCTCCTCTTGCTGAAACTTAAAGCAAACCTCACCAATCTTTTAGCCACATGGCTGCAAAACCACCTCTCCTTTCTTAGTAACCAACTTGATGTCATTCAAATTCTTGTAACCAACCACTTCAAGGACTTCCTTTTCAGTGGTGTCTTCAAACAACTTTGGAAAACAGCAGCCATCAAAACTCTCTCCTTGGTAGCCCTCAAACTCTTGCCAGTTCTTGTTAACTCCTTTCACTTTGTTAAGCTCCATAGAGAAAGCATGGTCATGCTCTAGCTTGTAGCCATTGCTGTCAAACTTCAGAACCTTATTCTTGGTAAGCCTCAACTCTGTTTTGCAAGCTTTGGCATCAAACACAGCGCCTGCTGATGTTAGAAATGGCCTCCGAAGAATGATTGCATTCTTTATCTGCCCTTTCACATCTAGCACTAAAAATCTGTTGGGATCTTGACTCCTTCTATCATCATGGGCACAACTGTGAGGGCTCCCAAAGGCATCTTCACAGTCCAATCAGCAATAGTGAGAGAAACATTGCTTTGTTGGAACTTAATGTAGCCTAACTCCTTAGAAGTAGAAGCTGGTAACAGATTGATGCTTGCTCCTAGATCACACAAACATCTCTTCAAGGTCTTGCCTCTAAGCTCACAAGGGAGTCTGAAGCAACCTGGATCACCAAGCTTCTTGATGTCCAGCTCCTTGAGTTCTGAAGCTTTAGCCTTGGCTCTCAGTTTCTTAAGCTCCTCTTCCGCATCTGAACCTCTCATGACCATTTGAGTAGCATAGAAGGTTGCCACTCCTTTGTTGTTCTCTAGAGTCTTTACTCTTGCTGTTAACCCATCGAATTTGTTGGTCAACTCCACATGAACTGAATCAATTTTATTATGAACTTCAGCAAACTTTTTGTTCATATCCAAGGTTTTGTTAACCTGATTCTGAAGCACTTGCTGCATCATACTCTTGAGTTCAGGATCTCTGGAGCTGGAGGAAGCTTGAGCTGAAACTAAAGCACTGAAACCTCTAGGATTGTAGGGCGGTCTTGGCTTGAAGTTGTTGTTCCCCTGTTGAAAACCTTGATTGTTATTGTGGGGAACAAAAGGTCTTGGAGCAGCTTGCTGTTGTTGTTGAGGTGGGTACACTTGGTCTTGAGGGTTTGCAACATTGTTGCTTCTGTATGAGAGGTTGGGGTTAGGTCTGTTGTTGCCTTACCCATTGTAGCCTCCTTGGTTACCAAGATAGTTCATCTCCTCAACTTGGCAAGTCTCTTGATCATCAAGCTGAACCATGTGACTAACAAAGTGAACTTCCTTCGTTTCCCTTAGCAGTAGATCAATCTTTTCATGCAGAGCTTTGATCTCTTTCTTGCTAGACTCCAGTTCATCTTTAGCACTCCTTGGGGCTCTCTCAAATTCCTCATTATAATTTCCATAAGACTGAGCTAGAATCTCAAAAAGCTCCAATCCTTCATCCACATCCTTTGATAAGAAGTTCCCATTTGATGCAGTGTCCAAGAGCATTCTTATCTTTGGCAATGCTCCTCTGTAGAGAGTAGAGAGCAGAGACTCTTGTGAGAAGCCATGGTGAGGACACTGCAGTGTGTAACCCTTGAATCTTTCCCAAGCTTCACCAAAGCATTCATTGTTCCTTTGTGCAAACCCTGAGATCTCATTCACTATCCTTGCAGTCCTTGAAGTGGAGAAGAACTTTGCTATGAAGGCTCTCTTGCACTCATCCCAACTAGTGATGCTTCCTTGGGGCAAGTTTTTCTCCCATTTGTGTGCTTTGTCTCCAAGAGTGAAAGGAAACAACCTCAGCTTAAAGCCATCTTCACTCACTCCATTTATCTTTGTAAGGGAGCAAAGTCTTTCAAACTTATCCAAGTGATCTAGAGGGTCATCAAGTGGTAAACCATGGAACGTACTGCCCTGAACCATTGAGATCAATCCAGACTTGATCTCAAAGTTATTATTCTGCACTGCTGGAGGAATGATCCCAGTTCTGTTGTTATAAGCATTTGAGGCGTCACCAGCTCCTATGGGTCTCACTGCTCTTGGAGCTTGAGCTGCTTCTCTAAGTCCCTGCTCACCTTGTAAGCCCTGAACACCTTGCTGACCTTGTAGACCTTGAACACCAGCTGCTCCTTGAGGATCCTGGAACCTCATATCATCTGGTTCCTGATTATTCATCCCTAACCTCTCAAAGTGGGATCTCTCTCTCTCTGTCTTCTTGCTCTCAACTCTCTCTCAAGTTGCAAGATGTTGTTCTGATAAGGTTGCAGATTATCAGTGTCACTAGACCTTAAATGCATGCACCTATAAGAGAGAAACCAAGAGTAGAAACAGAGTTAGTAACCAAATTCAAAAAAATATGATCTTAAAGATTCTACAAACTCTAATGATTCAAACAGAAACCCCGATGGCAACGACGCCAAATTGATACAAGAGTTTTGACTCTCTTGGTCAATCACTCATTGTACTGATCAGTTGTAATATTTGGGTTTTTATCAATCCAATGGGGTTTAGTTGAATAACAGAAGAGTTGCAAGTAGAAAGCTCTAAGTCAAGTAAAACATAAAGGTTTTTGTTGCTTAAACAACTGAACTAACAACCTGAGGTGATCATATACCAAAGAAAACTCAAGAAAGAGCAGTTTAGCAATGATCAAAGAAGCAAACAGGGCAAATAAACAGAGCACTTGACAAAATTCGAAAATTCAATAAAGAAAAGACAAGTCCCTAGATGTGGTTATTGATTTTGCGGTAATTCAAAAGTTAAATAAGGTTGTTACAAACATCATTGATCAAGCGAACAAGCTATCAATGCTGCTTCCTAGACATAAAGTTTACAAACAAGCAAGCTAAGTTCAATCCCTTGACAAATAGCCCTATGCTAAACATCTTAACAAGAACTAATTCTCAGTAGTGCTAAAACATTCAACAAGCATGATAAACCAACTCTATTCAAGTCAAAATACTCCCCAAACAGTCAATCTCTTGAGCTAAGACCAGTAGAACCTCTATTAAACAAGATCAGCATTTCATCAAACACTTGGTGGGCATAAGAGAAAGCCTAATTCTTGATTCAGGAGATCAAGATAAATCTAGCTTAAGAACAGATTAATAGAGAGGAATCAATGTTATTAAGCACTAACAAACCTTAAATAAGCTTCTAAATCTCCCTAATCTACCACATTTAGAAACCCTAATCAAACTACTCACTAAGCAACATGTTTAACATCAAATCACAAAGGGAAAAGATGCTAATCGTGATTAAAAGAAGGATTAAGAAAATATTAAAGGTAAATACAAACTTATATTAAGCAAAGAAAGAAATTGTCTTACAAACCCAGAAAAATCACTCAAGAACAGTAAACAGATAAGACTTGTCCTAAAAAATCCTTAAAACATGGTATTTGATGTTACTGCATATTGCATGCATTTTGCATACTCATTAGTTAGCTTTTCATGCATTTGTATCACATTTTAGGGTAGATTGCATCACTTAGAGTTCTAGAGCATTCTTGCACCAGCATACGCATGTTCCTTGCATTTTGCATCAAATTCAGGTTGTTTCTGGCTGCTTTGGAGTCGTGGAGATTCGTGGACATGTTGAGGCTGATGTAGCAGTTCGTGGGAGCTCGGATATATGCTAAGGATCAGAGATCGAGGAGCAGATCGAGCATGGCCGGTCGATCTAGGAGGTGATCGACCAGAAGATCGAGCCAACCAGGCGATCCAAGGAGAATGATGCTCAATGTAAATCCCCAAACTCTCGGTCAGTTTACATCGATCAATGTGAGTGTCCAATGTTTGCTGTCTGACTCTCGGGTTGGTTGGTTACATCGATCACTCCTGATCGATGTAAGTGATCGATGTGGTCTTGCTCAGTTGACATCGATCTCCACTGCTCAATGCTCCTGATCGATGCTGGCTAGAACAGGCACCAATTCAGCTAACTATTTGCTTAAAACTTCACTTGCTCTTACGATCAAAAGAAAAACACTAACACAAACATAAAATACAAGAATATGTACAAGGATAACATGGGAATACCTCCAAAGTGTGCTTGTTTAACGTTGTTAGCTTGAATTTCCTTAGTTTATCACTCTTGTGGAGGATCTTCAAGGTTGATGTCTACATCATCTCCAAGGGACTTACTTGCCATGTATGACTTCAGCCTGTGCCCATTCACTGTGAAGTCTCCTCCATCCTTGTCAAACAAGGTTACAGCTCCATATGGCAACACCTCCTTGATTTTGAATGGTCCTGATCACCTTGACTTAAGCTTTCCAGGAAACAACTTCAGTCTTGAGTTGAACAATAGCACCTGATCTCCAGCCTTGAAGTCTTTGGGTTTTATCCTCTTGTCATGAAAAGCCTTGGTTCTCTCTTTATAGATCCTGGAGCTGTCAAAAACTTCAAGGCGGTTTCTTCTAACTCATGCAAGTTGATGAGTATCTTCTCCTGACCTGTCTTGATATCAAAATTCAACAGCTTTGTTGCCCACAAGACTTTTTATTCCAGCTCAACAGGCAGATGACAAGCCTTGCCATAAAGGAGTGAGAAGGGAGTTTTACCAATGGGTGTCTTTAAGGCTGTCATGTATGCCCACAAAGCATCATCAAGCTTATTAGACCAATCCTTTCTTGTAGCAACAACTGTCTTCTTTAAGATGGCTTTGATATCTCTGTTAGACACCTCCACTTGACCACTTGTTTGAGGATGGTATGGAGTGGCAACCTTATGCTTAACACCATTCTTCCTTAGCAAACTCCCAAAGACCTTGTTGATGAAGTGACTCCCTCCATCACTTATAACACATCTTGGAACACCAAACCTTGAGAAGATGATTGTCTTGAAAAGCTTCAGCACAACTCTAGCATCATTTGTTGGACTGGCAATGGCTTCAACCGACTTTGAGACATAATCTACAATAACAAGGATGTATTTATTACCATAGGATGAAGGGAAAGATCCCATAAAGTCAATCCCCCACACATCAAACAGATTTACTTCAAGAATAGAGTTTAGAGGCATCTCATCTCTCATGGAGATGCTTCCCTTCCTTTGGCATGCATCACATAAGGAGATGTAAGCCTGGGCGTCCTTGAACAAACTAGGCCACCAAAAACCAGCTTGAAGTACCTTTGAGGCTGTCCTGAAGGTTGCAAAGTGACCCCCATAGGCTGAACCATGGCAATGATGTAGAATTCCTTGAACTTCTTCCTCAGCTATGCATCTTTTGAACAATCCATCATTCCCTCTCTTGTAGAGATAAGGTTTATCCCAATTGTAGTGAGAGACATCTCTTAAGAACTTCATCTTCTGATGTTAGTTAAGATTCAGTGGTATCTGGCCAATAACCAAATAGTTCACAAAGTCAGCATACCTAGGCAGTTTGTTCTCTTCTAAGCTCATCACTTCAGATGTCTTCACTCCTAAAGCATGCAGCTGCTCTTCTGGTAAAGTATCATTGATTGGGACAAAATCATATATCCTCAGTCTTGAAAGATGATCAGCTACACCATTAAATGCCTCTCTTATCCACAATGTACATGCTAAACTTTTGCAAGAGGAGGATCCATCTAAGGAGTCTTGGATTGGTGTCTTTCTTGGCATAGATGTGCCTTAGTGCAACATGATCAATGTAGACTATCACCTTAGACCCCACTAAGTAGCTCTTGAACTTTTCAAATGCAAAGACAACTGCTAGGAGCTCCTTTTCTGTTGTAGCATATCTTGTTTGAGCTTAATCCATTGTTCTGCTGGCATAGTAGATAACATGAAGCTTCTTGTCTACCCTTTGACCAAAACTGCTCCAACTGCATAGTCACTTGCATCACACATGATATCAAAGAGGAGATCCCAATTTGGTGCTTGTACTATGGGCGCACTCACTAAGGCTTCCTTGAGGGTGAGGAAAGCTTGTAAGCAGTCTTCATCAAAGACAAATTCTATCTCCTTGCATAGAAGCCTTGTCAATGGTCTTGTTATCTTTGATAAGTCCTTGATGAATCTCCTATACAAACCAGCATGTCCCAAGAAGCTTCTGATTCCCTTCACTGAATTTGGAGGCTCTAGGTGCATTATAACATCTATCTTGGCCTTGTCCACTTCTATCCCCTTCTCGGGAATCTTGTGACTCAACACTATGCCTTTTTGTACCATGAAATGGCATTTCTCCCAATTCAGAACCAGCTTAGTGTCTTCACATCTCTGTAAAACCTGAGAAAGATTGGACATGGAGACGCCAAAAGAGGATCCATAGACATTAAAGTCATCCATGAATACCTCCACCATCTCTTCAAGTAAGTCAGAAAATCTGGAGGTCATACACCTCTGAAAACTTGATGGGGCATTGCACAGTCCAAATGGCATTCTTCTATAATCAAAAGTGCCATAAGGACATGTGAATGTGGTTTTTTCCTGAAAATTTGGGTGAATTGGGATCTTGAAGAAACCACTATAGCCATCTAAGAAGCAATAGTACTTATGATTTGCTAATCTTTCCAACATTTGGTCTATGAATGGCAAAGGGAAGTGATCTTTCCTAGAAGCAGAATTCAGTTTTCTAAAATCTATGCACATCCTATGACCAGTTATAGATCTAGTGGGTATTAACTCATCATTTTCGCTTTTACCACAGTGATTCCTCCTTTCTTAGGCACCACATGGACTGGTGAGACCCATGTGCTGTCTGAGATAGGATAAATCACACCAGCTTCAAGCAACTTCAAGATTTCTTTTTTTAACTACTTCTTTCAGATTAGGATTCAATCTCCTTTGAGGTTCAACAGAAGTTCTTGTCTCATCCTCTAGATAGATCCTATGAGTGCAGAGGTTAGGAAAAATGCCTTGGATATCATCTAGTGAATACCCAATGGCTCTCCTAAACCTCTTTAACACTTTGACAAGAGCAAGGATCTCATCATCACTGAGGTTATCATTGACAATTACAAGGTAAGTAGAGTTAGAGCCTAAGAAGACATACCTTAGCCCTTTAGGAAGAGGTTTGAGCTCCACCTTGGGTGCTTTGAGCTCACTCCATTCCTCTGCTAAGCTGCTCTGCTCCTTGGCGCCAACTTCATTGCTTGGAGAACCAGCTCGTTGAACTGAGAGCACTTCCTTCCTTGTGTATTCCATCTTATCAAATGGTTCCTCTTCTTCGAAGATATTGTGAGAGTCAAGCATTACCATATAACCCAAGCTTTCCTTATCCAAGTAACCATCTTCCCCATGCACCTTTATCAAAGCCACTTGGAGTTTGTCATCAAAGCACAACTCCTCTTGAAGCTCATCATGCAGCCTTTCTAAGATCTCTATCTTGAACACTTGACCTTCTATAGTACGCTGTTGCATGATCTGCTTGATGTCAAACTTGAGAGACATGTCTTTTCCCAATTGCAACTCAATCTTCCCTTTCTTGACATCTATAACTGCTCCGGTTTTGGCTAAGAAGGGTCTCCATAGTATGAGAGAGTCTTTAGGCTCCTCATCCATCTCTAAGACCACAAAGTCAGTTGGGATCTCCACATTCCCTATTCTGATTGGCACATCCTTAAGTAGTCCCTTGGGAAGTCTCATTGATCTATCAGCCAATACCAAAGAGATTCTACAATCCTTAAATTCAGTGAACCCGAGGCACCTGGCTATATAGTAGAGCATTGAGCTTACACTTGCCCCTAAGTCACAAAAGCATTTCTCAAACAGTAGTGGTCCTATAGAGCAAGGCAAAGTAAAACTTCATGGGTCAGTGATCTTGTTAGGAGTCATCCTTTGTTGTTGAATGATGGCGCTGCACTCATGTGTTGGTACTACCATCCCTTGCAGATCCTTTGTTCTCTCAACAAGAACATCTTTCAAGAATTTCTGATAAGGTGGAACCAAGAGAAAAAAGCATCTAGTAAAGGCATAGTGAGCTTAATCTTCTTCATCTGCTCATCAAAGAGACCTTTATACTTAGCAATGAGTTGCTTCTTGAACCTTCCAGGAATTGGTATTGTGGGCTGATATAGTGGAGGAATGTATCTTGGTTCTTTGACTAACTCCTTAGGTGCTTCTCTTGGTTTCTCCTTAACCACTTCTTTGGCATTGGTGTTCCTTGAACCTTTTTCAGCTTCAACCACTTCATCCTCTTTAGCTTTTTCAGCATCTTTGACCACTACCCCCTCTTCTTGTTCTTCAATGTCCTCATTGGGTTGAGAAGGTACTACCTTTCGAGGAAGTTGTTTCCCACTCCTTAAGGTGACAGATTTGACACTTTCTTGTAGTTGTGAAGAGTGAGATGATTGGGTAAGACTCTCTTGCTTACTTAGTCTCAGATTCAAAGATTCAATACTCCCTTCGATATCAGCTGTCATGCTTTTCTGAACTTCAGCTATATTGCTTTGAATGGCAGCCATACTACTTTGAATTTCTGCAGATTGGAGTTGCTGCATCTGGAGCAGAAGTTGCTTTATGTCTGAATATTGGGAAAGCTGAGAGTTGGTGGTGCCAACTGCTTGAGAAGAAGAGCCTTGATGTTGTTAAATGTGAGGGCCTCCATTGGACTGTTGTTAACAAACATCATAGTCTTGTCTCATTGTTTGCTCCTCTAGGATCTGAACAGATTTGACTTGATGCTCCTTGTAATGGCTATGTGTATCAACAGTTTGAGGAGGTTTGGTGGCTCCATTGAACAACATATCCACCTTTTCTTGCAAAGCCTACATCTTATGCATTGCTGTTTCATACTTCTCTTCAGCTGCCTTTGCATGTTGCACAAATTCATCCACATAATCCCAATTACTGAGCGCCATGTTCTCTACTAAAATACATCCTTCATTAACATCTTTGCCAAGGAAGTAGCCATTACTAGCTGTATAAAAAAAGATTCTTATTTTTCGTAGAACACCTCTATAGAGAGTGGAGAGGAGCATTTCCTTTGTAAAACCGTGATGAGGGCATTGTTGAGTGAAGCCTCTAAATCTTTTCCAAGTATCTCCAAAGCTCTCATTAGACCATTGCTTGAAGTTTGAGATCTCATTCCTGAATTTGGCAGTCCTTGAGGGAGAGAAGAACTTGGTTAAGAAAGCACCTTTTTATTGTTCCCAAGTAGTGATGCTGCCTTGTGTTAAAGACTTTTCCCACATTTGAGATCTATCACCAAGAGAGAATGGGAATAATCTGAGTTTCAAACCATCATCTGAAACTCCACTAAGCTTTTGTCATAGCACAAATCCTCTGAAAGTGATCCAAGTCCTCAAGAGGGTTGACATACTCATATATTTCGCATAATCAGCATGCATTTAGAGTATTTTTTTCATGCATTCATCTTACATTTTAGGCTAGTTTGCACCATTTGTGTCATTTTAGGTTCTAAGAGCACTTTGCACTAGAATTTGCATATTTCTTGCATTCTTGCAGCATATTCAGGTTGTTTTGGACACACTGGAGCTGTGGAGGTTGCGTGGACATGCTAAGGATCGAAGAGGAGCATGTGGACACTTGGAAGAAATCAGCAATTGAGCAAAGGAACCGGGATCGAGGTGCGGATCGAGATAGGCAGGCCGATCTAGGTGAGATCGACCCGAAGATCGAGTTACTCAAGTCATTTCAAGAAGGAGGATCGAGACTAAGATCGACCAAGGTGATCGATCCTGAGTACGGACGTGGACAAATCCATGCAGAACAAGAGCCAGATCGAGACCACGACTCGATCGTCCAAGGATCGAGTAGAAGATCGAAGAAAGTGCTCGATCCATCCAACCAAATCGACCAGAAGATCGAGCAAAGGAAGACGATCCACGAGGAAGATCGAACTAGAGATCGATCACCCAAGTCGATCTCTAGAACCTTATCCAGACAGCTCACTTTTGGCATGTAGTGAGGGGACTATTTTTTCTTGTTGGCCTATTTTGGGCGTAAAAACCCCATCACTTTCATTATGCACACTTGTTGTCTAAGTTTTCTGTTTTTTTTTTGCTTTAGGCTTATCGCCATTGTTGAAGTTTTAAGCTTTCTTAGTTTTGTAAACTCTTAATCTTGCTTAATTTAAGTATTTTCTTTAATCTTTCTTGCTTAATCATGTTTAGCTTTCTTTCCTTTGCATTTTCGTGTGTTTTAGCCATGTGTAGTGAGTAGATTTCCTTGGGTTTAAGGTTGGGGCGATTTAAGGGGTTTAAGGGTTTAAGCTTTGGTCTTTTTCTTGTTCTTAATCTTTTCTCTTCTTGGATATGGGCTCTTAATGCTTAGAGAGTCTTGGGAAAGATCTCAATGATCCCAGGGCTTTTCTTACCTTGACCGGATTCAGAAATCCTTTAAAGCCAAATCTAAGAGACTAGCTCATCCTTTCCCAAACACCATGGATGCTTAGTGAGCTAGTTAAGCCAATATATGAGATCTTTGCTTAATGTTCTTTGACCCATCTTTCCACTAAATGCCATAGGTTAGGAGGAAGGGTTGAGGAAAGGGGTAATACCACACACCATGGATGATCCTAGCTTAAGTTTCTCAAGGTTTAGAGATAGCTCATCTAATGAGTAGATTTATGTTTTCAAACCAAAAGTTTGAATTTTGAACCCTCTTAAACATGAACCTCAACCTTGGATCCTCTTTTAGCATTTTAAAACTCAAATTTATCATTTCTTAGTCATAAAGTTTGCATTTTTAGTCTTAAAAGTCATTGTTCTAAGTTGCTAGAAATTCTCTGTTTTTCCAGCCTTTAGATTTCGATTTTTAGTATTTAGTAGTTTTGCATTTTAAATTCTCAGTCTTCTTCTGGTAGTTGTTAACCCTTAAGAGGGATTTTTAAAATAGTTTTCATAGTCATTTGGTACATGCATTTAGTTTTCATTGAATTTCTCATCTATTTACCCGAATCTGCTTAGCTTTGCATTGCTCTTGCATTCTTAGTGACTTTCATCAACCTAGGCTGGATTGATACCTCTTGCACCATACTACATCATAAACATGTGCATTTGGCTCTGATTTAAACCTGAAAAATTCTGTTTATCAAATGGCGCTGTTGCCAACTTGGGTTTCAGTTGAAATTATTAGGATTTGGAGCTTAGTAGAGACTAAATTTTTATTTTACTTTGGTTACTAATAGCTCTACCTTCATACTTGTGTTTTTAGGTACATGAATTTAAGGTTACAGGTGACAAAAATCTACTACAATCTCTAGACAACATTCATCAACTTGGAAGTGCAAGGCTAAGAAGAGAGAGACAACAAGCACAAGACTTTGAGGAGCTACCAGGTTTTGTTGAGTGTGTGGGTATGGCTGAGCAAGACCAAGTTGAGGGTCAACATCACCACGCGGATGTTGGTAGGGGTAATGGAAACCCCAACCACGCCTCAAGACCACCAAGGATCATCGGTGCTGGTGATGCACCTAACACACATCACAACCGATTTGGCATCACTCCTCCACCGGTGCAAAACAACAACTTCGAGATCAAGCCAGGCTTTATCTCAATGGTGCAGAACAACAAGTTCCATGGGCTTGCAATGGGGGACCCTTTGGAGCATCTTGACGACTTTGAGCAAGTTTGCGGAATGATAATGATCAATGGGATCCCAGAGGACAACTTCAAGCTTAGGCTTTTTCCTTTTTCACTTGGGGATAAAGCAAGGCATTGGGAGAAGACCTTACCTCAGGAGACTATAACATCATGGGCTGATTGCAAGAAGGCGTTTCTATCAAAGTTCTTCTCAAGTACAAGAACAGCTCGGGTAAGGAGTGAAATCAGCGGTTTTACACAAAGGCAGAATGAGACCTTTAGTGAAGCAATGGAGCGGTTCAAAGACTACACTATAGCTTGTCCTCATCACGGCTTCAGTGAGGAGACACTCTTGAGCACCATCTACAGAGGAGCTCTTCCCAAGATTCGAATGCTCTTAGACACGGCAAGTAAAGGCAACTTTCTTGGTCAAAATGTAGAAGGAATGGAGCTCATTGAGAATCTTGCTTTGAGTGATGGGAACTACGCTGAGGACTATGATAAAGCACCAAGAGGGTCTGACCTTGAGGCAAACAAGAAATGGTAGAAGTTTTTATGGATGATTTTTCTGTGTATGGTGCTTCCTTTGGTGGTTGTTTGTCTAATCTTTGCAGGGTTCTCAAGAGATGTGAGGAGACAAACTTGGTGCTTAATTGGGAAAAGTGTCACTTCATGGTGAAGGAAGGCATTGTACTTGGCCACAAGATTTCTGAGAATGGGATTGAGGTTGATAAAGCAATGATAGAGGTCATGATGAGCTTAGAGCCGCCGGTTAATATGAACGGGATAAGGAGTTTCTTGAGTCACGCAGGCTTCTACAGGAGGTTTATCAAGGATTTCTCCAAGATAGCACGTCCTCTTACAAGGCTATTATGCAAAGAAGCCGAGTTCATCTTTGATGAAGAATGCCTTCAAGCCTTTAAGACCATCAAAGAAGCTTTAGTCACCGCACCTATAGTTTAAGCTCCGGACTGGGACCTGCCATTTGAGATCATGTGCGACACGAGTGACTACGCCGTGGGTGCTGTCTTGGGTCAGAGGAAGGATAAGAGTCTGCACGTGATCTACTATGCAAGTCGTACCTTGGATGACACGCAAGTGAAGTATGCTACCACCGAGAAAGAGCTCCTAGCTGTTGTCTTTGCTTTTGAGAAGTTCAGATCTTACTTGGTGGGTTTTAAGGTCATTGTTTACACTGATCACGCCGCCTTGAGGTACATATACTCCAAGAAATACACCAAGCCAAGACTCTTGAGATGGATCCTTCTTTTACAAGAGTTTGATATGGAGATCAATGATAAGAAGGGTATTGAGAATGGTGTAGCTGATCATCAATCAAGGATGAGAGTGAATGATGTGTTACCTTGGATGACTCACTCCCTGGATAGCATCTTATGATGTTCAACACAGTGGTATGTGCAAGGCTATATGAGAAGTTTGAAGGTGTCTTGAGCTTGAAGGAAGAATATTTACCTTGGTATGCGGACATTGTCAACTACTTAGCTTGTGGAGAGGAGCCTACTCACCTAGACCACTACCATAAGAAGAAGTTCATGAGGGACATCTCTCATTACTTTTGGGATGATCCTTATCTCTACAAGAGAGGAGTGGACAGCTTGTACCGAAGGTGTGTCTCAAGAGAAGAAGCAAAAGACATCCTTCTCCATTGCCACGGTTTATCTTATGGAGGGCACATTACATCTTTCAAGATGGCTACAAAGGTTCTACAAACCGGGTTTTGGTGGCCAACACTCTTCAAGGATTCTCATGAGTTTGTTAAGTCGTGTGAAGCATGCCAATGAGCTGGAATCATCACAAAGAGAAATGAGATGCCGCTGGTACCAATATTTGAGGTGGATGTGTTTGATGCTTGGGGAATAGATTTCATGGGGCCGTTTCCATCATCATACGGCAACAAATACATCTTGGTGGCTGTAGACTATGTGTCTAAGTGGGTAGAGGCTATAGCTTCCCCAACTAACGATGCAAAGGTTGTGATCAAGCTCTTCAAGACTATCATCTTTCCAAGATTTGGGGTTCCAAAGGTAGTGATCAGCGATGGGGGCAGCCACTTCATCAACCAAGTCTTTGAAGGTCTTTTGAAGAAGTATGGGATTAAGCACAAGGTAGCTACGCCCTATCACCCCCAAACCAGCGGCTAAGTGGAAGTGTCTAATAGGCAAATCAAGGCTATCCTAGAGAGAACCGCGGGGGTAACTAGAAAGGATTGGGCAAGCAAGCTTGATGAAGCTTTATGGGCGTATAGAACAGCTTTCAAAACTCCCATTGGTACTACTCCTTTCAACCTCCTTTACGGCAAGTCTTGTCACCTCCCTGTGGAGTTAGAGCACAGAGCTATTTGGGCCGTGAAGCAAATGAACTTCAATCTCAAGACGGCACAAGAGAAAAGGCTGATGCAACTCAATGAGCTTGATGAACTAAGGCTGGATCCTTATGAGAGTGCCAAGATCTACAAAGAAAGGACCAAGGCGGTTCATGACAAGAAGCTGGTTCTAAAGGAACTCAAGGAGGGAAGTCTGGTGTTGCTCTACAACTCACGGTTGAAGTTGTTCCCAGGGAAGCTCAAGTCTAGATGGAGCGGACCTTTTGAGATAAAGGAAGTGTTACCGTATGGGGCGGTTACTTTGGTTGGCAAGAGTGGAAAGGCTTTCACGGTGAATGGGCATAGAGTCAAGCCCTACCTGGCGAGTGATTGCAGCAAGGAGAGCACCATGTTGCTTCTCCAAGATCCCCCCCCCCCCCCTGTAGCCTAAACCAAGTAAAGTCAAGCTAGTGACGTAAAACAAGCGCACTTGGGAGGCATTCCTATGTCTATCTTTGTACATATTTCTGCTCTATTTTTTTTTCAATTTTATGCTTTTTAGTTTAAGTGTGTAGGTGAAAGGATAAGGGAACCGAAGATCATGATCTTAAAGTCAAAAAGGGCAAGGAAAGGAGAAGTAGAGGCAAGAGATCGAGTGATAGATCGACCTACCCTGACTCGATCTTTACTAGATCGAGCTAGTGAATCAAGTGAAGTCACTCGATCTAGATTAGATCGAGTGAGTTAGTCGATCATGAGAGGATGACCCACCCATACGTTTGGCTCGAAATGCAAACGGGGTGTGGATCGACTAGTCTCACTCGATCCTCTAACTAGATCGATCAGTTCACTCGAGCAGCCACTCGATCCTCAAACTAGATCGATCAGTTCACTCGATCAGTCACTCGATCCTTGCCAAATCGACCTCAAAATCGATCAAGGAGCTCGATCCTAGGATGCATAGCCACAACCACGTGGAGTCTTGAAACGAGTAGGAGACTCGATCTAAGGCTCGATTCAAATCAAATCGAGCCTCCAATCGAGCAAGCCACTCAATCACGGGCAGAATGAGCATGAGATCGAGATCAAGATCGACCAAATTGACTCAATCTCATGCCGGGGTTGGTTAAATCTTTCCCTCTCTTTTCTCTTTCCCTCCTATTTTAAATTTGAATCTTGGTCAAGACAAGCATCTTTGACCATGAAAGATGTGCCTTGACCAACTTTGTCAGAAACCACTTTCATACATCCATTGTTCTCTTGGTCTTTATAATCACATGCACCCACACTCTGTCTCATTTGTGTTTCGAAACTGTTTTCTAAAGTAAAGAGAGAGTGTGAGTTTGGTTTTAAGGCTAAGAGCGTCTTGCATTCATCTTTTTCAAAGGTATTTTCGAGTTTATTGAATTGCTTGTTTAATTTTTTTTAGAAAATTTCTTTTTATTGGTTTAGGATGAATGTTAGTTGCTAAGGGATTAGGATAATATTTTTTAGTATCTAGATATTACGGAAAATCACTTGATTTGATCTAATCTAAAGATATTTTCTTCTACTATTTAGTGATGAATTTTATAAAATCCCTAAAAATCTTGGATTTATGTTATGAGTTTTCCTCTCCTGCCTTACCTTTCTCTTTAAAATCGCCACCTATACTTATTCTTCTCAGGTACCAATGGCACCAAAGAGAAGCAGAGATGTGGCAACTGCAACACAAGGGGAAGAAACTGAACAAGTGGTTCAGGAGAGGGTTAGATGGACTAAAGAGGAGAAGAAGGCTAAGAAAAGGCTAGAGATGCTCCGGTTTGAACCCACAAAGTTTGCAAGCCCAGACCTCTTGGAGAAGATGGGATTGCTAGAGGATTTTGATTTGCTTCTCAAGGACATGGGGCTTGCGTGCCTTTCAAGAATGGACTGCCCTACCTATCCCGAAGTCACGCTTGACTTTCTCTCAACCTTGAAGTTCTCTTATGAAGATCCAAGCCTTCCAGCTCCCTCCAAGGGTCACGTCACATTCAAGGCCAGGAAGCAAGCTTACCACCTCTCCATCACCGAGCTGTGCCAAGCCTATGATCTGAAAGCTGCAGCTAAGCTTGTGGAATTCCCTCGGTTCGTATCCGCCAATGATCTATGGGACCTGATTTGCAATGACGACTACAAGTGCAATACAGCCAAGATCAAGAAGGTTCGCAACCCTGTGCTGAGATATGCCCTCAAGCTCTTAGCTAACACTTTCAGTGGGAGATCCGTGGCTCCAACGGTTACCAAAAATGACTTGTGCTTCCTCTTCCAAGGGATTAAGAAGGTCCTTTGCGATGCCAAGGAGAATGATGAGCCGATGGAGGATGAACTTGGCAGCGACGTCAACTACGGTTGCATCTTGGCCTCTTCTTTGGTGTGGGTATTGAGGTGTAAAGCGAGCTCAGAACTCATTGGAGGCTTCCTCACACCGCTGTTCACACAAGCCGGAGTTCCTCTTCAGGAGTTTGAGCCTTGAGCAGAGAGAGCCTACATGGACGAGACCTACATGCGCAACACGGATTCCCTAGGTCCGACGCCAGCTCCAGGGTTCTATGCCTACTTGTTCAACAACACTGATAATGAGAAGAAGGTTTTCATCCTACCAAATCCTGATGAGACACACCTAGAGAGCGTCGGCACGATTGAGTTCCTACCGAGCGATGGAGACTGCTTTGCACCCCTTAGACGAGTAGCAGCTCCCCCTCAAATCCCTCGTGCACTTTCAGAGTCGCCACCTTCAGATGCCGTGATGCCAGCGAGCTTCGATCTTCCAAAGCTCGATTATGAGCCGAGAACAAAAGCCGAGAAGTTTCTTGCATCGGTCGCTGAGGTTCAGCGCAAGATCAACAAATGGCAGAGCAAGATGATCAAAAAGCTTGCTAAGAAGACCAAGGACCTGCAAGGAAGCTCATCTGATGCATCTTCAAGTGAGGAGGTCGAGCAACCGGAGAAGAGAAGAAGATCAACCGGAGGTATAGAGATCCGTGAGCCTCAAAGAAGCAACCAAGCTGCACGCCTCTCTCTACACAAAGGAGCAAGCAAGGAGAAGGGCAAGGCGATCACCCACGACACTCCTAGAAAGAGCAGGAAGTCTGGAGCATCCTCAAGCTCCAGCCGTGCCTAGCTCCGAGGTACCACACACAACCTTGTAAATATCATGCATCTTTTTCATTTTTGCTTTGTGTTTTGTCTCCTCTTGAATTTGTTTGCCACTGAGACAGTGTCATTCAAGTTTGGGGGAGAGTGTGTGTTATTTGACATGTTTTATTTGGATCTTATTTTGAGTTATCATACTTGAGCCATCATGCATCATCTAAGGCATAGAAATATACAAAAAAAAATCGTAAAATTTTTAAAAAAATTTCAAAAAAAAATTCATGTAGCTTGCATTGTTAAACATTTTAGGAATGAGTCTAGAATTTTAAACATTTAGGTCGTTTGCATTTGATAAGGAGCAAAAGTTTTTCTTGAAAAGTGTTTTAAGCTCATGAATTGTTTCAAGATCCTAGTTAGTAGTTCTTTGATGCATTGTTCAAACTTTGAAAGTAAGCTCTAACCATATTTGGATCATTTGTTTTGATTTTCGTGGCTTAAGTTGAACATTCATGAATTGAATCCTTTCCTATCAAGTGAGAACCTTAATTTGAATTTCTTGAATTATCATAGATGTGCATTTGAAAAAGTATACATGGATCACTTATACATATTTAGGCTTTCTTTTTCCCTTTTCACCACTCTCTTGTAAGCCTGAATAGAACTCCTCACCTTGACCCTTACCCTCCTTTCAAGCCAATTTCGTGTGTGACATTTTTTGTGAGGCCTTATTTTTGGTCTGAACGTGGCATAAAGTGTTAGGTTTAGGCGACATGATTAAGCTCTCATATGATTGCTAGCTTTGCATTTTGAAGCTAGTTTTAGGTTTCATTTGGGGAGGGGATTCATGGGAGTTGTTTTGTTTTTGTTTGCTGTTTGAAAAGAGTTTGATGTTTGGGGTTTGAACTAAGGGGAATATATGGTTTTAAGTGGTAGGCCTTCTTTTAAAATGAAAGCTCATGTTTGAAAAGAAGATAGCTCTCAAAAAGAAAAGAAAAAAAAAAAAAAGAGATTAATAAAAGAGCCAAAATGGCCAAGCTTAAAAAGAAAAAAAATATTTGAGAAGAGAGCTATCAAAATAAAAAGAAAAGAGCTAAATATGTTTATGGCCTTACCACTAGCCAAAAGGGTTTTAAAATGATGTTTTTATTTGGGTTTTGCTAAACGACCTGCCTTGTAGATATGGGAGGGTGAGTGAGCTTTAAAAAGAAAGAAAAAATGAGAGAGGGTTTTAGGATCATTGTTAGTGTGTATGGGTAGATAAGAGTCTAGTTATGTATGCATCAATTGCCTTTACCTTTAGCATTATGCATAAGTTCATTCTTTTTTTAGATAACCCATTGCTAGATATACCCACTTAAATGAGATCATTTTTGTCTCATAACCTTTGTCCCTAAGCCAAATGTATTCGGTTTTAAAATGCATAAGTGTGATTCATGGTTTGATCTTAATGAATGTTAAAGGTTAGGATTCTTGGATTGTTTGGAATATTAGAGTTATGATTTGAGATTCAACATGTGATGAATATGGCTAAGTTCTTTGGAGTATGAGTTTGTGCATTGCATCTTAGGATTAAGAACTAGGACCATTGAATTGATTCATTTGAAAAACACTTGTCAAGGAATTTGAGCTCCCATTTTTAAAGCCTCTCTTCCTTTCTTGGATTTTGTTTGCTTGAGGGCAAGCAAAAGGCAAGTTTGTGGGAGTTGATATACTCATATATTTTGCATATTCAGCATGCATTTAGAGTAGTTTTTCATGCATTCATCTTATATTTTAGGCTAGTTTGCACCATTTGTCTTATTTTAGGTCTTAAGTGCACTTTGCACTAGCATTTCCATATTTCTTGCATTCTTGCATCATATTCAGGTTGTTTTGGACACACTGGAGCTGTGGAGGTTGTGTGGACATGCTAAGGATCGAAGAGGAGCATGTGGACACTTGGAAGGACTCAACCATTGAGCAAAGGAACCAGGATCGAGGTGCGGATCGAGCTAGGCAGGCCGATCTAGGTGAGATCGACCAGAAGATCGAGTTACTCAAGTCGTTTCAAGAAGGAGGATCGAGACTAAGATCGACCAAGGTGATCGATTGTGAGTACGGACGTGGACTAAGACATGCAGAACGAGAGCCAGATCGAGACCACGACTCGATCGTCCAAGGATCGAGTAGAAGATCGAAGGAAGTGCTCGATCCATCCAATCGAATAGACCAGAAGATCGAGCAAAGGAAGACGATCCACGAGGAAGATCAAACTAGAGATCGATCACCCAAGTCGATCTCTAGAACCTTATCCGGACAGCTCACTTTTGGCATGTAGTGAGGGGACCATTTTTTCTTGTTGGCCTATTTTGGGCATAAAACCCCCATCACTTTTATTATGCACACTTTGTCTCCAAGTTTTCTGTTTTTTTTTGCTTTAGGCTTATCGCCATTGTTGAAGTTTTAAGCTTTCTTATTTTTGTAAACTCTTAATCCTGCTTAATCTAAGTATTTTCTTTAATCTTTCTTGCTTAATCATGTTTAGCTTTCTTTCCTTTGCATTTTCGTGTGTTTTAGCCATGTGTAGTGAGTAGATTTCCTTGGGTTTAAGGTTAGGGCGATTTAAGGGGTTTAAGGGTTTAAGCTTTGGTCTTTTTCTTGTTCTTAATCTTTTCTCTTCTTGGATTTGGGGTCTTAATGCTTAGAGAGTCTTGGAAAATATCTCTATGATCGCAGGGGTTTTCTTACCTTGACCGGATTCAGAAATCCCTTAAAGCCAAATCCAAGAGACTAGCTCATCCTTTCCCAAAGGCCATGGATGCTTAGGGAGCTAGTTAGGCCAATATTTGAGATCTTTGCTTAATGTTATTTGACCCATCTTTCCACTACACGCCATAGGTTAGGAGGAAGGGTTGAGGAAAGGGGTTATACCACACGCCATGGATGATCCTAGCTTAAGTTTCTCAAGGCTTAGAGATAGCTCATCAAATGAGTAGATCTATGCTTTCAAACCAAAAGCTTGAATCTTGAACCCTTTTAAACATTACCCTCAACCTTGGATCCTCTTTCAGCATTTAAAAACTCAAGTTTATCATTTCTTAGTCATAAAGTTTGCATCTTTAGTCTTAAAAGTCATTGTTCTAAGTTGCTAGAAATTCTCTGTTTTTCTGCCTTTAGATCTCGATTTTTAGTATTTAGTAGTTTTGCATTTTAAATTCTCAGTCTTCTTCTAGTAGTTGTTAACCCTTCAGAGGGATTTATAAAATAGTTTTCATAGTCATTTGGTACTTGCATTTAGATTTCATTGAATTTCTCATCTATTTACCCGAATCTGCTTAGCTTTGCATTGCTCTTGCATTCTTAGTGACTTTCATCAACCTAGGCTGGATTGACACCTCTTTCACTATACTACATCATAAACATGTGCATTTGGCTTTGATTTAAACTTGAAAAATCCTGTTTATCAAGGGTCTTGGTTAGGCAATCCAAAGAAGTTCCTCTTATGAATCATAGCAACCAAGCTGCTTTTTATCTCATAGTGGTTGGTCTCCATAGGTGGAAGAATACCATGCCTTGAAGCATAGCTTGAGGGTATACCTGCAGCACCTGTAGGTCTCAATGGTCTTTGAACCGAAGCTCCTTGTAAACCATGTGAACCTTGCTGTCCTTGCAAGCCTTGGATCCCTTGAAGACTTTGTGGACCTTGCAACCTAAAACCAGCAGCATACTGTTGTTCCTCCATGCTTCAACCACTGATTTCTGCTGCAGCAAACCCAAAATCCTTGACCTTGAACCTCAGTTGTAGTAGTAGTCACTTAAGAGCAAGTGTTGTGGTACCTACAAAAGAAATTCTAGACCAAAAGAGAAATCAGTAACCAAAAACGAAAATAAGAAAGCTTGATCTCAAGATCTCTACAAATCCTACTGAACAAAGCATTCCCCTAATTGCAACGGCGCCAAATTGGCCTATCTCAGTCCTCAACCCACATTAGTATTGTAGTATTGAGTTTATCAATCCAAAAGGAGAAGATTGAAGTAGTAGGAATGCAATAGAGCTCCTAATTAAAGCAGATAGAGAAAGTTCAAATGTCTAACAGCCTAAATGATCAAACAGAACTGAACAAACACCAAACTAAGAGTGAACAGCAAGGAAAACAACTAAAATAAAAGCAAAAACAGTGTAAATTCAAAATGAACTAAAACAGAGGAAATACAGGACTTGAGATGGGATAATTGGTGCTAGGGAACTCTCAACTCAACCTATGATGCCTACAAACTCACACAATGCTATTTCTTAAGCATATAATTCATTTATATGACTAATCCAATCTCTTGGCACTAATCTCTTTACTAATCATCAAATCAAGAACTAATTCTCATTAGCGAAATGATAAACAGCAAGCATTAAGACAATATATCAATCCTTTATTGCCAAATAACTACCTAGACAGTCAATCTCTTGAGCGAGGACAAGCAATTCTCTTGCAAAGCAGTTCAGGCATTTCATCAAACACTTGGTGGGCATAAAATGAGCCTAAGATCCTAATCAACTTAGCTAAGGCTAATTAGGCATTAAACAAAGCAATCAAGAAAGGAAATAAAAGAATTAACTCTAACCAACCATAGATCAAGCATCAAATTAACTAAACCTAACCCATCTCAAATCCCTAAGTCACTACTTACTAATCACCATCAAAACCATCAATCAAAAGAGAAATATATAGCTAATAGTGATTAAGAAGATTAAAAAGGAAGGGAAATGCAAATCTATTTTGAAATCAACCAAGGATTCAAGGTACAAAATCAAAACAAAAAAAAGAGGAAAAAACTGCTGAATAATAGGATGATCCCAAAAATTAGGGATTTTAAATATTTATAGGAGTCTAAGCGGAGTTGCAAAATTATAAATAAAATGTCTTCAGTCAGGGTCAACATCGATCATGGGTGCTCGATGTGGATGATGTTAGATTTGTTTGCGGAAGTTTGCAATGAAGAGAGAAAGGAATGAAGAACATGAAGAACAAGAGAAAATGGTTTAAGGAGGATTATTATTCCTTAAGTTAATCTTACAATGGTTCACAAATGTTCTATTTATAGAACCTACAAGATAAGATAACGGCTACAATGGATAGGGACACAAAGTATAAACAAATGGTGTGGTCCTCACGGTGACAATGACATCTCATAATCGTCCAAGAGCTTAAGTAGAACATGTGACCTTATCCTTATTTGCTTCCTCTCTTCCTCTCTTGTGACCGTTGTGATATTTGACTTAGGGAAGCAGAGATTCACTTGCCTTGCACTCCACTCTCATCTCTTTACTTGAATGCCAAGCATGTGTATGGACACCATTCATCCTCCTACTTTGATACTCCCCCTCAAGCTTTAACCATGGTGAATGGTTAGAGCTTGGAGCCATGAAGGATCACCTCATTAAAAACCTCAGTGTAGAAAACCTCATGGGACAAAACTACATTGAGGGAAAAAGAGTGTGATCTTCCACGGCTAGGTGAGCTCAAGCTGAGATATCAACGAGTCCCATCCTAGAGTGGATGAACTCGCTTGTCTTCTGGTTGACTGCCTTGGTGAAGATGTCAGCTAGCTGATCTGAGCTCTTGGTGTAGCATGGGAGAATGACTCCAAGTTGCACTTGCTCCCTGACTTTATGACAATCCACCTCTATATGCTTGGTCCTTTCATGGAAGACCGAGTTTGATGCTATATGCATAGCCGCCTGATTATCACAATGCATTGTGATCGGTGTGTTTGTCTCTCGCCCGAGGTCTTTGAGGAGGTTTCTTAGCCACATTAGCTCGGTTGTTAGCCTTCTCATAGCTCGGTATTCAGCTTCAGCACTAGAGCATGCTACCACATTTTGCTTCTTGCTCTTCCATGTGACTAGATTCCCTCCAATGAATGTGCAATAGCCAGTAGTGGATCTTCTGTCTACACGGTCTCCTGCCCAATCTGCATCACAGTATCCCACTAGCTCTGAGCTTCCATTGCACCCCATCCAAATGCCATGACCAATCGTTCCTTGAACATAGCTGAGGATGCGCTTGACCATGCTCCAATGATACATCTTTGGAGCTTTCATGTATTGGCTAACCTGATTCACAGCAAAACACAAGTCAGGTCTAGTTATTGTAAGATAGATTAGCTTACCAACCATCCTGCGATATTGTGTGACATTTTCAAAGGGTTCATCCTCTAGCTCCCCCTTTCGGTCCATTTTGTAGCTATCTTCAAGAGGGGTTTTAGCTACTTTATCTCCAAGGTTTCCTGTTTCACTCAACATATCAAGCATATATTTTCTTTGTGAGAGAAACAAGCCTTCTTTAGATCTACAAACTTCAATACCTAAGAAGTATTTTAGTTCACCTAGATCTTTAATATCAAAAACAGTCTTTAAATAGTCTTCAGTAGCTTGAATGTTTACCTTGTCATTCCCAGAGATGATTATATCATCTACATAAATGAGAATGACTACTATACCTTCTTGGCTGGTGAGAGTGAATAAGGTGTGATCAGCTTCTGAGCGGCTAAATCCCCTATCAAACAGAACTCTACTTAGCCGGTGGTACCAAGCTCTTGGTGATTGCTTAAGACCGTATATAGCCTTTCTCAGCCTTAGCACTTTGCCACGAGTGATGTCCTCTTCCACTCCTGGTGGTGGAGTCATATAGACTTCCTCTTCGAGCTCTCCTTGCAGGAATGCATTCTTCACATCCATTTGCCAAAGATCCCATTCTAGATTTACTGCAAGTGAGATGACAACTCTAACCGTGTGAAGCTTAGCCACTGGTGCAAAGGTGTCTCCATAGTCTTCTCCATAAGTCTGAGTGAAGCCCATAGCAACTAGCCGAGCCTTATACCTTTCTATTTCCCCATTGCTTTTGTATTTGATAGTGAAGACCCATCTTGAGCTCACGGTTTTCTTCCCTTTGGGCAATGTAGCCTCATCCCAAGTGTGATTCTTTTCCATAGCACCCCTTTCCTCACTGATTGCATTCCGCCATACCTCATACTCTACTGCTTCTTCGTAAGATCTAGGTACCTGACCTTGTTCCAATGCTACTAGGAAGGCTTGGTGCTCCTTTGGAAACTGAGCGAAAGAGCAAGTTACTTGAGTAGGATGAGCTACTGCATTGCCGTTGTAGTACACTATGGTGTTAACCCAATTTGATGGATCCTGCCTTTCCCTAGTGCTTCTCCTTAGGGCTGCTGGAGCAGGAGCTGGAGCCGGAGCTTGTTCTGCTTGTTGTTGTAGGCGCTCTAAGCATTGACTCCTTCTTAGCGGTACAACGTGAGGAGAGGATCTAGGATGTTTCGGAGACTGAACTGGTGTGGGGCTTTCCAAGTTTGCTTCTGCTTCTGCTTGATCATGAGCATTATCTTGGGTCTCCAAGTTTTCTTGTTCCTCATTTCCCCCCTCAGGATCAACAGCAGGAGCACTAGTAGGTGTAGTGACCCCAAGGTGGTCTAGGATGAGCCGTAAGCTAGTTGCCCTATCAGAGGTAGAGGTAGATAGCCCTTGTAGGTCCTCCCACTGTTGTTTGGCATAGAAGCTTTCTGACTCTAAGAACTTGACATCACGAGAGACTATGACCCGGCGTGTATCATGGTTGTAGCATTTGTACCCCTTTTGGGTAGTAGAGTAGCCAATGAACATACATCTCATGCTTTTAGCTTCCAGTTTTGTTCTATGATCCCCTGGAATAAAGGCGAAACACACACAACCAAACACTCGTAAGTGATCAAGAGAGGGTTTAGTTGAGTTGAGTACCTCATAAGGTGAGGAGTCATGGAGAACTTTGGTAGGGATTCGGTTGATCAAGTAGCAAGCTGTAAGAACAGCATCGCCCCAAAACCGCTTTGGTACATTATGTTGAAACATCATGGATCTCGCCACCTCCATTAGATGTCTGTTTTTCCTCTCAGCTACACCATTCTGTTGAGGCGTGTAAGGGCAGCTAGTTTGATGAATGATTCCATGTGAGGTGAGATGTTCTCTGAAAACGTTGCTTGTGTATTCGCCTCCATTATCTGATCTAAAGATCTTAATCTTGGCATTAAAATGGTTAGTGATATGATTTTGAAAATTTTTAAATGCCTCAAAGACTCTATCCTTGGATGGAAGGAGAGTTACCCAAGTATACTTAGATTTTTCATCTATAAAAGTGACAAAATATTTGTTTTGATCTCTAGATTCACATGGTGATGACCAAACATCTGAATGCACTAAATCAAAACATTTTTCATAGATAGTAGATGACTTGGGAAACACAGTCCTACAATTTTTTCCTAAGATACAAGCCTCACATTCATCATTTTTAAAACTAACTTTAGGTAATAAAAGACTCAATGCACGAGCATGAGGATGACCTAATCTAGCATGCCAAATTGCATTATTAGCAGAAGCTACAACATTATTGGAAGATAAAAACTTAGTGTCTTCAAGAACATAGAGATCATCCTTAGTAGTCCCTTTTCCAAGCATTCTGTTGGTTTTAATATCCTGAAAAACACACATCATTAGGTCCAAATATAGCAATACAATCTAAATCAGTTGTAGCTTTCTTAACAGATAACAAATTAGAGGTAAAGGTTGGCATATAAAATGCTTTAGATGATCTATCAAAGAGTTTTAAATCTCCTATGCCTTTAATAGGCACCTTTTCTCCATTAGCAATCTCAACATTTCCTACTGTTGGCTTTAGATTACTAATCAGATTTAAGTCACTGATCATATGATGTGAGGCGCTTGAATCTACAATCAATGGTTTAGTCCTAAGAGTATATGAAGAACTATAAGAGTTACCATAGTGCTTCATTACATGAAAGGAGGTACCAAGAGTGTTACCAGATTCCTTAAGCGCTTTAATCAGTGCATCTAGATCTGATTTTGTCACGAATTGAGAGGAGTTAGCTGCTCCTTCTTCTCCAGCGGTTGTCTTAGATGATTCGCCTTTATGAGTGGTGTTCTCGGCGGCATAGCTAGCCTTTCCTTCCTTCCACTTGCTAGGCTTGAGATGTGGGTGAAGGATCCAGCACTTGTCTTTAACATGCCCCTTTTTCTTGCAATGCTCGCAGAATGAGCTCCTCCGTTCTTCAAACTGGTAAGCACCCTTGTTGGCTGAAACAAGTTCCCCTTTTCCTCCAAATAGGCCGAGTGATCCTTGCTCCTTTTGGATTTGAGAACACACTTCTTCAAGGGTTGGCAACCGTTCTGCTCTAAGGAGGTGCTTGATGAGGTCATTATAAGTTGAGCTGAGGGTCATGAGCAAGCCAAAGACTTTGTCTTGCTCTCTTCTGTCGTTCAGGACTTGAGGGTCAACTGTGCTTGGCCTTAGCATCTCCAGTTCTGCCCATAGTGCTCTGAATCTTCCAAAATGCTTAGTAAACTCCATATCTTCTTGCCTTAGCTCATTGATAGCCTTCTTGACTTCAAATACACGGCTGAGATTGGAGATGTTGCCGAATACTTGCTTCAGAGTCTCCCATAGCTCTTTGGCGGTTTCACAGTATGAGTAAGCCTCCAAGATTTCATTGCTAAGGGAGCTTTGTAGGAGAGCAAAAACGGTCTGATCTTCCTTGTACCATTGGGTCTCTTCGGCTGGGACAATGACAGCTCCGGCGGCTGGTGGTGCTGCTATAGGAGCGTTGCTTGACACATGACTCCAAAGACCTCTTCCACACAAGGCGGTTCTTGTGGTTCTTGACCACAGCAAGTAGTTAACCCCTTTGAGGGTCACTGGTAACGCCAATGGCTTGTTGTTCTCCAAGGCCATGTTTTAGATACTATGGACCGTTGGGCAAAGCAAAGGACCGTTGGGTAAACGGTTTTAGATGGTAAATTATAGGTGATTAGAAGGTGAGCGAATGGGAGTATGGTGGAATGAGAGTGTTTTAGGTGGTTTAGAGGATGTTTAGGAGTGATTTAAAGTAAAAGAGGAGTGATTAAGGGTTATGGACCGTTGGGTAAAGATTAAGAATTTTCTGGAGTTTTAAGAGAGTAATAACGAAGAGATGGAATCGAGAAAAGAGTGATGAGAATCAAAAGGTTGTAGTCCAAAGATCTACAAACCGCTCCGATACCATGTTAGATTTGTTTGCGGAAGTTTGCAATGAAGAGAGAAAGGAATGAAGAACATGAAGAACAAGAGAAAATGGTTTAAGGAGGATTATTATTCCTTAAGTTAATCTTACAATGGTTCACAAATGTTCTATTTATAGAACCTACAAGATAAGATAACGGCTACAATGGATAGGGACACAAAGTATAAACAAATGGTGTGGTCCTCACGGTGACAATGACATCTCATAATCGTCCAAGAGCTTAAGTAGAACATGTGACCTTATCCTTATTTGCTTCCTCTCTTCCTCTCTTGTGACCGTTGTGATATTTGACTTAGGGAAGCAGAGATTCACTTGCCTTGCACTCCACTCTCATCTCTTTACTTGAATGCCAAGCATGTGTACGGACACCATTCATCCTCCTACTTTGATAGATGACATCGATCAGCTCTGCTCGATGTAGCTGATCGATGTGCTTCTCTGGTCCTTGACATCGATCCGTCCTTGATCGATGTGCTTGATCTATGTGAAAGTCTTGCAGCTCCTGCCTGTTTACATCGGCCAGTCTTGGTCGATGCTGGTGATCGATGTAAGTGTCATGTGGCTCAACATCGACCACCCATGATTGATGTGAGTGATCGATGTAAACTGTGTTTCTTTCTACTCCTTTACAATGATCGATGTGGACTTTGCAGTGATCGATGCTAGGACAAATCTCCATTTTCTTGACTACTCTTGCTCCTCTTCGATTGGGTGAACTCTCTAGCTCATTCCCACAATTTCTTCTTGACTTTAATGGCTTCTTAGGTACTTATAAACATCTCTTATGCAATGAAAATGCAAACTACAACCGAAATGCAAGCTAAGTCTAAAAACAGAGAGGAATGGGACAAAAGCAAAGGAAAACCTGTAACAAAGGACTAAAACTTGAAGTAAATGCAAGCTTATATGAGATAATTATGAGAGATATCAAAAAAAAGAATTGAGTAACTGAGCTTGAAATAGTCATGTAAGACTCATAATAGTTCAAGAAGAAGCGTATATTACTTGTTTATTATTCCATAGAAGAGATCCTAAATGATGATATGAATCTTGTCCAATAGCCAAAAATGGGGAAAACAGACTTATGATTAATCATACAAAGAAATGGAGGACTATGCTTTAAATAGTCATGTCGGACTTATAATAGTTCAAGGAGAAGCGGTTATTACTTGTATTTTATTCCATAGAAAAGATCTGAAATGAAGATCTGAAACTAGTGTAATAACTTAAAATCGGGAAAACAAAATTCGGTTCAATCTTACAAAGAAAATAGAGTACATAGGCTTTCATATATTCATGTGGGACTCATAATAGTTCAAGGAGAAGCGTCTATTATTTGTTTCTCATTCCGTAGAGAAGATCCCACACGAAGATCTGAAACTGGTCTAATAGCCGAAAATGGGGAAACCAGTCTTTTAATGAATCATACAAACAAAATGGAGTAACTAGACTATAAATAGTTATGTGGGACTCATAATAATTTATGGAGAAGCGTTTGTTACTTGTTTCTCATTCCGTAGAAGAAAACCCAAATGAAGAACCGAGTCTAATAGCTGAAAATGGGGAAAACAGACTTCTGATGAATCTTACAAAGATAATGGTGGAACTACGCTTGAAAGTCTGAATGAAGATCCGAAATTGGCCTAATAGCTGAAAATGGGAAAAACAGACTTCTCATGAATCAAAGAAAATGGGGTAACTAGGGTTTAAATAGTCATATCGGACTCATAATATTTCAAAGAGAAGCGTTGATTACTTGTTTTTCATTACATATAAGACAACCCAAATGAAGAGATCTGAAACAAGTCTAATAGGGGATAATGGATAAAAGACACTGATGATGAATCATACAATCAAAATGGAGTAACTAGGCTTGAAATAGTCATGTGGGACTCGTAATAGTTTAAGAAGAAGCGTATATTACTTGTTTATTATTGCATAGAAGACATCCCAAATGATGATTCGAATCTTGTCTATTAAATGAAACAGACTTATGATGAATGATACAAAGAAAATGGAGGACTAGGCTTGAAATAGTCATGTCAGACTCATAATAGTTAAAGGAGAAGCGTATATTACTTGTATCTCATTCCATTGAAGAGATCCGAAATGAAGATCTGAAACTGGTCTAATAGCCGAAAATGGGGAGAACATACTTTCGATGAATCATATAATCAAACTGGACTAAAAAGATAAGAAATGGTCATGTGGGACTCATAATAATGTAAGGAGAAGCGTCTATTACTTGTTTTCCATTTCGTAGAAGAGAACCCAGATGAAGATCTGAAACTGGTCTAATAGCCGAAAATGGGGAAAACAGACTTATGATGAATCATGCAATGAAAATGAAGGACTATGCTTGAAATAGTAATGTGGAACTTATATTAATTAAAGGAGAAGCCTTTATTAATTATATCCTACTCCGTAGAAGAGATCTCAAAAGAACATCCGAAACTCGTCCAATACCCGGAAACAGGTAACTAGGCTTGAAATAGTCATATGAGACTTGGAATAGTTCCCGGAGAAGGGGCTATTACTTATATATCATTCCATAGAGGAGTACCCAAATGAAGATCCGAAACTGGTCTAAGAGCCGAAAACGCAGAAAACAGACTTCTCATGAATCATACAAAGAAAATGGAGTAACTAGGCTTGAAATAGCCATGTGGGACTCATTATATTTCAAGGAGAAGTGTCTATTACTTGTTTCTCATTACATAAAAGACAACCGAAATGAAGATTCAAAACTGGTTTAATAGGAGAAAATGGTAAAAGACACTTCTGATGAATCATGCAAACAATATGGAGTAACTAGGCTTAAAATAGTCATGTGGGACTCATTATATTTCAAGGAGAAGTGTCTATTACTTGTTTCTCATTACATATAAGAGATCCAAATGATGATCCGAATCTTGTCCATTAGGCAAAAATGGGGATATGATGAATCATACAAAGAAAATGGAGGAATAGGCTTCAAATACTCATGTGTGACTAATAATAGTTCAAAGAGAAGCGTCTATTACTTGTATCTCATTCCATTGAAGAGATCCAAAATGAAGATCTGTAACTACTCGAATAGCCGAAAATCGGAAAAACAAACTTCTCATCAATCTTACAATGAAAATGGAGTATATAGGCTTTGAAAAAGTCATGTGGGACTTGTAATAGTTCAAGGAGAAGCATCTATTATTTGTTTCTCTTTCCGTAGAATAGATCCCAAATGAAGATCCAAAACTGGTCTAACAGCCAAAAATGGGGAGAACATACTTTCGATGAATCATACAATCAAAATGGACTAACTAGATAAGAAATAGTCATGTGGGACTCCTAATAATTTTTGGAGAAGCGTCTATTACTTGTATCTCACTCCGTAGAAAAGATCCCAAAAGAACATCCGAAATACGTCCAATACCCAAAAATGGGTAAAACAGACAGCTGATGCAACAGCTATTGACGGGTCAAGCCAACACCACTATAGAGCTGCATAAAACGTTTGCTGAAGTACACAACAAGATAGACGGCATTACTTGTTACCTGAATGGCAAGTTAGATGCTCTGAACCAAATAGTCAAGTCTCTAGAAAGCAATGGAGCTTCATCTTCAAAACCTCAGAATCAATTACTAGGAAAGAGTGATGCAAATCCTAAGGAATTCTGCCACTTGCTTGCTGAAGAGGATGAAGAGTTTGATGATGAAGATGCTTCATTGGAAGACCTTGGCATTATGCTTCAAGAGATGCAGTTAGATGTGGACATGTTAAAGGCTGAGTGTGGGGGGAATTTCATCAACGCCACCATTGATGATCAAAAAGTTGTTGATATTGTAGAGAAGTTCCTCCAATGGCTAGAAGAAAGCTTGAACAGAGAAGAAGAGCAAGAAAGAGCCACAAAAGAGGCTGCTGAGAAGGAAGAGGCTGAGAAAGCCTTACTTACTCCAGAAGAAGAAGCCAAACCAGAGCTCAGTGAAGCTGATAAAGAGATTGTAGAGACATACCGTGCTTTGATGGTCTTGGCTAGAGAAAGTCCTGAAGACTTCAAGGAATTGTATGATCGCCAAGTGGGCAGCTTCTCAAGCAGCAATGAGAAGGGTAAAGCTCGTGAACTTCAAGCTTATAAACCACCAATCCATTACCCCATGATGCACTTTAAAAAGGCTCAGATGTCAGTCTATTCAAAGTTGAGGAAAGACATACAAGGCCGTGGAATAAAGCTTTCGCATGGCACCACTTTGCTTGAAGTGAAGGATCAAATCAGGTTCCTCAAAGAAGTCTTTGACAAGCCGGAAGTAGTGGAGCCAATTCTAAAGAATGTGGGGGCTAGTCTAAGGAGAAACAAGGAGCTGAAGACTTTGAAAAAACTTCCCAATCCAGGAAAGTTTTTCATCACTTGTGAGCTTGAGATGCTAGACAATGTTGGAGCTTTGTGTGATTCAGGTTCAATAGTGTATGTCATGTCTCTCCACTTAAGCCAAACTTTGGGAATCAAAGAGTTAAAGCCCTGCAAAGCCTCTATCACTTTTCTGGATAACACCTCGACAAGACCCTTGGGCATGGTATAGGATTTCCCTTTGAAGATTGGGAATTGCTTGGTGCCAACAGATTTTGTGGTTATGGAGAAGACATATTCAAGAGAGGTGCCACTTCTTCTAGGAACACCATTCTTAGCAACAGCAGGAGCTCAAGTAGACTTCAAGAGAAGCTCTGTGATTTGAAGAATGTTGATGAGTTTAAAATCTACAAGGTTGTCTCTCCTTCCATAGCTTTTTGTGGAACAATGATTGAAGAAGGGAGTGAGCAACAGCAACTTCCAGAGCGTGTGGAGCATGCTATGATCTTCAAAATGAGTATGTTGATGAGAGACACTCTCCCTGATGAGCCAGAGCAGAAGCATGACACTGAGTTAAAGCTTGGAGATAGTTTGAAAGAGGATGAAGGCTTGATCACCAAAGAAGTGAAGCCTTTGATCACACCAACTGTCAAGAAGAGGAGAAACAGGAAGACAGCGCGTGAGAAGAAGAAACTGATGTCAGTGGGCACTTGGGTTTACCAGAAGAAAGAGGAAGGAACACCAGCTCCATCAACCTCTTATCACTAGTCCTTAAACCGTCAAAGTCAAGCTTAGTGACTTAAAACAAGCTCACTTGGGAGGTAATCCCATGACTATCCTTGTAAATATATGCTGTCTTTTATTACTAATGTCTTTATTTAGTGTTTCAGAAGTCAGAGAACAGGTCCATGGATGTGTAGAATGGTTTAAAGGCCAATGAAAGAGAACTCTATTTTCATATCGAGGTACCATATCGAGCAGAACATCTGTCATTGATGCTCGATACAGCTTATCTCGAGGAAGGAACAGTCCGTACACCGAGCAGATTGCACGATGGAGATCCCATCGAGGTGTAGCATCGAGCAGAACACCAAAAGCCCTGCTCAATGTGATCTCCTGAAGCCCCAGTCCATACACCGAGGAGAGTGGACCGTACATCGACCAAGACGCATGGTGGAGATCACATCGAGGTGTAGCATCGAGCAAAACACCAAAAGCCTTGCTCAATGGGATCACCAGTCTGTACATCGAGAAGCTATAGCCCGTACAACGACCAGATTGCTCGATGGAGTCACTGATAAGAGGAATTTTTACAGTTCTAAATATCAATCTTGAAGCCTCTTAGTGTTGCTGTAGTACTTTAGGTATCAATCCAGCTTAGGTGAGAAAGATACTAGGAATGCAAGAGCCAAGTAAAGCTAAGTCAAATTCGAGTAAATGGAAGAGAAATTTAATAAAAAACTAAATGTAATGCGAAATGTGCAAGAAAACAATTTCAAAATCCCCTCTTAAGGGTTAACAACTAGTAGAAGAAAAATAGGAATTTAAAGTGCAAGACTACTGATTTTGAAAATTTGAAATCTAAAAACAGGCAAATAAGGCTATTTCTAGCAACCTAAAGGAGCAAACTTTAAATTTAAAGGAAAAAGCTTTTGAAATTACTTAAGGATGATGTTCATGCTTAGGGAAGTTTAAGGTTCGATCTTGGTTTGCAAAAAGTAAATCTACACATTTCTAGATATGATATCCTTAAGCCTAAGAAGCAATCTTTCCATGGTTTATGGATAAGATAAGGTCCTCTCATCATTCATCCTCTCCAAACCCATGGCTTGTGGTAAAAAAAGATGGTTGATGGAGCTGAAGCACGGATCTTAACATGGCCTAACTAGCCCTTACTTGCCACTATCGTGGTCTTTAAGGCATAATAGTCTCTTGGTTTGGACATAAGAGATTTCCTAAGTTCTTATGAGATAAGGAAATCTCTTGGATCATGAAGCCTCTCTCAAGGTCTTTAAGCATTTGATACTCCAAACCAAGAAAGGATAAAGTTAAGAACAAGTAAATACCAAGATCTAACCATTAAAACCTTCCTAATCACCTCATCCTTAAATCCTAAAGAACTACTCTATTATCATTTTCGAACCCCTCTTAATCATGAGATAAGAGGAGTTAAACATGATTGAGATAACAAGAAAGAAAGATTACAGCTTAAAGAGAAGTTCTAAAAATCAAAATCCAAGTTTTTACAAAAGATAAAGCTTGAAAATGGATAATGATGTTTCAATGGTGATCCATAAAACCCAAAAATAGGGAAGGAGGCTGTGAAAATCGTGGATCCCCTCAAAATCTAGGTCAATAGTGTTCATAAAGGGCCACACAAATGGTCCCCTCACTAAAAGATAAAGTGTGAGCTATCCAAGGAAGGATGCAAAAATCTGGACTGAAAATCGACCCACCTGGTCGATCTGGTGGTCGATCTTTGATAAACGTTTTCTAGCGAGGGTTATGATGCAGAGAGGTTATCAAACTCGAATGCAAGCAATGTTGTAGTACAGCAAGCAAGAGAGAGTCAATCCATTTCTAGGAGATAGAGAATGCACAGAGAATGCAAGGACTAAAGCAAATCTAAGCAAAATGAGACAGTTTATGAGAAAATATCTAAGAACTAGATGCAGCAACCTAAACAGAATGAAACCTATTTTAAAAATACTAGAAAGGAAGCAACTACCACGAAAAATAAACGGATTAATTAAAGGAAAGAGCTTCGAATTATTAAAATTCGACTAGTGGATCGACCACGAGATCGACCACTAGATCGAGCAGTAACAATCGATCTCGTCTAAAAATGTAAAAGCAGTAAAGCTAATGACCAGGATGCTATCAGATAACAAGCGAAAGATGAGAATAGACGTAAAGATGCTAAAAGAAAGGGCCTAGGGTTGAGATTCATGTAAAGGGGATTCAAAGGTTCGACCTTGGTTTTAAAACTTTAGATCGACTCACTTGGTGAGGATCTCTAAGCCTTGAAAACAAAACAAGATCTATCTGTGGCTTTTGGTATATATCACTCTCTCATCTTCTCCTCCAAACCCATGGCTTTTGGTGGAAAGAGAGGTCGAAAGGCAAGGAAAACAGATTTCAAGTAAATGGCTTAACTAGTCCCCCAAACTTCCATGGCTTTTGGGAAGGGGTAACTAGTCTCTAAGGTGTGATCTTCCGAGATTCCTAGATCCTGTCAAGGTAAGGAACCTCTCGGATCATGAAGCTCTTGGCGTGAGAGTCTTCAAGCATTAAGATCTCAACACCTTAGAAGAGATAGCCTTTGAAAACATTTAGAAAAACAAACCAAGATCGAAACCCTTTTGACCCCTTAATCCTCTCAACCCCGAACCCAAAGGAAACTACTCGCTACACATAGAGTAAATCAAGCAAAGCATATGAAACGAGACGATGAACATGAAAGGAAAACTGGATTAAACGATAATGATTCGAATACAAAAGCTTAAGAGAAAAACGAGTTTCAACGATGGTGTTCTTTACGAAAACGAGAGAAAAAACATAAGGAAAAAGATAAGGATCTAAAAAGTTATCGAAAACGGACATCGCCGCCTTGCCTAAAATGCCCAAACAAGCCAACGGTCCCCCCTTCGCTAGCAGCCAAAAACAGTTGAAAGGACAGAAATCGACTCCAAGATCGAGTGGTTCTCTCGATCATATCTGGGCATCGTGTCTTCGGCTCGATCTGGGTCTCGATCATCATCGGCGAATCGAGTGTTGCATTCGATCTCGGTATCGATCTTCGGCTGGATCGAGTGGTGTACTCGATCTGACTCTCGCTCTGCATGGCGTCATTTACGTCCGTACCGATTGATCGATTGCTTCACTCGATCTTTGTCTTGATCATTCTCCTTGGATCGCATGGTTGGCTCGATCTTCTGGTCGATCAACTTCTAGATCGACCGGCCATGCTCGATCTGCTCCTCGATCTCTGGTCCTTAGCATATTTCCGAGCTCCCACGAACTGCTACATCAGTTTCAACACGTCCACGAACCTCCACGACTCCAAAGCAGCCAGAAACAACCTGAATGTGATGCAAAATGCAAGGAAAATGCGTATGCTGATGCAAGAATGCTCTAGAACCCTAAGTGATGCAATCTAACCTAAAACGTGATACAAATGCATGAAAAGCTAACTAATGAGTATGCAAAATGTATGCAATATGCAATGACATCAATCTTGTCCTGAATCGATTGGCCGGCTCGATCTTCTGGTCGATCTAAGCTGAATCGAGTGACCTTGATCGATCTAAGGGTCGATCTCAGGCTGAAACCAGTGGTCTTGGTCGATCTAAGGGTCGATCTCAGGCAGAAACGACTTGGATGGTCGATCTGAGGCTCGATCTCAGCCTAATTCTTTTTGGCCGAACTATTTCTTGACTCCCAGCAACTCCTAAGCACTTCTTTTGACTCCTTGTCCATGCTCAGCATCCAACACAGCTCCATGTAGACCATATTACCTAAAAACAATGCATATATGCAAGAAATATGCAAATGCGAATGCAAACATGTCTAAAACCTAAAATGGAGCAAAAGTTACAAATAAAATAAATATGAATGCAATATGAATGCAAAATCTATCCTAAATGAGTGCTAAAATATGCTAAATTATGAGTTTATCAACTACCCTAAACTTGCCTTTTTGCTTGTCGTCAAGCAAACAAAGACAAATCCGAGAGAGAGGTTTAAAAATGGGGGTTCAATTCCAAAAAATGTTTTTCAAATGAATCAGCTCAATGGTCCTTGTTCTTAATTCTAGGATGCATCATACAAACTCATACTCCAAATAACTTAGTCATATTCATCACATGTTGAATATCAAATCATGATTCTCCTATTCCAAATAATCCAAGAATCCTAACTTTTAACAATCAATTAAGAGCAAACCATGAATCATACTTATGCACTTTAAAACCGAACACATTTGGCTAGGGACAAAGGTAATGAGACTAGAATGATCTTATTTAAATGGGTACTCCAATGCAATGGTTTCTCTCACAATGGGATGAAATTATGCATAATGCTAAAGGTAAAGGCAATTGATGCATACATGATTAGATTCTCATCTACCCATACATACTAACAATGTTCCTAAAGCCCTCTCTCATTCTTTTTCTCTTTTTAAGCTCACTCACCCTCCTAGAGACTACTCATAACAAGCAATACCCAAATAAACAGAAAACATCTCTTCTCATTTGGCTAGTGGTAAGGCTATAAACATACTAAGCTCTTTTAAACACTTTGATAGCTCTCTTCTTATAGTTTTTTTTTTCTTTTTATTTGACACTTAGGCTCTTTTATTAGTCTTTTTTTTTCTTTTTCTTTTTCTTTTAAGAGCTATCTTCCTTTTTAAAACATAAGCTTTTATTTTCAAACACAAAGCCTACCACTTAAAACCATAAAACCTTTTTATTCAAGCTTCAAACACCAAACTCTTTTAAGCCGAAAACAAATAAGCAAAATAAACAACTCCCATGAACCCCATTCCTAACCTTAAGCCTAAAAAAAGCTTCAAAAAGCAAAGCTAGCAATCATATGAGAGCCTAATCATGTCGTCTAGACGTAACACATTATGCCAAGTTCAAACCGAAAAGAGGCTTCACAGTGATATCACACAAGAAAATTTGGCTTGAAAGGAAGGTAAGGGTTATGGTGGGAGTTCTACTTAGGCTCACAAAAAAGTGGTGAAAGGAAGAAGAGAGCCTAAATATGTATATGATCCATGTGTTCTTTTTCAAATGCATAAGTATGATAATTAAAAATACCAAGTTAAGGTTCTCACTTGATAGGAAAGGATTCAATTCATGAATGTTTAAGTTAAGCCACGAAAATCAAAACAAATGATCCAAGTATGGTTAGAGCTTACTTTCAAAGTTTGTGAAAAGCATCAAAGAACTACTAACTAGGGCCTTGAACTAATTCATGAGCTTAAAACACTTTTACAAGGAAAATTGCCCCATATGCATGTGAATGCAAGCAACCTATATGATAATATCTAGACTCAATCCTAAAATATTTACCAATGCAAATGCAAGCTACATTTCAAAAAAATTTCTGATTTTCTATGCAAATGTATATGCATGAAGACTCAAATATGCTTAAAGGGAAAATAAGAAAACAAAAGACAAAATTAAATCTCTCAACCTCTCCCCCAAACTTAAATTACACAGTCCCTTGTGTAATAAAAGTTCAAGAGAGACCATCAACAAGAAATAAAATTCAAAAATCCAAGAATGCATGATATATACAAGGTTTTGGAATGGTGTACCTTGGGCTGTGTTGTGGTTCGAGCTGGATCATCGATCTGTGGGTCGTTCTGGGCAGAAGATCGAGTTTCATGCTCGATCAAGGGTTCGATCTACGCAGGAAAACGAGTGGGTGTACTCGATGCAGGTCTCGATCTTGTCCTGAATCTACCTTGGCCGGTTGATCTAGCCATATATCTACCGGACATACTTCAGTTTCCTTGCCTTTTAAAGCTTCCAAGAACGTGCTTTTGAATCCCCATCTCCCTTGGTCATGTTGAGGCTTGTATCACCAGGCTCATACTCATCATAGAACCATCCCCCAAATGTGTGCATCCTTATCTCCTCAAAGGGTAACTGCCATGGATCCTCAATGCTCTCTTCATTGGTGAGGGTGAAACCGAGGTGCTTGGCAAAGGTTGTTCCATTGGAGATTCTTCTTCTTCACCCTCCTTGTTGGCTACTGCAATGGGACTCTCCTTTGTCTCCTTCTTGGGAATGAGTTGCACATGTATTGCTTTCTTGGTGGATAGCTCTTTCTCAACAAATGAGCTCTCACTAGCATCCTCTAAACATGCAACAACCGAACTTTCTTCACAAGGATCTTCAAATCTTTGCTCAATATTTTCATCAACAATGTATCCAAGAAGAGCTTCAAGTTGGTCAGCACCTTGTTGGAGTTTATCATTGGTTTGAGCTTTATCTTCTTGTTCCTCATTCCCTTGTGTGATTTCGGTGTTGATAGACTCCACATGTGTTGTTGCAGCAACTCTTGAACATGGAGCAGGAGAGCCTAGTGTGAAGTCCAGCATGCTAATGCTCTCATTAAGCCGTTCTTGCTGCTCTAAAAGCAACTTCTTCATGTTCAGATTTTCTTCCTCCTTAGAGATGTGGGAAGAATAGGCTGCTCCTTGCTCGTACTCCATATCCCAAGATTGGTATCCCTCACTATATCCATAGGGATTCTCTTGAGCAGTGTTCATCCATAAGTCCTCTTTGATAAGTCGATGACCCTTCAAAACCATGGTGGCCTGTGGGGTCCCAAGCCATCATTCTCTCTTGATTCGCTAATAAGGCCTCAAACATTGATGTTATATCCGAATCCATATTGTCTTCCTTGTGATTGTGCCTTGCAAAAAAAACAAACACTTGAAAGAGAGTTAGTAACCAAAATAAAAAATAAAAACCTAGTCTACACTAAGCTTTAAATCCTAGTAATTTCAGCAAAACCTAAGTTGGCAACGGCGCCAATTGATAAGAGGACTTTTTACAGTTCTAAATATCAATCCTAAAATCTCTTTGTGTTGCTGTAGTACTTTAGGTATCAATCCAACTTAGGTGAGAAAGATACTAGGAATGCAAGAGCCAAGTAAAGCTAAGTCAAATTCGAGTAAATGGAAGAGTAATTTAACAAAAACTAAATGCAGAACGAAATGAGCAAGAAAACAATTTTAAAATCCCCTCTTAAGGGTTAACAACTACTAGAAGAAAACTAGGAATTTAAAGTGCAAGACTACTGATTTTGAAAATGCTTGCCCATCAATAGTTGGCTTCTTCAAAACTTTATTGATGTCAAAGCTTAGCTTGGTTTTCTTGCCCAGGTGTAGAGAGATCTTCCCATTCTTCACGTCTATTACGGCTCCAGCAGTTGCTAGAAATGGTCTTCCAAGGATTAGAGGATCTTTTTGTTCTTCATCCATCTCAAGCACAACGAAATCTGTTGGCACGTTAACTGCACTGATCCTCACGGGCAAGTCTTCTAGCATACCTACGGGGAGCCTTATGCTTCTGTCAGCCAGCAAGAGAGAGATCCTACACTCTTTAAAATTTGTGAAACCGAGCTTCTTTGCAATGGAAAGGGGCATGAGATTGATACTTGCACCAATATCACATAAACAGCTTTCAAACTCCAAGGGTCCAAGAGCACAAGGTATGGTGAATGATCCTGGATCTCCTAACTTCTTTGGTACTATCTCCTTGTGGATGATTGCATTACACTCTTCACTATGCATCAAAACTTATTCACTTTCCTTGTTCTTCTTAGTAAGCGTATATTTGAAGAACTTGGCACACTTAGGCTCATGGCTAGGCAATCCACCAAAGGTAGCTTGATCTCTACATCTTTTAAATGCTTCTCAAAGACTGCTCTATGCTTCTCAAGCAGCTGTTTCTTGAACCGGCCAGGAAAAGGAAGCTTCGGCTTGTATGGTGGAGGAACAAACGCATCTTTCTCTTTGCTCATCTCTTCTACCTTCTTCTCTAGAACAACTTCTATGCCTTTCCTTGGCCTCTCAATCCAAACATTATCAATAGTAATCTCCTCATTAGCTGAAAGCTTACCCTCCCCCTCTCGAACTACAATGTCCTCATTGGCTTTAGGTGCAACTCTCGGCGGAAGCTCTTTACCACTTCTGTTGCTGCTGACCTTGGAAGTTCCCTGGCCTCTGACCTTGATATCCACCATTTTGTTGAAAACCCTTGTTGTAAGGTACAAACGGTTTTGCTTGCTGAGTGGGGTACACCTGATCCTTTGGATTCTCAACGTTGGTGCTACGGTATGAGAGATTGTTGTTGCCCTGGTAGCCTTGTGAATATCCATGAGGCTTGTTGTAGTTCTGACCAGCAATCCAATTAGCTTCTACTTGACTCAACTCTAGCTCCTCTAAGACATCTTCGGCTTCTCCCACGAAATGTACTTGCTTCTGATTTGCAAGAACGAGCTTATATATCTTCTCATGGAGCGATTTGAGCTCTTTCTTGTGTGACTTAAGCTCGGAACCTCTAGGTGCACGGTCGTAGTCCTCTGTGTAATTCCCATCACTCAAAGCCAAGTTTTCTATGAGTTCCATACCCTCTTCCACTTCTTGACCAAGAAAGTTACCCTTGCTTGCCGTATCAAGTAGCATTCAGATCTTGGGTAATGCTCCTCGGTATATTGTGCTCAAGAGAGTCTCTTCACTGAAGCCGTGGTGAGGACACTGAATGGTATAGTCCTTGAATCTCTCTATAGCTTCATTAAATGTCTCGTTCTGCCTTTGAGTGAAGCCACTAATCTAACTTCTCAACCGAGCTGTTCTGGTGCTTGAGAAAAACTTTTAGAGGAACGCCTTCTTACATTCAGCCCAAGAAGTAATGGTGCCTTGTGGAAGGGTCTTATCCCAATGCCTAGTCTTATCGCCAAGAGAAAATGGGAAGAGCCATAGCTTGAAAGCATCTTCTGAGATCCCATTGATCTTTATCATCCCACAAACTTGCTCAAAGTTGTCAAGATGCTCCAAGGGGTCTTCCATAGCCAGCCCATGGAATTTGCTGTTCTGAACCATAGAGATGAATCCAGGCTTTATATCGAAATTGTTGTTTTGGACTGGTGGAGGAGTGATCCCAAAGCGGTTATGATGTGTATTTGGAGCATCTCCAGCACCTATGATCCATGGTGGTCTAGCTGCATGGTTGGGGTTTCCATTGCCCCTTCCTACACCACCGTGAGCTGGTGGAGGTCCCTCAGGATGTTCTTGCTCAGCCATTGTTGCAAAGTCTACTGAACCAGCTTGCACAATCTCTTCAAAGGCTTGAGCTTGCTCTCTTGCTCTTCTTTGTCTTGCGTGTCCGAGTTGGTGAATATTGTCCAGGGGTCTAAGTAAGTTGTTGTCACCCCTGAAGCGTAAGTTCATGTACCTGAGATCACAAACAAGAAGATATAGCAATGAGTAATCAAAATAAAAGTAAAAGTCTTACTCTTTGCCAAACACCAAATTATAATGCTTCCTAACAATTCTAAGATGGCAACGGCGCCATTTGATACTAGGATTTTTGCAACAAGAAAGGAATATCAAAGCTCAAGCAACCTATAGCTGTAGTATAGTATGCAAGAGTTATCAATCCAACCTAGGAAGCAGGAAGAACACTAGGAATGAAAGTGTAAAGCAAATCTAAGCAAATCGGGAAATGATTGGTAAAATCGATGAAAACTAATCGCAATGACCAAATGAAATGCACAACTATTTTAAAAATCCTAGAAGAGGGTTAACTACTACTAGGAGAAAACAGAAGATTAAAAGTGCAAATCTACTAATAACTAAAAATCGAGAGCTAAATCGGGTAAAACAGATCGATCTAACAACTTAAAGGCAAACGACTTCTAATGAACATGATGCAAGCTTTGTAACTAAAAGATGATTACTTGAGGTTTAAAAATGCTAAAAGAGGGTTCAGGATCGAGGTACATATTCAAGAGTGTTCAAGGGTCAAGGTTTGGTTTGAAAACACATAGATCTACTCATTGATGAGCTTTCCCAAGGCTTTGAAAACAAAACAAGAACCATCCATGGCGTGTGGTATGATTCACTTCCTCAATCTCTTCTCCAAACCCATGGCGTTTGGTGGAAAAAGATATCAAAGAGCAAGAAAAAACAGATTTCAACTAATAGCCTAACTAACCTCCTCTACATCCATGGCGTTTGGGAGAGGGTCGTTTAGTCTCTAGGACTTGGTTTTCAAGGATTTCTGAATCCTGTCAAGCAAAGAAAGCCCTGGAATCATGGAGATCTTTTCCAAGACTCTCTATGCCTTAAGACCCCAAAATCCTAGAAAGGAATGAATGAAGAACAAGAAAAACACAAAGCTTAAACCCCTTAAACCCTTGAATCGCCTCCACCCTTTACCCAAAGAAAAACTACTCGCTACTCATGATTGAAACCGAATGAAATGCAATGAAAGATAACTAAGCATGATTAAAGAGCGATTGAAGAATAACTGCTTAATAATAAAAAGATTCAAGTTTAAAACATCAAAAACTCAAGAATAATGACAATGGCGGACAATCGCCTACAGAAAAGCTTAGAAAAGATAAGGATGAAAGAAAGTTGGAGGATAATGAAAGTGACAGCCTCCTTTTGCCCAAAATAGCTAGACCGCCAAATGGTCCCCTCACTATGCTCCAAAACCGGTTAAGGCCCCAGAGATCGACCTTGAGATCGATCAGCTCACTTGATCTTCTTCATGGATCGCCATCTTCTGCTCGATCTTTAAGTCGATCTGGTTGGATGGATCGAGCACTTCCTTCGATCTTCTACTCGATCCTTGGATAATCGAGTCATGGTCTCGATCCGGCTCTCGTTCTACAAGGCGTCATCACGTCTGTACTCCAGATCGATCTCCTCTCTTGATCTTGGTCTCGATCCTTCCCTTTGAATCGACTTGGGTCACTCGATCTTCTGGTCGATCTCCTCTACATCGACCGGCCTTGCTCAATCTGCTACTCGATCTCGGGTCTTCGCATGCATGGCTAAGTTCTCCAAGTGTCCACGAGATTTGTTTTGGTCCTCCTCAGGTCCACGCAACCTCCACAACTCCAGAGTGCTCCAAGCAACCTGATAATGATGCAAAAGTGCAAGAAATATGCAAAATGCGAATGCAAAGGGACCTAGAACCTAAAATGCAACAAATGGAACAAACTAGCCTATAATGCAAGATGAATGCATGAAAAACTATCCTAAATGCATGCAAAATATGCAAAATATATGGATATATCACCGTAGGAGCTGTGTTGGGTTAGAGGAAAGACAAGAGGCTGCATGTAATCTACTATGTGATACTAGGATTTTTGCAAGCAAGGAAAAATATCAAAGCTCAAGCAACCTATAGTTGTAGTATAGTATGCAAGAGGTATCAATCCAACCTAGGAAGCAGGAAGAATACTGGGAATGCAAGTGTAATGCAAATCAAAGCAGATCGGGAAAATGATTAGTAAAATCGGCGAAAACTAAATGCAATGGCCAAATGAGATGCAAAACAATTTTAAAATCCCTGGAAGATGTTTAACTACTACTAGAAAAAAGCAGAAGATTAAAAATGAAAGTCTACTAAAAGCTAAAAATCGAGCACTGAATCGGGTAAAACAGATCGATCTAACAACTTAAAGCAAAACGACTTCTAATGAACAAGAATGCAACTTTATGACAAGCGAATGATAAACAGAGGTTTTAAGATGATAAAAGAGGGTTTAGGGTCGAGGGTCATATTCAAGAGAAGGTTTAAGCTTTGGTTTGAAAACATATAGATCTACTCATTTAGGAGCTTCCTCTAAGCCTTGAAAACAAAAAAAGAACCATCCATGGCATGTGGTATGATTCACTTCCTCAATCTCCTCTCCAAACCCATGGCGTTTGGTGAAAAAAGAGATAGAAGAGCAAGGAAAACAGATTTCAATCTATGGCCTAACTAACCTCCTCTACAACCATGGCGTTTGGAAGAGGAACGATTAGTCTCTAGGATCTGGTTTTCTAGGACATCTGAATCCGGTCAGGGTAAGATAGCCTTGGAATCATAGAGATTTTTTCTAAGACTCTTTAAGCCTTAAGACCCCAAGATCCTAGAAGAGAAGGAATGAAGAACAAGGAAAACACAAAACTTAAACCTCTTAAACCCTTTGAATCACCTGAACCCCAAATCCCAAAAGAACTACTCGCTACTCATGATTAGAGCTGAACGAAATGCAATGAAAGATAAACTAAGCATGATTAAAGAGCGATTAAAGATAAACTGCTTAATATTAAAAAGATTCAAGTTCCAAATCAAAAGAAAGCTTAAGGTTCAACAATGGCGAATCGCCTAAGATAAGAAAGAAGAACAGAAAAAGCTAAAGCAAAATGTAGATAATGAAAGTGATAGCCGCCTCTTGCCTAAAATGGCCAAACAGCTGGAGTGGTCCCCGCCACTACTCTCCAAAAGCGGTTTAAGTACCCGAGATCGATCAGTGCACTCGATCGTCTTCAGGAATCGCCTTATGCTGCTCGATCTGCTAGTCGATCTGGTTGGATGGATCAAGTACTTCGTCCGATCTTCTACTCGATCCTTGGATAATCGAGTCGTGGTCTCGATCCGGCTCTCGTTCTGCATGGCGTCATTCACGTCCGTACTCCAGATCGATCTCCTCTCTCGATCTTGGCCTCAATCTTTCCTCTTGAAATGACTTGGGTCACTCGATCTTCTGGTCGCTCTTATCTAGATTGACCTGCCTTGCTCGATCCGCTACTCGATCTCGGGTCCTTTGCATGCAAGGTTGATCTCTCCAACTGTCTACGAGCTTCTAGCTGATCCTCCTTACGTCCACATTACCTCCACAACTCCAGAGTGCTCCAAACAACCTGATAATGAAGCAAAAGTGCAAGATATATGCAAAATGCGAATGCAAGGGGACCTAGGACCTAAAATGCAACAAATGGAATAAACTAGCCTATAATGCAAGATGAATGCATGAAAAACTATCCTAAATGTATGCAAAATATATGGTATTATCAACTCCCCCAAACTTGCCTTTTGCTTGCCCTCAAGCAAACAAAATTCAAGAAAGGAAGAGAGGTTTGAAAGTGGAAGCTCAAAACGAAAGATGTCAATGGAAAAACCGATTCAACGCCCAAGTTATAAGTTCTAAGATGCAAAGAGGTTGTTTAAGTCGTTATCTTGAAGCTCTTTCCGCAAGCTTCACTGATAACCATCAATCATTCAAACCATCATCCATCATCACGGCCTCACAACCACCTTTATCCATCTCTCAACTTGATAAGTGCCGATTCCTTGGGAGGATCATATTATGTGGTATCAGAGTACACTTTGAAAGCTGAGTTTTCATTTCTATTAATTTTTATCATTTTAATTTATCATCACCATCATCATTTCCTCTGGATCATCATGACTCTTCATCTTCTTTGATTTCTTTTAGATCTGTTGTTTTAAAAGAATTTGTGGAACTTTTTACTGTTTTTTTTAATTTTCTTATGCAAGGATGGGATCAGATCATGAAGGGGAGTCAAGTAGCCACGGTGTCAACAAGCTTTATATGGAAGCTATGTTTGCAAAAATGGAGAAGATGATTAATGAAAAAGTAGAAGCAATCAGAGAAGAAAATTGTGCTCAAAGATTAAACCCTAATGAAGAAGCTAGACAGTTAGAAGGGGAAAGGTCACAAAGAGAGCAGAGGAGATATCTTCGAGATGAAGCCGTAGATAACTACTACAGCAACCACAGTAGTTCTTCTCCAAGGAGTCAAAGGGGGAACAGACGTGGCAGAGAAGGAAGAGATCTCTTACAAGCCAATCTAGGAGGTCTTAAGATAAAAATTCCTCCATTCCATGGGAAGAATGTTGCTGATGCTTATCTGGACTGGGAAAAGAAGATTGAGTTGGTCGTCAGCATTATACAGAGATCAACAGAGTGAAGGTAGCTGCTACAGAGTTTTATGATTATGCTCTCAGTTGGTGGGATACTCTTGTAACCTCAAGAAGACGCAGTGGTGAGTTTCCCATAGAAACATGGTCAGAAATGAATCGAATTATGAGAAGACGGTTTGTGCCAACTCATTACCACTGTGAGCTGCATTCTAAGCTCAGAAAGCTCACTCAAGGGACCAGATCAGTTGAAGATTACTATCAATAGCTAGAAACATTGATGCTTAGAGCTGATATTTCTGAAGGTAAGGAAGCAACAATGTCACGGTTCTTAGGAGGGTTAAACAGAGAATTTCAAGACAGAGTTTGAGATGCAACATTATGAGGAGCTTGAAGAAATGTTACACAAAGCTATTCTGGATGAGCAACAACTTAAGAGAAAGGGATCTTCACGGCCAAGCTATGGAGCTGACTCATCTAGACAGAATTTGTCAAGAGAAAACAAGCAAGCTTTCACTCCAAAGTTTGATTCTAAAACGGCCTCAACACTGCAAGGGAAGTACAAAGGGAAAGTAGAAGGAACAACTTCAAAGGCTCGTGATATCAGGTGTTATAAATGTCAAGGAAGAGGGCATTATGCGAATGAGTGCATCAACATGAAGGTTATGATTCTTCTTGACAATGGAGAAATAGAGTCTGAAGATGAAAAGCAAGACAGTGATTTATCTCTTGATGAATATGAAGAGAGACCAGCTAAAGGGGATTTGTTAGTGGCCGGAAGAACTCTGAGTATTGAAGGTTAAGCTAAAGAAGAAGAACAGAGGGAAAACTTGTTTCACACAAGGTGCCATGTTCAAGGAAAAATTTGCAGCCTGATCATTGATGGAGTAAGCTGCACTAATGTAGCAAGTACAACAATGGTTAAGAAGCTTGGTTTAAAGGAGAAGAAGCACCCCATACCATATCAGCTTCAATGGCTCAACAACAGTGGAGAAATGAATGTCAAAAGCCAAGTAACCGTGCCTATAACCATTGGAAAGTATGTGGATGAGATTCAGTGTGACGTTTTGCCAATGGAAGCTGGACACATACTTCAGGGAAGACCATGGCAATCATACAGAAAGGTAATACATGATGGTTTCACTAATCGTCATTCTTTTGTGTACAAATGTAGGAAGACCATTATCATCCCCATGACCCCTCAAGAAATCTATGAAGATCAACTCCAGCTCAAACACAAAGAAGAAAGATTACTCAAACAACCTAATTTCTTTATTAAAGCTAGTGATGTTAAAAGAGCTATGTTTTTAAAACAACCTATGCTTCTGTTTGTGTTTAAGGAAACTCTTATGAGTTTAACTAACCTTACACAGGTGCTGCCGAGTGAAATGAACTCTCTTTTGCAGGACTACAAGGATGTATTCCCTGAGGACAATCCCATAGGCTTGCCTCTCATTCGTGGCATGGAACATCAAATTGACTTTGTACCAGGATCCTTATTGCCCAACCGTCCTGCTTACCGATTTAATCCTGTCGAAACAAAATAGCTGCAAACACAAGTGGACGAGCTCATGGAGAAAGGACATATCAGAGAAAGCATGAGTCCATGTGCTGTTCCAGTTTTACTTGTACATAAGAAGGATGGCAGCTGGCGCATGTGTGTTGATTGTAGAGAAATCAACAATATCACGGTGAAGTATCGACACCCTATCCCTGGATTAGATAATATGCTTGATGAATTGCATGGTTTTAGCATATTCTCTAAAATTGATTTAAAAAGTGGGTATCATCAGATTAGGATGAAAGAGGGTGATGAATGGAAAACCGCTATTAAGACTAAGCATGGTCTTTATGAGTGGTTAGACATGCCATTTGGGCTAACAAACGCACCTAGTACACTCATGAGATTAATGAATCATGTTCTAAGAGCATTCATTGGAATTTTTGTTGTAGTTTACTTTGATGATATCTTCGTTTACAGCAAAAGTTTAACTGATCATATAGAACATCTAGAAGCTGTTTTGAACATTCTTAGAAAAGAAAAGCTTTATGCAAACTTTAAGAAATGTACTTTCTGCACAGATAATCTTGTGTTTTTAGGCTTTGTTGTGAGTGCAGATGGAGTTAAAGTTGATGAATAAAAGGTTAAAGCTATTAGAGACTGGCCAAGTCCAAAGACAGTGGGAGAAGTAAGGAGTTTTCACGGTCTTGATGGATTCTATAGGCGATTTGTTAATGACTTCACTACAATTGCTGCACCCCTCACTGAGATAATAAAGAAGGACGTGGGATTCAAGTGGGAACAAGCACAAGAGGATGCCTTCTAATCACTTAAAAAGAAGCTTACTAATGCACCTCTTTTAATGTTACCTGATTTCCTTAAAACATTTAAAATTGAGTGTGATGCATCAGGAATAGGGATTGGAGCTGTTCTAATGCAAGATAAGAAGTCTATAGCCTTTTTCAGTGAGAAGCTTGGAGGAGCAACACTGAATTATCCAACATATGACAAGGAGTTGTATGCTGATCATGGCAACACTACTTATGGCCTAAAGAGTTTGTCATACATACTGATCATGAGTCACTCAAGCACCTGAAAGGGCAACAGAAACTCAACAAAAGACATGCAAGGTGGGTTGAGTTCATTGAGACGTTTCCATATGTCATCAAGTACAAAAAAGGTAAAAATAATGTAGTTGCTGATGCATTATCTCGAAGGTACACTCTACTCTCTACTCTTAATGTTAAACTCTTAGGTTTTGAGCAAATCAAAGAGCTTTATGCAACTGATTCTGACTTTGAAGAGATTTATAAGTCTTGTGATAAGTTTGCTTCTGGACGGTACAGCAAACAAGATGGGTTTTTCTTTTATGAGAACTGCTTGTATGTTCCTAATTGTTCTCTGCGAGATTTGTTTGTTAGGGAAGCTCATGGAGGAGGACTAATGGGACACTTTGGCATTGCTAAGACACTGGAAGTAATGAGAGATCACTTTCACTGGCATCATAGGAAGCGTGATGTTGAGAGGATTTGTGGAAGGTGCAATACTTGTAAGCAAGCTAAGTCAAAGGTTCAACCCAACGGTTTGTATATTCCTTTGCCTATTCCTACTCATCCCTGGAATGATATTTCTATGGATTTTGTGATGGGATTACCTAGGACTAGGACTGGAAAGGATTCTATATTTGTTGTGGTTGATAGATTTTCTAAGATGGCTCATTTCATTGCTTGTCATAAAACTGATGATGCATTGCATGTAGCTAATCTGTTCTTTAAAGAAGTAGTCCTTTTGCATGGAATGCCTAAGTCTATAGTTTCGGATAGAGACACTAAGTTCCTTAGTTATTTTTGGAAAAGTCTTTTGTCTAAGCTATGAACTAAGCTCTTATTCTCTACTACATGTCATCCACAAACTGATGGGCAAACAGAAGTGGTTAATAGAACCTTAGGGACTCTCTTGCGTGCTTTGATAAAGAAGAACTTGAATTCTTGGGAAGAATGTTTGCCTCATATTGAATTTGCTTATAATCATGCTGTGCATTCTGCTTCTAAGTTATCCCCTTTTCAAATTGTTTATGGGTTTAATCCTATCTCACCTTTGGATCTAATACATTTGCCTATGAGTGAAAGAACAAGCATTGATGGGAAAAAGAAGGCTGAAATAGTTCAACAGATCCATGAGAAGGCTAGAAAGAACATAGAAGATAAAACAAAGCTCTACGCTAAGTAAGCTAACAAAGGAAGGCAAAGGATGGTCTTTAACGTTGGGGATCAAGTCTGGGTTCACTTGAGAAAGGAGAGGTTCCCAAATGAGAGAAAATCCAAGCTTATGCCAAGGATTGATGGTCCATTCAAGATCACCAAGCAAATAAACGAAAATGCTTCTCAACTTGATCTGCAAGGTAAGTATGTTGTAAGTCCAAGTTTCAATGTTTCTGATCTAGTTCCCTTTATTGCAGATGAAACTGATTTGAGGTCAAATCCTTTTGAAGAGTGAGGGGATGATATGATCATGGATAGCAGCAAGGACTTGGAGCAAGAACCAGATGAGTTTGTAGCTGAGGAAGAGCTTGTAGTAGAAGATGCTCTAGTGACGCCAATTGGACCTATGACTCGATCTAGAGCCAAGACATTCAACCAAGCCATTGGGGGATTACTTAAACACAGTTGGAGCCAAACTAATCACAATGAAGATATGATGAACACGTTCTTGGTCTCCATACAAGCTAAGTGATTCAACAAATGGATAAGTGATTCATATGTGCTCTTTTTCCCTTACCTTTGGTTTTGTCCCAATGGGTTTTCCAAAGGAAGGTTTTTAACGAGGCTTATGTTTCACTTCATCATAGTCCATTTTGTTCATCACAACCAGGCCACATTCTATTATATTCTATTTTATCCTAGTCTATTCTATTCTATTCTACTCTATTATTTTTGTGGCCAAAGGGGAGTGCAAGAGTTATTTTCGAATTCAAACTCTGTTTTAATTATTTTGCTACTTTTCGAGACTAGTCTTGGAGCATGTTCCAAGACTTGTCTTAATTACCTCTTTTCTGTTTTTCTTCTCTATCTCTCTTCTTCATAAGTCCTCTTTGTATTCTGGACGAGATCATCTTTCTTTTTAATCGAAAACCCTTCTCAAGAAGAACATCTTGTTGGTGTGTATATCCAGCAAAATCCCTAGACTCTTTGGTGTGTATATCCAGAGTTGTTTAAGTCGTTATTTTGAAGCTCTTTTCGCAAGCTTCGCTGATAACCATCAATCATTCAAATCATCATCCATCATCACGGCCTCACAGCCACCTTTATCCATCTCTCAACTTGATAAGTACTGATTCCTTGAGAGGATCATATTATCTAGCTGCGTGGTTGGGGTTTCCACTGCCCCTTCCTACACTACCGTGAGCTGGTGGAGGTCCCTCAGGATGTTCTTGCTCAGCCATTGTTGCAAAGTCTACTGAACCAGCTTGCACAATCTCTTCAAAGGCTTGAGCTTGCTATCTTGCTCTTCGTTGTCTTGCGTGACCGAGTTGGTGAATATTGTCCAGGGGTATAAGTCATTTTTTGTCACCCCTGGAGCGTAAGTTCATGTACCTGAGATCACAAACAAGAAAGAAGAGCAATGAGTAATCAAAATAAAAACAAAAGGCTTAGTCTTTGGCAAACACCAAATCCTAATGCTTCCTAACAATCCTTCCCCGGCAACGGCGCCATTTGATACTAGGATTTTTGCAAGCAAGGAATAATATCAAAGCTCAAGCAACCTATAGTTATTGTATAGTATGCAAGAGGTATCAATCCAACCTAGGAAGCAGGAAGAACACTAGGAATGCAAGTGTAATGCAAATCTAAGCAGATCGGGAAAATGATTGGTAAAATCGGCGAAAACTAAATGCAATGACCAAATGAGATGCAAAATAACTTTAAAATCCCTGGAAGAGGGTTAACTACTACTAGGAAAAAGTAGAAGATTAAAAATGCAAGTCTACTAAAAGCTAAAAATCGAGCACTGAATCGGGTAAAACAGATCGATCTAACAACTTAAAGCAAAACGACTTATAATGAACAAGAATGCAACTTTATGACAAGCGAATGATAAACAGAGGTTTTAAGATGATAAAAGAGGGTTTAGGGTCGAGGGTCATATTCAAGAGTGTCAAAGGTTTAAGCTTTGGTTTGAAAACATATAGATCTACTCATTTATGAGCTTCCTCTAAGCCTTGAAAACAAAACAAGAACCACCCATGGCGTGTGGTATGATTCACTTCCTCAATCTCTTCTCTAAACCCATGGCGTTTGGTGGAAAAAGAGATCGAAGAGCAAGGAAAACAGATTTCAATCTATGGCCTAACTAACCTCCTCTACAACCATGGCATTTGGGAGAGAAAAGATTAGTCTCTAGGATCTGGTTTTCTAGGACATCTGAATCCGAACAGGGTAAGATAGCCTTGGAATCATAGTGATTTTTTCTAAGACTCTCTAAGCCTTAAGACCCCAAGATCCTAGAAGAGAAGGAATGAAGAACAAGAAAAACACAAAACTTAAACCTCTTAAACCCTTTGAATCACCTGAACCCCAAATCCCAAAAGAACTACTCGTTACTCATGATTAGAGCTGAACGAAATGTAATGAAATATAAACTAAGCATGATTAAAGAGCAATTAAAGATAAACTGCTTAATATTAAAAAGATTCAAGTTCCAAATCAAAAGAAAGCTTAAGGTTCAACAATGGTGAATCGCCTAAGATAAGAACGAAGAACAGAAAAAGCTAAAGCAAAATGTAAATAATGAAAGTGATAGCCGCCTCTTGCCTAAAATGGCCAAACAGCTGGAATGGTCCCCGCCACTATGCTCCAAAAGCGGTTAAAGTACCCGAGAGCGATCTTGAGATCGATCAGTGAACTCAATCGTCTTCAGGAATCACCTTATGCTGCTCGATCTGCTAGTCGATCTGGTTGGATGGATCGAGTACTTCGTCCGATCTTCTACTCGATCCTTGGATGATCGAGTCGTGGTCTCGATCCGGTTCTCGTTCTGCATGGCGTCATTCATGTCCGTACTCCAGATCGATCTCCTCTCTCGATCTTGGTCTCGATCTTTCCTCTTGAATTGACTTGGGTCACTCGATCTTCTGGTCGATCTCATCTAGATCGACCTACCTTGCTCGATCCACTACTCGATCTCGGGTCCTTTGCATGCAAGGTTGAGCTCTCCAAGTGTCTACGAGCTTCTAGCTGATCCTCCTTACGTCCACATAACCTCCACAACTCCAGAGTGCTCCAAACAACCTGATAATGATGCAAAAGTGCAAGAAATATGCAAAATGCGAATGCAAGGGGACCTAGGACCTAAAATGCAACAAATGGAACAAACTAGCCTATAATGCAAGATGAATGCATGAAAAACTATCGTAAATGTTTGCAAAATATACAAATTATATGGTAATATCACTATGCCAGCCGTACTTTGGATGACACGCAAGTGAAGTATGCTACCACCGAGAAGGAGTTACTAGCCGTTGTATTTGCCTTTGAGAAGTTCAGATCATACTTGGTGGGTTCTAAGGTCATTGTGTACACGGATCACGCTGCTTTGAGGTACATTTACTCCAAGAAAGACACCAAACCAAGACTCTTGAGATGGATCCTTCTTCTACAAGAATTTGATATGGAGATCAAGAATAAGAAGGGGATAGAGAATGGTGTTGCTGATCATCTTTCAAGAATGAGGGTGAATGAAGTCTTACCTTTAGATGATTCACTTCCTGAGGAGCAGATCATGGTGGTCAACACAGTTATATGTGCATGGCTAGAGGATCAATTTGAAGAAGTTTTGAGCTTCAAGGAAGAAGACCTTCCTTGGTATGCGGATATAGTCAACTTCTTAGCTTGTGGAGAAGAGTCTACTCACCTTGATCATTATCATAAGAAGAAGTTCATGAGAGACATCTCTCAATACTTTTGGAACGAGCCCTACCTGTACAAGAGGGGAGTAGATAGCCTTTACAGAAGGTGTGTAACAAGAGAAGAAGCTAAGGACATTCTCCTACATTGTCACGGTTTATCTTATGGTGGGCATTTTGCTTCTTTCAAGACGTCTACAAAGGTGCTACAAGCGGAGTTTTTGTGGCCAACACTTTTCAAAGACGCTCACGAGTCTGTGAAGGCATGTCAGGCTTGCCAAAGAGCTGGAAACATCACCAAGAGAAACGAGATGCCTCATGTGCCAATCTTTGAGGTTGATGTGTTTGATGCTTGGGGAATAGACTTCATGGGGCCATTTCCATCTCCATACGGGAACAAATACATCTTGGTGGCGGTTGATTACGTGTCTAAGTGGGTTTAGGCTATAGCTTCCCCAATTAACGACTCAAAGGTGGTGGTTAAACTCTTTAGGACTATCATCTTCCCACGGTTTCGAGTACCAAAGGTAGTGATCAGCGATGGCGGTAGCCACTTCATCAACAAAGTGTTTGAGGGTCTCTTGAAGAAGTATGGCGTGGAGCATAAGGTAGCTACACCGTATCACCCTCAAACTAGTGGGCAAGTGGAGGTCTCGAATAGACAGATCAAAGCTATCTTAGAGAGGACCGTAGGAGCAACTCGGAAGGCTTGGGTAAGTAAGCTAGACGATGCCCTTTGGGCGTATAGAACCGCCTTCAAGACTCCTATACGTACCACTCCCTTCACTCTCCTCTACGGCAAGGGTTGTCACCTCCCTGTGAAGCTAAAGAATAGAGCATTGTGGGCTGTGAAGCAGATGAACTTCAGTCTCAAGACGGCACAGGAGAAGATGTTGATTCAACTCCACGAGCTTGATGAGCTAAGGCTAGAAGCTTATGAGAGTGCCAAAATCTACAAGGAAAGGACCAAGGTGGTTCATGACAAGAAGCTGGTACTCAAGGAGCTTAAGGAGGGAGATCTGGTCTTGCTTTACAACTCACGCTTGAAGCTATTCCCAGGGAAGCTAAATTCAAGGTGGTGTGGACCTTTTGAGATCAAGGAAGTTCTACCCTATGGAGCGGTTACTTTGGTTTGCAAGAGTGAAAAGGCTTTCACGGTTAATGGGCACAGAGTCAAGCCCTACCTAGCGAGTGAATTCAGCAAGGAGAGCATCACAATGCTTCTCCAAGACCCACCTCTAGCCTGAACCAAGTAAAGTCTAGCTAAAGATGTTAAACAAAGCGCACTTGGGAGGCATTCCCATGTCTATCTTGTACATATTTTTGCTTTCTTTCTATTTCAGTTTTATGTTTTTTATGTTTGAGTGTGTAGGTGAAAAGATAAGGGATTGGAGATCATGATCTTGGAGTCAAAAAGGGCAAGGAAAGGAGAGTTTGAGGCAAGAGATCGAGTGCTAGATCTACTTATCCTGGCTCGATCTTTACTAGATCAAGCTAGTGAATCGAGTGAAGTCACTCGATCTAGATGAGATCGAGTAGATAATCGAGTGAATCAGTCGATCATGAGAGGATGACCCACCAAAGCGTCTAGAACGAGGTGTGGATCGACTGACCACACTCGATCCTCGAATTGGATCGATCATTGCACTCGATCCCGTCGCTCGATCCTTGCCAAAACGACCCCTAAATTGATCATGTGGCTTGATCCAAGGAGCTTAGCCTTAATGACGTAGAATCATGGAACGAGGGAGTACACTCGATCTAGGACTCGATGCAATCCAAATCGAGACCCTAATCGATCAACCCTCTCGATCCTAACCAACATGGGCATGAGATCGAGTTCAAGATCGACCAAATGGACTCGATCTCATGCCGAGGTAAGTTTAAGTTTTCCCTCTCTTTTCTCTTTCCCTCCTATTTTAAATTCAAATCTTGGTCAAGGCAAGCATCTTTGACAATGAAAGATGTGCGTTGACCAACTTTGTCAGAAAACCAGTTGCATAATCCATAGTTTTCTTAGTCTTTAAATTCATATACATCGACACTCTCTCCCATTTGTGTTTCGAGCTGTTTTCTATAATTAAAGAGAGAGTGTGAACTTTGTTTTAAAGCTAGGAGCATCTGCATTCATCATTTTAAAGGTATTTTTCGGGTTTAATAAATTCCTTGTTTAAATTTTTTTAGAAAATTTCTTTTATTTGGATTAGGATGAATGTTAGTTGTTAAGGGATGAGGATAATTTTTAGAAGCAGCTTAATATTAGGGAAAATTGCTAGATTTGATCCTGTCTCTAGATCTATTCTCCCTCTATTTAGCTATAATTTTTATAAAATCCCTAAAAATCTAGGATTATTGTTATATCGCCGCCTATACTCATTCTCCTCTTTGAGAATCTGAATTTCAGGCACCATGGCACCTAAGCGAAGCAGAGATGTGGAGGGACATGGAGAAGAAGCTCAACAAGTGGTGCAAGAGAGGGTTAAATGGAGTAAGGAGGAGAAAAAGGCTACGAAGAGGCTGGAAAGGTTGATGTTCGAACACACAAAGTTTGCAAGCCGAGACCTCCTGGAGAAGCTAGGTTTGCTGAAGGACTTCGACATGTTGCTCAAGGACATGGGGCTAGCTTGTTGGTGAAGGATGGACTGCCCCACTTACCCCGAGGCAATGTTGGACTTCCTCTCGACCTTGGAGTTTTCCTATGAGAATCCGAGCCTCCCTACTCCATCACAAGGTCACCTCACCTTCAAGATCAGGAGGCAAGCTTATCACCTGACCATAGCCGAGCTCTGCCAAGCCTACGGCCTCAACGCAGCAGCCAAGCAAGTGGAGTTCCCTCAGCTCAAGGCCGCCAACGATCTATGGGATGTGATCTGTGATGATGACTACAAAGCCAACACCGCGAAGATCAAGAAGGTTCGCAGCCCCGTGCTGAGATACTCTCTCAAGCTCCTTGCCAACACCTTCAGTGGGCGATCCATGGCTCCAATAGTCACCAAGAATGAGCTGTGCTTCCTCTTTCAAGGCAATAAAAAAAATAGTATGCGACCGAGAGCTGAATGATGAGCCGATGGAGGATGAGCTTGGCAACGACATCAACTATGGTTGTATCTTGGCCTCTTCTTTGGTCAAGTACAAGGCGTGGGTTCTTGAGATGCAAGGCGAGCTCAGCACTGATTGGAGGCTTCCTCATGCTGCTGTTCACACAATCTGGAGTCCCACTTCAAGAGTTTGAGCCTTGCACGGAGAGAGCCTACATGGATGAACAATACATGCGCAACACTGACTCCTTAGTCCTACGCCAGCTCCAGGGTTCTATGCTTACCTGTTCACCATCTGCGAGAATGAAAAGAAGGTGTGCATCTTACCCAACCAAGAAGAGACGACCCTAGACTGCATGGGAGCCGTCAAGTTCTTTCCGAGTGATGAGGAGTATTTTGCACCACTTGGACCCGCAGCCGCGCCGCCTCAAGTTGCTCATGCACCTCCATCAGTTGTCGTGATGCCAGCTGATATATCATGGTTTTTGCTGGTTTTTGACCATGATATAAGTCTTGTTTATAGAGTCTCTTTAGTATTTTTCGAGTCCTATAGAGTCTTTGCAGGTCTAGGTACAAATGGAGCATAATTGTTTATTCTGGAACCTTTTAGAGCTATACTGAAGTTGATGCTGAAAGGACCAAGTCGGAGGGCATTAAGGAGCAGGGTGTCGATCGACACCCACTACTTGGTGTCGATCGACACCGGTCGTGGTCGCGAAGAAGCATAAAAACTCATTGGAAGAAATTGCAACTTGGTCCCGAAGTTTCCCACTATTTGCACTTTTGCCCCAATTCGTGTTTAGACTTGTACTTAGGTTTTCTAAGCCATTGTTAGGCAGACATTCTGATTATCATTGAGACTAAGAGAGAGATTAGATTAGATTAGTTAGGTTTTGGTTTATTCAAAGGTTGATAATGAATTGTTAAGACTACAAAACTGGAGGGATAAATCATTTGGTTCTTCATCTAGATTGCTTTAACACTAGTTTTGAGATTGATCACCTAGAAATCAGATCTTAGGTTGTTTAATAGACGTGGAAACATTGTTAATCACCAGAACTATCTTAGATGAGAAAAATAACTAGTTGCAAAGGGATTTAGATTAGTGATTTTGTGAACATATCGAACTTGATCTATAATGCATCTCTAGGTTGTTTGAATTTGGAAAGGAATTTGGAATTCTAGAATCTGATCATAGTTAATCTCTGCGACAAAAGTTGATTGGTTCTACATTAGTTTTTCGAGTTCTAGAACGGTTTTAATAAATATTCCTTTCCATCCGTAGTCTGCGATTTATGTCAACCTGCGAATTTCCCATTGCCTAGCGTCTTGTCTTTATTGATTCTAAGAGCCTACAAATCCGCTTTTGACATCATTGCTTTCGTTGTTATTTTAATTTCTGCGACGGATTGATTGCTTAGCTTTATTTGAATCTAAAATCTGTTGAGTGATAGCCTTAAGTCCTTGTGGATTCGATCCCTAAGTACTACAGTGATCTCTCAATTTGAGAGAGTAGCTCTGAGGGTTAATTTGAGCATATCAAATTTTGGCGCCGTTGCCGGGGAACTTAGATATTACTTTCAGATTTTTAGTTTTAGAATTTTGGCTAAGCCTTTATTTTCTGTTTACTAACTTTGTTCCTTTCTCTGCTTTCTGTTTCAGGTGCATGCATAATCGCAGTACCAGGAGTAACAAGGACAAGCAACTCGTGACTTTGGGCATCGAAGAACTCGCTAAGCTAGAAAGAACCATCAGAAAAGCCAAGAAACAGGATAAGATGGTTGGACCAATTGTTTTGAGGACAGATGCGGAGGGTCATTTAGTTGACAGAGAAGGGAATAAAAGGAATGAAGATGGTCAGAGGATAGATGAGGATGGCGTTGTGATTGAGGAACACGATGTGCAACCAGTTGTGCGAAATGTACAACAACAAGCTGCTGGGAATGCTGCTGGGCGTTTTCCACAGAGGACCATGGGAGATTAGAATAAGTCTTATCAGTTCTATGCAAATAGAGCTGCAATCCGCCCACCTGCCTTTCAGAGGAATGACTTTGAGCTGAAACCCAGTTACTATCAGCTTGTTGGTCAGCATCCCTTCCATGGGCTGCCTCATGAACATCCAATGGACCATATAGAGAATTTTGAAGACTTGGCTACAGGTGTTAAAGCCAATGGAGTCACCAATGACTTCTTATTCTGCAAGCTCTTCCCTCACTCTTTGGAAGGTGATGCAGTACATTGGCTTAAACAGCTGGAGCCTGGCTCTTTGACCACATGGGATGACACTAAATCTGCCTTTCTCAACAACTTTTATGATGATGCAAGATCAGAGGAGTTGAGGACAAAAATTGCCACTTTCTCCCAAGGTCCAGCTGAAGCTTTCAAAGCAGCTTGGGTAAGATTCAAGTTGTACCAAAGGGATTGCCCACACCATGGGTTCAATGAGATGCAGCTGCTGGGAATCTTCTTCAGAGGTGTTGATTGGAAGTACCAGATGGCTCTGGATGCAGCAAGCAATGGGAACTTCAACACTAGAGTCCCAACTGATGCCATCAAACTGATAGAGAACGCTTCCAGCAACAGCACAAAGAATGCTGATTTTGAGAGGCAGAGAAACGCTGGAAATGCAGGGAGCAATCAGTTTGCTGCTGAGATGAAAGCTAAATTGGATTCGGTTCACAACCTCTTGATGGGTAAGAAGTCTGTTCAGTTTGCTGCTGAGGTTGAAACATTTGAACCAGCTGAGGAGTTTGAAGAAGAGGATGTCAACTACATCAATGAAGCTGGTTTTCAGGGATAAAGGTACAACAATCAGCAGGGAAACAGAGGATTCAGTGGGAACATGCAGAGAAGCAACTTCACAGGAAACCAGAACTCTATTGGCTACACTCCCAAGCCTCAGTTTCAGAAGTCTGAGTACCTAAAGCCTTATCAGAACATCAACTTCAATAGGAACTATGGTTCCTCATCTTATCTGCATGCACCTGCACCATCAGCTTCAAGCAAAATGGAAGCCATGCTTGAGCAGTTGCTAGAAGGTCAGCAGAAGATTACAGTTGACTTCAATGGCAAGATTGATGCCCTGTATCAAGATTTGAATGGGAAAATCGAAGCTCTGAACACTCATGTGAAGACTTTGGATACTCAAGTGGCTCAAACTGCTGGGGCTATGAAAAGGCAGGATGGATTCCTTCCAGGAAGGACAGACACCAACCCAAGACACTCTGTTAATGCCATTACGCTGAGGAGTGGAAAGAATCTGCAACCAGTGCAGAAAAAGAGCTTTAGTGCAGAAGATTTCGAGCAACTGCAGGAGTTTGAAGATGAGGATTTCGAAAATTTTGAAGGGTGTCGATCGACACCAACCCCTTAGTGTCGATCGACACCAGAGGAAACTCACAACTCCTCGACTCGAAGCGAATGGATATCGACCGAGGTCGACAAGCTGCTCGACGCCCAATCGACACTCTCAGGAACTAGTGTCGATCGACACCCACCCTCCAGTGTCGATCGACGCCCACCACATAAGCAAACTCCGAGTTCTCAGACTCCAGAAAGTGCAGAAGAAAGGGTCTATAAGCCAAAGGTGCCTTATCCAAGGAACCAAAAGAAGTCGAAACAGGAACTGGAGGATGCTAAGATTAAAGCTATCATGGATAAGCTTGTGGTGGAGATTCTTTTGATAGATGCCATAAGGACTACTCCTGTGATAAAGAGATATGTGAAAAGGATGATGACCAAGAATCTGGGGCTGGAGCAAGGAACAATGCTGATTTCAGAACAAGTAAATGCAGTGATTCAGAATAAGATACCAGAGAAGCTGACTGATCCTGGGAGCTTCTTTCTGGATTGCACTCTTTTCTGAAAGGTTTGAGAGGTCATTATGTGATCTGGGGTCAAGTGTCAACCTGATGCCTCATTCAGTTACAGTCAGTTTGGGTATGACTGACTTCCAGCCAACTAGAATATCTCTTATTTTAGCAAACAGGTCTGTAAGGATTCCTGAAGGCATTTTAGAGGATGTACCAGTCAAAGTGGGAGACTGTGTGATTCCCACAGACTTTGTGGTTCTGGCTTATGGTGAAGAACCGAAGGATCCCTTGATTTTGGGAAGACTATTTCTGGCTACTGCAGGTGCCATCATTGATGTCAGAAAAGGGAGAATTGCTTTGAATGTGGGCAATTTGGTGATGCATTTTGACATGGACAAGTTGATGCAGAGGCCAACAATAGATGGCCACACATTCTATGTAGACTCCCTCACCAGTCATGCAGAAGATATCTTCCAAGAGATGCATCCTGCAGACCCTTTGGAGAGGGCATTGACAGTTTCTGCAGAATCAACAGAGCATCTAGACAACATTGATGCTGGCTATGTCAAGATGATGGATGCAAATGAGCAGGTCATGCAGCTGGTTGCACAACAAGAGCTGGTTGGGACATCTGTAAAAGCTGCAATGTTAGGCGATTGGAGTGAAGAAAAAGCTCCCAAAATCGAACTCAAACAGCTTCCTGCAGGTCTAAGGTATGCTTTTCTAGGACTTAACTCTACATATCCTGTCATAGTTAGTGCTACCTTAAACAATGCAGAGCTGACTTTACTGCTAAGCAAGCTGCGCACTTTTCGCAAGGCTCTTGGCTATTCTCTTGATGACATTTCAGGTATCTCTCCAGAGTTGTGCATGCACAGGATACATCTTGAGGATGAGTCGAAGTCGTCAATCGAGAACCAGAGGAGGCTGAATCCGAACGTGCAGGATGTAGTGAAAAAAGGGACCATGAAGCTTCTGGCTGCTGGGATCATTTACCCGATTTCAGACAGCACTTAGGTCAGTCCAGTGCATGTGGTTCCCAAGAAGGGAGGAGTGACAGTGGTGAAAAATGAGAAGAATGAGCTGATTCCCACAAGGACCATCACTGGGCACAGGATGTGTATTGACTACAGGAAGCTCAACGCTGCTACAAGAAAGGATCATTTCCCACTGCCATTCATTGATCAGATGCTGGAGAGGTTGGCAAATCACTCCTATTACAGCTCCTGGATGGCTACTCTGGTTTCTTTCAGATCTCCATCCACCCAGATGACCAGGAGAAGACTACGTTTACTTGTCCTTATGGCACATTTGCATATCGCAGAATGCCATTTGGACTTTGTAATGCTCCTGCGACATTCCAGAGGTGCATGCTGTCCATCTTCACTGACATGATTGAGAAGTATATGGAGATCTTCATGGATAGCTTCTCAGTGTATGGATCATCCTTTAAAGATTGCCTTGACAACCTCTGTCAAGTGCTTGCAAGGTGTGAAGAAAAGCATCTAGTTCTGAACTGGGAAAATGCCATTTTATGGTCAGAGATGGGATTGTGCTTGAGTTTCTGGAAAGGGTATTGAGGTAGACAGAGCCAAAGTTGAAGTGATGACCAGTTTACAGCCACCAGATTGTGTGAAGTCAGTCACGAGTTTTCTAGGACATGCTGGATTTTACAGGAGGTTCATTAAGGATTTCAGTAAAATTGCAAGACCACTAACAGCTCTGCTTTGCAAGGATGTGAAGTTTGAATTTACTAAAGAGTGTCATTCGGCATTCCAGCAAATCAAACAGGCATTAGTGAGTGCCCAATCGTGCAGCCTCCTGATTGGGATCTACCATTTAAGGTGATGTGTGATGCTTCAGACTTTGCAGTGTGATAACAGCTTTTTTATCAATGTAAAAAGAGGGAGTGATGCAATGCAACAGGAGGTTATCAAAACTCAAGCAGCACACAGTCGTAGTATAGCATCCAAGAGGAATCAATCCAACCTAGGAGCTAGAAAGTGCAATGAGAATGCAAGGATCGAGTAAAGCTAGGCAAATGATGAACGGTTTTGTGATAATCCTAAAAACTAAATGCAACGACTAAATGCAAGGAAAAACTATTTTAAAATTTCTAGGAACGAGTGAACTACCACGACGAATAAACATAATGATTAAAATGCAAAGCTATGAATTTATAAAAATCGACTAGTGGATCGACCACATGATCGACCACTAGATCGAGCAACAACGATCGATCTCGTCTAAAAGTTCAAATGCAACGAAACTAATGACCAGGATGCAACAGGTAACAAGCGAATGACTAGCAAAGATGTAAGAATACTAAGAAAGAAGGTCTAGGGTTGAGATTCATGTTCAAGGGTCTCAAAGGTTCAAGTTTGGTTTGAAAACTCTATATCTACTCACTTTGTGAGATTCTCTATGCCTTGAAAACAAAACAAGATCCATCCACGGCGTGTGGTATGGATCACTCCTTCATTCTCTCCTCCATACCCATGGCGTTTGGCGGGAAAAGAGATTGAAGGGCAAGGAAATCAGATTTCAAACATGCGGCTTAACTAGTCCCCTAAACTACCATGGCGTTTGGGAAAGGATAACTAGTCTCTAGGATGTGATTTTCAGAGACCTCTGGATCCTGTCAAGGTAAGAGCTCTCTCTGATCATAAAGATCTTGGCGTGAGACTCTTTAAGCCTTAAGAACTCGACATCCTAGAAAAGAAAGCCATGAAGAACAAGAAAACACCAAACTTGAAAACCTTTTCGAACCCTTTGAATCCTCTCAACCCCAAAACCCGATTAAAATACTCACTACACATTAGGTAAACAAAGCAAAGCATAAACGACGAACTCATAGACATGAAGAACAATGTATTAAACTTAAAACGATTTAAAGATCCAATACAAAGCAAGAAAAGCTTCAAGTCTAACAATGGCAAAATCGCCTTCGAACAGAGAGAAAGATGAAAAATGATAAAGTGAAACGTGTGTCTATGAAAGCATGATCGCCGCCTTCCCAAAATAGGCTAAACAGTTCGATGGTCCCTCCCTCGCTAGCGGCCAAAAACGGTTAAAGTGCACTGAGATCGACCTCGAGATCGAGCATCTCTCTCGATCATCTTCGGACATCGTGCCTTCAGCTCGATCTGTGTCTTTGGTGTCTTTCTTCGAGTATATATACCTCAAGGCCGCGTGATCAGTATATACAATGACCTTAGAACCCACCAAGTATGATCTAAACTTCTCAAAAGCGAACACCACGGCTAAGTGTTCTTTCTCGGTGGTAGCATACTTCACTTACGTGTCATCCAAGGTACGACTTGCATAGTAGATCACGTGCAGCCTCTTATCCTTCCTCTGACCCAAAACCGCACCCACGGTGTAGTCACTCGCGTCGCACATAATCTCAAACGGCAAGTCCCAATCCAGAGCTTGAATTATAGGCGCCGTAACTAGAGCTTCTTTGATAGTCTTAAAGGCTTGAAGGAATTCTTCATCAAAGATGAACTCGGCTTCTTTGCAAAGTAGCCTTGTGAGAGGACGTGCTATCTTGGAGAAATCCTTGATAAACCGCCTGTAGAAGCCAGCGTGCCCCAAGAAGCTCCTTATCCCTTTCACATTAACCGGCGGCTCTAAGCTCATCATGAACTCTATCTTTGCTTTGTCAACCTCAATCCCTTGCTCAGAAATCTTGTGCCCAAGTACAATGCCTTCCTTCACCATAAAGTGACACTTTTCCCAATTCAGCATCAACTTTGCCTCCGCACATTTCTTGAGAACCCTGCAAAGATTTGACAAACAACCACCAAAAGAAGCACCATACACAGAAATATCATCCATGAAAACTTCTACCTTTTCCTCTGGATCGAGTGCTTCGTTCGATCTTGGAGTCGATCTTTGGAGGATCGAGTGGTGGACTCGATCTGACTCTCGCTCTGCATGGCGTCATTTATGTCTGTACTCCTTGATCGATCGCTTCACTCGATCTCCATCTCGATCAGTTTCCTTGGATCGGATGGACTACTCGATCTTCTGGTCGATCTCCCTACCATGCTCGAACCTCCTCTCGATCTCTGGTCCTTAGCAAGCATTCCTGAATTAACCAAGTCCCACGAACTTCCTCACGAGCCTCAGCACGTCCACGAACCCTCCAAGACTCCAAAGTAGCCGAAAACAACCTATATGCGATGCAAAATGCAAGAAATATGCATATGCTGGTGCAAGAACACTCTAGGACCTAAAGTGATGCAAACTAACCTAAAATGCAATGTATATGCGTGAGAAACTAACTTATATGTATGCAAAATGCATGGAATATGCAGCTATATCACAGTGGGCGCTGTATTGGGTCAAAGAAAGGATAAAAAGCTTCATACAATCTACTATGCAAGCAGAACACTGTATGATGCTCAAAAGAACTATGCAACTACAGAGAAGGAATCGTTGGCTGTAGTATTTGCATTTGAGAAGTTTAGACAGTACTTGGTTGGGTCTAAAGTAATTGTGCACAGTGATCATTCTGCTCTTAAGTTCTTGATGCAGAAGAAAGATGCAAAACCAAGACTGCTAAGATGGATTTTGCTGCTGCAAGAATTTGACACTGAGATAAGGGACAAGAAAGGGATTGAGAATGGAGTAGCAGACCATCTCTCCAGAATTAGAATTGAAGACAACGTCCCCATTGACGATTTCCTGCCAGAGGAGAACATATGTCTCATTGAGGTAAGATTGCAGACTTCAGGTACGGATGCACTGCAGTTTTCTCGAACTGCAAACAGGGTGTCGATCGACACCCACCACTTGGTGTCGATCGATACCAATCTCGACGCGAGCCATAATCGAGCAGGATCGACATCACCCTCAACACTCTGGTCTACGCTGACCAGTGTCGATCGACACACCCCGTCTGGTGTCGATCGACACCAGTCCCGAACTGCAATTCTGCTTTAACAGATCCTACGTGATGCTTTCTCTCAGCCTATCTTCACAGTTGCAACCTCTTCCAGGCCTTGGTATGCTGATATTGCCAACTACCTAGCTGCAGATGAGGTTCCTGACACGGTCAAAAGGGTATGAGAAGAAGAAATTCATGGGGGAACTAAGGAGATATTACTGGGATGAGCCATACTTGTACAAAAACTGCTCATATGGAATCTACCGAAGATGTCTTGCAGAAGCTGAAGTTCAGAATGTGCAATTCCACTGTCATGGTTCTGAGTATGCAGGACATTTTGCTACTTTCAAGACTGTCTCAAAGGTTCTACAAGCAGGTTTCTAGTAGCCTTCAATATTCAAGGATGCTCATACCTTCATCTCACAGTGTGATGTCTGCCAAAGGAGGGGGAAGATCAGTAAAAGATATGAGATGCCACAAAACTTCATACTTGAAGTTGAAGTCATTGACTGCTGGGGCATTGATTTCATGGGACCCTTCCCTTCATCTTATGGGAACAAGTACATCCTGGTTGCAGTGGATTATGTCTCCAAATGGGTGGAAGCAATTGCCAGTCCACACAATGATGCTGCAGTGGTTCTGAAACTGTTCAAAACCATCATTTTTCCCAGGCTTGGAGTGCCATGGATAGTGATCACTGATGGTGGGAAACACTTTATCAATAGAGTGTTTCAGAAGCTGCTGCAGAAGTATGGAGTTCATCACAAGGTTGCTACACCTTATCATCCTCAGACAAGTGGTCAAGTTGAAGTTTCCAACAGGCAAATCAAGGAAATCCTGGAGAAGACAGTAGGGAAGACAAGAAAGGACTGGTATGCCAAGTTAGATGATGCACTCTGGACCTACGGGACAGCTTTCAAGACACCACTTGGCGCCACACCATTCCATCTGCTTTATGGAAAAGCATGTCACCTTCCAGTGGAGCTTGAACACAAGGCAAATTGGGCTGTCAAGAAGATGAACTTTGATTGGACGCCAGATACAGCTCAATGAATTAGATGAGATCGGGCATCATGCTTATGAGAACTCAAAGCTGTACAAGGAGAGGACTAAAGCTTACCATGACAAAAAGATCCTTGCCAGACACTTTGAACCAAATGACCAGGTACTTTTGTATGACTCCCGTCTATAATTATTTCCTGGAACGTTGCGTTCTCGTTGGTCAGGTCCTTTCACAGTCAAGGAAGCAAGACCATATGGCGCAGTTGTTCTGACAACTCCAGAAGGCAGGGAGTTTGTTATCAATGGGAAAAGGGTGAAACATTTCTGGGCGCAAGCCGCGATTCCCGAAGGACAGATTGTACCTTTGGCAGATGCACCCACAACTTGATCCTGAGGACAGTCAAGCTAATGACGTTAAACGAGCGCTTGGTGGGAGGCAACCCACTGGTAAGTGTACCTACTTAGTCTAATTTTTGACTTTTACTAACTTATTTTCGTGGTATTGTGTTTCACTAAAAAAAAAAAAAGTATAGGGTGTCGACCAAGCAGTATGACCTGTACCCCGATCTAGTTCGCCTGTTCATTGCCACAGCGAGGGTGTATTACACCAATGAGCTCGTGAAGAGAGCAGACGAAGGCACTCTCACATTCCTCATCTGAAGAATCAGGTACCGGATCAACTTCAATGCACTCTGTCTCATCTTCGGGTGCGATTCAGACCGTACAGGCGTCTCTCTTCCGACGCCATTCTCTGACCTGCAGAGTTTCTGGTCCCATTTTGGGAATGGGGTATATGACTCCAAGAGGTCCACTCAGACAGATGTGTTCCACCTGTTGCTGCGCTACCTTGTCCGCCTCTTCTCCACTACTCTCCTGTGCAAGTCTGAGCCCGGGAAGATGAGAGTTTCTGAGCAGACTCTCCTGTATTATGGCATTGAGGACGTGTTGACAGAGGAGTATGCGGTTGACAGTGATGTCAACATGGGCGCTATCCTTGCCCATCACTTGGTTTCACTGAAGACCAAGGCGTTCACCGGAGGCAAGCCTGAGAGTGTTGGCAGTCTTCTCACTCCCATCTTCCAGTACTGCAGCATCGATACTTCGACTTGCCGAGTTGTCTCCGAGCGCCATCTTCTGGATATTGACTACATGAGGAGAGACAACTGGATTGCTGGAGATGAGCCGCTATGGAGTTTTGTCAGTCACAATGATATTAGCTAGTCCAAGCTAACACAACTCGAAACCTTTGTACGGTTTGAAAAGCTTTAGGCCGAAGGTGGAGAGGTTCGATTGCTAAAAGTATTTAGGATTTAGTCTTTGATTCGTTGTTAGTAATAGGACCTGAATGCTCTCGGCGATTATATTGTGGCGCTTTCTGTTTATCTATCTCTTGATCAAACCGGGGGTGTTACAGTCGGGGGCATTCGTATTTCATAGCCAGAGGTGAAATTCTTGGATTTATGAAAGATGAAGAACTGGGAAAGCACTTGATAAACGGTTTCTTAGCTCGTGTTATGCAGCAGAGAGGTTATCAAAACTCTAATGCACGCAATGTTGTAGTAAGGCAAGCAGGAGAGTGTCAATCCACTTCTAGGAGGCAGAGAATGCACAAAGAATGCAAGGTCCTAAGCAAAGCTAAGCAAAATGAGACACTTTATGAGAAATTAACTAAAAACTAGATGCAGCAACCTAAACAGAACGAAACCTATTTTAAAAATACTAGAAAGGAAGCAACTACCACGAGAAATGAACAGATTAATTAAAGGAAAGAGCTTCGAATTGTTAAAATTCGACTAGTAGATCGACCACGAGATCGACCACTAGATCGAGCAGTAACGATCGATCTCGTCTAAAACTGTAAGAACAACAAATCTAATGACCAGGATGCTATCAGATAACAAGCGAAAGATGAAAATAGACTTAGAGAATCTAAAAGAAAGGGCCTAGGGTTGAGATTCATGTAAAGGGTTTCAAATGATCGATCTTGGGTTTGAAACTTTAGATCGACTCACTTGGTGAGGATCTCTAAGCCTTGAAAACAAAACAAGATCTATCCGTGGCTTTCGGTATAGATCACTCTTTCATCCTCTCCTCCAAACCCATGGCTTTTGGTGGAAAGAGAGGTCGAAAGGCAAGGAAAACAGATTTCAAGTAATGGCTTAACTAGTCCCCCAAACTTCCATGGCTTTTGGGAAGGGGTAACTAGTCTCTAAGGTGTGATCTTCCGAGGCTCCTGGATCCTGTCAAGGTAAGGAACCTCTCGGATCATGAAGCTCTTGGCGTGAGAGTCTTCAAGCATTAAGCTTTCAACACCTTAGAAGAGATAGCCTTTAAAACGTTTAGAAAACAAACCAATATCAAACCTTTTCTACCCCTTAATCCTCTCAACCCCGAACCCAAAGTAAACTACTCGCTACACATAAAGTAAATCAAGCAAAGCAGAAGAAACGAGACGATAAACATGAAAGAAAAACTGGATTAAACGATAAAGATTCGAATACAAAAGCTTCAAAGAAAAACTGGTTCAACAATGGTGTTCTTCGTAAAACGAGAGAGAAAAACATGAAAGAAAGGATAAGGATCTAAAAGTTATCGAAAAAGCATCTTGCCGCCTTGCCTAAAATGCCCAAACAAGCCAATGGTCCCCCCTTCGCTAACAGCCAAAAACGGTTGAAAGGACAGAAATCGACCACTGGATCGAGTGGTTCTCTCGATCACATCCGGGCATCGTGTTTTCGGCTCGATCTGGGTCTCGATCTTCATCGGCGAATCGAGTGTTGCATCCGATCTCGGTATCGATCTTCGGCTGGATCGAGTGGTGTACTCGATCTGGCTCTCGCTCTGCATGGCGTCATTTACGTCCGTACCGATTGATCGATTGCTTCACTCGATCTCCGTCTCGATCATTCTCCTTGGATCGCCTAGTTGGCTCGATCTTCTGGTCGATCAACTCCTAGATCGACTGGCCATGCTCGATCTGCTCCTCGATCACTGGTCCTTAGCATATTTCCGAGCTCCCACGAACTGCTACATCAGCCTCCACACGCCCACAAACCTCCATGACTCCAAAGCAGCCAGAAACAACCTGAATGTGATGCAAAATGCAAGGAAAATGCATATGCTGATGCAAGAATGCTCTAGGACCCTAAGTGATGCAATCTAACCTAAAACATGATACAAATGCATGAAAAACTAACTAATGAGTATGCAAAATGTATGCAATATGCAATAACATCAGCACTTTCCAAGGATGTTGTCATAAATCAAGAACGAAAGTTGGGGGCTCGAAGACGATCAGATACCGTCCTAGTCTCAACCATAAACGATGCCGACCAGGGATAAGCGGATATCGCTTTTAGGACTCCGCTAGCACCTTATGAGAAATCAAAGTTTTTGGGTTCCGGGGGGAGTATGGTCGCAAGGCTGAAACTTTAAGGAATTGATGGAAGGGCACCACCAGGAGTGGGGCCTGCGGCTTAATTTGACTTAACACGGGGAAACTTACCAGGTCCAGACATAGTAAGGACTGATAGACTGAGAGCTCTTTCTTGATTCTATGGGTGGTGGTACATGGCCGTTCTTAGTTGGTGGAACAATTTGTCTGGTTAATTCCGTTAACGAATGAGACCTCAACCTGGTAACTAGCTACATGGAGGCATCCCTTCACGGTCAACTTCTTAGAGGAACTATGGCCGTTTAAGCCAAGGAAGTTTGAGGCAATAACAGGTCTGTGATTCCCTTAGATGTTCTGGGCCGCATGCGCACTACACTGATGTATTGAAGCCATTTTGTTTTAAGGATGGTGAATTCTGCTACAAGCTGAAGCAAGGAGGCAAGTCTAAGCCCTTTGCTGAGATGAGAATTGATGGACTCACCACCAGGATCAAGAGGAGCAACACACCACCAAGGAGTTCCAAGACTCCTTCTCCTTACCTCCACTAAAGAGGTAATCAAAATCAAGCTAAGTGACTTTAAACAAGCACACTTGGGAGGTAGTCTCATGGTATCCTTTGTATATATTATGCTTTTTAATTCATGCTTATGTTTTTCTAGTGTTCTTAGAAGCAGGAGTTTGGATTGGGGATTGAACAGATGTTTGGGGAAACAAAACAGATCCATTCTGGCTGGTCTCGACCACTTGTATCGGCCATGCCAGACCGATACAAGCCTATCGGTCATGACCATCGGTCTAAAGTGATCGATACTATTAGGGCCAGAAGTGCATCGGACAACCCCATCGGTCACTTGTGACCGATGCGGGAAAAAGAAGTGCAAGCATGGTTTCCATCGGTCAAAGCCATCTGTAAAGGACTGACTGACGGGAATCAAACGGTTGGAGCATCGATCACTTGTATCAGTCACAAGTAACCGATGGAAACCAAGCGGATGCACCATCAGTCACTGCCATCGATCAAAAGTGACCGATGGGATTTGGTAGAAGGGCCATCGAACAGATGTATCGGAAACTGACTGATACCACCCTATCGATTACTCCCATCGATCAAAAGTGATCGATAGGGCCGGCGAGGTAAGTCCTTTGATTTTCAAAAGTTTTCCCTTCTTTGGTTTGGAACCAAGGGAGTTTGAATTAAAATTTTCTGGCTCCTCCTTGCCATCCTGCTCCAAATTATGGGCATCGCCAAGAATCACTTCTATACTGAGCCATTTTCTCGTTGATCTCGCTAGGGTGAAAACCAACCCCAACATACGGACTGGGGCTCAGGAGCGATTACATCGAGCAGGGCTTTTGGTGTTCTGCTCAGGTCTACACCTCCATATGATCCCCATCGTGCAATCTGCTCGGTGTACGGACTGGTCCTTCCTCGAGATAAGCTGTATCGAGCAGAAATGATAGATGTTCTGCTCGATATGAAAACAGAGTCTTCTTTCCTTGGCCTTTAAACCATTCTACACATCCATGGACCTGATCTTTGACTTTTGAAACACTAAATAAAGACATCAGTAATTAAAGAAAGCATATATTTACAAGGATAGTCATGGGATTACCTCCCAAGTGTGCTTGTTTTAAGTCACTAAGCTTGACTTTGATGGGTTGAGGACTAGTGAGAAGAGGTTGATGGAGCTGGTGCTCCTTCCTCTTTCTTCTGGTAAACCCAAGTGCCTACTGACATCAGTTTCTTCTTCTCACGAGCATTCTTCCTGTTTCTCTTCTTCTTGACACTTGGTATGATCAAAGGCTTCACTTCCTTGGTGATCAAGCTTTCATCCTCTTTCAAACCATCTTCAAGCTTCAACTCAGTGTTAAGCTTCTGTTCTGGCTCATCAGGGAGAGTGTCTCTCATCAACATACTCATTGTGAAGCTCATAGCATGCTCCACATGCTCTGGAAGTTGATGTTGCTCACTCTCCTCTTCAATGATTGTTCCACAAAAAGCTATGGAAGGAGAGACAATCTTGTAGACTTTGAACTCATCAACATTCTTCAAAATCACAGAGCTTCTCTTGAAGTCTACTTGAGCTCCTGTTGTTGCCAAGAATGGTGTTCCTAGAAGAAGTGGCACCTCTCTTGAATACGTCTTCTCCATAACCACAAAATATGTTGGCACCAAGCAATTCTCAATCTTCAAAGGGAAATCCTTTACCATGCCCAAGGGTCTTGTTGAGGTGTTATCCACAAAGGTGATAGAGGCTTTGCAGGGCTTCAATTCCTTGATTCCTAAGGTTTGGCTTAAGTGGACTGACTGATACCACCCTATCGATTACTCCCATCGATCAAAAGTGATCGATAGGGCCGGCGAGGTAAGTCCTTTGATTTTCAAAAGTTTTCCCTTCTTTGGTTTGGAACCAAGGGAGTTTGAATTAAAATTTTCTGGCTCCTCCTTGCCATCCTGCTCCAAATTATGGGCATCGCCAAGAATCACTTCTATACTGAGCCATTTTCTCGTTGATCTCGCTAGGGTGAAAACCAACCCCAACATACGGACTGGGGCTCAGGAGCGATTACATCGAGCAGGGCTTTTGGTGTTCTGCTCAGGTCTACACCTCCATATGATCCCCATCGTGCAATCTGCTCGGTGTACGGACTGGTCCTTCCTCGAGATAAGCTGTATCGAGCAGAAATGATAGATGTTCTGCTCGATATGAAAACAGAGTCTTCTTTCCTTGGCCTTTAAACCATTCTACACATCCATGGACCTGATCTTTGACTTTTGAAACACTAAATAAAGACATCAGTAATTAAAGAAAGCATATATTTACAAGGATAGTCATGGGATTACCTCCCAAGTGTGCTTGTTTTAAGTCACTAAGCTTGACTTTGATGGGTTGAGGACTAGTGAGAAGAGGTTGATGGAGCTGGTGCTCCTTCCTCTTTCTTCTGGTAAACCCAAGTGCCTACTGACATCAGTTTCTTCTTCTCACGAGCATTCTTCCTGTTTCTCTTCTTCTTGACACTTGGTATGATCAAAGGCTTCACTTCCTTGGTGATCAAGCTTTCATCCTCTTTCAAACCATCTTCAAGCTTCAACTCAGTGTTAAGCTTCTGTTCTGGCTCATCAGGGAGAGTGTCTCTCATCAACATACTCATTGTGAAGCTCATAGCATGCTCCACATGCTCTGGAAGTTGATGTTGCTCACTCTCCTCTTCAATGATTGTTCCACAAAAAGCTATGGAAGGAGAGACAATCTTGTAGACTTTGAACTCATCAACATTCTTCAAAATCACAGAGCTTCTCTTGAAGTCTACTTGAGCTCCTGTTGTTGCCAAGAATGGTGTTCCTAGAAGAAGTGGCACCTCTCTTGAATACGTCTTCTCCATAACCACAAAATATGTTGGCACCAAGCAATTCTCAATCTTCAAAGGGAAATCCTTTACCATGCCCAAGGGTCTTGTTGAGGTGTTATCCACAAAGGTGATAGAGGCTTTGCAGGGCTTCAATTCCTTGATTCCTAAGGTTTGGCTTAAGTGGACAGACATGACATTCACTGTTGAACCTGAATCACACAAAGCTCCAACATTGTCTATTATTTCAAGCTTACAAATGATGAGAAACTTTCCTGGATTGGGAAGCTTTGTCGATGTCTTCAGCTCCTTGCTTCTCTTCAGATTAGCCCCCACATTCTCTAGAATTGGCCCCACTACTTCCAGCTTGTCAGAGACTTCTTTGAGGAATCTGATTTGATCTTTCACTTCAAGCAAAGTGGTGCCATGAGGAAGCTTTATTTCAGCGCCTTGTATGTCTTTCCTGAACTTTGAATAGACTGCCATATGGGCCTTTGTAAAGTGCATCGTGGGGTAAGGGATTGGTGGTTTATAAGCTTGAATTTCGGGAGCTTTACCCTTCTCATTGCTGCTTGAGGAGCTGCCCACTTGGCGATCATACAACTCCTTCAAGTCTTCAGGACTTTCTCTAGCCAAGACCAACAAAGTGTGGTATGTCTCTACAAGCTCTTTATCAGCTTCACTGAGCTCTGGTTTGGATTCTTCTTCTGGAGAAACTAAGGCTTTCTCAGCCTTTTCTTTCTCAGCAGCTTCCTGTGCGGCTCTTTCTTGCTCTTCTTCTCTGTTCAAGCTTTCATCTAGTCCTTGGAGGAACTTCTCTACAATATCAGCAGCTTCTTGATCATCAATGGTGACTTTGATGACATTCCCCCCACACTCAGCCTTTAACATGTCCACATGTAACAGCATCTCTTGAAGCATAATGCCAAGCTCTTCCAATGAAGCATCTTCATCATCAAACTCTTCATCCTCTTAAGCAAGCAAGTGGCAGAATTCCTTAGGATTTGCTTCACTCTTTCCTGGTAACTGATTCTGAGGTTTTGAAGATGAAGCTCCTTTGCTTTCTAGAGACTTGATTCTTTGGTTCAGAGCATCTAACTTGCCATTCAGGTCACAAGTAGTGGCGTCTATTTTGTTATGCACTTCAGCAAATTTCTTGTGCAGCTCTATAGTGGTGTTGGCTTGACCAGTCAACAACTGTTGCATCATCTGCTTCAAATCAACATCTTGAGTGCTGGAAGAGGTTTGTGTATTGCCAAAACCTGGTGGGATAAAAGCTAGTCTTGGCTGAAAGTTAGCTTGTTGAAAACCACCCTGAAATGGTGGTCTTGGAGCAAATTTGTTCTGCTGGTTGAAAGGAACAAAAGGTTTGGTTCCTTGGTTTTGTTGAGCAGCTTGTGATGGATAGACTTGATCCTGAGGGTTAGACACGTTGGTGCTTCTATAAGAGAAGTTGGGATGGTTCATGTAGTTGTAAAAACCGCCTCCTTGTTGATTCATGTAGAAGGCTTCTTCTTCTACAACTGTCTCATATTCCTCTTGTGTAGCAACACTATCACCAACAAAATTGACATTCTTGAAAGACACACTCAGCAGCTTGTCTAACTTGTCATTCAAAGCTTTAATCTCCTTCTTTGTTGTGCTCTCACTTTCAGCGCTTACAACAGCTCTAGATGTTCTGTCATATTCTTAACCATAGTTTCCATCAGAAAGCGCCAAGTTCTCCACAAGAGCTAGACCATCTACAACAGTATTGCCCATGAAATTTCAATTGGAAGCTGTGTCCAAGAGCATTTTGTACTTTGGCGTCACTCCTCTATACAAAGTAGACAGCAAGCTTTCATTTGTGAAGCCGTGGTGTGGGAACTGCAAAGTGTAAGACTTGAAACGCTCCCATGCTTCAGCAAATGTTTCATTCCCATGCTGAGTAAAGCTGCTTATGGTGTTCCTGACCTTTACTGTTCTTGTTGAGCTGAAGAATTTGTTGAGTAATGCTCTCTTGCACTCATTACATGTAGAGATTGATCCTTCTGGAAGTGTCTTCTCCCACTGATGTGCTTTCTCACCTAAACTGAAAGCGAACAAGCGAACAAGCGAAGCTTCAAAGCATCTTCGGAGACTCCTTGAATCTTGGTTATACCACACACCTTATCAAACTGGTCAAGATTATCCAAAGGGTCTTCATTGGGCAGGCTATGGAATCTGTTGCCTTGCACCATGTTGATCAACCCAAGCTTGATCTCGAAGTGGTTTTGATGTACAGTTGGAGCGTGAATGCCATTCTTGTTGTGGTGAGTATCTGGCGCATCACTAGCTCCTATTGGTCTTGCAGCTTTAGGTGCGTGAACTGGTACTCGCAATCCCTGAACTCCAGCCACTTGGTTCAAAGCTTGTTGTGTTTCATCTATGTGTGCTGCAGCTTTTTGTAATGGTGCTTGTCCAACAACACCAACATGTGGTAACTGAGCTTCTTGCTCCGTCATTCTCTGTTCTTCTAACTCTTGAACTCTCTATCTTACAGCTCTTCTCCAATGAATGTTGTCACTGAAAGGAGTCCGATTTGATGAGCCTTTAGACCTCAAATTCATACAAGTACCTGAAAAAACAGAGCACGAAAAACAGAGCAATTTAGTAACTTTTAAAGTAAAGAACTTAGTCTAACAGCAGTGTTAAACTCAAACAATCCACAAATGGCAACGGCGCCAATTTGAAACAGACTTTTTTGGGTCTAAACTCAAATGTCCTTATCCTCTAATCAGTTGTAGAATAGAGATCAGGTATCAATCCAATTGTGGGAGATGAGATGCAAACAATGCTGTAAGCTAAGCAGGATTGGGGATTTGGTTATGTAAGAACAAGTCTAACAACCTAATGGTGCAAGAAAACAAAAGCATAAACTAAATGCAAGTGAACAGAACTAAAAAATGAACTTAAAGCAATGACTAAACAAGAACTAAGCAAGAAGTGGCTACTAAAACAAGAACTAAGCAAGACGACTTTGAAGACAATTAATTAAAAGCAAGACTCAAGGTTTTAAGCAATTGTGGGACAGTGGTTTTCAAGAGTGACAAGGGGATTCCTACTAAGGCATTCAACAAGCATTAACAAGCAAGCAATTCTCAATGTTATGCTCCTAGACAAGGTATCTAAAGGGAACCACTTGGCGTCAATAAGCAATTCATATTCAACAAGATCGAAGTGTCAGACCCACTTGTGATGGTGTATCCTTCAACCATGAGCATAAAGATCAGAACCATTCTAGCCTAAGAGATGCACCAATTAAGCAACTACTCTCTCACCCAAGCAAGAATTCAGATCAACTTATCAATCTTGTGAACCAATAAGGACCTAAGCAGCTATACACCAATCAAGATTATGGATTTAACCACAAACTTGCAACATCCTAACAAAGCTAAGCAATGAACAAGAATGAAGCAAAGGCAAGATCTTTCCTTCTAGCCCTAAGCGAATCATCTAGCCTTTGCTTCATTCTTGTCCTAAGCAAATCAAGAATCTCAAAACCAGCATTATCTAGCCCTAAGCGAATCATCTAGCAAGGGGAACTATCACTTTGGTGTCACTAAACAAAGGAAACATGGACCAAGCTAGACTATCAAGCCAAATAAGTGATCCATGCTTAGAAAATAGATATCAAGACATAAAGCAAACCATATGCATCTATCAAACTATATTCAATCAAAAAGAGCAAGCTTTATCAACATTAATCACTTTGCAAGAGAAGGAGATAACAGAGAACCATTAAACAGACCTAATCACCCCTTAATCACATCTTAATCACCACTTTTCCTACTTAGAATCCTAAATCTAAAGAAGACTACTCACTAATCATGTTTAATCCCATTGATTTGGAGTTAAACACAACTAGATGAGGTTAAAATGCAAAGATGATAAGTCTGCTCAATGCAGACCAACGGCTTGGAATCCTCATGCTGATCCTTTTCCTCTCGTCCTGCTGCTTGCATCGAGCATACTCCATGGGTGTTCTGCTCGATATGCTTGCTCAATATGGACCAGACTTTGCAAGAACTCCATTTCTGACATCTCCTGCGATCATGAGCTGCTTCCATCCCTTCCCCAGCTCTAAAAAATTCCAAAAACACCTAAAAACCACCACAAACATGCATATGTATGCAAATGTATGCAATCATAAGCTAAATGCATGCTATGTTGATTCTAAGTACAAATGATGCCTAAATGCTAAACTATAATGCAAAAACAGAGAAAAAAAACATGAAATACAGCCTAAAATGATCTAAAATAGCAAGCTATCAACCTTCACCATATTCCATCATTCTCTCTTTCTTCTTTCTTTTTTTATTTCTTTTTATTTTTTTTAAAAAAATTAAAACTGAAAAAAAGAGTGAAATAAATAAACAATTATACCATATCTAAAAACGTAATGACAAGAAAAACTTTGTTATATCTATAATGTGAAAGAGAAAATAGCTGTGGATAAATAAATGGTCATCGAGTGGTATTTCCCTAATATAAAAATAAAGAAGAATGATCAAAGTCAAGTAAAATTGAAAAATTTCACTTATTTTCTATCAAGATTTGTAAATTTTTATTCAGTTTAAATTTGGCTTTTCTAGTTAAATCGCATAATTAGATTATATAAAATAAATATTATTATAAATAAAAGGTAAAATATGAAAATTTTAATATGTGTATTATTTGGTATTTTGCCAAAGCATATTAGAGTATATGTTTTTATGATTGCAATTTTTTTGAAGGTTATCTGCGAAAGCATGCAAAATATATTAACCCGATGAAAAACAGGTTAAATAAATGTGTAATTGAATTCATTGAAAATATACGTAAAATAATATAATCTGATTGATTACTTAAAAAAAATTGACATTAGACTAACTCACGACATTGAGAGAAAATTTGCGTAATCGCGTTTTTGACAGACTGTTTTTGGAATCACATTTTTTGTAATTTTTTTTGGCAGAAATATTTACAATTCAAAATTTTTTGTGTGAAATTTGCAGAATCAGATTTTTGGAGGAAAATTTCTTAATTTTTATTATCATTTCATCAAAAGTTTATATTATATTTGAATATATTTTTATTATATAGCGAGAATTAGAAAACAGAAGTGTGACTAAATATGATGGAATGAAAAAAAAAACTATAATAAAATAAAACAAATATGAATAAAAAGTGTAAGCCAAAAAAGATGAAAAATAAAGAACAATCGGTTTTTTGTGTTTTTGTTATTCTTTAAAATATTTTAAGTTTTGCATATATTTTGTTTTTCACTATATATCTAATTTCTTAAACCTATTAAAATATGTTTTCACAAACTAAATTTTTTTACAAATATATTATTGAACTATTTATTATAAATGATAAACATTACTCCTTATGTTTCTAAATGAAGAATGTTTTAGAACTTTCACAAATATTATGAACACAAATTAAAATTTAACTATAAATGCATCTTTTCTGTAATTAACAGTTTCCTACAATTTATAACTAATAATAATTCAATAATTATAATTATTTTTCTTAAAATTTTACAATTCACCATTATTAGCTAACAAAAAAATGTATTGAAAATAGAAGAAGCAATTTTTTTTTCTAAAACATCATTCTTTAATAAAGAGAAAGAATATTATTTAATATTATTATTTATTAGTTTTTATTAAAATTCTCAGTACGACACATAAGTACAGACCAACCATCTAGATATACAATATTTTATAATCAAATTTTTACATTTAAACTTATATAGCACATGGTTTTTACGATCGAATATTATATTTATCACGCTCTGTGCACAACAACGCTATCCAAACCTCTAAACAAACGAATATAGTTGCATCTAAATACACCATCAAGTAAAACCCAAAATTAGATACATCCACATAAACAAACGAGTACGACCAACGAATGTGTTGCTCATTACTATAAAGTATCCATCCAACCATTAGAGTCTATCATATGTCCAACGAATGTGTTGCTCATTATAGTCATGGACATCCTACCTGGACCCGACAAATCCGAGCTGACTCGACCCGAAAAATCTGTTTGGTTTGGTTTTGGTTCTCTTCAAATAGCCGATTGGATTTTGATCAATTTTAATTCGGATATCAGTTCGGGTAAAACCGGAAACCCGATCAGTTACCCAAACAAACCAGAAAAAACCACAAAATTGATTTTTCTTAACCTAATAAAAAAAACAAAAAAAAAACCTAATTTAAAAACAAAATTATAAAGTATAAAGTATCCGACCATTAGAGGCTTTCAACTTTGATTTGCGATATGGCTTAATTACTTTTGTTATTGATTTCATTGAGATATATATATATAAACTTAATACACAAAACATCCAAATGTCAATCTATACATATAACTTAGTAACAGAAGAATCACCACAAACCAAGATCAAAAGATGGTGCATCTTTCTCCACACTATCACTCCTATGATTGCCCGGATGAGGTATAACCGTTGCATCTTCCTTCTCTTTTGCCTCTGTCCTCTGTTTTGACAATAATAATGTCGCCTGCGCTTCCATGGCATCAAAGTCTAGTGTCGCGTAGAATGCATCATCGTCATCATCATCATCATTGTACTCCAATGCACCTCCATTGCTTCTCACACCTTCATGGGTTTCCTTCTCTATGGTTTGTTCATGAGCTGCAAACTTGTTTTCTAAGTTAATCACTGGGACATTCCCGAAGTTGCATAAGCTGAACTTCCTTTTCCGGCTATCTTCTGAGATTTGTACTACCGATAAGTCTCCTGTGACCATTGCATCCTTGTCTGACTCAGAGTTTGTTGTCTGTGGTGTTCTAAGAGAAGATAATGAGTTATCTGAATCGCTTCTGCTCTCATTTATTGTCTTCAAGGGGCCAGAAGAATATGGACTCGGCCTTGATCCGGGTACATCACGAAATCTCGCCGGCAATGGTGATTGGCTGAGTAGAGAGCGTCTGTGGAAGGATACATTGAGATTTTTAGTAAGCTCATTGACCATTTTACTCACAATAGAAGAAAGTTATCTTTGATTCTATATACCTGTAAATGGCCATCATGTCTACTTTACCAGACTCGGCTTGAGTATTTGCTGTTGGCATTGTCCCGTCATCTATGAAACTATCGTCGAATGAATCGTTGGTCAAATTTTCGTTCTCATCAGCAGACATTTCTGCTTCCGAAGAGACCCTGTTCCAAAATAGTGATGTTATACATAAACTCTGTATTCAGGAAAACTACTATTGTTATGTTGTCTCTCCTTGTTTTGTGTAAGTAAGAAAGACCATTCAGATGTTGATATTTAGATTGGATAAGAACTTACTCAGCTTCCGCATCAATGAAGATTCGCGCATCATTATCCACGCTCTTCTTCCTCTTACCTTTAAACACACAGAGAAACCAAGCAGCAATCACTCAAACAGGTCAATGTGACAAGTATTTCAACTCTTTCAGCACATCAGGACTTTTACTGACGCAGAGTTGTCATTATTTTAAATTGAAACTTTGCTTCCTGTCACTAATGCAAAAGCAACAGAATAAGTGTAAAATCCAACTCTCAGCACTTTTCCACTTCAGTTTGACAACGGCAACATTCTATTTTAGTTACGCCTAGAATAGACTCAGATGACTATAGCAAATTCTTATGGATGCCGAATAAACCAAACCAATTGGTATAAATTTTCCTGGAGAGATTCTGGTGATGTTATGCAACATCAGGACCCATAAATTTCGGTCATTGTCAAATCTCAAGTTATTTGAATGTCGTAGTACAAGGAAACATAGAAGCAGTTACCTCTAATGTGCTTATCACTGCGAGAACGAGATCTGATATGGTCTGCCTTTGCAATACCAGGATTGTTCTCCTTTATAGCACTCGAGCAATCTCCAAGTCTACGTAGTCTCTTCAACTTGCGTGGTTGTCGAAGAGATTCTGACTTTTCTCCGGAACTCACCCGCCAATTAGCGCTGCTGTTTGTGTTTGTGAGATTTGCCAAGGGAGTTCTCCACTCCTCATGAATGGGTGAAGCAGCTAAGCATTCTGTTCCGTTGGCCAAACTTTCCTCCTTCTGAGGAGTTGTGAATTCATTGTTCGTAGAAGTAATGTGAGCACCGCTGCATTTATGTTGAACGTTTGCCTCAGGGCTAGAAGGCACTTCTGCCAATTCATTACTGAACCTCATGGGAGAAGAAATCTTAGGAAAATCAAGGTCTTCTTCTCTATTCGCTTCATTTGCAATTCCTGCAGCGTTAAAGATGTTATCAGAACTATGATAAGTTCAAAGTCTTTCTTTGCACTAATGGTGGATTCAAATGTAGTATCAGCACTAAGAAAATTGGATAAGAAAAGCATTATAGATGCATCAAAGTAAAAATGTGTTTTCATTGTTTTCCGAGTCATGTTCTCGTTGAAGTTACTATCACCAGAAATAAGAAAATAAGTAGTACTGTAGTATACCTTAATAACAACAGTCCTCCAAAATTCTCTTATTCATATGAATAAAATGTATCTGTAGAAGTTATCTTATACCAAGGTTATGTGGTTGCAGCCAATTGCATATTTTGTGGCTCAATAGCAGATGTAAATACACTCAAGTAGATATGCTATTCATCTATTCTTATCTTGTTATATATCTTCTACCCCATAGTAAATGTTCAAGAGATAGCACTAACCTTGGTCATAGACAGGTGAATCTGGAACAACACCACTCTTGATGAAGTTAGTGAGCCTTGGACTAAGCTCCAAGTCCTCACAGCCATCTTCATCTGATGATAACATAATTTCTCCAACACAGTTATCGACATCTCCTTTTTCTACACCATTAGAATGCCTTTCCACAAGGCTTTGAGTCTCTAGTGAGAATCCTTGCTTTAAGTTGCACGAAATATTATCTTGCCGATGTTTTGTGGAAGCATCTATCCGAACAAAGTCAATGTGGGATCTCTTCGGGGAAGAATGTTGTTTTTCTGTTTCAGCCAAACGCATATAGTCTGACCCTGGTACATTAGAAGAGAAAAAAATAGGAATCGGCATTACGAAGACCTTCCCTAGAGTATCAACGGATGCACATTCTGAGCTGAAAAGATAATTGTGCGTGGGTGAAGATTCTTCGAAATCTTTCTCTGTTGCTTCTAACGTGCTTGTGGGAGATTCAACAACTTGTTTTGCCTTTCTCTGTGATGTGTTGGCTTCCAAATCACCGAAAGAGGGTAAATCTGCACATAAATACAATAAAATGGCTGTATTTCAGCACTATGATGATTGATGAAAGGATTGAATTTGAGAAGGATTAAACGCAGAAGATACATGAAAAATTAGCAATTCAGCTATTTTTTGACGCATGAACTCTAGCCTGAAGTAAGATAGAAATAACATCTAAGATAGCGAACTGCAGCTTCACGCGTTAAAGTGCTGTTATTAGTCCCACACTAACAAGACCATAATTATTTGATTGAAGTCTACTCGATAAATTAGTGACAATATCAGTTGGGTTTGTGAGAAGTGACATGGATCTATCTAGAATATGGTCAAACTATATCCAAGGCCATTTAGAAACACACTACCTAAACAAAGAAGGGAGCACATCCAAAAGAGGGCTCTTTTGGACATTGTTACCGTATATATTGATTAATAGCCTAAATAATTTCCTACTAGCTAATAGCTTATAAGTCTATAGACCTCCTACTTTCTGTTTTTTAAGAGTAAATTATATCCATATGACTGTTAGAATTGGTACTTAAGCAAGATGAATGAGACTATATTTACCTTTCGGATCATCACGAACCCTCAGACCCGTGTCAAACTCCTCTCTTTCACCCACAGGAGCTCCAAACTATTAGAGCAAGTGATTCCACGTAAGCGAAAATGAACTCACGTATAGCAAGGAAAGACCACACTATATATCAGAATTATGAACTCACCTCAGTGAAGAAACTTTTACTTTCCTCTGAAAAAGTTGTATCTTGCAAATGCTGCATAGCATCAATTAACATGCTCGTTTGACGTGAATGCAATACTTTGTGCACTTTAGATGGCAATGTCTGGAAGTGAGGGAACGCGATCAAGGACACTCTCAACTTTTCCTCACTGGGTACGTAATACTTGGCGAGCATATCTGTCTCTGCAAGTGTAAGCTTTTTCTTGAAAGCTGGAGTCTCAATGGCAGGTTCATCTTGTAATTTCTTTCCACGTGGAATGAATTGCTCGATTGAAAACTTAACATGCTGAACTTCAGGTTTATAAACATGGGGAATCTATAATAACATATGAGAAGGGTATATGAAGTTAAAAAGAAGTTTAAAAACTCAAGCAACAAAGTAAGGAAAACAAATTTTAATCAAGAAATAGTAACAGCTCTTACCATCCTTGGACTAGGATGAAAATTAAAACTATTCATTCCTCCATTCCGCATGTGTTTTTTAATGGCCCGGCCATTTGCTTGCTTCCGCATGTAGCTGTTCTTTTCTGACCCTTCACAAGCAAGAACTAGTAAAGGCTAGTCAAGGAATGCATAAATGATTTCCCTTTGTAAAAGTGGCATAGCAAAGATAGGTTATGGAAGAATCAATAAGAAGTGCATAAATGAAGCAAGCTAAAGGATATCTACTCGACCATTGTTTTTCCTTCCTGTTCTTCCCATGCGTTGAATCATCCTCAGAGGGGATACATTGGCGTCAAAACATATAACTAGGTCGACTTCCATGATATCCAAGCCTTCTTCCCCAATAGATGTTGCAACAATAACATTGAACCCACCAGATCTAAATTTCTGTATGACAAAAATAAGTAAATCAATCAAGAAATGGTTAAAAAAAAAACAAACAAAAGTTCAAATATTCATACAAATAGATAAAGGGAAACAGACATACCTCTAAGACAGCCTGCTGAACCTTTTGCGACTGCCCTTTCAGCGTCTTACCTGCAAGGAACATACATTGTAACAATTATAAATGATACTTCTGTGTACCTGAAAATTTTAGATGTAAACATCAGAGTCACAAACCTGAACTTTGACCAATAAACTCAGTTGCTTTGACCACATCGCTAATATTACTTAATGCGTCCATTATGTCTCTGGAGATACATGAGGTCAGATGAATGCAAAGAAGAAACCTGATGGGCAAGATCACAAACAACAACTATACAGACCTTACGCTTCCTCTGAAATTTGAGAAAATAATGACCCGTGATGTCCTTGGATCTTTCATTTCTGCAGCAATGGAATAAGACTATATTAATGATCCATTGTAGATTAGCAGTGAGAACTAACATCAACCCAACATCAAATTTCAAACAGCAAAACCTACTGTAATGATCAACAAGTATTTCCAACATCTTCGACAACTTTGGGCTTGGTGCTCCGTTCGACAACCTTTGCTGCATCAGAAGCTTCGTCATCCTTATATCTTCATTCTTACTCATCAACCTAGCAAATGGCCTAAAAAGGGTGATAGTCTTAGAGAAACTTCTATGACAATGCCCTTGCTATCGAAAGCTATACTACCTAAGCCTGGTGAAACGCTATCAGGCAAATCAGTTCAACAGCAGAAAGTAAGAGCATACCCTTGCTGCAATTTCTCTTCTAGCATCTCATAAGCTGGCCTTATTCCATGACTAGAAAGGAGCTTACGAATGTGATAAAGAGTGATAAGAGCTGCAAAGCAAGATTCTACATCTCCATGACTTATATGGGGAATGCCTGGTAGAGGTGCTTCACGAAACTTATCCCTTGCCATAAGTAACTCGTGTGGACTTAACTGTAAAAACACGAGTTGACGTTTGCGTAGATAAGAAAATGTGAGCATTTGACGCTAGTGGTGAAAAAAAGCAAATAGTATAAGGATTGAGACACGTACAGTTTGATAATCCCTTCTTAGACTAACCCCGAAGTTTTTAAGCCTAGATGCATATGGACGTATAACATCTAACAGACGTTTAGATACCTCATCTGCATCTTTTCCCAAGGGAACCTGCTCTGCCATAAAAATGTTACAAATATTAGAGATGAATTTGGAGAGCAGCAGATTTGGAAAAAATGTAGAAAACCATCTTAAACCTCGATTAGTTCTACTTTTCTGTCGTGGACATAAGGGCAAACATCATGGTCACTCTCATTTCGATATTCGAGTGTTGATATCTGCAAATTATCAATGATACCCTGAATTCCCTGCGTCTTTGCTAAAAAATAACATCTCCGGTTAATAATGAGCGAGGAGATATAAAAACCTCAACAACAAAAATGTCAATCACTTACATCCAGGAGTTGCAGTAAGGGCCAATATTCTCAACTGTACTGGAACCGCCATCAACTAAAATTCAAAGTGCATTAATTGGTACCTCACGAACACATAAAGATGCTCCACAAGCGAAGGCAAGTTACGAAAAAGTCTGAACATGTAAGTGAACAACAAACCTCACGAACTACAACAGAATAAGAATAATTCCCTAAAGCTCGATGGGCCTCGTCGACCACCAAGCAAACCAAGTAATTAGTAAGACACGTTCCTGAAAGCGACGGTTTTTGGGATAAGTATCAATACATTAAGAGGTTTCAGCTCGGAAATTCTATAGAGACATCCCGAGAATCACCTGACTGTATATCTTTCTCTAGCACTTGTGGAGTGACAAAGAAAACACGCTTGCTTTTCCACAAGAAGGCTCTTTTCGAAGGGCATGTCTGACCCGTTAAGTCAATAGTCCATTCCTACAGTCAATCCAAGCCACATTTCTCAAAAAAATCTCTAAGAAACTTATCAAATTTATGAACTGAACACATTCTTAATCTCTAAAGTAGGTAACACAACAGGTCGTTTGTATAGATTTTCAGACAGAAAAAAATCACATACTTGTGGTATCCCCACGATATTATGACATGCCTCAATCCGCTGCATCACAAGAGGCCGAGACGGTGCCGCAAAGACGATTTTACCTTAGCAAAATAATAAGAACAGATTCTTAAAATCAAGAGATTGTCCAGAGATATTTCATGGAGACAGAAGTGGGAAGCAGAGGTTTTTATTACCTTCGGGAAACCATCTGAAGTAATTATACATTACAACTGCAGCTATAAGCGTTTTACCAAGTCCCGTAGGCAAAGCCACCAGTGTGTTTGAAAACAAAGCAGTCTTCGTTATAGCAAACTGATAATCTCTTAAGGGAACATTCACTGAAATCAAAAGTGCAAAGAACCAACCGTAAGTTATGCCAATTTCTATAGACAACCAAAAAGGGGGAAATTTTGATTTGAACACAAACTCCTCAAACCTGGGTAAATCCAAGTTTTTGCTGTCTCAGGATCAATCCCAACGCAGGGGCTCTTGTCGTTATTACCACACTCGAATTCATCGAAACTCGGTTCGGAAACAACTTGATTCTCCGGCGGAGGAGGTTTGTGCTCGGTTCTTCCGATGAATTTATCGAGAGTAGATTGTCTTTAAGCAGGAGGAGGCTTATAAGTGACATTGTCCTTTGTAATTGGTTGATGAGCGGAAGGATCGAAATGGGTCCAAGAAGAAGAAGAGGAAGAAGCGTTTGAGACTCGTTTCAGGCAAGCCAAGTCGATTTCTTTGACTGCTGCTTCCCAATCGAACTACAAAATCAAAAATCGAGACAATAAAAACAAACCCTTGAGATAACGAAATCCTGATAACCCAGAAAGAGATTCAGTGGTGAATTTTGCAACTTACTCCGTCTTCTTCCACGATTTCTATCGGAACCTCGGATCCCATTTCCGGGAAATCACTTGATTTTTCTGTCAGAATTTTGTTGGTCTAGATCCGAAATCCCTTTTCTTTCACGATTTTCACATGAGATAGTATAGGCACCGATTCTCGGAATCAGATTTCAGGTTCAGTGGTTTTGTGGTTCTTGGTGGAAGAAACCCTCGCCGAAGCGAAACAATGGCTGGCTTACCCTTCTGGTTCAAAAGAACCCGATTACCCTCGTTATAAAAATCATATATTTATCTAATTATTTTAATACCAAATTTTATTGATTTATTTTACTCTTCTTTTTAATTTTAATTAATTACAAATCCAATCATTGTTCAATTGGATCTAGTCCACCTATAAGAAATTCAAACCCGAAATCAATCCAATTCCGACAACTTGGATCGATTAAAACCTTCAAAATCTTACACTCTTTTCAGTTTTCAGTTCAAACCATCGGGTACAAAACTGAACAGACACGATCCTCGCTAAATTCAAGTTAGTTGACGGAGCATTCGTCTTAATATTCGCCAGTTTCGTATCATCTTCCTCCTCTTTCTCCTCTGAATTCCTTCTCCTCCTCTTCTCTTCCCCATTTAATCACTTTACTCTCTGAATTCTTCAACTCTCACTATCCTCTTTCGCTGAATTCCAAGCGAGATAACAATAACGTCTAAAGGTATGTTGAATTCCGGAATTTTCCTATTGTTTCCCCTCTAATATGTTGATCGAGAAGAGACATGAATTAAGGAAATATATAAACTGGATTTTCTTTTGCAATTCAATAATTTTCATTATCATGGACTCTGATTTTATTTACCCATCGGCTTCTGTCTATTGATGCCTTAATAGTTACGAACTTCTTGTGCGATTGTAGGAGTAAGTGTGGATCCGTCAAGAACAAGAAGCAAGCAGCATCAGAATCTTGGTGAAGGAAGCAGCCTCAGAACTAGATTGGTCAGAACCATGACGAACTCTGATGATGAGGAGAACCCTACGGTATGTAGTTAGATGATATATTGTTTAAACAAGTATGTAGTACGTTGTAAAACTTTTTGAAAGTCATAGAATTTCTAAAAACAAAAGTAACACTTGGTAAAACTTGAATCAGTTGCTCATAGTATTTCTAAAAATTAAAGTAACACTTGGTAAAACTTGAATCAGTTGCAGGATTCGATTGAAACGGAACCAATGCAACCTATGCGGATGTACTTTAATCCGACTGAGTACAAGAAACAGGTGAAGATATCGACCAGGTGTTACATTCACAAGGTGGTTAATATGATAAATTCTTTGAATCTTACCATTGAAGAGAGGAATTGGTTTCACAACCACCCACAATTCAAGCATTTCTTCCATATATATGACGACTCAAACCACAAGGTTATGGGCATGTGGATGCTCCTGCTTCGAACATCTGAAGTTGAGAAGAGAAGGGAGGCTTGGTTCATTGTGAATGGCGTCCCAATTAGGTATTCTCTCAAAGAACACGCTCTGATTTCTGGATTAGATTGTCATCTCTATCCAGAAAACTATAGCCAACTGGGGGGTATGAAATTCGCTGAAAGACAGTTTGGCAGAGGAACAACAATCACTTATGCAAAAGTGCATGAAAAGCTGTTGAAGATGAAGAAACCACATCCAGATAGGTTGAAGATGTGTGTGTTGTACTTCCTATGTAGCGTCATAGTAGGGAAGGAAAAAACTGGAGCGGGAGCACCCTCAGTTGAGAAGTTCTTCATAAGAGATGTGGATGATCTTGAGCTTTGTAAGACTTTTCCTTGGGGGAGATTCTCGTTTGATGAGAATTTGAAAGATATCCAGAAAGCAATGGTTGATTATAAAGGGGTCGTCGATAGAACATGCAAGTTTCCAAGTTTTTGTACTTCTTTGGAGGTAAAGATTATTCATTGCATCTTTATTCGCTTATTTCTTATTATTAATTGAGATATATTGTCTAAGTATCGAATTATATGTATTATGTGCAGATGCTAGCCTTTGAGGTAATTCCAGTCTTGAAGAAGACTTTTCGAGAAGACCATAGAGGCGCAGAGAAGAGCTGCCCTCGCATGTGTAAGAGCAAGTTCAAGTCATATGCTATGAAAGGATTTCCTCTTTCGGAAATATATGAAGCACTTGGTAAAACTAAGGTTAGAAATTTAAACTTAGTTATCGTTTGCAAATTGATGATTTATGTTTAATCTACACTAGAAATCTAAACTTTATTGTACTTACAGGATATTCATAGTGTGTTAGTCACATCTGCTGAAGAGCAATCTCTTGTAGATGGAATATTGGAAGATGGAGATGAGGAGGATGTATATGATGTAGTCGTTGATGGTTGGATGAAGCTTATCTCTAAAGACAAAGCGATTTGTTTTCAGAAAATATACAATAATGACATGACTTTCCGAGAAGAAGAGGAAGGTGAGGAGCATGTGGAACCGCTGGAGGTAGAGAACGAGGAAAATGCAACCAAGGAAAAGTGCAAGAAGAAGAAAGATGTATTCGAGTATGAGGAGAATCCGGCCAAGTTCATCCATGGGGAGAATGCAGCCACTATTAGTATGGTAGTTAGGCTGGAGCTTGCGATGGACAAGGGGTTCAAAGAGATCAAGGAGAAGATTGGAGAATTTAGCACAAGACTTGTAGCAGTGGAAGAATATGTGAAGGAACAATTAGAGGGGAGGAGGTCATTTGAAGACATGGATAACCAGTATAATGAACCTGAAAAAGTGGTGGAGAAATCTCAAGTTGGAGAAGCCTTAGGCAAGGAGAAGGTAACACTTTGACTTGAGATTAGAAAACAAAAAGTAGTATTTGGTAACACTAGTATAACTAAGTGTTTTTGCTTTGCAGGTGAAATCTGTTGAAGAGCAAACACAGGAGACGTCGATAACTACTCTGTCTGCAGAACCAGCAGCAACTCTGGAAACAGGTGTTGTGGTTACGGATGAAGAGGAGAAGGTAACACTTTGATTTGAGTTTGAAAACAAAAAGTAGTATTTGGTAACACTAGTATAACTATGTGTTTTTGCTTTGCATGCTAAATCTGCTGAAGAGACACCACAGGAGACTTGTCAAATAGCAGAGGAGGAGACGACGATGGTTACTCCGTCTGAAGATCCAGCAACAACTCTGGAAACAGGTGTTGTGGTTACGGATGAAGAGGAGAAGGTAACACTTTGATTTGAGATTAGAAAACAAAAAGTAGTATTTGGTAACACTAGTATAACTATGTGTTTTTGCTTTGCAGTCGAAATCTGCTGAAGAGACACCAAAGGAGACTTCTGATAGGGTCAATGTTTTACCCAAATAAAACTACTGCAAGTGCATAGCAAAAGCAGATGTAGTATAAGGGGTATCGAAATCCCAAGAGAGTAATGCAGACTACACTATCGAATATAGATTCGGACTAAGCTAAGCAAAATATGATGTATGTAATGCGAATGAATAAATGAAAGTAAGCAAACGAATGTGTGAAGTTATCTAAGTTCAAGAAGATTAAAAGCGCTAAGCCAGGGTAATTCGCAGGTTTGAATCCAAGAATGTATGATGCAGGAAATCAGGAATGATTAAGAACCGTTTTAAACATGAATCTCTAATGCATAACTAATCAATTCTCATTGCAAAAGTTATCTATACCTAGATCACAGAGTTTCAAATCTCTTTGTAAACCCTAACAACCTAAGCATGCAGGAATGATCAGATTCAGTTGTTTACAAAACTCCTAAGCCAAATCTCTTTGTACTAAGTTGTTTTGCTCATCAAATACTAGTTCAGGTTATGAATAATGCTCTCACATATATTTAACAACCTATGATTTTCGGATTCCTAGATGATGTGTCTCAGAAATTCGATTTTAAAGCAAGCAGAGATGAAAAACCATAAGATATTCCTAACAGATAGCGATTCTACAATCTTTTCATCAACCTTTGAAAAACCCTAACTTAACTAGCAGATTACTCAGACATGATTATGAGATCACAAAACATAACTGAATAAAATTGCATTAAGAGAAAGAGTAAGAAACAAAAGGGGGTTCGAAATCTTCTCAAAAGAGTACAGGATTTGTCTTCCCAAAAAGCTCTGAATAAATCTCTCTCTAGCTCTCTGAATTCTCTAAAACTAAGATAATAGCCAACAATGGCTGAAAAACCTAATAAATAGAAGCTAAACACGATCTGGGGTCTTCATGTAAATAAAGGAAACTTCTGGGCCAATTTTGCAATTCTTCTTGATACTTTTAATAAAACGCCACGCTCCTTCCTTAGTGGGTGACGAGCGTCACTAAAGGGGTGACGATCGTCACCATTTGTGAATACTTTCTGCTTCGAGCTTGGTACTTCGTGGCTTCCACTCAGAATGCTCCAAAAGGTTCCAAAATCTCCAATTATGCTCCAGACATGCTATAAACTGCAAAGACTCTTCTAGGACTCTAAAAATACCAAAAAGACTCAATAAAAAGGACTTATATCATAGTTAAAAACCATAAAAACCATGATATATCAACTCCCCCAGACTTAGCTTTTGCTTGCCCTCAAGCAAACATTAGACAAAGAATAAGGTCGAGGTTTGAAAACAAGAAACAGTCAGTCAGTCATCAGAAACACCACACTAGTTAAAGCTTTCGAATCCACATACCACAGAGTCAGCACAAGATCAAATTTCAGCCTAATCATCACAAGCTTAGCAAATCTCTCAAGTCCAGCCTAAATCTCTTCAAGAAATCCGAAATTTCTACTGTCAACTCCTTATTTTTTTATCTAAGTATGAAGTCTCATCAAAGCTCTATCATCTTAATCACTTTACAGATTCTTTTCCCTTCCCAACAACTGAACAAATCAATCTCAACACAGCTCTCCTATTTTCTCTTCCCTTAATCTTTTTCCTTAGGATATTTTCGATTTTTCACTTCTTTTTCTCAACTTTTTCAGTCTAAGAAATGGTGCTACTCAATACTTGTGTTCCTTGTGAGGAGACAGGTTCTTGAGTGTGTTCACTACTGTTGTTCCTTGTGAGGAGACAGGGTCATGAATGCACCATTCTTTGAACTTAAACTTTTAAAAACTACATCAGGGAAGATCAAAGAGATACTGTATCTTAACCTTATTGTCAGTGCTTAAAGAGAGAATCAAGATCAATAAGAATCAATCACCAAGACAAGAAATTTAAAGTTCATTAAGGTGGAGCTAACAGCAAATTTTCCAGATTCTCTAAGAACATAAACCTTCATTGCTAGACTGATCTACCTATGACTTTCAACTTAGTAAGACTTGTAATCAACTACTGTGGTAATGGTTCTTATCAGCAAAAACGTCCTATGGCTAGTTCCAAGAAAAACTAACAGTTTCAAAAATTTTGACTCTAGAAAAACAGGTTTTTGACTCAACTTTAAGACTCTATAAACATGACACAAAGCACACAACGTCAGTAATCACCTCCCCCAGACTTAAACAACACTGTCCCCAGTGTTATTAAGCCAAGAGTTGGTCAGAAAAATGAATGAGAAGTCGAAAAACCAAGTCAGAAAAGTGTTACCTCGCGTGGGGTCGGGTGACGAGCGTCACCAATCTGGTGATGAGCGTCACCACGATCTGTATTGCCCAAATCTTATGTTAGATGTTAATTAACGAAGTGTTTGCATGTGTACTCGAAAGTTAGACTTTTTGAGCATTCAAACACATAATTAACATCATCCAAACATAGCAATAATAACCTGGTTCAACAATCTCACAAAACATCATCAAAGAAACTGACAACTAATTTTTTTTTTAACTGAATAAAAAATTCTAACTAATAATCGTAAGCACGAAAATAAATATTAAGTATTATATCTACAACTTACCAGTGGGTTGCCTCCCACTAAGCGCTCTTTTAAAGTCATTAGCTTGACTTTGGTTGGCTGTTTAGACAGCTGGTGCCTGATTCAGAGACACAATGTGTCCTGCTGGAATCTCTGCTTGTGCCCAGTAATGCTTCACCCTTTGTCCATTGACAGTAAACTCCTCTCCTTTGGAGTTAATCAGGACAATTGCACCATGTGGGCGAGCTTCTTTGACAGTGAAAAGACCTGACCATCTAGAACGCAGTTTACCAGGAAAAAGCTGTAAACGAGAGTTATAGAGTAGTACCTGGTCATTGGGCTCGAAATGCCTGGAGATGATCTTCTTATCATGATATGCCTTTGTCCTCTCCTTGTATAACTTGGAGTTTTCATAGGCTAGATATCTGATCTCATCCAGTTCATTGAGCTGAATCAAGCGCCTTTCTGCAGCAGGTTTCAGATCGAAATTCAGCTTCTTGATTGCCCATTCTGCTCTGAACTCCAGCTCTACTGGTAGATGGCACGCCTTGCCATAGAGAAGGTGGAATGGAGTAGTCCCAAGTGGCGTTTTGTAGGCAGTCCTGTAGGCCCATAATGCATCATCCAGCTTTGCAGACCAATCTTTCTTTGTCTTCCCAACTGTCTTCTCCAGAATTTGCTTGATCTGTCTGTTGGAAACCTTAACTTGTCCACTTTTTTGGGGGTGATAGGGCGTGGCCACTCTGTGCTGTACACCATATTTCTTCAACAGCTTGTCAAAAACCTTGTTGACAAAGTGAGAACCCCCATCACTTATGACAATCCGTGGGACACCAAATCTGGGAAAGATAATGGTCTTAAACAGCTTCAAAACCACTGCAGCATCATTAGTAGGAGTAGCCAACGCCTCTACCCACTTAGATACATAATCAACAGCAACCAGAATGTATATATTCCCATAAGATGAGGGAAAAGGTCCCATGAAGTCAATACCCCAACAATCGAAAACTTCAACTTCCAGAATAAAGTTCTGTGGCATCTCATGTCTCCTGCTGATTTTTCCTCTTCTCTGACAAGTATCACAGCTTATGATGAAGGCTTGGGCGTCCCTGAACATAGTAGGCCACCAAAATCCAGCCTGCAAAACCTTAGAGACAGTCTTGAATGTAGCAAAGTGTCCAGCATAGTCTGATCCATGACAGTGAAAGAGCACGTCCTGAACTTCTTCTTCTGCTAAGCATCTTCTGTAAATACCATCAGCACAATGCTTGTAGAGGTATGGCTCATCCCAATAGAATCTCCTAAGTTCTCTCAAGAACTTCTTCTTAGCATAGCCTTTAAAATCATGTGGTTCATCCTCTGCAGCAAGATAATTGGCAATATCAGCATACCAGAGTCTCTTTGGATCATGTAAAGCATAAACAGGCTCTTCAAAAGCTTTCCCCAAGCTTGCACAAATCGCAGATAAGTGTGGAGATCGGTGACGAGCGTCACCAATGTTGGTGACGAGCGTCACCTCTCTCGTGTACTTTTATCGCGAATGGTCTTGGTTGGTGACGAGCGTCACCCTCCTGGTGTCGCTCGTCACTCCCCTGCAGTTTCGTGAAAACTGCAGGTTTTCAACACTTTCCTCCTGGTCTCTGGTTTCCACTAAGTAAAAATTCTCTTCAGGCAAGAAATCATTGATGGGAACACTGTCTTCGACCTGAATCCGGGATAAATGGTCAGCAACTCCATTCTCCACCCCTTTCTTGTCCTTTACTTCAATATCAAATTCCTGAAGAAGCAGGATCCATCTTAACAGCCTTGGTTTTGCATCCTTCTTCTGCATTAGGTACTTCAGTGCTAAATGGTCAGTATGAACCACGACCTTGGAGCCAACAAGATACTGCCTGAACTTCTCAAAAGCAAACACAACAGCTAACAATTCCTCCTCAGTTGTTGCATAATTCTTCTGAGCATCATCCAAAGTCCTACTTGCATAGTAGATGGCGTGGAGTTTCTTGTCTTTCCTCTGTCCCAGCACTGCTCCAACTGCAAAATCGCTGGCATCACATATTACCTCAAAAGGTAAGTCCCAATCTGGAGGCTGCACAACAGGGGCTGTAACCAAAGCCTGTTTGATCTGTTCAAAAGCAGATTTGCACTCTTCTGTGAACTCAAACTTCACATCCTTGCAGAGGAGAGCAGTAAGTGGGCGTGCTATCTTGCTAAAATCTTTGATGAACCTTCTGTAGAAGCCTGCATGTCCCAGAAAACTCCTCACTGCTTTGATGGAATCAGGTGCTTGCAGACTTGTCATCACCTCAATTTTCGCCCTATCCACCTCTATACCGTCTCCTGAGACTCTGTGGCCAAGTACAATACCATCCTGCATCATAAAATGACACTTCTCCCAGTTTAAAACCAAGTGCTTCTCTTCACATCTCTGCAGAACTGCACACAGATTATCCAAACAGCTCTTGAAAGAAGATCCATAAACAGAGAAGTCATCCATGAACACCTCCATAAACTTCTCTATCATGTCTGTGAAAATCGACATCATGCATCTCTGGAAGGTTGCAGGAGCATTACACAGACCAAAAGGCATTCTGCGATATGCAAAAGTGCCATAGGGACAGGTAAAAGTGATCTTCTCCTGATCATCTGGATGGATGGGGATCTGAAAGAAGCCTGAATACCCATCAAGGAAGCAGTAATACTTGTGATTCGCCAGCCTCTCTAGCATCTGATCGATGAAAGGTAGAGGAAAATGATCCTTCCTTGTTGCTGCATTCAGTTTCCTGTAGTCTATACACATCCTGTGTCCTGTCACATTCCTGGTTGGAATCAGCTCATCCTTGTCATTCTTTACCACGGTGACACCTCCTTTCTTAGGCACCACGTGCACTGGACTCACCCAAGCACTGTCTGAAATAGGATAGATGATACCAGCCTGCAACAACTTCATGATCTCTTTCTTGACCACATCCTGCAAATTCGGATTTAGCCTCCTCTGGTGCTCAACTGATGATTTCGACTCATCCTCCAAGTGTATTCTATGCATGCACAAGTCTGGAGAGATACCTGAAATGTCATCAAGAGAATAGCCAAGAGCTTTGCGAAATTTTCGCAGCTTACTTAGCAATAGGGTGAGCTCTGCATTGTTCAATGAAGCATTAACAATAACAGGATAGGTGGAGTTTTCTCCTAGAAATGCGTACCTTAGCCCTGCAGGGAGCTGTTTAAGCTCAACTTTTGGTGCTTTTGCTGCTGACCAGTCACCCATTGTGGCGGCTTTTGCAGATGTGGAGACAAGTTCATCCTGTGCAACCAGTTGCATCACTTGTGCAGTAGCATCCATCATCTTTGTGTAGCCTGTTGCAGCAGCATCTAAATTCTCATACTCAGCTGTAGAAGTGGTCAACGCCCTTTCCAAGGGGTCCTCTGAACTCATCTCATGGAAGATCTGATCAGCAATGTTTGTGAGAACATCAACATAAAAAGTCTGTCCATCTATGGTTGGCCTCTTCATCAGCTTATCCATTTCGAATTTCATCACTAAATCGCCAACATTCAGCTCTATTCTACCCTTCCTGACGTCAATAATAGCTCCTGCAGTGGCTAAGAAGGGTCTGCCAAGAATCAAGGGGTCTTTGGGCTCTTCTCCATACTCTAGAACCACAAAATCAGTAGGGATCATACAATCTCCTATTTTGATAGGAACATCCTCTATCACCCCTTCAGGAACTCTAACTGATCTAACAGCTAGGACAAGAGATATTCTTGTAGCTTTAAAATCGGTCATCCCCAAACTCTTGGCAACAGAATGAGGCATGAGGTTCACACTAGACCCAAGATCACACAATGACTTCTCAAACTTGTCATTGAAGATGGTGCAGTCTAAAACAAAGCTTCCTGGGTCTGAAAGCTTCTCTGAAACTCTGTTCTGAATCACTGCACTGACCTGCTCGTTGATCATCATAGCCCCAACCTCAAGACTCAAGTTATTGGTCACCATTCTCTTCACATACCTCCTAATAACAGGAGTTATCCTTACAGCATCAATCAATGGGATCTCTATTACCAACTTGTCCATGATAGCCTTGCATCTTGCATCCTCAAGCTCCTGCTTAGACTTCTTAGGATGCTTAGGATAGGGTATCTTGGGTTTATACACGGTCTCCTTGGCATTATCTGAAGTCTTAGGCGAAACTGCAACATGTGGTGTCTGGTGACGAGCGTCACTGGATTGGTGACGAGCGTCACTCACTTTGGACGAGTCGGGGTCGAGTACTGGATATGGGTGACGAGCGTCACCCCCTTGGTGACGGTCGTCACCAATTTGTGAAGAATCGGGGTCGGCGTGGTCCACAATGGGTGACGAGCGACACCCATTATTGGTGACGAGCGTCACCAATGGTTCTGCAGTAAAATTTTCTTCATCTTCATACTCTTCCATACCCACGAAATTTCTTGAGGTTAAATCCTTCTGCAACACTGGTTGCAGGTTCCTTCCACTCCTCAATGTGATGGCATTCACGTGGTGTTTGGGATTAGCATCAGTTCTTCCTGGAAGAAATCCTTCTTGCCTCTGAACAGCTCCTGCAGTTTGAGCAACTTGAACATCAAGCTTCTTCATATGAGAGTTCAGACTCTCAATTTTCCCATTCAAGTCCTGATAGAGCGAATCTATCTTGCCATTGAAGTCTACAGTAAGCTTATGTTGTCCTTCCAAGATCTGTTCTAACATTGCTTCCATTTTGTTCTCTTGTGGAGGTGCTGGTTGATAGGAAGTAGAACCATAGTTTCTGTAATTTCCACTGTTCTGGAATGGCTTCTGATACTCTGTCTTCTGGAAAGGGGGTCTAGGAGTGAAACCAGGTGTGTTCTGTCCTCCTGTAGGGGCGTTTTCTGATTGTTGTTGCTGTATCCTCTGTTCCACTGCTGATTCCCATACCTTTGTCCCTGAAATCCGCCAAAATTGATGAAATTTACATCCTCCTGCTCAACTTCCTCTGGAGCTTCGAAAGTCTCTACTTCTGCAGCAAAGTGAACTGACTTCTTCCCTACCAAAAAGCTGTGCATATCATCCAACTTAGCCTTAATTTCAGCAATCTGATTTCCATCAGCTACACCAGCTTGTTTCATTCTCTGAAAGTCTGCATTTTTAGTGCTGTTGCTGCAGACCAAGTTCTCAATCAGTCTCACCGCCTCCTCTGGTCTGTTGGTGTTGAAGTTCCCTGCACTTGCTGCATCCAGCGCCATCTGATATTTCCAGTCAATGCCTCTGAAAAAGATCCCAAGTAATTGCACCTGACTGAAACCATGATGAGGGCAGTCCCTTTGATAAGACTTGAACCTGATCCAAGAAGCCTTGAAAGCTTCAGTAGGGCCTTGTGTAAATGATGCAATTTTCGTCCTCATGTCTTCTGATCTGGCATCATCATAGAAATTGTTCAGAAAGGCATTCTTGGTGTCCTCCCAAGTAGTTAATGAAGCAGGTTCCAGTTGCTTCAGCCAATATGCAGCTTCTCCTTCAAGAGAGTATGGAAAAAGCTTGCAGAATAGAAAGTCATTGCTAACCCCATTAGCTTTGACACTGGAAGCCAAGTCCTCAAATCTCTCTATGTGATCCATAGGATGCTCATGAGGTAAACCATGGAAGGGATGCTGTCCAACCAGCTGATAGTAGACAGGTTTAACCTCAAAATCGTTCCTCTGGAAGGCAGGAGGTCGGATTGCAGCTCTGTTGGCATAGAACTGATCAGGTCTGTTGTAATCACCTAGAGTCCTCTGAACAAAACGCCCAGCAGCGTTATTGACAGCAGTAGGGACTCCCACGTTCTCAGCCACTTGCTGAATCTGCTGTTCAACAATGACATTCCCCTCTTGATCAATTCTCTGCCCTTCTTCGTTCCTCCTGTTTCCTTCCCTGTCAACCAAGTGACCTTCTGCATCTTCAACCAAGATAAGTGGAGCGACCATTGTAGATTGCTTCTTAGCTTTCCTGTTAGTTCTCTCCAACCTAGCAAGCTCGTCGATGCTCAAAGTCACAAGCTCCTTCTCTTTGTTGCTTCTGGTTCTGCGATTAGGCATACACCTGAAACAGGAACAAAGAAAAGTAGCTGAAAATCAGTAAATAAATAAAAACTTAGACAAAATCCTAATACTAAAATTCGATAGGCAGCTATTACTCCCCGGCAACGGTGCCAAAAACTTGATAGGGTCAATGTTTACCCAAATAAAACTACTGCAAGTGCACAACAAAAGCAGATGTAGTATAAGGGGTATCGAAATCCCAAGAGAGTAATGCAGACTACACTATCGAATATAGATTCGGACTAAGCTAAGCAAAATATGATGTATGTAATGCGAATGAATAAATGAAAGTAAGCAAACGAATGTGTGAAGTTATCTAAGTTCAAGAAGATTAAAAGCGCTAAGCCAGGGTAATTCGCAGGTTTGAATCCAAGAATGTATGATGCAGGAAATCAGGAATGATTAAGAACCGTTTTAAACATGAATCTCTAATGCATAACTAATCAATTCTCATTGCAAAAGTTATCTATACCTAGATCACAGAGTTTCAAATCTCTTTGTAAACCCTAACAACCTAAGCATGCAGGAATGATCAGATTCAGTTGTTTACAAAACTCCTAAGCCAAATCTCTTTGTACTAAGTTGTTTTGCTCATCAAATACTAGTTCAGGTTATGAATAATGCTCTCACATATATTTAACAACCTATGATTTTCGGATTCCTAGATGATGTGTCTCAGAAATTCGATTTTTAAAGCAAGCAGAGATGAAAAACCATAAGATATTCCTAACAGATAGCGATTCTACAATCTTTTCATCAACCTTTGAAAAACCCTAACTTAACTAGCAGATTACTCAGACATGATTATGAGATCACAAAACATAACTGAATAAAATTGCATTAAGAGAAAGAGTAAGAAACAAAAGGGGGTTCGAAATCTTCTCAAAAGAGTACAGGATTTGTCTTCCCAAAAAGCTCTGAATAAATCTCTCTCTAGCTCTCTGAATTCTCTAAAACTAAGATAATAGCCAACAATGGCTGAAAAACCTAATAAATAGAAGCTAAACACGATCTGGGGTCTTCATGTAAATAAAGGAAACTTCTGGGCCAATTTTGCAATTCTTCTTGATACTTTTAATAAAACGCCACGCTCCTTCCTTAGTGGGTGACGAGCGTCACTAAAGGGGTGACGATCGTCACCATTTGTGAATACTTTCTGCTTCGAGCTTGGTACTTCGTGGCTTCCACTCAGAATGCTCCAAAAGGTTCCAAAATCTCCAATTATGCTCAAGACATGCTATAAACTGCAAAGACTCTTCTAGGACTCTAAAAATACCAAAAAGACTCAATAAAAAGGACTTATATCATAGTTAAAAACCATAAAAACCATGATATATCAACTCTCCCAGACTTAGCTTTTGCTTGCCCTCAAGCAAACATTAGACAAAGAATAAGGTCGAGGTTTGAAAACAAGAAACAGTCAGTCAGTCATCAGAAACACCACACTAGTTAAAGCTTTCGAATCCACATACCACAGAGTCAGCACAAGATCAAATTTCAGCCTAATCATCACAAGCTTAGCAAATCTCTCAAGTCCAGCCTAAATCTCTTCAAGAAATCCGAAATTTCTACTGTCAACTCCTTATTTTTTTATCTAAGTATGAAGTCTCATCAAAGCTCTATCATCTTAATCACTTTACAGATTCTTTTCTCTTCCCAACAACTGAACAAATCAATCTCAACACAGCTCTCCTATTTTCTCTTCCCTTAATCTTTTTCCTTAGGATATTTTCGATTTTTCACTTCTTTTTCTCAACTTTTTCAGTCTAAGAAATGGTGCTACTCAATACTTGTGTTCCTTGTGAGGAGACAGGTTCTTGAGTGTGTTCACTACTGTTGTTCCTTGTGAGGAGACAGGGTCATGAATGCACCATTCTTTGAATTTAAACTTTTAAAAACTACATCAGGGAAGATCAAAGAGATATTGTATCTTAACCTTATTGTCAGTGCTTAAAGAGAGAATCAAGATCAATAAGAATCAATCACCAAGACAAGAAATTTAAAGTTCATTAAGGTGGAGCTAACAGCAAATTTTCCAGATTCTCTAAGAACATAAACCTTCATTGCTAGACTGATCTACCTATGACTTTCAACTTAGTAAGACTTGTAATCAACTACTGTGGTAATGGTTCTTATCAGCAAAAACGTCCTATGGCTAGTTCCAAGAAAAACTAACAGTTTCAAAAATTTTGACTCTAGAAAAAACAGGTTTTTGACTCAACTTTAAGACTCTATAAACATGACACAAAGCACACAACGTCAGTAATCACCTCCCCCAGACTTAAACAACACTGTCCCCAGTGTTATTAAGCCAAGAGTTGGTCAGAAAAATGAATGAGAAGTCGAAAAACCAAGTCAGAAAAGTGTTACCTCGCGTGGGGTCGGGTGACGAGCGTCACCAATCTGGTGACGAGCGTCACCACGATCTGTATTGCCCAAATCTTATGTTAGATGTTAATTAACGAAGTGTTTGCATGTGTACTCGAAAGTTAGACTTTTTGAGCATTCAAACACATAATTAACATCATCCAAACATAGCAATAATAACCTGGTTCAACAGTCTCACAAAACATCATCAAAGAAACTGACAACTAATTTTTTTTTTAACTGAATAAAAAATTCTAACTAATAATCGTAAGCACGAAAATAAATATTAAGTATTATATCTACAACTTACCAGTGGGTTGCCTCCCACTAAGCGCTCTTTTAAAGTCATTAGCTTGACTTTGGTTGGCTGTTTAGACAGCTGGTGCCTGATTCAGAGACACAATGTGTCCTGCTGGAATCTCTGCTTGTGCCCAGTAATGCTTCACCCTTTGTCCATTGACAGTGAACTCCTCTCCTTTGGAGTTAATCAGGACAATTGCACCATGTGGGCGAGCTTCTTTGACAGTGAAAAGACCTGACCATCTAGAACGCAGTTTACCAGGAAAAAGCTGTAAACGAGAGTTATAGAGTAGTACCTGGTCATTGGGCTCAAAATGCCTGGAGATGATCTTCTTATCATGATATGCCTTTGTCCTCTCCTTGTATAACTTGGAGTTTTCATAGGCTAGATATCTGATCTCATCCAGTTCATTGAGCTGAATCAAGCGCCTTTCTACAGCAGGTTTCAGATCGAAATTCAGCTTCTTGATTGCCCATTCTGCTCTGAACTCCAGCTCTACTGGTAGATGGCACGCCTTGCCATAGAGAAGGTGGAATGGAGTAGTCCTAAGTGGCGTTTTGTAGGCAGTCCTGTAGGCCCATAATGCATCATCCAGCTTTGCAGACCAATCTTTCTTTGTCTTCCCAACTGTCTTCTCCAGAATTTGCTTGATCTGTCTGTTGGAAACCTTAACTTGTCCACTTGTTTGGGGGTGATAGGGCGTGGCCACTCTGTGCTGTACACCATATTTCTTCAACAGCTTGTCAAAAACCTTGTTGACAAAGTGAGAACCCCCATCACTTATGACAATCCGTGGGACACCAAATCTGGGAAAGATAATGGTCTTAAACAGCTTCAAAACCACTGCAGCATCATTAGTAGGAGTAGTAGCCAACGCCTCTACCCACTTAGATACATAATCAACAGCAACCAGAATGTATATATTCCCATAAGATGAGGGAAAAGGTCCCATGAAGTCAATACCCCAACAATCGAAAACTTCAACTTCCAGAATAAAGTTCTGTGGCATCTCATGTCTCCTGCTGATTTTTCCTCTTCTCTGACAAGTATCACAGCTTATGATGAAGGCTTGGGCGTCCCTGAACATAGTAGGCCACCAAAATCCAGCCTGCAAAACCTTAGAGACAGTCTTGAATGTAGCAAAGTGTCCAGCATAGTCTGATCCATGACAGTGAAAGAGCACGTCCTGAACTTCTTCTTCTGCTAAGCATCTTCTGTAAATACCATCAGCACAATGCTTGTAGAGGTATGGCTCATCCCAATAGAATCTCCTAAGTTCTCTCAAGAACTTCTTCTTAGCATAGCCTTTAAAATCATGTGGTTCATCCTCTGCAGCAAGATAATTGGCAATATCAGCATACCAGGGTCTCTTTGGATCATGTAAAGCATAAACAGGCTCTTCAAAAGCTTTCCCCAAGCTTGCACAAATCGCAGATAAGTGTGGAGATCGGTGACGAGCGTCACCAATGTTGGTGACGAGCGTCACCTCTCTCGTGTACTTTTATCGCGAATGGTCTTGGTTGGTGACGAGCGTCACCCTCCTGGTGTCGCTCGTCACTCCCCTGCAGTTTCGTGAAAACTGCAGGTTTTCAACACTTTCCTCCTGGTCTCTGGTTTCCACTAAGTAAACATTCTCTTCAGGCAAGAAATCATTGATGGGAACACTGTCTTCGACCTGAATCCGGGATAAATGGTCAGCAACTCCATTCTCCACCCCTTTCTTGTCCTTTACTTCAATATCAAATTCCTGAAGAAGCAGGATCCATCTTAACAGCCTTGGTTTTGCATCCTTCTTCTGCATTAGGTACTTCAGTGCTAAATGGTCAGTATGAACCACGACCTTAGAGCCAACAAGATACTGCCTGAACTTCTCAAAAGCAAACACAACAGCTAACAATTCCTCCTCAGTTGTTGCATAATTCTTCTGAGCATCATCCAAAGTCCTACTTGCATAGTAGATGGCGTGGAGTTTCTTGTCTTTCCTCTGTCCCAGCACTGCTCCAACTGCAAAATCGCTGGCATCACATATTACCTCAAAAGGTAAGTCCCAATCTGGAGGCTGCACAACAGGGGCTGTAACCAAAGCCTGTTTGATCTGTTCAAAAGCAGATTTGCACTCTTTTGTGAACTCAAACTTCACATCCTTGCAGAGGAGAGCAGTAAGTGGGCGTGCTATCTTGCTAAAATCTTTGATGAACCTTCTGTAGAAGCCTGCATGTCCCAGAAAACTCCTCACTGCTTTGATGGAATCAGGTGCTTGCAGACTTGTCATCACCTCAATTTTCGCCCTATCCACCTCTATACCGTCTCCTGAGACTCTGTGGCCAAGTACAATACCATCCTGCACCATAAAATGACACTTCTCCCTGTTTAAAACCAAGTGCTTCTCTTCACATCTCTGCAGAACTGCACACAGATTATCCAAACAGCTCTTGAAAGAAGATCCATAAACAGAGAAGTCATCCATGAACACCTCCATAAACTTCTCTATCATGTCTGTGAAAATCGACATCATGCATCTCTGGAAGGTTGCAGGAGCATTACACAGACCAAAAGGCATTCTGCGATATGCAAAAGTGCCATAGGGACAGGTAAAAGTGATCTTCTCCTGATCATCTGGATGGATGGGGATCTGAAAGAAGCCTGAATACCCATCAAGGAAGCAGTAATACTTGTGATTCGCCAGCCTCTCTAGCATCTGATCGATGAAAGGTAGAGGAAAATGATCCTTCCTTGTTGCTGCATTCAGTTTCCTGTAGTCTATACACATCCTGTGTCCTGTCACATTCCTGGTTGGAATCAGCTCATCCTTGTCATTCTTTACCACGGTGACACCTCCTTTCTTAGGCACCACGTGCACTGGACTCACCCAAGCACTGTCTGAAATAGGATAGATGATACCAGCCTGCAACAACTTCATGATCTCTTTCTTGACCACATCCTGCAAATTCGGATTTAGCCTCCTCTGGTGCTCAACTGATGATTTCGACTCATCCTCCAAGTGTATTCTATGCATGCACAAGTCTGGAGAGATACCTGAAATGTCATCAAGAGAATAGCCAAGAGCTTTGCGAAATTTTCGCAGCTTACTTAGCAATAGGGTGAGCTCTGCATTGTTCAATGAAGCATTAACAATAACAGGATAGGTGGAGTTTTCTCCTAGAAATGCGTACCTTAGCCCTGCAGGGAGCTGTTTAAGCTCAACTTTTGGTGCTTTTGCTGCTGACCAGTCACCCATTGTGGCGGCTTTTGCAGATGTGGAGACAAGTTCATCCTGTGCAACCAGTTGCATCACTTGTGCAGTAGCATCCATCATCTTTGTGTAGCCTGTTGCAGCAGCATCTAAATTCTCATACTCAGCTGTAGAAGTGGTCAACGCCCTTTCCAAGGGGTCCTCTGAACTCATCTCATGGAAGATCTGATCAGCAATGTTTTGTGAGAACATCAACATAAAAAGTCTGTCCATCTATGGTTGGCCTCTTCATCAGCTTATCCATTTCGAATTTCATCACTAAATCGCCAACATTCAGCTCTATTCTACCCTTCCTGACGTCAATAATAGCTCCTGCAGTGGCTAAGAAGGGTCTGCCAAGAATCAAGGGGTCTTTGGGCTCTTCTCCATACTCTAGAACCACAAAATCAGTAGGGATCATACAATCTCCTATTTTGATAGGAACATCCTCTATCACCCCTTCAGGAACTCTAACTGATCTAACAGCTAGGACAAGAGATATTCTTGTAGCTTTAAAATCGGTCATCCCCAAACTCTTGGCAACAGAATGAGGCATGAGGTTCACACTAGACCCAAGATCACACAATGACTTCTCAAACTTGTCATTGAAGATGGTGCAGTCTAAAACAAAGCTTCCTGGGTCTGAAAGCTTCTCTGAAACTCTGTTCTGAATCACTGCACTGACCTGCTCGTTGATCATCATAGCCCCAACCTCAAGACTCAAGTTATTGGTCACCATTCTCTTCACATACCTCCTAATAACAGGAGTTATCCTTACAGCATCAATCAATGGGATCTCTATTACCAACTTGTCCATGATAGCCTTGCATCTTGCATCCTCAAGCTCCTGCTTAGACTTCTTAGGATGCTTAGGATAGGGTATCTTGGGTTTATACACGGTCTCCTTGGCATTATCTGAAGTCTTAGGCGAAACTGCAACATGTGGTGTCTGGTGACGAGCGTCACTGGATTGGTGACGAGCGTCACTCACTTTGGACGAGTCGGGGTCGAGTACTGGATATGGGTGACGAGCGTCACCCCCTTGGTGACGGTCGTCATCAATTTGTGAAGAATCGGGGTCGGGGTGGTCCACAATGGGTGACGAGCGACACCCATTATTGGTGACGAGCGTCACCAATGGTTCTGCAGTAAAATTTTCTTCATCTTCATACTCTTCCATACCCACGAAATTTCTTGAGGTTAAATCCTTCTGCAACACTGGTTGCAGGTTCCTTCCACTCCTTAATGTGATGGCATTCACGTGGTGTTTGGGATTAGCATCAGTTCTTCCTGGAAGAAATCCTTCTTGCCTCTGAACAGCTCCTGCAGTTTGAGCAACTTGAACATCAAGCTTCTTCATATGAGAGTTCAGACTCTCAATTTTCCCATTCAAGTCCTGATAGAGCGAATCTATCTTACCATTGAAGTCTACAGTAAGCTTCTGTTGTCCTTCCAAGATCTGTTCTAACATTGCTTCCATTTTGTTCTCTTGTGGAGGTGCTGGTTGATAGGAAGTAGAACCATAGTTTCTGTAATTTCCACTGTTCTGGAATGGCTTCTGATACTCTGTCTTCTGGAAAGGGGGTCTAGGAGTGAAACCAGGTGTGTTCTGTCCTCCTGTAGGGGCGTTTTCTGATTGTTGTTGCTGTATCCTCTGTTCCACTGCTGATTCCCATACCTTTGTCCCTGAAATCTGCCAAAATTGATGAAATTTACATCCTCCTGCTCAACTTCCTCTGGAGCTTCGAAAGTCTCTACTTCTGCAGCAAAGTGAACTGACTTCTTCCCTACCAAAAAGCTGTGCATATCATCCAACTTAGCCTTAATTTCAGCAATCTGATTTCCATCAGCTACACCAGCTTGTTTCATTCTCTGAAAGTCTGCATTTTTAGTGCTGTTGCTGCAGACCAAGTTCTCAATCAGTCTCACCGCCTCCTCTGGTCTGTTGGTGTTGAAGTTCCCTGCACTTGCTGCATCCAGCGCCATCTGATATTTCCAGTCAATGCCTCTGAAAAAGATCCCAAGTAATTGCACCTGACTGAAACCATGATGAGGGCAGTCCCTTTGATAAGACTTGAACCTGATCCAAGAAGCCTTGAAAGCTTCAGTAGGGCCTTGTGTAAATGATGCAATTTTCGTCCTCATGTCTTCTGATCTGGCATCATCATAGAAATTGTTCAGAAAGGCATTCTTGGTGTCCTCCCAAGTAGTTAATGAAGCAGGTTCCAGTTGCTTCAGCCAATATGCAGCTTCTCCTTCAAGAGAGTATGGAAAAAGCTTGCAGAATAGAAAGTCATTGCTAACCCCATTAGCTTTGACACTGGAAGCCAAGTCCTCAAATCTCTCTATGTGATCCATAGGATGCTCATGAGGTAAACCATGGAAGGGATGCTGTCCAACCAGCTGATAGTAGACAGGTTTAACCTCAAAATCGTTCCTCTGGAAGGCAGGAGGTCGGATTGCAGCTCTGTTGGCATAGAACTGATCAGGTCTGTTGTAATCACCTAGAGTCCTCTGAACAAAACGCCCAGCAGCGTTATTGACAGCAGTAGGGACTCCCACGTTCTCAGCCACTTGCTGAACCTGCTGTTCAACAATGACATTCCCCTCTTGATCAATTCTCTGCCCTTCTTCGTTCCTCCTGTTTCCTTCCCTGTCAACCAAGTGACCTTCTGCATCTTCAACCAAGATAAGTGGAGCGACCATTGTAGATTGCTTCTTAGCTTTCCTGTTAGTTCTCTCCAACCTAGCAAGCTCGTCGATGCTCAAAGTCACAAGCTCCTTCTCTTTGTTGCTTCTGGTTCTGCGATTAGGCATACACCTGAAACAGGAACAAAGAAAAGTAGCTGAAAATCAGTAAATAAATAAAAACTTAGACAAAATCCTAATACTAAAATTCGATAGGCAGCTATTACTCCCCGGCAACGGTGCCAAAAACTTGATAGGGTCAATGTTTACCCAAATAAAACTACTGCAAGTGCACAACAAAAGCAGATGTAGTATAAGGGGTATCGAAATCCCAAGAGAGTAATGCAGACTACACTATCGAATATAGATTCGGACTAAGCTAAGCAAAATATGATGTATGTAATGCGAATGAATAAATGAAAGTAAGCAAACGAATGTGTGAAGTTATCTAAGTTCAAGAAGATTAAAAGCGCTAAGCCAGGGTAATTCGCAGGTTTGAATCCAAGAATGTATGATGCAGGAAATCAGGAATGATTAAGAACCGTTTTAAACATGAATCTCTAATGCATAACTAATCAATTCTCATTGCAAAAGTTATCTATACCTAGATCACAGAGTTTCAAATCTCTTTGTAAATCCTAACAACCTAAGCATGCAGGAATGATCAGATTCAGTTGTTTACAAAACTCCTAAGCCAAATCTCTTTGTACTAAGTTGTTTTGCTCATCAAATACTAGTTCAGGTTATGAATAATGCTCTCACATATATTTAACAACCTATGATTTTCGGATTCCTAGATGATGTGTCTCAGAAATTCGATTTTAAAGCAAGCAGAGATGAAAAACCATAAGATATTCCTAACAGATAGCGATTCTACAATCTTTTCATCAACCTTTGAAAAACCCTAACTTAACTAGTAGATTACTCAGACATGATTATGAGATCACAAAACATAACTGAATAAAATTACGTTAAGAGAAAGAGTAAGAAACAAAAGGGGGTTCGAAATCTTCTCAAAAGAGTACAGGATTTGTCTCCCTAAAAAGCTGTGAATAAATCTCTCTCTAGCTCTCTGAATTCTCTAAAACTAAGATAATAGCCAACAATGGCTGAAAAACCTAATAAATAGAAGCTAAACACGATCTGGGGTCTTCATGTAAATAAAGGAAACTTCTGGGCCAATTCTGCAATTCTTCTTAATACTTTTAATAAAACGCCACGCTCCTTCCTTAGTGGGTGACGAGCGTCACTAAAGGGGTGCCGATCGTCACCATTTGTGAATACTTTCTGCTTCGAGCTTGGTACTTCATGGCTTCCACTCAGAATGCTCCAAAAGGTTCCAAAATCTCCAATTATGCTCCAGACATGCTATAACCTGCAAAGACTCTTCTAGGACTCTAAAAATACCAAAAAGACTCAATAAAAAGGACTTATATCATGGTTAAAAACCATAAAAACCATGATATATCAACTTCTCAAATAGCAGAGAAGAAGACGTTGTTGGCTACTCCATCTGCAGAACCAGCAGCTAATGTGCCTGTTGCAGTAGAAAAGTCAAAAAAATCTGTGATTTCATTGGAGAGATGTAGCTCGGTGAGGAAGGTAGGAGATCAGAAGGTGAAGTTCATTACGAGGACTAGAACATTGCGTGTGAGCTATCTTTCCGTTCTGATAAGAATTGGAAGCCGTGTTAGCAATGATAATAATTGAATCTTTATTGTCATTGCAGGAACAAGAAAAGGTGTCGAAGACTTACAAAAGAAGAAAACTAGCAAGGCCTGATGGTGAGAAGGAAGGAGGGGAGGAAGGAGAGAAGGAACCAGAGGGAAAGGGTAACCTAATAAGCGGGGAAAGAAACGTCCCCAGGTTTCCATCAAGCTTGAAAAGAGACTAACGAGGCAGAGTAAGAAGCAATCGGAAGAGGACTGAAACATGTTATCAGGATATTTTTTTGTAATACTAGTAAGATTGGGTAAAACTACATTTATGTTTATGATGACTTGGCTTTGTGAAACGTCAGAAGTTTGCTTTTGCTTCCTTTTGTGTACTACGTTTATATGATGGCTTTTGTGTTATTATTAACCTAAAACTAGCATTTATATCGAAATTGAACTACTTTAAAGAAAAATAGTGTATTACTAAGAAAACTTAAGAAAACATTAGTAATATTAGTAGAACATTAACATAAAGTAGAGCAACTGATAACTTAAGAAAATACAAGCAAAATGGAACATTAGTCTTGAGCAACATTGAGCTTGGCTATCTCTTCGGCTTGGATCTGAATCTGTTTTCGCATTTCTTCAATCTTCTTGCTCTGCTCTTCAACTTTCATAACTAACTTCTCAATCTCTTGTTCGACTCCGAAAATCCATGGCTGGCGAAAGTGGAGTCCATCATCCTAGCAAAAAAAACGAGCAACATCCATTATAGTTATACCTAGTATTCCAAGTTTTACACCCGAAGAACATCTAAATAGTTTGACATAGTTTTACTAGTTTTACCCAGAAAAAAACCCAGATCTGAGATTATACCTTAAATTTGGTGTAGGTGAAGTACCTACTACCTGGTTGAGTATCGAAATCGTGTTTAAATTTTGGAGAAGGAGATACATCGTGCTTGATATATCCACCACATAGGCATCTTCTCGGAATCCCATATTGGCCGTCGGCGACGAATCCAACCATGTCCCAATGCTGCTTCATCTTCTCCATTTCCTTGCGGCGTCTCTTCTCTTCCTTCAACTCCTCCTCATATGGGTCGATGAGGAAATTGTCCGTGTAGTGATAGCTACAATCTGAATCCATTTGGATCGTGTGAGAGAGAGAGGAGAGATCGATTTTAAGAGAGAGAGGGAGTGGAGAGGATGAGAGAGTTCTTTGAGAGAGATGAGAGAGGAGAGAGAGAGAGAGTTTGTAAGTGAAAATGAAAGTTTTCTTTGACAAAATTTTGTATTCTCCTGCGAAAATTTTCAATTTTCCCCCGAAAAATTACACTCTCTTGCAAAAGAATTCAATTTCCCGCTAAAAAACCACACGTGCGCCATCATTTTCTCATGTGTGTGCCACCAAATCGTGGCAATGTTTCACTTAGTTATTCCAAGTTATCCAGTATTACTTACTTTCAAACAGTGTTACTTTTGGGGTTTTAAGTGTTTTAATTAGTGTTTCCTTGTCAAAAACTAATATTTTGTAGTTGTACTGATCATTGTAGTTTAGTTATGTACATCCCAACACTTTTAAGTAGATAAATATATAAAATCACATTATTATGTGATTTTCGATTTTAATGTGGTTCATATTACCAAAGTGATGATGAAAGTATAAGGAGTTTGTTGATGACATTATCTAATTTCATAGTAATACTAATATTTTTGCTTTATAATTAAAATATGTGTGTTATATGTAATAAGTACTTATACAATATATAATTGTGCAGTTTCTTCACACTTGTTTTGTTTTAACAATATATGTCCAAAGTTCTACAAAAATTAAATTTCAAATAAATACAAATCTGAGCATCAGTTTTACCAAGTTCTACAAAAATATATTTCAAAGAAAAACAAATTTGAGCATCAGTTTTACCAAGTTCTACAAAAATATAATTTCAAAGAAATACAATTCCCATCAGATATCATTGCTCAGATACTATGAACCGGCTCAAACCAACTCCCCAAGTTCCTTCCTGCCACCCTTTTATTGCTGGGTTTTGGGCGCCTTTCTCCAACTGATGGATACCTCTTCTCTTTATTTCTTCCCTTCTTTTTGACGTAGTCAGGAGGGAAGATCTGCAGTTCTTTTATTTCATCCGGAATAGTCCACTCACACCTAGCCGGCAATGGATAAATGGTCCTGTAGTATGCTAATGCCCACTGCTCCGCCAAATAATAAGGCGAACACAAATCATGAAATTGGATATCTCTCACTCTGTTTGGGCGCTTCCAATATTCTGTGACCCCAGCTATTGCGTGCTCACAAGGATACTTGTCAATATCGAAACACCTGCAAGTGCAACTTTTCCTTATCAAGTTCACCACATATGACTTACCGTCGCTTCCATTGACACGGTATTCAAGCTCAAATGTGTTTAACTCAATCACAGTTAAGAGCGATGCAGTTTTGCATCTTTCATGCACTATATTCTCCACAATAGGCACTAGCTTTTGTGCATTCGATCCAGCAACAGATTCCTTCCTATGTTTGTTAAACCATTCACCAATTTTCTCCAGTATCGTATCTATCAAGGGTAATAAGGGATACTTCCTTTCTGTCCTAAACACGTTATTCATGGATTCTCCTATATTGGTGGTGTCTACGTTGTACCTCTGTCCTGGAAAATAACACCTCGCCCATTTTTCAACCTCACAACTCTCTTTCAGATACGCAGCCACAGAAGGATATCTGGTACAGAATTCATCAAAAACACGATGGAACTCAACCACCTTATAGATCTTACCAACCTCTTTGAATCTACTTGACACTAAGTCTTTGTTAACATTGTTAACTTTAGTTCTCACATTCTGGGACAAATGCCATAGACAATACCCATGTTGAGCGATCGGATACACCTCTCGTACTGCCTTGATGAGGCTTGGATTTCTGTCAGTAGTAAATACCAATTCAGGCGAGTCTGGTATAACAGTTTTCAACATACTGAAAACCACGTCCAACTTGCATCTTTCTCACCATCAAGGACACCAAAGGCTATAGGATAATAGTGGTGGTTAGGATCCTGAGCTGTGGCAAAAATTAGGACACCCTTATATACGGTCTTCAGAAAAGTTGCATCCACAACTATCACTTTTCTCATAGCTTGAAACCCTTCAATGCTAGCTCCCAAAGCAACAAAGAGATATTTGAACTTTTTCGCTTCATCCACCTTCACTCTTGTTTTTGTACCAGGATTCACCTTCTCTAACATGTGCATATAACTGTACAACAGCTCATAACTTTCTTCTGCATTACCACGCACATCTCTTACAGCTTGATATTTTCCTCTCAATGCGGTTGAGTATGATACTTTTACACCAAGTCTTCCCTGAACTAGACTGATGAGACTTTTAGGAGTTGGGGTGTTAAATTGTCCAGGATAATCATCATGCAATACAGAAGCAACTAGTCCTGGTGTGCCTTTCCTTCTATAGCTGCTTGTACTCGCAGTAGCCCGAGAGCATGTGTGCATATTGGAGTACACTCTAATAGAGAAATAACTTGAATTGCTAACCTTCGCAACTCTTAGATGCTATTTACAACCTTCTTGACGACATTTGAGCACTAATCGCGTCCTATCAGACTTGACAATGCTAAACACAAAACAATTCTGAAATGCACCTTTCTCAACCAACTCTTGCACTGCATTCTTATTTGCAAATTCTTGTCCTACTTGCAGACCCAAACCGTCCTCCCATTCCTCTCTAAGCTGACTATCCCGACTAATACTTGTAGGATCAACATATTCTTCATTTCCAAAATCGTTTCCAACAGTTTCATTCACATCGTCATCTAATCCATTCTCACTCACTCCCATAACATTATCCTCCAACGGCTCTTGCTGTTCTACTGGTTGTACATTACTTACATAGAGAGTAATGGCACCAGCATTTACTACATCATTAGTTGAATGTAAAGCACCATAATTCACACCAACAGAACTTCCTACACCCAATTTAGAAATTTGCTCGCCCCCCTGATCTATTCCCAAATCTGTAATGACCTCTACATGCAAAACACTTCTACATTTCTCTTCGTCCATTGATGTCAGATAAGAATACACATCCTCATCATCGATAATCAGTGATGCTCTCTTTGGTTTACATACCAAAGGAATGAAGCTCAATTGCAGTTTCACCGTACTTTCATCTAACCCAATCTTCCTGCATATCCTACCCTTTAACACTGAATAACTTATATTTTCCATACATGTCTTAAACGTTAAACCATAGACATGGCCTACAGAATTCTATATTTCATCTGCTCCGGTCTTTGAATAACTTCCTCTGTAATCAAAATATAAGTTTACGGTCGTGCCCATTGTCGCCTAACAAAATATAAAAAATAATCATCAACATCATTCAGTAATACCAAGTAATACCCAGTTGTGCTTTTTAAGTGGGTTCTAGTTTTACTTTCTTACTTAGTAATACCAGTTCAACCCAGTTATACTTATGTACTTAGTAATACAAGTTCTACCCAGTTTTACTTTCGAACTCAGTAATACCAGTTATATCCAGTTTTACTTTTGTACTTAGTAATACCAATTACACCCAGTAGTACTATCGTTCTTGCAACTCCTTTCTTTCTTTCGGGCTGATATGAAGGAGATGATTCTAATCTAATCATGGTTTCCTACGATTATGGAAATAAAATGCATTCATTACCAATGCATCGTCCTTAACGACGCATACAACTATGAATTACACAAATATGGCGTACAAATGGATTACAAAGGATATGGATTCCAATTCAAATTTTTTCAATTCACAATTTTCAAAAAATCAAATTGATTTTCAATTATACAACTCGATTTGGAGATGACGAGATATGCTTGAAACACACCTGTATTCACCGGACTTTGTAAGGATTGAAGACAGTGTGCGATATCCTGGACTGAGAGCTCGAGCTATGCATCAATGGCGGATCCGATGGCGAATCTCGGGGATGTCGTGAGAAGGAGGAGAGAGAATAAAGATATGTGTTCTGATTGGATAAAAATAATGTATTCTCATTGGTCTAATTTTTATTATCTTTAATTTTTAGTTAGTTGAGAATAAGGTTAAAATAGGGATATCACATTTCATTAAAAGAGCAAGGAGTACATAGATTATGGGGAGGGTATTTTGTTTAGTTTCTCCTCAATAAGGGCAGTTCAGATCATCATTTCGCCGAAGCGATAGAGAGAATGGCGGGCAAATTTTACAAATTGTGGAAAAATTAGAACATTTATCACTCGGCAAATTTAACCAAGTATAAACCAAAAAAACTAAAAATTTCGGTTAATTTCCATACAAAAAAAATTAATATTCAAACATACATACAGATCAGATCTGACCAATTTTTTTCTTTTTTTTTCATTCAAAAGTTTTATTATTTATATAAAGAATCAGGTTTACACCATCTTCAATGGCAACAATCTCTCATGAGTTCTTATTACTATTTTTAATATAATTTTTGAGAATTAAAAACATTTTTAAAAATTCTTAAAATTTATCTTCTTCAAATGGTAGAATTCCATTTGAGATATTTAAAATTAAATAAAGATTATTTCAAAAATTATAATGTTTTAAGTAGAATTATTTTGTTTAAATTTATAAACATTTTATAATTTAAAAAATATTGCATTTCATAAAATTTTAAACATACATTTAAACATTTAAAATATATATATACATGACATAAAAGCATTTTAAAAATGCATATAAGCTTAATCACAGTTTTCAAAATCTCAATCAAACCTACTATCAAGCTAAGGCATCATGATCTCAAATCGAAATTTACCAGAAAAAGAATCACAGAATCTATTGGTGACTAGAGATTCAAAAGAGATGCGGATCCAAATTTGCATCGATGATCCATCTGATTATACTAAGAAACAAATCAATTTACTATATGCATGCAACACTTCCAAATCGAGGAATCATAATCAATTTATTGCCCTGTCTTAAGAAAACTCACTAAATCGTCATTGTACATTCATTCTTCAAACCCAGAACAGCATACAAATCATTGTTGCTTCTCTCGCTATTGTTCTACACCATATCTAACTTTTTCTTCTAGATACAAACAAACCTAGAAAACAAAGAGAGAACAAAGAGGATGAACCGATAAAAAACAATCGCAGAGAAAGGAAACGAGAGAGAGAAACGGATAAAAAACCTTTGTTCAATAAATAAAATAAAAAAGAACAAAAAAAAATTTCCACTAACTACAGCACGCCACGTAGGAGGCTCTTATGAGTTCTTAAAACTCTATATACAGAAGCGCTTCTACTCAAAATTATATATTTTTTATTTAATTTTGATGAAATAATGATCAGAACGTCTCTTAAAATTCTCCTTTGGAGATGCTTTTATATACATAAATCTCAAAGATGCTAAATAGCTTTCTACTATTAAGGCCCTGTAAGTTGGAAAGTCTCACATTTAGCCATCAACAACCAAACAACAAAGCTTTCATTTTGGGAGCGGCTCTGGTATAAGACTCGGAAGATCGGATCTTATGGGGTGGGAATGAACGTGCTGGTCTTAGACTCTTTCACGTTGATTCAATGAATGATGAGTGTTAGGAGATCAGTGTTGGGGGATCATTGGCACCACAAAAAGTATGAAAGGATCTCTGATACATCTAAAACACTTGTAGCTTTGGTGAATCACACACGCAAAGAACAAGCAAAAACTCAAGACTTTAACTTGAAGAAGAAATGCCGATTTTATTGATATGGGGTAAAAAGTTGTGAACTACAATGTCGCAGGGGAGCTTTATTAATAACTATTCGACCTTGACCTTCTAGGGTCTAAAAAACTAAACCAAAAATACAAGAAAATAAACTAAAGATTACATCAGCTTAAATGGGAAAATTACTAAAAGAAACTAATGTTTATTTCCTGCAAAAGAAAGGAAAACACGAATATATTGAATTAATTGACAAGCTTACCATTGCCTCTTGATCCTTTGGTGTGAAAAATGGTAAGCTGTCCTTGGTCATCAATCATCTAAGTGTCGCCATTTTGAAGTGGGTTGATGATGAACAAATTTGGGCCGGTTATGTCTTTGAGAAGTGGTCATTCGTCGGGGCTTGGGTCTTCTTTGAACTTAGGTGGGTCTTGAATGCCTTAAAAATCGTCTAAGTCCTGGCCCATTGAGTCGTGGTCTCGGCTGGTCAGTCATCTCGTAATGTCATCGTCCGTGGTACGGGGTCGTATCGTCACGCCATCGTCCCGCGTGGTAATGCATTCGTCCATAGTACGAGATTGGGTCGTCACGCCATCGTCTCATCTCGTAATGTCATCGTACCAGCTTGTCATGCTCTCATCCGTCCTAGTAATGTCCTCGGCCGCGGTACGTCTGCTTATGATCCGTTGCACAGCTAAGTTAAACTTGTCCCTCAAGGCTTTCTCCTTTGAACGTGTCATCAGTCCTTCTCTCACTGTGGGTACGTCCGGCTGGTCTTCGGCTGGTACGGTGCTTGCACCATTCCCTCCCTCTTGACAAGGTTGTGTCCTCAAAACTGTTTCACCTCAGCTAAGTCCTTCTAAGCTGACTTGTTCGGCTTGTGGAAGCGGTGTGAGGTCCATTGGGTTTAAGGATTGTTCCCATACACAACCTCAAAAGGTGACAACTTAGAAGCGGAGTGAGTAGCATGGTTATAAGCAAATTCTATAAAATGAATGCAATCTAACCAAGTTTTCATATTCTTGCCAAGAGTACCTCTAAGTAAATTAGAGAGTGTACGGTTTACCGCCTCAGTTTGGCCATCGGTTTGGGGATGACAAGTGGTTGAGAAGAGCAGTTTAGTACCCATCTTTCTCCATAATGTCTTCCAGAAATGGCTGAGAAATTTCGTGTCTCTATCAGAGACAATGGTCCAGGGAACTCCATGTAAACGCACCACTTCTTTGAAAAAGAGATCAGCGGTTTGAGTGGCATCGTTTGTTTTGGCGCATGGTATGAAGTGAGCCATCTTGGAGAACCTGTCCACCACTACGAAGATCGAGTCCTTGTACCTAATCTTTGGCAAACCTAGAACAAAATCCATAGAAATGTCTACTCAAGGGGCGTTAGGTATATGTAAAGGAGTATAAAGACCGTAGGGATGGGACCTGGACTTAGCTTTACGGCATGTAACACATTGAGAACACATCTTCTCTACGTCTTTCTTCAAGTATGGCCAAAAGAAATGATCCATCATCACGACTAACATCTTGTCCACGCTAAAATGTCCCATGAGGCCGCCGCTATGTGCTTCTCTTAGTAGTAACTCTCTCATTAATCCTTGGGGGATACACAACCGCTTGTCACAGAATAAGAAACCATCGTGAATGTAGAATGCTTCATGAGGTCCTTTGATACTCTCCTTGTAGCTCTCACTGAAGTCGGGTCTTCTCCATATAAGTCTTTGATATGCTCAAATCCGAGAACCTTGGCCTCCATTGTTGATATCAGCGCATGTCTCCTTGAAAGTGCATTGGCTACTATGTTCTCCTTGCCTTTCTTGTACTTGATGATATAGGGGAATGTTTCTATAAACTCCAACCACTTAGCATGTCTTCTCTTAAGCGATGTCTGGCCTCTAAGGTGCTTCAACGTCTCGTGGTCAGTGTGAATGACAAACTCCTTTGAGAGTAGATAGTGTTGCCATGTCTCTAGAGCTCGGAGTAGAGCGTACAGTTCCTTTTCATAGGTAGGGTAGTTGAGCGTGGCTCCATTTAACTTCTCACTGAAAAATGCAACGGGCCTCCCTTTCTGATGTAGTACCGCTCCTATGCCCACTCCGGATGGATGCGTCACATTCAACCTCGAACATGACTTCAAAGTATGGTAAGGCTAACACGGGTGCTCGCGTCAATCGCTCCATAAGATCATTGAATGCAGCTTCTTGTGGCTCTCCCCATGAGAAAGGTACATTCTTCTTGATAACGGCGGTAAGTGGGGCAGCTACGGTGCTAAAATCTTTGACAAACCGGCGGTAGAATGAGGCTAAACCATGAAAGCTTCGTACATGGCTGATGGTGGAGGGTGTAGGCCATTTTTGAATGGCTTTTATCTTCTCATCGTCCACTTGTAAGCGCTGCTCACTCACTACAAAGCCTAAGAACACAAGCTTATCAGTGCAAAAGGAGCACTTCTTAAGGTTGGCATATAGACCTTCCTTTCAAAGTGTTTTCGAAACAAGCTCTAAATGCATGATATGATCTGTGAGGCTCTTGCTATATATCAATATATCATCAAAGTAAACTACTACAAATCTACCAATGAATGATCATAGAACCTGGTTCATGAGGCGCATGAAAGTACTAGGAGCGTTGGTTAAGCCGAAAGGCATAACTAACCACTCGTACAGCCCCTGCTTAGTTTGGAAGGCAGTTTTCCACTCATCGCCTTCTCTCATTCACACTTGATGGTAGCCACTTCGTAAGTCCACCTTTGAAAACATTGTTGCACCGCTTAACTCATCTAGCATGTCATCTAAACGTGGAATGGGGTGACGATACTTGATGGTGATGTTGTTGATGGCACAGCAGTCTACGCACAGCAGTCTACGCACATGCGCCACGTCCCGTCTTTCTTAGGCACCAGCAGAACCGGTACAGTACACGGTCTGAGGCTCTCTCGGATGTAACCCTTATCCATCAGCTCCTTAACTTGCTTCTCAAGTTCTTTTGTCTCTTCAGGTTTCATACGGTACGCTGCCTTGTTAGGCAAGGCTGAGCCGGGTACAAGATCATTCTGATGTTCTATTCCCCTCACCGGAGGAATCTCGGCTGGGATCTCCTCTGGAAACACATCCTTAAACCTCTCTAGAACGGCTTGTAACTCGCTTGGCAGGCTTACCTCCATTGTATTTGTACTTAAACACTCTTTGAAAACCATTAGTAGCACGGTGCCCCGAGTACACATGGTTTTACAAATGCCACTAGTCTTTATAAAAAGATTAGCCTTACTTACCTCGCCTTCTTTGACCATATGATTTTGTATTTCATGTACCTCACTTGGCTTTAGAGGAGCTAAGTTGTGCTTTCGGTCTTTGAACATGAAGGAGTAGTAGTTAGTCCTACCATTGTGGCTTGTAGACCGATAAAACTGCCATGGCCTTCCCAGCAGAAGATACCTGGCTTGCATGGGTACGACGTCACACGTCACCTTGTCTTGGTACGTGCCAATGCTGAATGGAATAGTAACTTGCTCGGCAATCTTTAGCTCGGCTTGGTTGTTCAACCATCTCAGCTTGTAAGGCTTCGAGTGCTTCGTCTTTTCCAAACCTAGCTTATCCACCATATACTTTGAAGCGACATTAGTGCATGAACCGCCATCTATTATGAGGTTACATGCCTTGTTACAGATGGTGCACCGGGTATGGAAGATATTCTCACGCTGCACCTTCTCCTCTGGCACCACTAGAGCATTAAGGATCCTCCTAGTGACAAGCAACTCTCCCGTGTCAGGATAATCCACTTCTCCATCTAGTTCCATTGGCTCATCATCGCTCTTGTCTTGCGACTCATAATCTCTACTCGGGGTTAAGATCATGGCTCGTTGGTTGGGGTATTCCCGAGACATATGACCGCCTCCCTGACACATAAAGCATATGATTTCACGAGTTCTAGAAGTGTTAGGATACTTAATAGGCTCTGGCCGAGTGGTTTTGGGAGGCTCCAGGGTTTTGCCTTTAAAACGAGGGTCAACCTCCACAGATTTCCCTTTGTCCACCGGTTTAGAGCTACTGGCTGTCCATGGAAGGTGAGCTCGGCTACGGTTTGTTAAGCTGGTCTTGCACTTGATCTGTTGCTTTATTTGTACAGAGAGATGCAAAAGCTCATGCATACCGCTGTATTTAGTTCTCTCGACCTTCCGAGCAATACGCTCATGTAAGCCGTCTATGAACTGCGCCATTAGGGCCTCCTCTGACTCCTCTAGCTCCAATAGATTCATGAGCTTCTCAAACTCCTCGAAGTATTCATCCACGGTCCTTGTTCCCTGCGTCAACTTTCTAAACCATTTCTGTAAGTCTCTATGGTATGAATCAGGAACATACCTTGACCTTAGTAAGAACTTCATGTCACGCCATGTTGTGACCGCAGCAAAACGGTTTTGCCTTTGCTCAGCTACATTCCTGTCCCACCAAGCAATGGCATTGTCGGTGAGTTGAGCGGCTGATAAGGCTACCTTCTTACGGTCTCCATAGCCGTAGCAGTCAAAGATGTATTCAAGCCTCCTCTCCCAATCTAGATAGACATCAAGGCTTGATTTGCCGGCGAACGTTGGGGGTGTTAGCTTAACCTCCATGTTGCCTTCTCGGGGATCTTCCTCATGCCCTCGTTGCCTCCTCAACGGGTCTTGTGCTCGTTGGTATTGTTTTTGCAATGGGTCCGGGGGCAAATCGTCCTCAAGCTCGGGCATGTTCTCCTCAGGTTCTCGCAAGTTCCTTATGGGGCCTCTCGGAGCTTGTACAGGTACGGGTGGTGCTGGTGGTATGGGAGGTTGAGATGGTGGGGGCGGCTGCTCTAAACGGCCAAGCCTTGCACCGAAATCATCCCTCATAGCTCTCATCTCCTCACTGAAAGCGGCTAACATCTGAATCACGGCGTCTTGGGGAAATTCTTCTCCCATGTTATTCTTGTATCTCACAAAAACAACACTAGATCAAAGCACTACAGCAGCTAGAAAGTGATAAAATAAACATGATCCAAACAAGTATAGTCAAAGAAAATATTACTTGACTAACACTTAACAAGCAGGAACGAGATTTAATCAAACAAAAAACTTATTTTTGGAATTTTCTTTTTATGAAAACAAAACAACAAAAGCAAGCAAAAGCTAACAAATTCTTTTGGGGGTTTTTGTTTAATAACAAATGAAACAACAAGCCTAAGAAAAATAATCAATCAAAGAATCTAAAGGAAACCAATATAGATCCGAGATATGACTATCTAACCAAGCAAACAATACGGAAGCAACTTTTTATCGGTTTTTCTTAAAATAAACAACTAAGCAAAGAACAAAGAGCAAACGGTACTGAGGAAATAGATATCATCTGATATAGAACTGTTCGGCTCTGATACCAAATGGTATAAGACTCGGAAGACCGGATCTTATGGGGTGGGAATAAACGTGCTGGCCTTAGAGACTCTCACGTTGATTCAATGAATGTTGAGTGTTGGAGGATTGTTGGCACCACAGAGAGTATGAAAGGATCTCTGATACCGCTAAAACACTTGTAGCTTTGATGAATCACTCACGCAAAGAACAAGCAAAAACTCAAGACTTTAACTTGAAGAAGAACTGCCAATTTTATTGATATGGGGTAAAAAGTTGTGAACTAAAATGTCGCAGTGGAGCTTTATTAATAGTTCTTCGACTTTGACCTTCTAGGGTCTAAAAATAAAAGAAAAACTAAATAAAAAATACAAGAAAATAAACTAAAGATTACATCGGTTTAAATGGGAAAAGTACTAAAAGTAACTAATGTTTATTTCCTACAAAAGAAAGGAAAACACGAATATATTGAATTAATTGACAAGCTTGCTGTTGCCTCTTGATCCTTTGGTGTGAAAAATGGTAAGTTGTCCTTAGTCATCAATCATCTAAGTGTCGCTGTTTCAGAGTGGGTTCATGATGAACAAGTTTGGGCCGGTTATGTCTTTGAGAAGTGGCCATTCGTCGGGGCTTGGGTCTTCTTTGAACTTAGGTGGGTCTTGAATGCCTTGAAAATCGTCTAAGTCCTGGCCCATTGAGTCTTGGTCTCGGCTGGTCAGTCGTCCCATAATGTCATCGTCCGTGGTACGGGGTCGTATCGTCACGCCATCGTCCCGCGTGGTAATGCATTCGTCCATGGTACGAGGTTGGGTCGTCACGCCATCGTCCCGTCCCGTAATGTCATCATACCAGCTCGTCATACTCTCGTCCGTCCTAGTAATGTCCTCGACCGCGGTACGTGTGCTCATGATCCGTTCCACAACTAAGTTAAACTTGTCCTTCAAGGCTTTCTCCTTTGAACGTGTCATCAGTCCTTCTCTTATTGTGGGTACGTCCGACTGGTCTTCGGCTGGTACGGTGCTTGCACCAGGCTCAAGTACCACAAATTGAGAAAAATCAATCTCATATACCATGCTATAATTTAATATCATTCACTTATTTAAATAAGATGTGAAATGACAATTTTATATTTAGTGAAAAAATTGTAAAAAATAAATTAGTGAATTAGTAAAAGTAAATAATTGAAAGTAATTAAAATTAAAATCTGAAAAACCTTTTGAAAATGATAGATTACGATGGGCTCTCTTGGGATTAAAAATTGGGTTTAGAACATTCTAGGCAATGAGGTAGATGAGAGTTTATTCTTGTATGCATATGTTGTGTTTTACTCTTAGCATTTTGCGAAAGTTCATTCCTTCAAAGAGAGATCCCTTGCATTTGAAACCCACCTTAAAAGAGATTATTTTCATCTCATAGTCATGTCCTTGAACCAAATACTTTCACTTGATTTACATGAGCAAGATCCATTGGTTACTATTATAAATGTTAAAAAGTTGGTTGATTTGAATGCAAGTGTAGGCTAAGTATGATGTCTTCATTTAATTGTGATGAGTATGGCTAAATTTTTTAAGTAGAATGAGTTCATGCATACATCCTATAATTGCATCTTGGACACTGATCTGATTTCTTCCATTGACATTTTTGAATTTGAGCGCTCTCCTTCAAACCTCTCTCTCTCTTTCATGTCTTAGATCGCTTGAGGACAAGCAAAAGGCAAGTGTGGGGGAGTTGATATACACTATATTTATACCATTTTGGCATAGATTTAGCACTAGTTTTTAGTCTTTAAGCATGCATTTTTACTTGTTCTTGTTTCATTTGCATCCATTTAGAACTTAGAGTAAGTTTAGAAGTTGCATTGCATATTTGGAGGATTTGGAGTATTTGGCAGGTACATTTGAGGTGTTTAGAGGCTATAAGGAGCTCTGGAAAGATCAAGGGGTCAAACCAAGGCAAAGCAAAGAAGAATCAGGAAGTTAAGAGCCATCTCGGGTAGTATACATGTCAAGGTTGGTTGATATGGAGCCACCTCGAGCTGCATACAGGGCATGCCAGCCCGGTACAAACCACCTGCAAAACACATTGCTGAAGATCAGCTCGGGTGAACGATTTCATTCAGATTCAGCTTCAGAAATCTTCATGAAAGTTGTAGCCCTGTGTGTGAGCTTTCGAGTGGAGTTGGTCTCAGGTTGATCTGATATGCGGTTGAAGAGTTGTCGAGTTTTTCGTGAAACCGCTACGGAGACAACGACCATATGGAGGAGTGTACATAGCAAGCTGCTCGATATGCAAGACCAGAGGCATACCGACCTGCATATCGGCCTACACTAGTAGATACACAAGCCACATGACAGAGTATCGAGGAAGACAAGCCGATGTGCCTTAACTCAGGCGCTCGTAAAGACCAACATATCGGGCAAAGTCAAGCCGATACAACCAGAAGGAAGCCAATATCGATCATCGTATCGACCAGGACACCTCAATATTGCCACCTGAACCAGACCAAAAATTGATTACTCCTAGTTTATTAGAGATCTTTCTTCCACCTATAAATATATATAAAGACTTAAAATCAATGGACACCTGATATTTTATTGTTTATATCCTTAAAAACTCTCTATTTTGAGAAAATCTTGTAGAATCTTTCTTTTTTTATTAAATTTCTACACTTCTCTTAATATTCCCTTGTTTAATCTTCTTCCTAATCATGTTTTACCATACTTTCTTTTTGGATTTTGTGGTTTTGACAATGATTAATGAGTAGCAACTTTTAAGTTTGAGATTAAGGTAAATTAATGTGGTTCCAATGATTGTTTAAGGTGTTATGGTGTTAGATCTTTATATTTCCTTTATTGTGTGATTTTGTTTAATGCTTAGTACCTCTTTGTTGGAGAAGTAGATCTTAGGTTTTCACTTGCATACTAAGTGTTTGATGAAATGCCTAAATGAAGTTCAATGCTTGAAATTGGTGTTTAGATAGTCATGAGTCTTTGCATCTATCGTTTCTTTCTTGAATGTGCTTATTGCTTAGTACCATATTGGTGGAGAAATTGCCTTTAAATGTTGATTATGCATGGGAATATGAGTTAATGTTTGATCTATTGCACAAAAGATTAGTAAACATAGCCTAAGGAATTAGATGTCTAGCATGCTTTTTGGCTTTATAGGCTTTGTGATTGAATGCTTGCTTGTCATATATACACCATTGACCATGGGTTTGAAATGTGATAAGACAAATGGATTAATGACAACGGATTGGATTAGTCTATGATTGTAGCCTTTCCTTAGGAATATTGTATTGATTGTTGTTTTCACACCTTGAACATGATTTAGAACCACCTAAAGTCACATTGCCTTAGTCTTGAGCCTTGCTTTTTATCTTTCAAGCTTAGTTATATTCTGTTTTGCCTTGCTTAATTTGCTCTTGTCATTGCTTAATTTCATCATATTGCTCTTGTTTGCTTTCTTGTTTGTCACTAGTTTGTTAGATACCAAAACCTGTATCTATCAGCTTAGATTAGCAAAGTTATCTATATTTCAAGTATCATTAGCTTCCCAAGTGGATTGACACTGCAAGTGCTACAATGACATGTGCGTTTGAGAATTGAGTTAAGGCATAAAAACCTCAATGACATGGGTGAGCCGGACCTCTGAGGGACTGGAAAAGAGTTTTCTTCCTGAAAATTTTTTGACGCTTAAGTTAGATTACGCCCCACTGTGACCAGGTACTCGTGAGGGGGGATGGTGATGGTGAAATAGTTTGGATACCCCATCCCAGGATCGCAGTACCCATTTGTTATATGGTGACAAGGGCATGTGCGATAAATGATCCATTGAGATAGTAGAGTTAGAACTCGCCTGAAACAGAAGCTTAGGGGAAAAAGAAAAGCTTATCTCAATTGGCGTTCTTTTTGAGAAACGTTGAACATGTCCTCTTCAATCCCACTTGGTCGATGCTCATGTCTTGGACCATGTCATGAGGATGATTAACTCATTTTTTGTTCTTTTTGCATATTTTCAAAAAAAGTGTAGAACAATTAATTATTGTAATAAAAACTATAAATAAAACATGTAAAATCTAGTTATTTCAACCGATTCTAAGTTGTTCGCTGAAATCTGTTTTCTCTGCTCATTTAAACACATCTCAAACCATAGACAGCTACTTCCATAAATTATCTATTCTACACTGTTCACTTAAATTCGCTTTGTCAGCTTATTTGACCCAACCGCAAAATTGACTCGCTTAAACTTAAAACTGTTTCCTCCACTTACGAAAACATATACTCTTTTATTAATCATCATATCTATCATCATATCTATTACTAATAAAAGTTGATGCTAAATGTCTGATATCCACATAGGATTAAAAGATTCAATTATGTTAGTACACATCATCATTATCTATAGTTAATTATATATTATATAGTAAAATTAATTAATTTTGTTTTTTTAAATAGAAATTTTCTAAATTTTAATTAATTTCGTTTTTGTTGTTATTAGAAAATTTTCTAAATTTTAAGTTACTTATTAATAAGAAAGAGTTTAGAAAGTAGATCATATTTTTTATTAACAATAAAAAGTAAATTAACATATAAATAGATTATTAAAAAAAAATCATATATATTAAACAAAATAATTAAAACCTGTATTTAAGACTACAATTTAACTATTTCAAATTTTTAATCATGACAAACAATTAAAATCTGAACTGATAACTTAAAATATATTAATTGTGGTCTGTGTTGATATGTTATGCCAATAAGAGCGTCCACATAGGACATAGAAACACAATATGATTGGTCCATATAAACGTTTTTTATTAAATATAAAAATATTAAATATGATTAATAATTTAAATAAATTAAAACACATAAAAATAAAAAATTATTGTAATATAATTGGAAAATTAAGATAAAAAAGTTTAACTAATAAAACAGATAAAATAAAGTTATGTCAAAAATCCAAATCTATAACGCTTGTCAAAATAAAATAGAAACCCAGTGTGACAAAACTAAACTAACAAAAACAAATATGTAAATCAATAATGAACAAAAAAAAAATTAACATATATTTTTTAAATGAGTAATTTATTTAATAAAAGTAGTAAGGTTAATTTTTGCCGCTAAACATATAAAATTATTATTTAAAACTAGAAATACTACAAAAAAACATTCATGTTAAATTAACAAAATAAAAAGTCATCAAAAACTTGATATTGAGCCTAATTATTTAGGAAATCAACACAAAAAGCTTAGCAAACCAAAAAAATAATACTTTATGTTAATTAGTGAAGAAAGCAATATAAAAACATTTAACTAACAAAAAACAAAATAGAAAAATGAAAATCTATATCGAAAAAGTTAAATGAACACAGAAAAAAAAAGAAAATTAACTTGATATCTATGCTATATATTTAACAAGTCAATATAAACAAATTAGTAAGAGAATAAAAAAACTTAAATTAATATTAAAAATTTTAACTAATAAAAAGAAGATAAATGTTTACGTTAATTATTTAAGGAATCAATATTAAAAAACTAATTGATAAAAAAATATAATGCAAATTAATTTTTACAAAATATTAAATATAAAAAATTTATTTAAAAATAAATTAATTTCATATATGACTAACTTGTTGAAAAATCAATATAAAAATATTTAGCTAACAAAATAACGAAAGATGAAATTATGTCTTCAAAAATATCAATATTTTCAAAAAAATTATGTGCTAAAATAAAATATATGTTAATATCAAAAAAGTAAATTATCAAAAGAAAAGGTCGTATAAATTAAAATTAGCTCGGTATTTAGGCTAGTATTTTAAAAAATCAACATAAAAATATTAACTAAAATGTAATGATTGTATAAACTTTTGAGAGAAGTCCACCTAAAATTTAGAATAACCAGTTATAGCATGTCAAAACAGCATTATAATTAAAATTAAATTTAATAAAAAAATAAATTTAACAAAGAAAAAAACATTTATTTAAAAGATATTAAATTGATTTATATGCAACTTAATTTGAAAACTGATAACAAAATAGCCTAATTAAAAAATATATATGTTTTAACTATATCAAACATGCAAAAAATTATATAAATAAAATAGAATATAAAATTACCATAAAAATTTATAAAATAACAAAAAAAATCTAAAAAAAATAGTTTGAAATTTAGTTCCAAAAAATTCATGATTTCTAAAATATTGGTATTGACTTTGATTAATCATATAAAGTTAGAGTAGGTTATATGAGTTTCTAAAACATATTATTTAAATTTACAAAGACTAATACTTTGGCTTCGTCTGGTTTAAAACTAACAAAAAATACTACATAAGTACCTTTACATTAGAAATATAACAAGTAACAGAGTCTGATTTTTATAAATAGTTACTACTTATAACTTAGCCAACATGTGCAGCACATGAGTGACACCTTCTAAAATTTTATTTAAATAATAATGTATGACAAAGTTATGAATCAATTTCAAATTGGAATATATCTAGATAAACAATTCAAATCAAAACATGAATAAAACACACAAAAGATAAAAACAATGAAAAATAATATGAAGACTCCACACCATCTTACCTGTTTAAAAATAAAAATTATCAAATAGTTAATTATAAATCAAACAAATCTTATAAACTGAATAGAAATTGACCTAAAATTCGTTGAAGATTTGGTGGAGAAGCAAGAAGCAGATTTACACAATTATTGTTGCATCCTAACAAAAGGAAATCCGATTCAACATGAATAATATATTATACATGCATAGTTATTTAACATCAGTGAGACATTCAATCAAAAACTAAATATTTGAACACATAAATCTTAAAAAAGAATAACAATAGAAATTCTAAGGACACAAAAAAACATCAAAAATTTAGTATGAAAATTATTCTCAAAATCAAATGTATGCACTCCAAAATTGGATAATTCGTTAGGTGTCATTACTATGATTTTACTTAATAAGATTTATAATTTTATAAACAAAAAATAGAAAAAACTACATATTATATTTTACATTTTTTATATAAAATAAAATATATTATAGTTTTGATAATTTAAAAGATATTAACCAAAAAAGAATTAAACCAAATTATTAATACAGACTCGCGCGTAGCACGAATTAAAAGCCTAGTAATATATAAAAGTTGATGGTATAGTGCATTGAGAGCGTCCACATGGGATTAAAAAACTCGATCTGATTGGTCCACATCAGTATATTCATTAAATAAAAAAATGTTAAGTATGATTATAACGGAAAACTTAATTTAATTGGTTTACATCAGCTTTTAAATCAAACCAAAAATTATTAAGTATAATTAAAATATTAAAAGTTAATTTAACAAATTATGTCCAATAAAAAATATAAATTCAATCTGATTAATCCAAATCAATATATTTATTAAATCCGAAAATATTAATATGGTTTAAAATTTTTAAAGTTAAAGAAAAAAAATTAACAATTAACAATACATATATAAAAAACGTAACCATTATCAATTATCTATTTAAAAAAATCTACAACAACTCGATTTAACAATTAAAAAAATGAAAACTGAACAAAAATATAACATAAAACTCTTGGAAGACATGATAGAGAAAGAAAAAAATGGTTTTGCATGATCATTACAGATTCCTAACAGAATTAAATCTGAATCAGCATGAATCATGAATTATATATACAGTGGTACACAACATCAATAAGACTTTCAATAAAAACCTAAATATTTGAACACATAAACCTTCAAGAAAAAAAGAACTATAGAAATTCTATGGAAAACAGAAAATAATACCAAAATCTTAGCAAGATTATATTTCTCTAAATCAAATGTATATGTACGTCAAAGTTGGATAATTCGATAGGTGTCATTGTTATTATTTTACCTAATAGTTTTTTAAAATTTATAAATACAAATAGGATAAATTACACAATATATATTAAATTCTCTTATATAAATAAAAATTTCTATAAATTTCTATAATTTTTAATAATTTTAAAGATAGTATCTAAAAAAAATAAACTAAAATATTAATACAGACTCGCGCGTAGTTTGAGTTATATACCTAGTATAATATATAAAAGTTGATGTCAAAGTGCATTGAGGACGTCCACATGAGATTAAAAAACTCAATCTGATTGGTCCACATCAGCATATTCATTAGATAAAAAAATGTTAAGTATGATTAGGACAGAAAAAGTTAATTTAATTGGTCCACATCAGCTTTTAAATCAAACCAAAAATTATTCAGTATAATGAAAACATTAAAAGTTAATTTAACAAATTATGTCCAACAAAAACAGTAAATTCAATCTGATTGATCCAAATCAACATATTTATAAAATCAGAAAATTTTAATATGGTTTATAAATTTAAAAGTTAAATAAAAAATTAATAATTAACAATACATGTATAAAAAAGTAATCATTATCAATTATCAATTTAAAAAAATCCACAACAATTCGATTCAACAATTAAAATAATGAAAACTGAATAAAAATATAACATAAAACTCTTGGAAGATATAATGGAGAAGGAAAAAATAGTTTTGCATGATCATTACAGCTTTCTAACAAAATTAAAAGCGAATCAACATGAATCATGGATTATATATGCAGTGGTACACAACATCAATAAGACTCTCAATAAAAAACTAAATATTTGCACACATAAACCTTCAAAAAAAAGAAATATAGAAATTCTATGGAAAACAGAAAAGAACCAAAATCTTAGCAAAATTATATTTCTCTAAATCAAATGTATATGTACGTCAAAATTGGATAATTCGATAGGTGTCATTGTTATTATTTTACCTAATAATATTTTAAAGTTTATAAATAAAATAGGATAAATTACACATTATATATTAAATTTTCTTATATAAATAAAAATTTCTATAAATATATTATATTTTTAATAATTATAAAGATAGTAGCTAAAAACAATTAAACCGAAATATTAATACAGAGTCGCGCGTAGCGCGAATTATATACCTTGTTACTAATAAAAGTTGATGCTAAATATCTCTAAGGGTGTCCACATAGGATTTAAAGATTCAGTTCTATTGGTACACATCATCATTATTTTTAGTAAATTATATATTGTATATTAAAATTAATTAATTCGTTTTAATTGTTATAAGAAAAATTTCTAAATTTTAATTAATTTTGACAATAAAAAGGTAAATTAACATATAAATAGATTATGAAAGAAAAATCATATATATTGAATAAAATTATTTAAAACTGCATTTAAAACCATAATTAAATTATTTTAAAATTTTAATCACGACAAACAATTAAAATCTGAACTCCTAACTTAAAACATATTAGTTGTGGTCCGTGTTGATGTCTTAGGCCAAATAGAGCATTCACATATGACATATATTCTCAATCTGATTAGTCTATATCAGCGTTTTTCATTAAACATAAAACATAAAAATTATTATTAATTATTTAAATAAATTAAAACATATAAAAATATAAAATTATCACAATATAATGGAAAATTAGCATAATTCTTTTTAACTAAATAAAATAAATTAATTAAAAAACTAAAACAAAAATTAAGTTTTACAAAATATTATTTTTTTAAAAACACTTAAAAACATAATGATTGATATCTGATTAACTACTTAAAAAATTCATATAAAATATTTAACTCACAAAAAATTTATGTCTTCAAAATATCAATATTTTGAAAACAATGGTGTGTTAAAATAAAATAAAAATCAATATCAAGAGAGGTAAATTATCAAAGGAAAAAGTCGTATAAAGTAAAATTAGCTTTATATTTAGGCTAACTACCAAACAAATATTAACTAAAAAAAGCAAATGATGGTATAAGCTTTTGAGAGAAGTTCACTTAAAATTTAAAATAACCAGTTATAGCATGTCAAAATAGTATTTTAATTAACTTAAAAAGTAAAATTAACAAAAAAAAGCATTTATGTAAAAGATATTAGATTATTATATACGCAACCTATTTGAAAAATCAATAACAAAAGAGATTAATTAAAAATATATATGTTTTAAGTATATCAAACCTGCAGAAAATTAGATAATTAAAATAAAATATAAAATTACCATTGATGATATTTAAAATAATAAAAATACAAGATCTAAGAAAAAAATTAGTTTGAAATATAGTTTCAAAAACAATCACGATTTCTAAAATATTGGTGTTGACTATGAATAACCATATAAAGTTTTAATAGGTTATACAAGTTTCTAAATCTAACTTATTATTTAAATTTACAAAGATTAATCCCTTGGTTGCATCTGGTTGAAAAATTAACAAAGTAAAATACTACACAAGTAACTTTACATTCAAAATATAATAAATAATAAATAGGTAATTTGATAGGTGTCATTATTACTATTTTACTTAATAAGATTTAAAAATTTATAAATAAAAATAAGAGAAAAATTTAAATTATGTTTTAAATTCTAGCATATAAAACAAATTTCTATAAATCTATTATAGTTTTGATCATTTAAAAGATAGTAGCAAAAAAAGAATTAGACAAAACTATTAATATAGACTCACGCATAGCGCGAGTTATAAACCTAGTCTATACTATATAAAAGTTGATGGCATAGTGCATTGAGGACGTCCACATTGGACGAAGAAACTAAATCGGATTGGTCCACATCATCGTTTTTTATTAATCATAAAAATATTAAGTATGATTAAGATGAAGAAACTCAATATGATTGGTTCACATCAGCATTTTTCATTAAACATAAAATAGTTAAGTTTGATTAACACATTACAAAATTAATTAATTTCTATTTTTTTTAAAACACTAATTTTGTTTTATATATGGAAATTAAAATAAAAACCTTAAGTAACAAATAGAAAAGAAATTAATATTTAAAAAACAAAAATATAGTATCCTTCAAAATTAAATAAAAATTTAATGTCAAAAGAGTTAACCTAACAAAAAAAACCAATAACGCAAAAACTAAAACTTAAAGTATCCTTAAAATTTAAATAGAAATTTAATGTCAAAAGAGTTAAACTAACAAAACAAAAATCAGTATCGTAAAAGCAAATTAACTTAATATCTAAATCTATTGTATTATTAATTGGCAAGTAAGATGGGCTGTGGTTGAGAGTTATCATGGATGATTACCTTTTGCCCCTCATGTGAATTGATTTAATATACCTTTAATGAAATATACATTTAATTAAAAAACCATACACTATTAATTAAATTAAACCGATTTCTAAACCACACACTATTTGATTACCAACAACTTAACCTAATTTTTTAGTAATATATACAGTTTCGCAATTACCAACAACTTAACCTAGAATTCGATTGGTATAAAAATACTTGGGGTACCCTCTCATATTATCCCCTATATATTAAAAGAGAAATATTTTTAAAGAATAATCTTAATTTTATAAAATATTACAGTGGTGCCATTTTGCTGATGTGTCATCACCACAATCATTTTCAGAAAGTTATAAAAATAGACTTATGTTACTAGATTAATTACATGTTATGCCACTCATATTAATTTGGTTATACATTATTTTATATCAATTATATTGATGATGATTCATCAAGATATTCTCTTTTTCTATTTCTTACCAAAAATATATCATATTAATTATTTCTTTAAATACTATATTTTATCTTTTATTTTTGTAGAAAAATAAATCATCACATCATTCATATAGTAATATATATATATATATTCTGTGTTATAACTTAATTCGAATTTAATAAAAAACTATAAATTACTCAAATGATTAATAAATAAAAATATTTTTGAAATACTAAAATTGAAAATAAGGATGTATAGATAGATGATTCATAAATCAATATAAATATACATAAATGATAAAAAAACAGGAACTTAATTTAATAGATATTATTATTATAATTATTTTTGGTTTCATATGATTTTAGAACCATATAAATTAACCAAATAATATAAATATTTAAACTTTATAATAAGTACAAATTATTAATAAAAAGTTGAACAATAGAAAATAGTTGAATATGTTAATAGAATGTAATATTATAAATATTATTTGATTAAAAAGTTAAATATCATAAATTTTTAATTTATACAACAAAATAACTTGGTAAAAAAATTAAAAATATTTTTGTAAAGATATTATATAACAATTTTATTAAACTTTTTGATATTAAAAATAATTTTATTGAATCAAAAAGTTAAGAATGTATAAGTATTGACTCAGTTATATACAATTTTACATAATTTATTAAAAATAATAAAAAAGTATAATCTATTTTTATATAATCCTTATGTATATTTAGTATTTAAAATAAATTTCATAGTATTTTGTTCTCTTAAAATTTAATATTCTTATGACTATAGCTTTTTACGGATTAATATGCATTTACATTCATATAAGAAATATTAAAATTGATTATCAAATTTTATAATCAAATTTTATTTTTACAATTTTAATACTCACCATTTCAAAATATAAGTTGTTTTGCATCAAAGCACAAAAATTAAAAAACAACTTTTCTTTTAAAAGTAATTATTTAGTATATAAATTAAATACAATTCAACTAATTATGAAAAACTGAAAATATAATCGGTTACATAGTATTCATAGGAAGTAGTAAAACAATTGAAAACAACCATATTGTAAAACAAAACAAAACCTTAAAAAAATATATCTACATGAAACAGAGAAAGTAGTAAATTTTTATTATTATTATCTTAACACATTAGATACTTAATAATTTAATCAAAATATACTCCCTCTATTTTTTTTTAATTTTAAGATCATGTTATCAATCATGAGTTATAGAAAATATAAAGAGCGACTTCGTATTTCTATCCAGTTTGCGCATATATATTTAATTTTTAAACTAATTTACATTATAATTAAATTACCCTATATTTTATAAAATAAACAAAAAAATTATTTTTTCAATATTAAAATCGATTGTATTTTGTTATATGATTTTAAAATTATACTATATTAAATAAATAATTATTATTTCACCCCGCACAGGGTGCGGGTTATTACCTAGTTAGAGTTTATTTAGTGGGTTTAGGGTTTCGTCTATGTAGTCTTGAATAATTATCGTTGTTATTGCTTTATTTTTTAGGAATGATTGGAAACTTCGATAAGTTTACTCGCTTATATATGCACCTAACTACTTCCTCTTCTGATTATAGTTTTATGATTCTGTCGAGAGTTGCGGTGGTCTGCGAGTTGGTCGATATGTCGTTATGTAAGCTCGATATGTTCTTTGATTCTTTTCTGATCGTTCCCTTTATATATAATGATCTTGGTGATTTTTTGCAATCGTTCTAAGTTTGTATGTTATTATTTATTTAGGTTTCACTCACAAGAATTTAACGATCTGTTTGGACAGTCGATCAGAGTTTAAATCTAACTTCTTCATAGCTATGGTCTCCTGTGGTTTTCGACCAGATGGGTGTTATAGTGTTCCTTTCGTCTTCATCGATTTAAAAAATAAAGAAGTTTTGTTTTTATAGTTTTATTTAAGCGAATTTGATTTGTTGTTGACTTTTGGGTTAATGGTTTTGGTGTATTTTCAGGTTTACGATCTTCTTTTTCGAGCGAAGATATATATTATTTATTTATTGGTAATTCTTTTTAGTATGTCTAAATTTTGTTTATGGGGTGTACGCGAATAGTTGTTTTAGAGTGTTTAAAATATACTTTTATTAATTTGATTTATATCTTATTTATGTTTTCATGTTTTAATAATTCTTTTTTTTAACGTGTAAAATATATAGGTGCGAGGCTACAAGTGTGATGATGACGATGATGATTATGAGTGTAGTAGTGATGATGATGAGTATGATGATGGTTGTGATGATGATAATAGTAAGTGTAATAGTGGTATGACGACGAGCCTGATTCGGTAGCTAATATTATTGCCGGTGTATCGGTTTTGTTTCCTCAACGCCAGTCTACCATAGATATTCCTTTGTCAGCTCTTGGTACTACATGTTTTAATAGTAGTATTTATGTGAAGATCCTTCGAATCTATGCTCACGCTTCTGTGAGTAGTTTGAGGAAATTAGGTTTGATCTTGGTCGATAGACATGTAAGTTTCTCATCGACTTATATTTTGTTTTGGTTTTGTGATTGGGATATGGGAACAGATATCATGATGAAAATTGGATTTGTATGTCTAGGGTGTGAAGATTGAGGCGGTAATCGATCACGATTTATATGATAAGTTTGTGTTTATAGTTACACAGGATGTGTGGGTCACCATACACGAGTTTACTGTGTTTCCACAAGTTGGTTCTCTGTGGTTAACTTCTCATGGATTCAAGATACAATTTACATCGTCGATGTTTGTCTGTGAGACTACTTTATGATGTCTACAGGATTTTTTTTTACTTTGTTCCTATTAAATGGATTTTGGATCGTGTTCATCATGACAGCGATTACTTAGTTGGTATTAGTTATGTTCTACGATTTTCAGATATTATTATGTTCTTTTAATTTATATTTAGAGTCTTTAAATATTTTATATCGCAAATTTTAGTTTTGGTTTCGTCTTTCTTGCAGATTTAGTTGGTGAAATTCTTCGTGTAGATGAATTTAATCGATTGGATAATGTTTCGGGTGGCAAGGGATTGTTCGCTGCAGGAGTGTCGTTTTTGATTTTCGTGATGAGAGGTATTTCAATGTCCTTTTTTCGTATTTTATTTTGTGCTTTTTGTGTTTAAGATTTTTAAGGCTATTATGATGATGGTGATCCAGTCTATACATGTGGTCATGGAAAAGATTTTATGTGGTTAGGGAAAAGATTGAAAAAGGATGCGGTTAGGTTTAAACTAATCTTTTCACTGTGTTGCGGGCAAGGAAAAGTGAATCTACCTCGACTCAAAGCTCCACCGAACACATTGCTTTCTTTCATATACAACAATAATGAAATATAAGAACCTATAACATGATGTTTTCGTTCACTTCTCTTAGTGGAAATAATGATCATTCTGGCAAAGGTCCCTATTTGGTATAGGTAATATACTATCTTAGGATGGTGAATCACTGGCGTTTCTCGAACTTTGTACACATGACACAGAAAATGAGATTTACAATCAGGTAGATGCATACGGGTAATACATATATTTTCCGTGAATGATTTATTTATGCTCTGTCCTTCACTATTAAATTATTATTTTTTGAATAACAGGAGACAATGAAAAACTAAGAGAAACCATAGTTTTGAAGCTTCAGAATATGTTAGATAGCATAATTTTCATGTGAGAGCGTTTTGAACAGCAAAAGATAAATTAAAGTTTGATGTTAATGTTGTGAATCTCTGAATGGTGTTGTCGTGTGATAGAGAATCTGATGGATGGACTAACAACCTTCATACAGCAAATGAGGTGGCAGATTTGTTACTGAACGGCTTTAATATAGGGGTGGACACACGGGATATAATTTTAGAGACTAAATCAGGGAAATTGAAGTGTATTAGAGAGTTACATCCAACTTATTTTCTCCTACAATATCTTTTGATAATTTCTTATGGTGAGGATGATTTTAGGTTAGGCATTGATATTGATTTTATTGATACTGCTGGAGGGGAGAGAACGACAATTATAATGCGTGAATGTTTTGCATTCAGCATCCAAGAAAGGCATGGGAATTACCTATAATTTTTATGTGTGGGTGATTGTACCAGCAGTTTTTAGTAGATGCCTTCACAATGATAGAGACTAATAGATTACGATATTTGTGGTTGAACGAACAGAAGCTGCGCTCAGAGAGCTATTTTTCCATAAAAGAGAAAGTTGAAAAGAGGGTTTGCAATCTATCCGGTGAGGGTCGGCGAATCATAATACCATCATCTTTTACTAGAGGTCCAAAATATATGTTGCAGAACTATCTAGATGCAATGGCGACTTGCAAGTACTATGCTTTTCTGGATTTTTTCATTACTATTACATGTAATCCTAAGTGGTCATATATTACAACGCATTTGAAAATACATAACTTAACGACAGAGAATAGGCAGATGTATGATGTCGCATGTTTAAGATGAAAGTAAAATGGATAATACATATTAATATGATAATACCTGTTAATTATGGAGTTCATAGTGAATTCACAATCACACTCAAATAAGTAACAATCCTCACAACAATTCTCTTCTTTTTCTTCTCTCATTCTCTTTCCATTCAGTTCACCAACCTACTAAACATCATTATTAATTCTATGCAAGAGCCTTCCTCTGATTTCAGCGGGATCAGAAATTTTGTCAATCCCGAGTATGTCTCTGAGTTACTCGAGAAAGCATCCTTGCTCAACAAGATAGGCAATAGGCTGTAATACATGAGCTTACATTTGATGTTATAGATATTTGGGCTGATGTTTGTGTTCTATATCTCTAAATATATCAATAATAGCATTAGCCTGCGCGTTGTGCAAGCAATCACCTAATTACCAATAAAAATTATAGTTAATTATGTATATTAAAATTAATTAATTTTATTTTTGTTATTATTAGTAAAGTTTCATAATTTTAATTAATTTTGTTTTTATTCTTATTAGGAAAGTTTCTAATTTTGTAGGTAATTTTTTAATAAGAATGAGTTTAAAAACTATAGAAAATTGATCTTATTTTTCTATTAACAATAAAAATAAATTAACATATTATTATATTATAAAAAATCATATAAATTATAAAAAAAATTATTTCATCGGTCCACATCATTTTCAGTAATTAAGTATATTTTTAAGTTAATTTTTTTACTTATTAAAAGAATTTCCAAGTTCTTATATTATACTAACTAATAAAATACATAAAGATAAGCAAATCAGTAGAATATATATATATAAAATGAAAAAATCAACTTAATATAAGATCAGAATAATCTACTAATTAAAATAACACTTTCATATATATAAAAAACTTCTAAATTTAATAATAAATGTCGTTATATATAATATTAATAAACTCACAATACCTTATTTATTATAATATAACAATTTTAGCACTATCGTTTATTATAAGTTATAACAAAAATTAATTGTTTTAAAAATATATTATACCTATTACTTATAAAAATTAAAACTATTTGAAGACAACAATATTTAGATATGATTTGAAACAACCAATACATAACAAGAATGTAGCTAAAGATGATGACAAAAGTTAATCTCTTTGGTTGGAAGAATTAAAATATTATTATATATTTTTATATTAATATTATATTTATTAAATAGAATTTATTTATTTTACCTTATTATGTTGCCTTTTGCTATATTAAATTACAGACAAAACATTTATAAAATTAGACATATACAAATTCTTATAAAAAAAACTATAAAGAGAAATATAAATTATGATTTGAACAACTTTATGTTATTTTGTAGCATTTTCAAAGACGAATATACTTTTACTACAAAAAATTTATCTAGACTATATCTTGACATGATAAAATTTAATCTCAATTAGATTTTGGTATATCCAAAACTCGTGTATTTTAATGTTTTTAATATTGAAAGGTTGATCGATTTTTATTTGTTGATTTTGTTTCAAAACAGAATTATGAATACTTGAACTCATTTTAATTGATGTTCTAGCTAACAGTACATAGCTTAACAAAATTAATTCACATTTAAAAGTATTATTTAATAAATAAATTAAAATAGTAAATACAATAAAGACTAGGTGTCTCGTCCGCGCCATGCGCGGACCGAAGTGCATAATAAATAATTGTTTTGAATAATATTATACATATTTAATAAATAATAAAATAGAATTTATCAGTACATCCAAAAACATTAATACATACATCTAAATATCAAACATGCTTACATTAATATGAAATACATGTAACTGTAGAGTCAATGCTGGTTCTTATTATTTGATTTTACGGAGTTAAATAATTTTCTGACTTCTCCTAATCAGAAAGATTAATGGGTTCAATGATGGTTCCGTATAAATTACCACAAATAGAAGTAAACTCAAGAAACTTCCCGCCAAGGGATTTTCACATTCAGTTATTAACAAATTTTTAGGTATATCTATCTCAACCTCCATGGTATTGGACTCATTGATCTTTCTCTCATATATATCTATCTCGCATATCTATATACAAATTTAATATTTATGTCTCTTATGTTCTTCCTAACTTAAACAACAGTAAACTATAAAAAAACAGCATAAAATACAATACTTTAATAATTGATGTTTAGTTTTTTAAAAATACTTAGCTTTTCAGTCTCTCTCATGCTCATCACAAAGTGATTTTATACTATTCTTACATTATCTGCCTCTTACAAATCAGGATCAAGTATAAAGCTTGAAATTATACAAACATAAAGCTTGAAATTATACAAACATAATCTGCAATATGATATTCACCTACTCAAACATTTTTTGAAAATAATTTATTGCATATTCTCTAAGAAACTAAACAGAATACACATGAAAAAATGAAACTAACCTCTAACGACACACCAGTCACTCAAAACACTCAAAACCAATTCATTGCCATGACAATACTACATGTCACTGGACTTAATAGCCAAATTTTCGTGAGCAACACGTTGAAACTCATGATAATAATACTATTAAGACGTTATGTTTCTCAAAATTTCAACAAATAACTTTCAACTATTATTTTTTTAAACAGAAACAATAAGTTTTTAATGCAATGAGCAAACCCTAAACATCAAACCCTCCCTTTTCCTAAATTTTTTAACAGAAACAATCAATTTTAAGAGATGCACATTGAAAATCATGATAAATATAAAAAATATTAGAACAATATGTTTACCAAAATTTTATCAAATAACTTTCTACTCTTATAATTTTTTAACCAAAATAATAGGTTTTATAATGTGATGTGCAAACCCTAAATCCTCCCATTCCCTTCCCTCTTCCCCTCCCTTGCTCGCCCATCCTAGCGCTCGTCTTCTTCATTTTCTTGAACTTCTTATTCTTCAGTTTTATTCATCTCATCTAATCTCATTTTCGTCCTCCCTAGCAATTACACATGATCTTTAACTTTTTTTTAAGGAGATCCTATCTCTTTCTTTTTTGATCTCTTTATCTCTCTTTGTATCCTTTCCCCTATCCCTCTTGCTCTCAATATCTCTCTCTATCCCACTCTCTCTCCCCTCTCTCTCTCGATCTTTTTTAGGGAGATCCTTTCTTTCTCTCTCTCTCTACCCCCTCTCTTTCTCGATCTTGTTTTTTGAGGGAGATCCCCTCCCTCCCTCCCTCCCTCCATCCCTCTCCCCCCTCTCTCTCTCTCACTCTCTCTCACTCTCTCTCACTCTCTATCTCTCAACGATTTTCTTGCCCTCCCTCCCTCCCTCTCTCTCTCACTCTCTCTCACTCTCTCTCTCTAAAAGATTTTCTTCAAATTAAAATCTCATATATTAAAGATTTTCTTTAAATCAAGGACAAGCAAAAGAAAACCAATTTGTTCTCTGATGACTCTTATAGTTTGTATTTGCCTCTTTTTCATTTTATTCATTATCTTCTTCTTCATATACATAGACTTCTTCTTCTCTGGATTTTTTCTTCCCTATCTTCCAGTTTTTTATCTTCTTTTCAGATTTTGTCATCTTTTTTTTTCCGTTTACCTCTTCATCGCCTTTTATCCATCTTCTCCTTTATTCACCTTTGTCTTCGTCTTTTCCAACGTCTTCTTTTTTCGCTTCATCTTCTTCTTTATCTTTTAATTTTTTTTCTCATCTTTCAATTATTATTTTTAATAATCTTAATCTCCTCTGACTTCTTCTTGTTCTTTGTTTTCTGATTTCTTTTCTTCTTCAATTTCTCTTTCTTTATTATTTTCATATTCTTCAACATCTTACTCTTTGTTTCCACCTTGTTCATGCACAATTTTACTTTCTTTCTCTTTCTCCGTTTTTTCTTCTCCTTCTCCATTTTTCTCATGTTCTTCTCTTTCTTCTTCATGGTCTTCGTCATTCGTCTTCTTAATTTCTTCTGATTTTTATTACTCTTTGTCTACATCATCTTTTTTCATTTTTTGGTATTCTTCCTTTTTTTCTTCATCATCTTCTTCGACTCATTATTCTTACTGTTTTTGTTTGTCTCATCTTTGTCTTCTTCTTTTTTTTTCTTAGCCTTCTTCCACTTTGTCTTCTTCATCCTTGTTTATCTTTCTTTCTGATTTTTTTTTTCAAATTCTTCATCATCTTCTTCTTCTCCTTCTTTTTCTTCTTCAACGTCTTTGGCTTATCTACCTTCTTTCATTCTTTCGTCTTCCTTATTCTTCTTCGTCATCCATCCTTTTTCCAGCATCTTCTGCTTTCATTTTTTTAATCTTGTCTTTTTCTTCTTACTCATATTTTCCTTCTTTTGTTTCTTCTTATTTTTTCTCGTATTTTCATTCCTCTTCTTCAGCTTTCTTTCATTTTTATTCACGTTCTTTTTCGAATTTTTCTTCTCCCTATTTTTTTTACTTCTTCTTCTTAATCATCCTCGTCTTCTTATTTTTCTAAGTTTTCTTTGTCTCTTTCCTCATCTTCAGTTTCTTCTACTTTGTCATCTCATATATATTATTATTAGTCTTATTCTTCTTTTACTTAGTCTTCTTCTTCTCTTGATTTTTGCTTCCCTATCTTCCATTTTTATTTCTTCTTTTCAGATTTTGTCATTTTTTTTTCCATTTACCTCTTCATCGCCTTTTGTCCATCTTCTGCATTATTCTCCTTTGTCTTCCTCTTTTCCAATGTTTTCCTTTTTTGCCTTCATCTTCTTCTTTAAATTTTATTTATTTTTCCTCATCTTTTAATAATTTTTTTTAATCATCTTAATCTCCTTTAAGTTCTTTTATTCTTTATTTTCCAATTTCTCTTCTTCTTCTCTTTCTATTTCTTTATTATTTTCATTTTCGCCAACATCTTACTCTTTGTTTTCATCTTATTCATGACCAATTTTATTTTTCTTCCTCTTTTCCGTTTTTTCTTCTTCTTCTCCAATTTTTTCATATTCTTCTCTTTCTTCTTCATGGTCTTCGTCATTCGTCTTCTTAGAGCAAACTCAATAGAGACACCACTAGTGTGAATCTTATTGATTAATTATTAATATTTTGTGTAGTTTATGTATATATGACACTTTGTAATATTTTGTTGTTTAAAAGCATATAATAGAGACACTTTTGATGGGTGTCTTAAAAACAAAAACAAATATAATACATTTTCAAAAATATAATACATGAAAACATATAAATTATAGAAGTGCAATTCAGAAGAATCATCAGAACTATGAGAACTCTCATCACCAGAGCCCTCATCACTGGCAACTTCTTCATCAAGATCCTCTAAATCCTCATCGTCGTCTTCATCTCCACACTCATCCTCATCACACACAAAATCACAATCCATATCATCATCATTATCATCAGACGACTCACCATCATGACCACCATCAAGGTCGCTGTCTTCATCATCAGCTTGAACGATCCACTCCCCGGTGGGCAGCACACAACAATATACTTTCCCAATCTTGAACGAATAAAGAGAATGACCAGAACAATTTGTACCTAAATATTCGAAAAATACAAATCAAAACATAAAAAAGCACTAAAAGATATATAAGATTCGATACACCCATACAATTTCCACAACACATACAAACCTAAAGTTTCGTCGAAAAATACGCCCACTAACTGTTTCTAAAACCCATGGAACAAATCGATACCGCTCCTAAAAATTTATATTATAAATTGTATAGTATTATTAACATTCCACTCAAACCCAATCTGTATATAAAACAGAAAATACTCAATGCACAAACACGACAACAAAACCAGACGATCTATACTTCTAGAACAAAATTAACATACATATTGAAACAGTAAACAAATGTATATATCTTGACTATCGCAAAAGACATATGGCACATTAAAAGCCGATCCTCCAATATCAGAACTAATATGTAAATAAAGTTCGAGAACCATATTCCTAAATAATCAAATGCGCAAACGTGCATACAATATACATCAAGTGAAAAAGGATATTTATAATTAATATAAGTTAGGGTTTTGTTAATTATTAAGTTTTTTTTAACAAACGATATACACACAAGAAATCCCACATTTGCCATTTTTTCTGGGAATATTAGTAATATGGAAGATTTATGTATATCAATATACAATTTAGATGTACAAATATATAGATATATAGAAATCTTCTATTTTCCATCTAGATATGTACAAATATATATTGATATATAGAAATCTCCCATTTTTCAGTTATAGAAAATAAGAAATTCATTTTTTCATAATTACCAACGATATTATATTAAGTTATTTTAAAGTAAATATATTATAAAAATATTAATCAAGATGTTATCCATATCTAAACTAGAAACTTTTCTGAAAACCATATATACGATAGAATAAAAAAAATCTTAAAATAAATCTATGTACAAGGATAGTAAAATTTTAAATATAGACCATAAATACAAAAATTAATACTCAGATAATTTAATACTCGATTAATGGAATTTCATATATAGTTTGTCAACCAATTCTACCATAAATATGAAAATTAATACCATAATTTGTTGATTTACACTAAACAATAAATTTATTAATTACATATACAGATTATGGTTTAAATCCGATTATTATAGTTGTAAAACCTGGAGTTTGTGAGACCTAGACAAAATCGAATTAAATATAAAAAAGCAATGAAATTTGTCCAAAAAGATGCAATAATTCACACTTGGCGTAAGAGCAAGACCGTTTACTTTCTTAACAATACTTGTGTTAAGAGATGAATCCGAGGAAAAAAATTTAAAACATCAATGACACGTAAAAGCATGAAAAACATCAAATTTTATATATGCAAATCAATGACACGCAAAAGCAAATACGTTTAAAGAACTAAAAAAATTAAATCACCTATCTTTTTTTTTTGTTATTGTTCAGATGGTTATTTTCAACCACTTTGACTACACAAATAATTAAACAAAAAGCTAAATAAAAACAAAATAATGGCAATTACCTCTGTAGGTTAAATTAAAAGTTTTTTTATATATTAAATCAGTTTTCTTTTAATAAGAAATTAGCTTACTCCAAATTAAAAAAACAATAAAGTTTTTATCTATTTAATTTGTAACAGATAAACAAAAATAAATAAATTATTTTCTATTATATATTTACACCCTAACTATTATATCTTTATAAATGTATCTTATGAATATATATTATTTTGAAATCCAAATAATGACCATCAACATAATTATTTTACTCCGGTCACTAAGAGTTTCTTGCTAAAGGATTCGATTACATAATACTTATCCAAATCTAAAAATTCAAAAAGTTGAGTGTATCAAAGATGCTCGGAAAATTACTTTACTTTTAAGAATATGCACAACATCACCAAACTACAATCTGCAACACAACCATGGCTGACAAAATGATATCTACCAGTCTTAACTTAAGATATCAATATGAAAACTTAACAAAGAGGCTTTCATGCTAACAATCAAAGAACTAATTTTTTGGTAAACACAATATTTCATTAACCGAGTTTGTATACAATTTACAATACAAAAATAAAATAAGTGAAATTAAAACTTTGAAAAGATTTTAAAGACATTACTCACATAATAAATCTAATGAATTAAAAGGTGTATTCCTATATTGCCTCTTTGGGTACATATACAAGAACCTCCATTTTTTTTTGTCTTCGACAGTCTTAAGGCTCCCACCACAGCTAGAGTTGGTGGATTCAGCCCTAGTCTTATGATCGTTCACAAACAACCCTCTAGCTGCAAAACCATGTTCTCAGTAGAATCCATGAACTTCTTAATCTTCAGACTCATCACTGAAGTAACAGACTCAGGGAGGTCTGCTTCCTGCAGAGACTTGACACAGAAGAAAGAGAGAGAGAGATGTTATGTTAAGAAGACTAAAACAAAAAACACAAACACGAGTCTTGTGAGAAGCATTGTACCTTTACCGCGTCAAGGCTTCATCTTTTGGAGCATTTTCATTGGCATTGTCAGTTTTCTCCGTAGATAAATCAAGAGCCTCGGGTCTGTTCTTGTCCCTGTGATTCTCAAGATGGACATTTTCTTCCTCTTTCTTTGATACCGCAACAACAGTCACATCCTCGACCGGTTTCTCAGACGCCATTCAGTGACACAAAAGTTTCTCAGACGCCATTCAGACGCCATGAGTTTTTGAGTGTTGCAAATGTTATATCCCAAAAGATGATGAAAGAGAACTCAGCTAAAAAACGGATCTTTCTCTCTTAAGGAGCCACCCATTGTTCCATTTGACCCAATAAAAAATAAACTAAACATTGGAGCTTAGAAATGCAATTGTCAACAATCATTATAAGTAAAAAATATTGGCAACACTCAAAAACTCATTTCCTTTAATCTTTACAACACATAAGCAGAAGTGTCACACTGAATCTCTAAAGCTTATGTAAGCAGTAAATCATACATACATTATTTGCACCAAAACGACGAACCTTTGTTAAGGTTATATCAATCAAAATTCGAAGGATCTGATTAGTTTTTTTCAGAAGAGATTCAACCAAAAGAACCCTGTTTCTGGATTCGGACAACTAAAAACAAAATTATGAAGCAAAATCGAAATTGAAGTCTAAATCTGAAGCAAGAACACAATTACTCAACAAAACCATGAAGAATCAATCATACAAGTCGCTAAGGCAAAAATGAAACACACTGAAAGAATACAAGCAAAAGTCCAATTTTCATACCGTTATAAGAGGCTTGTTCTTCGGTCTGTTGAGCAAAGCATCATGCAATTTCTCTAAACCATACACCTAGAAAGATAAATACAATAAGAAGAAGTGACAAACTGACAACACAACTGAAGTTAGATTTAAGAAGCAGTAGTCAAAGATGTCACAGACCTGAACACGGTTAACAGCCACAACTTGAAGCATCCGGAAGAGAGCCGACTCTTCTTCTGCCGTCAAATCTTTGGGAACTGCAAAAACGAAGGCCGAAATCTGAATCAAAGCTCAACTACAACAAAATCGACGAGCTCAAATACACAACTATATGATATAAGCTTATGCACTCTCAATTGCGTCTAGAGATGCACACGTGACTAAACATTGATCATGTTGGAATTTGATCCTGTGCTTAATCCCGTGCAAGAAAGAAACAATATGGGGGAAGAGAATGTGAAGAAGAAGATAACAGAAAGAAGAACCTGTTCAGGGTGTGAAGAAGAAGATAACAGAAGGAAGAACTCGTTCGGAGCGTGAAGAAGAAGATAACAGAAGGAAGAACCCGTTCAGAATGCGAAAAAGAAGGAAGACACAGGAGAAGGCACATGATGTGTTTATGTTAACTAAAGATAATTGCCCATTGGGCCATGAAGATGTTAAGCCCAATTATAAGTGGGCATCGGTTGTTTTTGGTAACAAAGTAGGTTAAGAAGTAGTAAACATTAGTAGTATAAATATGTAATGTGTGATGAAGGATAATGTTAAGAAGATAAGATATTAACCTAAAGTTGCCGTCATTTTCTTCTTCACCGTAACAGTACAAAATCCAACATGGTATCAGAGGTTCTAGGTTCTGGTGGCCTGAAAGTTTGAAGAAAGAACAAGTTAGTCAAGAAGCAGACAAGAAGAGTTGTCTAGCAAACAAGGAAGAAAAAGGTACGAGCTGGTTCATCAGAGCACATCAGAAACAAGAGAATCAGGTATAAAAGCTAAGGTTAAGTCTGGTTGAGTTAAGATGCAGAACTCACAAGTAGTTCCAGTGTTTGATGGGAAGAACTATAGCCTGTGGGTCATAAAAATGAAGGCTATACTCAAGTCTAGGGGCTTATGGAAAATAGTGACAGAAAAAATTCCAGAACCACCTAAAGTGGCTACACCTACAGCAGAGGAGAAGAAAAAGGTGGCAGCTTGGGAAGAGTTAGAAATGAAAGATCAAACATCCTTACAGTTAATGTTCAGTGCTGTTTCTGAAGAGATCTTCAGTAGTCACTTGTCTGTCACTGAAACCTTAAAGGATGCATGGGATGTGTTGAGGCTAAGGTTCCAAGGAGATCCAAAAGCGTCCATGATATTGTTGCAAAGGCTGAGAGCAAATTTCTACAACCTGAAGCAAGAAGAAAAGGAAACAATTAAAGACTTTACTAGAAGAGTAGTAGAGTTAGAAAATGAAATGAGAACTCATGGAGAAGATATAGCTGAAAGCATTATTGTGTCCAAGATTCTATGTTCATTGCAAGAAAGGTTTGACTCATATGTAGGAGTCATTGAACAAACAAAAGATCTAGCAAATGTGACTGTTGCTGAGGTGATAAATGCGTTACAAACACAAGAAAACATGCTGGATGACAGGAACAATGGAGATGCAGAAGGAGCATTTGCAGCAAGGTTTCAGAGGTTCAAAAATGTTCGAAAAGAAATCCCAAACATGCAAGAACCATACAGATCAGGAACGAGACAGCAAAAGTGGTGTAGTGTGTGCAAGAGAAGCAATCATAGTGATGATGAGTGCTATTTCAAAAACAGAACAGCAAACACACAACAAAATGGGCAATACCAGCACGAGGGAGCTGTTTTGTATGTGGTAAACCAGGACACTATGCGAGGGAGTGTCGACACAAGCAAAATCAACCACACATGCAAGTGCAAGCTGAAGCACAATTAACAAAGGCAACAAAAAGAAGATTCTGAAGCACAAATCCAACAAGAAGGACTTTTCACCGCCACTCACGGAAATTTAGACAGTGATGAGGATGTTTGGATGATTGATAGTGGAGCTACTAAGCACATGGCTAGAGACGAAAGCTGGTTTTCACAGCTAGATACTAGAAGCAGGATTTGGGTCAGAATTGGCAATGGTGAAATGGTGCAATCAAAAGGAAGAGGAACAGTTTCTGTGATGACTAGAACAGGGAAAAGAAACATAAGAGATGTTCATCTAGTTCCCAGTTTGGAGCATAACTATCTAAGTGTTCCCCATATGATGGATAATGGCTGCAAGGTGTTGTTTAAAGGTTTAAATTGCATAATCATGAGCCAAGAAGGAAAGAAGATAGTAGAAGCTACTATGTCAAATGGGTGTTACTCTATCAAGCTTCAAAGAGCAAGAGATGAGATAGTTGAAAGACAACAAGGAGAGTATTCACAGAAGAAAAAAGAAAGTGTACCTGAAATTGTTAAAAGGGCATGTGGAGATGCAGAAACTGAAAATCCACAAAAAAGGGGAGATCAATCAATAAGTTGTGTGACTGAAGGAGGAAAAGATCTCACAGTGGTTCTTGATGTTCAAGAGAAACTGAAGCAAGATCACAGTAAAACAAAAAGTCAAGTAGCCAAGAGAGACTTACCAAGATGCATCCAAGAGGGAGAATCAAGCAATGGGCAGCCATATAGGCAGCAACTTAATGTTAGATGATCTGAAACCAAAATTCATAGTTCAACAATGGTCTAATCCAAAAGAATGGATTGAGGAGAAGGGTTATAGACAAGATCAATACCTGAGTGATAAGGATGGAGCTGAAGTGGAGAAGGAGAGTGACTCAACTATTGTTTATAGAGAAGCTAAGAGTGTTGAGGAAAAGATCAATCATGGAAGTCAAAGAAGTGAGAAAGTCAAGTCTGAGGTTGAGGTTGAGGACCAAAAAGGTCCAACCGACAAAAACAAAGAAACTAAGGTGAGAGAGACAAAAGTTATGGGTTCAGAAGACAAGAGAAACAAGATGGTGTTCAAGGAGGACACCAAACAGGAAGGAGACTTACCTAAGAGGGAGCAGAAACTGTATAAAGGAGCAGTCAGCAGAGAGATGGAAAAGCAGAAACTGGTTGGAGATGCAACTGGTGTAGAAGTGAAGCAGATTCACGAAACACTTAAGGAATCAGTGGGGAAGACTCAAGCGATAGAGAAGAACAAGAAGGAGAGTGAGAAAGCAGTTTTTGGAGCTTTGCAAAGGCAGAATCCAAGAGAGAAGGATTCTGGAAATTTACCTGTGTGGGATGAGAAGAAACTCATCAAGAGGAAAGTAAGAAACAGAGACCTTGCACAGAATCATCTGCATAAGAGAACTCTTCAGAAATCAGCCAAGAGTGAAGTGAAACAGAAAGAATTTCAGATGGAGATCAAATCCGAAGAATTAGCTAATCTAATAAAAACTGGAAAAATAATGAAGAATGAGGTGATGAGGGAGAAGGGAAACATACCAGTGAGCTTTGCTGATGTTGTAAGAGGGATTCGTCCAGAAGATCAGAGAATCACCAGAGAAGACGACAGAGGAAGAGGGATCAAATCCCTAAATCAAAATTTGGGGATTAAGCAAAGGAATCAAGAGGGAGTGTTGGAATTTGATCCTGTGCTTAATCCCGTGCAAGAAAGAAACAATATGGGGGAAGAGAATGTGAATAAGAAGATAACAGAAGGAAGATCCTGTTCAGGGTGTGAAGAAGAAGATAACAGAAGGAAGAACCCGTTCGGAGCGTGAAGAAGAAGATAACAAAAGGAAGAACCCGTTCAGAATGCGAAAAAGAAGGAATACACAGGAGAAGGCACATGATGTTTTTATGTTAACTAAAGATAATTGGCCATTGGGCCATGAAGATGTTAAGCCCAATTATAAGTGGGCATCGGTCGTTTTTGGTAACAAAGTAGGTTAAGAAGTAGTAAACATTAGTAGTATAAATATGTAATGTGTGATGAAGGATAATGTTAAGAAGATAAGATATTAACCTAAAGTTGCCGTCATTTTCTTCTTCACCGTAACAGTACAAAATCCAACAGATCAAACACGTACCGAGATAAGTACATGAGGTGCACACAATATGCAGATACAAAGATCGATCTTATAGTTTGAAAAAAAAGAAGCGACGATTCAAACCTCGTTAATCGAACCTTCTCTCACTTCGTTGTCAGAGAGTATATAGAAGCTCCCGAAATTAACCTCCTTCTCTTTCAAAATATCGACTACTTTCCGACTAAACCCGACCCGCACCTTGGCTCTTCAGGTGTACCTTTCATGAACAATATGACAGGGTGAGAGTTGGTGAGCTTTTCCAAACGGCCGGGTGGAATGGGGAGAGGACAGAATCCTTTAAACCTAGACGTGGCTTACGACAAGGGGATCCTCTTTCCCCGTATTTATTTGTGCTCTGTTTGGAGAGACTGTGCCATTCGATTGACAGATCGATTGCTTTTAAGCAATGGAAACCGATTAAACTGGGGGGGGGGGGGGGGGGGGGGGGGGGGGAGGGCTTGCTGTCCCATCTGCTTTGCAAATGATTTAATTCTCTTCGCAGAGGCTTCTGTAGCTCAAATTCGATTGATACGGGGTGTACTTTGATATATCATGGTTTTTATGGTTTTTAACCATGGTATAAGTCCTTTTTATTTAGTATTTTTTGTCTTTTTAGAGTCCTAGTAGAGTCTTTGCATGTTATAGCATGTCTGGAGCATAATTGGAGATATTGAAGCCCTTTGGAGCATTGCAAGATGAAGCCACGACGTGTGCAACTCGGGAAGAATAGTATGCATTTGGGTGACGAGCGTCACCCATAAAGGAAGGGTCGTGGCCTTATTTTTAAAAGAAGGAGCATTATTTGCAGTTTTGGCCGAGAAGTTCCAGTATTTGCAAATAGGCCCCAAATCGTGTTTTACCTTGTATATTAGGTTTTTCAGCCATTCTTTTTGTAGATATCTTGTATCTTATTCTTTTTGAGAGCTTTAGAGAGAGATTTGTAGCAGATCTTTTGGAGAGACAAATCAGACTCCTTCAGAGCAGATTTCGAACTCTTTTATTTCTACTTCTTATTTCTTTTATGCAATCTATTCTTTTCATGATGTTTTCTCAAATCACCATGTCTGAGTAGTTTGTTAGTTAAGTTAGGACTTTCAAAGGTTGAAGAAGAGTTTGTAGAATTCCTCAACTTATAGAAAATCCATTGGTTCTTCATCTGTGCTTGCATTCATATCGATTTCTTAGACACATCATCTGGATTTCGAAACCCTAGGTTATTTGATAGATGTGAGAGCATTATTAATCACCTGAACTAGTATTAGATGAGCAAAATAACTTAGTGCAAAGAGATTTGGCTTAGGAGTTTTGTGAACAATCGAACCTGATCATTACTGCATGTTTAGGTTGTTAGGATTTGCAAAGAGATTTGAAACTCTGTGACTTAGGCATAGTTAACTTCTGCAATGAGAATTGATTAGTTATATCTTTGCGATTCATGTCAAGATGGTTTTAATTCATTCCTGGTTGCATGCATTTTACACTCTCGGATTCAACCTGCGAATTGTCCTGACTTAACGTTTTTAGCTTTCTGAACTTTAAGAACAAGCGTAAAACGCCCACTAGCATTTATTTTACTGTTCCGCATTACATTCATTACTTATTGCTTAGCTTAATCCGAACCTGAACTCTTTAGTGTAGTTTACTTACTCCCTTGGGATTCGATAACCCCTTGTACTACAACTGCTTTGCTGTGCACTTGCAGTAGTTTTGTTTGGGTAAAACCTGACCCCTATCAAGTTTTTTGGCACGGTTGCCGAGGAGTAATAGCTGCCTATCAATTTTTAGTATTAGGATTTTGTATAAGTTTTAATTTGTTTACTAACTTTCTGTTTCTTTTCTTTGTGCTCGTTTCAGGTGTATGCCTAATCGCAGTACCAGAAGCAACAAAGATAAGGAGCTTGTGACCTTGAGCATCGACGAACTTCCTAAGTTAGAGAGGACCATCAGGAAAACTAAGAAACAGTCTACAATGGTTGCTCCACTAATCTTGGTTGAAGATGCAGAAGGTCATTTGGTTGACAGAGAAGGAAACAGGAGGAACGAAGAAGGGCAGAGAATTGATCAAGATGGGAATGTCATTGTTGAACAGCAGGTTCAACAAGTGGGACAAGACGTTGGAGTCCCTGCTGCTGCTAATAACACTGCTGGGCTTTTTGTTTGAGGACTTTAGGAGACTACAACAGACCTGATCAGTTCTATGCCAACAGAGCTGCAATCCGCCCTCCTGCTTTCCAGAAGAATGATTTTGAGCTTAAGCCTGCTTATTATCAGCTGGTGGGACAGCATCCTTTTCATGGCTTACCTCATGAGCATCCTATGGAACACATTGAGAGGTTTGAGGATTTGGCTTCAAGTGTCAAATCTAATGGAGTTAGCAATGACTTCCTGTTTTGCAAGCTTTTTCCTTACTCTCTTGGAGGAGAGGCTGCATATTGGCTGAAGCAACTGAAACCTGCTTCACTGACCACTTGGGAAGACACTAAGAATGCTTTTCTGAACAACTTCTATGATGATGCCAGATCAGAAGATATGAGGATGAAAATTGCATCCTTTACACAAGGTCCTACTAAAGCTTTTAAGGCTTCTTGGATAAGATTCAAGTCTTATCAAAGGGACTGTCCTCATCATAGTTTCAGTCAGGTGCAACTTCTTGGGATCTTCTTCAGAGGCATTGACTGGAAATACCAGATGGCGCTGGATGCAGCTACTGCTGAAAACTTCAACACCAACATACCAGAAGAAGCAATCATGTTGATTGAGAACTTGGTCTGCATAAACAACACCAAGAATGCAGATTTTCAGAGGATGAAACAAGCTGGTTTGGATGATGGGAATCAGATTGCTGAAGTTAAGGCTAAGCTGGATAGTATGCACAGCCTCTTGGTGGGAAAGATGTCAGTTCATTTCGCTGCAGAGGTGGAGACTTTCGAAGGGTCAGAAGAGGTTGAGCAGGAAGATGTAAATTTCATCAATTCTGGCGGTTTTCAGGGTCAAAGGTATGAAAATCAGCAATGGAACAGAGGCTACAACAACAAAAATCAGAAAAGTGCCTTTACAGGAAGTCAGAGCACGCCTGGTTACACACCTAAGCCTCCATTTCAGAAGACAGAGTACCAGAAACCATTCCAGAACAGTGGAAATTTCAACAGGAACTATGGTTCTTCTTCCTACCAACCTGCACCTCCACAAGAGAACAAGATGGAAGCTATGCTGGAACAGATCCTAGAAGGACAACAGAAGCTGACAGTGGACTTCAATGGCAAGTTAGATTCGCTGTACCAAGACCTGAATGGAAAAATTGAGAGTCTGAACTCTCATATGAAGAAGCTTGATGTGCAGGTTGCTCAAACTGCAGGAGCTGTTAAAAGGCAAGAAGGATTCCTTCCTGGAAGGACTGATATCAATCCCAAGCACCAAGTTAATGCCATCACAGTCAGGAGTGAAAAGAAGCTTAAAAAATGCAGAAAAAAAGGTTGAGTGCAGAACATATCGTGCAACTGATGGAGTCTAAAGATGAAAATTTTGCAGTCTCAGAGGTGAGTGACGAGCATCACCAAGGAGGAGTGACGCTCGTCACCAACATACAAGGGAATCGGGGGCTGTCACAAGTGAGTGACGAGCGTCACCCCCTGGTGACGGTCATCACCCACCACAGAACGAAGCTGCTTCGCCTATAACTGCAAATAATGGCCAGGAGCAAGCGTATAAACCCAAGATACAATTCCCTAAGCATCCTAGGAAGTCTAAACAAGAGATAGAAGAATCCAGATGCAAAGCTATGATAGATAAGCTGATGGTTGAGATGCCTCTTGTAGATGCAGTCAAGCTTTCACCAGCTCTAAGAAGGTATATAAAGAGAATGGTTGTGAATGGTGTAAGTCCTGAGGAAGGAGCATTGCTTACCAGAGACATCAGTGCAATCCTTTTGGGTACAGTTCCAAAGAAGAAGAAGAAGGTGCCTGTTTCTGAACAAGTCAATGCCATCATTCAAAGCAGAGTTCCAGACAAGCTATTTGATCCAGGGACCTTTGTTCTTGGTTGCTCAATCTCTGCATAACGTTTTCCCCACTCTCTATGTGATCTAGGGTCAAATATCAACTTGATGCCTCCCTCTGTTGCTGCTAGACTTGGAATTACTGATTTCAAGCCAGCTGGGTTCTCTCTTATCCTAGCTGATAAATCTATAAGAACCCTAGAAGACATCTTAGAGGATGTTCCTGTTAACATTGAAGGCTGCATAATTCCTAAGATTTTGTGGTTCTGAAATATGCTGAAGAACCTAAAGATCCTCTTATTCTGGGAATATCATTTTTGGCTACTGCTGGCGCCATCATTGATGTGAGAAAGGGGAACATTGAGCTTGATCTTGGTGATGTTATCATGAACTTTGACATAGATAAGTTAAGAGGGAGTTCTACCATTGATGGTCAGACTTTTTTTGTAAGGACTTCCAGAGATGAAGAGAATGTCATAGAGCATTCAGAAGACACTACTGCTGGGTATGTCACTGAATCTGATACAAGTGGTCAAGTGAACAAGATGACTATTGAAGAGGCAATATCTGAAACTTCTGCCAAAGCTGTTGGGTTTGAGGATTGCAGTGAGGATCATATCTTCATGACTAGGCTTGAAGAAGAGGTTCCCATCAATGCCAAGTTGCTGGAGGAGGACATGTTTGTGATGGAGGCAAGACTTGCAGAGCTGAATTGCAAAAAAGTTGCAGAAACTCGAACTGCAGGGTCAGTGGCGACCATCACTGACCTGGTGATACTCGTCACCAACCTGGACACAAAGGAGCGACATTATCTTTCAACTACAAATCCATCTGATTTTGCCAAACCGAAAATTCAACATTCCACAACCCATAAACCTGCAACTAAACAAAGGTATGCACTTCCTGGAACCAATTCCAGACCTCCTAATCTCATCAATAAGAATTTAAAAGGTGCGAAAGCTGCTTCACACTTATGCAAGCAATGAGATTCTCGTAGAATGCTTGGTGTTTCTTTTGATGATTCTGCAGGAAAACGAAGTGTATCACCCACAGTCACGACCCACCCTGCTGATGTTCCTCACTTTCTTGGAAGAGTTCATGCATCTACTGCTTATAAACCACCATGGATAAGAAGACATTCTTCTCCAAGGCATTCAATGCCACCTTCTGCTCCACCAGCAGTCTGAGCAGCATTCAAAGTCGAGCTAATGACTTTAAACAAGCGCTTAGTGGGAGGCAACCCATTGGTAAGTTTTCTTTTTCATATATTAGTTTAGTTTTCTATTACATAGCTAAAAAAAAACCCCAAAACATGAGAAAAAACCGAGAGAAAAAAAAGGAAGAGTCAGTTTGTTCAGTTTGCTTTGAGAATGTTTTGTGAACTTATAAAACCATGGGTTATGCTTTGTTTGGATGTTTTTGTTGTGTGTTTTGAGTGCTCTAACAGTCTAACTTCGGAGCACACATGATGGCATTACATTACAACATCCAACAAAGCGATTCTGGAGTTTCAGAGTGGTGACGATCGTCATCACACCTGGTGACGCTTGTCACCTGACCCTTCGCGAGGTACCACTTTTCTGACATGGCTTTACAAGTTCTCATGCTTCTTTTTGACCAACTCTTGGCTTAATAACACTGGGGACAGTGTTGTTTAAGTCTGGGGGAGGTGGTTACTGACGTTGTGTGCTTTGTGTTTGATTTTTAGAGTCTTAAAGTTGAGTCAAAAACCTATTTTTATAGAGTCAAAATTTTAAAATTGTCAGTTTTTCTTGGAACTAACCATAGGACGTTGATACTTATAAAAACCATTGCCATAATAGTTAATTACAAGTCTTACTAAGTTGAAAGTCATTGGTAGATCAGTCTAGCAATGAAGGTTTAGGTTCTTAGAGAATCTGGAAAATTTGCTGTTAGCTCCACCTTAATGAACTTTAAACTTCTTGTCTTGGGGCTTGATTCATATTGATCTTGATTCTCTCTTTCAGCACTGATAATAAGGTTAAGATACAATCTCTCTTTGATCTTCCCTGATGTAGTTTTTAAGAGTTTAAGTCCAAAGAATGGTGCATTCATGACCCTGTCTCCTCACAAGGAACAACAGTAATGAACACACTCAAGAACCTGTCTCCTCACAAGGAACACAAGTATTGAGTAGAACCATATCTTAGACTGTAAAAGATGAGAAAAGAGCTGAAAAATCGAAAAAATCAGATTGAAAAAGATCAAGGGAAGAGAAAATAGGAGAGCTGTGTTGAGATTGATTTGTTCAGTTGTTTAGGAAGGGAAATGAATCTATAAGTGATTGAGATGATAAAACCTTGATGAGATATCACACTTAGATAAAAATAAGGAGTTAGCAGTTGAGATTTCAGATTTCTTGAAGGGATTTGGATTGGAGTTGAGAGATTTGCTAAGCTTGTGATGATTAGACTGAAATTTGATCTTGTGTTGGCTCTGTGGTATGTGGATTCGAAAGTGTTAACTAATGTGGTGTTCCTGATGTTTAACTGGCTGTCTTGTTTTCAAACTTCGACCCTGTTCTTTGTCTAATGTTTGCTTGAGGGGAAGCAAAAGCTAAGTCTGGGGAAGTTGATATATCATGGTTTTTATGGTTTTTAACCATGGTATAAGTCCTTTTTATTTAGTCTTTTTGGTATTTTTAGAGTCCTAGTAGAGTCTTTGCAGGTTATAGCATGCCTTGAGCATAATTGAAGATATTGAAGCCCTTTGGAGCATTGTAAGATGAAGCCACAAAAAGTGTGCAACTCGGGAAGAAAAGTATGCATTTGGGTGACACTCGTCACCAAGCTGGTGATGCTCGTCGCCCATAAAGGAAGGGTCGTGGCCTTATTTTTTAAAGAAGGAGCATTATTTGCAGTTTTGGCCGAGAAGTTCTAGTATTTGCAAATAGGCCCCAGATCGTGTTTTACCTTGTATATTAGGTTTTTCAGCCATTCTTTTGGCAGATATCTTGTATCTTATTCTTTTTGAGAGCTTTAGAGAAAGATTTGTAGCAGAGCTTTTGGAGAGACAAATCAGACTCCTTCAGAGCAGATTTCGAACTCCTTTATTTCTACTTCTTATTTGTTTTATGCAATCTATTCTTTTCATGATGTTTTCTCAAATCACCATGTCTGAGTAGTTTGTTAGTTAAGTTAGGATTTTTCAAAGGTTGAAGAAGAGTTTGTAGAATTGCTCAACTTATTGGAAATCCATTGGTTCTTCATCTGTGCTTGCATTCATATCAATTTCTTAGACACATTGATAAAGCATTTTCTCAAGCAGGTTTTATGATGCAGAGAGGTTATCAAACTCTAATGCAAGCAATGCTGTAGTATAGCAAGCAAGAGAGAGTCAATCCACTTCTAGGAGATAGAGAATGCACAGAGAATGCAAGGTCTAAAGCAAATCTAAGCAAAATGAGACAGTTTATGGTAAAATATCTAAAAACTAGATGCAGCAACTTAAACAGAATGAAACCTATTTTATAAATACTAAAAAGCAAGAAACTACCACGAGAAACAAACAGATTAATTAAAGGAGAAAGCTTCAAATTATTAAAAATCGACTAGTGGATCGACCACAAGATCGACCACTAGATCGAGCGATAACAATCGATCTCGTCTAAAATCGTAAGAACAGTAAAGCTAATGACCAGGATGCTATCAGATAACAAGCGAATGAGGAGAATAGAGGTAAAGATGCTAAAAGAAAGGGCCTAGGGTTGAGATTCATGGTTTGGGGTTTCAAAGGTTCGACCTTGGTTTTAAAACTTTAGATCTACTCACTTGGTGAGGATCTCTAAGCCTTGAAACAAAACAAGATCTATCCGTGGCTTTTGGTATAGATCACTCTTTCATCTTCTCCTCCAAACCCATGGCTTTTGGTGGAAAGAGAGGTCGAAAGACAAAGAAAACAGATTTCAAGTAAATGGCTTAACTAATCCCCCAAACTTCCATGGCTTTTGGGAAGGGGTAACTAGTCTCTAAGGTGTGATCTTCCGAGGCTCCTGGATCCTGTCAAGATAAGGAACCTCTCGGATCATGAAGCTCTTGGCGTGAGAGTCATCAAGCATTAAGCTTTCAACACCTTAGAAGAGATAGCCTTTAAAAACATTTAGAAAAACCCAAGATCGGAACCCTTTTAACCCTTTAATCTTCTCAACCCCGAACCCAAAGGAACTACTCACTACACATTAAGTAAATCAAGCAAAGCAGAAGAAACGAGACAATAAACATGAAAGAAAAACTGGATTAAACGATAATGATTCGAATACAAAAGCTTAAAAGAAAAACAAGAGTTTCAACAATGGTGTTCTTCTTCAAAAAACACGAGAGAGAAAACTTCAGGAAAAAGATAAGATCTAAAAGTTATCAAAAAAGGGTGTCGCCGCCTTGCCTAAAATGCCCAAACAAGCAAATGGTCCCCCCTTCGCTAGCAGCCAAAAACGGTTGAAAGGACAGAGATCGACTCCAAGATCGAGTGGTTCTCTCGATCATATCCGGGCATCGTGTCTTCGGCTCGATCCGGGTCTCGATCATCATCGGCGAATCGAGTGTTGCATCCGAACTCGGTATCGATCTTCAGCTGGATCGAGTGGTGTACTCGATCTGACTCTCGCTCTGCATGGCGTCATTTACGTCCGTACCGATTGATCGATTGCTTTACTCGATCTCTATCTCGATCATTTTCCTTGGATCGCCTAGTTGGCTCGATCTTCTGGTCGATCAACTCCTAGATCGACCGGCCATGCTCGATCTGCTACTCGATCTCTGGTCCTTAGCATATTTCCGAGCTCCCACGAACTGCTACATCAGCTTCAACACGTCCACGAACCTCCACGACTCCAAAGCAGCCATAAACAACCTGAATGTGATGCAAAATGCAAGGAAAATGCATATGCTGATGCAAGAATGCTCTAGGACTCTAAGTGATGCAATCTATCCTAAAACATGATACAAATGCATGAAAATCTAACTAATGGGTATGCAAAATGTATGCAATATGCAATGACATCAACTCCCCCAAACTTACTTCTTGCTTGCCCTCAAGCAACAGAAAATAAGTAAGGAAGAGAGGTTTTCAGAAAAAATTAATGGGGTTTTAAACCTTTTGCAAAGGTGCCTTTCAAATGAATCATCTCAATGTCCCAGTTAACAGTTCTAAAATGCTATGCTTACACTCATACTCCAAAGAACTTAGCCATACTCATCACACAAAGAAATTCAAATCATGACTCTCCTATTCCTAACAATCAAAGAAACTCATCTTTTAACATTCATTAACATTCAAACCATGAATCAAACTTATGCACTTTAAAGCAAAACACACTTGGCTAAGGGTTATGGTTATGAGCATAGAATGATCTCATTTGAAAAGGGTTTATAAATAGAACAAGGGTTTCTCTCAAAAATGGATGAACTTGTGCATAATGCTAAAGGTAAAGACAATTTATGCATACATGATTAGATTCTCATCTACCCATGTAAACTATCAAATGATCCTATACCCCTCTCATTTAAGAAATTTTATCCTCACTCACCACTTAAGAGTCTACCCTTTCTTCACAAACTTAGCAATCCCCAATTCAAAATAAAGACATTTTAAACTTTTTAGGCTAGTGAAAAGGTTTTGAAAAATACTTTTGCTCTTTAGAAATTTTTTATTAGTAGCTCTCTTATTAGTTTTTTTTTTATTTGGCACTTAAGCTTTTTTTTTTATTATTTTTAATTATTTTTTTGAAAAATACTTGTGCTCTTTAGAAATTTCTTATTAGTAGCTCTCTTATTATTATTTTTTTTATTTGGCACTTAGGCTCCGACGGTCTTCTCTAGAATAGCCTTGATTTGCCAGTTGGAGACTTCCACTTGACCGCTTGTTTGAGGGTGATACGGTGTAGCCACCTTATGCTTAACCCCATACTTTCTCAAGAGGTTCTCAAAGACCTTGTTTATAAAGTGGCTTCCTCAATCACTTATAACAACCTTGGGTACCCCAAACCTTGGGAAGATGATACTCTTGAACAACTTGATTACCACCTTAGAGTCATTTGTAGGGGAAGCAACAGCCTCAACCCATTTAGAGACATAATCTACAGCTACTAAGATGTATTTGTTGCCGTATGAAGAAGGGAATGGCCCCATGAAGTCAATTCCCCATGCGTCGAACACGTCAACCTCGAAGATAGGAACTTGAGGCATTTCGTTCCTCTTGGTTATATTCCCTGCCCGTTGACATGCCTCACAGCTCTTCACAAACTCGTGTGCATCTTTAAAAATGGAGGGCCACCAGAAACCGGCTTGCAATACCTTCGTGGCAGTCTTGAATGAAGCGAAGTGTCCTCCATAGGAAGAGCCATGGCAATGATAGAGTATGTCCCTGGCTTCTTCCTTAGTAACACATCTCCGGTACAAGCTGTCTACTCCTCTCTTGTATAGGTAAGGCTCGTCCCAAAAGTAGTCACTAGCCTCCCTCAAAAACCTCTTCTTGTGATAGCTGTTGAGATGTGTTGGCTCCTCACCACATGCTAGATAGTTCACTACATCAGCATACCACGGTAGATCCTCTTCTTTGAAACTCAGCACCTCCTCAAACCTCCCTTCTAGTTTCCCACAAACAGCCGTAGTGATCGCCATAAGCTGCTCTTCTGGAAGAGAGTCATCTAAGGGGAGAGGCTCGTTGATCCTTAGCCGTGAGAGGTGGTCAGCGACTCCATTTTCTATCCCTTTCTTGTCTTTAATCTCCATGTCAAACTCCTGGAGTAACATAATCCATCTTAAGAGCCGAGGCTTAGTGTCTTTCTTCGAGTAGATGTATCGTAAGGCAGCGTGATCCGTGTATACAATAGCCTTGGAACCAACCAGATATGATCTGAACTTCTCAAAGGCGAAGACTACTGCAAGCAGCTCCTTCTCCGTAGTGGTGTATCGTGATTGCGTGTCATCCAAGGTCCTTGAAGCATAATAGATCACGTGTAGCTTCTTGTCTTTCTTCTGACCAAGGACGGCTCCTACGGCGTAGTCACTAGCATCACACATGATCTCAAAGGGGAGAGACCAGTCTGGTGCTTGGACTATAGGTGCTGATGTAAGGGCTTCCTTGATGGTCACGAAAGCCTTCAAACACTCCTCATCGAATACAAACTCAGCTTCCTTGCACAACAGCCGTGTAAGAGAGCGTGTAATCTTAGAGAAATCCTTGATGAAACGCCTGTAGAACCCTGCATGCCCCAAGAAGCTTCTGATTCCTTTGACATTAACTGACGGCTCAAGACCCATCATGACTTCCACCTTAGCCTGATCAACCTCAATACCCTTCTCTGATATCTTGTGACCGAGCACGATCCCTTCCTTAACCATGAAGTGACATTTCTCCCAGTTCAGCACCAAGTTTGTCTCTTCACAACGTTTAAGTACCCTGCAAAGATTCAACAAACACGCAGGAAAGGACGCACCATACACAGAGAAGTCATCCATGAACACCTCTACCATCTCCTCTATAAGATTAGAGAAGATAGACATCATACACCGCTGAAACGTAGCCGGTGCATTACACAATCCAAACGGCATCCTTCGATATGCAAAGGTACCGTAGGGACATGTGAAAGTCGTCTTCTCCTGATCATTTGGGTGAATAGGAATTTGAAAGAAACCGCTATACCCATCGAGAAAACAGTAGTAAGGGTGATTTGCAAGTCTCTCAAGCATTTGATCAATAAAAGGCAAGGGGAAATGGTCTTTCCTAGTCGCAAGGTTAAGTTTCCTATAGTCAATACACATTCTATGACCAGTAATGGTCCTAGTAGGGATAAGTTCATCCTTTTCATTCCTTATAACCGTGATCCCTCCCTTCTTAGGCACCACGTGTACAGGGGAAACCCACGTGCTGTCACTTATGGGATAGATCACGTCAGCCTCTAAAAGCTTAAGGATTTCCTTCTTAACAACCTCTTTCAAGTTAGGATTCAAACGCCTTTGATGTTCTATAGAAGAAGCGTTCTCATTATCAAGGTGAATCCTATGAGTGCATAGCATTGGTGAAAGGCCCTTGATGTCACTTAAAGAGTATCCAATGGCCTTCCTATACTTTCTCAGCTCAGTCAAGAGCGAGTGCAACTCATCATCACTGAGGTTTTCATTCACAATCAAGGGATAGGTGTTATTAGGCCCTAAGAAAGCATACCTTAGCCCTTTTGGGAGCTCCTTGAGGTCCACCTTTGGGGCTAACAGCTCACTCCAGTCATCCTCGTGGCTGTTGTTGTTGCTTTCCTCCTTGGAACTCTCCTTTGAACCCGAGGCATGGCCCTTCAGACTGCTTTCCTCTATAGCTATCCCTTCTGAGATCGAGTCCTCCAGTCGATTCTCCTCTCGATGTCGTCTAGATCGAGCCATTTCGCTCGATTCACTTACTCGATTTGATAGGGATCGAGTGAGGGATCGAGACGCTGAGTCGATCTCTTGATTGGACCCCAAAATGATCGGGAGGTCTCTCTCGATCGCCGGCTCGATTGTTTTTCCTGATCGAGCATTCTTCTCGATCTGTCCATCGATTGTTGCACCTGATCGAGTTGTGTTCTCGATTGACTTGTCGATCTGACTCCTGGATCGAGTGATAGCGTCGATCTCGGGGTCGATCTTTAGGCAGCAACCTTCTTCTTTCTTGATAATCCTCCTCGAATCCAGCAGGTTCACGTACTCTTGGGTTCTCTGGTCCACATAGCCAAACTCCCCTGGCTCCTTAGTTAGTGCTAGCTTCAGATGGTCTTCTAGAGCCAGCTCTTCCAGCAACTCATCCGCCAATGCATCCATCATTTCAATATAGAAAGCTTGTCCTTCAATGGTTGGCTTCTTTAGAACCTTGTTGATGTCGAAGTCTAGCCTGATCTCCTTCCCCAAATGCAAGACAATCTTCCCATTCTTCACATCTATTATAGCCCCGGCGGTTGCAAGGAACGGTCTCCCTAAGATGAGTGGGTCTTTAGGCTCTTCATCCATATCCAACACTACAAAGTCCGTAGGTACGTTTACACCACTGATTCGTACCGGTAAATCTTCAAGCAGCCCCACTGGTAACCTCACGCTTCTATCAGCCAGCACCAATGAGATCCGACAGTCTTTAAACCGAGTAAAAACAAGCTTCTTAGCCACGGAGTGAGGCATCAAGTTTATGCTAGCTCCGAGATCACACAAGCAACTCTTGAACTCTAGAGGGCCCAAAGCGCAGGGTATAGTGAAGCTTCCAGGATCTCCCAGCTTCTTAGGGACTATCTCCTTGTGTATGACCGCGCTACACTCTTCACTTAGCACAAGTACTTCCTTGCTTTCTTTATTCTTCTTCACAAGGGTGTCCTTGAAAAACTTGGCGCACTTGGGCATCATAGCTAGACAATCAACAAGAGGCAGCTTGATTTCCACGTCTCTCAGGTGCTTCTCAAACAGGATCCGGTGCTTCTCTATAAGCTGCTTTTTGAAAACGACCGGGAAATGGCAACTTTGGTACGTAAGGTGGGGGCACGTAGTCATTCTTCTCCTTGGTGGTTAGCTCAGCTTTCTTCTCAGCGACCGCCTTATCTCCTCTCCTCGGCCCTTGGATCCAAACGTTGTCAAGTTTATCTCATCATTATCAGCCGAAAGGTTACCCTCCCCCTCTTGAATTACAACGTCCTCGTTGTTCTTGGTAGAGACCGGAGGTTCGAGCTCTTTGCCGCTTCTCAACGTTATAGCATTAGCATACTCCTTGGGATTCTGCTCACACTTGCCCGGAAGACTGTTCTGACCACTCGTACTTGCTTTGCCTTTCTCCAACTGCTTGATCTTGTTGTTTAGGTTGGTGATCTGAGTGGAGAAGTCGGTTAGAGATGAGTCTAGGCGAGTGTGCATTTCAGCAAACTTCTGGTTAGTAGAGGCTTGCCCTTGTATTAGCTGTTGAAACATTGCTTGAACCGGATCAACTTGTTGATGCATCGGTTGTTGTTGCTGAGGTGCAAAGCCCGGAGGGTAGTTAGGAGTATAACCCTTGTGTTTTGTTGTTGCCCTTGGAAGTTGCTTTGCCCTTGACCTTGGAAACCACTACTCGGTTGAAAACCTTTGTTGTAAGGGATGAAAGGTTTTGCTTGCTGAGCAGGGTACACTTGATCTTTAGGGTTGGCTACGTTGGTGCTTCAGTAAGAGAGGTTGTTGTTCTGGTAGCCTTGAGTGTAGCCTTGAGACTTGTAGTTATTCTGTCCAGCCACCCAATTTGCTTCTTCTTGGCTTAGCTCTAACTCCTCTTGGTTTTCATCAGCTTCACCAACAAAGTGAACATGCTTCTGATTAGCTAACACCAACTTGTCAATCTTCTCATGCAAAGATTTGAGCTCCTTCTTGTGAGACTCTAACTCGGATCCTCTTGGTGCACGGTCATAGTCTTCAGCATAGTTTCCATCACTCAACGCCAAGTTTTCTATCAGCTCCATACCCTCTTCTACCTCTTGACCAAGGAAGTTCCCTTTGCTAGCTGTATCAAGCAACAACCTGATCTTTGGTGAAGCTCCACGGTATATGGTACTGAGTAAAGTCTCTTCGATGAACCCATGATGAGGACATTGGATCGTGTAGTCTTTGAAACGCTCCATTGCCTCGTTGAATGTCTCATTGTTCCTTTGAGTGAAACCACTGATTTCGCTTCTCAACCGAGCTGTCCTTGTGCTTGAGAAGAACTTTGAGAGAAATGCCTTCTTACACTCAGCCCATGACGTGATGGTGCCTTGTGGGAGGGTCTTCTCCCAATGTCTAGCTTTGTCTCCGAGTGAAAAGGGGAAGAGACGCAGCTTGAAAGCATCTTCGGATATGCCATTGATCTTGATCATTCCACATACTTGCTCGAAGTTGTCTAGGTGCTCCAAGGGGTCTTCCATTGCTAGACCGTGGAACTTGTTGTTTTGCACCATGGAGATGAAACCTGGCTTGATCTCGAAGTTATTGTTTTGTACAGGAGGAGGAGTGATCCCAAACCTACTGTGGTGGGTATTGGGAGCATCTCCGGCTTGATCTCGAAGTTATTGTTTGTACAGGAGGAGGAGTGATCCCAAACCTATTGTGGTGGGTAAGGGAAGAGAAAATAGGAGAGCTGTGTTGAGATTGATTTGTTCAGTTGTTTAGGAAGGGAAATGAACCTATAAGTGATTGAGATGATAAAACCTTGATGAGATATCACACTTAGATAAAAATAAGGAGTTAGCAGCTGAGATTTCGGATTTCTTGAAGGGATTTGGATTGGAGTTGAGAGATTTGCTAAGCTTGTGATGATTAGACTGAAATTTGATCTTGTGTTGGCTCTGTGGTATGTGGATTCGAAAGTGTTAACTAATGTGGTGTTCCTGATGTTTAACTGGCTGTCTTGTTTTCAAACTTCGACCCTGTTCTTTGTCTGATGTTTGCTTGAGGGGAAGCAAAAGCTAAGTATGGGGAAGTTGATATATCATGGTTTTTATGGTTTTTAACCATGGTATAAGTTCTTTTTATTTAGTCTTTTTGGTATTTTTAGAGTCCTAGTAGAGTCTTTGCAGGTTATACCATGTCTTGAGCATAATTGAAGATATTGAAGCCCTTTGGAGCATTGTAAGATGAAGCCACAAAAAGTGTGCAACTCGGGAAGAAAAGTATGCATTTGGGTGACACTCGTCACCAAGCTGGTGATGCTCGTCGCCCATAAAGGAAGGGTCGTGGCCTTATTTTTAAAAGAAGGAGCATTATTTACAGTTTTGGCCGAGAAGTTTTAGTATTTGCAAATAGGCCCCAGATCGTGTTTTACCTTGTATATTAGGTTTTTCAGCCATTCTTTTGGCAGATATCTTGTATCTTATTCTTTTTGAGAGCTTTAGAGAGAGATTTGTAGCAGAGCTTTTGGAGAGACAAATCAGACTCCTTCAGAGCAGATTTCGAACTCCTTTATTTCTACTTCTTATTTGTTTTATGCAATCTATTCTTTTCATGATGTTTTCTCAAATCACCATGTCTGAGTAGTTTGTTAGTTAAGTTAGGATTTTTCAAAGGTTGAAGAAGAGTTTGTAGAATTGCTCAACTTATTGGAAATCCATTGGTTCTTCATCTGTGCTTGCATTCATATCAATTTCTTAGACACATTGATAAAGCATTTTCTCAAGCAGGTTTTATGATGCAGAGAGGTTATCAAACTCTAATGCAAGCAATGCTGTAGTATAGCAAGCAAGAGAGAGTCAATCCACTTCTAGGAGATAGAGAATGCACAGAGAATGCAAGGTCTAAAGCAAATCTAAGCAAAATGAGACAGTTTATGGTAAAATATCTAAAAACTAGATGCAGCAACTTAAACAGAATGAAACCTATTTTATAAATACTAGAAAGCAAGAAACTACCACGAGAAACAAACATATTAATTAATGGAGAAAGCTTCGAATTATTAAAAATCGACTAGTGGATCGACCACGAGATCGACCACTAGATCGAGCGATAACAATCGATCTCGTCTAAAATCGTAAGAACAGTATAGCTAATGACCAGGATGCTATCAGATAACAAGCGAATGAGGAGAATAGAGGTAAAGATGCTAAAAGAAAGGGCCTAGGGTTGAGATTCATGGTTAGGGGTTTCAAAGATTCGACCTTGGTTTTAAAACTTTAGATCTACTCACTTGGTGAGGATCTCTAAGCCTTGGAAACAAAACAAGATCTATCCGTGGCTTTTGGTATAGATCACTCTTTCATCTTCTCCTCCAAACCCATGGCTTTTGGTGGAAAGAGAGGTCGAAAGGCAAGGAAAACAGATTTCAAGTAAATGGCTTAACTAATCCCCCAAACTTCCATGGCTTTTGGGAAGGGGTAACTAGTCTCTAAGGTGTGATCTTCCGAGGCTCCTGGATCCTGTCAAGGTAAGGAACCTCTCGGATCATGAAGCTCTTGGCGTGAGAGTCTTCAAGCATTAAGCTTTCAACACCTTAGAAGAGATAGCCTTTAAAAACATTTAGAAAAACCCAAGATCAGAACCCTTTTAACCCCTTAATCTTCTCAACCCCGAACCCAAAGGAACTACTCACTACACATTAAGTAAATCAAGAAAAGCATAAGAAACGAGACGATAAACATGAAAGAAAAACTGGATTAAACGATAATGATTCGAATACAAAAGCTTAAAAGAAAAACAAGAGTTTCAACAATGGTGTTCTTCTTCAAAAAACACGAGAGAGAAAACTTCAGGAAAAAGATAAGATCTAAAAGTTATCAAAAAAGGGTGTCGCCGCCTTGCCTAAAATGCCCAAACAAGCAAATGGTCCCCCCTTCGCTAGCAGCCAAAAACGGTTGAAAGGACAGAGATCGACTCCAAGATCGAGTGGTTCTCTCGATCATATCCGGGCATCGTGTCTTCGGCTCGATCCGGGTCTCGATCATCATCGGCGAATCGAGTGTTGCATCCAATCTAGGTATCGATCTTCGGCTGGATCGAGTGGTGTACTCGATCTGACTCTCGCTCTGCATGGCGTCATTTACGTCCGTACCGATTGATCGATTGCTTCACTCGATCTCCGTCTCCATCATTTTCCTTGGATCGCCTAGTTGGCTCGATCTTCTGGTCGATCAACTCCTAGATCGACCGGCCATGCTTGATCTGCTACTCGATCTCTGGTCCTTAGCATATTTCCGAGCTCCCACGAACTGCTACATCAGCTTCAACACGTCCACGAACCTCCACGACTCCAAAGCAGCCAGAAACAACCTGAATGTGATGCAAAATGCAAGGAAAATGCATATGCTGATGCAAGAATGCTCTAGGACTCTAAGTGATGCAATCTATCCTAAAACATGATACAAATGTGATAGGGTCAGGTTTTACCCAAATAAAACTACTGCAAGTGCACAGCAAAAGCAGTTGTAGTACAAGGGGTTATCGAATCCCAAGGGAGTAAGTAAACTACACTAAAGAGTTCAGGTTTGGATTAAGCTAAGCGATAAGTAATGAATGTAATGCGAAATAACTAAAGTAATAGAAGCAAGTGGGCGTTTTTGAGACTGTTCTTAAATTCAGAAAGCTAAAGGCGCTAAGTCAGGACAGTTCGCAGGTTGAATCTGAGAGTGTAGAATGCATGCAATCAGGAATGAATTAAAACCGTCTTGAACATGAATCGCAAAGATATAACTAATCAATTCTCATTGCAGAAGTTATCTATGTCTAAATCACAGAGTTTCAAATCTCTTTGCAAACCCTAACAACCTAAACATGCAGTAATGATCAGGTTCAATTGTTCACAAAACTCCTAAGCCAAATCTCTTTGTACTAGGGCGTTTTGCTCATCTAATACTAGTTCAGGTGATTAATAATGCTCTCACATCTATCAAACAACCTAGTGTTTCGAAATCCAGATGATGTGTCTAAGAAATCGATATGAATGCAAGCACAAATGAAGAACCAATGAATTTCCTAAAAGTTTTTAGCAATTCTACAAACTCTTCTTCAACCTTTGAAAAGCCCTAACTTAACTAACAAACTACTCAGACATGGTGATATGAGAAAACATCATGAAAAGAATAGATTGCATAAAAGAAATAAGAAGTAGAAATAAAGGAGTTTAAAATCTGCTCTGAAGGAGTCTGATTTGTCTCTCCAAAAGCTCTTCTACAAATCTCTCTCTAAAGCTCTCTAAAATAATAAGATACAAGATAACTGCCAAAAGAATGGCTGAAAAACCTAATATACAAGCTAAAACACGATCTGAGGCCTTTTTGTAAAAACTGGAACTTCTAGGCCAAAACTGCAATTTCTTCCCAATCTTTTTAAAACAGGCCACGACCTCTTCCTTTCTGGGTGACGAGCGTCACCAGCTTGGTGACGAGCGTCACCATATGGCATACTTTCTTCTTCGAGCTAGGTACTTCGTGGCTTCAACTCAGAATGCTCCAAAAGGTTCCAAAATCTCCAATTATGCTCCAGACATGCTATAACCTGCAAAGACTCTTCTAGGACTCTAAAAAGACCAAAAGGACTCAATAAAAAGGACTTATATCATGGTTAAAAACCATAAAAACCATGATATATCAAAATGCATGAAAAGCTAACTAATGGGTATGCAAAATGTATGCAATATGCAATGACATCACACATCATCTGGATTTCGAAACCCTAGGTTATTTGATAGATGTGAGAGCATTATTAATCACCTGAACTAGTATTAGATGAGCAAAATAACTTAGTGCAAAGAGATTTGGCTTAGGAGTTTTGTAAGCAATTGAACCTGATCATTACTGCATGTTTAGGTTGCTAGGATTTGCAAAGAGATTTGAAACTCTGTGATTTAGGCATAATTAACTTCTGCAATGAGAGTTGATTAGTTATATCTTTGCGATTCATGTTCAAGACGGTTTTAATTCATTCCTGATTTCATGCATTTTACTCTCGGATTCAACCTGCGAATTGTCCTGACTTAGCGCCTTTAGCTTTCTGAACTTTAAGAACAAGCATAAAACGCCCACTAGCATTTATTTTACTGTTCCACATTACATTCATTACTTATTGCTTAGCTTAATTCGAACCTAAACTCTTTAGTGTAGTTTACTTACTCCCTTGGGATTCGATAACCCCTTGTACTACAACTGCTTTGCTGTGCACTTGCAATAATTTTATTTGGGTAAAACCTGACCCCTATCATACTGGAGAATTTTTGTGCTGCATCAGGGCAAAAGATTAGCCTGGAAAAGTCTAAAATATTCTTCTCGGCTAATGTAAATCGGAGCCTGGAGAGACTGATTAGTGAGGAGAGTGAGATTCAGTCTACTTGTGATCTAGGGAGATATCTAAGAATGCCGATCTTGCAGAAGAGGATTAATAAAGAAAATTTTGGGGATGTACTCGAGAAAGTATTATCACGTCTGGCTGGGTGGAAGAGCCGAATGTTGAGTTTGGCGGGAAGAATTACACTTACTAAAGCAGTGCTGTCTTCAATCCCAGTTCACTCTATGAGTACAATTGCTCTACCAAGATCGACGCTCAAGAGGTTAGATCAGATATCAAGATCGTTTGTGTGGGGGAGTACAACAGAGCAGAGAAAACAACACTTAATTGCTTGGAAGAAAGTGTGTGTACCGAAACAAGAAGGTGGGTTGGGTATCCGTTTAGCCAAAGATATGAACACGGCGCTCTTATCTAACCTGGCCTGGCGATTACTGAATAACCGGACTAGTCTTTGGGCTAAGGTACTTCACTGTAAGTATAATGTTCGTGATATACAGGATGTGACATGGATCAACGTTAAAGGACATTGGTCTTCAACATGGAGAAGTGTGGGGTTGGGATGCAAGAAGTAGTTCTACCATGATTGAAATGGGTGATTGGAGACAGGTGTACTATTCGGTTCTGGAAGGATAAATGGCTTATTAATAAGCCATTACTGGAGTTAGCTGTACAGGATATACCAAATGATGAGGTCGAGGTTACAACAAGGAATCTATGGGATCATGGTACGGGCTGGATTATCGATAGGATTGCCCCGTATGTTTCCTCACATACAAAGCTACAATTGGCATCAATGGTGCTGGATTTGATTACATGAGCCAAAGATAGGTTGTCTTAGGGCGAGACAGAAGACGGGAGTTTACTGTCAAATCGGCATATGATCTGATCACGAAGGAGGAAACACCGAGACAGAACATGCATGGCCTATTTAAACGGGTCTGGAGGGTTGTTGCGCCGGAAAAGGTGAGAGTATTTTTCTGGTTAGTTGCTCATCAAGCTATAATGACAAACATGGAAAGGTATAGAAGACACTTAAGTGATACGACAGTTTATCAGGTATGCAAGGGAGGCTATGAGACGATCATTCATACTTTGCGAGATTGCCCTGCAATGGCAGGAGTGTGGAATCATGTTGTTCCGAATAGGAAGCGTAACCAGTTCTTTGGGAGTTCATTACTGGAATGGATGTACTCGGATATGGCTGAGAATACAGAGGAAGATGGCGTGCCTTGGTCCACCTTGTTCGCAATAGCCATCTGGTGGGATGGAAATGGAGATGTGGCAATGTTTTTGGTGTCACAGGAAGGTGCCGAGACAGAGTAAGATTCATCAGAGAGTTGGCAAAAGAGGTTACTCAGGCGCATATAAGGGTGAGGCTACATATAAGCAGACCTAAGCGAGGTGGAGAGACTGATCGCATGGATCCCACCTCAAGCGGGATGGGTTAAATTGAATACAGATGGGGCCTCTCACAGGAATCCTGGTGCTGCGACGGCTGGAGGAGTCTTAAGAAATGAGGCTGGAGACTGGTATGGTGGTTTCGCTTTGAATATTGGGATTTGCTCTGCCCCCTTAGCAGAGTTATGGGGGGTTTACTCTGGTCTTTGTATAGCATGAGAGCGGAGGATCATGCGGCTTGAGTTGGAGGTAGATTCCAAAATTGTTATGGGTTTTCTGACGACAGGTATAAGAGATTCTCATCCCCTGTCTTTCCTAACATGTCTGTGTTATGGATTATTGTCCCGGGACTGGATAGTCCGAATAAAGCACGTATATCGCGAGGCTAATAGGCTCGCGGATGGTCTGGCTAAATCATGCCTTTACGTTGCCCTTAGGATTGCACTTGTTAGATTCAGTACCAGATACTATTGAATCGATTATGTTGGAGGATGTTTGCGGGTCAACAAGACCGCGACAAGTTGTTTTGTAGTTCAAAATTTTCTTTTGAATAAATTGTGGGAGAAGACCTCTCCCATGCTTTGACCAAAAAGAAAAAAAACAACTATGATATGCATTAACTAAATTAAACCTAGACAAAGATCTACATGAACAAATTAAACCTAGAACTGAAAATAAAAAGTGGCTAGAGAGAATTACAGTATTTATAGAGAAATATTTTAGGGTTTACACGGAATTTTGATATATTAATTTTTTTTTATAAGTCGATAAACATAGATACAAATTTATCATTTATGTAAATTATGTTTTTGTATTAATTCAAATCAGAATATATGTTATTATATAATAAATAAATAATAAGGAATTTTCCTTTTCTAATTTTATTATAATCTAAATATATTTATTAAAGTTTCTTTCCATAAACATATATTTGATTTTCTTCTCATAATTGTAGATTTGATTTTATCATAAGAGTTATTATTAAAAAGTGATTATATTGAAATCGGACCATCTTTATCCAAACTAACCAATTAATCAATTTAATAAACCTTGTATAGCACTAAACCGATAATTGGATCACGGTTTTCATTAAGGATATAATTGGAAAAATCAATGCATAAAGTATGCTGAGAATGAACGTGGAAGTAACACGTCAAAAATCTACTTCTCAAATAATAGTATAGATATAAGGCAAATAGTAAAAAAAAAGTAAACTTAATTTCTCGTTGAACTAAAATAGTGAATAATAAGTAACAAAAAGAATTAATATTTTGACTTAAAAGTTGTTAGCCATTAGTAAAAGACTTTTGAATTTCTTTAACTAAAATATTTTTTAATCAATTATAGATTAAAGTAAATTGAAAATTCAAAAATATATAAGAGAAAATAAATAAATAGGGATAAAAAAACCCTTGATCATTAATTAAAATGAAATAGAGTGAGTATATATAGTACTTTAGTAAGATATTTTACAAAGTTAAATAAAATATTCCTAAATAAGAGGTTATTTTGTTCAGAACTTCATATATATTCTAAATTTTTATTTTATTTGAGAACTAATATATTGTTACAATCTAAAACTAAATCATCAAAAACATTTTAAAATCAGATATGTTTGTGTGATTTATATTAATTAGTAACCCAAGTTGTTACCACTAATACAATTTTAAGAAAACAAAAACAATTTTAAATACTTCAAAAATTGAATACAATTTCCTATTTAAATTGGTTAATTATTTTAAATTTTCTTTTTTTAAAAATAGGTAAAAGAAAATAGATAACATATCATAATAATTATTTTATGATGAATTCATAATATAAAACACATATTAGTAAAAACTTTAAAATAATAATAATGATTTATATAAAAATTAACTACAGAAAAACACTAAATAATGTTTTTAATACCCGAGCATTATATAAAAAACTTACTATTGTATTTTAAGTAATGTAAAATTTATTTAATCAAAATATATATTAAACCAATATATGCCTCAAAAGGGGTCTACTTAGGATTTAAAAGATTCAATTTAATTGATACATATCATCATTATCTAATGTCAAATATATATCGTATATTAAAATTAATTAATTCATTTTTATTGTTATAAGGAAAAATGTTAAATTTTAATCAATTTTGGTTATTGTTATTATTGGGAAATTTTTGAAATTTAAAGTTAGTTATTAATAAGAAAGAGTTTATAAAGTATATCTTATTTTTCTATTTACAATAATAAGTAAATTAATATATATATATATCTTTAACAACAAAGAAATTAACATATAAATAGATTATTAAAGAAAATCATATATATTGAACAAGATAATTAAAAACCGCATTTAAGACCATAATTAAACTATTTTAAAATTTTGAATCATGACAAATATTTAAAATCTGAACTGCTAACCTAAAATATATTAGTTGTGGTCCGTGTTGATATCTTAGGTCAATGAGAGCGTCCATATATGATGTGGAAACTCAATCTGATTGGTCAACATCAGCATTTTTTATTAAACATAATTTTTTATGATTAATAATTTTAATAAATCAAAACATGCAAAAATATAAATTTATCATAGTAGAATAGAAAATTAAGATAAAAAAGTTCAACTAACAAAACAGATAAAATAAAATTATGTCAGAAATCCAACCCTATAACATTTATCAAAATAAAATGGAAACTTATTGTCATAATAGGTAAACTAATAAAAAAATATGTAAATCAATAACGAAAAATTTTAATTAAAAAAAAGATTTTTTTAACATACATATTTTAAATGACTAATTTATTTAGAAAAATATTAAGATTAAATTGTTTATATAAATATATAAAATTGTTATTTAAAACTATAAACATCTAAACTTTGATATTTAGCGTAGTTATTTTAAATTTCAACACAAAAAGCTGAACTAACCAAAAAGTTTAACTAACAAAAAACCAAACGTAAATTAATATTTGCAACTTGTTAATACAATTAAAAGAAAAATTCATATTGAAAAGTTAAATTAACAAAAAAAATATAGGATATTAACTTGATATCTGTGCTATTTTTTATTTAACAAAAATCAATATAAACAAAAAAATAAGAAAATAAAAAACGTAAGTAATACTAAAACATTTACTAACAAAAAGATAAATATTTACGCTAATTATTTAAAAAAATCAATATTAAGAAATTAATCAACAGAGAAAAATAAAACAAAAATTAAGTTTTACAAAATGTTAAATTTATAAAAAATCACCTAAAACGAAATTGACTTGATATCTGACTAACTACTTAAGAAATCAATATTAAAATATTTAACTAACCAAAAAAGGAAAAACGAAGTTATATCTTCATAAATATTAATATTTTCAAAACAATTATGTGTTAAAATAAAATAGAAATCAATATCAAGAGAGATAAATTATCAAAGAAAAATTGTATAAAGAAAACCTATCCTTATATTTGGGCTAATATTTTGAAAAGTTAACATAAAATGCTTAATTAAAAAAAACAAATGATGGAATAAAATTTTGAGCGAAGTCCATATAAAATTTAGAATACATGGCATGTCAAAAAGTATTATAATTAAAGTAAAAATTAATGTAACAAAAAAATTTAACAAAGAAAAAATATTTATGTAAAAGAGATTAAATTGATATAGGCTACATCTTTGGAAAATCAATAACAAAAGAGATTAATTAAAAATATATATGTTTTAAATATAACAAATATGCACAAAATTAGATAAATTAAAATAAAATATAAAATTACCATCGAAATATATGTTAAAAACAGAAAAACAAAATCTAAGAAGAAAAATAGTTTGAAATCTAGTACTAGAAAATTCATGATTTCTAAAATATTAGTATGAATATGAATAACCATATAAAGTTACAGTAAGTTATACAAGTTTCTAAATCAAATATATTTAAATTTATAATGACTAATACCTTGGCTGATTCTGGTTTTAAAACTAACAAAAAAATACTACACAAGTAATTTTACATTCGAAATATAACAACTAATTTATACATAGTTACTACTTATAAATTAGCCAACATGAACAGCACATGAGTAACATCTTCTAAATTTTAAATTAGAATACACCTAGATAAAATATTCAAATCAAAACATGAATAAACCTCACAAAAATAAAAACAGTGATAATGTGAAGACTTCGCACCATCTTACATGTTTAAAAACAAAAACTATCAAATAGTTGACTGCAAATAAAACAGATTTTATAAACAGAATAGCAATATAACCTAAAATTCATATAAGATCTGGTAGAGAAGCAAAAAGCGGCTTTACATGATTATTGTAGCATCCTAACAAAAGTAAATCCGAATCAACATGAATAATATATATATATATATATATATACACACAATATCAGTGAGACATTGAACCAAAAAACTAAATATTTGAACATATAAACCTTAAAAAAAAAGAACTAAAGAAATCCTAAGGACATAAAACAAAACACCAAAAAATTAGTGAAGAAATTATTCTCTAAATCAAACGTCTGCACGTCGAAGTTAGATAATTCGATAGATGTTAATACTATAATTTTACTTAGTAACATTTATAATTTATTAATAAAAAAATAGGTAAAACTACATATTATATTTTAACTTTTTTATATAAAAGAAAATTTCTATAAATTTATTATAGTTTTGAATCTTTTGATAATTTAAAAGATATTTGCCGAAAAAAGAATTAAACTAAATTATTAATACAGATAATTTAAATAGAAATTTAATGTCAAAAGAGTTAAACTAAAAAAAAAATCAATATTGTAAAAACAAATTAACTTAATATCTAAATCTATTATTAATAAAAGTTGATGCTAAATACCTCTAAGGGTGTCTACATATGATTTAAAGATTCAATTCTATTGGTACATATCATCATTATTTTTAGTTAATTATATATTGTATATTAAAATTAATTAATTCTTTTTAATTGTTATAAGATAATTAATTTTATTTTTGTTGCTAATAGGAAAGTTTCTAAATTTTAAGTTAATTATTAATAAAAAAGTGTTTTGAAAATAGATCTTATTATTCTATTAACAATAAAAAAGTAAATTAACATATAAATAGATTATGAAAGAAAAATCATATATAATGAACAAAGTTATTAAAAACTATATTTAAAACCATAATTAAATTATTTTAAAATTTAATAACGATAAACAATTAAAATCCGAACTGCTAACTTAAAATATATTAGTTGTGGTCTGTGTTGATGTCTTAGGCCAATGAGAGCGTCCACATAGGACATATATACACAATCTGATTAGTACATATCATCGTTTTTATTAAACATAAAAAATAAAAATATTATTAATAATTTAAATAAATTAAAACATACAAAATATAAAATTATCATAATAGAATGGAAAATTAAGATAATTTTTTTTAACTAAATAAAATAAATTTATGTCCAAAATCTAAATCGATTGTGAAAATAAAATAGAAACTTATTGTCACAAAAACTAAACTAACAAAAACAAATATGTAAATCAATAACGAAAAAGTTAAATTAAAAAAAATTAGCATATATATTTTAAATGAGTAATTTATTTAGAAAAAATATTAAGATTAAACTTTCATATAAACATATAAATTTTTTATTAATTATCAAAAAATAAAATCATCTAAAACTTATAATTTTTGGGGAAATATTTAAAAAATTAACACAAAAATCTTAACAAACCAAAAATGATACTTTATGCTAATTACTGAAGAAAGCAATATAAAAAAATGTTTAACTAACAAAAATCAAAACATAAATTATTTCTTACAACATGTCAATACAATTAAAATGAAAGTCCATATCGAGAAAGTTAAATTAACAAAAAAAGGATATTAACTTAATATCTATGTTATTTATTTAACAAAATTAATATAAACAGAATAATCAAGAGAATAAAAAAACTTAAATAATACTAAAAAATTTAACTAAAAATAATAATATAAATATTTAAGCTAATTATTTAAAAAATCAATATTAAAAAATTAATCAAAAACTCAAACGAAAATTAAGTTTTACAAAATATTATTTAAAAAAAAACACTTAAAAATATATTGACTTGATATCTGACTAACTACTTAAAAATTTCATATAAAAATATTTAACTAACAAAAGTTTTATGGAATATTGATTTTTTGTGTTAATTTTTTAAATATTTCCAAAGGCCTTTAGAGATGGCATATGGGGGTATCTAGTTGGTCTCACATCCACCTTTTGCAGCTTGTCATAGAGTTGCCTTTGAGCTTGGGTGATGCCCTTCTTCTTTTGAGGAACTTGCTCACTAGCACCAACAGCAGCCCTCTTTTGCCCTGAGATTTGGCGCTTGGACTCCCAACTTCTTTTGCTTTGCCCTTTCCTTTCTCTTGCCTCTCAGCCTATTTGTTTGCTCCACTCCTTGTTGTTCTCCCCATGGTACATAAAAATAGTCTCAAAAGAAAAATCAGAACCATGGAAGCAACAAAACACAAAGCTTATTGTTGTTAAAAATCACAAAAGGAGGAGTTTATTTATTGAAAATTATACCTCTATCAGTTGTGAAACAACTAAATAAGCAATGCATGCAAAATTCATTAAACGCAATTTATCATTTAATTGAAAATCATGAATCCTAGCATGGTCAAACTAAACAAATGTACTAAAATGCTAATGCAAAGCTAAATAACTGAATTTGACAAGCAAGTATTTATTAGTTTAAATGCTTTGAAGGTCAAAAACAATCTATTTACATGCAAAGGAAATAAAAGAAATAAGAAGCATTACTCACAAATCAAGCAAGCAACCACAACATATAATGAACTTCTTAAGTGCTTAAGGCAAATTATAAATATTTCAAGAGCTGAGAGACATTATCTTTAGTGGTCTGGCTTTCTTAGACACTTAAAACACTAAAAAGTTCGAAATTTTTGTGGTTGTAACCAAGAAAATGAAAATGAGAGAGAGAGAGAGAAAAGGGTGGGTGTGTTTAAATAGAGGGTTGGGGAATCTTTTTATGGGGAGCAAGGGGACAAAGTAGCCTACAAGAGGTCCCACTCATGCTTGGAAAGGGGAAGGATTCAAATTTAAACTCCTTGATCTAGTTTAACCAAGGAGGGAAAAAAATTTGAAATGAAGAGTACTTACCTCGGGTGCAATATCGACCACCCAAGTCGATATTGTGATCGATATTGATCAAATCGACTTGGTCCGATCGATATGCATCTTGATATCGGATGTCTGGGTCGTGATATCGACATGTATGCATGTCGATATTGCTTGACACCTTCTGTATCGACGTCCCTCATGTCGATACGTAGTCCGATGATCATTCTTGGCTGGTTAATATGATATTACTATATATTTGGTATATTTTGCATGTATTTAGGATATTTTTTCATGCATTCATCTTGCATTATAGGCTACTTTGTTCTATTTGTTGCATTTTAGCTTCTAGGTCCCATTGCATTCGCATTTCACATGTTTCTTGCATAAATGCATCAAATCCAGGTTGTTTGGAGCACTCTCGAGTTGAGGGGGTTGCGTAGACGTGCTAAGGTTCGTGAGGAAGTTCGTGGACACTTGGAGAGCTCAGGAGTGCATGCTAAGGACCCGAGATCGAGTAGCAGATCGAGCAAGGCAGGTTGATCTAGATGAGATCGACCAGAAGATCGAGTGACCAAGTCGATGCAAGGAAATGGATCGAGACCAAGATCGAGTGTGGAGATCGATCTAAAGTACGGACGTAAATGACGCCATGCAGATCGAGTACCCGATCGAGCTTCCAACCCGATCAGCACAAAATCGACTCAGAGATCGACTAAAGCCATCCGATCCAAGACGAAGATCGAGAGCCAGATCGAGCTTCATGCTCAATCCCAGGCTACTTTAACCGCTTTTGGCTTATAGCGAAGGGGGGACCATTTGCGGTTTGGCCATTTTTGGCAAAACGCAGCCATCCCGTTCATTATCTTCATTCTGTCTCTTTACCTTTTCGTTCTCTCTCGACCCTCAACCCTAGACCCTCTCTCTAAGTGTTTTAAACCTCTGCTTATCATTCTGTCATCATAAATTTTGCATCTTGTTCATTAATCCATCGCAACATTCATCATTTTAAGTTGTTAGACGAGATCGATCCATATTGCTCGATCTAGTGGTTGATCCAGTGGTCGATCCACTAGTCGATTTTTAGTTTTTTTATAGCTTTGCATTTTTGTCATTCCGCTTATTCCTCATGGTAGTTAACCCTCTTCCAGGGATTTTAAAATTGTTTTGCTTTGCATTTGACACTTGCATTTAGTTTTTAAGGATTTTACCAATCATTTATCATTTTCGCTTAGATTACTCATTCCCTTGCATTCTTAGGGAACTTTCTACCCCTAGGTGTGGATTGATACCTCTCTTGCATGCTATACTACATCTTAGTCTTGCATTTGAGTTTGATAACCTCTCGTGCTTGCATTTACACTGTACCAAATGAGTTATCAAATGGCATTATTGCCATCTTAGGGGATAGAAGCATTAAGATTTAGAGTTTAGTAAAGACTAAGCCTTTACTTTAAGTTGGTTACTGATTTCTCTACTTTCAAACTTGTGTCTTTCAGGTACATGAATCTGCGTTCCAAGGGTGACAATGCCTTACTCACACCCTTGGACAATATTCATCAGCTTGGACACGAAAGATCAAGAAGAGTTCGAGAACAAGCTCGAGCTTTTGAGGAGATTGTTCAGCAAGGTTCAGTGGATTTTGAAGCAATGGCTGAGCACGAGCACACAGAGGGACCTCCTCCAGCTCACGGGGCAGTGGGAAGGGGTAATGGAAACCCCCACCACGCGGCTAGACCCCCACGCATCATTGGAGCAGGAGATGCTCCCAGTACTCACCATAATAGGTTTGAGATCACTCCTCCTCCAGTGCAAAACAATAATTTCGAGATCAAGCCAGGGTTTGTTCAGATGGTGCAAAACAGCAAATTTCATGGGTTAGCTTTGGAGGACCCATTAGCGCATCTAGACAACTTTGAGCAGCTTTGTGGAATGCTCAAGATAAATGGCATCTCGGAAGACAGCTTCAAGCTGCGTTTGTTCCCCTTTTCCTTAGGCGACAAGGCACGGCATTGGGAGAAGACTCTTCCACAAGGCACTATCACTTCTTGGGCTGACTGTAAGAAAGCTTTCCTCTCCAAGTTCTTCTCAAGCTCTCGGACAGCAAGGTTGAAAAGTGAGATCAGTGGTTTTACTCAGCGACAGAATGAGTCCTTCAATGAGGCTATGAAGCGCTTTAAGGATTATACAATAGCCTGCCCTCACCATGGTTTCAGCAAAGAGACCCTAATGAGTACTATCTACCGCGGAGCACTTCCGAAGATCAGACTACTACTTGACACAGCAAGCAAAGGAAACTTCCTTGGTCAAGAGGTTGAGGAAGGTATGGAGCTCATTGAAAACATAGCATTGGGCGATGGAAATTATTCTGAGGACTATGACCGTGCACCAAGAGGAGCTGATCTTGAAGCCAACAAGAAAGAAATGAAGTCTTTCCATGAGAAGATCGATAAGCTCATGCTTGAAAACCAAAAGCATGTACATTTTGTTGGGGAAGCTGCGGATGTCTTGGATGAGCTAGAGCAATGCCAAAAAGAAGAAGCTAATTGGATAGCCAGTCAAAACAACTACAAGCCTCAAGGTTACTATCAAGGCTACCAAGGCAACAACAACTTGTCTTATAGAAGCACCAACGTTGAAAACCCAAAGGATCAGGTGTACTCTCCTCAACAAGCTAAACCGTTTGTGCCCTATAACAAAGGTTTTCAGCCGAGTGGAGGTTTTCAAGGTCAGCGACAAGGTAACTTTCAGGGACAGCAGCAGCAGCAATGAAACAAAGGTTATACTCCTATGTACCCTCCAGGCTTTGTTCCTCAACAACAGATGCAACCGCAACAAGTTGATCCTGTACAAGCCATGTTTCAGCAGTTGCTTCAAGGGCAAGCTTCAACAAACCAGAAGTTCGCCGAAGTGAACACCCGCTTAGACTCCTCTCTCACTGATGTCTCTACTCAGATTACAACTCTAAACAACAAGATCAAGCAGTTAGAGAAGGGTAAAGCAAGTACAAGTGGTCAAAGCAGTCTACCAGGCAAGTGTGAGCGAAATCCCAAGGAATACGCCAATGCTATCACACTACGAAGTGGGAAAGAACTTCCACCGAGGGTTACACCTAAAGCCAATGAGGAAATTATGGTTCAAGAGGGGGAGGGTAAACCTTCGGCTGATGATGAGATCAACTTCCACAACGTGTGGATAGAGAGGCCAACAAAGGGCAAAGAAGCAGCCGTAGAAAAGCAAGTGGAGAAAGCAACTGAGGAGAAGAATAACTACATACCTCCACCTTATGTTCCTAAGCTTCCTTTTCCTGGCCGCTTCAAGAAACAGCTTATAGAGAAGCACAGGCTCTTGTTTGAGAAGCAACTAAGGGACGTAGAGATCAAGCTACCCCTTGTGGATTGCCTAGCGATGATGCCTAAGTGTGCTAAATTTTTCAAGGACACGCTTGCAAAGAAGAACAAGGAAAGCAAGGAAGTGCTGGTGCTTAGTGGAGAGTGTAGTGCCATTGTACACTAGGAGATAGTCCCCAAGAAGTTGGGAGATCCAGGAAGCTTCACTATACCATGTGCTCTCGGTCCTTTAACATTTCAAAGCTGCCTATGCGATCTTGGAGCTAGTATAAATCTGATGCCCCATTCTATAGCAAAGAAGCTAGGCTTCACACGGTTCAAAGCGTGTAGGATCTCCCTTGTGTTAGCTGACAGAAGCGTGAGACTTCCAATGGGTTTGTTAGAGGATCTTCCAGTGAGGGTAAGCGGTGTGAACGTTCCAACCGACTTCGTTGTGCTTGAAATGGATGAAGAACCTAAGGATCCGCTTATACTTGGGAGGCCATTCCTTGCAACCGCCGGAGCAATCATTGATGTCAAGAATGGGAAGATAGCTCTACACTTGGGCAAGGATATAATGCTGGATTTTGATATCAACGAGGTCCTGAAGAAGCCCACCATAGAAGGGCAAGCTTTCTATATAGAGACGTTGGATGCTTTGGCGGATGAACTGCTAGAAGAGCTTGCACAAGAGGATCACTTGAAGCTGGCATTGGCTAAGGAGCCAGGGGAGTTCGTTTTTCTGAGTACGAAGACTCAGGAGTACGTTAATCTCCTTGACTCTAAGAAAGTTGTGTTAGAAGATGAAAGCATATGCTTAGAAATCGATCAGACAATCGAGAAGATCACTCGATCCAAGACAGCAATCGACAAGAAGATCGAGGAGACTGGTCGATCCAGAGAAGAGAACGACTCAGACGCTCGATCTACTACTCGATCCCAATTAAATCGAGTAAGTGATCGACCTGAGTGAAGTCAATCCAGCAAAACAATCGATGGGAAGATTGAGGAAAGCCAATCGATCAGTTCAGAGAACGAGACGGGGACTCGATCTCCCGCTCGATCCCAAACAAATCGAGTAGGAGAATCGAGTGAAATTGCTCGATCCGGACCAGAACGAGTGCAAGATCGACTGGAAGACTCGATCTTGGAGGGGACAACGGTTCAAGAAAGCAGTCTTTTGGGACTTGTCTCGGGTTCTAAGGAGGCTATTGAGGATGGGAACATCAACAAGACCCACGAGGAGGACTGGAGCGAACTGCTAGCCTCAAAAGTGGACCTTAAGGAGCTCCCAAAAGGGCTAAGGTATGCTTTCTTAGGGCTTAATGATACCTACCCCGTGATTGTGAATGAGAACTTAAGTGATGACGAGTTGCACTCGCTCCTAAATGAGCTGAGAAAGTATAGGAAGGCCATTGGGTACTCTCTAAGTGACATCAAGGGCCTTTCACCAATGCTTTGCACTCATAGGATTCACTTGGATAATGAGAACAACTCTTCTATAGAACACCAAAGGCGTTTGAATTCTAATTTAAAGGAGGTTGTTAAGAAAGAGATTCTTAAGCTGTTAGAGGCTGACGTGATCTATCCCATAAGTGACAGCACATGGGTTTCCCCTGTACACGTGGTGCCTAAGAAGGAAGGGATCACGGTCATTAAGAATGATAAAGATGAGCTTATACCTACTAGGACTATTACAGGACACCGTATGTGTATAGACTATATGAAGCTTAATCTTGCTACTAGGAAAGATCATTTTGCTTTACCTTTTATTGATCAAATGCTTGAGAGGCTTGCTAATCATCCTTACTATTGCTTTCTTGATGGATATAATGGTTTCTTTCAAATACCAATCCATCCAAACGATCAAGAGAAGATGACCTTTACATGCCCTTATGGCACCTTCGCGTATCGAAGGATGCCATTCGGGTTGTGTAACACACCGGCTACATTTCAGCGGTGTATGATGTCGATCTTCTCTGATCTAATAGAAGAGATGGTAGAAGTGTTTATGGATGACTTCTCTGTATATGGTGCGTCTTTTTCTGCGTGATTGTTGAATCTTTGCAAGGTACTAAAGCGTTGTGAAGAGACGAATCTTGTGCTTAACTGGGAGAAGTGTCACTTCATGGTGAAGGAAGGGATCGTGCTTGGCCACAAAATATCAGAGAAGGGCATAGAGGTTGATAAAGCCAAGGTTGAGGTCATGATGAATCTTGAGCCGCCGGTTAATGTCAAGGGAGTAAGGAGTTTCCTAGGCCATGCTGGCTTCTACAGGCGCTTCATCAAAGATTTTTCCAAGATTGCACGCCCTCTCACAAGGCTGTTGTGCAAGGAAGCTGACTCTGTATTTGATGAGGATTGTCTTCGTGCTTTCGTGACCATCAAGGAAGCTCTTGTATCCGCGCCAGTGGTGCAAGCACCGGACTGGACTCTACCGTTCGAGATCATGTGTAACGCGAGTGACTACGCCATAGGATCCATTCTTGGTCAAAGGAAAGACAAAAGGCTGCACGTCATCTACTATGCCATCCGGTAGATGACACTCAAGTCAAGTACGCTACGACTGAGAAGGAGTTGCTGGCAGTTGTATTCGCCTTTGAGAAGTTCAGGTCATACCTCGTAGGCTCTAAGGTGGTTGTCTATACAGATCACGCAGCTCTGAGGTACATCTATTCCAAGAAAGACACTAAACCGAGACTCTTGAGATGGATCCTTTTGCTCCAAGAATTCGACATGGAAATTAAGGACAAGAAAAGGATAGAGAACGGCGTGGCAGATCACCTCTCTAGGATGAGAGTCAATGAGTCTCTACCCTTAGACGATTCGCTTCCAGAAGAACAACTCATGATGATCACTACGGCTGTTTGTGGAAGGCTAGAAGGGCAGTTTGAAGAGGTTCTGAGTTTCAAAGAAGAGGATCTTCCTTGGTACGCTGACATTGTAAACTTTTGGCATGTGGACAGGAGCCAACTCACCTTGATCATTACCACAAGAAGAAGTTTATGAGAGATGTTGCCTACTACTTTTGGGACGAGCCCTACTTATACAAAAGAGGGGTTGATAGACTGTACAGAAGATGTGTCTCAAGGGATAAAGCTCGAGACATTCTACTTCACTGCCATGGATCTTCTTACGGTGCCATGGATCTTCTTACGGAGGACACTTTGCTTCTTTCAAAACCGCTACAAAGGTGTTGCAAGCCGGCTTTTGGTGGCCATCTATCTTCAAGGATGCTCACGAGTTTGTTAAGAGTTGTGAAGCGTGTCAGAGGGCAGTAAACATCACCAAGAGAAACGAGATGCCTCAGGTTCCTATCTTTGAAGTTGATGTCTTTGACGCATGGGGGATAGATTTTATGGGTCCATTCCCATCTTCTTATGGAAACAAGTACATCTTGGTGGCGGTTGATTATGTATCTAAATGGGTTGAGGCCATCGCTTCCCCTACAAACGACTCTAAGGTGGTGATCAAGCTCTTTAAAACCATCATATTCCCAAGATTCGGAGTCCCTAAGGTTGTGATCAGTGACGGTGGCAGCCATTTCATCAACAAGGTATTCGAGAACCTCTTAAGGAAATATGGTGTGAAGCACAAGGTAGCTACACCCTATCATCCTCAAACGAGTGGACAAGTAGAGGTCTCTAACTGGCAGATCAAGGCAATACTCGAGAGGACAGTAGGAACTGCTCGGAAGGATTAGGCGGCTAAGCTAGACGATGCTTTGTGGGCTTACCGGACCGCTTTCAAAACCCCCATTGGTACTACTCCTTTCACTCTTCTCTACGGCAAGGGATGTCACCTCCATGTTGAGCTGGAACATAGAGCATTGTGGGCTGTGAAGCAGTTAAACTATGATCTCAAGACCGCTCAGGAGAAACGCTTGATCCAGCTACATGAGCTTGATGAACTAAGGCTGGACGACTATGAAAGCGCTAAGATCTACAAGGAGCGTACTAAGGCTGCTCATGAGAAGAAGTTGGTTCATAAAGAGCTTAAGAAAGGCAGTCTGGTGCTACCCTATGACTCGAGGTTGAAGCTGTTCCCGGGCAAGCTCAAATCTAGGTGGAGAAAGCCATATGAAATCAAGGAGGAATTGCCCTATGGAGCGGTCACATTGGTCAGCAAGAGTGGGAATGCATTCACAGTGAACAGACACAGAGTTAAGCCATACATGGCGAGTGCATTTGACAAGGAGAGCACCTCAATGATTCTCCACGACCCTCCGTCTGCCTAAACCAAGTAAAGTCTAGCTAAAGACGTTAAAGAAAGTGCACTTGGGATGCATTCCCATATCTATCTTGTATATATTTTTGATTTATTTCTCTTTCAGTTTTATGTTTTTATCTTTTGAGTGTGTAGGAACAGGTATGAGGGATTGCAGGCCATGATCATCCAAAAGGAGTAAGAATGGGCGAATAGAGGCTAGAGATCGAGTGCTAGATCGACTCATCCTGGCTCGATCTTTGCTAGATCGAGCTAGTGAATCGAGAGGAGTTAGTCGATCTAGACGAGATCGAGTAGACAGATCGTGTGACACAGTCGATCACGAGAGGTTGAACGTCCTATACGTATAGCTTGAAAAGCAAACGAGAGGTGAATCGACTGAATCACTCGATTCTCAAGTCTAGATCGAGTAGTCTACTCGATCCAAGCCTAAATCGACTCCTGAATCGAGAACGTGGCTCGATCACAAGGACTTGGCCGTTGTGCCGAAATATCAAGGAACGAGAGGTGTTATCGATCCAAGACTCGATTCAATTCGAATCGAGTCCCAAATCGAGCACTCCTCTCGATCCAAGCCATTATGGGCATGAGATCGAGTCCTAGATCGACCAAATGGACTCGATCTCGTGCCGAGGTAACAATTCCTTTTCCCTCCTTTCTCCCTCCGGTTTTTAAATTTAAAAGTGGTCAAGGCAAGCATCTTTGACCATGAAAGATGTGCCTTGACCACATCTTTTGTCAGAAACCACTTCTTTTACCCATAGTTTTGTAAAATTGTTAGCCTTTATATTTTCAACATCTCTCACACTCTCCCATTTCTGTTTTCGCGAGTTCTTAAGCAAAAGAGAGTGTGAATTTTTATTTTCTAAAGGCTAACATCAATCTCTTTCAATCTTTGTAAATGTATTTTCGAATCTTCAAGAAAAATTTTAAGAAAATTTCCTTTTAATTCGCTTTGATTGTTTTAGATGCTAGGGCGGTTTATATTTTTTAAAACTAGCTTGTTTTTGGAATAATTCTAGATTTAACTATAACTCTAGATTTGATTCTCTGTTATCTTGCTAGGATTTTTATAAATTTCCCAAAATTCTAGGGTATTAGTTATAAGTTTTTCTTCTTGCTAGTCTCTTTCCCGATTTTTCGCTGCCTTGCTCATTCTCTTACTTGAGAATCTTGTTTCAGGCACCATGGCTCGCAAAAGAATGAGAGAAGAGACAGCACAAGAGGGATAAGGACAAGAAGTGGTTGTTCAAGAGAGGGTCAGATGGTCTAAAGAGGAGAAACGAGACAAGCAGCAGATTCAAAGAATGAAGTTCGAGCCAACAAAGTTTGCGGACAGAGGATTGCTGTCTAAGATGGGGATATTGGGGGATTTTGATGAACTCCTCCAGAAGATAGGGCTCAGGTGTTTGTCACAGATGGATTGCCTAACCTTTCCGGAAGTGACAATCGACTTCCTTGCCACTTTGGAGTTTGCGTACGAGAACCCTAGTAGCATCCCAACTCCATCTCAAGGCCGCCTTTCTTTCAAGATCAAACGTCAAGCTTTCAGCCTCTCAATCCCCGAGCTTTGTCAAGCTTATGGCCTCGATGCTGCTGCCACGAAGGTTGAATTTCCCTCCTTCACTTAAGCCAACGATGACTACAAGGCGAATACCGCGAAGATCAAGAGGGTGAGGAGTCCGGTGCTGCGTTACATGTTGAAGCTGATGGCCAACACCTTCAGCGCACGGTCAGTAGCCCCCACGGTCACCAAGACGGAGCTTTTCTTATTGTTCCAGGGCATTAAGCATCTCGTGTGTGACCCGGACGAGAATGATGAGCCGTTGGAAGACCAGCTAGGAGATGACGTGAACTACGGATGCATCCTGGCTGCTTCATTGGTGAAATACAAGGCGTATGCCTTGCGATGCAAGGCAAGCTAGTCACTTATTGGAGGCTTCCTCACGCATTTGTTCGTGCAAGCTGCTGTTCGACTTCAGAACTTCACTCCCGTTCTGGATAGAGCTTTCATGGACGAGACATACCTAAGGAACACGGACAACTTGGGACGCACGCCAGCTAAGGGTTTCTTTGAGTACTTATTCATTGATGAGGAGAATGAGAAGAGGGTGTGCATCCTGCCAAACAAAGTCGAAACCGAGCTATTGGGAGTTGGGAACATCGAGTTTCTCCCAAGCGTAGAGAAGTGTATGGCTCCTCTAAGAGTCACAGCCGCCATTCGCCAAGCTACTCGGCCAAGATCAGAGTCTCCTGCCACGAATGATGAGATGCCCGAAGCCTTTGTCCTCCCCAAGATCGATTTTGAGCCGCGGACTAAGACAGAAAAGTTCTTTGCTTCTGTTGTGGAGATGCAAAGGAAGATCAACAAATGGCAAAGCAAGGTCATCAAGAAGCTTGCCAAGAAAGTCAAGGCGCTTCAAGGAGCTTCGCCAAAGCAGGCTGCATGTGAGGAGGTTCAACAGCCCGAGAAGAGGAGGCTTTCAACCGGTAGAGTTATCATCCGTGAGACTCAAGGAAGCAACATCCAGCCGGCGCGTCTTTCCCTCCAAGAGCCAGCCTCCAAAGGCAAAGCCATAGTATCTAGCTCGATCGAGAGCCAGATCGAGACCACGACCCGATCATCCAAAGATCGACTCAAAGATCAAGCAAAAGCAGACAATCCAAGTAGATGATCGAGCCAGAGATCGAGTGATCCAAGTCGATCTCTAGGACCTTATCTGGCCAGCTCATTTTTGGAGTGTAGTGAGGGGACCATTAGGGCTGTTTAGCTATTTTGGGCAAAGGACGGCTATCACTTTCATTATCTCGAATTTGTCTTATCTTTTTCAGCTTTCTTAGGCGATTTTTCCGCCATTGTTATGTTCTTGAAGTTTTTCATGTTTTGAACCTTGAATCTTTTCAATATTATGTTTTTTTCTTTAATCGCTTGCTTGTTTATGTTTAACTTTCTTTCCATTGCATTTCAATCGGTTTAAAGTATGAGTTGCAAGTAGTAACTCTTTGGGTTTAAGGTTGGGGCGATTTGAGGGTCTAAAGGTTTAAACTTTTGGGAGTTTTTCTTGTTTTTAACTCATTCTCTTCTAGGATTTGGGGTCTTAAAGCTTAGAGAGTCTTGGAAAAGATCTCTATGATTCCATGGCTTTCTTACCTTGACCGGATTCAGAGATCCTTGAAAGCCAAATCCTAGAGACTAATCTATCCTCTCCCAAACGCCATGGTTGAAGAGGGGGTTAGTTAAACCATTATTTGAGGTCTTTGCTTAGTGTTATTCGATCCTATTTCCACTACACGCCATAGGTTTGGAGAAAGGATTGGGGAAAGGGGTTATACCATATGCCATGGATAACCCTCCTTTAGATCCTCAAGGTTTAGAGATAGCTCTTCTAAAGAGTAGATTTATGTTTTCAACCCCAAAAGTTTGAATCTTGAACCTCTTGAATATGACCCTCAACCTTAGCTCCTCTTTTTAGCATTTTAAAACCTCTGTTTATCATTCTCTTGTCATAAAGCTTGCTTCTTGATCATTTAAAGTCATTCATCTAAGTTGTTAGAAATGTCCTGTTTCAGTAATTAGTAGATTTGCATTTTAGGGTCTCTGTTTTCTTCTAGTAGTTTTTGACCCTCTTCCTGGGATTTTAAAATAGTTTTCATAATCATCTGGTCGTTGCATTTAGTTTTTATCGATTTTACCATCTATTTACCGATTCTGCTTAGATTTTCTTAATTCTTGCATTCCTAGTGTTCTTTCTTCACCCAAGCTGGATTGATCTCCTTTACTGCTATACTACATTGTTAACAGTGGTTTAGGGTTTGATATTTAGACTCAAAAAATTATGTTATCAATGTGGCCCTCGTTCTTCTTTCTTGAAATGACCTGAGTGTCTCGATCTTCTGGTCGGTCTCGTCTAGATCGACCTTCCTAGCTCGATCTTCACCTCGATCTCGGTTCCTTCGCTACATGGCTGAGTGCTTCCAAGTATGCATAGGCTCCCTTTTGATCCTTAGCATATCCACACACCCTCCATAGCTCCAGTGTATCCAAAACAACCTGAATATGATGCAAGAATGCAAGAAATATACAAAATGCTAATGCAAAGTGTTCTAAGACCTAAAATATGATAAATAGTGCAAACTAGCCTATTATGAAAGATGTATGCATGAAAACTACTCTAAATGTATGCAAAATATATGAGTATATCAACAGGTAGCTTCGGAACTTCTCAAATGCGGACACAACTGCTAGCAGCTCCTTCTCTGTTGTAGCATACCGAGTCTGAGTGTCATCCAGAGTGCGACTTGTGTAGTATATAACATGTAGTTTCTTGTCCACTCTCTAACCAAGCACAGCTCCAAGTGCATAATCACTAGCATTGCACATTATCTCAAATGGCAAACTCTTGCTAGGTTCTTGAACAATAAGAGCAGTCACATACGCCTCTTTGATGGTCAGAAAAGCTTGCATGCAGTCATCAACAAAGACAAACTCTGTCTCCTTACACAACACTCTAGTGAGGGGCCTTGTTATCTTGGAGAAATCCTTGATGAACCTTCTATAGAAGCATGCGTGTCCCAAGAAACTTCTGATCCCTTTCACTGATGTTGGTGGAGCCAGATGCATTGTTACTTCTATATTGGCCTTATCCACCTCTGTTTATTTCTCAGAGATCTTGTGCCCCAAAACAATTCCCTCATTGACCATGAAATTACATTTTTCCCAGTTCAGCACCAGCCCTGCATCTTCACATCTCTTTAAGACCTGACAAAGATTAGACAAGCAGACGCCAACGGAAGATCCATAGACAATGAAGTCATCCATAAATACTTCCACCATTTCTTCAAGCAATTCAGAGAATAAATAGGTAACACATCTTTGAAAAGTTGATGGGGCATTACACAGTCCAAATGGCATTCTTCTATTAGGAAAAGTGCCATAAGGACATGTGAAAGTGGTCTTTTCCTGATCGTTAGGGTGAATTGGGATTTGGAAAAGAACTTGCAACAAGTGTTGCAGAAGAATTTGAGCTCAGAGAAATTCGTTGGACTTGAAGTGTATGAAGATGATGAAATTCCTGCTGAAAAACAACGAGTGACGATCGTCACCCAGGAGGGGTGTCGCTCATCACCTACTTTGCAAGCCTCCAATACGACTTCATACTTTTCGAGTGACGCTCGTCACCCACAGAGATTCACAGCTGCTTCGCCTGAGACCTCAAACAATGCTAAGGAAACATTGTATAAGCCTAAGGTACCCTATCCTAAGCATCCTAAGAAGTCTAAACAGGACCTTGAAGATGTCAGATGCAAGGCTATCATGGATAAGCTGGCCATTGAGATTCCATTATTTGATGCTGTGAGGATTACTCCTGTCATAACTAGGTATATGAGAGGATGGTGACCAACAACTTGAGTTTAGAGGCTGGAGCAATGATGATCAACAAACAGGTCAGTGCAGTGATTCATAACAGAGTACCATATATGCTTTCAGACCCAGGAAGCTTTGTTTTAGACTGCACAATATTTTCTAACAGATTTGAGAGGTCATTATGTGATCTTGGTTCTAGTGTGAACCTGATGCCTCATTCTGTTGCAAGAGCTGAGGGATGACCAATTTTAAGGCTATCAGGATATCTCTTGTCCTAGCTGATAGATCAGTCAGAGTTCCTGAAGGTCTGATAGAGGATGTTCTTATCAAAGTAGGAGACTGCATGATTCCTACTAATTTTGTGGTTCATGAGTATGGAGAAGAACTCAAAGACCCTTTGATTCTTGGTAGACCCTTCCAGGATACTGCAGGAGCCATTATAGATGTCACAAAGGGGAGAATAGAGCTGAATGTTGGTGATTTGGTGATGCAGTTCGAAATGGACAAGCTGATGAAGAGGCCAACCATAGATGGATAAACATTCTATGTGGATGTTCTTACCAACTTTGTTCACCAGATCTTTGAAGAGATGAGATCAGATGACCCATTGGAGAGGGAGTTGACCACTTCAACAGCAGATTATGAGCATCTGGATGCAGCTGCTACTGGCTACAGAAATATGATGGATGCTACTACACATGTGATGCAACTGGTTGCACAGGATGAGCTTGTCACTTCATCTGCAAAAGCTGTTGCAATGGGTGATTGGAGTGCAGAAAAATCACCAAAGGTTAAGCTTAAACAGCTCCTTGCAGGGCTAAGGTACGCCTTCCTTGGAGAAAACTCCACTTATCCTGTTATAGTTAATGCTTCATTGAACAATGTAGAGCTCATTCTTTTGCTAAGTAAGCTGCAAAGATTTCGCAAAGCTCTTGACTATTATCTTGATGATATTTCAGAGATTTCTCTAGACTTGTGCATGCATATGATACATTTGGAGGATGAATTAAAATCATCAGTGGAGCACTAGAGGAGACTGAATCCAAACCTGCAGGATTTGGTCAAGAAGGAGATCATGAAGCTGCTGTAAGCTGGGATCATCTATCCCATATCAGACAGTGCTTGGGTGAGTCCAGTACAGGTGGTACCTAAGAAAGGAGGAGTTACAGTGGTGAAGAATGACAAGGATGAGCTGATTCCAACCAGAACAGTGACAAGACACAGATGTGAATCGATTACAGGAAGCTGAATGCAGCCACAAGGAAAGATCACTTCCCTCTACCTTTCATAGATCAGATGCTTGAGAGGCTGGCATAACCCAAGTATTAATGCTTCCTTGATGGCTATTCAAGCTTCTTTCAGATCCCCATCCATCCAGATGATCAGGAGAAGACCACATTTACCTATCCTTATGGCACCTTTGCATATCGCAGAATGCCTTTTGGACTGTGTAATGCTCCTGCAACCTTCCAAAGATGCATGATGTTGATTTTCATTGACATGATTGAGAGGTTTATAGAGGTTTTCATGGATAACTTCTCAGTTTATGGGTCTTCATTTAAGAGCTGTATTAATAACTTGTGTGCAGTCCTGCAGAGATGTGAAGAGAAGCACTTGGTGCTGAATTGACAGAAGTGTCATTTTATGGTACAAGATGGCATTGTTCTTGGTCACATAGTCTCTGGAGATGGCATAAAAGTGGATAGGACGAAAATTGAAGTGATGATAAGTTTGCGAGCGCCAAATTCAGTCAAAACAGTGATGAGTTTTCTGGGTTAAGCTAGTTTCGCCAGTACATTGCTGGCTCCAGTACTTTGTTAGCTCAGAGGTCGTGGTCCATACTGATCATTCAGCATTGAAATATCTGATGTAGAAGAAAGATGCAAAGCCAAGGTTGTTGAGATGGATTCTGCTTCTTCAAGAGTTTGATATTGAGGTCAAGGACAAGAATGGAGTTGAGAATGGAGTTGCTGATCATCTCTCTAGGATCAGGATTGAAGATGACGTGCCAATCAATGATTTCTGGCCTGAGGAGAATGTGTATCTGATTGAGACTCTACTGCAATGTTCTCGCAACTACAGGGCAGGGACGAGCAACACCAGGGGGGTGACGCTCGTCACCAACGAAGGAGACTCACGAGCAAGGTTGGTCACGAAGCCCGTGACCCTTGTGACCCAGCTTGGTGACGCTCGTCACCATTCTCAGACTCTGGCTACGAATTGTGCAAGCATGGGAACAGCTTTTTCAGAGCATGTGTATGCCATTACTGATCCCCAGAGACCCTGATATGCTGATATTCCCAATTATCTTGCTGCAGAGGATGAACCACATGATTTCAAGGGATATGCAAATAAGAAGTTCTTGAGAGATCTTAGTAGATTTTACTGGGATGAGCCATATCTTTACAAACATTAGGCTGATGGGATTTATAGGAGATGTTTGGCAGAAGCAGAGGTTCCAGACGTCCTATTTCATTGTCATGGCTTAGAGTATGCTGGACACTTTGCCACATTCAAAACAGTCTCCAAAGTTCTTCAAGCTAGTTTCTAGTGGCCTACTATGTTTCAGGATGCACAAGCTTTCATTACATGCTGTGATACATGTCAGAGGAGAGGGAAGATTAGCAGAAGACATGCGATGCCATAAAACTTCATTCTTGAAGTTGAAGTCTTTGATTGTTGGGGCATTGAATTTATGGGCCTTTTTCCCTCATCTTATGGGAACAGATGCATTATGGTTTCTGTTGATTATGTATCTAAGTGGGTAGAGGCATTGGATACTCCTACCAATGATGCTGTAGTGGTTTTGAAGCTGTTTAAGACCATTATTTTTCCCATATTTGGTGTCCCGGGAATTTGTTATCAGTGATGGTAGTTCTCACTTTGTTAACAAGGTCTTTGACAAGCTGCTGAAGAAGTATGGTGTACAGCACAGAGTAGCAACGCCTTATCATCCCCAGACCATTGGACAAATTGAGGTTTACAACATACAGATCAAGCAGATTCTAGAGAAGACAGTTGGAAAGACAAGGAAGGACTTGTTAGCGAAACTGGATGATGCATTTTGGGCTTATAGGACAGCCTACAAAACACCTCTTGGGACTACACCAATCCATCTTATCTGTGGCAAGGCATGCCATATACTAGTGGAGCTAGAGTACAAAGCAGAATGGGCTATCAAGAAGCTGAACTTTGATCTGAATCTTGCTGCAGAGAGGCGCTTGATTCATCTCAATAAACTGGATGAAATCAGATATTTGGCCTATGAAAACTCCAAGTAATACAAGGAGAGGACGAAGGCAAATCATGATAAGAAGATCATCTCCAGATAATTTGAGCCGAATGACCAGGTACTCCTTTACAACTCTCGTTTACAGCTTTTTCCTGGTAAATTGCGTTCTCGTTGGTTAGGTCCCTTCACTGTCAAGAGGGCTAGACCACATGGCGCCATTGTCCTGATTAACTATTAACTCCAAAAGAGAGGAGTTCGCTGTCAATGGACAAGGGGTGAAGAATTATTGGGCGAAAGCCGAGGTTCCAGCAGGACACATTGTGTATCTGGATGATGCACCAACAATCTAAAAAGCAATCACAGTCAAGCTAATGACGTTAAACAAGCACTTAGTGGGAGGCAACCCACTGGTAAGTTAGATTTTTCTGTACTTAGTTTTAATTTTTCGTGTGTAAATTAGTTAGCAATTTTATTCAGAAAAAAAAGAAGCAGAACGAACTACGGATGACGCTCGTCACCCGCCCGAGACTCAGGTACGCGTCCCTTCTCCTTTCTTCTGCCTCGTGCATAACTGAAAAAAAAAAACAGAACACCCGAACACTTCAACAATTTTCATCAATTCATAACCTCTGATTTCTTGGACCAAATTGAGTGATTCAAAAGCCTAATCTGTGCGGATTTTAGTGCTCTTTCATAATCTCAACTCAGTTTTCAAGATCTGCAAGGTATGTGTTCGGAATCCAAAATTTCAGTCTGCCATAGGTTTGGTAAAATTCAATTTTCGGCTTGATTACCTTGATTAAACTGTTGAATCATCGTTAGTTATGTTGTATTAGATGAATGCTATGATCCATATGTGCTTTTATTGGTTGATTTGCAAGCTTTTAAAATTTTCGAGTTCATGATGAGATTTGCAAAAATCTGGAAATTTTAGGTGATTTTGGTTGAACTGGTGCTTAAATTGTGTTCCTGGTAGTGCTGTTATTGATCGCCGTCAGTTATTTCACCATGATTCATTGATTTTTTGAAATTTTGAAAATTGGCTAATTTTGGTGATTTTCGGTTTATTTTTCATTTGAATTTTCAGATGCCTCGACATGAGAGGAGACAGCGACCAGCATCGTCTTCAAGCACTGCATCAGGATCAGCACATTCAGACAGCAGTATACCAGTTTGTAGGCCTCCATGCCCAAAGCGAGAAGATCGGAAAATCGCTTCTGGAGTTGCTTGGGCAGGGACTCCGAAGCAAAAGGTGGCGCAGGATACCTGTTTATACCGAGATATTCAGGAGGAGTGGGATGAGTATGACACGCTATTCTACAATGCGTGGCAATAGGTGAAGATCATTCCCACCAGATTTGTGGACACTACAGTGCTGCGGAAGATGGGTATTCTGGATGGATTTTTGCAGATTCTCGAGAGGTTCGGATGGGCGCTATGGCTTTTCAGCAGTATGATCTGTACCCTGACCTGGTTCGACAATTCCTCTTTACCATTCGTGTGTACTACCCGAACGAGATGGCCAAGCGAGCGCAAGAAGGCACGCTGACTTTTCTGATCCGCGGGATTCGCTACAGGATTAGTCTGCTTGAGCCTTACGAGTACGCAGACAGACGTTTGACATCCTGTTATCTTACGAGTACGCCGAGCAAGATGCGTGTCAGTGAGCTTATCCTGCTTTACTACGGCATTGCCAAGATGCTGGATGATGAGATCCCGATAGACAACATTGTCCACGCAAACTTTGGCGCTATTTTCGCTGAGCACTTAGTCTCTCTGAAGACCAAGCCATTCACCAGGCCGGGCGAGAAGAGTGAGAGTGTGGGCAGTCTTCCTACACACATCTTCCAGCATTTCCAGATTGATACATAACCTTGCAGCATTCTAACCAACAGATCCCTTATGGATGACACGCATCTGCACAATGCTACTTGGTGCAAGCAGCGATTGGTTTGGACATTCACTACTACTACTGGAGAGTATGTTGGCATACAGCTGCTTAGCCCACAGTACACCACGATCTAGGGAGATAGACGCCTTCTTCCACAGCGTCCTCGAGGAGCCACTGCTGACACTTCCTCCTCTGTTGCTGCTGCTCAAGCTGGATCATCCAGGCGTCAGGCTCCATCCACAACCACACCCACTGCTTTCAGGCGCCCTCCGCAACCTCAGACACCTGTGGACATGACTGCCTTTCAGGAGTACGTCATTGACAGCTTTGAGGGATTATGGGATGCTGTAGCTACACTCAGCAACTGTGGTTGTGTCTGCCCATACTACACTACTGAGCATTGCGAGGATGAGGTCTAGATCCTCCATTATCCGTTAACTTGTTTCTGTTTTACTTTTCTTTTATTTTCACTTGAGTCATTTTTCTGTTTTTCTTTGAGTCAGTTGTCAGTTGCTGTGATGTTCTTTTGTGAACTTGTTTGAAATAGGTTTTATGCTATGTTTGGATGCTATTAAATGTGTGTTTGAGTGCTCTAACAGTCTAAATTTACAGTACACATGATAACATAACGTTTAGCACATCTAACTTGTTGATGCTGGAGTTTCAGACGCGGTGACGCTCGTCACCCGTCCCTTCGCGAGGTACCACTTTTCTAACTTGCTTCTTTTTGACCAACTCTTGGCTTAATAACGCTGGGGACAGTGTTGTTTAAGTCTGGGGGAGGTGGTTACTGATGTTGTGTACATTGTGTTTGATTTTTAGAGTCTTAATGTTGAGTCAAAAACCTGTTTTAGAGAGTCAAAATTTTGAAACTGTCAGTTTTTCTTGGAACTAACCATAGAACGTTGATGCTTATAAGAACCATAGCCTCAGTAGTTGATTACAAGTCTTACTAAGTTGAAAGTCATAGGTAGATTAGTCTAGCAATGAAGGTTTAGGTTCTTAGAAAATCTGTAAAATTTGTTGTTAGCTCCACCTTAATGAACTTTAAACTTCTTATCTTGGGGCTTGATTCTAATTTATCTTGATTCTCTCTTTCAGCACTGACATAAAGGTTTCAATACAGTCTCTCTTAGACCTTCCCTGATACAGCTTTTAAGAGTTTGAGTCAAAGAATGGTGCACTCATGACCCTCTCTCCTTACAAGGAACAACAGTAATGAACACACACAAGAACCTGTCTCCTCACAAGGAACACAAGTATTGAGTAGCACATTATCTTAGACTGTAAAAAGTAAGAAAAGGGATGAAAAAATGAAAAAAAAATCAGAAAGGAAAGATCAAGGGAAGAGAAAATAATTGAGCTGTGTTGCGATTGCTTTGTTCATACTTAGATAAATAACATGAGTTTGCAGTAGAGATTTCAGATTTCTTGAAGGGATTTGGACTGGACTTGAGAGATTTTCTAAGCTTGTGATGATAAGACTGAAATTTGATCTTGTGTTAGCTCTGTGGTATGTGGATTCGAAAGTGTTGATAAATGTGGTGTTCCTGATGTTTAGCTGACTGTTTCTGTTTTCAAACCTCAACTCTGTTCTATGTCTGATGTTTGCTTGTGGGCAGGCAAAATCTAAGTCTGGGGGAGTTGATATATTATGGTTTTTATGGCTTTTTTACTTAGTCTTTTTGGTCTTTTCAGAGTCCTAGTAGAGTCTTAGCAGGTTATAGCATGTTTGGAGCACAATTGGAGATTATGGAGCTTTTTTGGAGCATAAAAGATACAACCACGAAGTGTACAACTTAGAAGGCGAATGATGGCTTGGGTGACGCTCGTCACCACTCAAGGGTGACGCTCGTCACCCGTAGATGGGAAGGATCGTGGCTTGTTTTAAAAAGATGGAGGATGATTTACATTTTTGCCCTAGAAGTTCCAGTATTTACAAAAGTGTTCCAGCTCGTGTTTTAGCTTGTATATATTAGGTTTTCAGCCATTATTGGCTTTTATCTCAGATTTTGGAATTCAGAGAGCTTGAGAGAGAGTTTTATTTAGAGCTTTTGGGGAGACAGATCTTGTACTCTGTAGGAGAGGATTTTGAATCCCTCTATCTTTTATTCGATTCTTTTAGTGCAATTTTATTGAGCTATGCATTGTGATTCCATGATCATGTTCGAGTAATCTGCTATTTACGTTAGGGCTTTTGAAGGGTTGATAATGAGTTTGTAGAAATTGCTATCTGTTAGGAATATATGTCGGTTCTTCATTTGTGCTTGTTTTAATACCAATTTTCTTAGACACATCATCTGGAAATTCGAAACCTAGGTTGTTTAATAGATGTGAGAGCATTATTGATAACCTGATCTAGTATTAGATGAGCAAAACGAATTAGTGCAAAGAGATTTGGCTTAGGAGTTTTGTGAACAATTGAACTTCATCATTACTGCATGTTTAGGTTGTTAGGTTTTGCAAAGAGATTTGAATCTCTGTGGTTTAGACATAGTTAACTTCTGCAAGGAGAATTGATTAGTTATATATTTGCGATTCATGTTCAAGACGGTTCTTATTCATTCCTGATTTCATGCATTCTACATTCTCGGATTCAACCTGTGAATTGTCCTGACTTAGCGCTTTTAGTTTCCTGAGTCTTAGATCAATCAAATTTCGCTTGGTTTCATTGTTTTTGCTATCGTGCATTACATTTATTATCTACTGCTTAGCCTAGTCTAAATTTATAATTGTTAGTGTAGTTTACTTACTCCCTTGGAATTCGATAACCCCTTATACTACAACTGCTTTGCTGTGCACTTGCATAGTTTTTATTTGGATGAAACTTGAGCCCTATCATTGACAGTTAAAGAAGTCTACTGGTGTATACTGATAATGAAGTTTACTCTGTAATTACATTCAAAATTTTAATTATAAAACAGAGACAACTAACATCTATTTAAAATAAAATTTCATGAAAATGATTCAATTTATAAGTTTTATAAGTATAAGGTTCAAAAGAGTTAGGAAATCAGGTTCAAATGGGTTAGAGTTTGAGGTTTAAAGTTTAGAGTATAAAAATGTAATTGTTACGGTAAACACAAATTTTATATGAATCATAGTTTGGTTAATGATTTAAGATCCATATCTTTGTTATTTTAACAATAAATTGTGAATATGGTAACAATATTAATGTTTGATATAAATTTTAATAAAAAATATTCGATTTAGGGTTTAGGCTTAAAAAGACTTGGGGTGACGAGCTATTTACCCCTCATAGCTATCATTTAACATCAAATGTACATAGGCTTTAACCCTCATTCTAATTCTACCTCAAGATAAAGTTCCAAACCTAATTCCACACCATTTTTAAATTGAAAACTAATTTCCCCATATAACAAATCTTCAAAACTGAATTACACACTTATACAGATCAATGTCGGTTTAGTGTTTCTGAATCATTCTAAACCATATTTAGGCCAACCAAACATAAATTTAGACTGGTAATAGCCCAATTACAAAGTGGATAAACCTATTGACCAGATCTGAAACACAAATCAAAATTAAAATTCCCAAGCTTAAAAACCATCAAAGAATATATTCATGACCAAAGCTTCCTTTTACTAGCAACAATGGCGTTAGCTCTGTCTCCTTCTATATTCACTTCTCTCCTAAATTCCTCCGATCAGTCTTCTCATCCATCTCCATCTCTTCACTTTCTTCTTCCTCCATCAGCATGCCTTCCCTTTTCTCTCCACTTATCGGCGCTGAATAGAACTCTGTTCTACTTTGAGGCACTGAAAGTCTTATCGAGATCCTGAATAGAATCCAAAATTTTTGATTTGATTCAATGTTTTCTCTTCCGGGTTTTTGTTTTTCTTTAACGTTTGATCGCCGATACAAATTTGTTTTACTGGTTTTCTTTATTACCAAATTCTTCTACAAGTATACAAATTTATAAGTGTATAATTTGGAAAAAATAAAAAATAAAACGGTTTAGTGTCAAATGCTTCAGAGATTGTATATCTCCGTTTCCAGAACGCAATTCGCAAAGAAGAGAGAGTAATCATTCAAGGACATTATCGGAAAGGATTGAGAGCAAGAGGAGGAGATATATCGCAGATAGTGTTGGATGTAGTGTGAATCGAGGACGCATAAGCTGGAGTTTTGCTGGAGCTTGAGGTCTGCCTAGAGAATAGATTTTTCTTTTGGAAGGTAGAACCCTATCCACAAAGAAGATGAAGGAGATGATACTGAGATAGAGGAAACTAAGATGGTTACATGACCGCTCTGAGTAAATATGAATTTCTCGAAGAGATTTAAATAACAAAAATTGATTTTTATTCATCTGGAATAAAGGTTAACTTCGGCAATCAGATTTACAATCGGTTTGGTATCGGTTGACCCTGGTTAATGATTGGTTCGAAAAGAGTAACCGAGTCATTGGGAAATCAGTTACAAATTTGAAAATGGTGTGAAATTAGGTTTGAAACTTTATTTTGAGGTTGAATTGGAACGAAGGTTAAAGTCTATGTAGATTTGGTGCTATATGATAGTTATTATGACGAAATAGCTCTTCAAGTGACGAGCTATTTACCCTTCGTAACTATCATATAGCATCAAATCTACACAGACTTTAACCCTCATTCCAATTCCACCTCATGATAAAGTTCCAAACCTAATTTCACACCATTTTTAAATTGAAAACTATTTCCCCATATAACAAATCTTCAAAACTGAATTACACACTTATACAGATCAATGAGGGTTTACTGTTTTTAAATAATTCTAAACCATATTTTGGCAAACCAAACCTAAAATTAAACGTGTAATAGCCCAATTACAATGTGGATAAACCTATTGACAAGATCTGAAGCACAAATCAAAATTAAAATTCCCAAGCTTAAAAACCAACAAAGAATTTTTATGACCAAAGCTTCCTTTTACTAACAACAGTGGTGTTAGCTCTGTCTCCTTCTATATTCACTTCTCTCCTAAATTCCTCCGATCAGTTTTCTCATCCAACTCCATCTCTTCATTTTCTTCTTTCTCCATCAGCATGCCCTGCCTTTTCTCTCCACTTATCGGCTCTGAATAGAACTCTGATTTACTTTGAAGCACTGAAAGTCTTGTCGAGATACTGAATAGAATCCAAAATTTTTGATTTGATTCAATGTTTTCTCTTATGGGTTTTTGTTTTTCTTTAACCTTTTTATCATCGATACAAATTTGTTGATTCTGGTTATCTTCATTACCAAATTCTTCTCTCCTTGGTTTTTCGTTTCAATCTGAATTAAGATCCGTTTCACAATTACAGTAAAAAATATTGTTTTCGTTTCCAAGTTGTCGTTCTTACCAACCAGAAGAAAATATAATTCGTTTATTTGAATGTTTGTTTGTCTTTGTAGCCTGCAATACAAAATAGGATTTTTTTGTCTACAAGTATACAAATTTATAAGTGTATAATTTGGAAAAAATAAAAAATAAAACGGTTTATTGTCAAATGCTTCAGAGATTGTATATCTCCGTTTCTGGAATGCAATTCCCGAAGAAGATAGAGTAATCATTCAGGGACGTTATTAGAAAGCATTGAGAGCAAGGAGGAGGAGATAGATCGCGGATAATGGTGGATGTAGTGTGAATCGAGGACACATAAGCTGGAGTTTTGCTGGAGCTTGAGGTCTACCTGGAGAATGGATTTTTCTTTTGCAAGGTAGAACCCTATCCACGAAGAAGATGAAGGAGATGATACTAAGACAGAGGAAACTGAGATAGTTACACGACCGGTCTGAGTAAATCCGAATTTCTCCAAGAGTATCAAATAAAACATTTTGGGTTCTATTCATCTAGGATCAAGGTTACCTTCTGCAATCAGATTTACAATCGGTTTGGTATCGGTTGACCCTTGTTAATGATTGGTTCGAAAAGAGTAACCGAGTCATAGGGAAATCAGTTTCAAATTTGAAAATGGTGTGGAATTAGGTTTGAAACATTATTTTGAGGTGGAATTGGAACGAAGGTTAAAGTCTATGTAGATTTGGTGCTATATGATAGTTATGAGAGGGAAATAGCTCTTCAAGTGACGAGCTATTTACTCTTCGTAACTATCATATAGCATCAAATCTGCATAGATTTTAACCCTCATTCCAATTCCACCTCAAAATAATGTTCCTAAACTAATTTCAGACCATTTTTAAATTAAAAACTAATTTCCCCATATAACAAATTTTCAAAATTGAATTACACACTAATACAGATCAACATCGGTTTACTGTTTTTAAATCATTCGAAACGATATTTTGGCAAACCAAACCTAAAATTAAACTGGTAATAGCCCAATTACAAACTAGATAAACCTATCGACCAGATCTGAAACACAAATCGAAATTAAAATTCCCAAGCTTAAAAACCAAAAAAAAAATTTCATGACCAAAGCTTCCTTTTACTAACAACAGTGGCGTTAGCTCTGTCTCCTTCTATATTCACTTCTCTCCTAAATTCCTCTGATCAGTCTTCTCTTCCATCTCCATCTCTTCATTTTCTTCTTCCTCCATCAGCAGGCCCTGCCTTTTCTCTCCACTTATCGGATCTGAATAGAACTCTGATGTACTTTGAGGCACTGAAAGTCTTGTCAAGATCCTGAATAGAATCCAAAATTTGTAATTTGATTCAATGTTTTCTTTTCTGGGGTTTCGTTTTTCTTTAACCTTCTATCATTGATACAAATCTGTTGATTCTGGTTTTCTTCATGACCAAATTCGTCTCTCTGTGGTTTTTTGTTTCAATCTGAATAAAGATCCATTTCACAATTACAGTAAAAAATGTTATTTTCGTTTCCAAGGTTTTGTCTAACCAACTAGAAGAAAATATAATTCGTTTATTTGAATGTTTGTTTTTCTTTGTAGTCTGCAATACAAAATAAGATTTTTTTTTGTCTACATGTATACAATTTTATAAGTGTATAAGTTAGAAAAAATAAAAAAATTAAACGGTTTAGTGTCAAATGCTTCAGAGATTTCATATCTTCGTTGTCGGAACGCAATTCGCGAAGAAGAGAGAGTAATCGTTCAGGGACGCTATCGGAAAGGATTGAGAGCAAGGAGGCGGAGATAGATCGCGGATAGTGGTGGATGTAGTGTGAATCGAGGACGCATAAGCTGGAGATTTGCTGGAGCTCGAGGTCTACCTGGAGAATCAATTTTTCTTTTGCAAGGTAGAACACTATCTACGAAGAAGATGAAGGAGACAATACTGAGACAGAGGAAACTGAGATGGTTACATGACCAGTCTGATAAAATCCGAAATTCTCTAATAAAATTAATTAAAAAAATTTGGGTTCTATTCAACTGGGATCAAGGTTAACTTCTGCAATCAGATTTACAATTGGTTTAGTATTGGTTGACCCTGGTTAATGATTGGTTCAAAAAGAGTAACCGAGTCGTGGGGAAATCAGTTTCAGATTTGAAAATGGCGTGCAATTAGGTTTGAAACTTTATTTTGAGGTGAAATTGGAACGAAGGGTAAAGTCTATGTAGATTTGGTGCTATATGATAGTTATGAGGAGAAATAGCTCTTTAGGTGACAAGCTATTTACCCCTCATAACTATCATAGAGTATCAAATCTACACAGACTTTAATCCTCATTCTAATTCTACCTCAAGATAAAGTTCCAAACCTAATTTCACACCATTTTTAAATTGAAAACTAATTTCCCCATATAATAAATCTTCAAAACTAGATTACACACTTATGCAGATCAATGTCGGTTTACTGTTTCAAAATCATTCTAAACCATAAATCGGCCAACCAATGCTCAAATTAAACTGGTAATTGCCCAATTACAAAGTGGATAAACCTATTGACCAGATATGAAACACAAATCGAAATTAAAATTCCGAATCTTCATAACCAAAAAAAAATATTCACGACCAAAGCTTCCTTTTACTAACAACAATGGCGTTAGCTCTGTCTCCTTTTAGATTCACTTCTCTTCTAAATTCCTCCAATCAGTCTTCTCATCTATCTCCATCTCTTCAGTTTCTTTTTCCTCCATCAGCATGCCCTGCCTTTTCTCTCCACTTCTCGGCGCTGAATAGAACTCTGATCTACTTTGAGGCATTGAAAGTCTTGTCGAGATCCTACATAGATTCCAAAATTTTTGATTTGATTCAATGTTTTATCTTCTGGGTTTTTGTTTTTCTTTAACCTTATATCATTGATACAAATTTATTGATTCTAGTTTTCTTCATTACCAAATTCTTCTCTCTTTGGTTTTTTTTTTAATTCTGAATTAAGATCTGTTTCACAATTACAGTAAAAATGTTGTTTTCGTTTGCAAGGTTTCGTTCTTACCAACCAGAAGAAAATATAATTTATTTATTTGAATCTTTGTTTTTCTTTGTGGGCTGCAATACAAAATAGGATTTTTTTGTCTACAAGTATACAAATTTATAACTGTATAATTAGTAAAAAATAAAAATAAAACGGTTTAGTGTCAATTGTATATCCCCGTTTCTAGAATGCAATTCGTAAAGAAGAGAGAGTAATCATTCAGGGACATTATCGGAAAGGATTGAGAGCAAGGTGGCAGAGATAGATTGCAGATAGTGGTGGATTTAGTGTGAATCAAGGACCCATAAGCTGGAGTTTTTCTGGAGCTCGAGGTCTACCTGGAGAATTGAATTTTTCATTTGCAAGGTAGAACCCTATCCTTGAAGAAGCTGAAGGATACGATACTGAGACAGAGGAAACTGAGATGGTTACATGACTGGTCTGAGTAAATCCGAAATAGCTCTTCAAGTGACCAGGTATCTACCCCTCATAACTATCATATAGTATCAAATCTACACAGACTTTAACCCTCATTCCAATCACTACAAGAAAATAGTCAGTTTGCGACTACAGAGTGCGACTACAATGATAGTCACAAAAATATACGACTATTTCACTACTATTTAGCAACACATATTGCGATTATAAACATATAGTCCCAACATAGTCGCTAAATAGAGACTATGTCATGCAGTAATAACATAGTCATAGATTTACGACTGAGTTGTGACTAATCTATGGACGCTAAATATTAGTCGCAAAATAGTCGTATGAGTTGCGACTATATTACGACTACAGGGTATGTCGGTAGTGTTTGCGACTAATTTGCGTCTAACACTCTATGGTCGCTGCATATTAGTCGCAAAATAGTCGTTAAGTTGCGACTACATGAAGATTACACGGTGTGTCGGCATAGGTTGTGCATAATTTGCGACTAACTAGGTATGTGGTCGCAATATAGTCACAAAATAGTCCTAACCTTTACTGACATAAAAACCAGTAAAACACGTTTTCTGCGTTATGTGGTGGGTGTGACATTCCTTGTAGTCGAAATATAGTCGCTTTGTAGTTGTACATATTTCTATATATATCTAACATCCACCCTTCTCATTGCATAGAAACTACTCAGAGAAAGTGTTTGATAAAAAATGTGGGAATGCGAGTATAGATTTATTTTTTAGTAGAAAAAAAGATTAAAAAAAGAGAGAATGTTTGATTAAAAAAAATTAAAGGAGAGTAATTTTTTTCTATATAAGAGTGATTTGCCAAAAAAAAAGAGTGATAAAGTTTTATATTTTTTATATAATGTTGGACAATTATAATTATAGTAATGGCCGGGAGTGCATGTATAAGAGGATAGATGAAGAGACGGGAAACTTTTCGGCAGTGTTCGAAATGGGAGTCGATCAATTTATGGCATTTGCAAATAACCAGCCTCTAGCGTAGAGCAATAGGGGTAAGTTTCACTGTCCTTGTAGTGGTTGCAAAAACAACAAATTTATCTCGGGGAAAAAAATTTGGAATCATCTATATAGTAGAGGATTTATGCCAGATTATTATATTTTGTATAAGCATGGAGAAGAAATCAATATGGATTTAGGAACAAGTTATGTTAATACAGCCCAAATAAGTGGGAGTGAAGAAGTGGGTAATGTAGTAGAAGATAGATATGTAGATATGGTGAATGATGCATTTTGTGATACCAAGCATTTTGATAACTATCATCAGTATGATAATTATCAAAATATAGAAGAACCACTACATAACCATTCCCAAAAATTCTAAGACTTGTTAGAAGGAGCGAATACTCCATTATACGATGGTTGTCACGAAGGTCATTCAAAGTTATCCTTAGCTGCTCGAGTCATGCAAAATAAGACAGATTATAACATGAGTGAAAAGTGTGTGGATTCAATTTGCGATATGTTGACAAAGTATTTACGAGACGGAAACCAGTCAACCAGTTCACATTACAAGACAGAAAAATTGATGCGCAATTTAGACCTACCATATTATACAGTTGATGTTTGTATTAATAATTGTATGATCTTTTGGAAAGAAGATGAAAAGTGGGATAAGTGTCAGTTCTGTGATGCACCAAGATGGAAGTCGAACAACGGACAATGGAGAACCAAAGTTCCATTTAGTCGTATCTGGTATCTACCAATTACTGATAGATTGAAAAGAATGTATCAAAGCGAGAAGACCGCAGCGGCTATGAGATGGCTTGCTGAGCACAAAGCAAAGGAGGGAGAAATGTGTCATCCGTCTGATGCAGCAGAGTGGAAGAATTTTCAAGACCTATATCTTCGGTTTGCCGAAGAACCCATAATGTTTATCTTGGATTATGTACATATGGATTCAATCCTTTTGGCAAGTCTCGTAATCATTCATTATGGCATGTGATCTTGACTCCGTATAATTTACCCCCTGGTATGTGCATGAATACAAAGTATTTGTTTCTAAAAATTCTGAATTCTTGTCCAAATCATCTGCGAGCTAGTCTGGATATCTTCCTGCAACCTCTTATTGACGAGTTAAAAGAATTGTTTTATATTGGAGTCGATGCATACTATGTATCCTTGAATCAAAATTTTAACTTGAAAGCAGTGCTTATGTGGACGATAAGCGACTTTCCGGCTTATGGCATGATATCAGGATAGACGACTCATGGTAAATTGTCTTGTCCAATTTGCATGGAAGATACAAAGTCATTTTATCTCCCTAATGGAAGGAAGACGTGTTGGTTTGATTGTCATCGGAGATTTCTTCCTCAAGACCATTAACTGAGGAAGAATAAAATGGACTTCTTGAAAGGAAAACATGCTTTGAATAAGGATCCACCTCAGTCTTTGACAGGTGAGCAAGTTTACTATGAGCGGTTAAATGGTGTTAATCCACCAAAGACAAAAAACTGTGGTGGAAATGGTCATGAAAAGAAGAAGGCTGGCTATGGGAATTGGGATAACTAGCATAAAGAAACATATTCTGGGAGCTGCTGTACTGGAAGGACCTCAATCTTCGACATAATCTTGATGTGATGCATTTAGAGAAGAATTTTTTTGACAACATCATGAATACTCTTATGAGTGTGAAAGGTAAATCAAAAGACACCATCATATCACAAAGGGATATAGAACGATTCTGATCTCGGCCAGACTTACATATTGATAGTGATGGTAAAGCTCATTTCCCCGCATTCACATTGACAGAAGAAGCCAGAACAAGTTTATTGGAGTGTGTGAAACATGTGGTTAAGTTCCCAGATGGTTATGCGTCATACTTAGCTAGTTGTGCTGATATGGTTAACGGAAAGTTTTCAGGCATGAAGAGCCATGATTGCCATGTTTTTATGGAGCGTCTACTACCATTTATCTTTGCAGAACTCCTAGACCGGAATGTCCACCTTGCATTATCAGGTACCAATTACTTATAGCTCTATGAAAGATGCAACATTTAAATATACCTCATATCATATTAAAGTAACCATTAACTTATTAACTTGCTGTTTGAATATATAATGTAGGAGTTGGAGGATTTTTCCGTGACTTATGTTCGAGAACTTTGCAAAAAAGTCACGTCCAACTTTTAAAACAGAATATATTTTAATCATTTGCAATTTGGAAAAGATATTTCCACCATCATTATTCGACGTGATGGAGCACCTGCCTATACATCTCTCCTACGAAGCTGAACTAGGAGGCCCTGTGCAATATAAGTGGACATATCCTTTTGAAAGGTTTTTCAAGAAGTTGAAAGAGAAAGCAAAGAACAAAAGATATGCAGCAGGATCGATTGTTGAATCATATATCAATGACGAGGTAGCTTATTTCTCAAAGCACTACTTTGCCGCACATATACAAATGAAATCAAGGTAAATGTTTAAATTAATCAAATTTCAAGACACATGGTATATATTCTAATGTGAATTACTTTTCACACATTTGGTTAGGCTAACAAGATTCAACGAAGGTGAAGTTCCCGTATATCATGTCCCTGGAGTACCTGATATATTTACTCACATAGGTCGACCAAGTGGAGAAATGCATGAAATATGGCTTTCAGAGAACGACTATCGATGCGCATATGCATATGTTTTGCGAAATTGTGAATATTTTCAGCCATTTGAGAGGTATAATTTTGCATGTTTTCACTTACATTTTACTATAATCCACTATGATGATTTTTCATATGTGTTGGTCTTATACAGTATGTTCAAAGCTTATATTTATGCAAAATATCCAGAACTCTCTGAAAAAGAACTCTCCGCGAAAAGAGCTGACGAATATAGTGCATGGGTGAAAGATTTTGTATGTCTAAATAATATTCACATCCATGTATATATTATATATTTGTATGTATGTATACTTCTACATATTGATAATGTATAGCTATATGCAGGTCAATTACTGGAGCGCCACAAATTCTTTTCCTGCTTGGGTTCAAGAGATAGTGCATGAACCCTTGAATAAGGCCAAAACCTGGCCTATCTATTACACAAGAGGATATTTGTTTCATAAGCAGAATCACGGAGAGGGACGAAAGATATGTAACTATGACATATGTGTTAAAGGAGAGAATTATACTAATGTATCTGATGAAGCTGATTTCTACGGGACCTTAACTGATATCATACAACTTGAATATGAGGGGATAGTCGGTTTGAAAATCACACTTTTAAAGTGTACATAGTATGATCCTGTTATTGGTAGAGGCACTCGGAGGAGCAATGGTGGAGTTGACGTTCGTTCCTCAAGAAGATACAATCAATACGAACCATTTATTCTAGGTACGTATACATAAATGTCAATATCACATATATATATATATATGTATTTATATTTCTATATATTGATATTGCACAGCTTCTCAAGCGGATCAGGTTTGTTACGTCTCGTACCCATATACAAAGAAACCAAAGCACTCGTGTGATAAGGCTCAGGTTTTACCCAAATAAAACTTTGCAAGTGCACAACAAAGCAGTTGTAGTACAAGGGGTATTGAATCTCAAAGGAGTAATGCAAACTACACTCTCCAAAGTAGGTTCGGATTAAGCTAAGCAGTATGCAATGTATGTAATGCGAATGATAAAATAAAATTAAGCAAGCGAATTTTAGTTGTTGATCTATGTTCGTGAAGACTAAAAGCGCTATGTCAGGACAGTTCGCAGGTTGAATCCGAGAATGTAGAATGCTTGAAATCAGGAATTATTAAACACCATTTTGAACATGAATCAAAAATATATAACTAATCAATTCTCATTGCAGAAGTTATATATGCCTAAATCACAGCGTTTCAAATCTCTTTGCAAACTCTAACAATCTAAACATGCAATATGATCACAAAACTTCTAAGCCAAATCTCTTTGTACAAAGTTTTTTTGCTCATCAAATACTAGTTCAGGTTATCTATAATGCTCTCACATATATTTAACTACCTAAGATTTTCGGATTTCTTGATAATGTGTCTAAGAAGTTCGATTTTAAAACAAGTAGAGATGAAAAACTAAAAGAAATTCCTAACAGGTAGCAATTCTACAAACTCTTCATCAACCTTTGAAAATACTCTAACTTAACTGGCATATTACTCAGACATGATCATGGAATCACAAAACATAACTGAATAAAATTGCATTAAGAGAATAGAATAAAAACAAAGGGGGTTCGAAATCTTCTCCAAAAAGAGTACATGATCTGTCTCCCCAAAAGCTCTCAATAAAAATCCTCTCTTAAGCTCTCAGAATTCTCAAAAACTAAGGTAAAAGCCAACAATGGCTGAAAAACCTAATATATAGAGGCTAAACACGATATGAGGTCTTATTGCAAATAATGAAACTTCTGGGCCAATTCTGTAAATAATTTTCATACTTTTAATAAACCAGCCACGACCCCTTCCTTTCTGGGTGACGAGCGTCACCAAAGGTGGTGACGTGTGTCACACATCTCTGATTTTGCCTTCTGAGTTGTACACTTCGTGGCTTCATCTTGTAATGATCCAAAATGCTCCAAAACCTTCAATTGTGCTCCAGCCATGCATTAACCTGCAAAGACGCTACTAGGACTCTAAAAAGACCAAAAAGACTAAATAAAAAGGATTTATATTATGGTTAAAAACCATAAAAATCATGATATATCAACTCTCCCAGACTTAGCTTTTGCTTGCCCTCAAGCAAACATCAGACAAATAACAGGGTCGAGGTTTGAAAACAAGAAACAGTCATCTAAACATCAGGAACACCACATTAGTTAAGACTTTCGAATCCACATATCACATAGTCAACACAAGATCAAATTTCAGTCTAATCATCATAAGCTTAGCAAATCTCTCAAATCCAATCCAAACCCCTTCAAGAAATCCGAAATCTCTACTGCTAACTACTTATTGTTTTTTATCTAAGTGTGATATCTCATCATGGTTTTATCATCTCAATCACTTACAGATTCTTTTCTCTTCCTAAACAACTGAATAAAGCAATCTCAACACAGCTCTCCTATTTTCTCTTCCCTGAATCTTTTCCTTCTGATTTTTTCGATTTTTCACTTCTGTTTCTCAATTTTTTACAGTCTAAGATATGGTGCTACTCAAAACTTGTGTTCCTTGTTAGGAGACATGTTCTTGAGTGTGTTCATTACTGTTGTTCCTTGTGAGGACACAAGATCATTAATACACCATTCTTTGGACATAAACTCTTAAAAACTACATCAGGGAAGATCAAAGAGAGACTGTATCTTAACCTTATTGTCAGTGCTGAAAGAGATAATCAAGATCAATAAGAATCAAGCCCCAAGATAAGAAGTTTAAAGTTCATTAAAGTGGAGCTAACAGCAAATTTTCCAGATTCTCTAAGAACCTAAACCTTCATTGCTAGACTGATCTACCTATGACTTTCAACTTAGTAGGACTTGTAATCAACTACTGCGGCAATGGTTCTTATAAGCAAAAACGTCCTATGGTTAGTTCCAAGAAAAACTGACAGTTTCAAAATTTTGACTCTTTAAAAACAGGTTTTTGACTCAACTTTAAGACTCTATATATATGACACAACACACACAACGTCAGTAACCACCTCCCCCAGACTTAAACAACACTGTCGCCAGTGTTATTAAGCCTAGAGTTGGTCAAAAAGATGCATGAGAACTTGTAAAACCAAGGTTTAAAAGTGGTACCTCACGAAGGGTCGGGTGACGAGCGTCACCAGCTTCGTGAGGAGCATCACCGCGACTGATACTTCAAAATAGACAAGTTTGATGGTCACTAACGTAATGATATCATATGTAATCTATAGTCAGACTATTAGAGCACACAAACACACATTTAATAACATCCAAACATAGCAATAAGAACCTGGTTCAACAATCTCACAAAACATTATCAAAGCAACTGACAACTGACTCAAAGAAAACATAAAAATGACTCAAGAGAAATAAAAGAAAAGGGAAACAGAAGCAAGTAACCAGATAGTAGAGGCTCAATCCTCATCATCGCAGGGCTCAGTGGTGTAATGTGGGCGGACACAACCACAATTGCTAAGTGTAGCAACAGCATCCCAGAGTCCCTCAAAGCTGTCAATGACATACTCCTGAAAAGCAGCCATATCCATGGGTGTCTATGGTCGTGGAGGACGCCTGAAAGCAGTGGATGTAGTGGTCTGGAAGCGCCACCAGTGGCAGCTCTAGCAGGACACAGAGCTAGAGGGCGCAGCAGACTTCGGTCTGGCAGAAAGAGCAGCTGGTGTGTGACACCCTGGATCGTCGTGAGCGCTCTGTTTGGCAACTTAATGCCAACATACTCTCCAGCAGTGGTAGTAAATGTCCAGATAACTCCAGGCTTGAGCCAAGTAACATGGCGCAGATGCTGGTCATCCATGAGAGATCTGCCACTGCAAAGACAGCAAGGTGTGACATCAATATGAAAGTGATGGAAGATCGGTGTCAGAAGACTGCCTACACTCTCAGTCTTCTCCCCCGGACTGGTGAATGGCTTTGTCTTCAAGGAGACCAAATGCTCAGAGAAAATAGCGCCCAAGTTGGCGCGGATCATGGTGTCCATAGGTATCACCTCATCCTCCCCCGGACTGGTGAATGGCTTGGTCTCCTGGAAGATGCAGAATGAACCTCATGACCGGATGTCAAGCCTCTAGATGAGATCGACCAGAAGATCGAGCATGGAGATCGATTTGGAGTACGGACGTAGACGACGCCATGCAGATCGAGGACCGGATCGAGCTTCCAACCCGATCAACACAAGATCGATTCGGGGATCGACCAAGAGCCACTCGATTCAGGACATGATTGATTGCCAGATCGAGCTTCGTGATCGACCCCAGACCAACCTTATCCGTCCAGCCTGTTTTTGGACCGTAGCGAAGGGGGGGACCATTTTAGGCAAAAACCAACGATCCCTTTCATTATCACGTTTTGTCGACTACTTTTCTATCTTCTCTCTTATTTTAGGCAATTCACCATTGTTGAACTTTGAGCTTTTTCTTGTTTTGCTTTTGAATATTGAATCGTTTAAGTTTAATCAATCGCTTTTCATGTTTAGTTCTTCGTTTATTGCATTTCGTACGGTTCATTTAATGAGTCGCAAGTAGATTTATTGGATTTTGGGGTTGAGAGGATTCAAGGGGTCGAAAAGGTTTTCAAGTTTGGTGTTTTCTTGTTCTTAAAGGCTTTCTCTTCTAGGATGTCGAGTTCTTAAGGCTTAAAGAGTCTCACGCCAAGATCTTCATGATCAGAGAGAGCTCTTACCTTGACAGGATCCAGAGATCTCTGATAATCGCATCCTAGAGACTAGTTACCCTTTCCCAAACGCCATGGTAGTTTAGGGGACTAGTTAAGCCGCGTGTTTGAAATCTGTTTTCCTTGCCTCTCAATCTCTTTTTCCGCCAAACGCCATTCGTCTGGAGGAGAGAATGAGAGAGTGATCCATACCAGACGCCATGGATGGATCTTGTTTAGTTTTCAAGGCTTAGCGAACCTCACAAAGTGAGTAGATCTAAAGTTTTCAAACCAAGCTTGAACCTTTGAAACCCCTGAACGTGAATCTCAACCCTAGACCCTTCTTTTAGCATATCTTAGACTCTCTTGATCATTCACTTGTTACTTGCTTGCACCCTGGTCATTAGATTTACTTTCGCTTAAACTGCTTTCTAGATCGATTGCTTTTGCTCGATCAAGTGGTCGGTCTCGTGATCGATCCACTAGTCGAATTAGTAATTCGTAGCTTTGCATTTTAATTATTCTGTCTTTTCCTCGTGGTAGCTAGTTCGTCCCTGGTATTTTAAAAATAGTTTTGCCTTGCACTTAATCACTGCATCTTGTTTTTAGGAATTTCATAAAATTATCCATCATTTGCTTAGTTTTACAAGATCCTTGCATTCTCATTGATCTTTCTAGCTCCTAGGATTGGATTGATACTCGCTTGCATACTTTACTACAACTAAGTGTTGCATTTGAGCTTTGATACATCATTGCATACACTCTGCAAAAATCTAGCTATCAAATGGCGTCGTTGCCATTCTAGGAGTGTTTAGAAAGCATTGAGATTTGGGGTATAGTAAAGACTAAGCCTTTACTTTATTAAAGTTACTAACTTCTCTACTCTAAAACGTGTGTCTTTCAGGTACATGAATCTTCGTTCAAGGGGAGACAACAATCTACTTCAACCCTTGGACAACACTCATCAACTTGGTCATTCACGGCAAAGAAGAGTACGAGAACAAGCTAGAGCTTTTAAGGAGATTGTTCAGCACGGTTTGGTTGACTTTGAAGCTATGGCCGAGCACGAGCATCTAGAGGGACCTCCTCCAGCTCACGGGGCAGTGGGACGGGGTAATGGAAACCCCCAAACACGTGGCTAGACCCCCAAGGATCATAGGAGCCGGAGATGCTCCCAATACTCATCACAATAGGTTTGGGATCACTCCTCCTCCTGTACAGAACAACAACTTCGAGATTGAGCCTGGTTTCATCTCAATGGTGCAAAACAATAAGTTTCATGGGCTAGCAATGGAAGATCCCTTAGAACACCTTGATAACTTCGAACAAGTATGTGGGATGATCAAGATAAACGGCATATCCGAAGATGCTTTCAAGCTGCGTCTCTTTCCATTTTCTCTTGGAGACAAGGCTAGACATTGGGAGAAGACACTTCCACAAGGCACCATTACATCTTGGGCTGAGTGTAAGAAGGCTTTCCTCTAAAACTTTTTCTCTAGCACCAGAACGGCAAGGCTAAGAAGCGAGATCAGCGGCTTCACGCAAAGGAACAATGAGACTTTCAATGAAGCCATGGAACTATTCAAGGACTATACTATCCGATGTCCTCACCACGGCTTCAGTGAAGAGACCTTACTCAGCACCATCTACCGCGGAGCTTCACCAAAGATTTGCTTGTTGCTTGACACGGCCAGTAAGGGAAACTTCCTTGGTCAAGAGGTAGAAGAAGGCATGGAGCTGATTGAAAACTTAGCATTAAGTGACGTCAACTATGCTGAGGATTATGACCGTGCACCGAGAGGTTCTGAGCTAGAGTCTCACAAGAAAGAGTATAAATCCTTGTATGAGAAGATTGATAAGTTGGTTTTGGCAAATCAGAAGCATGTTCACTTTGTTGGTGAAGCGGATGAGATCCAACAGGAGCTGGAGTTGAGTCAAGAAGAAGCCAACTGGGTGGCAGGTCAGAACAACTACAAACCTCAAAGATATTCACAAGGCTACAACCAGAACAACAATCTCTCATACCGTAGCACCAATGTCGCAAACCCTAAGGATCAAGTGTACCCTGCTCAGCAAGCAAAGCCTTTCGTACCTTACAACAAAGGTTTTCAGCCGAGTGGTGGCTTCCAAGGGCAAGGGCAGAACAACTTCCAAGGACAACAGCAAAGAAACAAGAGTTATACGCCAATGTACCCTTCGGGCTTTGTACCTCAACAGCAACAACCGATGCAACAACAAGTTGATCCTGTCCAAGCTATGTTTCAACAATTGATTCAAGGGCAAGCCTCAACAAACCAGAAGTTTGCCGAGATGAACACTCGCTTAGACTCGTCTCTCACGGACTTCTCTACTCAGATTACAACCTTGAATAATAAGATAAAGCAACTTGAGAAGGGAAAGGCAAGCTCAAACGGTCTGAATAGCTTACTGGAAAAGTGTGAGCAGAATCCCAAGGAATACGCTAATGCCATTACGCTAAGGAGTGGGAAAGAGCTAGCACATCCGGTTACTCCCATGATCAACGAGGACGTTGTGATTCAAGAGGGGGAGGGTAAGCTTTCAGCTGATGATGAGATCAACTTTGACAATGTCTGGATTCAAGGGCCAAGAAGAAGTGACAAAGCGGTTGTTGAGAAGAAAGCAAAGCAAACTACTAAGGAGAAGGATGCTTATGTACCTCCACCGTATGTACCTAAGCTACCTTTTCCTGGCCGTTTCAAGAAGCAACTCATATAGAAGCATATAGTCTTGTTTGAGAAGCACCGTAAGGACGTAGAGATCAAGCTCCCTCTCGTGGACTGCCTTGCAATGATGCCTAAATGCACCAAATTCTTCAAAGACACTCTCGTGAAGAAGAATAAGGAAAGCAAGGAAGTGCTTGTTCTAAGTGAGGACTGTAGTGCTGTGATACACAAGGAGATAGTCCCTAAGAAGCTGGGAGACCCTGGAAGCTTCACTATACCTTGCACTTTAGGTCCTTTAGAGTTCAAGAGTTGCCTTTGTGATCTCGGAGCTAGTATAAATCTGATGCCTAATTCCGTGGCAAAGAAGCTTGGCTTTACCCGTTTCAAGGATTGCAGAATCTCGTTGGTACTAGCTGACAGAAGTGTGAGGTTACCCGTGGGCTTGCTTGAGGACTTGCCAGTCAAGATCAGTGGAGTAAACGTGCCTACGGACTTCGTTGTGTTGGAAATGGATGAAGAACCAAAGGATCCACTCATTCTCGGTAGACCTTTCTTAGCCACCGCCAGAGCTATCATAGACGTCAAGAAAGAGAAGATTGCCTTGCACTTGGGTAAAGATATAAGGCTGGACTTCGATATCAATGAGGTCTTGAAGAAGCCTACGATAGAAGGGCAAGCTTTCTACATTGATACGTTGGATGCTTTAGCGGATGAGTTGCTGGAAGAGTTGGCTAAGGAGGATCATTTGAAGCTGGCATTGACTAAGGAGCCAGGAGAGTTCGGCAACGTAGATCATAGAACTCAAGAATACGTCAACTTTCTTGATTCAAGGAAGGTTGTGCTAGAAGATGAAGGTGTTAGCCTAGAGATCGACTCAGAGATCGACATAATTACTCGATCTAGGAGTCAAATCGATAGTCAGATCGAGGAGGGTGATTGATCCAGGAAAATGATCGAGTCCAAGATCGAGAGAAGCCTTCCAATCAGTTTGGGGTCTAACCTGGAGATCGAATCGGCGTCTCGATCTCTCAGTCGATCCACATTAAATCGAGCGAGTGAATCGAGGGAAACTGCTCGATCTAGACGACATCGAGAGCAAGATCGACCTGACGACTGTATTTCAGAAGGGATAGCGGTTGAAGAAAGCAGTCTCAAGGGCCATGTCTAGGGTTCTAAGGAAGGCTCTAAGTAGGAAAGCAACAGCAACAACCACGAGGATGATTGGAGCGAGCTGTTAGCCCCAAAGGTGGACCTTAAGGAGCTTTCTTAGGGCTTAACGAAACCTATCCTGTGATTGTGAATGAAAACTTGAGTGATGATGGGTTGCAATTGTTCTTAACTGAGTTGAGAAAGTATAGGAAGGCCATTGGGTACTCTCTAAGTGACATCAAGGGCCTTTCGCCAATACTTTGCACTCATAGGATTCACATGGATAATGAGAACGTCTCTTCTATAGAACATCAAAGGCGTTTGAATCCTAATTTGAAAGAGGTTGTTAAGAAAGAGATTGTTAAGCTTTTAGAGGCTGACGTGATCTATCCCATAAGTGACAGCACGTGGGTTTCTCCCGTACACGTGGTGCCTAAGAAGGGAGGGATCACGGTCATTAAGAATGACAAAGATGAGCTTATACCTACTGGAACAATTACTAGACACCGTATGTGTATTAATTATAGGAAGCTTAATCTTGCTACTAGAAAGGATCACTTTTCCTTGCCTTTTATTGATCAAATGCTTGAAAGACTTGCTAATCACCCCTACTATTGCTTTCTTGATGGATATAGTGGATTTTTTCAAATACCAATTCATCCAAATGATCAGGAGAAGACGACCTTTACATGCCCTTATGGCACCTTCGCTTATCGAAGGATGCCATTCGGGTTTTGTAACGCACCGGCTACATTTCAGCGGTGTATGATGTCAATCTTCTCCGATCTAATAGAAGAGATGGTAGAGGTGTTTATGGATGACTTCTCGGTCTATGGTGCATCCTTTTCTGCGTGTTTGTTGAATCTTTGCAGGGTATTAAAGCATTGTGAGGAGACAAACCTGGTGCTTAACTGGGAAAAATGCCACTTCATGGTTAAGGAGGGGATCGTGCTTGGACATAAGATATCAGAGAAGGGTATTGAAGTCGACAAGGCAAAGATTTATGTGATGACAAGCCTTGAGCCGCCGGCTTCTACAGGCGCTTCATCAAGGATTTTTCTAAGATTGCACGCCCTCTCACGCGGCTGTTGTGCAAGGAGGCTGAGTTCGCCTTTGACGAGGAGTGTTTGCAAGCTTTTGTGACCATCAAGGAGGCCCATTCGAAATTATGTGTGATGCTAGTGATTATGCCGTGGGAGCCGTTCTAGGCCAAAGGAAGGATAAGAAGCTTCACGTGATATACTATGCTTCAAGAACCTTGGATGACACGCAAACGAGGTACACAACTACAGAGAAGGAGCTATTGGCGGTTGTATTCACCTTTGAGAAGTTCAGGGCTTACCTCGTGGGTTCCAATACCATTGTTTACACAGATCACGAGGCTTTGCGCTATATCTATTCCAAGATGGACACTAAGCCGAGGCTTCTGAGATGGATCCTCTTACTCCAGGAATTTGACATGGAGATCAAAGACTAAAAAAGGATAGAGAACGGCGTTGCTGACCATCTCTCTCGGTTAAGGATCAACGAGTCTCTTCCTTTAAATGATTCTCTCCTAGAGGAACAACTCATGGCAATCACTACGACTGTTTGTGGGAGCTTAGAAGGGCGGTTTGAGGAAGTTCTGAGCTTCAAAGAGGAGGATCTCCCTTGGTACGCTGATATTGTGAACTACTTGGCATGTGGGGATGAGCCTTCGCATCTTGACAACTACCATAGGAAGAAGTTCTTGAGGGACGTGAGCCACTACTATTGGGATGAGCCCTATTTATACAAGAGAGGAGTGGATAGCCTGTACAGAAGATGCGTGACAAAGGAGGAAGCAAGAGATATCATCTTTCATTGCCACGGTTCTTTGTATGGCGGGCCCTTCGCTTCATTCAAAACCGCCACCAAGGTCTTACAAGCCGGCTTCTGGTGGCCGTCCATCTTCAAAGACACCCATGAGTTCGTGATGAGTTGCGAAGCTTGTCGAAGAGCGGGGAATATCACTAAGAGGAATGAGATGCCTCAAGTTCCCATATTTGAGGTAGATGTCTTTGACGCGTGGGGCATAGACTTCATGGGGCCGTTTCCTTCATCATACGGCAAAAAGTTCATACTAGTAGCTGTTGACTACGACTCTAAATGGGTTGAGGCCATTGCTTCCCCAACAAACGACTCTAAGGTGGTGATCATCCTCTTTAAGAGCATTATTTTCCCGAGGTTTGGAGTTCCCAAGGTGGTAATAAGTGACGGAGGGAGCCATTTCATCAACAAGCTGTTTGAAAATCTGCTAAAGAAGTATGGCGTGAAGCACAAGGTAGCTACGCCTTACCATCCTCAAACGAGTGGCCAAGTGGAGGTCTCTAACCTTCAGATGAAAGCGATACTCGAGAGAACCGTTGGGACTACTCGGAAGGATTGGGCGGTGAAGTTAGATGACGCTTTATGGGCCTACCGGACTGCTTTCAAGACGCCCATCGGTACCACTCCTTTCACTCTTCTCTACGGTAAAGGGTGTCACCTTCCTGTTGAGTTGGAACATAGGGCGTTGTGGGCTGTGAAGCGGCTGAATTTTTATCTGAAGACGGCTCAGGAGAAGCGGTTGATCCAGTTGCACGAGCTTGATGAGCTAAGGCTGGACGCTTAAGAAAGCGCTAGGATCTACAAGGAACGTACCAAGCCTGTTCATGACAAGAAGCTGGTACCTAAAGAGCTTAAGGAAGGGAGTTTGGTGCTGCTATACAACTCGAGGCTCAAGCTCTTTCCAGGGAAGCTAAAGTCACGGTGGAGCGGTCTGTATGAAATCAAGGAAGTGTTACCTTACGGAGCTGTCACGTTGGTGGGCAAGAGTGGGAATGCATTCACAGTGAACGGACACAGAGTTAAACCATACATGGCGAGTGCATTTGACAAGAAGAGCACCTCAATGCTTCTCCAAGACCCACCATCTGCCTAAACCAAGTAAAGTCTAGCTAAAGACGTTAAAGAAAGCGCACTTGGGAGGCATTCCCATGACTATCCTGTACATATTTTTGCTTTATTTCTTTTCCAGTTTTATGTTTTTATCTTGTGAGTGTGTAGGAACAGGTATAAGGGATTGCAGGCAAAGATCTTGGATCCAAAAGGAGTGAGAAGGGGCGAATATCGACTAGAGATCGAGTGCTAGATCGACTAATCCTAACTCGATCTTTACTAGATCGAGTTAGTAAATCGAGAGGAGTTAGTCGATCTAGACGAGATCGAGTGACAAAGTCGATCTAGATGAGCACGGATCGATCGGTCCTATCTAGATCGACTGATCTAAAATGTCTCGGGAAATTCTTGGAGTTTAGATCGATCAATCCAAAAATGGATCGACCGATCTATTTTCTCTCGGGAAAATCCTTCAAAGACTGATCGATCACTCGACTCGATCCATCACTCGATCTAAATCGAATCGATCCCTGAATCGAGAACATGGCTCGATCATGCGGACTCAGCCTAGTTGACCAAAAGTCAATGAACGAGGGAATACAATCGATCTAAGACTCGATTCTAATCCAATCGAGTCACTGATCGATTAAATATCTCGATCCAGCCAGTATGTGCATGAGATCGAGTCCTAGATCGACCAAAGGGACTCGATCTCATGCCGAGGTAACAACAATTTTTCCCTCTCTTTCTCTGTTCCCTCGCTTTTTAATTTTGAATGGTGGTCAAGGCAGGAATCTTTGACCACGAAAATTATGCCTTGACCACCTTTTGTCAGAAAAACCACTTGCATCACCCATGGTTTTAAATTTTTGTTGCCTTTAAGTTTTCAACAATTCTACACTCTCTCATTTCTATTTCTACGAGCTTTTAATCGAGAGGGAGTGTTCTTCTTCTTTTCACAAAGGCATTTAGCTCTTATCTTCGATCTTGTAAGGTATTTCAAGATTTTTAATTAAATCTTTTCAATATTTCCTTTTGTAACCGCTTGATCGATTTAAGTTGCTAGGGGTTTTATCGATTTTTTTTAAGTACCTAGAAATCAAAAAATATTCTAGATTTAATCCTATCTCTAGATTGTCTTTCCCTTTATCTAGATACAATTTTTATAAATACCCCAAAAATCTAGGGTGTTAGTTGTAGATTTTTTTTTCTCGCTTGTCTCTTTCTCGATTTCTCGCCGTCTTTTCTTACTCTTTGTTTGAGAATCGTGTTTCAGTCACCAATGGCACCTAAGAGAACCAGAGAAGAGGCTGCACAGAGAGAGGATGAACGACGAGTGGTTCAGGAAGAGGGAACTCAACAAGTTCAAGAGGAGGAACCTCAGCAAACTCATGAGAGGACCCGTTGGACTAAGGAGGAAAAGGCGGCGAAGAAGAGGCTAGAGAGGCTGTGCTTCGAGCCTACCATGTTCGCGAGCAGAGACTTGCTGGAAAGGATGGGTCTCCTAGGGGATTTTGACTCCCCTCTACAAAACATGGGGCTTGCTTTCCTTTCAAGGATGGACTGTCCAACATATCCGCAAGTGACGATGGATTTCCTCTCTACCTTGGCGTTCTCCTATGAGAATCCGAGCCTCCCAACTCCCTCTCATGGGCATCTCAGCTTCAAAGTCAAAAAGCGGTCCTATCACCTTTCCATTGAGGAGCTTTGCCAAGCATACGGACTCAACGCCATGGCTAAGCAAGTGGAGTTTCCGCCTCTCAAGAATGCCAGCATCATATGGGACGTGATTTGCGATGAAGAGTACAAGGCCAACATGGCTAAAATCAAGATGGTGAGGAATCCCGTTCTGAGGTACACGCTCAAGTTGTTGGCAAACACCTTCAGCGGACGAGCCGTGTCTCCCACGGTGACGAAGACCGAGCTGTGTTTCCTCTTCCAAGGGATCAAGGGGATACTATGCAGCAGCGAAGAGGAGAACCATGATCCGCTTATAGATGACCTCGGGAACGATGTCAACTACGGGTGCATTCTAGCCTCCTCCTTAGTGAAGTACAAGGCCTACGCTCTTAGATGCAAGGCGAGCTCAGCTTACATTGGAGGGTTTCTCACGCCGCTCTTCATCATAGCCGGTGTACCTCTTCAACAGTTTGAGCCTTGCGCGGACAGGTCATACATGGACGAGACCTACATGTGCAACACCGGTAGCTTGGGACCTATGCCAGCTCCAGGATTCTTCGCTTATCATTTCTACGATGACGGAGGGAAGAAGAACGTGTGTATCTTACCCAACGCCAAGGAGACAAACATGGATAGCATCGGTACGATTCAGTTCTACCCAACCTACGAGGAGTGCTATGCTCCGCTTGGAACAACAATGATGCCCATACAGTCCATGCGAGAGCTGTCAGAGTCACCACCATCAGATGGAGCAATGCCGGCGCACTTTGAGCTTCCGAGAATGGACTTTGAGCCGCGGACCAAAGCTGAGAAGTTTCTTGCCTCAGTAGTGGAGATGCAGCGGAAGATAACTAAGTGGCAAGGAAAGATGATCAGGAAGCTTGGCAAGAAAGTCAATGCGCTTCAAGGAAGCTCATCCGCGAGGTCTAAGGGGTCAAAGAGTGAAGAGGTTAACCAGCCCGAGAAGAGGAGGAGGTCAACTGGCGGTATTGTCATCCGTGAGCAGCAAAGAACCGCGCAACAAGCTCGACATTCCGTTCATGGTTTCCCCACCGAGGATAAAGGTGTCATTGAAGTTTGGGGGAGTCTGTGTGTGGTTTGACATGTTTATTCTGATCTTATTTTCCCTTTAGCATCCTTGAGTCTTCATTGCATGAAAAATTGGTAAAAGTTTTAAAATTTTTAAGAAAAAATCATGTAGTTGCATTCACATTGTTAAGCATTCTAGGATTGAGTCTAGAATTTTTAAGCATCTAGGTTGTTTACATTTGCATAAGGGGTTAGAGTTTTCTTAAAAAGGTGTTTTAAGCTTATGAATGGTTTCAATCTCCTAGTTGGTAGTTCTCTAATGCTTTGCTCATACTTTAAGAGTAAGTTTTTACCAGGCTTGGATCACTTGTTTTGATTTTCGTGACTTGAATTGAACTCTCATGATTTGAAACTTGTCCTATTAAGTGAGAACCCTAACTTGAACTTTTAAATATCATCCTTATGCATTTGAAAATGAACACATGGATTTTAAAATATTTGCGCTCTCTTCTTCCTTTTACCACTCTTTGTGAACCTAAGTAGAACTCCCACCCTGACCCTTACCTTTCTTTGAAGCCAAGTTTTCGTGTGTGACATCATTGTGAGGCCTCTTCCGGTTTGAACTTAGCATAAAGTGTTACATTTACGCGACATGATTAGGTTCTCATATGATTGCTAGCTTTGCATTTTGAAGCTAGGTGTAGGCTTAGGATAAGTTTGGGGGATCATTGGGATTGCTTTCATGCTTATATGCTTTCGGTTTCGAAAAGAGTTTGGTATTTGAAGTAAGAAAAAAAGTTTTAAGTGAAAGGTTTTGTGCTTAAAAATGTATAATGCTCTAACAATTTCAGAAGATAACTCTCTCAAAATAAAAAAAAGAAAAAAAATAAATAAAATAAATAAAAGAGCCTTAGTGCCAAATAAATAAAAGAAAAGAATAAGAAAAAAAATATATATAAGAGAGTTATCGATAAGAAAGAGTTAAAGAGCTTAGTATTTTCAAACCTTTTCACTAACCTAAAAGAGTTAAAATGCTTTATGTTTTGTTTTGGGGATTGTTAAGCTTTTGCTTTGGGAAAAAGGGTACACTCTAAGTGGTGAGTGAGCTTAAATAAAAAAATAAATGAGAGGGGTTTTAGGATCATTGTTAGTTTACATGGGTAAAGGAGAATCTGATCATGTATGCATCAATTGCCTTTACCTTTAGCATTATGCATAAAGTTCTTACCATTTTTTAGAGAAACCCTTGTCTTAAATAAAGACCCTTTTTCAAATGAGATCATTATATGCTCATAGCCTATACCCTTAACCAATTGTGTTCTGCTTTAAAGTGCATAAGTTTGATTCATGGTTCGGTTATTAATGAATGTTAAAAGATGAGTTTCTTTGATTGTTTGGAATAGGAGAGTCATGATTTGAAATCCTTTGTGTGATGAGTATGGCTAAGTTCTTTGGAGTATGAGTATGCGCATTGCATTTTAGAACTAGTAACTAGGACGTTGAGATTGATTCATTTGAGAAACACCTTTGCAAGAAGCTTAAACCCCCGTTTGTTTCAAAACCTCTCTCCTTCCTTAGATTTTGTTTGCTTGAGGGCAAGCAAAAGGTAAGTTTGGGGGAGTTGATATAACTGTGTATTCCATGCATTTTGTATACATATTGTTTAGTTTCTCATGCATTTACATTGCATATTAGGTTAGTTTGCATCGTTTTAGGTCCTAGAGTGTCTTTGCACCAGCATTCGCATGTTTCGTGCATTTTGCATCACAATCAGGTTGCTTTCGGTTACTTTGGAGCTATGGAAGATTTGTGGACGTGCTAAGGCTTGTGAAGAGGTTCGTGGACACTTGGAGAAATCAGGATTGCACGCTGAGGACCTGAGATCGAGCAAGGCAGGTCGATCTAGAGGAGATCGACCAGAAGATCGAGCATAGAGACCCATTTGGAGTATAGACGTAAACGACGCAATCCAGATCGAGGACCGGATCGAGCTTCCAACCAGATCAACACAAGATCGATTCGGGGATCGACCAAGACCCACTCGATTCAGGACATGATCGATTGCCAGATCGAGCTTCGTGATCGATCCCAGACTAACCTTATCCGTCCAGCCTGTTTTTGGACCGTAGCGAAGGGGGGGACCATTTGCGGATTGGCCATTTTAGGAAAAAACCAACGATCACTTTCATTATCACGTTTTGTCGACTATCTATCTTCTCTCTCGTTTTAGGCAATTCGCCATTGTTGAACTTCGAGCTTTTTCTTGTTTTGCTTTTGAATATTGGATCGTTTAAGTTTAATCAATCGCCTTTCATGCTTAGTTCTTCGTTTATTGCATTTCATACGGTTCATTTAATGAGTCGCGAGTAGATTTATTGGGTTTTGGGGTTGAGAAATGTAAGGGGTCGAAAAGGTTTTCAAATTTAGTGTTTTCTTGTTTTAAAGGCTTTCTCTTCTAGGATGTCGAGTTCTCAAGGCTTAAAGAGTCTCACGCCAAGATCTTCATGATCAGAGAGAGCTCTTACCTTGACTGGATCCAGAGATCTCTGAAAATTGCATCCTAGAGACTAGTTACTCTTTCCCAAACGCCATGGTAGTTTAGAGGACTAGTTAAGCCGCGTGTTTGAAATCTGTTTTCCTTACCTTTCAATCTCTTCTTCCGCCAAACTCCATGGGTCTGGAGGAGAGAATGAGAGAGTGATCCATACCACACGCGATGGATGGATCTTCTTTTGTTTTCAAGGCTTAGAGAACCTCACAAAGTGAGTAGATCTAGAGTTTTCAAACCAAGCTTGAACCTTTGAAACCCCTGAAGGTGAATCTCAACCCTAGACCCTCCTTTTAGCATATCTTAGTCTCTGTTGATCATTCGCTTGTTACTTGCTTGCACCCTGGTCATTAGATTTACTTTCGATTAAACTGCTTTCTATATCGATTGCTTTTGCTCGATCTAGTGGTCGATCTCGTGATCGATCCACTAGTCAAATTTTAGTAATTCGTAGCTTTGCATTTTAATTATTCTGTCTTTTCCTCGTGGTAGCTAGTTCGTCCCTGGTATTTTAAAAATAGTTTTGCCTTGCACTTAATCACTGCATCTTGTTTTTAGGAATTTCATTAAAACTATCCATCATTTGCTTAGTTTTACAAGATCCTTGCATTCTCACTGATCTTTCTAGCTCCTAGGATTGGATTGATACTCTCTTGCATACTTTACTACAACTAAGTGTTGCATTTGAGCTTTGATACATCATTGCATACACTCTGCAAAAATCTAGCTATCAATCTGAAAGAAGCCTGAGTAGCCATCAAGGAAGCAGTAGTACTTGTGATTCGTCAGCCTCTCAAGCATCTGATCAATGAAAGGTAGAGGGAAGTGATCTTTCCTTGTGGCTGCATTCAGGTTCCTGTAGTCGATGCACATCTTGTGTCCTGTCACAGTCCCGGTTTGAATCAGCTCATCCTTGTCATTCTTCACCACTTTAACACGTCCTTTCTTAGGCACCACGTGAACTGGACTCACCCAAGCACTATCTGATATAGGATAGATGATACCTGCCTGCAACAACTTCATGATCTCTTTCTTGATAACATCCTGCAAATTCGGGTTCAGCCTCCTCTGGTGCTCAACTGATGATTTTTGTTCATCCTCCAAGTGTATCCTATGCATGCACAAGTCTGGAGAAATCCCTGAAATATCATCAAGAGAATAGCCAAGAGCTTTGCGAAATCTGCGCAGCTTACTGAGCAAAAGAGTGAGCTACGCATTGTTCAATGAAGCATTAACAAGAATATGATTAGTGGAGTTTTCTCCAAGGAAGGCGTACCTTAGCCCTGCAGGGAGCTGTTTAAGCTCAACTTTTGGTGGTTTTGCTGCACTTCAATCACCCATTGTAGCATCTTTCGCAGATGTGGTGACATGCTCATCCTGTGCAACCAGTTGCATCACTTGTGCAGTAGCATCCATAATCTTTGTGTAGCCTATTACAGCAGCATCCAGATGCTCATACTCTACTGTAGAAGTGGTCAACGCCCTCTCTAAGGGGTCCTCTGAACTCATCTCATGGAAGATCTTATCAGCAATGTTGGTAAGAACATCCACATAAAAAGTCTGTCCATCTGTGGTTGGCTTCTTCGTCAGCTTGTCCATTTCGAATTGCATCACCAAGTCACCAATATTCAGCTTTATTCTACCCTTCTTGACGTCAATGATAGCTCCTGCAGTAGCCAAGAAGGGTCTGCCAAGAATCAAGGGGTCTTTGGGTTCTTCTCCATATTCCAGAACCACAAAATCAGTAGGAATCATGCAATCTCCTACTTTGATGGGAACATCTTCTATCACCCCTTTAGGAACTCTGACTGATCTATCAGCTAGGACAAGAGATATCCTTGTAGCCTTAAAATCGGTCATTCCTAAGCTCTTGGCAACAGAATGAGGCATAAGGTTCACACTAGAACCAAGATCACACAATGACCTCTCAAACCTGTCAGAAAAGATTGTGCAGTCTAAAACAAAGCTCCCAGGGTCTGAAAGCTTCTCTAGCACTCTATTCTGAGTCACTGCATTAACCTGTTCGTTGATCATCATAGCTCCAGCCTCTAAACTCAAATTATTGGTCACCATTCTCTTCACATACCTCCTTATAACAGGAGTAATCCTCACAACATCAATTAATGTAATCTCAATAACCAACTTGTCCATGATAGCCTTGCATTTAGCATCTTCAAGCTCCTGTTTAGACTTCTTAGGATGCTTAGGATAGGCTATCTTGGGCTTATACACTGTATCCTTAGCATTATCTGAAGTCTTAGACGAAACTGTAGTATGTGGCAACGGCTGACGAGCGTGACCAGATGAGTGACCAGCGTCACTCGTTTTGGACAAGTCGTGATGAGTTGCTTGATTTGGGTGACGAGCGTCTCCTGGTGACGGTCGTCACCAATCTATGAAGAAAAAATGTCGGGGTTGTGCTCAGTGGGTGACGAGCGACACCCATCCTTGGTGACGAGCGTCACCCGTGGGTCTTCAGCAGAAATTTCTTCATCTTCATACTCTTCAAGTCCCACGAAATTTTTTGAGCTCAAATCCTTCTGCAGCACTTGTTGCAGGTTCTTTCCACTCCGCAATGTGATGGCATTCACATGGTGTTTGGGATTATCATCAGTTCTTCCTGGAAGAAATCCTTCTTGCCTCTGAACAGCTCCTGCAGTTTGGGCAACCTGCATATCAAGCTTCTTCATATGGGAGTTCAGACTCTCAATTTTCCCTTCAGGTCCTGATAAAGCGAATCTATCTTGCCATTGAAGTCCACTGTCAGCTTATACTGTCCTTCTAGGATCTGTTTCAGCATAGCTTCCATCTTGTTCTCTTGTGGAGGTGCAGATTGGTAGGAAGAAGAACCATAGTTTCTGTTGAAATTCCATTATTCTGGAATGGTTTCTGGTACTCTGTCTTCTGGAATAGAGGCTTAGGTGTGTAACCAGTTGTGCTCTTATTTCGTGTGAAGGCACTCTTCTTATTATTGTTTTTGTAGCCTCTGTTCCACTGCTTATTTACATACCTTTGACCCTGAAAACCGCCAGAATTTATGAAATTCACATCTTCCTGCTCAACCTCCTCTGGACCTTCGAAAGTCTCCACCTCTGCAGCAAAATGAACTGACTTCTTTCCGACCAAGAGGCTATGCATACTGTCCAGCTTAGCCTTGACTTCAGAAATCTGAGTTCCATCATCCAAACACGCTTGTTTCATCCTCTGAAAATCTGCATTCTTGGTGATGTTGCTGCAGGCCAAGTTTTCAATGAACCTGATTGCTACTTCTGGTCTGTTGGTGTTGAATTTCCCTGCACTTGCTACATCCAGCGCAATTGAATACTTCCAGTCAATGCCTCTAAAGAAGATCCCAAGCAGTTGTACTTGACTGAAACCATGATGAGGACAATCCCTTTGATAAGACTTAAATCTCAGCCAAGAAGCCTTAAAAGCTTCAGTATGACCTTGAGAGAATGATGAAATTTTTGTCCTCAGGTCCTCTGATCTAGCATCATCATAGAAATTGTTCAGAAAGGCATTCTTGGTATCCTCCCAAGTGGTCAGCGAAGCAGGCTCTAGTTGCTTCAACCAAAACGCAGCATCTCCTCCAAGTGAGTATGGGAAAAGCTTGCAGAACAGAAGGTCATTGCTAACACCATTAGCTTTGACAATTGAAGCTAGATCCTCAAACCTCTCAATGTGATCCATAGGATGCTCATGAGGTAAGCCATGGAATGGATGCTGTCCAACCAGCTGATAATAAACAGGTTTAAGCTCAAAATCGTTCCTCTGGAAGGCAGGAGGGCGGATTGCAGCTCTGTTGGCATAGAACTGATGAGGTCTGTTGTAGTCTCCTAAAGTCCTCTGAACAAAACGCCCAACAGCGTTATGGGCAGCAACAGGGACTCCAGCGTCTTCTTCTACTTGCTGAACCTGCTGTTGAACAATGGCACTCCCATCTTGATCAATTCTCTGACCATCTTCGTTTCTTCTGTTTTCCTCTCTGTCAACCAAGTGACCTTCTGCATCTTCATCCAAGATCAGTGGAGCAACCATCGTAGACTGTTTCTTAGCTTTCCTGTTGGTCCTCTCCAACTTAGCGAGTTCGTCGATGCTCAAAGTTACAAGGTCCTTCTCTTTGTTTCTTCTGGTACATCGATTAGGCATACACCTAAAACTAGCACAAAGAAAAGTAGCAGAAAGTTAGTAAACAAATTAACACTTAGACAAAATCCTAAAACTAAAAATTATTAGGCATCTATCACTCCCCGGCAACAGCGCCAAAAACTTGATAGGGCTCAGGTTTTACCCAAATAAAACTACTGCAAGTGCACAGCAAAGCAGTTCTAGTACAAGGGGTATCGAATCCAAAGGAGTAATACAAACTACACTATCGAATGTAGGTTCGGATTAAGCTAAGCAGTATGCGATGTATGTAATGCGAATGATAAAATAAAAGTAAGCAAGTGAATTTTAGTTGTTGATCTAAGTTCCAGAAGACTAAAAGCGCTAAGTGAGGACAGTTCGCAGGTTGAATCCGAGAATATAGAATGCATGAAATCAGGAATTATTAAGGACCGTTTTGAACATGAATCACTAATATATAACTAATCAATTCTTATTGCAGAAGTTATCTATGCCTAAATCACATAGTTTCAAATCTCTTTGCAAACCGTAACAATCTAAACATGCAATATGATCAAATTCAATTGTTCACAAAACTTCTAAGCCAAATCACTTTGCACTAAGTTGTTTTGCTCATCAAATACTAGTTCAGGTTATCAATAATGCTCTCACATATATTTAAAAACCTATGATTTTCGGATTTCTAGATGATGTGTCTAAGAAATTCGATTTTAAAGCAAGCAGAGATGAAAAACCAAAAGATATTCCTAACAGGTAGCAATTCTACAAACTCTTCATTAACCTTTGAAAAAACCTTAACTTAACTGGCAGATTACTCAGACATGACCATGGAATCAGAAAACATAACTGAATAAAATTGCAATAAGAGAATAGAATAAAAACAATGGGGGTTCAAAATCTTCTCCAAAAAGAGTACATGATCTGTCTCCACAAAAGCTGTCAATAAAAATCCTCTCTTAAGCTCTCTTAATTCTCAAAAACTACGATAAAAGCCAACAATGGCTGAAAAACCTAACATATAGAGGCTAAACACGATCTGGGGCCTGATTCTAAATAATGGAACTTCTGGGCCAATTCTGTAAATAATCTTCATACTTTTAATAAACCAGCCACGACCCCTTCCTTTCTGGGTGACGAGCGTCACCCAAGATGGTGACGAGCGTCACCCAAGATGGTGACGAGCGTTACCCATCTCTGATTTTGCCTTCTGAGTTGTACACTTCGTGACTTCATCTTGTAATGATCCAAAAAGCTCCAAAACCTCCAATTGTGCTCCAGACATGCATTAACCTGCAAAGACTCTACTAGGACTCTAAAATGACCAAAAACACTCAATAAAAAGGACTTATATCATGGTTAAAAACCATAAAAATCATGATATATCATCGTGGCTCAATGTTGTAATGGTGAATCCGAGGGAAAATATTTCAGGAGAATACAAAAATAAGGAACCAATTGTTTTGCAACAAGAAAATGATGACGCTGTACTTTTGACTACAATTGACAATATTGAAGTCGGAAATTTGGTACAAGAGGTGAACCCAATAGATCTCGATTACAATGTTGGAGATGCAGAAAATGAAGATGAAAATGTAATGAATCGTCTTCTAATGATGAAGATGATAGTGAAGACAAAATTTACTAATTTTTCTATCACTTTGTGTAATAAATGTCTTAACTTTGCAAAATCTTAAAATTTAATATTTTATTCAAAACAAAAATCAAAATTTTTATTAAGTGTTTGGAAACCAACTTCAAAATTTAAAACAAAAATCAAAATTATTCAAAACTATATTAAAACCAAAGCTTAAACGAAATTAAAGTTTTAGCAGATCTATTTATACTTCTATATATTAATAACCAAGTTTTTGAAAATTAAATAACAAATTTCATTTGAGAACTATTTTTCTAAACCAAAACCAAATTTTAAAACCAAAATTAGATTTCCTTTAACCCAAATTCGATCGAAATTTGGTTTCTCGCTAAAACCAAAACCAAAATTTTAAACCAAAATTAGATTTCCCAAACCCAAATTTGATCAAAATTTGGTTTCCTCTTAAAACCAAAACCAAAACCCAAATTTTTGTCTAAACCAAAATTCTCAAAACCAAATCCCTAATAGCTCGCTAACCCGTCACTCTTCTTCTCTTCTTTCTTCCCTTTGCCGATAAAGAACCTTAATTCCCATATACTCTCTGATTGTGTTTCAGAGACAACCTGGCATTCTTCTTCTCTTCTCCTTAACCACATTCTCGAATCTCTTTTTCTCTCTTAATCTCGAAATCTATATTCTATCTTTGTCTCTCAATTTGGAAACTCATACCCTCCACTCCCAAATCGATTTCACCGATGAAGAACCAAGGACGAGGCAAGCTTAGACGTGGCGGTGCTCCAAGACTAGCCACTCCAAACATATCTCAGAGACCGGGATAATCCACGCCGTCGAGAACTCCCACCCCTCTACCAAGCCAATACAACTTCACGCCATCGTCCCAACCTGCGGTAACCGAGATGCCCCAACCTCAAGTCCCCATCCACTCACCTCAGTAACATTTCCGAGACTTTCCTCCACCCCAACAACTTTTCCATGATTCTCCATCACAACTGCGCGAAAACGGAAAGTCCTCATCGCTTCAAAATCAGAACTCTCGTTCGCCTCCACTTCAGCCCTATCCAGCGTCAACACATCAATTAATCTCAAGCTCAGATTAATTGATCTTCGGCAGCTCATAACATCCATGGCGAAGACGACAGCGAAAATGACGATGGAGTACCTCTAGCTGAGCCAGTTCTCTAGGAAGACCTACAACATCTTTTGAATTCTATCCTTCTGGTGCCAGGCCGTGAAAAATTTACCACCGTGCTATCTCCTGAACGGAAGCCAAACACAACTTGGTATGACCCTTTACCCTTTCCGTTTCTTAATCAGTTTGAGTCTAAGTTATATTGCAATTGAGTCTGAGTCATAGTTTCTTAATCTGTGATTTATGATTTGACATATGCTTTTGTTCTTCTCTGCATATGTTCTGTAGTGAGTTAAATCGATTTGCTTTGGTTCTGTAGTATAATCGAGTTAATTCGATTTGATTCGATTTGATACGAAATTTGGTTAATGTTTGATCTGTTTTTATAGATTTTTATCGGTCAGTGTTTGATCGATATGAATGACCGATAGGGTTTTCACTTTCAGGCTCCCTTCCCTATCGATCACAAGTGACCGATAGGTTGACTGGTGCAATATGGCTCTACTGCTATCGATCATAAGTGACCAATGGTCATGACCGATACGGTCTGTATCGGTCTCGTCTTGACCGATACAGTTGATCGATAGCAGCAAGAATGCACCTGTTCTTTATCCCTTAGAGACTTTCTTAACCCCCAATTCGAACTCCTGCTTCTTTACACATTAACTAAGCATATAAAGAAAACTAGAAAGCATAATATATACAAAAGGATACCATGGGACTACCTCCCAAGTGTGCTTGTTTAAAGTCACTAAGCTGACTTTGCTTACCTCTCTAGTGGAGGTGGTGAGAAGGAGTCTGGGACTGCTTGGTGTTGCAGTGCTCACTTTGATCTTTCTGGTGACTCCATCAACCTTCAACACAGCAAAAAGTTTTGGTTTGGTCCTCCCTTTCATCTTGTAGTGTACTTCACCATTCTTTGAAACAAAGGGCTTCAAGACAACCCCATCTTCTTTGTCATCCAATAGAACTTCATTCATTCAATCAGAAACTCCCACTTTGAGGACCTCTTCTTTAGTGGTATCAGCAAACAGCTTGGTTAAGCAGCAACCATCAAAACTTTCACCAACATAGCCTTCAAACTCTGGCCAATGCTTCTCAAGCTTCTTCAACTTCTTGATGTCCATTGAGATGGCCTGCTCATTTTCCATCTTATTCCCCTTGGAGTTAAACCTTAGAACATTCTTCTTGGTCAGTCTTAGCTCTATTGTGCATTCCTTGGCATCAAACACTGCTCCAGCTAAGGCTAAGAAATGTCTTTCTAGAATGATAGCATTCTTTATATGGCCTTCCACATCAAGCACCAAGAAATCAGTGGGGATGGTTACTCCTTCAATCATCATTGGTACATCCTTGAGACTCCCAAGTGGTGTTTTCACTGTCCCATCAGCTATAGTAAGAGACACACTACTCTCTTGAAGTTGAGTGTAGCCAAAAGCTTTAGCAGTAGAGGACGGGAGAAGGTTGATACTTTCTCCAAGACCACAAAGACAGCTTTTGAAGGTCTGCCCTTTAAGTTCACATTGGAGAGTGAAACAACCTGGATCTCTAAGTTTCTTGACATTAACACCTTAACAAGAACTAACTCCCATTAGTGCTAAAACATTCAGCAAGCATTAATAAACAACTCTATTCATGTCAAAATGCTCCTCAAACAGTCAATATCTTGAGCCAAGGCCAGCAAATCCTCTATCAAACAAGATCAGCATTTCATTAAACACTTGGTGGACATAAGAGAAAACCTAAAATCTAGATAAGTGTTATCAAGACAAATCTAGTTCAAGAACAGATCAATAGAGAGGAACCCATATAATAAAGCACTAAACAAACCTTAATCAACCCCTAAATTCCCCTAATCTACCACATTTAGAAACCCTAAGCAAACTACACATTAATAGCTATGTTTAACACCAAATCACAAGAGAAAAAGATGTTAATCATGATTAAAAGAGAGATTAAAGAAAGATTAAAGGCAAATACAAACTTATATTAAATAAAGCAAAAGATTTGTCTTACAAACTCAAAGAAAATGCTTAAGAACAGTAAATTAACATGACTTCTTGAAAATCCCATAAAATGAGCTATTAATAGGCAAAAGAAGGAAGCCCTAGAGTAATGGCAAAAATGTAAATAAAACAGACTACGACTGGGTTCCTATCGATCAGTTGTATTTTTCTAGGCTTGATCGATATGAATCCTATCGGTATGGAAGGTGACCGATAGGGTGACCGAAATATACTCGGTGCACTTCTATCGGTCCCTTCCTAACCGATATATTTGATCGATACGGCTTGTATCAGTCACTCTTTGACCGATGGCCTCCGTTCACATACCGATAGGCACTGCAGAGATCATCTGCCTTGGTCCCTTTTGCTCCTTTTGGCCCAGCTAGCTTCCTGGATCATCCTCAAAGCTCCTCCAAGCTCCCTTTAGCTCCATAAGCACCTAAAAACATCCATAATGCAAGAAAAATGCAAACTATACCCTAAATGCAACCCAAGTCTATAAGGAGAAGAAAATGGGACAAAAACAAAGGAAGACATGCAAAAGAGAACCAAAACATGTACTAAATGTAGGCCTAAATGGTGTAAATACAAGAGATATAAGAGCGCCCTACAACCTTACAATATTCAATGCTTAAGCACCAGCTCAAGCTTCTTCCAGGACTACAGACTGTAATCAAGAGTCTCATCCAACAAGTGCTTTAAAATCAGATCAACAGGACATGAACAAAAAGTTTGCTGAGGTCCACAACAAGATAGACTGTGTTCATGTGGAACTCACAAACAAGTTTGATGGTCTAGCTGCAAGAGTAAAGACTTTAGAGAACAACAAAGGAGTAGCTAGTGCACCACGCCCTCAAGGTAACCTTCCAAGAAAGTGTGAGATGAATCCCAAGGAGTATTGCCAAATTGTTGATTCTCAAGATGCTTTCACCACTGAGGAAGAAGCAATTATAGATGAGTTCTTGTCAATGCTCAATGAGGACATTGATGAACAAAGCGAGGGGGAAGACCTTGTCCATGTCTCTGATGCTAAGAAGGAGGTTCAAGCTAATGTGCTTCCAGTTTACCAACCTGACATTCCATTTCCACGAAGATTCAAGAAGGAGCTAGTCCAAAAGTATTCAAATCTCTATGCTGCTCAAATTGAAATGAGAGGTCTAACTGCTGAAGAAGAGCTTAGTAAAGTGCTAGCTAAAGGTCAGGAATCAGAAGTTAAGGAGCTGAACATCAAGAAGCTTGGAGATCCTGGTTGCTTTACACCCCCTTGTGAACTCAAATGAAGAACCTTTAAGAGCTGTTTGTATCACTTACGTGCTAGCATCAATCTGATGCCATCAGCTACAGCTAAGGATTTGGCTTACAACAAGTTCCAACAAAGAAATGTGTCTCTAACCATTGCTGATGGCACAATGAAGACACCATTGGGACCCCTTAAAGATGTGCCCATGATGATTGAAGAAGTAACAATCCTAACAGACTTCTTAGTCTTGGATGTTGAGGGCCAGATCAAGAATGCAATCATACTTGGAAGACACTTCTTACCTTCAGCTGGCGCTGTCTTTGATGCCAGGGAATGCACTACAGAGCTTAGGCTCACCAAAGATAAGGTCTTGATGTTTAATAGGAAGGGTAACAAGCAGGAGCATGAACATGATTTCTCCATGGAGCTGAACAAGATGAAAGGAGTTGACAAGAACTGGCCTGAGTTCGAAGGCTATGCTGGAGAGAGCTCTGATGGCTGCTGCTTGTCAAGGTTGCTTCAAGACACCATTGAAGAGGAGGTCCTCCAAGTGTTAGTTCCAAGAAGATAAATGAAATTGTGCTGGTTACTGAAGAAGGAGAGGTGGTTTTGCAACCATTTGGCTCAGGGAATGGTGAAGTCCACTACAAGATGAAGCAAGAGGGGAAGTCTAAGCTTTTTGCTGTACTCAAGATGGATAGTGTCACCAAGAGAGTCAAGGGAAGCAAGACACCACCAAGGAGTTCCAAAACTCCTTCTCCTTACCTCGACTAAAGAGATAATCAAAGTAAATCTTAGTGACTTTAAACAAGCATACTTGGAAGGTAGTTTCATGGTATCCTTTGTACATATTTATACTTTTCGTTTATATTTTATGCATTTTGAGTGTTCAGAAGCAGGAGTTTTATTAAGGGGATGAGAAGATGCTTGGGCAACCAAAGAAGGTGCATTCTGGTTCACATCGAACATCAACATCGATCATACAAGATCAATGTTGTGGAACCATGAATGCATCAGCTGAGAAGCTCTCTTCTTCTATGACTATGGCATTGCAGAACTCCTTTGGGTTAGCTTCTGGTTTTCCAGGAAATTGTCCTTGAGGTTTGGGACCAGCTATGCCTTTGTTGTTCTCTAGTGTTTTTACTCTTGCAGCCAACCCTTCAAACTTGTTGGTGAGCTCTACATGTACTGAATCGATTTTGTTGTGGACCTCTGCAAACTTCTTATTCATTTCCAAGGTTGTGGTGACCTGAGTGTTGATCATTTCTTGCATGGGAGTCTTGAGTTCAGTGTCTTGAGCGCTGGAGGAAGCTTGAGCTTGAGCTTGGGCATTGAATCCTGGAGGGTTGTAGGGCGCTCTAGGTTGGTAGTTGTTGTTCCTTTGCTGAAAACCTTGATATTTGTAGGGAACAAAAGGTCTTGGGGCAGCTTTCTGTTTCTTTTGAGGGTAAACCTGTTCATGTGGATTAGCAACATTGTTGCTCCTGTAAGACCAGTTGGGATTTGATCTGTATTTCCAATAGCCATTGTATCCACCTTGATTACCCAAGTAGTTCATCTCCTCAACTTGGCATTGCTCTTGATTATCAAGCTGAACCATGTCTCCAACAAAGTTAACCTCTTTCTTCTCCCTTAGCAACAAGTCCAGCTTCCATGTAGAGACTTGATTTCTTTCCTGCAAGACTATAACTCATCCTTTGCAGTTCTTGGAGCTCTGTCAAATTCCTCATTATAGTTGCCATCAGGCTGAGCCAGATTCTCTACCAGCTCCAATCCTTCATCCACATCTTTTGACAAGAAGTTCCTTTGGTTTCCTCTCCTCTCTCTGTATTTAAGCAACAACTTTCTTCACTTCTCTTCACACTTAAACTCACTCCTCTTCTCACCTAAAGCTCGAAACAACTAGTTCTTTTTCTCTTTTACTGCTTTCTTTAAGTTTTCAGAAGCTCACTAAAGGTTTGCTTCCTAAATTGCCTCTCTTTGCTCTTACTCTTAGCTTATGTTAAAAATCACTTAGTAAGAAGATTTTAAGAGCAAGCAGTGTTTAGTTTTGATTGTTGTGCTATGGTTCTGCAATTTGGATTTGTTTTGAAATATCAAGCTAGATGTTGAAGTTCTGATTAATGGCTATTCATCTCATTGCTTGTTCATCCTCATCCTTTTGCAAGATCATCATCTCTTTTGCCTAAGAACCATTTTGCTAGAATGTCATGCATAACTGTTTATCTTTTGTGCATTTTAGCTTATTTAGTTGCTAGCTTTTGATCTCTTCTTGCTTTGAATAAGTTTAAGCTTGTTGTTAGGACTTGTTAGATTTTTCTTAGCTTAAGGAGTTTCACCATTAAAAGCTTTCAGCTATTTGGTTCTTCAGCTTTTATTCTTTCACTTACCTTGTTTTCAAGCTTTGCTTTTGAAGGTACCATGGGAAGGACAAACATAGCTGCTGGGAAAAAGGGAAAGCACCTTAGGAAGCACCAATCCAACCAAGAACACAGCAAGATAAAGGAAAGGGCAAGGCTGATGAGCAATCCTCCAAAGCCGCTGGAAAGAGACCGGTTGGAAATGAGGGAGAAAATTAACAAAAAAAGGGCAATGCTGCTAGAGAACTCATGGAGGCTTTCAACCAGTGCACTTTCATACCAACAAGATATCCATGCACTTCCACAATGAAGGTGCTGGGACTCTATGGTGACTGCAAAGCCACATTTGAGCGCATGGGCCTTGGAGCTTTCATGGAGATGCCACTCCCATATTACCAACAGATCACTTACCAATTCCTCTCCACACTCAAAGTGGTCTGGTATGAAGACAGTGAACTCTCTAATGGCGATGGATGGATCTTCTTTCGGATTGGCAAGAAAAAGTTCTCCTCAACATTCGTAGAGATCACCAAGGATCTAGAGCTGAAGTCCCACCCCAACAAGCTGAGCAAGATCGAAATCCCAAGCAGGCAGCACATCATGCTGTGGGGCATTATCGGGGTTGGGAAATACACTCCTGGAAGATCAAGGAACCAGCACCTGAGGCACCCAGCTGTGAGATATATCCACAAGGCACTTGCGAATACACTCTTTGCAAGGAAAGAGACAACATATCTCACAGGAAGGAAGACAGATCTGATATACCAAGGACTGTATGAGCTTTTGGGAAGCGATGAGTATAGAGAACCTCTCAAAGCACTGAAAAGCTACCCCTGCTATGTGTCTATGTTGATGGAACAGCTCTTATCCTACCAGAGCTGGGTTTTAAGTAAGACAAAGAAGGAGAGCAGCCCTCAAGTGCACAATGGGGGAGTTGTGACAGCGGTTCTACTTGCTATTGGAGTAAACCTTGAGAGATATGAAAATGATGCGCTTGAACCACTATGGATTGACATTGATTATCTCAAGAGGAGCCACTACCTTGAAAGAATCATTGGTGGAAAACATGTGTACAACTTCATCACAGGCCTTGATACACCAGCAAAAGTTCTCCTCCCCAATCCAAAGCTTACATCCTTCATCCGAAAAGGAAACATCAGCTTCAACCCAAGCACTGAGGATCTCTACACAGGCGGCCCTGTTCCTGGAGAAGGAGAAGAAGACAGTGAAGAAGAAGAGGAGCACACTGAAGAGATTAGAGAAGAAGGAGAAGAAGAACAATGGAATGCTACTGCTGGCGCTGAAGGCCAAGGAGGAACCCATGAAGAAGATGAGCTTGAAAAAGAAGAAGTGTTGAACTACAGCTCAAGGCAGTTCCACTTCCAGCCCTATGAAGCTCCCAACCAAGGAAGCTCTTTGTGAGCAGCTCATGAGCACATCAACAAACTCCAGAACTGGTGCAAGTGGCAAGACAAAGCCATCAAAGGCCTTACGAAGATGGTGAAGGGGAAGTTCAGGAAAAACTTCCCACCACAGCCACACCCAAGAGCTCAACCTTTCAACAAAAAGAGCAACTTCACCAAGATGAGCCATCTGAAGAGGAGGAAGATGTATGGAACCCCCATGGAAGACACTCATTCCATGCACAACCAAGTTATCAATGGGGTACATGGGCACAACCAATGGCCTCATCTTATGAGCAAAGAGCCCATGTTCCATCAGCTTGGGAGGTGCCAACCCCCAACCCCTCTGAAGTTCAGGAGACATGGCAATGGGGCACACAAGGGACTTCTTCACAAGCTAAGCAACTATGGTCAAGCTGGGTTCAACCACCTCAAGAAGCAGAGCATTCCACTCAAGTCTATGAGAGAAGGAAGAGGAGAGCTAGCAAGTCTCCACAAACCTCAGGATCATCCCACAACTCCTACCATTAAACCAAGTACCGCATCCTTTCCATTGTTTTATACCATTGCATCTTTTTATTTTTGTAATATATTTTGTTGCTTCTCTCTTCCATTGCTTTCATTACACAAGAGACTGTGTAATTTAAGTGTGGGGGAGAGATTTGGGGTTTGACTTTGTGTTCTATTTTCTTAGTTTTTCTTTTTCTTTTCACTTTGAGTCTCATGCATATCATGCATACATGTAAGACATAGCAAAACACAAAAAAAAATCAAACATTTTTTAAAACATTTTGCATTTTTGCAAACCATAAGAAAGCATGTAGTTGCATTTCATTCTTCTAGGATTGAGTCTAGTGTTGACATGTAGGTTGCATTGCATTTGCATAGGGCATTATGATGAATTTTCCTTGTAAAGTGCTTAATGTTTAGAGATGATTTCAGTTTTTAAGTGCTTAGTTGTTTGATGCATCATTTGATTGCTTGAAGTTAAGGCTTAACCATGCTTAGATTGCTAGATTTGGTCTTCTCATCTCATTCTGAAAGCATTTGTTCTCTGAAAATCAACTCTATCAACTTGAACTTTAATTTGGACTTTTAATTATAGTGTTTTATGCATTGAAAAGTGAATTCATGGCTACCATATACATATTTGGATCATCTTTCTCCTTTCTACCACTCTTGTTGATACAAATAGCTGATCCTCATAATTATGGGACAGTTACATCCTCACCCTTAACCAAAACCTCCTTTTGAGCCTAAACACTATTGTGAGAGCTGGAAGGCCTTTGCATTGCATTTTCGATTTTGTCTTGGCAAAAAGTGTTAGGAATAAGGCTGGCAATGATTAGCTTTCTTGTAGATATCAGCTTGCATATTGAGCTTGATTCTAGGATAGGAGTTTTGGGGTTTTAAAAGGGTAGTGTAAGTGGTTTGAACTTCATGTTTATATGTTTTGAAAGAAAAGGAAAAGATCTGAAATGGTAGAAAAGGGGAAACAGTTTAGTATTGTGGTTAAGTAAAGGGAATAAAAGCTCTATGTTTAAAAAGAAGAATTGGCGCCAACAACAATGCTTAGAAAGGTCCAAAAGAAGAAAAATCTGACCAAGAAGCAATCCACCAAAGGTGATGAAGGTGCCAACACAACAAAGAAGAACAAGTTCCAACCACAAAGAAGCAACCACACAAGCAAAAAGAAGAAGTTTCCCCAGCCATGAAGATGGGTAAAGGGTAGAGTTTAGGAAAGGGTAGACTAAGAGGGTTCACTCTTGGGTTTAGAAATGCTAAGGACTCATTTTTGGGAAATAAGGGTAGAAGAGAGCTTTCAATTGCATGCATAAGTGTGCTTTTACCTTTAGCATTTTGCCTAAGATGAAGTCATTTCATTGAGTGGTCCTTTATGTTTTTGAACCCTTGTTCTTAAATGAGATCATTCTTATCTCAAAACCTCACCCTTTTCAACCAAATGTCTTCACTTGATTTGCATAAGCATGATTCATGTTCTGAACTTAATTGAATGTTAAAGAGTTGATTGATTTGAGCATTTACCTAAGTTAGGATTTGAGATCATTTTGAAACATGATGAGCATGGCTAGGATCTTTAAAGTATAGCTGGTTATGTTTGCATCCTACAACTAGGCACTCTATCATTGAAACCATCTCTTTACCTTTGCACTTTTGGAATCTGAATGCCCACTTTCAAACCTCACTCTCCCATTTGTTCTTAAATGCTTAAGGACAAGCAAAAGGCAAGTGTGGGGGTGTTGATATCCCTTGTATTTACACCATTTAGGGCTGCATTTAGTACATATTTTGGTCCTCTTTTGCATGTTTTCCCTTTGCTTTTGTCCCATTTTCTTCTCCTTTTAGGCTTAGGTTGCATTTAGAGTATAGTTTGCATTTTCTTTGCATTTTGGGTGTTGTTAGGTGCTTTTGGAGCTAAGAGGAGCTTGGAGGAGTTTTGGGAATGATACAAGATGCTAGCTGGGCAAAAGGGAGCAAGAAGGATCACAGCAGAAGATCTCTGCAGAAGTTTTCGGTCAGAGCACAGAGAGTATCGGTCAAGGATGACCGATACAGAGCATATTGATCACCAGTATCGGTCAAGTGTGATCGACACAAACACACCGGATGGATTTCGGTCATATGTGTCGATCACTCCAGACCGATAGGGATCCATTTCAGTCACTGAAGTCCGATACAACTGACCGATACTGACCCAGCCCAAACCTGTTTTTAATTACGCTTTTGCCATTACTCTAGGGCTTTCTTCTCTAGACTATAAATAGCCCATTTTTCCAGATTTTCGGGGGGTCATGTAAAAATACTGTTCTTAAACATTTTCATTAAGTTTGTAAGACAATTTATTTGCTTTGTTTAATATAATCAATTATTTGCTTTAATCTTTCTTTAATCTTTCTTTTAATCATGAGTAGCATCCTTTCCTTTTGTGATTTGGTGTTAAACATGATTATGAGTGAGTAGTCATCTTAGGGTTTCTAGGTGTGGTAGATTAGGAGGATTTAAGGCTTGATTAAGGCTTGTTAAGTGCTTCAGTTTATAGTTTCCTCTCTATTAATCTGTTATTCATGCTAGATTAGTCCTGATGAAACTTGTCTAAGTTGTTAGCTTTCTCTTATGCCCACCAAGTGTTTGATGAAATGCTGATCATGTTTAATAGAGGATTTTCTGGCCTTGGCTCAAGAGATTGACTGTTTGAGGAGTATTTTGACTTGAATAGAGTTGTTTAATCATGCTTGCTTGATGTTTTAGCACTAATGAGAGTTAGTTCTTGTTATAATGTTTATCAAAGGGTTATTTGCCAAGAGATTGGATCTAACTAGCTTAATTGTGAACTCTATGTCTCGGAATCACCATTGCTTGCTTACTTGCTTGATCAATGTAGTTTGAAACAGCCTAGTTAATGTCTGAAATTCTCCAAAGTCAATAACCACATCTAGGAACTTGCCTTTCTTTTATTTGAATCTCGGATTTGCTCTGTTTTGCTCTGTTTTACTCTGTTTTTCTTGCTTAGAACTGCTTAGTTTGCTTTTGCTTTCACTTTGTTTGCTGCTTGTTTCACTTAGGTTGTTAGAACTGTTGCTTAGGCAACAAAACCAATTCTCTGCTTGCTTGACTTAGAGATTTTACTCTCAACTCTTCTGTTTTCAACTCTTCCCGTTGGATTGACATAAAATCCTTACTACAACTGACTAATGCAAGGGTGATTGAACCAAGGGGTCAATAACTTTGTGTCAGCTTCTCAACAAAGCAAAGGTCATGAGTTTACATCACATCATGAGGACCAACTGCAGCAGCAAGAGCCCAATGGAGAGGAGACAAATTGGATTCCTCAAAGGAGACATTTCTTCCAAGTGCCACAAAAGTAACCATCTAGGGCTTCATCATATGTCCCTATGTCTCAGCCGCCATCAGCATGGTAAGCACCAGCCTACTCTCCTTCTGAAGCTTACACCACTTGGCAGGAGTATGATGCTCAAGGCAACCCAACTCAAGTGCAAGCACATTGGCCTAGTTGGGTACCTCCACCTAAAATAGCATCTTCTTCACAAGAGAGGAGGAGGAACAAGAGAAGGGCAAGTCAGTCTCCACAACCAGCAACATCAGGATCCTTCGTAGATCCATGAGAGACTGATGAACTCTCCTATTCATCCCACCATTCCTCCCACCACAACTAAGGTACCACATCCTTACCATTGTAAATACCAATGCATTTTTTTTAGTTCCTGTAATATATTTATGTTGCTTGTCTCTTTCACTCTTTTACTACACAAGGGATTGTGTAATTTAAGTGTGGGGGAGGGATTTGGGGTTTGACATTGTGTGTTATTTTCTTAGTTTTTCATTTCATTCATCTTTTTGTCATTTAAGGGCATCTTATGAAAAATTTTGCATGTTTTGCAAACCAAAAAGAGACCATATAGTTGGATTACATTTGTTTAAGATTGAGTCTAGTGTTTGCATATAGGTTGCATTGCATTTGCATAAGGCATGATGATGAATTTTTCTTTGTAAAATGCTAAGTGTTTAGGATTGATTTAAATGGCTAAGTGGTTAATTGTTTGATGCATCATAAGAAAGTTAGAAGTTAAGGCTGAACCATGTTGTTGAACTGCTAAATTTGATTCTCTCATCTCATACTGAAATCACTTGTTCATTGAAAGTCAACTCTATCTATTTAAATCTTAATCTGATTTTTAATTATCATGTTTGTGCATAGAAAAGTGAATTCCTGGCTACCATATACATATTTGAATCATCGATTTCCTTCTTACCACTCTTGTTGATTGATATACTTACATATTTTGCATATTTAGCATGCATTTAGAGTAGTTTTTATGCATTCATCTCTCATTTTAGGCTAGTTTGCACCATTTGTCTCATTTTAGGTCCTAAGTCCACTTTGCATTAGCATTTGCATATTTCTTGCATTCTTGCATCATTATCAGGTTGTTTTGGACACAATGGAGCTGTGGAGGCTTCGTGGACATACTAAGGATCGAGAAAGGAGATCGTTTACACTTGGAAGAACTCAGCTGTTCAGCGAAGGGACCGAGATTGAAATGCGGATCAAGCTAGGCAGGGCAATCTAGATGAGATCAACCAGAAGATCGAGTGACTCAAGTCGTTTCAAGGAAGGGATCGAGACCAAGATCGACTGAAGTGATCGATCGTGAGTACGGACGTGGACTAAGCCATCCAGAACGAGAGTCGGATCGAGTTCCACGTCTCGATAATCTGTGAATCGACCCGAAGATCAAGCGAAGGAGGACGATCTATGAAGAAGATCGAGTGGTCAGATCGATCAGCCAGCTCGATCCCAGAACCTTATCCGACCAGCTCACTTATGGCACATAGTGAGGGGATCATTTTGGTTGTTTAGCAAGTTTGGGAAAATTCCATCCAATCCATTGATTGTGTCGAGAACCAACTTTAGTTTTGCTTCCTCTCTTAGGCGATTTCACCATTGTTCTACTTTTTATGCTTTTGAACTTTGTAAAACCTTAATCTTTTCTTAATCATTGAGTATTTTCTTAATCGCTTTAGCTTAATAATGTTTAGCTTTCTTTCTATTGCATTTCCATCGATTTTAATCATGAGTAGTAAGTAGATTTCTTTTGGGTTTAAGGTTGGGGCGATTTAAGGGGTTTAAGGGTTTAAGCTTTGGATATTTTCTTGTTCTTAATCTTTTCTCTACTTGGATTTGGGATCTTAATTCTTAGATAGTCTTGGGAAAGATCTCTATGAACCCAGGGTTTTCTTACCTTGGCCGGATTCAGAAGTCCCTTAAAACCAAATTCAAGAGGCTAACTTCCCTTTCCCAAACGCCATGGTTGTTTAGGGGGTTAGTTAAGCCACCATTTGAGATCCTTGCTCAATGTTTCTTGACACATATTTCCACTACACGCCATAGGTTAGGAAGAAGGTTTGAGAAAAGGGGTCATACCACACGATATGGATGATCCTAGTTTAAGTTTCTCAAGGCTTAGAGAAAGCTCATCAAATGAGTAGATCTATGTGTTTTCAAACCAAAAGCTTGAACCTTTGAACCCTCTTAAACATGACCCTCAACCTTAGATCCTCTCTTTTACAATTTTTAAACCTCAAGTAATCATCTTTTAGTCATAAAGTTTGCATCTTTAATCTTTAAAAGTCATTGTTCAAAGTTGCTAGAAATTTCCTGTTTATCTGCTTTTAGTTCTCGATTTTTAATGATTAGCTGTCTTGCATTTTAAATTCTTAGATTTCTTCTAGTAGTTGTTAACACTCTTCCAGGGATTTTAAAATAGCTTTCCTAATCATCTGGTCGTTGCATTTAGTTTTTATCGATTTTACCATCCATTTACTCGATTCTGCTTAGATTTGCTTTGCTCTTGCATTCCTTGTGTTCTTTCTACAACCCAGGCTGGATTGATACTCCCTTACCACTATACTGCATCATAACTCTGGTTTGGGCTTTGGATTTACAACCTCAAAATAATATGTTTATCAAATGGTGTCGTTGCCAACTAGGGTTTGATTAGAAAGCATTAGGATTTGGAGCTTAGTAAAGACTAAGCCTTTTACTTTTTTTTTGGTTACTCATTGCTCTACTTTACTGCTTGTCTGTTCAGGTACATGAATTTGAGGTCCAGTGGTGACAACAATCTACTACAACCTCTGGACAATATTCACCAATCTGGAAGTGCAAGGCATAGAAGGACAGTAGAGCAAAAACAGAACTTTGAGGAGATAGAGCAACCTGGTCTAGCTGAATTTTGGATTATGGCTGAGTAAGACCAAGAAGAAGCTCCACCTCACCTTGCTGCTGGTGCTAGGGGCAATGGAAACCCCAACCACGCGCCTAGGCAGCCAAGAATCATTGGTGCTGGCGATGCTCCAAACACACATCACAACTTTTTTGGAATCACCCCTCCACCACTGCAAAACAACAACTTCAAGATCAAGCCAAGCTTTGTCTCAATGGTCCAGAACAACAAGTTCCATGGTCTTGCTATGGAAGATCCCCTGGAGCACCTTGATAACTTTGAGCAAGTTTGTGGGATGATAAAGATCAATGGAATATCCGATGACAGCTTCAAGATAAGGCTTTTCCCCTTTTCTCTTGGAGATAAAGCACGGCACTGGGAGAAGACATTGCCTCAGGCGACCATCACTTCATGGGCTGAGTGCAAGAAAGCCTAATTCTTCTCAAGCACAAGAACAGCAAGGCTAAGAAGTGAGATCAGCGGCTTCACACAAAGGCAGAATGAGTCATTTAGTGAAGCAATGGAGCGCTTCAAAGACTACACTATAGTTTTCCATCATCATGGCTTCAGTGAAGAGACACTCTTGAGCACCATCTACATAGGAGCTCTTCCCAAGATCAATGCTACTAGACATGGCAAGTAAAGGAAACATTCTTGGACAGAATGTAGAAGAGGGAATGGAACTCATTGAGAATCTTGCTTTGAGTGATGGGAACTATGCTGAAGATTATGATAGAGCACCCAAGAGGGTCTGAGCTTGAGTCTCACAAGAAAGAGCTGAAATCTCTTCATGAGAAGATTGACAAGTTGGTGCTTGCAAATCAGAAGCATGTGCACTTTGTGGGAGAAGCTGAAGAAGTTTCAGAGGAGTTAGAGCTGAACCAAGAATAAGCTAATTGGGTTGGAGGCCAGAACTACAACAAGCCACAAGGATACGGTCAAGGCTATCAGGGCAACAACAACTTATCATACCGCAGCACCAATGTGGAGAAGCCTAAAGATCAAGTGTACCCTCCACAACAAGGCAAGCCTTTTGTTCCTTGTAACAACAAAGGGTTTACACAAGACAGTGGGTACCAAGGGCAGAGACAAGGCAACTTCCAAGGTCAGCAACAGCAAGGAAACAACAGTTTTCCTCCTGGTTTCATGCCTCAGCAGCAACAAGCTCAACCTCCACCTCAAGATCCGGAACAAGCTATGTTCCAACAGTTGCTTCAAGGGCAAGCTTCTACAACTCAGAAGTTTGTTGATTTCAACAAGAGACTGGACTCTTTGCTTACTGAAGTATCTACACAAATCACCAGCCTGAACAACAGGATTCGCCAGTTAGAGAAAGGAAAGGCTAGTTCAAGCGATGAAAGTAGCTTACCCGGCAAGTGTGAGCAAAACCCTGAAGAGTATGTCCATGCTATTACCTTGAGAAGTGGGACAGAAGAGCTGCCACCACGGTCTACACGTAAAGACAATGAGGACATTGTGGTTCAAGAGAGGGGGAGTAAGCTTTCGAATGATCAAGAAATCACGTTTGACAATGTCTAAGGAGAGGCGAGAAAGCAGTTTTAGAGAAGAAAGTGGAGCAAGTTAGCGAAGAAAAAGAAACTTACATGCCTCCACCATACGTACAAAAGCTTCCCTCCCTGGACGTTTCAAGAAGAAGCTGATTGAGAAGCATTGGGTTTTGTTTGAGAAGAACTTAAGGGATGTTGAGATCAAACAACTTTTAGTTGATTGTTTGGCATTGATGCCGAAATGCGCCAAGTTCTTCAAGGATACTGTTGCTAAGAAAAACAAGGAGAGTGAAGAAGTCTTGGTGTTGAGTGAAGAGTGCAGTGCCATCATCCACAAGGAGATAGTTCCAAAGAAGCTAGGAGATCCAGGATCATTCACTATCCCTTGTGCACTTGGATCTTTGAAGTTTTCAAGTTGCTTGTGTGACCTAGGAGCAAGCATTAACCTCATGCCTCACTCCATTGCCAAAAAGCTAGGCTTTACCAAGTTTAAAGAGTGCAGAATCTCTCTTGTGCTGGCTGACAGAATTATAAGGCTCCCTGTAGGCATACTTGATGACATACCCGTGAGGATCAGTGGTGTGAATGTGCCAACAGATTTTGTGGTTCTAGAAATGGATGAAGAACCAAATGATCCTCTAATCCTTGGTAGACCCTTTCTAGCAACTGTTGGAGCCATAATAGACGTGAAGAATGGGAAGATCTCTTTACACCTTGGCAAGAAAACCAAGCTAAGCTTTGACATCAATGAAGTCTTGAAGATGCCAACTATTGATGGGCAAGCGTTCTACATAGGAGCTTTGGATGCATTGGCTGATGAGTCGCGTGAAGAACCGAGGCAAGAGGATCATCCACAGCTGGCTTTGACAAGAGAGCGTGGGGAGCATGGTTTCTTGAGTGGACAAACCCAGGAGTGTGTTAGCAGCCTTGACTCTCACAAAGTGGTGAAGGAAGATGAAGGTGGATGCCTAGAGATCGACCTAGAGATCGACCAGATCACTCGATCCAGGGCAACGATCGACACGCAGATCGATGAAATCACTCAATCAAGGAAAGAAATCGATGAGAAGATCGATATAGGCAACTCGATCAGTTCAGTGAACGACTCAGTGCATCGATCTCCTACTCATTCCATATAAAATCGAGTAAGTGGATCGAGGGAGTACACTCGATCCAACCTAGATCGAAAGGAAGATCGACTGATTGGCTCGATCTCAGTGGTAACAACGGTTCAGGAAGGTAGCTTGAAGGCTCGCTACTCGGGTTCAAAAGAGGCAAATGAGGACAGCAACCTCAACACAAGCCAAGAATTAGACTGGAGAGAGCTGCTAGCCCCAAGGGTAGACCTAAAGCAGCTTCCAAATGGGCTAAGTGATCATGAGAAGTTCCTTGCTTCAGTTGTGGAGATCCAGCTCAAAGTCAACAAGTGGCAAGGCAAGTTGATAAAGGAGCTAGCTGAGAAGATCAGAGACTTACAAGGAAGCTCATCTAAGGTGTCATCAAGTGAAGAGGTTGAGCAGCCAGAGAAGTGAAGAGGACCAATCGAGGCTGTGGAGATCCGTGAACCTCAACAAAGCAACCAAACAGGACGCCTTTCTCTCTATGAAGGTTCAAGCAGGATCAAGAACAAGGGCATTCCCCCTGACATTACTAGCAAGAGCAGGAGGACTGGAGCAACCTCGAGCTCCAGTCATGCCTAACTCTGAGTACCAACAACCAAACCCTTGTATATATCATGCATTTTTCTTATTTTTGCTTTGTGTTTTGTCTCCTCTTGAATTTGTGTGAGACGGTGTCATTCAAGGTTGGGGAGAGTGTGTGTTATTTGACATGTTTTCTTTGATCTTATTTTGTGTTATCATCCCTTGAGTCATCATGCATCATGTAAGGCATAGAAAAGAACAAAAAAATCATAAAAATTATTATAAATTTTCAAAAAAATTCATGTAGCTTGCATTTGAACTGTTAAACATTTTAGGTTTGAGTCTAGAATTTTAAGCAGTTAGGTTGTTTGCATTTGCATAAGGCGCATAAGTTTTTCTTGAAAAGTGTTTTAAGCTCATGAATTGTTTCAAGGCCCTAGTTAGTAGTTCTTTGATGCATTGTACATACTTTGAAAGTAAGCTCTAACCATATTTGGATCATTTGTTTTGATTTTCGTGGCTTAACTTGAACATTCATGAATTGAATCCTTTCTTAATAAGTGTAACCTCAATTTGAATCTTTGAATTATCATACTTGTGCATTTGAAAAAGGATACATGGATCACATATACATATTTAGGCTTTCTTATCTCTTTCACCACTCTCTTGTAAGGCTGAATAGAACTTCCCACCTTGACCCTTACCTTTCTTTCAAGGCAATTTTCTTGTATGACATCATTGTGAGGCCTTATTTTTGGTTTGAACTTGGCATAAAGTGTTAGGTTTAGGCGACATGATTAGGCTCTCATATTGTTGCTAGCTTTGCATTTGGAAGCTAGTTTGAGGCTTAGGTTAGGGCGGGGATTCATGGGAGTTGTTTTGTTTTGGTTTTGGTTTGAAAAGATGTTGTGTTTGGGGTTTGAACAGAAGGGAAATGAATGGTTTTAAGTGGTAGGCTTTGTGTTTAAAAATGAATGCTCCTGTTTAAAAAAAAGGTAGCTCTCAAAGAAAACAAAAAGAACAAAATCAGAAAGAAAAGAGCCATAAGACCAAGTGCAAACTAGCCTAAAATGTAATATGAATGCATGAAAAACTACTTTAAATGCATGCTGAATATGCAAAATATATGAGTATATCAACTCCCCCAAACTTACCTTTTGCTTGTCCTCAAGCAAACAAAATTCAAGAAAGGAAGAGAGGTTTAAAAGTGAGAGCTCAAAGTCCTAGTTCTCAATTCTAAGATGCATCACACAAACTCATACTCCAAAGAACTTAGCCATACTCATCACATATTGAACCTCAAATCATGACTCACCTAATCCAAACAATCCAAGAATCCTAACCTTTAATATTCAATTAATGATCAAACCGTGAATCACACTTATGCATCTAAAACCCGATACACTTGGCTAGGGACAAGGTCATGAGACAAAAATGATCTCATTTATAAGGGTGATTCAAACAATGGGTTCTCTCAAAGAAGGTTAAACTTATGCAGAATGCTAAAGGTAAAGACAATTGATGCATACATGACTAGACTCTCATCTACCCATATACACTAACAATGATCCTAATCCCTCTATCAATTTTCTTTTCTTTTTAAGCTCACTCACCCTCCTAATGACTACCCATATCATCAAGGCAAGTCGCCTAGCAAAACCCAAATAAAAACATCATTTTAAAACCCTTTTTAAGGCTAGTGGCAAGGCCAAAAACATATTTAGCTCTTTTAAATACTTTGATAGCTCTCTTCTCATAATTTTTTTTCTCTTTTTTTTTCTTGGCCTTTTGGCTCTTTTTATTAATCTCCTTTTTTTCTTTTTCTTTTATTTGAGAGCTACCTTCTTTTTAAACAAGAGCATTCATTTAAAACACAAGTCCTACCACTTAAAACCTTTCATTTCCCTTTTGTTCAAACCCCAAACATAAAATCTTTTCAAACCGAAACCAAAGCAAAACAACTACCACAAATCCCCGCCCCAAATCAATCCTAAAACTAGCTTCAAAATGCAAAGGTAGCATCAATATGAGAGCCTAAACCTAACACTTTATGCCAAGTTCAAACCGAAAATAAGGCGTCACAAATCACACAAGAAAATCTTTGGGTTGAAAGGAGGGTAAGGGTCAAGATGAGGAGTTCTACTTAGGCTTACAAGAGAGTGGTGAAAGGGATAAGAAATCCTAAATATGTATATGTGAACCATGTATGCTTTTTCAAATGCATAAGTATGATAATTTAAATTCAAGTAAAGGTTCTCACTTAATAGGAAATGATTCAATTCATGATTGTTTCAGAAAGACAAGAAAATCAATTCAAATGATCCAAATATGGTTAGAGCTTACTTTCAAAGTTCATATAATGCATCAAAGAACTACTAACTAGGGTCTTGAACTAATTCATGAGAATAAACACTTTGCAAGGAAAATTTCATATCACTGCCCCCTAATGCAAATGCAAACAACCTAAATGATTAAAATTATAGACTCAATCCTACAATTTTTAACAATGCAAATGCAAGCTATATGATTTTTTTGATTTATTTTAAAAAAGATTTCTCATTTTTTGTGTTTTTTTATGCCTTAGGTGAATGCAATGCAAGACTCGAGGATAATAACAAAAATAAGAACCAAATAAAACATATCAAAGCACACACTCCCCCAAACTTGATTGACACCGTCTCGGTGGCAAACAAAGTCAAGAGGAGTTCAAAAAATCAAAGCAAAAACAAGAAAAATGCATATTATTTACAAGGTTGTGTGTTATTACCTTGGAGCTAGGCACGGCTGGAGCTTGAGGATGCTCCAGACCTCCTGCTCTTTTTAGGAGTCTTGTGGGTCATCGCCTTGCCCTTCTCCTTGCTTGTGCCTTCATGTAGAGAGTGGCGTGCAGATTGGTTGCTTCCTTGAGGCTCACGGATCACTATCCCTCCGGCTGATCTTCTTCTCTTCTCAGGTTGCTCAACCTCCTCTCTTGAAGACGCATCAGATGATCTTCCTTGTAGATCCATGATCTTCTTGGCAAGCTTCTTAATCATCTTGCTCTGCCATTTGTTGACTTTGCGCTGAATCTCCACAACAGAAGCTAGAAACTTCTCAGCTTTGGTTCTCGGCTCTTAATCAGGCTTGGGGAGGTCGAAGCTAGCTGGCATCTCAGCATCTGAAGTAGGTGACTCCGAAGGTTCACGAGCAAGCTGAGTGGGAGCTGCTGCGGGTCCAAGAGGTGCAAAGCATTCCTCATTGCTCGGAAAAAACTCTATGGTTCCCATGCTGTCTATGTTCGATACATCCGGATTAGGCAGGATGCGTACTTGCTTCCCAAGGGTGGGGCTGTAGAACAAGTATGCGTAGAATCCTGGAGCTGGCGTAGGACCTAAGGAATCTGTGTTGCACATGTACTGCTCGTCCATGTAGGCTCTCTCCGCGCAAGGCTCAAAGTCTTGAAGAGGTACCCCGACTTGAATGAACATCGGTGTGAGGAAGCCTCCAATAAGTGCTGAGCTCGCCTTACACCTCAATGCCCACGCCTTGTACTTGACCAAGGAAGAAGCTAAGATACGACCATAGTTGACATCATTGCCAAGCTCATCCTCTATCGGTACGTCATTATCCTCTCGGCTGCAGACGATTCTCTTAACTCCTTGGAAGAGAAAGCACAGCTCATTCTTGGTGACCGTTGGAGCCACAGATCGCCCAATGAAAGTGTTGCCTTTGTAGTCATCATCGCATATGAGGTCCCAAAGATCATTGGCGGCTTTGAGCTGAGGGAACTCCACTTGCTTGGCCGCTGCATTAAGACCGTAGGCTTGGCAAAGCTCGGAAATGGAGAGATGGTAAGCCTTCTTCCTTATCTTGAAAGTGAGTTAACCCTTGGAAGGAGTTGGAAGGCTTGAATCTTCATAGGAGAAGTCCAAGGTTAAGAGGAAGACTAGAGTTGCCTCGGGGTAAGTGGGGCAGTCCATCCTTGACAAGCACGCAAGCCCCATGTCCTTGAGCAGCTTGTCAAAATCCTTCAACAATCCGAGCTTCTCCACGAGGTCTCGGCTTGCAAACATAGTGGGTTAAACCGGAGCCTCTCAAGCCTTTTCTTGGCCTTCTTCTCCTCCTTAGTCCATCCAACCCTCTCCTGAACCACTTGTTGAGCTTCTTCTCCTCCTTAGTCCATCCAACCCTCTCCTGAACCACTTGTTGAGCTTCTTCTCCTTGTCCTGCCAAATCTCTGCTTCTCTTGGGTGCCATAGTGCCTGAAATTCAAATTCTCAAAGAGAAGGATGAGTCTAGGCGGCAATTTAAACAGGATGATAGGGCAAGAGAGAAAAATTCATAGCATAATTCCTAGAATTTTAGGGATTTTATAAAAATTATCACTAAATAGTAGAGAAAAATATCTTTAGATAAGATTAAATCAAGCAATTTTCTCTAATATTTAGCTACTAAAAAAAAATAATCCCAATCCCTTAGTAACTAACATTCATCCTAAGTCAATAAAAGAAAATTTTCTAAAAATTTAAACAAGCAATCAATAAACCTGAAAATACCTTTGAAAAGGATGAATGCAAGATGCTCTTAGCCTTAAAACCAAACTCACACTCTCCCTTTACTTCAGAAAATAGTTTCGAAACACAAATGAGAGAGAGAGTGTGGATGCATGTGAACATAAGGACAAAGAAAACTATGGACTATGCAAGTGGTTTCTGAAAAAGTGTGTTCAAGGCACATATTTCATGGTCAAAGATGCTTGCCTTGACCACAATTAAAATATAAAATAGGAGGGAAATAGAAAAGAGGGGGAAAACTTAAACTTACCTCGGCATGAGATCGAGTCAATTTGTGTCGATCTTGACCTCGATCTCATGCCCATGTTGCCTAGGATCGAGAGGGATGAACAATTGGGGGCTCGATTCGAATTGAATCGAGTCCTAGATCGATTTGCCCCCCCCCTCGTTCCAAGATTTAACGTGGTATTGGCCATGCTCAGAAGATTGAGTCCCTTGATCAATTTAGAGGTCGTTTTGGCAAGGATCGAGTGACCTGATTGAGTGAACTAATAGATCCAGTTCTAGGATCGAGTGAGGCCAGTCGATCCACACACTGTTTGCATTTCAAGCAACTCATGTGGGTGGGTCATCCTCTCACAATCGACTGACTCACTCGATTGTCTACTCGATCTCTTCTAGATCGAGTGACTTCACTCGATTCACGAGCTCGATCAAGTAAAGATCGAGCCAGGATAGGTCGATCTACCACTCGATTCCTTGCCTCTACTTCCTCCTTCCTCGCCCTTTTTTACTCCAAGATCATAACCTCCGGTTCCCATCTCATTGCACCTACACACTTAAACTAAAAAGCACAAAATTGAAACAAAAAGATAGCAAAAGTATGTACAAACATAGACATGGGAATGCCTCCCAAGTGCGCTTGTTTAACGTCCTTAGCTTGACTTTACTTGGTTCAGGCTAGAGGTGGGTCTTGGAGAAGCAACGTAGTGCTCTCCTTGCTGCATTCACTCGCCATGTAGGGCTTGACTCTATGCCCGTTCATTGTGAAGCTCTCCCCATTCTTGCTAACCAATGTAACCGCCCCATAAGGTAGTACTTCTTTGATCTCAAAAGGTCCACTCTACATAAACTTGAGCTTTCCAGGGAACAACTTCAGCCTTGAGTTGTAGAGCAGGACCAGACTGCCTTCCTTGAGCTCTTTAAGCACCAGCTTCTTGTCATGAACCGCCTTGGTCCTTTCCTTGTAGATCTTGGTGCTCTTATAAGCATCCAACCTCAGCTCATCAAGCTCATGGAGTTGCACCAGCCTTATTTCTTGTGCTGTCTTGAGGTTGAAGTTCAGTTGCTTCACTGCCCACAGAACCTTGTGCTCTAACTCAACATGGAGGTGACAAGACTTTCCATAAAGGAGGTTCAAAGGAGTGGTACCAATGGGAGTCTTGAAAATGGTTCTATAAGCCCAAAGAGCTTCATCAAGCTTGCTTGCCCAATCTTTTCTAGTTACCCCCGCGGTTCTCTACAGTATGGCCTTGATTTGGCTGTTTGAAACCTCCACTTGGCCATTGGTTTGAGGGTGATAAGGTGTAGCTACATTGTGCTTAACCCCATACTTTTTCAGAAGACCCTCAAAGACTTTATTGATGAAGTGGCTGCCATCATTGCTGATCACTACCTTTGGAACTCTGAACCTTGGAAAGATGATAATTTTGAAGAGCTTGACAACCACCTTTGAATCATTAGTTGGGGAAGCTATAGCCTCAACCCACTTAGACACATAGTCTACTGCCACCAGTATATACATGTTGCCGTATGATGATGGAAATGGCCCCATGAAGTCTATTTCCCAAGCATCAAACACATCCACCTCAAAGATTGGTACCTGCGGCATTTGATTCCTCTTTGTGATGTTCCCAACTCTTTGACATGCTTCACACGTTTTAATAAACTCATGAGCATCCTTGAAGAGTGTTGGCCACCAAAACCCGGCTTGTAGAACCTTTGTAGCAGTTTTAAACGATGCAAAGTGTCCTCCATAAGACAAACCGTGGCAATGTAGGAGAATGTCTTTTGCTTCTTCTCTTGTGACACACCTTCTGCATAAGCTGTCTACTCCCCTCTTGTACAGATAGGGATCATCCCAAAAGTAAAGAGGGATGTCCCTCATGAACTTCTTATGGTAATAGTCTAGGTGAGTTGGCTTCTCTCCACAAGCTAAGTAGTTGACAATATCCGCATACCAAGGTAAATCATCTTCCTTCAAGCTCAAGACATCTTCAAGCTTCTCCTCTAGCTTTGCACATACCACTGTGTTGACCATCATGAGCTGCTCCTCAGGGAGTAAGTCATCCAAAGGCAAGCTATCATTCACCCTCATTTTTGAAAGATGATCCGCTACACTATTCTCAATCCCCTTCTTGCCTTTGATCTCCATGTCAAACTCTTGTAGGAGAAGGATACACCTTAGCAGTCTCGGCTTGGTGTCTTTCTTGGAGTATATTGATAACAGTTTTTTTGTTTGGTTCAAGCTGTATCAAAGCTCAAATGCAATCTATGGATGTAGTATAGCGTGCAAGAGAGTATCAATCCAACCAAGGAAGCAGGAAGAGCAATAGGAATGCAAGGGTGAAGCAAATCTAAGCAGAATCGGTAAATAGATGGTAAAATCCCTAAAAACTAGATGCAACGACCAAATGAAATGCAAAACAATTTTAAAATCCCTGGAAGAGGGTTAACTACCATTAGGAAGAACCAGAAGGTTAAAAATGCAAATCTACAAAGAACTAAAAATCGAGCACTGAATCCGGTAAAACAGATCGATCTAACAACTTAAACGAAATTCACTTCTAATGAACAGGATGCGAACTTTATGACTAAAAGATGATTACTTGAGGTTTAAAAATGCTAAAAGAGGGTTCAGGGTCGAGGGTCATATTCAAGAGTGTTCAAAAGTTCAAGCTTTGGTTTGAAAACATATAGATCTACTCATTTGATGAGCTTTCCCTAAGCCTCGAAAATAAAACAAGAACCATCCATGGCGTGTGGTATGATTCACTTCCTTAATCTCTTCTCCAAACCCATGGTGTTTGGTGGAAAAAGAGATCAAAGAGGAAGAAAAACAGATTTCAATCTATGGCCTAACTAACCTCCTCTACAACCATGGCGTTTGAGAGAGGAAAGATTAGTCTCTAGGATCTGGTTTTCTAGGACATCTAAATCAGGTCAAGCTAAGATAGCCTTGGAATCATAGAGATCTTTTCCAAGACACTCTAAGCCTTAAGACCCCAAGATCATAGAAGAGAAGGAATGAAGAACAAGAAAAACACAAAACTTAAACCTCTTGAACCCTTTTATCGCCTTAACCCTTTACCCAAAGATTACTACTCGCTACTCATGTTTAAAATCGATTGAAATGCTATAAAAGAAGAACTAAGCATGATTAAAGAGGGATTAAAAGAAAACTGCTTAATATTAAAGAGATTCAAGTTTCAAATCAAAAGAAAAGCTTAAGGTTCAACAATGGCGAATCGCCTAAGATAAGAACAGAAAAAGCTAAAAGCATAGCGTGGATAAGAAAGTGGTTGCCGCCTCCTTCCCTAAATGGCCAAACATCTCCAAATGGTCCCCTCACTAGATGCCAAAAACGGTCAAGGCCCAGAGATCAACCTTGAGATCAATCAGCTCACTCGATCTTCTTCATGGATCGCCTCGTTCTGCTCGATCTTCAAGTCGATCTGGTTGGATGGATCGGGCACTTCCTTCGATCTTCTACTCGATCCTTGGATGATCGAGTCTTGGTCTCGATCTGGTTCTCGTTCTGCATGGCGTCACTTACGTTCGTACTCCAGATCGATCACCTCTCTTGATTTTGGTCTTGATCCTTCCCCTTGAATCGACTTCGGTCATTCGATCTTCTGGTCGATCTCGTCTATATCGACCTGCCTTGCTCGATCCGCTACTCGATCGCAGGTCCTTTGCATGCATGGCTGAGTTCTCCATATGTCCACAAGCTTCGTTTTGATCCTCCTCACGTCCACATAACCTCCACAACTCCAGAGTGCTCCAAACAACCTGATAATTATGCAAAAGTGCAAGAAATATGCAAAATGCGAATGCAAAGAGACCTAGGACCTAAAATGTAACAAATGGAAGAAACTAGCCTATAATGCAAGATGAATGCATGAAAAATTATCCTGAATGCATGCGAAATATGCAAAATATATGGTAATATCAACTCCCCCAAACTTGCCTTTTGCTTGCCCTCAAGCAAACAGAATTCAAAAAAGGAAGGGAAGTTTTAAAAACAGGGGCTTAAGTTCCTTGCAAAAGTGTTTTTCAAATGGATCAATTCAATGGTCCTAGTTCTTAATCCTAAGATGCAATGCACACACTCATACTCCAAAGAACTTAGCCATACTCATCACATATTGAATCTCAAATCATGACTCTCATATCCCTAACAATCCAAGAATCCTATCCTTTAACGTTCATTAAGCTCAAAACCGTGAATCACACTTATGCACTTTAAAACCGAATACATTTGGTTTAGGGACAAGGCTTATGAGATAAGAATGATCTCATTTATAAGGGTGATTCAAACAAGGGGTTATCTCAAAGAATGGTCGAACTTATGCATAATGCTAAAGGTACAGACAATTGATGCATACATGACTAGACTCTCATCTACCCATACAAACTAACAATGATCTAAGAACCCTCTCTCATTTTTCTTTCTTTTTAAGCTCACTCACCCTCCTAAGGACTACCCTCATCAACAAAGCAATCCGCTTAGCAAAAACCCAAATAAAAGCATCATTTTAAAACTCTTTTGGCTAGTGGTAAGTCTGAAAACATATTTACCTATTTTCTTTTCAATTTGGTAGCTCTCGACTCCTTTTTAAAAAAAAAAACATTAGGCCTTTTGGCGCTATTCTTTTCTTTTTCTTTTCTTTGAGAGCTACCTTCTGAATTAAACTAGAGCTTTCATTTTAAAACAGTAAGCCTTCCACTTAAATCCATTGAAACCCTTTTATTTCAACTTCCAAACTTCAAACTCTTTAAACCGAAACAAAACAAAGCAATTCCCATGAATACCCGCCCTATCCTAAGGCTTAAACTAGCTTCAAAATGCAAAGCTAGTATTAATATGAAAGCCTAATCATGTCGCCTAAACCTAACACTTTATGCTAAGTTCAACCGAAAAGAGGCCTCACAAAGTTTATCACACAAGAACATTGGCTTGAAAGAAGGGTAAGGTAAAGGTGGGGAAGTCTATTTAGGCTTACAAGAGAGTGGTGAAAAGAAGAAGAAAGCCTAAATATGTATAGGTGATCCATGTATCCATTTTCAAATGCATAAGTAGGATAATTAAAAAGATTCAAATTAAGGTTTTCATTTAGTAGGAAAGGATTCAATTCATGAATGTTCAACATAAGCCATGAATATCAAAACAAATGATCCAAGTATGGTTAGAGCTTACTTTCAAAGGGTGAACAATGCATCAAAGAACTACTAACCGGGGCCTTGAAACAATTCATGAGCTTCAAACACTTTTCAAGAAAAACTTTTGCCCTTTATGCAAATGTAAACAACCTAAATGCTCAAAAATTCTAGACTAAATCCTGAAATGCTTAACAATTCGAATGCAGCTACATGAATGTTTTTGAAAATTTTGAAAATTTTTATCATTTTTTGGTGTTTTCTATGCCTAACATGATGCATGATGACTCAATGGATGATAACAGAAAATAAAATCAAAGAAAACATGTCAAACACACCACACACTCCCCCAAATTTGAATGACACCGTCTCGGTGGCAAACAAATCCAAGAGGAGTCAAAACACAAAGCAAAAATCTAAAAAGATGCATGGTATTTACAAGGATTAGTTGTTGGTACCTCGGAGCTAAGTAAGGCTGGAGCTTGAGGTTGCTCCAGACTTCTTGCTCTTCTTAGGAATGTCTTGAGCGACCGCTTTGCCCGTGTACCGAGTGGCGTGCAGGTAGGATGTTGCTTCCTTGAGGTTCACGTAAAACGATCCCACCAGTCAATCTCCTTCTCTTCTCTGGTTGCTCAACCTCTTCGCTTGAAGGTGCATCAGGAGAGTTGCCTTTAAGCTTCTTGATCTTCTGAGCAAGCTTTTGATCATCTTGCTCTGCCACTTGTTCACCTTCCTTTGCATCTCCACAATTGAAGCAAGGAACTTCTCTGCCTTTGTCCTCGGCTCAAAGTCAAGCTTTGGAAGGAAGAAGCTCTCGGGCATCTCAGCATCTGAGGTGGGGGATTCTGACCGTGGGCGAGCAGCTTGTGTGGGCGCGGCTGTGCCTCCTAGAGGTGCAAAGCACTCCTAAACACTCGGCTGAGGTAAAAAGCACGGAGGGTACATTGGCGTATAACCTTTGTTTCCTTGCGGTTGACCTTGGAAGTTGTTCTGCCCTTGCCCTTGGAAGCCACCACTCGCCTGAAAACCTTTGTTGTAAGGTACGAAAGGCTTTGCTTGCTGAGCAGGGTACGCTTGATCCTTAGGGTTCGCGACATTGGTGCTACGGTATGAGAGATTGTTGTTTTGATTGTAGCCTTGTGAATATCCTTGAGGTTTGTAGTTGTTTTGACCCGCCACCCAATTGGCTTCTTCTTGGCTCAACTCAAGCTCCTCTTGGCTCTCATCCGCTTCACCAACAAAGTGAACATGCTTCTGATTTGCCAAAACCAACTTGTCAATCTTCTCATGCAAGGATTTCAACTCTTTCTTGTGAGACTCTAGCTCAGAACCTCTCGGTGCACGGTCGTAATCCTCAGCATAGTTGCCGTCACTTAATGCTAAGTTCTCAATCAGCTCCATGCCTTCTTCTACCTCTTGACCAAGGAAGTTTCCCTTACTAGCCGTGTCAAGCAACAAGCGAATCTTTGGTGAAGCTCCGCGGTAGATGGTGCTGAGTAAGGTCTCTTCACTGAAGCCATGATGAGGACAGTGGATTGTGTAATCTTTAAACCGCTCCATGGCTTGGTTGAACGTCTCATTGTTCCTTTGAGTGAAGCTGCTGATTTCGCTTCTCAACCGTGCTGTTCTGGTGCTAGAGAAGAATTTTGAGAGAAACGCCTTTTCACAATCGGCCCATGATGTAATGGTGCCTTGTGGAAGTGTCTTCTCCCAATGTCTAGAAAATGGAAAGAGGCGTAGCTTGAAAGCATCTTCGGATATGCCGTTTATCTTGATCATCCCACATACTTGTTCGAAGTTATCAAGGTGTTCCAAGGGATCTTCCATTGCTAGCCCATGAAACTTATTGTTTTGCACCATTGAGATGAAACCCGGCTTAATCTCGAAGTTGTTGTTCTGTACAGGAGGAGGAGTGATCCCAAACCTATTGTGATGAGTATTGGGAGCATCTCCGGCTCCTATAATCCTTGGGGGTCTAGCCGTGTGTTGGGGGTTTCCATTGCCCCTTCCCACTCCCCCGTGAGCTGGAGGAGGTCCCTCTGGATGCTCATGCTCAGCCCTCGCTTCAAAATCAACCAAACCGTGCTGAGCAATCTCCTCAAAAGCTCTAGCTTGCTCTCGTACTCTTCTTTGCCGTGAATGACCAAGTTGATGAATGTTGTCCAAAGGTTGAAGTAGATTGTTGTCTCCCCTTGAACGAAGATTCATGTACCTCAAAGACACACGTTTGAGAGTAGAGAAATTAGTAACTTAAATAAAGTAAAGGCTTAGTCTTTACTAAACCCCAAATCTCAATGCTTTCTAAACACTCCTAAGATGGCAACGGCGCCATTTGATAGCTAGATTATTGCAGTGGTGTATGCAATGATGTATCAAAGCTCAAATGCAACACTTAGTTGTAGTAAAGTATGCAAGCGAGTATCAATCCAATCCTAGCAGCTAGAAAGGTCAGTGAGAATGCAAGGATCTTGTAAAACTAAGAAAATGATGGACAGTTTTGTGAAATTCCAAAAAACTAGATGCAGTGATTAAATGCAAGGCAAAACTATTTTACAATTACCAGGAACAAGCTAGCTACCACGAGGAAAAGACAGAATGGTTTAAATGCAAAACTACGAATTACTAAAATTCGACTAGTGGATCGACCACGAGATCGACCACTATATCGAGCAAAAGCAATCGATCTAAAAAGCAGTTTAAGCGAATGATCAACAGAGACTAAGAAATACTAAAACGAGGGTCAAGGGTTGAGATTCATGTTCAGGGGTTTCAAAGCTTTCAACATGGTTTGAAAACTTTAGATCTACTCACTTTGTGAGGTTCGCTAAGCCTTGAAAACTAAACAAGATCCATCCATGGCGTCTGGTATGGATCACTCTCTCATTCTCTCCTCCAGACGAATGGCGTTTGGCGGAAAAAGAGATTGAGAGGCAAGGAAAACAGATTTCAAACACGCGGCTTAACTAGTCCCTTAAACTACCATGGCGTTTGGGAAAGGGTAACTAGTCTCTAGGATGCGATTATCAGAGATCTCTGGATCCTGTCAAGGTAAGAGCTCTCTCTGATCATAAAGATTTTGGCGTGAGACTCTTTAAGCCTTAAGAACTCGACATCCTAGAAGAGAAAGCCTTCAAGAACGAGAAAACACCAAACTTGAAAACCTTTTCGACCCCTTGAATCCTCTCAACCCCAAAACCCAATAAAACTACTCGTGACTCATGAAATAAACCGTACGAAATGCAATAAACGAAGAACTAAACATGAAAGGCGATTGATTTAACTTAAACGATTCAATATTCAAAAGATAAACAAGAAAAAGCTCGAAGTCTAACAATGGCGAATCGCATAAAACGAGAGAGAAGACAGAAAAGTAGTCGATAAAACGTGATAATGAAAGCTAAAAGTAATCCGAGACAAAATGAATGGTTCCGACAAATTTGCCCAAAATAGGCCAACAAGAGAAATGGTCCCCTCACTAAAGTCCAAAAGTGAGCTGGCCGGATAAGGCCTAGGGATCGGGCTGAGTAGTCGATCTGATCATTCGATCTTCTTCATGGATCGTTGGTATTTGCCTAAAATGGTCAAACCGCAAATGGTCCCCCCCTTCGCTATGGTCCAAAAACAGGCTGGACGGATAAGGTTGGTCTGGGATCGATCACAAAACTCGATCTGGCAATCGATTATGTCCTGAATCGAGTGGCTCTTGGTCGATCCCCGAGTCGATCTTGTACTGATCGGGTTGGAAGCTCGATCCGGTCCTCGATCTACATGGCGTCGTCTACGTCCATACTCCAAATCGATCTCCATGCTCGATCTTCTGGTCGATCTCATCTAGATCGGCCTGCCTTGCTCGATCTGCTACTCAATCTCAGGTCCTTAGCGTGCAATCCTGATTTCTGCAAGTGTCCACGAACCTCCTCACGAACCTCAGCACGTCCACGAATCTTCCATAGCTCCAAAGTAACCGAAAGCAACCTGATTGTGATGCAAAATGCACGAAACATGCGAATGCTGGTGCAAAGACACTCTAGGACCTAAAGTGATGCAAACTAACCTAATATGCAATGTAAATGCATGAGAAACTAAACTATATGTTTGCAAAATGCATGGAATATACAGTTATATCACTCCTCAACAAGGCAAACCATTTGTTCCTTACAAACAAAGGGTTTACTCGAAATAGTGGGTACAAAGGTCAGAGACAAGAGAACTTCCAAGGCCAGCAGCAGCAGCAAGGCAACAAAGGCTACACTCCTATGTCTCCTCCTGGTTTCGTACCTCAGCAGCAACAAGCTCAACCCCCACAACAAGATCCGGTTCATGTAATGTTCCATTAATTGCTTCAAGGTCAAGCAAGCACAAATCAGAAGTTTGTTGACATGAACAACAGGCTAGACTCTTCTCTTACTGAGGTCTCCACTCAGATCACCAATCTTAACAACAAGATTAAGCAGCTAGAGAAAGGCAAAGCCTGTTCAAGCGGTCAAGGCAGTCTACCCGGGAAATGTGAGCAAACCCCAAGGAGTTTGCAAACGCTATTACTTTGAGAAGTGGGAAAGAGCTTTCGCCGAGGGTTGCACCTAAGGACAATGAGGACATTGTGGTTCAAGAGGGGGAGGGTAATCTTTCAAATGATGAGGAGATTACCTTTGACAATGTGTGGATTGGAAGGCCAAGGAAAGGCAAAGAAGTAGTTGTAGAGAAGAAAGTAGAGGAGGCTAGCAAAGAGAAATATGCATTTGTACCTCCACCCTACAAACCGAAGCTTCCTTTCCCTGGATGGTTCAAGAAACAGCTGCTTGAGAAGCATAGAGCAGTCTTTGAGATGCATTTGAAAGATGTTGAGATCAAGTTGCCTCTAGTTGATTGTTTGGCAATGATGCCTAAATGTGCCAAGTTCTTCAAAGATACTCTAACTAAGAAAAGCAAGGAGAGTGAAGAGGTTTTGGTGCTTAGTGAAGAGTGCAGCGCCATCATTCACAAGGAAATAGTGCCAAAGAAGCTTGGAGATCCAGAATCATTCACCGTCCCCTGTGCTCTCGGTCCTTTGACGTTCGGAAGCTGCTTATGTGATTTAGGAGCAAGCATCAATCTAATGCCTCATTCCATTGCCAAGAAGCTCGGTTTCACCAAGTTTAAAGAGTGTAGAATCTCTCTCGTGCTCGCTGATAGAAGTATAAGGCTTACTGTGGGTATTCTTGAAGACTTACCCGTGAGGATCAGTGGAGTTAACGTGCCAACAGATTTCGTTGTTCTAGAAATGGATGAAAAGCCAAAGGATCCTCTTATCATTGGTAGACCATTTCTAGCAACTGATGGAGCCATCATTGACGTGAAGAATGGAAAGATCTCTCTACACTTCGACAAGGACATCAAGCTAGACTTTGATATCAATGAAGTCTTGAAGATACCAACCATTGGTGGACAAGCTTTCTACATTGAAACTTTGGATGAGTTAGCTGATGAGTTGCTTGAGGAGTTGGCACAAGAGGATCATTTGCAGCTTTCTTTGACCAAGGAGTGTAGGGAGTATGGTTTACTGAATGAGCAGACCCAAGAGTATGTTCACAACCTTGATTCTCGCAAGGTTGTGAAAGAAGATGAAAGCGGATGCCTAGATATCGATCAGGAAATCGAGGACTTCACTCGATCCAAGACAAAGATCGACAAGAAGATCGAGGAGATTGGTCGATCTAGAAAAGAAATCAATGAGAAGATCGAGAGGGACAACTCAATCAGTGATATCTATTGTATTTACACCATTTAAGGCTGCATTTAGTACATATTTTGATCCTCTTTTGCATGTTTTCCCTTTGCTTTTGTCCCATTTTCTTCTCCTTTTAGACTTAGGTTGCATTTAGAGTATAGTTTGCATTTTCTTTGCATTTTGGATGTTTTTAGGTGCTTTTGGAGCTTAAAGGAGCTTGGAGGAGTTTTGGGAATGACACAATATGCTAGCTGGGCAAAAGGGAGCAAGAAGGATCACAGCAGAAGATCTCTGCAGAAGTTTTTGGTCAGAGCACAGAGAGTTTCGGTCAAGGGTGACCGATACAGAGCATAACGGTCACCAGTATCGGTCAAGTGTGATCGACACAAACACACCGGATTAATTTCGGTCATGTGTGTCGATCACTCCAGACCGATAGGGATCCATTTCAGTCACTGAAGTCCGATACAACTGACCGATACTGACCCAGCCCAAACCTGTTTTTAATTACGCTTTTGCCATTACTCTAGGGCTTTCTTCTCTAGACTATAAATAGCCCATTTTTCCAGATTTTCGGGGGGTCATGTAAAAATACTGTTCTTAAACATTTTCATTAAGTTTGTAAGACAATTTATTTGCTTTGTTTAATATAATCAATTATTTGCTTTAATCTTTCTTTAATCTTTCTTTTAATCATGAGTAGCATCCTTTTCCTTTGTGACTTGATTATGAGTGAGTAGTCATTTTAGGGTTTCTAGATGTGGTAGATTAAGGGGATTTAAGGCTTGATTAAGGTTTGTTAAGTGCTTCAGTTTATGGGTTCGTCTCTATTAATCTGTTATTCATGCTAGATTAGTCTTGATCAAACTTGTGTAAGGTGTTAGCTTTCTCTTATGCCCACCAAGTGTTTGATGAAATGCTGATCATGTTTAATAGAGGATTTGCTGGCCTTGGCTCAAGAGATTGACTGTTTGAGGAGCATTTTGACTTGAATAGAGTTGTTTAATCATGCTTGCTTGATGTTTTTGCACTAATGAGAGTTAGTTCTTGTTAGAATGTTTAGCAAAGGGTTATTTGCCAAGAGATTAGATCTAACTAGCTTAAGTGTGAACTCTATGTCTAGGAATCACCATTGCTTGCTTGTTTGCTTGATCAATGTAGTTTGAAACAGCCTTAGTTAATGTCTGAAATTCCCCAAAGTCAATAACCACATCTAGAGACTTGCCTTTCTCTTATTTGAATTTCGGATTTGCTCTGTTTTGCTCTGTTTTACACTGTTTAGTTTGCTTAGTTTGCTTCTTGTTTTACTTTGTTTGCTGCTTGTTTCACTTAGGTTGCTAGAATTGTTGCTTAGGCAACAAAACTTCTTTCAACTCTTCCCAATGGATTGACATAAAACCCTTACTACAACTGACTAATGCAAGGGTGATTGAACATAAGAGGGTCAAAAATTCTTGTGTCAATTTGGCGCCGTTGCCATTTGGGAATCAGTTTGAATCATTAGAGTTTGTAGAATCTTTAAGATCAAGCTTTTACTTTTCTTTGGTTACTAACTCTGTTTTCAAGTGTTTTCATTTCAGGTGAGTTGCAACACAATATCAAGATGGTGTACTTTGAAGACACTACCTACAGCAACTTCTGCCAAGAACCTCTACCTATACACTACTTTGAAGAGACCTACACTCCTTCCCACACTCAAGAACAACCCTATATTCCTACATCTGGATCAGCTGACATCAGAAGCATGATCATGGTCAACATCACTCTGCAAACCATTGGAACTATGGAGATGAACAAGAGATTTGCTGAGCTACACAACAGTATATATTATGTCCACAATGACCTTCATGCCAATTTTGATGACCTAGATTCAAGGATACATCTCTTGGAGAACAGTCAAGATGAAGCACACACACCAAGACCTCAGGACACTCTTCCTCAACACGCTGCACACAAACATCATGAATACTGCCACTTACTTACTGAAGAGGCAGAGGAAGCAGAAGAGGAATTCACTGATGAAGATGCTTCATTGGATGAGCTGGGAATCATGATCCAAGAGATGATATTCCATATGGACAGGATGAGGGTTGAGTATGGAGGAGAACCCAGAAGAAGCAACATCAGTGATGAAGAAGCTCAGGCAGTTGTGGGGACGTTCCTCCGTGGCTTTGATGAACACTTGAACAGAGAAGAAGAACAGGAACGAGCAGCACTGGAAGCTGCTTAGAAAGAGGGGGCTGAGGAAACCCCAACTGCTACAGAAGAAACCCCCACACCAGAGCACCCTGATGCTGAAGAAGAGGAACTAGAGACACACCATACTTTGATGGTTTTGTCTCACAACTCTCCTCAAGAATCTAAGGAACTCTACCATAATCAAGTGGGTAATTCTTCAAGCACTATTTCAAAGGGTAAAGAACTCTCAGCTCCAGTTGGTAAACCATCATTCTCATACCCCACAATGCACTTCACCAAAGCCAGAATGGAGATGTACACAAAGTTCAAACAAGACATAGAAGATGCTGGAATACAACTCCCACATGGCACCACTTTGATGGAGGTGAAACATCAAATCAGGTTCCCGAAAGAAGTTTTTGACAAGCTGGAAGTAGTGGAACCAATCCTTGAAAATGTGGGGGCTGACATGAAAAGAAGCAAGATGATGAAGTCATTGCCAAAACTACCAAACCCAGGAAAGTTCCTCATCACTTGTGAGGTGGAGATGCTTGACAATGCCAAAGCCCTATGTGATTCAGGATCAACTGTCAATGTTATGTCTCTCCATCTTAGCCAAACTCTGGGGATCAAGAAGCTGGTGCCGTCCAGGACCTCCATCACCTTTGTGGACAACACTTCCACAAAACCTTTAGGCATGGTGAAGGACTATCCTGTGAAGATTGGAGAATGCCTAGTTCCAACAGACTTTGTGGTCATGGAAAATATATATTCCAGGGAGATGCCACTTCTTCTAGGTACTCCATTCTTGGCAACAACAGGAGCTCAGTTAGAATTCAAGAGAGGTTCTGTCATTTTGAAGAATGTTGATGAGTTCAAAGTCTACAAGATTGCCTCTCCGTCCATAGCTTTATGTGGAGCAGCTGAGCAAGAGGATTACTACTGGAAGCTCCCAGATAGTTTGGAGGACGCCATGAACCCTACTATGAGCATGTTGTTGAGTGATGCATTCCTTACTGAACCAAACAAGAGTCAGACCACCAAGTTAAAGCTTAAAGAAGGTTTGAAGGATATTGACAACTCAACAACCAAGGAAGTGACAACTTCAGCCACACCAAATGTCAAGAACAAAAGGCATAGGATGCCTGCTCAAGAGAAACACAGGCAACTATCAAAGGGAACATGGGTCTGGAGGAAGAAAGAGGCAGGAGCACCAGCTCCATCCACCTCTACTCTCAACTAATGAGGTAATCAAAGTCAGGCTTAGTGACTTTAAACAAGCACACTTGGGAGGTAGTCCCGTGGTATCCTTTTGTATATATTATGCTTTCTAGTTTATCTTTTATGCTTTGTTTTAGTGTATAGAAACAGGTTTTCGAACTGGGGTTTGAGAAAGTTTGATGGGGATAAAGAACAGGTGTATTCTGGCTGATATCGGTAATTTATATCGGTCATGACAGACCGATACACAGATTTTCGGTCATCAGTAACGATCATGATTGACCGATATCAGTGGAGCCAGTTTATACCAGTCAACATATTGGTCACTTGTGACCGATATGGAAAGAAGTTTTGAAAGAGGATAATTTTCGGTCATTCATATCGACCTCACTTGATCGATATAAACACACCGTATGATTTTCGGTCCAGAGTATCGATCACTGGAGACCGATAAGGTTCTTGGAATCGTATCGAACACCAGTATCGATCACTCAAGATCAACACAATCATACCGGATGTATTTCGGTCAAGTGTGTCGATCACTGATGATCGATACTAATCCCAGGAAGCATGTCAGTCTCTAGTGTCGATCACTCATGACCGAAACTGCAATTTCGGTCAGTAATATCGGTCATGAGTGACCGAAACTCCATCCGAGGTAAGTGTCTCAACTTTCAAAATTTTTTGCCTCCTTTGGTTTGGAGCCAAAGGAGTTTGAATTTTTAAATGGGATTCCTTCTGACCTCTTTCCTAGCTTCTGAACACTTTTGTTTTTGTCCCCCACACTTTTTATTCCTTATGTTCCCTCACCAACCTTCGATTCCTTTGGTTTCCTCTCCTTTCTCTCTATTTAAGCAACAACTTTCTTCACTTCTCTTCACACTTAAACTCACTCTTCTTCTCACCTAAAGCTCGAAATAACTAGTTCTTTTTCCCTTTTATTGCTTTTTCTAAGTGTTCAGAAGTTCACTAAAGGTTTGCTTCCTAAACTATCTCTCTTTGCTCTTACTCTTAGCTTATGATAAAAATCGCTTATATGAAGTTTTTAAGAGCAAGCAGTGTTTAGTTTTGATTGTTGTGCTATGGTTTTGCAAAATGGATTTGTTTTGAGATATCAAGCTAGATGTTGAAGTTCTGATTTATATCTATTTATCTCATTGCTTGCTCATCTTCATCCTTTTGCAAAATCATCATCTCTTTTGCCTAGGAACCATTTTGCTAGAATGTCATGCATAACTGTTTATCTTTTGTACATTCTAGGTTATTTAGTTGCTAGCTTTTGATCTCTTCTTGCTTTGAATAAGTTTCAGCTTGTTGTTAGGACTTGTTAGACTTTTCTTAGCATTAAAGAGTTTCTCTATTAAAATCTTTCAGCTATTTGGTTCTTCAGCTTTCATTCTTTCACTTACCTTGTTTTCAAGCTTTGCTTTTGAAGGTACCATGGGAAGAACAAAAATAGTTGCTGGGAAAAAAGAAAAAGCACCTCAGGAAGCACCAATCCAACCAAGAACACAGAAAGATAAATTAATGGGCAAGGCTGATGAGCAATCCTCCAAGGCCGCTGGAAAGAGACCGGTTGGAAATGAGGGAGAAGATCAACAAAACAAAGGCAGTGCTGCTAAAGAACTCATGAAAGCTTTCAACCAGTGCACTTTCAAGTCAACAAGATATCCATGCACTTCCACAATGAAGGCGCTTGGACTCTATGGTGACTGCAAAGACACATTTGAGCGCATGGATGTTGGAGCTTTCATGGAGATGCCACTCCCATCTTACTAACAGCTCACTTACCAATTCCTCTCCACACTCATGGTGGTCTGGTATGAAGACAGTGAGCTCCCAAATGGCGATGGATGGATCTCTTTTCCGATTGGCAAGGAAAAGTTCTCCTCAACATTCACAGAGATCGCCAAGGATCTAGAGCTGAAGTCCCACCCAACCAAGCTGAGCAGGTTCGAAATCTCAAGTAGGCAGCACATCATGTTGTGGGGGATTATTGGGGTTGGGAAATACACTCCTGGAAGATCAAGGAACCAGCACCTAAGGCATCCAGCCGTGAGATATGTCCACAAAGCACTTGCGAATACACTCTTTGCAAGGAAGGAGACAACATATCTCACAGGAAGGGAGACAGATCTGATATACCAAGGACTGTATGAGGTGTTGGGAAGTGATGAGTATGGAGAACCTCTTAGAGCACCGAGAAGCAACCCCTGCTATGTGTCTATGTTGATGGAGCAGCTCCTATACTACCAGAGCTGGGTTTTGAGTAAGACAAAGAAGGAGAACAGCCCTCAAGTGCACATTGGAGGAGTTGTGACAGCAGTTCTACAAGCTGGTGGAGTAGACCTTGACAAACATGAAGGTGATGCACTTGAGCCACTATGGATTGACATTGATTACGTCAAGAGAAGCCACTACCTTGAAAGAACCATTGGTGGAAAGCATGTGTACAACTTCATCACAGGCCTTGACACACCAGCAAAAGTCCTCCTTCCCAATCCAAATCTTACATCCTTCTTCAGAAAAGGAAACATCAGCTTCAACCCAAGCATTGAGGAGCTCTACACAGGCGGCCCTGTTCCTACAGTAGAAGAAGAAGAAGATAGTGAAGAGGAAGAGGATCACACTGAAGAGATCAGAGAAGAAGAAGGAGAAGAACAATAGAATGCTACTGCTGGCGTTGAAGGCCAAGGAAGAACCCATGAAGAAGATGAGCTTGAAGAAGAAGAAGTGTTGAACTACAGCTCAAGGCAGTTGCACTTCCAGCCCTATGAAGCTCCCAACCAAGGAAGCTCTTTGAGAGCAGACCATGAGCACATTAACACACTACAGAAGTGGTGCAAGTGGCAGGACAAAGCCATCAAAGGGCTTATGAAGATGGTGAAGGGGAAGTTCAGGAAGAACAAGGCTACATCAGCAAAAACTTCCCACCACAGCCCCACCCAAGAGCTCCACTCTCAACAAGAAGAGCAATTCCACCAAGCTGAGCCAACTGAAGAGGAGGAAGCTGTACATGGGCACAACCAAGGGCTTCATCTTACGAGCCAAGAGCCCATGTTCCATCAGCTTGTGAGGCGCCAAACCCCAACCCCTCTGAACTTCAGGAGACATGGCAATGGGGCACACAAGGGACTTCTTCACAAGCTGAACAGCTATGGTCAAGCTGGGTTCAACCAACTCCAGAAGCAGAGCATTCCACTAAAGTCTATGAGAGAAGGAAGAGGAGAGCTAGCAAGTCTCCACAAACCTCAGGATCATCTCACAACTCCTACCATTGAACCAAGTACCACACCCCTTCCAGTTTTCTATACCATTGCATCTTTTTATTTTTGTAATACATTTAGTTGCTTCTCTCTTCCATTGCTTTCATTACACAAGGGACTGTGTAATTTAAGTGTGGGGGAGAGATTTGGGGTTTGACTTTGCTTTCTGTTTTCTTAGTTTTTCCTTTTTTCTTTTCTTTTGAGTCTCATGCATATCATGCATACATGTAAGGCATAGAAAAACACAAAAAAAAATCAAAAAATTTTAAAAATTTTGCATTTTTGCAAACCAAAAAGGAAGCATGTAGTTGCATTTCATTCTTCTAGGATTGAGTCTAGTGTTGACATTTAGGTTGCATTGCATTTGCATAGGGCATTATAATGAGTTTTCCTTGTAAAGTGCTTAGTGTTTGGAGATGATTTCAGTTTTTAAGTGCTTCGTTGTTTGATGCATCATATGATTGCTAGAAGTTAAGGCTGAACCATGCTTAGATTGCTAGATTTGGTCTTCTCATCTCATTCTGAAAGCATTTGTTCTCTGAAAATCAACTCTATCAACTTGAACTTTAACTTGGGCTTTTAATTATCATGTCTTATGCATTGAAAAGTGATTGCATGGCTACCATATACATATTTGGATCATCTTTCTCCTTTCTACCACTCTTGTTGATCCAAATAGCTGATCCTCATAATTCTGGGACAGTTACATCCTCACCCTTAACCAAAATCTCCTTTTGAGCCTAAACACTATTGTGAGAGCTGTGAGGCCTTTGTATTGCATTTTCGATTTTGTCTTGGCAAAAAGTGTTAGGAATAAGGCTGGCAATGATTAGCTATCTTGTTGATATCAGCTTGCATCTTGAGATTGATTCTAGGATAGGAGTTTTGGGGTTTAAAAAGGGTAGAGTAAGTGGTTTGAACTTCATGTTTTTGTGTTTTGAAAGAAAGGGAAAAGATCTGAAATGGTAGAAATGGGGAAGCAGTTTAGTATTGTGATTAAGTAAAGGGAATAAAAGCTCTAAGTTTAAAAAGAAGGATTGGCGCCAACAACAATACTTAGAAGGGTCCAAAAGAAGAAAAATCTGACCAACAAGCAATCCACCAAAGGTGATGAAGGTGCCAGCACAACAAAGAAGAGCAAGTCCCAACCAAAAAGAAGCAGCCACACAAGCAAAAGAAAAAGTTTCCCTAGCCATGAAGAAGGGTAAAGGGTAGAATCTAGGAAAGGGTAGACTTAGAGGGTTCACTCTTGGGCTTAGAAATGCTTAGGACTCATCTTTGGGAAGTAAGGGTAGAAGAGAGCTTTGAATTGCATGCATAAGTGTGCTTTTACCTTTAGCATTTTGCCTAAGATGAAGTCATTTCATTGAGTGATCCTTTATGTTTTTTTTAACCCTTGTGCTTAAATGAGATCATTCTTGTCTCATAACCTAACCCTTTTAGACCAAATGTCTTCACTTGATTTGCATAAGCATGATTCATGTTCTGAACTTAATTGAATGTTAAAGAGTTGATTGATTTGAGCATTTGCCTAAGTGGAGATTTGAGATCATTTTGAAACATGATGAGCATGGCTAGAATCTTTAAAGTATAGCTGATTATGTTTGCATCCTACAACTAGGCACTTGAGCATTGAAACCATCTCTTCACATTTGCACTTTTGGAATCTGAATGCCCACTTTCAAGCCTCACTCTCCCATTTGTTCTTGATTGCTTGAGGACAAGCAAAAGGCAAGTGTGGGGGTGTTGATATCCATTGTATTTAAACCATTTAGGGCTGCATTTAGTACATATTTTGATCCTCTTTTGGATGTTTTCTCTTTGCTTTTGTCCCATTTTCTTCTCCTTTTAGACTTAGGTTGCATTTAGAGTATAGTTTGCATTTTCTTTGCATTTTGGATGTTTTTAGGTGCTTTTGGAGCTAAAAGGAGCTTGTAGGAGTTTTGGGAATGATACAAGATGCTAGCTGGGCAAAAAGGGAGCAAGAAGGATCACAGCAGAAGATCTCTACAGAAGTTTTCGGTCAGAGCACAGAGAGTTTCGGTCAAGGGTGACCGATACAGATCATAACGGTCACCAGTATCGGTCAAGTGTGATCGACACAAACACACCGAATTAATTTTGGTCATGTGTGTTGATCACTCCAGACCGATAGGGATCTATTTCGGTCACTGAAGATCGACACAACTGACCGATACTGACCCAGCCCAAACCTGTTTTTAATTACGTTTATGCCATTAGTCTATGGTTTTCCTCTCTAAACTAAAAATAGCCCTTTTTCTAGATTTTCGAGGGGTCGTGTCATTTTACTGATCTTGAGCTTTTTCATTAAGTTTGTAAGACAATTTCTTTGCTTTGTTTAATATAATCAAGTATTTGCTTTAATCTTTCTTTAATCTTTCTTTTAATCATGATTAACATCCTTTTCCTTTGTGATTTGGTGTTAAACTTGATTATTAGTGAGTAGTCATCTTAGGGTTTCTAGATGTGGTAGATTAAAGGGATTTAAGGCTTGATTAAGGTTTGTTAAGTGCTTCAGTTTATGGGTTCCTCTCTATTAATCTGTTATTCATGCTAGATTAGTCTTGATCAAACTTGTCTAAGGTGTTAGCTTTCTCTTATGCCCACCAAGTGTTTGATGAAATGCTGATCATGTTTAATAGAGGATTTGCTGGCCTTGGCTCAAGAGATTGGCAGTTTGAGGAGCATTTTGACTTGAATAGAGTTGTTTAATCATGTTTTCTTGATGTTTTAGCACTAATGAGAGTTAGTTCTTGTTAGAATGTTTAGCAAAGGGTTATTTGCCAAGAGATTGGATCTAACTAGCTTAAGTGTCATCTCTATGTCTAGGAATCACCATTGCTTGCTTGTTTGCTTGATCAATGTAGTTTGAAACAGCCTTAGTTATTGTCTGAAATTCCCAAAAGTCAATAACCACATCTAGACACTTGCCTTTCTCTTATTTGAATTTCGGATTTGCTCTGTTTTGCTCTGTTTTACTCTGTTTTCCTTGCTTTCAATTCCTTAGTTTGCTTTTGCTTTTACTTTGTTTGCTGCTTGTTTCACTTAGGTTGCTAGAACTGTTGCTTAGGCAACAAAACGAATTCTCTGCCTGCTTGACTTAGTGACTTTACTCTCAACTCTTCTGCTTTCAACTCTTCCCAATGGATTGACATAAAACCCTTACTACAACTGACTAATGCAAGGGTGATTGAACATAAGAGAGTCAAAAATTCTTGTGTCAATCAGTTCATAGAACGACTCAGCCACTCGGTCTCCTGCTCGATCTTCTTCAAATCGAGCATGTGAATCGAGAGAGTGCAATCGATCCGGACCAGAACAAGGGGAATATCGACTGGATGACTCGATCTCTGAGGAAGGAACGGTTCAAGATGGCAGCCTGAAAGCTCATGACTCGGGTTCAAAGGAGGCTAATGAGGATGGCAACATCAACACAAGCCACGAGGAGGACTAGAGCGAGCTGCTAGCCCCAAAGGTGGACCTAAAGGAGCTCCCTCATGGGCTAAGGTACGCTTTCTTAGTACCTAATGAGACCTATCCGGTCATTGTGAATGAAAATCTGAGTGATGATGAGTTAAACTCACTCCTTAAGGAGTTGAGAAAGTATAAGAAGGCCATTGGGTACTCTCTCAGTGACATCAAGGGCCTTTCACCAATGCTTTGGACTCACATGATTCACTTGGAGAATGAAAACTCTTCTTCTATTGAACATCAAAGGCGTTTAAACCCAAACTTAAAGGAAGTAGTTAAGAAAGAGATCTTGAAACTGTTAGAGGCTGATGTGATATACCCTATCAGTGATAGCACATGGGTCTCTCCGGTCCATGTGGTATCAAAGAAAGAGGGTATCACGGTCATTAAAAATGAAAAAGATGAGTTGATTCCTACAAGAGCCATAACCAGACATCGAATGTGTATAGATTATAGGAAGCTTAACTCAGCTACTACGAAAGATCATTTTCTTCTTCCCTTTATTGATCAGATGCTTGAAAGATTAGCTAATCACCCATACTACTGCTTTCTTGATGGTTATAGTGGTTTCTTTCAAATACCAATTCATCTTAATGATCCAGAGAAGACCACTTTCACATGCCCTTATGATACCTTCGCTTATCGAAGGATGCCTTTTGGGTTATGTATTGCACCAGTAACCTTTCAAAAGTGCATGGTGTCTATCTTCTCTGATCTTATAGAGGAGATGGTGGAAGTTTTTATGGATGATTTTTCTGTGTATGGTGCATCCTTTTCTGCTTGTTTTTCAAGTCTTTGCAGGGTACTTAAGAGATGTGAGGAGACAAACTTGGTGCTGAACTGGGAGAAGTGTCACTTCATGGTGAAGGAAGGGATTGTACTCGGTCACAAGATTTCTGAGCAAGGGATAGAGGTTGATAAAGCAAAGATTGAGGTCATGATGAGTCTTGAGCCGCCGGTTAATGTCAAGGGGATAAGGAGTTTCTTGGGGCATGCTGGCTTCTACATATGGTTTATCAAGGAGTTCTCCAAGATAGCTCACCCTCTTACACGGCTGTTATGTAAGGAGCTGACTTTATCTTTGATGAGGAGTATCTTCACGCTTTCAAGACTATCAAGGAAGCTTTTGTCACGGCACCTATAGTACAAGCACCAGATTGGAACTTACCCTTCGAGATCATGTGCGACGCGAGTGACTATGCCGTGGGAGCTGTTCTAGGTCAGAGGAAGGACAAGCGGTTGCACGTTATCTACTACGCCAGCCGAACCTTGGACGACACGCAAGTGAGATATGCTACCACCGAGAAGGAGCTACTAGCTGTGGTCTTTGCCTTTGAGAAGTTCAGGTCATACTTGGTGGGCTCTAAGGTTGTTGTATACACTGATCACGCGGCTTTGAGGTACATATACTCGAAGAAGGATACCAAGCTGAGGCTCTTAAGGTGGATCGTTCTTCTACAAGAATTTGATATGGAGATAAAGGATAAGAAGGGGATAGAAAATGGTGTTGCTGATAGTCTTTCAAGAATGAGGGTGAATGAAATCTTACCTTTAGATGATTCACTTCCTGAGGAGCAGCTCATGATGGTCAACACTGTTGTATGTGCACGGCTGGAAGATCAGTTTGAAGAGGTTTTGAGTTTCCAAGAAGGGAACCTGCCTTGGTATGCGGATATAGTAACCTTCTTAGCTTGTGGAGAGGAACCCACTAATCTTGACCATTACCACAAGAAGAAGTTCATGAGAGACATCTCTCATTACTTTTTGGGACGAGCCTTATCTGTACAAGAGAGGAGTAGACAGCCTTTACAGGAGGTGTGTAACAAGAGAAGAAGCTAAAGACATCCTCCTTCATTGTCATGGTTCGTCTTAGGGTGGGCATTTTGCTTCTTTCAAGACAGCTACAAAGGTCTTACAAGCCGGGTTTTGGTGGCCATCATTATTCCAATATGCACATGAGTTTGTCAAAACGAGATGCCTCAAGTGCCAATCTTTGAAGTTGATGTGTTTGATGCTTGGGGAACAGACATCATGGGGCTGTTTCCATCTTATTACGGCAACAAATACATCTTGGTGGCGGTTGATTACGTGTCTAAATGGGTTGAGGCTATAGCTTCCCCAACTAATGACTCAAATGTGGTGGTTAAACTCTGCAAGACTATCATCTTCCCAAGGTTTGCAGTTCCAAAGGTAGTGATCAGTGATGGGGGCAGCCACTTCATCAACAAAGTGTTTGAGGGTCTCTTGAAGAAGTATGGAGTGAAGCACAAGGTAGCTACACCTTATCACCCACAAACTAGTGGGCAAGTAGTGGTCTCGAATAGACAGATCAAAGCTATCTTAGAGAAGACCGTAGGGGTAACTCGGAAGGATTGGGCAAGTAAACTGGACGATGCCCTTTGGGCGTATAGAACCGCCTTCAAAACTCCTATAGGTACCACTCCCTTCACTCTCCTCTAAGGCAGGGGTTGTCACCTTCCTGTGGAGCTAGAACATAGAGCACTATGGGCTGTGAAGCAGATGAACTTCAGTCACAAGACAGCACAGGAGAAGAGGTTGATTCAGCTCCATGAGCTAGATGAGCTAAGGCTAGACGCGTATGGGAGTGCCAGAATCTACAAGGAAAGGACCAAGGCAGTTCATGTCAAGAAGTTGGTTCTGAAGGAGCTTAAGGAGGGAGATATGGTCTTGCTTTACAACTCACGCTTGAAGCTATTCCCAGGGAAGCTAAAGTCAAGGTGGTGTGGACCTTTTCAGATCAAGGAAGTTCTACCCTATGGAGCGGTTACTTTGGTTGGCAAGAGTGGAAAGGCTTTCGCGGTCAATAGGCACAGAGTCAAGCCTTACATGGCGAGTGAATGCAGCAAGGAGAGCACTACACTGCTTCTCCAAGACCCACCTCTGGCCTGAACCAAGTAAAGTCTAACTAAAGACTTAAAAGAAAGCGCACTTGGGAGGCATTCCCATGTCTATCCTTGTACATATTTCTGCTTTTTTTTAAAAAAAAAAATTTATGCTTTTGAAGTTTAAGTGTGTAGGTGACAGGATAAGGGACTGGAGATCATGATATCGGAGTCAAAAAGGGCAAGGAAGGAGGAAGTAGAGGCAAGAGATCGAGTGATAGATCGACCTATTCTGGCTTGATCTTTACTTGATCGAGCTAGTGAATCGGGTGAAGTCACTCGATCTATACGAGATCAAGTATACAATCGAGTGAGTCAGTCGATTTAGAGAGGATGACCCACCCATGTGTTCAGCTTGAAAAGCAAAAGGGGTGTGGATCGACAGACCTCACTCGATCCTCGAAGTGAATCGATCATTTCACTCTATCAGTCACTCGATCCTTGCCCAAAACGACCCCCAAACCGATCATGTGGCTCGATCCATGGAGAATAGCCATAAGGACGTAGAAACGTGGAACGAGGGGATACAATCGATCTAAGACTCGATTCAAATCGAATCGAGCCCCCAATCGATCAATCCTCTCGATCCTAGCCAACATGGGCATGATATCGAGGTCAAGATCGACCAAATTGACTCGATCTCATGCCGAGGTAAGTTTGAGTTTTCCCTCCCTTTTCTCTTTCCCTCCTATTTTAAAGACAAATATTGGTCAAGGCAAGCATCTTTGACCATGAAAGATGTGCCTTGACCAACATTGTCAGAAAACCACCTGCATAATCTATAGTTTTCTTAGTCTTTAAGATCACATGCATCCACACTCTCTCTCATTTGTGTTTCGAGCTGTTTTCTAAAAGTAAAGAGAGAGTGTGAACTTTGTTTTAAAGCTAAGAGCATCTGCATTCATCCTTTCAAAAGGTGTTTTTGGTTCATTGATCTGCTTGTTTAAAAAACTTTTGGAAAATTTTCTTTTGTTTGCTTTGGATGATTGTTAGTTGTTAGGAGGTTAGGATAATATTTAGAAATAGCTAAATATTAGGAAAATTCCTAGATTTGATATTATCTCTAGATATTTCCTTCTAGTATTTAGCTATAATTTCTATGAATTCTCAAAAAATCTACGATTATTGTTATAAGTTTTTCTCTCCTACCTTGTCTTTCTCTTTAATTCGCCGCCTATACTCATTCTCATCTTTGAGAATTGTGTTTCAGGTACAAATGGCACCCAAGAGAAACAGAGATGAGACAACACAAGGAGAGGGAACTCAAGAAATGGTTCAGGAGAGGGTTAGATGGACTAAGGAGAAGAAGAAGAAGAGGCTAGAAAGGTTGAGGTTCGAACCCACAAAGTTTGCAAGCCGAGACCTCCTGGAGAAGCTTGGTCTGCTGAAGGACTTCGACGAGTTGCTCAAGGACATGGGGCTAGCGTGTTTATCAAGGATGGACTGCCCCACTGACCCCGAGGCAACGCTGGACTTCCTCTCGACCTTGGAGTTTTCCTATGAGAATCCGAGCCTCCCAACTCCATCACAAGGTCACCTAACCTTCAAGATCAGGAGGCAGGCTTATCACCTGACCATAGCCAAGCTCTGCCAAGCCTACGGCCTCAACGCAGCAGCTAAGCAAGTGTAGTTCCCTCAGCTTAAGGCCGCCAATGATCTTTGGGATGTGATCTGCGATGATGACTACAAGGCCAACACCAGGAAGATCAAGAAAGTTCGCAGCCTCGTGCTGAGATATGCCCTCAAGCTCCTTGCCAACACTTTCAGTGGACGCTCAGTAGCTCCAACGGTCACTAAGAATGAGCTCTGGTTCCAAGGCATTAAAAAGATATTATGCGACAAAGCTGAATGATGAGCCGATGGAGGATGAGCTTGGCAATGACATCAACTATGGTTCTATCTTGGCCTCTTCTTTGGTCAAGTACAAGGCGTGGACCTTGAGATGCAAGGCGAGCTCAGCACTGTTTGGGGGCTTCCTCATGCTGCTGTTCACAGAAGTTGGAGTCCCACTTCAAGAGTTTAAGCCTTGCGCGGAGAGAGCCTACATGGACAGCAATACATGCGCAACACTGACTCTTTAGGTCCTACGCCAGCTCCAGGGTTCTATGCTTACCTGTTCACCCACTGTGAGAATGAGAAGAAGGTGTGCATCTTACCCAACCAAGAAGAGATGACCCTAGATTGCATGGGAGCCGCAGAGTTCTTACCGAGTGATGAGGAGTGTTTTTCACCCCTTGGACCCGCAACTGTACCACCTCAAATGCCCCGTGCACAATCAGAGTCCCCTCCTTCAGACGTCGTGATGCCAGCCACCTTTGATCTCCCTAAGCTCGATTTTGAGCCAAGGACCAAAACCGAGAAGTTCCTTGCATCCGTGGTGGAGATTCAGCGGTAGTTGAATAAGTGGCAGAGCAAGATGTTTAAAAAGCTGGCTAAGAAGATCAAGGACTTGCAAAAGAGCTCATCCGAGGCATCTTCAAGTGAGGAGGTCGAGCAGCCCGAGAAGAGAAGGACATCAACAGGTGGGATTGTGATCCGTGAGCCTCATGGAAGCAACATCCAAGCTGCACGCCACTCTGTACACGAAGGGACAACCAAGGAGAAAGGCAAGACAGTCACCCACGACCCTCCTAGCAAGAGCAGGAAGTTTGGAGCATCCTCAAGCTCCAGCCGTGCCTAGCTTCAAGTTACCAACAACCAAACCCTTGTAAATACCCTGCATTTTTAAGTTTTTGCTTTGTGTTTGTTGACTCTTCTTGAATTTGTTTGCCACCGAGACGGTGTTATTCAAGTTTGGGGGAGTATGTGTGTGCTTTGACATGTTTTCTTTGATCTTATTTTGTGTTATCATCTCTTGATTCATCATGCATCATGTAAGGCATAGAAAAGAACAAAAAAATCATTAAATTTTTAAAAATTTTCAAAAAATACATTTAGTCAGCATTTGCATTGTTAAATATTTTAGGATTGAGTGTAGAATTTTTAAAATCATGTAGGTTGTTTCATTTGCATAGGGAGTGAATGATAAATACTTGTTAAGATGTTAATGTTTGAACTGTTTTCAATGCCTTGGTTGTTTGTTGTTTGATTGCATCTAGTGAGTTTGAAGTTAAGGCTGCACCATTCCTTGATTATTTGCATTTGATACTCTAGTCTTATGCTGAAACTCGCTTGATTTGATGCCAACTCCATCTTAGTAGAACCATAATCTTTACATTGAATTATCTTGTTTGTGCATTGAGAGTGATTATATGGCTTACCTATATACATACTTGGATTATCTTCTTCCCTTCTTACCACTCTTGTTAATCCAAGTAGCTAATCCTCATCATCATGGGACAGTTAACCACGCCCTAAACCAAACCTTCTTTTTGACCTAAACACTTTTGCGTGAGTTGTGAGGCCTTACATTGCATCATTTTCTATCCTATCTTAGCAAAAAGTGCTAGGAATAAGGCTGGCAAGGAGAAGCTCCCTTGTAGACACCAGTTTGCATTTTGAGCTTGGAATTAGGTTAGGAGTTCGGGAAAAGGGTTGTTTGAGTGGTTTAAGCGTTTTCTGTTTACATCTTTACAAAAGAAGAAAAAGAATTGGATTGGTAGCAAACGGGGAACAGACCATTTGTGATTAAGTAAAGTAGAAAAAGAATGCTCTAAGTGTTAAAGAGGAAAGGCGCCAGCAGCAACAAAGCTTACAAAAGGTCACCCAAAAGGAGAAATCAGACCGAGCTATCCACCAAAGGTGATGAAGACGGTGCCAAGCATACAACAAAGGAGAGCAAGTTCAAACAAAAAGAAGTCAACCACACGGATAGAAGAAAAAGAAGTTTCCTCCAAATGTGAAGGATGAAGAGATCAAGCGCTTTGGAAAAGGGTAGATTTAGGGGTTACACATGGGGTTTTAGAAGTTTTTAGGATCATCTTGGGTTAAAAGGATAGAAGGGAGCTTTAACATGCATGCATAAGTGTGCTTTTACCTTTAGCATTTTGCCAAAGATAGGATTCTTTCATTGAGTGATCCCCTGAATTTTTAAACCCCTATTTGAATGAGATCATCTTCATCTCATGACCATGTCCCTTGACCAAATGCTTTCTCTTGATGTGCACAAACATGATCCATTAGTTACCGATTAATGAATATTAAGGAGTTGGTTGATTTGAATGCTTGTGTAAGCTAAGCTAGAGTTCATTATTTGCTTTGATGGGTATGGCTAAAGCTTTTAAAGTAGAACAATCTCTTTGCATCTTAGAACTTATAACTTGGGTATTGAATCAGTTTTTCCATTGACATCTTTAGTTTTGAACTCCCGTTTTCAAACTTCTCTTCCTTTCTTGAATTTTGTTTGCTTGAGGGCAAGCAAAAGGCAAGTTTGGGGGAGTTGATATACTTGCAAATTCTGCATTTTTAGCATGCATCTAGAGTATTTTTTTCATGCATTCATCTCTCATTTTAGGCTAGTTTGCACCATTTGTCTCATTTTAGGTCCTAAGACCACATTGCATTAGCATTTGCATATTTTCTGCATTTTTGCATCATTATCAGGTTGTTTGGGACACACTGAAGTTGTGGAGGTTGTGTGGACGTGCATAGGATCGAGAGGAAGCTTGTGGACACTTGGAGAACTCAGCCGTGCATGCAAAGGACCCGAGATCGAGCAGCGGATCGAGCAAGGCATGTCGATCTAGATGAGATCGACCAGAAGATCGACTAGGCCCGGATCGTTTCAAGGAAGGGATCGAGGATGAGATCGAGTGAGGAGGTCGATCGTGAGTACAGACGTGTATTACGCCATTCAGATCGAGAGCCAGATCGAGACCACGATCCGATCATCTAAGGATCGACTCAAAGATCGAGCAAATACAGACGATCCATGAAGAAGATCAAGTCAGAGATCGAGTGACCCAAGTCGATCTCTGGGATCTTATCCGGCCAGGCTATTTTTTGAGCGTAGTGAGGGGACCATTAGGGATGTTTGGCTATTTTGGGAAAAAGAGGAACATCACTTTCATTATCACCACTTTGCCTTATCTTTTTCAGCTCTACCTTACCCGATTTTCCGCCATTGCTCTGTTCTTTAAGCTTTTCTTGTTTTAAACTTTTTAATCTTGGTTAATCTTAAACATTTTCATTAAATTATCTTCTTTAATCATGTTTAGTGTTTCATTACTTGCACTTTCGTGTGTTTTAGCTATGTGTAGTGAGTAGATCTCTTTGGGTTAAATGTTGGGGCGATTCAAGGGTTTAAGGGTGTAAGCTTTTCGGACTTTTCTTGTTCTTAACCCATTCTCTTCTAGGATTTGGGGTCTTAAAGCTTAGAGAGTCTTGGAAAAGATCTCTATGATTCCAGGGCTTCTCTTACCTTGACCGGATTCAGAGATCCTTGGAAGCCAAATCCTAGAGACTAACCTCCCTTTCCCAAACGCCATGGTTGTTTAGGGGGTTAGTTCAGCCACGATTTCAGATCTTTGCTTAATGTTCTTTGACCTATCTTTCCACTACATGCCATAGGTTTGGAGGAAGGGTCGAAGAGAGGGGTCATACTAAACGCCATTGATGACCCTAGTCTAAGTTTCTCAAGGCTTAGAGAAAGCTCTTCAAAAAAAGTAGATCTATCTGTTTTCAAACCAAAGCTTGAACCTTTGAACACTCTTGAACATGACCCTCGACCTTGAACCCTCCCTTTTAGCATTTTTAAACCTCAAGTAATCATCTTTTAGTCATAAAGCTTGCATCTTTGTTCATTAGAAGTCATTCATCTAAGTTGTTAGAAATTCTCTGTTTTACCCGTTTTAGTTCTTGATTTTTAATAATTAGTTTTCTTGCTTTCTAAATTCCTAGTTTTCTCCTAGTAGTTGTTAACCCTCTTCCAGGGATTTTAAAATCTTTTTCATAATCATCTGGTCGTTGCATTTAGTTTTTATCGATTTTACCACTCATTTATCCGATTCTGCTTAGATTTGCTTAGTTCTTGCATTCCTAGTGTTCTTTCGTCACCCAGGCTAGATTGATACTCTCTTGCATACTATACTACATCCATAGGTTGCTTGAGCTTTGATATTCTTGCTTTGAAAATCCTGTTTATCAGTGAAGTTCTACAAGTTGAGAAGATGCTCTGTTTTGAGAATTAAAGGTGCAACAACTTCCACCAAGAGCTTCTGCCTATGATTTACTCTGCAGAAAGCTACAATCCTCACTCACAGCTTACGCCCACTCCTTCCCTCCCTCAAGGTCCATACAATGCCTCTAACACTAGTGCAGCTGATATCAAGAGCCTGCTCCTCCAAATCAACTAATTACAAATCAGTGAAACTTTGGTGATGAATAAGAAATATTCTGATGTTCAAAACAAGCTGGATACAATCCATGTTGACCTCAACACAAAGTTTAATGATTTGGATTCAAGAATACAGACCTTAGAGAGTACCAATGAGTATTTCCAAGCTGTTGAGTCTGAAGTTGCCTTTACTCCTCTTGAAGAAGAAGCTATCATTGAAGACTTCCTTTTCTTAATCAATGAGGACATTGACATTCAGAGTCGGTGAGAGGAGCTTATTGAAGTTTATGCCACTAAGGAGAACTCTCTTGAAGAAGCAGCCAACAAGGAAGAAGAGAAGTGGACGCCACTTGAAGTTGTTGATGCTATAAAAGAGGACAAAACTCAAGATCTTCCAGTCTACCAGCCCACTATTCCTTTTCAAGGAAGGTTTAAAGAGCAACTAGTCAAGAAGTATGCAACTCTCTATGATGCTCAAATGGAGATGAGAGGTCTTGATATTGAAGAAGGATTGAGATAGGCACTAACCAAGGTTGAGGAAACAAAGGTTGAAAAGCTAAGCATCAAGAAGCTTGGAGATCCTGGCTTTTTCACACTCCCATGTGAGGTAAAATGCATGACTTTCAAGAGCTGTTTATGTGATTTGGGAGCCAGCATAAATCTATTGCCATCCTTTACAACCAAGGAGTTGGATTACACCAAGTTCCAGCAAAGGAATGTGTCTCTAACCATTGCTAATGGGACGGTGAAGTCACCTACGAGCCTTGAAGGAGGTCCCTATGCAGATAGAGGGAGCGACAATCCCAACTGATTTCCTGGTTTTGGATGTCGAAGGCAAGATCAAGAATGCCATCATACTTAGATGACCATTTCTAGCTTCAGCATGTGCTTTCTTTGATGCCAAAGCTTGTACCATATAGCTTAGATTGAGTAAAGAGAAGGTCTTGAAGTTTGATAGCAAGGGCAACAAGCTAGAGCACGAACATGCTTTCTCCATGGAGCTGAACAAGATGAAAGGGGTTGATAAGAACTGGCCTGAGTTTGGAGGCTATACTTGAGAGAGCTTTGATGGTTGTTGCTTGTCAAGACTGTTTGATGAACCCACTGAAGAGGAGGTCCTCCAATTGGTTATTTAGAAGAAGATGAATCAAATTATGCTGGTTACTGAAAGGAAGAGGTAGTTTTGCAACCATATGGCTCAAAGAATGGTGAGGTTTGCTACAAGATGCAGCAAGAGGGGAAGCCCAAGCCTTTTGCTGAGATCAAGCTGAATGGAGTCACCACAAGAGTCAAGGGCAGCAAGATGACACCAAGGAGTTCCAAGACTCCTTCTCCTTACCTCAACTAAAGAGGTACTCAAAGTCAAGCTAAATGACTTTAAACAAGCACACTTGAGAGGTACTCCCATAATATCCTCTGTATATATTTAAGCTTTTGAGTTTATGTTTTGTGCATTTCTAGTGTTCGTAGAAGCAGAAAATTGGATTGGGGAATGAGAAGATGTTTGGGAAACCAAAATAGGTGCCTTCTGGTTTACATTGGTCACTTGCATCGGTCATGCTAGACCGATGTTTGTTCCATCGGTCATGTCCATCAGTCAAAAATGATCGATGTAGTAGAACCAGAAGAGCACGTGACCGATGTGGGAAAAGAGGTGTCTCGGGTAAATCAGCGTCGGTCAAGACTGACCGATGCTAACCACATCGGTCACTTGCATCGGTCAAGAGTGACCGATGTGGTCAGCAAGGTAAGTGATTCTAGCTTTCAAAATTTCCCATTCTGACCCACTTCTGCCAGCTCCAAAAGTACAATCCAACCACTCCTCCCACCACAACTAAGGTACCACATCCTTCCATTGTATATACGATTGCATTTTCTTAAGTTTTTGTAAAATATTTCTTTTGCTTCTCTCTCTCACTCTTTTTATTACAAAAGAGACTGTATAATTTAAGTGTGGGGGAGGGATTTGGGGTTTCACTTAGTTTTTTATTTTCTTAGTTTTTCATTTCTGTTATCTTTGAGTCACATGCATCTTATGCATTCATTTAAGATATAGAAAAACACAAAAAAATCAAAACAATTCAAAAACAATTGCATGTTTTTGCAAACCAAAAAGAGAGAATATAGTTGCATTCCATTTGCTTAAGATTGAGTCTAATGTTTGCATATAGGCTGCATTGCATTTGCATAGGGCATGATGATGAATTCTCCTTGTAAAATTCTAAGTGTTTAGGTTTGATTTAAATGTCTAAGTGGTTAATTGTTTGATGCATCATGAAAATGTTAGAAGTTAAGGCTGAACCATTTTTGGATTGCTAAATTTGATTCTCTTATCTCGCACTGAAACCATTTGATCATTGAAAATCAACTTTATTTATTAGAACCTTGATCTTAATTTTTTATTATAATATTTATGCACTGAAAAGTGATTTCATGGCTACCATACACATATTTGGATCATCTTCTTCCTTTTTACCACTCTTGATGATCAAAATACCTGATCCTCATTCTTATGGGACAGTTAATCCACACCCTTCACCAAACCTCCTTTTGAGCTTAAACAATATCATGAGAGTTGTGAGGCCTTTGCACATAATTTTAGAATTTCATCTTGGCAAAAAAGTGTTAGGATTAAGGTTGGCAAGGAAAAGCTCTCTTGTAGATATCAGCTTGCATTTTGACCTTGATTCTAGGTTATGATTTTGGGATAAAAGGGTAGTGTTAAGTGGTTTGAGCTTCATGTTTATATCTTTTTAAAAAGAAGAAGAAGTATGGGATGGTACTATGGGGAAATAAGTTTAAATTGTCGTTAAGTAAAGGGAAGAAAAAGCTCTAAATGTATAAGATAAGGAGGCGTCAAAAATCAACAAGCTTTGAAATGTCAATCAAAAGAAGAAATCAGACTCAAGGCAATCCACCAAAGATGAAAAATGGCGCCTAATCAACAAGAAATGAGCAAGTCCCAACAAAAAGAAGCAACCACACAAGCAAAAGAAGAACATTCCCCAACCATGAAGAAGGAGGAGGGTTAGAGTTTAAGAAAAGGGTAGATTTCGGGGTTCACTTTGGGGTTTAGAATTTCTTAGGATTCATCTTTGGGTAAAAGGGTAGAAGAGAGCTTTGATTTGCATGCATAAGTGTGCTTCTACCTTTAGCATTTTGCCTAAGATAGAATCATTTTCATTGAGGGATCCCTTATGTTTATGAACCCTTTGCTTTAATGAGATCATTTTAATCTCATAACCTTACCCTTAAAACCAAATATTTTCACTTGATTTGCACAAACATGATGAGCATGGCTAAGTTCTTTAAAGTATAACTGATTGTGTTTTGCATCCTACACTTAGGCACTTAGACATTGACTTCATTTCTTTACCTTAGCTTTTTTTGATTTGAGTGCCCACCTTTAAACCTCATCCTCAATTTGTCTTAGTTTGATTGCTTGAGGGCAAGCAAAAGGCAAGTGTGTGGGTGTTGATATCTTTTGCATTTACATCATTTAGGGTTGTATTTAGTTCATGTTTTTGTTTCTTTTTGCATGTTTTCCTTCTCTTTAGTCCCATTTTCCTTTTCTTAGACTTAGGTTGCATTTAGGTTGTAGTTTGCATTCTTTATGCATTAAAGATGTTTTTAGGTACTCGAGAGGCTATTGGGAGCAAGGAGGAAGTGTGGGAATGGTTCAAGAAGTTAGCCAAGCTGAGAAGGAGCAAAAGGATCATGGGAGATGATGTTGGATGCAGCACAAGACATCAAAAGAGCCAAAAAGAAGATGCACCTTGGTGAAGCGGCCAGAAACTTCACCTGACAAAACAGGCTCGGACAAAGCATCTCCAATTCGATTCAGCTTCAATGCGCTTAATCAATGGTGTAGCCCCGTGAGTTAGCTTGCCTCTAGAGTTGTTTGCCGGTCATTCCCGTTAGCGGTTAGAAATATAAATAAGTTTTCGTGAAACTGCTCAACCTACATCGGTCAAGGGTGACCGATACGGAGCATATCGGTCACCAGTATCGGTCAAATGTTATCGACACAAACACACTGGATTAATTTCGGTCATATGTGTCGATCACTCCAGACCGATAGGGACCCATTTCGGTCACTGAAGACCGACACAACTGACCGATACTGACCCAGCCCGAACCTGTTTTTAATTACATTTATGCCATTATTCTAGGGTTTTGTTCTCCAGACTATAAATAGCCCCTTTTCTAGATTTTCGGGGGGTCATGTCATTTTACTGTTCTTGAGCACTTTCTTTAAGTTTGTAAGACAATTTCTTTGCTTTGTTTAATATAATCAACTATTTGCTTTAATCGTTCTTTAATTTTTTTTAATCATGATTAGGATCCTTTCCCTTTGTGATTTGGTGTTAAACATGATTATGAGTGAGTAGTTATCTTAGGATTTCTAGATGTGGTAGATTAGGGGGATTTAAGGCTTGATTAAGGTTTGTTAAGTTCTTCAGTTTATGGGTTCGTCTCTATTAATCTGTTATTCATGCTAGATTAGTCTTGATCAAACTTGTCTAAGTTGTTAGCTTTCTCTTATGCCCACCAAGTGTTTAATGAAATGCTTGCTAGCCTTGGCTCAAGAGATTGACTGTTTGAGGAGCATTTTTGACTTGAATAGAGTTGTTTAATCATGCTTGCTTGATGTTTTAGCACTAATGAGAGCTAGTTCTTGTTAGAATGTTTAGCAAATGGTTATTTGCCAAGAGATTGGATCTAACTAGCTTAAGTATGAACTCTATGTCTAGGAACCACCATTGCTTGCTTGTTTGCTTGATCAATGTAGTTTGAAACAGCCTTAGTTAATGTCTGAAATTTCCTAAAGTCAATAACCACATCTAGAGACTTGTCTTTCTCTTATTTGAATTTCGGATTTGCTTTGTTTTCCTTGCTTAGAATTGCTTAGTTTGCTTTTGCTTTTACATTGTTTTCTGCTTGTTTCACTTAGGTTGCTAGAACTGTTGCTTAGGCAACAAAACCAATCCTCTGCCTGCTTGACTTAGAGACTTTACTCTCAACTCTTATGTTTTCAACTCTTCCCAATGGATTGACATAAAACCCTTACTACAACTGACTAATGCAAGGTTAATTGAACCAAGAGAGTCAAAACTCATGTGTCACCACACATGAAAAAGAAGAAGATCTTGTTCTTTGGGAAAGGGTAGACTTAGGAGATCACTTTAGGGTTAGAAATTCTTAGGATTCATCATTGGGTAAAAAGGTAAAAGAGAGCTTTATTTTGCATGCATAAGTGTGCTTTTACCTTTAGCATTTTGCCTAAGATAGAATCATTTTCATTGAGTGATCCCTTGAGTTTATAAGCCCTTACTAGAATAAGATTATTTTCATCCCATGACCATACCCTTAGACCAAATGAATGCCCGATGTGTAGCCCGACATCAGCTCCAAAATGTGCTCTTTTGACTCTCCTTGGCTGGGACATCTTCTGGTTCACTCTTGTTACTCCCACATCCTTCCAATAGCTGAAAATGTACCTGGATATACTCTAAATGCAAGAGAAATGCTAGCCCTATCCTAAATGCAACCTAGGTCTATACTCCAAATGCAAGAGAAATGCAAGCTCTATCCTAAATGCAACCTATGTCTATAAGATAAGGAAAATGGGACAAATGATAAAGAAAACATCCAAGAAGAGACCAAAACATGTACTAAATGTAAGCTTAAATAGTATAAATATAAGGGATATCATTAATTAGTGTTTTAATTCGACCTCAATTCACCATTTCAACCATTTATGTCCCTTTGAACATAGAAAAACATCCAATACAAATATTTCTTTAATAAACTTCATATTTAACACAAAAGTTGTAAATGATGTGGCACAAATTAAAGTTAAGATGATTTTACTATTAAGCTTCAAACTTTTAAATTCTAAGACATTATTCTAAATTATATTCCTATGCGTACTCACAGGTTCATAAAGTCTCTAATTAAAAAGTGGTATATCATTAGATACTTTGGACATGTTTTGGAGAAAAAGAACAAGATGGGTGAGTGATCATTTTTTTAGATTGGAAAATACGAAACTATAATGAAATTAAGTAGGATGTAATTTGAGTGAATCTTTATACCAATTTAGCAGGATGCCAGTTTAAGACAGTAAGATTAATACAATGAATTATGGTCTTGGTGGGAGGAGATTCGGTTAGATGCAGTCTTTCGCTTTATGGTCACTTGGAAAATCAGCTTCAAAATAATAAAAAATAAAAACGGATCTATGAGTTTATTTAGTTGATAGCACATAAATTTATTTAAGTAAAAAGTGTGTAACTCAGAAACATTTACATAAATTTTACACAAATTACTAAAATTAAAGAATTGTATAGGAGGACTAACCACCATATGTATTGCCTTACATCCACTTCTCGTAAAATTTAGATAAACTGATTATGACATAAAACGCAACTAAAACAGAATTTCTCTGTAAATTTCTTATAATATACATATAATATTTATTTTAATATATTTTAATTATATCAAAGTATGTTATTAAATTAATAAAATATAAATAAGAAATAACCCGCAATGTAATATAGATATATACCTAGTCTATCTCAAATTTACTGTAATTATGTAAGAAATTAATGACTAATAAATATGTTGTAAACAAGTATAATAGAATTTTTTCTCTCTCATAATATCGTTATGGAAAATTTATACTAAATAAATATTGTATTTGTTATTTTAATTTTAAATAATTTATTAAAATATTATGACAGAAATAAATTTGAGACAAGTTGTGACCCAAATAAATTCCATGAAAATAATTATAATGAATTTCTTCTAAATTTTCAATTTACATAAATAAATTTTTTGTTTGAACTAAATTTTCAATTTAAATATTTCCATCTTAAGAACGCAGTTTCTTTGTGTATGTGAAATCTCGTGTGTGCAGTGTGTGCATTGTAAATAATTAATAGCATTCCTTTTGACCTTGTAGCTAAGAGATAAAAATCTGAAAAAAATACGGCACTAAAAATAGCATGATGGTTTATGGAAGTGCGTATTGGCAAGAAATGAAAAGAGGCACGTATAATTCCACTAAGTAAAAACTACTGTTACATGAATTTAGCAAAAGAGTGCATGCGCTTTCTTATAATGATCATCATTATCAGCTTTAATGAATATGTTAGTGGGTATAGAAGACTATATTGTGTATTCATGTCGACCAAGGAGCATAGACGCGTTTTCGAGATATAAGAGTGTTGAGTGGTTTTTCATCTTTAATTATCATGAACCTATGATTACAGGACGCGTGTATGTGTCTACTGGTGGGGGGTTTGGCTATAAATAGGGCTTCTCGCCAAGATATAATCAAAATAGGTAGTACTGATCGAGTTTTATATTGTTTGGGAATATATCTGGAGTTTAGTGTGTGTATTTCAAAAGAGAGAGAGAGAGGAAAAAAAATGGGGAAGTTTGTGAGAAGGGGCTGGGTAATAGCGTGTGTGATGGTGCTTCTGATGTCAACTCAAGTGTTGGGAAAATTATCTGGTACAGATGATCATACCAAGAACAAAAACCGACATCACAAAAATAAACGAGATGGTGTAGGTGCTCCGCGAGGTGGAGGTGCTGGAGTTAGTATTAGAGGAGGAGGTGGTGCTAGTGGTGGCATTGGAGTCGGAGGTGGAGTTGGCGGAGGAGGAGGTATAGGTTGTCCTGGTAGTATTGGCGGAAGTGCAGGTGGTGGTATTGGAGCCGGAGGAAGAGCAAGTGGTGGAGGAGGTGGTAGTGGCAGTGCTAGTGGTAGTGGACGAATTGGTGGCGGTGGACGCGGTGGTGGACGTGGTGGCGGTGGTGCTGGTGGAGGTGTAGGTGGTGGCGGTAGTGTTGGTAGAGGTGTAGGTGGTGTCGTTGGAGTTGGAGGAGGAGTTGTTGGTGGTGGAGATGGAAGTGGCAGTATTGGTGGAGGGGGACGTGGTGGTGGACGTGGTAGTGGAGGAGCTAGTGCTGATGGACATGGTAGTGGAGGAGTCGGAGGAGGAGTAGGCGGAAGCATTGGTGGACGTGGTAGTGGAGGAGCTAGTGGTGGCGGAGGAATTGGTGGAAGTGTTGGAGGAGTTGTAGGAGCTAGAGCTGGTGTTGGAGGAGCTGGTGGTGGTGCGGTTGGAGGTGGTGTAAGAGTGGGAGGTGGAGTAAAAGGTGGTGGTGGTGCAGGAGGTGCAATTGGAGGTAGTGTTGGAGGTGGCACGAGGGATGCTGTTGGAGGTGGTGCTTAAGAAGGTGTTTGAGGGGGTGGCGCTGTTGGTGGAGGAGGACGTGGTAGTGGTGGAAGTGGAGCTGGTAGTGGATCTGGAGCTAGAGGAGTAATCGGTGGTGGAGGAGGTGTAGGTGGTGCTGTTGGTGGAAGTGCAGGTGGTGCTATTGATGGAGGTGTTGGTGGTGGTCTAGGAGCATGAGGTGGAGTAGGAGGTAGAGGTGGTGTTTGTGGCTCTGTTAGCACTGTTGCAGATGGTGCTAGTGGTGCTGTTGGAGGTGGTGCTGGTGGTGCGAGTGGTGCCGGTGGTGCGAGTGGTGCTGGTGGTGTCACTGGTGCTGCTGGTGCCAGTGGTGCCGATGGTGCTAGTGGTGCCGGTGGTGCCACTGGTGCCGGTGATGCCAGTGGTGCTGGTGGTGCCAGTGGTGCCAGTGGTGCCAATGGTACCAATAGTGCCAGTCATGATGATGGTGGTGTTGGAGGTGATGTTGGTGGTGCTGTTGGAGCCAGTAGTGCCGGTGGTGCCGGTGGTGCCGGTTGTGCCAATGGTGCCTGTGGTGCTGTTGGTGTTGCAGTAGGCGGTAGAACTAGTGCTGCTGGAGGAGCTGGCAGTAGCTGTGGCGTTGGTAACCGACGATACTGAATCAGAAACGGCAGTGACCGTTAACAATTTAGCATTCATGCACGGCGTCACTTTCTTAATAGTTTGCATGCATGCTCAGTGTTATTTAATACTCTTGTTTACTAGTGTTTAATCAACACAACAATAACACTTATGTCTTTTCATAGCTTTTTGAAGTTTTATAAACAGTAGGTATATAATTTATGTTATGCGCAAATCTGTATTAATAGTTTGGTTTAATTTTTCTTAACTACTATCTTTAAATTATTAAAATTATAATATATTTATAGAAATTTTCATTTATATAAGATAATTTAATATATAATGTGTAATTTTTCATATTTTTATTTATAAAATTTAAAAACTATTAGGTAAAATAATAACAGTGACACCTATCAAATTATCCATCTCTGATGTACATATACATTTGATTTACAGAAAGATTTTCTTGCTAAGATTTTGGTATTATTTGCTGTTTTCCATACAATTTATATAGTTATTTTTTTCTTGAAGGTTGTTGTGTTCAAATATTTAGTTTTATTCATTGAAAGTCATATTGATGTCATGTACCACTGCATATATAATTCATAATTCGTGTTGATTCGCATTTAAATTTGTCAGGAAGCTGCAATGATTACGCAAAACTATTTTTTCCTTCTCCAACATGTCTTCTAAGAGTTTTACGTTATATTTTTATTTAATTTTCATTGATATCTATTTTTTACAGTCTAATATTTGATAATTTTAATTTTTTTTTAACTTGTAGGATCAGTAGTGTGGTTGTATTATTTTTCACTGTTTTTATCTTTTGTGTGCAATATGCATGCTTTTAATTTGAAATTTTCATCTACATATAGCAATTTGAGTTTGATTCATAACTATGTTATACTTTATTATTTAAATACAATTTTAGAAAGTGTTATTGATGTTCATTCAGATATAAGTAGTGGCTATGTATATAAATCATATTTTACTACTTGTTAAATATCGAGTGTAAAGTTATTATAGTATTTTTCTTTGTTAGTTTTTAAATCAGAAACAGCAAGTATATCAAACATTGTATATTTAAAATATATTTGGTTTAGAAACTCATATAAATCTATTGCAATTTTAGATAATTATTCATTGTTGATACTAATACTTTAGAAATCAGGAACTTTTCGAAACTAATTTCAAATTAATTTTGTTTAAAATTTCTTTTTTTTTTGATAATTTACATCTTTTGATAGTAATTTTTTATTTATTTAATTTAGATACTTTTTGTATGTTTGATATACTTAGGACTTATATTCTTTTAATTAAGCTCTTTTGTTATTGATTTTCCAAATAGGTATCACAGACATCACATTAATTTCTTTTATACAAATATTTTTTCTTTGTTAAATTTGATTTTTAATATGCTGATTTAATATGCTCTATCTGTTGAATTTAAATATTAGATGGGCTTTTCTAGAAAGCTTTTAACATCATTTGTTTATTTTTTAAAGTTTTTTATATTTATTTTCAAATTTTTTAGCCCAAGTTAGTTTTCTTTTATACAATTTTTTCTTTTGTTAATTTATCTCTTTTGATAATGATTCCTATTTTATTTTAGAACATAAATTTAAAATAGTTTGGTTTCATATCTAAAGACATAACCGGAAATTAAAGTATGGTGAGATATATGCATATGAGTGTACTTATCATGTCAAATAGTCACTATAGTCAGTAGTTGCTTCAATATTTTTATCGGAAAAAATCGGGTGAAAAACGTGGAGTTCAAAAATAATACTTCTACATGATGCAATTGAAATTATGGTGTTGAGAGTTAAATAAATCTTATTATCTAATTTATTTTAGGATTCATCATATTTTGATAAAGAATACAAAAACAATGGTAAACATATGTTTCAGATTACGAACCTTGAAATATTTTTGTGTTTATAATTGTGGCTAGGAGCATGACAGGTTTAACAACACTTTTCATTATTTTTCTTTGATTAAATATATGTTTCAGATTACGAACCTTGAAATATTTTTGTGTTTATAATTGTGGCTAGGAGCATGACAGGTTTAACAACACTTTTCATTATTTTTTTTTAAAAATTGACAGATAATTGGCCCACTGTTTAGAAAATGTAAAAAGGGTGGTAAGTAAACATAGATTATATTCCAGATTATAATATATATATATATATATGACTTGTTGGGAAAACATGTTTATCTTTTTAATTGCAAGTGAACATTTATTTTATTATGATTTCCACCATTACCGATATCATTAGTCTAACTGGACAAAGAAAGTTCTCGTCGTTGATGATGATCAGTTTTCTAATAGCATCTAGATAGTATATAACATTATTATATATTTGTATATGTGCAATTCATTATAAGTTCTAATCTATGCTATAAGTTTTATCTTTTACGATATTCATTTTTTGGTTAATTTGACCTTTTTACATTTAATTTCAAGGATGCTATATTTTGGTTTTTTAATATAATTTTCTTTTCTATTTGTTACTAAAGTTTTTTTTTTCCATCTATTAAAAGAAATTAAAGTTTTTTTTTTCAATTAATTTAGAAGTTATTATTTTCCTAATCTATATTATAAGTTTGAGCTTTTATGATATTAGTTTTTTTATTCGTTTATCTCTTTTAAAAAACAAATTTCTATTTTATTTTGAACAGTACTATTTTTTTGGTTTTTAACATAATTTTCGTTTCTATTTGTTAGTTAAACTTTTTTTCTTTTAATGTTTTCATTTATAAAATGAAATTAATGTTTTAAATTTTGACGGATGCTATATTTTAGTTTTTTTAACACAATTTTCTTTTCTATTTGTTACTTAAGCTTTTTGTTTTATTTTGATTTTTCATCTATAAAGCAAAATCAATGTTTTATATTTTCTTGTCAATTAATATTATAATTTTGAACTTTTATGATATTGGTTTTGTCTTGTTACTTTAACTCTTTCATAATAAAATTTCAATTTTATTTTTTAGGATACTATTTTGTTTTAGTTTTTTAACATAATTTTCTTTTGTATTTGTTACTTAATTTTTTTATTTAATTTTCATGATTAAAACGAAATTAAAGTTTTAATCATATTTAACATTTTTTTTTCAATGAAAATTATTGATGTGGGCCAATCATATCGACTTTTTTAATCCATATGGACATAATTTCTATTTAATTTGAGGGGATAAGATATTTTTTTATTAATATTATTTTATTTTCTATTTGTTACTTAATTTTTTTTTCCATCTATTAAATGAAATTAACGTTTTTTATTTACTTGTCAAATAATTTAGAAGTTAGAATTTTCCTAATCTACATTAGAAGTTTGAGCTTTTTTAGACATTGGTTTTTTTGTTAGTTTATCTCTTTTGGAAACAAATTTTCGTTTTATTATGAAAGACACTCTTTTTTTTAACATAATTTTCCTTTCTATTTGTTAGTTAAGCCTTTTTATTTTAATTTTTCAATCTATAAAACGAATTCAATGTTTTAGATTTTGACGGCAGATATATTTTGGTTTTTTTTTTTAACACAATTTGCTTTCTATATGTTACTTAAGCTTTATTATTTTGATTTTTCATCAATAAAGCGAAATCAACGTTCTATATTTTCTGGTCAATTATCTTAGAAGCTACAATTTTCCTAATTTATATAATAAGTTTGAACTTTTAGGATATTGTTTTTCTCTGTTAGTTTAACTATTTTGAAAACAAATTTCTATTTTATTATTAATGATACTGTTTTTTTTGTTTTTTAAAATTATTTCCTTTTCTATTTGTTACTTTAACTTTTTTATTTAATTTTTCTATGATTAAAACGAAATTAAAGTTTTAATCATGCTTAACATTCTTTTGTTTAATAAAAATTGCTGATGTGGACCAATCAGATCAAGTTTCTTCGTCTTATGTGAACGTCCTCAATGCACTATGCCATCAAATTTTATATAGTATAGATGACACTTAAGCAAAAATAATCATCAATCAAAACATTTTATTAATATAACTCAACTACTTATAATAAATTTTAAACTCAAACCCAATAAAAATCCAAATATTTTTTCTATTAATCTTTGTTTTTAGTTTTGACCAAACACAAACCCGAATAATTAATAACAACAAAAAAAAAATCTTTTTTTTTTGAAACCCAATCCCAAATAATAAATAACAACATACAAAAAAATTAATTTTTTATATTATTTTTTGCCAAACTCAAACCTAAATAATAAATAACAATAAATAAATAATAAAAAAGAAATTATAGCTATTTGTTTGTTTGACAGAGATGTATATGATTGAAAAAAGTGTAGGCTTAGCATCAACTATGCTTCAACGAGAAAACAAATTTTTTTCGCTTTGGCGGGAATAAGAAATTTCTCTGTTTTGCCGCGAATAGGTGATTTCTTGACTTTGGTAGGAAAATGAGATTTTCAGTTTTCGTAGCAAAACATAATATGTCGGTTATGGCGGAAAAAGCAAATTTTTGGGTTTGACGGGAAAATGAGAATTTTTGGTTTTGGTGAGAATAAAAAAAATTATTTTGACGGGAAAACAAAATATTTTAGTTTCAATGAGAAAATGCGATTTTTGGTTTTGATCGGAAATGCAACTTTACAATTTTGACGAAAAAATGCGATTTCTTAGTTTTGATAGGAAATGCAAATTTTCTATTTTTGGCGGATAATGCGATTTCTTGATTTTCACGCAAAAATGTGATTTATTAGTTTTTCGCAGGAAATTGCAATTTGAAGATTTTGACTGAAAATGCAATTTCTCGGTTTGATGGGAAAACAAAATTTATCGGGTTTGGCGAGAATAAGCAATTTCTCGGTTAAGATGAGAAATGCAAATTTTCAGTTTTTGACAAATAATATGATTTTTTGGTTTTTGGGAAAAAAATACAATTTCTTAGTTTTTGCGGGAAAACACAATTTCGCGGGAGATAATGCAATTTTTGGTTTTCGTGGGAAATCGTAATTTATATGTTTTGGTAGGAAAGTGTGAATCTTGGTTTGACGAGAAAAATGAATTTTTTGGTTTTGACGGGAATAGACGATTTCTCGGTTTTTGCAGGAAAATAATTTTTCTAGTTTTGATAGGAAAATACGTTTTTTTTCTTTTGCAGGAAGATGATTTTTTGGTTTTAGGAAAAAAGTGATTTCTCGGTTTTGGCAGAAAAATATAATTTTTTGCGAGAAAATGAAATTTTAGGTTTTAAATTTGACGAGAAAATGATTTTTTTTTTGTTTTGGCGGGAATAGGTGATTTCTCAGTTTCATGAAAACATGAAAGTTTTTGGTTTTGACAGAAAATGCAATTTTTCGGTTTTTGTAAGAAGATGAAATTTCTCTATGCTAAATTTCCAAGTTAAAGTATCTTTACAGTAACTAAAATTTAATTATTTAACTTCAACTAAAACGATATTTCAATAGTTCAAACAGAATTTCCTATTTAGTTCTAAAACAATAGCAACTGTTTTGATATGAATATTTTTGATTATAGTTTGGTAAGTTTTAGAAACATATGTTTATAATAAATATTTTTTAAATAAATAAATTTTATAATTCACGATAGTCATATTAATTAATAAATATTTTTTAAAATGATATTTCGCTTTATATAATTACAAAAGAGGATCAAGTGGTTATTTATTGGAGAAAATATATTATATTTACCATTAGCATAAAGGTACTAAAAATGTATTGTTTTATTCTTACATATACATTTATAATTAGTTAGCTAAAAAAATTTAATAGCAAATTATAATTTTGAAAAATAAAAAAAAATAAAAAATATACAATGTTTATTCAGATTTAAAACATGTAAATACATAACTTAAACTAATAAAAAATAAATATAATAATCATCTAATTATAAAATTAATTTTATTATATTAAAATACATACAAAATTTAGAAAAATATCTCGCAGCATAGCACGGATAAATACCTAGTATTAATAATGAATAGAAGACTTTTCAAGCGATTAGTAAAGTATAACTAATAAACTACAATTTTATATTTTAAAAATTATTTTATTTTAAACATAATATATTTAATAAACTACCATTTTACAAATAAAAAAGAGCTTTGTGTTGCACCTGCTTGTAGCATTGTGTTGGACTATCGCTAATGCCATGGAGGAAATCTGAAAACAAGACAAGATAATATGAGTTAAACCAACTGTTCAAAAATGTTCCCGATTACTTTACTCTATGTAGTTTAAAGATGTGTTTAAAGTTTAAATAGGTGATGAATTCACCTAAAGATGCTTCATCTTTAAAGATCAATAAGCTTCTAACCATCATCAAGACAGAGAATTGTAAGTGTAGAAAACAGGCACACTCAATCAATGACTTGGGAAGTGCCAATTCCAATGCTAGCTTTTATTATTTCGAATCAACAATTTAATCAACTGATTATAATTGCTTTATAATTATGCAACTCTAACTTAGAAAGCAACCAAACGATTCCTAGTAATAAAACCTACTCTTCACTTGATCACACAACCCGTGTATCAGAGAAAAGGACACTAACCTTCTTGCTTCGTATTTGTTTGAGGCACAAGGTATCCTAGAACAATTACGGCACAAAGTGTGTAGAACAACTTTACCCGACTTCTCTAAATATAATCTCCTAAGTCTAAACCTAGAACCTTCCTCAAATCTTTCGTAAGGTAAGATTTCCATATCTCGAATATCCTTGCATGCTCTCCAAGCTGCTCCTTGTATCACCACGTCAACAGGTCCACGTCAGCTACAAGCATCCACGTCTTCCTGCCTCCTGATGCCTCGCCTGAGTTGTTCGCTGATCTCACATCTTCAATCTCCCCCTTTTTGACTAAGTTTGATACTTAAGCCCTCCCGCGAAAGCAACCTGTAAAGTCAGCACAAACACACAGCATAACCAAACACACGCAAGCAATCAAAGGATTCCCTACGATTAAATCACGCAGGTAACGTTAAGGTTCTTAAGTTACAGACCCAAGAATCAAAGAGCGACTTTGAAACCTTTTTAAATCAACTTCCAAGAACCAAACTCTTTAAACCGAAGCAAAACAAAGCAATCCCCAAGAACACCCGCCCTATCCTAAGCCTAAAACTAGCTTAAAAATGCAAAGCTAGAACAGATATGAATGCTTAATCATGTCGTCTAAACCTAACACTTTATGCTAAGTTCAACCGAAAAAAGGCCTCACAAAGATTTAACACACAAGAACATTGGCTTGAAAGGAAGGTAAGGTAAGGGTGGGGAAATCTATTTAGGCTTACAAGAGAGTGGTAAAAGGAAGAAGAAAGCTTAAATATGTATAAGTGATCCATGTATCCTTTTTCAAATGCATAAGTATGATTATTAAAAGATTCAAATTAAGGTTCTCACTTATTAGGATAGAATCCAATTCATGAATGTTCAACTTAAGCCACGAAAATCAAAACACATGATCCAAGCATGGTTAAAGCTTACTTTCAAAGAGTGTACAATGCACCAAAGAACTACTAACTAGGGCCTTGAAACAATTCATGAGCTTAAAACACTTTTTAAAGAAAAACCTTAACCCCTTATGCAAATGTAAACAACCTAAATGCTCAAAAATTCTACACTTAATCCTAAAATGTTTAACAAAGTGAATGCAACTACATGAATCTTTTTGAAATTTTTTTAAAAAATTTTAGCAATTTTTTTGTTCTTTTCTATTCCTTTGGATGTATGAAAGACTCAAAGGATGATAACAGAAATTAAGAGCAAAGAAAACATGTCAAATAACACACACACTCCCCCAAACTTGAATGACACCGTCTCGGTGGCAAACAAAGTCTAGAGAAGCTCAAAACACAAAGCAAAAACAAAGAAAACATGTGTGGTATACACAACGGATGGTTGTTGGTACCTTGGAGCAAAGTAGTGCTGGAGCTTGAGGTTGATCCAGAACTCTTGCTCTTCTTAGAATCATCGTGAGCTACTGCCTTGCCTTTTTCCTTTCCAGCTCCTTCATGAACCGAGTGGCGAGCAGGTAAGATGTTGCTTCCTTGAGGCTCTCGTAATACGATTCCACTAGTTGATCTCCTTCACTTCTCGGGCTGCTCAACCTCTTCGCTTACAGCCTTCTTAGGTGAGCTCCCTTGAAGTGCCTTGACCTTCTTGGCAAGCTTTTTGATCACTTTGCTTTGCCATTTGTTGATCTTCCTTTCCATTTCTACAACAGAAGCAAAGAACTTCTCGGTCTTAGTCCGTCGGCTTAAAGTCAATCTTGGGAAGGACAAAGCTGTCGGGCATCTCATCATCCGAGGTAGGAGACTCTGAACGTGGGCGAGCAGCTCGTTGAAGGACGGCTGTAGCTCCTAGAGGGGCGAAGCACATCTCTACACTCGGCAAGAACTCGATGTTGCCAACTCCTTGCAGCTCGGTTTCCTCCTTGTTCGGCAATATGCAAACTCGCTTCTCATTCTCATAGTCGATGAACAAGTAAGCGAAGAAACCCTCAGCTGGCGCGCATCCCAATCTGTCCGTGTTTCTCATGTAGACTTCGTCCATGTAGGCTCTCTCCGCGACTGGTATAAAGTCTGCTAATGGCACTCCGGCTTGCACAAGCATAGACGTGAGGAAGCCTCCAATCAAAGCTGAGCTCGCCTTGCATCGCAAGGAATACGCCTTGTACTTCACCAAGGAGGCGGCTAATATGCATCCGTAGTTCACGTCATCGCCGAGCTCGTCTTCCATTTACTCTTCGTTCACCTTGGGATCACACAGCAGATGCTTAACGCCTTGGAACAGGAAGCAAAGCTCGGTCTTGGTGACTGTGGGAGCCACGGATCGCCCACTGAAGGTGTTTGCAATCAGTTTGAGCGTGTATCGTAGCACCGGACTCCTCACTCTCTTGATCTTTGCCGTGTTCACCTTGTAATCATCATTGCTTATGAGATCCCACAGGTCGTTGGCTTGAGTGAAAGAGGGAAACTCCACTTGTTTAGCATCAGTCTTCAAACCGTAGGCTTGGCAAAGATCCTGAATCGAGAGATGATAAGCTTGACGCGTGATCTTGAAGGTGATGTGGCCTTGGGAAGGAGTAGGAAGACTCGGGTTCTCATACTTGAACTCCAAGGTGGCTAGGAAATCGATTGTCGCCTCGGGATATGTTGGGCAATCCATACGAGATAAACACCGGAGCCCCATGTTCTTGAAGAGCTGATCTAAGTCTCCAAAGATCCCCATCTTTGCCAACAGATCTCTGCTTGCAAACTTCGTGGGATCGAACCTCAACCTTTCAAGCCTCTTCTTGGCTTGTTTCTCCTCTTTGGTCCATCTAACCCTCTCCTGAACCACTGCTTGAGCTTCTACTTCTTGATTTGTCTCTTCTCTCGTTCTCTTAGGAGCCATAGTACCTGAAACACAATTCTCAGGTAAAAGAATGAGCAAAGGCGGCGAGTATTGAGAGAAAGACTAGTCAAGAAAGAAAAGCTTATAACTATTACCCTAGATTTTTGGGGAATTTATAAAAATTTTAGCAAGATAATAGAGAAAAAAATCTAGAGATAAGATCAAATCTAAACTTTTTCCTAATATCTAGCTAGTTTTAAAAAATGTTAAACCTCCCTTAACAACTAACTAACAACCAATGCAAATAAAGGAAATCTTTCAAAAGGTTTTAAACAAAAATCCAAAAATACCTTTGAAAAGATTGAAAGTGGAAGTTGTTAGCCTTTTGGAAAAAGAAATCACACTCTCTCTTGCTTAGAAAACTCGAAACAAAAAAAGATGAGAGAGTGTGTTTTTGCATTGAAAATATAAAGGCCAACAAAAATACAAAACCAAGGGCAAAATTAGTGGTTTCTGACAAAAAACTTGGTCAAGGCACATCTTTCATGGTCAAAGATTCCTGCCTTGACCAAGATTTGAATTTAAAAACAAGAGAGAAAGAAGAAAAGAGGGAAAACAAATTGTTACCTCGGCACAAGATCGAGTCCTTTTGGTCGATCTAGGACTCGATCTCATGCCCATGTTGCTCGGATCGAGAGGTTTGATCGATAAGGGACTCGATTCAAATTGCATCGAGTCCTAGATCGATTGTACTCTCTCGTTCCTTGACTTTTGGTCAACTAGGCTGTACTCCTTGGATCGAGCCACATGATCGATTTGAGGGTCGATTTGGTTTAGGTCGAGTGGCAGATCGAGTAGACTATTCGATCTATCCTTGGGAATCGAGTGACTCGGTCGATCTACACCTCATTTACTTTTCAAGCTAAACGCATACGTGGTTCATCCTCTCGTGATCGACCGTTCCACTCGATTTGTCTACTCAATCTCATCTAGATCAACTGACACCTCTCGATTCACTGATCTGATCTAGTAAAGATCGAGCCAGGATTAGTCGATCTAGCACTCGATCTCTACCTATACTTAACCGTTTTTCACCTCTTTAAACCCCAAGATCACACCTAACAATCCCTTATCCTCTCACATGCACACTAAGACAATAAAAGCATAAAACTGAAATAAAAATAAAGCAAGAATATATACAGGATAGACATGGGAATGCCTCCCAAGTGCACTTTCTTTAACGTCTTTAGCTAGACTTTACTTGGTTTAGGCCTGAGGTGGGTCTTGGAGAAGCATGGTGGTGCTCTCCTTGCTGCAATCACTCGCCAGGTAGGGCTTGACTCTGTGCCCATTGACTGTGAAAGAATTCCCGCTCTTGCCAACCAGTGTGACCGCTCCATAGGGCAGAACCTCCTTGATCTCAAACGGTCCGCTCCATCTAGACTTGAGCTTGCCTGGGAACAGCTTCAGCCTCGAGTTGTAGAGTAGCACCAGACTGCCTTCTCTTAACTCCTTATGCACCAGCTTCTTGTCATGTACCGCCTTGGTCCACTCCTTGTAGATCTTAGCACTTTCGTAAGCTTCCAACCGTAGCTCATCAAGCTCATGTAGCTGAACCAACCGCTTCTCCTGAGCTGACTTGAGGTTGTCGTTCAGCTGCTTCACTGCCCATAGTGCTCCATGCTCCAACTCAACAGGAAGGTGACAAGCCTTGCCGTATAGATGAGTGAAAGCAGTAGTAACAATGGGGGTTTTGAAAGCGGTCCGGTAAGCCCACAAAGCATCATCAAGTTTAACCGTCCAATCCTTCCGAGTAGTACAAACTGTCCTCTCCAGTATAGCCTTGATCTGCCTGTTAGACACCTCTACTTGGCCACTGGTCTGTGGATGGTAAGTTGTAGCTACCTTGTGCTTCACGCCATACTTCCTTAAGAGGCTTTCAAACACCCTGTTGATGAAATGGCTGCCACCCTCACTGATTACTACCTTGGGGACTCCAAACCGTGGGAATATGATGGTTTTGAAGAGCTTTATCACCACCCTTGCATCCTTTGTTGGGGAAGCTATAGCCTCAACCCACTTAGACACATAATAAACAGCCACCAAGATTAATTTGTTACCGTAAAAAGATGGGAATGGTTCCATGAAATCTATCCCCCAAGCATCAAAAACATCAACTTCAAAGATTGGCACCTGAGGCATCTCATTCCTCTTTGTAATGTTTCCAGCTCTGTGACATGCTTCACAAGCCTTAACAAACTCATTGACGTCTTTGAACAGAGATGGCCACCAAAAGCTGGCTTGAAACACCTTTGTAGCCGTCTTGAAAGATGCAAAATGACCACCGTATGAAGAGCCGTGGCAGTGAAGGAGAATGTCTTGAGCTTCCTCTCTTGAAACACATCTTCTGTACAAGCTATCAACTCCTCTCTTGTACAAGTAAGGCTCGTCCCAAAAGTAGAAGGAGATGTCTCTCATGAACTTCTTCTTGTGATAATTATCAAGATGAGAAGGCTCCTCTCCAGAGGCCAAGTAGTTTACTATATCAGCATACCAAGGCAAGTCTTCTTCTTTGAAACTCAAAACCTCTTCAAACTTGTCTTCAAGCCTTCCACATACAGCCGTGGTGATCATCATGAGTTGTTCTTCTGGAAGCGAATCATCTAAGGGCAAAGACTCATTGATTCTCATCCTAGAGAGGTGATCAGCAACACCGTTCTCTATTCCCTTCTTATCCTTTATCTCCATATCAAATTCTTCCAGCAAAAGGATCCATCTCAAGAGCCTTGGCTTAGTGTCCTTCTTGGAATATATATATCTTAGAGCTGCATGATCCGTGTACACAACAACCTTAGACCCCACGAGGTATGACCTGAACTTCTCAAAGGCAAACAAAATGGCCAACAGCTCCTTCTCGGTTGTAGCGTATCTGACTTGCATGTCATCTAAGGTATGGCTGGCATAGTAGACTACATGCAACCGTTTGTCTTTCCTTTGCCCTAGAACAGTTCCCACGGCGTAGTCGCTCGCGTCACACGTGATCTCGAACGGTAGAGTCCAATCCGGTGCTTGTACTATAGGTGCGGATACAAGAGCTTCCTTGATGGTCACAAAAGCATGAAGACAATTCTCATCAAACACAAAGTCAGCTTCCTTGCACAACAACCGAGTAAGAGGGCATGCAATCTTGGAGAAATCATTTATGAATCTCATGTAGAAGCCAGCGTGCCCCAAGAAACTCCTTATCCCCTTGACATTAACCGGCGGCTCAAAACTCATCATGACCTCAACCTTAGCTTTATCAACCTCTATGCCTTTCTCTGATATCTTGTGGCCAAGTAAAATCCCTTCCTTCACCATGAAGTGACACTTCTCCCAGTTGAGCACCAAGTTTTTCTCCACACAGCGCTTAAGTACCTTGCAAAGATTCAACAAACAAGCAGAAAAAGACGCACCATACACAGAGAAGTCATACATAAACACTTCTACCATTTCCTCTATAAGATCAGAGAAGATAAACATCATGCACCTTTGAAAGGTAGCTGGTGCATTACATAACCCAAATGGCATCCTTCGATAAGCAAAGGTACCATAGGGGCATGTAAAAGTCGTCTTCTCTTGATCATTAGGATGGATTGGTATTTGAAAGAAACCACTATATCTATCAAGGAAGCAATAGTAAGGATGATTAGCTAGTCTTTCAAGCACTTGATCAATAAAAGGTAAAGGAAAATGATATTTTCTAGTAGCAGAATTAAGCTTCCTATAGTCAATACACATACGGTGACCAGTTATAGTCCTAGTATGAATCAATTCATCTTTCCCATTCTTAATGACCGTGATCCCTCCCTTCTTAGGCACCACGTGTACAAGAGAAACCCACATGCTGTCACTTATGGGATAGATCACGTCAGCCTCTAACAACTTAAGGATCTTTTTCTTAACTACTTCTTTCAAATTTGGATTTAAACGCCTTTGATGTTCAATAGAAGAAGAGTCTCATCATCTAAGTGAATCTTATGTGTGCAAAACATTGGTGAAAGGCCCTTGATGTCACTTAGAGAGTACCCAATGGCCTTCCTATACTTTCTCAGCTCATTTAGGAGCAAGTGCAACTCATCATCACTCAGATTCTCATTCACAATCACGGGATATGTGTCATTAAGCCCTAAGAAAGCATACCTTAGCCCTTTTGGGAGCTCCTTTAGGTCCACATTTAGGGCTAGCAGCTCATTCTAGTCCTCCTTGTTGCTCTTGTTGACGTTCCCATCCTCAGTAGCCTCCTTAGAACCCGAGATATGAGCTTTAAGACTGCTTTCTTGAACCTCTGTCTCCTTTGGGATCGAGTCATCCAGTCGATCTTGCACTCGTTCTGGTCCGGATCGAGCAACTTTACTCGATTCACCCACTCGATTTGATGTGGATCGAGCAGGAGATCGAGTCCCCGTCCCGTTCTCTGAACTGATCGATTGGCTTCTCTCGATCTTCCCATTGATTGTTTTGCTGGATCGACCACTGTCCTCGATTCTCTTGTCAAACTTGATCCTGGATCAAGTGAGATCCTCGATTTCCTGATTGATCTCTAGGCATCCGCCTTCATCTTCCATCACAACTTTCCTGGAATCAAGGAGATTAACGTACTCCTGAGTCCTCTGATCCAAGAAACAATACTCTCATCTCTCCTTAGTCAAAACAAGCTTCAAGTGATCCTCTTGCGCCAACTCTTCAAGCAGTTCATCGGCCAAAGCATCCAGCGTTTCAATGTAGAATGCTTGTCCTTCTATGGTCGGCTTCTTCAGGACCTCATTTATGTCAAAATCCAGCTTTATATCCTTGCCAAGGTGCAGAGATTTCTTCCCATTCTTGACATCGCTGATTGCTCTGGCGGTTGCAAGGAATGGCCTTCCGAGTATAAGCGGATCTTTAGGTTCCTCATCCATTTCAAGCACAACAAAGTCGGTTGGCACATTGACATCGCTTATCCTCACTGGAAGATCTTCTAGCAAACCCACTGGAAGTCTCACGCTCCTGCCGGCTAACACCAGGGAGATCCTACACTCCTTGAACCGTGTGAAGCCTAGCTTCTTTGCTATAGAATGGGGCATGAGATTGATACTTGCTCCCAAATCGCATAAGCAGCTCTTGAACTTCAATGGACCCAAAGCACAAGGAATGGTGATGGATCCTGGATGTCCTAGCTTCTTAAGGACAATCTCCTTGTGAATAATAGCACTACACTCTTCACTAAGCACCAAGACTTCTTTACTTTCCTTAGTCTTCTTAGTAAGCGTGTCTTTGAAGAATTTTGCACACTTCGGCATCACAGCTAGGCAATCAACAAGAGGAAGTTTGATCTCTACGTCCCTTAGATGCTTCTCAAACAAGAGTCTATGCTTCTCTATAAGCTGTTTCTTGAAGCGGCCAGGAAAAGGAAGCTTTAGTACATACGGTGGAGGCACATAAGCATCCTTCTCCTTAGTAGCTTGCTCCACTTTCTTCTCTACAGCAACCTCTTTACCCTTTCTTGGTCTCTCAATCCACACATTATCAAAGTTGATCTCCTCATCAGCCGAAAGCTTATCCTCCCCCTCTTGAACCACAATGTCCTCATTGTCTTTAGGTGTGACACGTGGAGGAAGTTCTTTTCCACTCCTCAAGGTAATGGCGTTGGCGTATTCCTAGGGATTCTGTTCACACTTGCCCGGTAAGCTGTTCTGACCGCTTGTACTTGCCTTTCCCTTCTCCAACTGTTTGATCTTGTTGTTCAGGTTTGTGATCTGAGTTGAGACGTCAGTAAGAGTGGAGTCAAGACGGTTGTTCATCTCGGAAAACTTCTGATTAGTGGAAGCTTGACCTTGAAGCAACTGCTGGAACATAGCGTGAATTGGGTCTTGTTGTTGCGGTTGCATTTGTTGTTGTTGAGGAACAAAGCCGGGAGGAAACATAGGAGTATAACCTTTGTTGCCTTGCTGCTGCTGCTGACCCTGGTAGTTACTTTGCCTCTGCCCTTGAAAGCCACTATTAGGTTGAAAACCCTTGTTATATGGAACAAATGGCTTTGCTTGCTGAGGAGGGTACACCTGATCTTTAGGGTTCTCAACATTTGTGCTTCTGTAAGACAAATTATTGTTGTAGCCTTGAGAGTAGCCTTGAGGTTTCTTGTAATTCTGACCCGCAATCCAGTTAGCTTCTTCTTGGCTCATGTCTAAATCCTTTAAGACTTCTTCTTGTTCACCCAAGAATGTACATGCTTCTGGTTTGCAAGCACCAGCTTGTTCTTCCTTTTGCACCACCCCCGAAGGTTACTCTACCAGCTAATACCCTTTTTAGCTTGTTCAGCTCAGTCTGAGTCCCTGTCATGTGTCTTGAGCAACCACTGTCAAAGTACCATGGTGTGTCTTCTGATTCATGTCCTGAGTGAACTACTATTAGCGCACGATTGTCAGCCGACTTTGGTTTCTTGGCCCATCCCTGATTCCGACGTTTTCCATTCCAGAAGAACTGATTCTGACTTATCAGATGTTGAATGTCTTCCTGAAGACGGTATCAGTGGATCTTGATGTGTCCTGGTTTACCACAGTAGTAACAACTAGATAACCTTTCATGTTTTGCTTCACGGCTTTACATTTGACCGGTGATTCAGTCAGTTTCACTGGACTTTTGCCTGAGCCAGCTGCTCTCACATTTGACCGAGTTGTGTCAGAATACACTGATTGTTTACCTTGTTGGGGAATTGCTGACCCGTGATCGAATTGTGTTGATTTACTCAGCGTAGTTCCAGCGTATCCAAGACCAAAACTGCTCTTCCTTGACTGTACAATGCTCAGAAGTTTATCCAGATCTTTGGTTCCCTTCGACAGCATCTTGATGTTTCGAAGTTGCTCTGTCAGACGCCTATTCAGCTCGCGGTTCTTCTCTTGTTCTTCAGAAAGAAGTATCTTGAGAAAATCCGAGTACTTGACTTGCTCAATAAGCTGATTTTCAGCAACTTCAACTTCACACTGCAAGGCAAAGATCTTGTCATCCTTCTCCTCAATTATCTGAGCGTTGACTTGAAGGCTGTCCTGCAATTTAGTGATCTGTTCATCCTTTTCAGAGATCAGTTGCAGGAAGCTCTCCTTTTCTTTATTTGCATTAACCATAGGAAGACATAGAGTCCGGTTTTCTTCCGCCAGGATCTCTTCATTATCAAACTCATCATCCTTATCAGACTCTCCCCCAGACTCTGTGCCCTTGTTAATTACTCCAAGGAAGGCAACATAATCCAGTAAAGACTCATCATCCCTTTCAATGCCGTCCGATTGAGACTCTTCCTTAATGATCAACGATTTTTCCTTTCGTTTTTCCTGAGTGACACATTCCAGTCCGGACATGTCCGAAACCACTATATTTCTGACACTTAAGCGTCATCCTCTTCTTGGCAGTTGGACATTCTGTCTTGAAGTGTCCATATCATTCACATTCATGGCACTGCATTTCAGACTTCCTCAATCCCTGTTCAGACTTGGGATCAGAAATTTGATCTTCTACCTCAAAGCCCGATTTGTGTTGCCCTCTATCAAACTTCTTAAAGTATTGCTTGACTAGCAATCCCACTTGATCGTCAAGGTTGGTTTCTTGAGATTCACCCTGTTCAGCCGAGAATGCTATACCTTTCCCTTTCACCTGATTCTTATGAGACTGCTTGATCTCATATGCTTGCATCATCCCCACAATCTCATTGAACTTCATCTCATCCAAGTTTCTTGAAACTTTAATAGCTGAGATGTAGGACTGAAACTTATCAAGGAGACTTCTCAGAATTTTTTTGACCAGTTTCTTGTCTTTGTAAGTTTTTCCAAGTACTTGAGCCTCGTGAGCAATGGCGCTGAGTTTACCGCTGAACTGTTCAACCGACTCCCCTGATTCCATGGTCAGTGTTTCAAACTGGGAGGCTAGCATGTCCATCCGAGTTCTCCTGATAGTAGTCGTTCCTTCATATGCAATCTGAAGTGTGTCCCATGCTGCCTTTGCCGTGGTGCACCCTTGAACTTTCTTGAACTGATCCTTGGGGAGTGAGGTCCAGATTATTGATAAAGCTTTGGAATTGAACTTTGACCAGCAGTCAATGTCAATCTTGGTTTGGGTCTTTTCATTCCATCTGCTCCAACAATTGTTGGTTCCGTCCAGCTTTCTTCAACCATGGTCTATGCATCCTCATCATATCCTTTGATGAGAGCCTTGATCTGGACTTTCCACCACCCGTAATTTTCCGCATCGAGCACCAGAGACTTGTTTGGACAGAGATGATGCATGTTTTCCATAATTATGTCCCAAAATCACACCTGATTAATAAGAACAGACAATCCTTTAGCAGATGCCTGCTCTGATACCAATTGTAAGTGTAGAAAACAGGAACACTCAATCAATGACTTGGAAAGCGCGAAGTCCAACGCTAGCTTTTATTATTTTGAATCAACAATTTAATCAACTGATTACAATTGCTTTGGAATTATGCAACTCTGACTTAGAAAGCAACCAAACGATACCTAGTAATAAAACCTACTTTTCACTTTATCACACAACCCGAGTATCAGAGAAGATGACACTAACCTTCTTGCTTCATATTTGTTTAAGGCACAAGGTATCCTAAAATAATTGCGGCGCAAAATGTGTAGAACAAATTTACTCCTAAGTCTAAACCTAGAACCTTCTTCAAATCTTTTGTAAGGTAAGATTTCCATATCTCGAATATCCTCGCGTGCTCTCCAAGCTGCTCCTTGTATCGCCACGTCATCAGGTCCACGTCAGCTACAAGCTTCCACGTCTTCCAGCCTCCTGATGCCTCGCTTGAGTTGTTCGCTGATCTCATATCTTCAAGAATGAGCTATGATTATTTCTCTCAGGCACAAAATTCTCTGCGGCCGAACCTTGATCTCTCGAAATGACATCATCGCCTGATCTTAATATTAAATGCAGACTAAAGTCCATAACGACAGGAAAATAAGCGGCCCCATCTTGGTGCGGCTCTGGGAAACGACAACAATGAAAGAAGCAACAAACTTGATTATGGACTTTAACAGAAAACTAAAAGACCATTTAAGTAAGAAGAGAAGATTTTTAGCCACTGAATACCAGAGGGATCACGTACCTTTATCCATTGGTCAGGATGGTATTCGTTGATGAGGACTTGATTTATAGCAGAAGGGAAAAGATCCGAGCTTTCATGAATTTTTGCTGTATTCTTTGTCAGCCAAGACGGCACTGAAACAATGTGAAAGATCAAATATACTCTTTGAGCATCATAGAAATCAGATTATCAAAACGTTTTTCTAATTCTTACTTACGTTCCTGTGGCACAAAACCCTTTTGATGGATCATAGCACCTACATAATAAGCCAAATGTCAAGACTTGTTTTTTGCTTCTTTCAACAATCACACACGCAATGTAATAAAATATAAGTATGAGGGAAGTGTAAAAAATGTATCCTCACTCACCCGAGTTTTGTAGTCTTCTGTTCTTTAATGTCTTTCACTTGGAACTAGAAGCTCCATATATCTTTAACAGGACAGCAAGATGGGTACTTAATATTAAAAAAGAAGAACAAACCAATATGTCAGAATGCTAAATAATTGAAGAGGATTTTACATGATTGAGAAGCTAGTGATGCAATCAAAAGCATACCTTCTTATTAACTTCAGCACGAATGAAGATCTTGGAAATAGATTCCCAGATATTAGAGCCATTTCCTTTACCACTTTTTGGATGCATAAATACTTACAAAAATGACGAAACCAATCCTGTCAAAGCAGTGATACAAAAATGACGACATGAATCCTGTCGAAGCATTGATATTTAGATTTTTATTTTGTAGTTAACATTGGATTCAACATTGAAAGTGTTGAACCAGAAAATCACCACTAAAGATTTGATTAACAGTTGTGGGTTTTGCAGAATAAGATATTTTGATTAATAGAAATAGAGTGAAGCGATTACAAATATTGGTATAACTGAGAGGTTATACCGAAGTGAGAGAAGGTATTTGCGAAGTAAACTAGAAAGCGTTGGAGTGTGTTGGTCTTAACTCTGCTATTCTCTAGATTGTATAAGTTGTTCTCTTCAGCTTCAAGGTCTTCTTATTTATAGGGATAGGAGGTCGGTTACTCCGAACTCCCTTTTCTTTTTCCCTTTAGTAAATATTTCCATATTTGCGATATGAAAATATCCCTTATTCTCCAAAAAATATGGAAATTCTTCTTTATCCTTCGAGTAAAGCCGATGCTTCCGAACTTCAAAGATTATCTTTAAGGGTTTTCCTTTATCCGAGCTAAGTCGGTGCAGTTTTCCTAGTCTTGATGGGCTTAGGTTATTGCTAGAGAAAACCTTTTAGGAAATGTGCTTGATATATCATGTTTCTTACTGATTTTTTACCATGATATAAGTATTGTTTATAGAGTCTTTTTGGTATTTTTCGAGTCATATAGAGTCTTTGCAGGTCTAGGTACGCTTGGAGCATAATTATGAGTTTTGGAGCCTTTTGGAGCTATGTTGAAGCTGATGCTGAAAAGACCAAGTCGGAGAGCATTATGAAGCAGGGTCTCGATCGACACCAGCTACTTTGTGTCGATCGACACCGATCCCACGATCTGTGATGATAAGACTGAAATTTGACATTGAGTTGACTCTGTGGCATGTGGATTCGAAAGTGTTAATCAATGTGGTGTTCCTGACGTCTAGCTGATATTTTCTGTGTTTTCAAACCTCGACCCTATGCTTTGTCTCATGTTTGCTTGAGGGCAAGCGAAAGTTAAGTCTGGGGAGTTGATATAAGTATTGTTTATAGAGTCTTTATGGTATTTTCCGAGCCCTATAGAGTCTTTGCTGGTCTAGGTACATTTGGAGAAACTAATGACCAGGATGTGGCGAATATCAAGCGAATGATTAACGAAGATATAAGAATGCTAAGAAAGAAGGGTCTAGGGTCGAGATTCATGTTAGGGGTTTCAAAGGTCCAAGCTTGGTTTGAAAACTCTAGATCTACTCACTTTGTGAGATTCTCTAAGCCTTGAAAACAAAACAAGACCCATCCATGGCGTGTGGTATGGATCACTCTCTCATTCTCTCCTCCAGACCCATGGCGTTTGGCGGAAAAAGAGATTGAGAGGCAAGGAAAACAGATTTCAACCACGCGGCTTAACTAGTCCTCTAAACTACCATGGCGTTTGGGAAAGAGTAACTAGCCTCTAAGATGTGATTTTCAGAGATCTCTGGATCCTGTCAAGGTAAGAGCTCTCTCTGATAATAAAGATCTTGGCGTGAGACTCTTTAAGCCTTAAGAACTCAACATCTTAGAAAAAAAAAAGCCATTAAGAACAAGAAAACACCAAGCTTTGAAAACCTTTTCGACCCTGTGAATCCTCTCAGCCCCGAGACCAAATGAAACTACTCACTACACATTAAATAAACTAAGCAAAGCATGAAGAACAAAACGATAAACATAAGAACGATGGATTAAACTTAAACGATTCAAAATATTCAATAACAAAGTTCAAAGTCTAACAATGGCGGATCGTCTCCAAAACCAGAGAGAAAAGCATAAAAAGATAATAATGAAAAGTGTGTGTGTAAAGGTTATCGCCGCCTTCCCAAAATGGGAAAAACAGTTCGATGGTCCCCCCTCGCTAGCGGCCAAAAACGGTTGAAAGGACAGAGATCGACTTCGGGATCGAGCGGCTCTCTCGATCACTTTCGGACATCGTGTCTTCTACTCGATCTGGGTCTCGATCTTCTTCGGCGGATCGAGTGTTGCATCCGATCTTGGTATCGATCTTCGGTCGAATCGGGTGGTGGACTCGATCCGGCTCTCGCTCTGCATGGCGTCATTTACGTCTGTACCACTTGATCGATTGCTCCACTCGATATTCGTCTCGATCATTTCCCTTGGATCGCCTGGGCTTCTCGATCTTTTGGTCGATCTCATCTAGATCAACCTGCCATGCTCGATCTGCTCCCCGATCTCTGGTCCTTAGCAAACATCCGACGTTCCACGAACCTCCACAACAGCTTCAGCACGTCAACGAACCTCCACGACTCCAAAGTAGCCAGAAAGAACCTGAATATGATGCAAAATGCAAGGAACATGCGTATGCTGGTGCAAGAATGCTCTAGGATCTAAAGTGATGCAATCTAGCCTAAAGTGTGATGTAAATGTATGAAAAGCTAACTTATATGTATGCAAAATGCATGCAATATGTAGTGACATCAATGGATGAGCAAGGAGCTTTAAAAACTCTTTTGAAGAGTTTGCAACTTGGCCCTGAAGTTTTTTATTAGTTGCAAAAGTGCCCCAGTTGTGTTTAGACTTGTATTTAGGTTTTCAGAGCCATTGTTAGGCCAGAATCTTGTTTTCATTGAGACCTAAAAGAGAGATTTGATTAAGAGCTTTTGGGGAGACAAATCCATACTCTGTAGAGAAGAATTTCAAACCCCATTTATTTTTTACCCTGTTTCTTAATGCAATATTATTCAGTCATGATTTGTGTTTCACTTGCTATGTCTGAGTAATCTGCTAGTTAGGTTTTGGGTTATTCAAAGGTTGATAATGAATTGTTAGGATTACAAAACTGGAAGGATAAATTTTTTGGTTCTTTATCTAGATTGCTTTAACACTGGTTTTAAGATTGATCACATAGAAATCAGATCTTAGATTGTTTAATAGATGTGGAAACATTGTTAATCACCAGAACTATCTTAGATAAGCATTATAACTAATTTCAAAGGAATTTGGATTAGTGGTTTTGTGAACATATCGAACCTGAACCATAATGCTTGCTCCAGTTATTAGAATTCGCAAAGGAATTTGGAATTCTAGAATACGATCATAGTTAATCTCTGCGATGGAAGTCGATTGGTTTTACATTCATGTTTTCGAGTTCTAGAATGGTTTCAATAAATAATATTTTCAGTCCGTAGTCTTTGATTTATGTCAACCTGCGAATTTTCCATCACCTAGCGCCTTGTCTCTATTGATTTTAAGAACCCATAATCCGCCTCTAAAATGGCCATATAGAGAGGTTTGAAGACCTAGCTACAACTGTTAAAGCCAATGGAGTCAGCAGTGACTTCCTATTCTGCAAGCTTTTCCCTCACTCTTTGGGAGAAGATGCAGCACATTGGTTGAAAAACCTGGAGGCTGGCTCTTTGACCACATGGGAGGACACCAAATCTGCTTTCATCAACAACTTTTATAATGATGCAAGGTCAGAGGAGTTGAGGACGAAAATTGCAACATTCTCCCAAGGTCCTACTGAAGCTTTCAAGGCAGCATGGGTGAGGTTTAGGCTGTATCAAAGGGACTGTTCACTCCATGTTTTCAATGAAGTACAACTGTTGGGTATTTTCTTTAGATGTGTTGATTGGAAGTACCAAATGGATCTGGATGCAGCACGCAATAGGAACTTCAACACTAGAGTCCCAGCTGATGCCATCACACTGATAGAGAACTTGGCTTCCAGCAACAGCACAAAAAATGCTGATTTTGAGAGGCAGAAAAACGCTGGAAATGCAGAGAGAATTAAGTTAGCTGCTGAGATGAAAGCTAAGCTGGATTCTGTTCATAACCTCTCGGTGGGTAAGAAGTCTGTTCAGTTTGCTGCTGAAGTTGAGACATTTGAGCCAGCTGAGGAGTTTGAAGAAGAAGATGTCAACTACATCAATGGAGCTGGTTTTCAGTGTCAAAGGTACAACAATCAGCAAGGAAACAGAGGATTCAATGGGAACATGCAGAGGAGCAACTTCACAGGAAACCAGAGTTCTTCTGGTTACACTCCCAAACCTAAGTTTCAGAAGACTGAATACCATAAGCCTTACTAGAACAACAACTTCAGCAGGAACTATGGTTCCTCATCTTATCAGCCTACACCAGCACCATCAACTTCAAGTAAGATGGAAGCCATGCTTGAGCAGTTGCTGGAGGGTCAGCAGAAGATAACAGTTGACTTCAATGGCAAGATTGACGCCTTCTATCAGGTTCTAAATGGGAGATTCGAAGCTCTGAACACTCATGTTAAGACTTTGGATACTCAAGTGGGTCAAACAGCTGGAGCTATGAAAAGGTAAGATGGATTTCTTCCAGGAAGAATAGATACCAACCCAAGATACTCTGCCAATGCCATCACGCTGAGGAGTGGAAAGAATCTGCAACCAGTGCAGAAAAAGGGCCTGAGTACAGAGAATTTTGAGCAACTGCAGGTATTTGAAGATGAGGATTTCGCCAATTTTGAAAGGGTGTCGATCGACACCCACCCCTCGGTGTCGATCGACACCCACCCCTCAGTGTCGATCGACACCAGAGGGATTTCACGATTCTTTGACTCGAGGCGAAGAGATATCAAGCGGTCATTATGTGATTTGGGGCCAAGTGTTAACTTGATGCCTCATTCAGTTGCTGTCAGCTTAGGCATGACTGATTTCCAGCCAACCAGAATATCTCTTATCTTAGCAGATAGGTCTGTGAGAATCCCTGAAGGCATTTTAGAGGATGTACCAATTAAGGTGGGAGATTGTGTGATTCCCACAGACTTTGTGGTTTTAGCTTATGGGGAAGAACCAAAGGACCCCTTGATTTTGGGAAGGCCATTTCTAGCTATTGTAGGCACCATCATAGATGTCAGGAAAGGGAGTATTGCTCTGAATGTAAGCGATTTGGTGATGAACTTTGACATGGACAAACAGATGAAGAGACCAACAATAGATGGCCACACATTCTATGTAGACTCCCTCACCAGTCGTGCAGAAGAGATATTTCAAGAGATGCATCCCACAGACCCTTTGGAGAGAGCACTGACAGTTTCTGTAGAAGCAACAAAGCATCTAGATAACATTTCTGCTGGGTATTTCAGAATGTTGGATACAAGTGAGCAGGTCATGCAGCTAGTGGCACAACATGAGCTGGTTGAAACATCTGTAAAGGTTGCAAAACTAGGCAATTAGAGTGAAGAAAAAGCTCCTAAGGTCGAACTCAAACAGCTTCCTGCAGGTCTAAGATATACTTTTCTAGGACCTAACTCTACATATCCTGTTATAGTTAGTGCTACCTTAAACAATGCAGAGCTCACTTTACTGCTAAGCAAGCTGCACACTTTTCACAAGGCTCTTGGCTATTCTCTTGATGACATTTCAGGTATCTCTCCAGAGTTGTGCATGCACAGGATACACCTTGAGGATGAGTCGAAGTCGTCAATTGAGAACCAGAGGAGGCTGAATCCGAATTTGCAAGATGTGGTTAAGAAGGAAATATGAAGCTTCTAGCTGCTGGGATCATCTATCCCATCTCAGACAGCACTTGGGTCAGTCTAGTACATGTGGTTCCAAAGAAAGGAGGAGTTACAGTGGTGAAAAATGAGAAGAATGAGCTGATCCCTACAAGGACCATCACTGGACAAAGAATGTGCATTGACTACAGGAAGCTCAATGCTGCAACAAGGAAGGACCATTTTCCATTGCCATTCATTGATCAGATGCGGGAAAGGTTGGCAAATTACTCTTAGTACTGCTTTCTGGATGGCTACTCTGGCTTCTTTCAGATCCCCATTCATCCAGATGACCAGGAGAAGACCACATTTACTTGTCCCTAGACCACATTTGCATATCGCAGGATGCCATTTGGACTCTGTAATGCTCCTGCAACATTTCAGAGGTGCATGCTCTCCATCTTCACTGATATGATTGAGAAGTACATGGAGGTCATCATGGATGATTTCTCAGTATATGGATCCTCCTTCAAAGACTGCCTTGACAACTTCTGTCAACTGCTTGCAAGATGTAAAGAGAAGCACCTAGTTCTGAACTGGGAGAAATGACACTTTATGGTCAGAGATGGGATTGTACTTGGGCATCGAGTTTCTGGAGAATGCATTGAGGTGGACAAAGCCAAAATCGAAGTGATGACAAGTCTGCAGCCACCAGAATGTGTGAAGTCAGTGAGGAGCTTTCTGGGACATGCTGGATTTTACAGGAGGTTCATTAAGGATTTCAGCAAGATTGCAAGACCACTCACAGCTCTGCTTTGCAAGGATGTGAAGTTTGAATTTACTGTAGAGTGTCATTCAGCCTTCCAGCAAATCAAGCAAGCATTAGTGAGCGCCCCTATGGTGCAACCTCTTGATTGGGATCTACCATTTGAGGTGATGTCTGATGCTTTATACTTTGCAATAGACGCAGTTTTGGGTCAGAGAATGGAGAAGACACTACATGCCATCTACTATGCAAACAGAACCTTGGATTATGCTCAAAAGAATTATGCAACCACAGAGAAGGAACTGTTGGCTGTGGTATTTGCATTTGAGAAGTTCAGACAGTACTTGGTTGGAGCTAAGGTAATTGTGCACATTGACTATTCTGCTCTCGAGTTCCTGATGCAGAACAAAGATGCTAAACCAAGGCTGTTGAGATGGATATTGTTGCTTCAGGAGTTTGATATTGAGATCAGAGACAAGAAAGGAATAGAGAATGGACTAACTGATCACCTTTCACGAATCAGGATTAAAGATGATGTCCCCATTGACGATTTTCTGCCAGAAGAGAACATATACTTCATTGAAGCAAAACTACAGGCACAAGGTGCTGAAGAACTGCAACTTTTTCGGGCTACAGTGGCAGTGTCAATCGACACCACTTACCCGGTGTCGATGGACACCAGCCTCGAAGCGGAGCAATATCGAGCAGGATCGACAGCAAGCTCATCACTAAGTCGACACAGACTTGGTGTCAATCAGCACACCTACCCTGGTGTCGATCGACACCAGTCGCGAACTGCTATTCTTTTTCAACAGATCATGCGTGATGTTTTCTCTTAACCTATCTGCGCGATTACAACCTCTTCTAGGCCTTGGTATGCTGATATTGCTAACTACCTAGCTGCAGATGAGGTCCCTGACACCTTTAAAGAGTATGAGAAGAAGAAATTCATGAGGGAACTTAGGAGATATTACTGGGATGAGCCTTACTTGTACAAGCACTGTTCAGATGGAATTTACAGAAGATGTCTTGCAGAAGCTGAAGTTTTAGAATGTGCTGTTCCACTATCATGGCTCTGAGTATGCAGGAAACATTGCAACTTTCAAGACTGTCTCCAAGGTTCTACAAGCAGGTTTCTGGTGGCCTACAATGTTCAAAGATGCTCAGACATTCGTCTCACAATGTGATGTCTGCCAAAGGAGAGGGAAGATCAGTAAGAGACATGAGATACCACAAAACTTCATACTAGAGGTTGAAGTTTTTGACTGCTGGGGCATCGATTTCATGGGACTATTTCCTTCATCTAATGGGAATAAGTACATCCTAGTTGCAGTGGATTATGTCTCCAAGTGGGTGGAAGCAATCGCCAGTCCACACAATGACTCTACAGTGGTTCTAAAGCTGTTCAAGACCATCTTTTTCCCAGATTTGGAGTACCACGGATTGTGATCAGTGATTGTGGAAAGCACTTTATTTATAGAGTGTTTGAGAAGCTGCTACAGAAATATGGAGTTCACCACAAGGTTGCGACACCTTACCACCCTCAAATAAGTGGTCAGGTTGAAAATTCCAACAGGCAAATCAAAGAAATCCTGGAGAAGATAGTTGGAAAGACAAGAAAGGATTGGCCAGCCAAGCTGGATGATGCACTTTGTGCTTAGAAGACAGCATTCAAGACACCACTTGGCGCTATCCCATTCCATTTGCTTTATGGGAAAGCATGTCACCTTCCAGTGGAGATTGAACACAAGGCCAATTAGGTCATCAAGAAGATGAATTTTGACTGGAAATCTACAGCATAGAGGCGCCAGATGCAGCTCAATGAGTTGGATGAAATTAGACATCATGCATATGAGAACTCAAATCTGTACAAGGAGAGGACTAAGGCTTACCATGACAAGAAGATCCTTGCCAGACAACCAAATGACCAGGTACTTTTGTATAACTCACGTTTACAATTATTTCTTGGAAAATTGCATTATCGTTGGTCAGGTCCCATCACCATAACTCACGTTTACAATCATTTGTTGCATTTTAGGTTCTAGGTCCCTTTGCATTCGAATTTTGCATATTTTTTGCACATTTGCATCATTATCAGGTTGTTTGTAACACTCTGGAGTTGTGGAGGCTATGTGGACGTGAGGAGGATCAAAATAGAGCTTGTGGACACTTGGAGAACTCAGCCGTGCATGCAAAGGACCCGAGATCGAGTAGCTGATCGAGCAAGGCAGGTCGATCTAGATGAGATAGACCAGAAGATCGAGTGACCCGAGTCGATGCAAGGGGAAGGATCCGGACCAAGATCGAGAGAGGTGATCGATCTGGAGTACAGACGTAAATGACGCCATGCAGAACGAGAGCCAGATCGAGACCAAGACTCAATCATCCAAAGATCGAGAAGAAGATCGAGGAAGATACTCGATTCATCCAACCAGATCGACTTGAAGATCGAACAAAGCAAGGCGGTTCCTGAGGATGATCGAGCGCACTGATTGATCTCAAGGTCGATTCCTACGGCCTTGGCAGCTAGTGAGCGGACCATTCCGAGATGTTTTGCTATATGGGGAAAGAGGCGGCTACACTTTTCAGAGACGCTTTACTTTTGCTTGTTCTTATATTTTTCTTAGGCAATCGCCAATGTTGAACATCTAAGCTTTTCTTTAGTTTTTGAACGTTTGAATCTTCTAATATTTTGCAAGTTTTTCCTTTAGTCATTTGTTGATCATGCTTAGCTTTTTATCTATTGCTTTTCATTCGATCTTAACCATGAGTAGCGAGTAGTCTTCCTGGGTTTTCGGGGTTGAGGTGATTCAAAAGGGTTGAAAGGGTTTAAAGCTTTGTGTTTTCTTTTTTCTTCACACCTTCTCTATTAGGATCTTGGGGTCTTAAGGCTTAGAGAGTCTTGGAAAAGATCTCTATAATTCCAGGGCAGTCTTACCTTGACAGGATTCAGATATCCTAGAAAACCAGATCCTAGAGGCTAATCATTCCTTTCTCAAACGCCATGGTTGTAAAGGGGATTAGCTAGGTCATATATTGAAATCTGTTTTCTCTGCTCTTCAATCTCTTTTTCCACCAAACACCATGGGTTTGGAGAAGAGATTGAGGAAGTGAATCATACCACATGGCATGGATGATTCTTGTTTTGTTTTCAAGGCTTAGAGAAAGCTCAAAAATGAGTAGATCTAAATGTTTTCAAACCAAAGCTTAAACCTTGAGATCCTTGATATGACCCTCGACCCTAAACCCTCCTTTTTAATATTTTAAAACCTCTGTTAATCATTTGCTTGTCATAAAGTTGCATTCTTGTTCATTAGAAGTCAATCGCTTTAAGTTGTTTGTTAGATCGATCCATTATGCTCGATCCAATGCTCGATCCGGTGGTTGATTCACTAGTCGATCTTTAGTTCTTAATAGCTTTGCATTTTTAATCTTCTGCTTGTTCCTAGTGGTATTGAACCCTTTTCCAGGGATTTTAAAATTGTTTTGTATTCCATTAGATCGTTGCATCAAGTGTTTAGGGATTTTACCAATCATTTTACCATTCTGCTTAGATTTGCTTCATACTTGCATTATTAGTGTTCTTCCTGCATCCTAGGAGTGGATTGATACCTCTTGCACACTATACTACATATATAGGCTGCTTGAGTTTTCATAACCTCTCACACCTGCGAAAAATCCTGTTATCAAATGGCGCCGTTGCCATTTTAGGATTGTTAGGAAGCATTAAGATTTGGGGTTTAGTAAAGACTAAGCCTTTACTTTAAGTTTGGTTACTAATCTCTTTCTCTTCACACTTGTGTCTTTCAGGTACATGAATTTGCGTTCTAGAGGTGACAACAACTTACTTACACCCCTGGACAATATTCATCAACTCGGCCACGCAAGATCATGAGGAGTGAGAGAGCAAGCTAGAGGTTTTGAAGAGATTGTTCAAGCTGGTTCAGTAGACTTTGCAACAATGGCTGAGCAAGAACATCCTGAAGGACCTCCAGCAGCTCACGGTGCTGTAGGAAGGGGTAATGGAAACCCCAACCACGCAGCTAGACCCCCACAGATCATTGGTGCCGGAGTTGTAGAGGCTATGTGGACGTGAGGAGGATCATAATGGAGCTTGTGGACACTTGGAGAACTCAGCCGTGCATGCGAAGGACCCGAGATCGAGTAGCTGATCGAGCAAGGCAGGTCGATCTAGATGAGATCGACCAGAAGATCGAGTGACCCGAGTCGATGCAAGGGGAAGGATCGAGACCAAGAATCGAGCATCCAAAGATCGAGAAGAAGATCGGGGAAGATACTCGTTTCATCTAACCAGATCGACTTGAAGATCGAACAGAGCAAGGCGATTCCTGAAGATGATCGAGCGCACTGATCGATCTCAAGGTCGATTCCTACGGCCTTAACCATTTTTGGCAGATAGTGAGGGGACCATTTGCGAGATGTTTTGCTATATGGGGAAAGAGGCGGCTATACTTTTCAGAGACGCTTTACTTTTGCTTGTTCTTATCTTTTTCTTAGGCAATCGCCATTGTTGAACATCTAAGCTTTTCTTTAGTTTTTGAACTTTCGAATCTTTTATATTAAGCAAGTTTATCCTTTAATCGTTTGTTGATCATGCTTAGCTTTTTATCTATTGCTTTTCATTCGATCTTAACCATGAGTAGCGAGTAGTCTTCTTGGGTTTTCGGGGTTGAGGTGATTCAAAAGGGTTGAAAGGGTTTAAAGCTTTGTGTTTTCTTTGTTCTTCACACCTTCTCTTCTAGGATCTTGGGGTCTTAAGGCTTAGAGAGTCTTGGAAAAGATCTCTATGATTCCAGGGCTGTCTTACCTTGACAGGATTCAGATATCCTAGAAAACCAGATCCTATAGGCTAATCTTTCCTTTCCCAAACGCCATGGTTGTAAAGGGGATTTGTTAGGTCATATATTGAAATCTGTTTTCCCTGCTTTTCGATCTCTTTTTCCACCAAACGCCATGGGTTTGGAGAAGTGATTGAGGAAGTGAATCATACCACACGCCATGGATGATTCTTGTATTGTTTTCAAGGCTTAGAGAAATCTCAAAAGTGAGTAGATATAAATGTTTTCAATCTAAAGCTTAAACCTTGAGACACTTGAATATGATCCTCGACCCTAAACCCTCCTTTTTAGTATTTTCAAACCTCTGTTAATCATTTGCTTGTCATAAAGTTGCATTCTTGTTCATTAGAAGTCAATCGCTTTAATTTGTTTGTTAGATCGATCCATTCTGCTCGATCCAGTGCTCGATCCGGTGGTCGATTTTTAGTTCTTAATAGCTTTGCATTTTTAATCTTCTGCTTGTTCCTCGTGGTAGTTAACCCACTTCCAGGGATTTTAAAATTGTTTTATATTCCATTAGATCGTTGCATCTAGTTTTTAGGGATTTTACCAATCATTTTACCATTCTGCTTAGATTTGCTTCATCCTTGCATTCTTAGTGTTCTTCCTACATTCTAGGAGTGGATTGATACCTCTTGCACACTATACTACATCTATAGGTTGTTTGAGTTTTGATAACCTCTCACACCTGCAAAAAATCCTGTTATCACGTACCTTCTTGTTGTAGTATCTGGAGATTTTCTGCTGGTAGTTCTGAATGCACAATATTCAATGTCATATTCAGACAGTTCTATCACCCATTTAGCCATTGGACCAGATTGGCTCGGGCTGTGCAAAATGCTCCGAAGTGATTGGCTGGTGAAGACGACAATAGTGAGAGACAGGAAGTAGGGTCGCAGTTTCCTTGCCGAGATGATTACTGCATAGGCGAGTTTTTCTACAGCCGGATAACGATTTTCGGCTCCATCCAGAGTCTTGCTTATGTAGAAGATTGGTTTCTGCTTGCCACGATCTTCCCTAACAAGAACGCCGCTTACTGCCGTCGTTGAGACTGCTATGTAAAGGTACAGAGTCTCGCCATCCTCCGGTTTAGCTAATATCGGTGGGGTGGTTAGGTACTCTTTCAACTGTGCGAACGCCTCTTCGGACTTGTCATCCTAGTCGAAGCGTTTATTACTCCGAAGTAGCTGATAAAAGGGGAGACATTTATCAGTTGAACGCAAGATGAATCTGTTTAGCATGGCAATTCTCCCGATTAATCGTTGTACTTCACGCGTATTTTTGTGCGACGGGAGATCCAGTATTGCCAAAATTTGTTTTGGGTTTGCTTCTATTTCTCTTTGGGTTACAACGTAATCTAGGAATTCTCCCCGAATGTGCTTTTGGCTGGATTTAGTTTCATTCCGTATTTCTCCAGGGTTTTGAAGCAATCTCTGAGGTGGCCGACGTGATCGTTTGCAACTGCGGATTTAACTAGCATATCGTCAATGTAAACCTCCATTGTGCGGCCGAGCTGACTTGCGAACATTTTGTTGGCCAGCCGCTGATATGTGGCTCCTGCGTTTTTTAGTCCGAAAGGCATGACTTTGTAGCAATATATTCCGCGATCGGTGATGAACGCTGTTTTCTCCCTATCGTCGGGGTGCATAAAAATCTGATTGTACCCGGAGAAGGCGTCCATAAAGGACAGCAGCTGATTTCCGGCTGTTGACTTGACCAGTCGGTCGATGTGAGGGAGTGGGAAGCAATCCTTTGGGCAAGCTTTATTGAGATCGGTGAAACCAATGCAGACTCTCCACATGCTGTTCTTCTTTTTAACTATGATGGGGTTGGCTAGCCAATCGGGATACTGAACCTTGGTAATCGATCCAGCTCTGAGTAGTTTTTCCACTTCGTCGATTACTGCTTGTGCCTTTTCGGGGCCGAGCTTCCTTCGTTTTTGTTTAATTGGCTTGAACGTAGGATCAATGTTTAGTTTATGCGATGTGATTCTGGTGTCGATTCCCTTCATATCCTCCATAGACCAGGCAAATAAGTGCACGTGGTCTCGTAAAAGTTTGATGAGCTTCATTTTCATATCTTCTACGAGGTCGCCTTCAATGCTAACGATTTTTTCCGGGTATTGGTCGTCAATGCTTACTTGTATAATCTTTTCAGGCTTCGGTCTTTTGTGGAAGGGAATGCGTAGATCTAAGTCCTCGTTTATCGTGCATGTAGTCACCGTTCTGATTTTCCTTTCGCAAAGGAGGCACATTTGTGATGTTGATTGGTCGCCCTGCAGTGTGAATGTGCTGGTAGGTGTTGGGAACTTGATGCATTGATGGTATGTTGAGATGACGGCCTTCATACTGTGGATCCATTGGGTCCCAAGTATGGTGTTGTAGATAGTCAGACAATTGATGACCGCAAATTTCACCTTTCTGGTTACGCCGTCGACGTAGATGAGCAGATGTATCAAACTGATACTGTAGTAGGTGTCGCCTGCAAATCATGTGAGCGGTTTTGCCGTTGTTATTATTTCGCTTTCACTGATGTTCATCCTTGCCAATGTGTCCCTAAATATGATATTGACGGTCCTCCCGCTGTCGACCAAAGTTTTGGCGACCGTGCTTTCATGAATTTGTAAAGTTATGACAAGTGGGTCGACGTGTGGCAGGTGCGAGCTGCGTAGATCCTCTATCGTGAAATCTACTGGTGCTTCATTCTTTGTGGTGATTGGATCGCGCCTTGCTTCCGTCGCTTTTTCTTCATGACGCCTTATATCTATGAGTGAACTGGGGTCGTCGAATACCCCTCCTAAAATCATGTAAGAGTCGTCGAACGTTTGTGTTCTCCTGTGGGTGGTAGGATTACCGTGCCTGTCGAGACCAGACGTCTCCGTATGCATGGTGTCATTGTCGTTGCGGATGAGGTCGCTGTTGTCGATCGGAAGTCTCATCGCTTCGGCCTTTAGTTGCTAGTTTCTAAGGATTTATTCTCCTAGTCCCCACAGTCGGTGCCAACTGTTGAACCATAAAATTACCACTACGGATTTGATTAACAGTTGTGGGTTTCGGAGAATAAGATCTTTTTATTAATAGCAATAAAGTGAACCGATTACAAAGATTGGTATAACCGAGAGGTTATGCCGAAGTTAGAGAAGGTGTTTGCAAAGTAAACTAGAAAGCGTTGGAGTCTTTGGTTTTAGCTCTGTAGATTGTATGATTTGTTCTCTTCAGCTTTGGGGTCTTCTTATTTATAGGGATAGGTCGGTTGCTCCGAACTCCTTTTCCTTTTTTCCTTTGGTAAATATTTTCATATTTGCGATATCAAAATATCCCTTATTCTCTGAGAAATTTGGAAGTTCTTCTTTATCCTTCGAGTAAAGCCGATGCTTTCGGACTTCGAAGATTATCTTTAACCTTTATCCGAGCTAGGTCAGCGCAGTTTTCCTAGTCTTGATGGGCTTAGATTATTGTTAGAGAATGCATTTTAGGAAATGTGTTCATTTTCCCTCTAACAGAAAGTATAAGAACATATATGTGTACATACCCCCACGGAACATCACTAACAAGAATCCAATATCCTTCACCACGGAACATCACCAACAAGCAAAAAGTTTTTTTGTCTACTTTTTAAATTTTATTACTGCTAACAACATGGATTACTAATAGATAAATCACACAAACATATTTGATTTTAAAATAGTTTTGATAATTTTATTTTTAGATTGTAACAATATATAAGCTCTCAAATAAAACAAAAATTTAGAATTTATATATGAAGTTCTTAACAAAAATAACCTTTTATATAGAAATACTTTATTTAACTTTATAAAATGTCTTAGTAAAGTACTATATACTCACTCTGTTTTATTTTGATTAATGATCAAGGGATTTTTGTCCCAATTTTTATTTGATTTTCTTTTATATCTATAAAACAATTATTTATTTTAATCTACAATTAATTAAAAAATATTTTGGTCAAAGAATTTCAAAAGTCTCTTACCAATGGCTAACCATTTTTTAGTCAAAACATTAATTTTTTCTTTATATATTATTTACTATTCGAGTTCACCGAGAATACATTCACATTTTTTTACTATTTGCCTTTCATTTTTATTCTATTTATTATTTTAATTTATAAATTAAATAATATTTGTAAATGTGAATTAGTTTTGTTAATTTGTGTACTGTTAGCTAGAACATCAATTAAAATGAGTTCAAGTATATATACTTCTGTTTTGAAACAAAGTCAACAACTAAAAATCGATCAATCTTTTAATTATTAAGTATCTCTAGAATACCTGATTTTTGGATATACCAAAATCTAATTGAGATTGCATTTTTACTATGTAAAGATATAGTTTAGATCAAGCTTTTGTAGCAAAAGTATATTCATCTTTGTAAATGCTACAAAAATGATATAAAATTGTTCAACTCATAATTTTATATTTATCTCTATAGTTTCTTTTATAAGAATCTGTATATGTCTAATTTTAAGAATGTCTCGTCTCAACAAACACTTGCAATTTAATATACCAAAAAACCACCTAAAAGTGTAAAAACAAATCAAATTCAATTTAATAAACATAATATTGACATGAAAAGACAATAATTCTTTAATTATACTAACAAAAAAAAATAACTATTGGCATCATCTTTAGCTCCATTCTTGTTATGTATTGGTTGTTTCAAATAATATCTGAATATTGTTGCCTTCATATAGTTTTAACTTTTAAAAGTAATAGATATAATATGTTTTTTTTTAAATTAATCTTTGTAATAACTTATAACAAACAATGGTGATAAAATTATTATATTATAATAATTAAAGTGTTCTTTATACATGAGTTTATTGATATTATATATAAAACAGAATTTTATTATTAATTTTAGATAGTTTTCATATAATTGAAAGTTTTATTTTAATTAATAGATTTTTATAATCTTAAATTAAGTTGTTTTTTTATTTTTGTTTATATTCTACATAATTTTATTTTCTCTATAAATTTTATTAGTTAGTATAATATTAGAATTTGGAACTTTTCTTAATAAGTCAGAAAAGAAAATAACTAACTTAAAAGTATAATAATTACAGAAAATGATGTGGACCAATGAATTAAACTTTTTATATAATTTATATGAATTTTATAATCTGATGATATGTTAACTTTTGTATTGTTAATAAGAAAATAAGATCTAAATTCCATACTTTTTACCTCGTGTTTATTAATTATTATCTACAAATTTAGATATCTTCCTAATAATAACAAAAACAAAATTAATTAATTTTTAGATACTCTACTAATAACAATAAAAACAAAATTAATTATTATATATGCATAATTAGCTATAGATTATTTTATTTTATTCTTTAATTAAGTAACAAACATTTTAGTCAAAGAAATTCAATTTTATTTTACTAATTGCTAACAAAATTTAAGTCAGAACATTAATTATTTTCTTTACTTATTATTTTCTATTTGAGTTCATCAATATGTTCACTTTTTTGAAGATTTTTGTTCCATTCTTATTTTAATTACTATTTTAATTTAATATTAAATAATATTTTTAAGTGTGAATTAATTTAGTTAATCTGTGTACTATTAGCTAGAACATCAATTAAAATGAGTTCAAATATTTATACTTCTGTTTTGAAATAAAATCAACAAATAAAAAGTTGATCAATCTTTCAATATTGAATATCTTTGAAATATACTAGTTTTGGATATACCAAAATATAATTGAGATTGCATTTATCATGTCTAGGTATAGTTTAGATAAAACTTTTATAGCAAAAGTATATCCATCTTTTTAAGTGCTACCAAAATGACATAAATTTGTTAAAGTCATAGTTTTCTATTTATCTTTATAGTTCTTTTTGTAAGAATCTGTATATGTCTAATTTTTAAAATATCTGGTTTGATCAAACACGTGTAATTTAATATAACAAAAACCCACCTAAAAGTGGGAAAAAATTATATTTAATAAACATAATATTTACATGAAAATATATAATAATACTTTAATTTTTCTAACTACAGAAAATAACTTTTGTCACCATCTTTAGCTCCCTTCTTGTTATGTATTGGTTGTTTCAAATCATATCTGAATATTGTTGCCTTCAAATAGTTTTAATTTTTATAAGTAATAGGTATAATATATTTTTTAAAAAAATTAATCTTTGTAATAACTTACAAAATACAATGGTGATAAAATTATTATATTATAATAAATAAAGTGTTCTTTAAATATGAATTTATTTATATTATCTGTGAAACAGAATTTTGTTAATTATTTTTAGATGATTTTTATATAATTGAGAGCTTTTTTATTAATAGATTTTTATAATCTTAATTTAAATTAATTTTATTTTATATTCTACATAATTTTCTTATATTTATAAATTTTATTAGTTAGTATAATATTCGAATTTGGAAATTTTCTTAACAAGTCAAAAAAAGTAAATAATTAACTTAAATAATATAGTTAATTACAAAAAATGAGGTGGACCAATGATTTTTTAAAATGTATATGATTTTTTATTATCTAATAATATGTTAATTGTTTTTATTGTTTATAGGAAATAATATCTAATTTCCTTACTTTTTAAAATCATTTTTACTAATAATTATCAAAATATTTAGAAACTTTCCTAATAACAACAAAAATATTTAGAAACTTTACTAATAACGATAAAAAATAAATTAATTAATTTTCATATATATAATTAACAATATATGATGATATGTAGTAATAGAATTGAATCTTTTAAATCCTATGTAGATACCTTTAAAGGCATATAGCATCAACTTTTATTAATAATAGATATTAATCAATTGTTTATATATTTTTTTTTAATTTTAAGCAATTTTTAAGAACCAGTTAAGAATCTCTGGAGGTGCTCTAATATCATTACAGAACTACTCATTTCGATACAATCAAGGTCTCTTATTTAATTTTAACATATCAAGAAATGAGGTATCCACAATCCATCACTAGTTAGTGATGACAAGCATGTTGTTTTCTTTTTGTCTTTCTAAACTATGATCATATTATTAATTAGCAAGCAAGTTGAGCTGTGGTTGAAAGTTATAATAATTTATTACTCTTTATCCTTCATATAAAATTACTTGATTTACCTTTAATAAAATTATCAATTAAACTAAATCTTATATTCATTAAATATAAATCGATTTTTATGATGTAGTTTGGGTTAATATGTTTCATGGGCTTTTAGAATTCAAACCCTAATTTAATACAATTTAGTTAGCTTAGCCAAAAAAAAAGCTAGCTTAGCCGATTGTATATCGATTTACAGCTAAACCTAACCTAACCTATACTTTATATTATATATACAATTAACCATCTTTCATTATCTCATATTTCTAGCATTCTGAATTTTTCTATACTTTTTGTGTATTTACTTTGTGATGGTTTTGTGTCTTTAGCTTAATGTAAATGATCTGTGTATTGATGGTGTAGATCATTATGTTTTAAGGTTGCGTTATCACCATCAAACTTTTTGTCTGTCTATTAACTTAAATTCACAAAGTATGTGTTTCTAATTAATGTTTTGTTTTCCTTGACTGTTTGTCTGATAGTTTTCTTATGTTCCTCTTATTGTTGTACATTGAACTGCAGCTTCGTTCGTTTGTTGGGCACGCTATGTTCTTCCATTAATCTATTTTTTTTTTCCTTTTTTTGCTAGTTTTATGTCTAAAGGAAATCTTTCAAAAGGTTTTAAACAAAAATCCAAAAATACCTTTGAAAAGATTGAAAGTGGAAGTTGTTAGCCTTTTGGAAAAAGAAATCACACTCTCTCTTGCTTAGAAAACTCGAAACAAAAAAAAGATGAGAGAGTGTGTTTTTGTATTGAAAATATAAAGGCCAACAAAAATACAAAACCAAGGGCAAAATTAGTGGTTTCTGACAAAAAACTTGGTCAAGGCACATCTTTCATGGTCAAAGATTCCTGCCTTGACCAAGATTTGAATTTAAAAACAAGAGAGAAAGAAGAAAAGAGGGAAAACAAATTGTTACCTCGGCACAAGATCGAGTCCTTTTGGTCGATCTAGGACTCGATCTCATGCCCATGTTGCTCGGATCGAGAGGTTTGATCGATAAGGGACTCGATTCAAATTGCATCGAGTCCTAGATCGATTGTACTCTCTCGTTCCTTGACTTTTGGTCAACTAGGCTGTACTCCTTGGATCGAGCCACATGATCGATTTGAGGGTCGATTTGGTTTAGGTCGAGTGGCAGATCGAGTAGACTATTCGATCTATCCTTGGGAATCGAGTGACTCGGTCGATCTACACCTCATTTACTTTTCAAGCTAAACGCATACGTGGTTCATCCTCTCGTGATCGACCGTTCCACTCGATTTGTCTACTCAATCTCATCTAGATCGACTGACACCTCTCGATTCACTGATCTGATCTAGTAAAGATCGAGCCAGGATTAGTCGATCTAGCACTCGATCTCTACCTATACTTAACCGTTTTTCGCCTCTTTAAACCCCAAGATCACACCTAACAATCCCTTATCCTCTCACATGCACACTAAGACAATAAAAGCATAAAACTGAAATAAAAATAAAGCAAGAATATATACAGGATAGACATGGGAATGCCTCCCAAGTGCACTTTCTTTAACGTCTTTAGCTAGACTTTACTTGGTTTAGGCCTGAGGTGGGTCTTGGAGAAGCATGGTGGTGCTCTCCTTGCTGCAATCACTCGCCAGGTAGGGCTTGACTCTGTGCCCATTGACTGTGAAAGAATTCCCGCTCTTGCCAACCAGTGTGACCGCTCCATAGGGCAGAACCTCCTTGATCTCAAACGGTCCGCTCCATCTAGACTTGAGCTTGCCTGGGAACAGCTTCAGCCTCGAGTTGTAGAGTAGCACCAGACTGCCTTCTCTTAACTCCTTATGCACCAGCTTCTTGTCATGTACCGCCTTGGTCCACTCCTTGTAGATCTTAGCACTTTCGTAAGCTTCCAACCGTAGCTCATCAAGCTCATGTAGCTGAACCAACCGCTTCTCCTGAGCTGACTTGAGGTTGTCGTTCAGCTGCTTCACTGCCCATAGTGCTCCATGCTCCAACTCAACAGGAAGGTGACAAGCCTTGCCGTATAGATAAGTGAAAGCAGTAGTAACAATGGGGGTTTTGAAAGCGGTCCGGTAAGCCCACAAAGCATCATCAAGTTTAACCGTCCAATCCTTCCGAGTAGTACAAACTGTCCTCTCCAGTATAGCCTTGATCTGCCTGTTAGACACCTCTACTTGGCCACTGGTCTGTGGATGGTAAGTTGTAGCTACCTTGTGCTTCACGCCATACTTCCTTAAGAGGCTTTCAAACACCCTGTTGATGAAATGGCTGCCACCGTCACTGATTACTACCTTGGGGACTCCAAACCGTGGGAATATGATGGTTTTGAAGAGCTTTATCACCACCCTTGCATCCTTTGTTGGGGAAGCTATAGCCTCAACCCACTTAGACACATAATAAACAGCCACCAAGATTAATTTGTTACCGTAAGAAGATGGGAATGGTTCCATGAAATCTATCCCCCAAGCATCAAAAACATCAACTTCAAAGATTGGCACCTGAGGCATCTCATTCCTCTTTGTAATGTTTCCAGCTCTGTGACATGCTTCACAAGCCTTAACAAACTCATTGACGTCTTTGAACAGAGATGGCCACCAAAAGCTGGCTTGAAACACCTTTGTAGCCGTCTTGAAAGATGCAAAATGACCACCGTATGAAGAGCCGTGGCAGTGAAGGAGAATGTCTTGAGCTTCCTCTCTTGAAACACATCTTCTGTACAAGCTATCAACTCCTCTCTTGTACAAGTAAGGCTCGTCCCAAAAGTAGAAGGAGATGTCTCTCATGAACTTCTTCTTGTGATAATTATCAAGATGAGAAGGCTCCTCTCCAGAGGCCAAGTAGTTTACTATATCAGCATACCAAGGCAAGTCTTCTTCTTTGAAACTCAAAACCTCTTCAAACTTGTCTTCAAGCCTTCCACATACAGCCGTGGTGATCATCATGAGTTGTTCTTCTGGAAGCGAATCATCTAAGGGCAAAGACTCATTGATTCTCATCCTAGAGAGGTGATCAGCAACACCGTTCTCTATTCCCTTCTTATCCTTTATCTCCATATCAAATTCTTCCAGCAAAAGGATCCATCTCAAGAGCCTTGGCTTAGTGTCCTTCTTGGAATATATATATCTTAGAGCTGCATGATCCGTGTACACAACAACCTTAGACCCCACGAGGTATGACCTGAACTTCTCAAAGGCAAACAAAATGGCCAACAGCTCCTTCTCGGTTGTAGCGTATCTGACTTGCATGTCATCTAAGGTATGGCTGGCATAGTAGACTACATGCAACCGTTTGTCTTTCCTTTGCCCTAGAACAGTTCCCACGGCGTAGTCGCTCGCGTCACACGTGATCTCGAACGGTAGAGTCCAATCCGGTGCTTGTACTATAGGCGCGGATACAAGAGCTTCCTTGATGGTCACAAAAGCATGAAGACAATTCTCATCAAACACAACGTCAGCTTCCTTGCACAACAACCGAGTAAGAGGGCATGCAATCTTGGAGAAATCTTTTATGAATCTCATGTAGAAGCCAGCGTGCCCCAAGAAACTCCTTATCCCCTTGACATTAACCGGCGGCTCAAAACTCATCATGACCTCAACCTTAGCTTTATCAACCTCTATGCCTTTCTCTGATATCTTGTGGCCAAGTAAAATCCCTTCATTCACCATGAAGTGACACTTCTCCCAGTTGAGCACCAAGTTTTTCTCCACACAGCGCTTAAGTACCTTGCAAAGATTCAACAAACAAGCAGAAAAAGACGCACCATACACAGAGAAGTCATACATAAACACTTCTACCATTTCCTCTATAAGATCAGAGAAGATAAACATCATGCACCTTTGAAAGGTAGCTGGTGCATTACATAACCCAAATGGCATCCTTCGATAAGCAAAGGTACCATAGGGGCATGTAAAAGTCGTCTTCTCTTGATCATTAGGATGGATTGGTATTTGAAAGAAACCACTATATCTATCAAGGAAGCAATAGTAAGGATGATTAGCTAGTCTTTCAAGCATTTGATCAATAAAAGGTAAAGGAAAATGATCTTTTCTAGTAGCAGAATTAAGCTTCCTATAGTCAATACACATACGGTGACCAGTTATAGTCCTAGTATGAATCAATTCATCTTTCCCATTCTTAATGACCGTGATCCCTCCCTTCTTAGGCACCACGTGTACAAGAGAAACCCACATGCTGTCACTTATGGGATAGATCACGTCAGCCTCTAACAACTTAAGGATCTTTTTCTTAACTACTTCTTTCAAATTTGGATTTAAACGCCTTTGATGTTCAATAGAAGAAGAGTCTCATCATCTAAGTGAATCTTATGTGTGCAAAACATTGGTGAAAGGCCCTTGATGTCACTTAGAGAGTACCCAATGGCCTTCCTATACTTTCTCAGCTCATTTAGGAGCAAGTGCAACTCATCATCACTCAGATTCTCATTCACAATCACGGGATATGTGTCATTAAGCCCTAAGAAAGCATACCTTAGCCCTTTTGGGAGCTCCTTTAGGTCCACATTTGGGGCTAACAGCTCGTTCTAGTCCTCCTTGTTGCTCTTGTTGACGTTCCCATCCTCAGTAGCCTCCTTAGAACCCGAGATATGAGCTTTAAGACTGCTTTCTTGAACCTCTGTCTCCTTTGGGATCGAGTCATCCAGTCGATCTTGCACTCGTTCTGGTCCGGATCGAGCAACTTTACTCGATTCACCCACTCGATTTGATGTGGATCGAGCAGGAGATCGAGTCCCCGTCCCGTTCTCTGAACTGATCGATTGGCTTCTCTCGATCTTCCCATTGATTGTTTTGCTGGATCGACCACTGTCCTCGATTCTCTTGTCAAACTTGATCCTGGATCAAGTGAGATCCTCGATTTCCTGATTGATCTCTAGGCATCCGCCTTCATCTTCCATCAAAACTTTCCTGGAATCAAGGAGATTAACGTACTCCTGAGTCCTCTGATCCAAGAAACAATACTCTCATCTCTCCTTAGTCAAAACAAGCTTCAAGTGATCCTCTTGCGCCAACTCTTCAAGCAGTTCATCGGCCAAATCATCCAGCGTTTCAATGTAGAATGCTTGTCCTTCTATGGTCGGCTTCTTCAGGACCTCATTTATGTCAAAATCCAGCTTTATATCCTTGCCAAGGTGCAGAGATTTCTTCCCATTCTTGACATCGCTGATTGCTCTGGCGGTTGCAAGGAATGGCCTTCCGAGTATAAGCGGATCTTTAGGTTCCTCATCCATTTCAAGCACAACAAAGTCGGTTGGCACATTGACATCGCTTATCCTCACTGGAAGATCTTCTAGCAAACCCACTGGAAGTCTCACGCTCCTGCCGGCTAACACCAGGGAGATCCTACACTCCTTGAACCGTGTGAAGCCTAGCTTCTTTGCTATAGAATGGGGCATGAGATTGATACTTGCTCCCAAATCGCATAAGCAGCTCTTGAACTTCAATGGACCCAAAGCACAAGGAATGGTGATGGATCCTGGATGTCCTAGCTTCTTAAGGACAATCTCCTTGTGAATAATAGCACTACACTCTTCACTAAGCACCAAGACTTCTTTACTTTCCTTAGTCTTCTTAGTAAGCGTGTCTTTGAAGAATTTTGCACACTTCGGCATCACAACTAGGCAATCAACAAGAGGAAGTTTGATCTCTACGTCCCTTAGATGCTTCTCAAACAAGAGTCTATGCTTCTCTATAAGCTGTTTCTTGAAGCGGCCAGGAAAAGGAAGCTTTAGTACATACGGTGGAGGCACATAAGCATCCTTCTCCTTAGTAGCTTGCTCCACTTTCTTCTCTACAGAAACCTCTTTACCCTTTCTTGGTCTCTCAATCCACACATTATCAAAGTTGATCTCCTCATCAGCCGAAAGCTTATCCTCCTCCTCTTGAACCACAATGTCCTCATTGTCTTTAGGTGTGACACGTGGAGGAAGTTCTTTTCCACTCCTCAAGGTAATGGCGCTGGCGTATTCCTAGGGATTCTGTTCACACTTGCCCGGTAAGCTGTTCTGACCGCTTGTACTTGCCTTTCCCTTCTCCAACTGTTTGATCTTGTTGTTCAGGTTTGTGATCTGAGTTGAGACGTCAGTAAGAGTGGAGTCAAGACGGTTGTTCATCTCGGAAAACTTCTGATTAGTGGAAGCTTGACCTTGAAGCAACTGCTGGAACATAGCGTGAATTGGGTCTTGTTGTTGCGGTTGCATTTGTTGTTGTTGAGGAACAAAGCCGGGAGGAAACATAGGAGTATAACCTTTGTTGCCTTGCTGCTGCTGCTGACCCTGGTAGTTACTTTGCCTCTGCCCTTGAAAGCCACTATTAGGTTGAAAACCCTTGTTATATGGAACAAATGGCTTTGCTTGCTGAGGAGGGTACACCTGATCTTTAGGGTTCTCAACATTTGTGCTTCTGTAAGACAAATTATTGTTGTAGCCTTGAGAGTAGCCTTGAGGTTTCTTGTAATTCTGACCCGCAATCCAGTTAGCTTCTTCTTGGCTCATGTCTAAATCCTTTAAGACTTCTTCTTGTTCACCCAAGAATGTACATGCTTCTGGTTTGCAAGCACCAGCTTGTTCTTCCTTTTGCACCACCCCCGAAGGTTACTCTACCAGCTAATACCCTTTTTAGCTTGTTCAGCTCAGTCTGAGTCCCTGTCATGTGTCTTGAGCAACCACTGTCAAAGTACCATGGTGTGTCTTCTGATTCATGTCCTGAGTGAACTACTATTAGCGCACGATTGTCAGCCGACTTTGGTTTCTTGGCCCATCCCTGATTCCGACGTTTTCCATTCCAGAAGAACTGATTCTGACTTATCAGATGTTGAATGTCTTCCTGAAGACGGTATCAGTGGATCTTGATGTGTCCTGGTTTACCACAGTAGTACCAACTAGATAACCTTTCATGTTTTGCTTCACGGCTTTACATTTGACCGGTGATTCAGTCAGTTTCACTGGACTTTTGCCTGAGCCAGCTGCTCTCACATTTGACCGAGTTGTGTCAGAATACACTGATTGTTTACCTTGTTGGGGAATTGCTGACCCGTGATCGAATTGCGTTGATTTACTCAGCGTAGTTCCAGCGTATCCAAGACCAAAACTGCTCTTCCTTGACTGTACAATGCTCAGAAGTTTATCCAGATCTTTGGTTCCCTTCGACAGCATCTTGATATTTCGAAGTTGCTCTGTCAGACGCCTATTCAGCTCGCGGTTCTTCTCTTGTTCTTCAGAAAGAAGTATCTTGAGAAAATCCGAGTACTTGACTTGCTCAATAAGCTGATTTTCAGCAACTTCAACTTCACATTGCAAGACAAAGATCTTGTCATCCTTCTCCTCAATTATCTGAGCGTTGACTTGAAGGCTGTCCTGCAATTTAGTGATCTGTTCATCCTTTTCAGAGATCAGTTGCAGGAAGCTCTCCTTTTCTTTATTTGCATTAACCATAGGAAGACATAGAGTCTGGTTTTCTTCCGCCAGGATCTCTTCATTATCAAACTCATCATCCTTATCAGACTCTCCCCCAGACTCTGTGCCCTTGTTAATTACTCCAAGGAAGGCAACATAATCCAGTAAAGACTCATCATCCCTTTCAATGCCGTCCGATTGAGACTCTTCCTTAATGATCAACGATTTTTCCTTTCGTTTTTCCTGAGTGACACATTCAGTCCGGACATGTCCGAAACCACTATATTTCTGACACTTAAGCGTCATCCTCTTCTTGGCAGTTGGACATTCTGTCTTGAAGTGTCCATATCATTCACATTCATGGCACTGCATTTCAGACTTCCTCAATCCCTGTTCAGACTTGGGATCAGAAATTTGATCTTCTACCTCAAAGCCCGATTTGTGTTGCCCTCTATCAAACTTCTTAAAGTATTGCTTGACTAGCAATCCCACTTGATCGTCAAGGTTGGTTTCTTGAGATTCACCCTGTTCAGCCGAGAATGCTATACCTTTCCCTTTCACCTGATTCTTATGAGACTGCTTGATCTCATATGCTTGCATCATCCCCACAATCTCATTGAACTTCATCTCATCCGAGTTTCTTGAAACTTTAATAGCTGAGATGTAGGACTGAAACTTATCAAGGAGACTTCTCAGAATTTTTTTGACCAGTTTCTTGTCTTTGTAAGTTTTTCCAAGTACTTGAGCCTTGTGAGCAATGGCGCTGAGTTTACCGCTGAACTGTTCAACCGACTCCCCTGATTCCATGGTCAGTGTTTCAAACTGGAAGGCTAGCATGTCCATCCGAGTTCTCCTGACAGTAGTCGTTCCTTCATATGCAATCTGAAGTGTGTCCCATGCTGCCTTTGCCGTGGTGCACCCTTGAACTTTCTTGAACTGATCCTTGGGGAGTGAGGTCCAGATTATTGATAAAGCTTTGGAATTGAACTTTGACCAGCAGTCAATGTCAATCTTGGTTTGGGTCTTTTCATTCCATCTGCTCCAACAATTGTTGGTTCCGTCCAGCTTTCTTCAACCATGGTCCATGCATCCTCATCATATCCTTTGATGAGAGCCTTGATCTGGACTTTCCACCACCCGTAATTTTCCGCATCGAGAACCAGAGACTTGTTTGGACAGAGATGATGCATGTTTTCCATAATTATGTCCCAAAATCACACCTGATTAATAAGAACAGACAATCCTTTAGCAGATGCCTGCTCTGATACCAATTGTAAGTGTAGAAAACAGGAATACTCAATCAATGACTTGGAAAGCGCGAAGTCCAACGCTAGCTTTTATTATTTTGAATCAATAATTTAATCAACTGATTACAATTGCTTTGGAATTATGCAACTCTGACTTAGAAAGCAACCAAACGATACCTAGTAATAAAACCTACTTTTCACTTTATCACACAACCCGAGTATCAGAGAAGATGACACTAACCTTCTTGCTTCATATTTGTTTAAGGCACAAGGTATCCTAAAATAATTGCGGCGCAAAATGTGTAGAACAAATTTACTCCTAAGTCTAAACCTAGAACCTTCCTCAAATCTTTTGTAAGGTAAGATTTCCATATCTCGAATATCCTCGCGTGCTCTCCAAGCTGCTTCTTGTATCGCCACGTCATCAGGTCCACGTCAGCTACAAGCTTCCACGTCTTCCAGCCTCCTGATGCCTCGCTTGAGTTGTTCGCTGATCTCATATCTTCAAGAATGAGCTATGATTATTTCTCTCAGGCACAAAATTCTCTGCGGCCGAACCTTGATCTCTCGAAATGACATCATCGCCTGATCTTAATATTAAATGCAGACTAAAGTCCATAACGACAGGAAAATAAGCGGCCCCATCTTGGTGCGGCTCTGGGAAACGACAACAATGGAAGAAGCAACAAACTTGATTATGGACTTTAACAGAAAACTAAAAGACCATTTAAGTAAGAAGAGAAGATTTTTAGCCACTGAATACCAGAGGGATCACGTACCTTTATCCATTGGTCAGGATGGTATTCGTTGATGAGGACTTGATTTATAGCAGAAGGGAAAAGATCCGAGCTTTCATGAATTTTTGCTGTATTCTTTGTCAGCCAAGACGGCACTGAAACAATGTGAAAGATCAAATATACTCTTTGAGCATCTATAGAAATCAGATTATCAAAACGTTTTTCTAATTCTTACTTACGTTCCTGTGGCACAAAACCCTTTTGATGGATCATAGCACCTACATAATAAGCCAAATGTCAAGACTTGTTTTTTGCTTCTTTCAACAATCACACACACAATGTAATAAAATATAAGTATGAGGGAAGTGTAAAAAATGTATCCTCACTCACCCGAGTTTTGTAGTCTTCTGTTCTTTAATGTCTTTCACTTGGAACTAGAAGCTCCATATATCTTTAACAGGACAGCAAGATGGGTACTTAATATTAAAAAAGAGGAACAAACCAATATGTCAGAATGCTAAATAATTGAAGAGGATTTTACATGATTGAGAAGCTAGTGATGCAATCAAAAGCATACCTTCTTATTAACTTCAGCACGAATGAAGATCTTGGAAATAGATTCCCAGATATTAGAGCCATTTCCTTTACCACTTTTTGGATGCATAAATACTTACAAAAATGACGAAACCAATCCTGTCAAAGCAGTGATACAAAAATGACGACATGAATCCTGTCGAAGCATTGATATTTAGATTTTTATTTTGTAGTTAACATTGGATTCAACATTGAAAGTGTTGAACCAGAAAATCACCACTAAGGATTTGATTAACAGTTGTGGGTTTTGCAGAATAAGATCTTTTGATTAATAGAAATAGAGTGAAGCGATTACAAATATTGGTATAACTGAGAGGTTATACCGAAGTGAGAGAAGGTATTTGCGAAGTAAACTAGAAAGCGTTGGAGTGTTTGGTCTTAACTCTGCTATTCTCTAGATTGTATAAGTTGTTCTCTTCAGCTTCAAGGTCTTCTTATTTATAGGGATAGGAGGTCGGTTACTCCGAACTCCCTTTTCTTTTTCCCTTTAGTAAATATTTCCATATTTGCGATATGAAAATATCCCTTATTCTCCAAAAAATATGGAAATTCTTCTTTATCCTTCGAGTAAAGCCGATGCTTCCGAACTTCAAAGATTATCTTTAAGGGTTTTCCTTTATCCGAGCTAAGTCGGTGCAGTTTTCCTAGTCTTGATGGGCTTAGGTTATTGCTAGAGAAAGCCTTTTAGGAAATGTGCTTGATATATCATGTTTCTTACTGATTTTTTACCATGATATAAGTATTGTTTATAGAGTCTTTTTGGTATTTTTCGAGTCATATAGAGTCTTTGCAGGTCTAGGTATGCTTGGAGCATAATTATGAGTTTTGGAGCCTTTTGGAGCTATGTTGAAGCTGATGCTGAAAAGACCAAGTCGGAGAGCATTATGAAGCAGGGTGTCGATCGACACCAGCTACTTTGTGTCGATCGACACCGATCCCACGATCTGTGATGATAAGACTGAAATTTGACATTGAGTTGACTCTGTGGCATGTGGATTCGAAAGTGTTAATCAATGTGGTGTTCCTGACGTCTAGCTGATATTTTCTGTGTTTTCAAACCTCGACCCTATGCTTTGTCTCATGTTTGCTTGAGGGCAAGCGAAAGTTAAGTCTGGGGAGTTGATATAAGTATTGTTTATAGAGTCTCTATGGTATTTTCCGAGCCCTATAGAGTCTTTGCTGGTCTAGGTACATTTGGAGAAACTAATGACCAGGATGTGGCGAATATCAAGCGAATGATTAACGAAGATATAAGAATGCTAAGAAAGAAGGGTCTAGGGTCGAGATTCATGTTAGGGGTTTCAAAGGTCCAAGCTTGGTTTGAAAACTCTAGATCTACTCACTTTGTGAGATTCTCTAAGCCTTGAAAACAAAACAAGACCCATCCATGGCGTGTGGTATGGATCACTCTCTCATTCTCTCCTCCAGACCCATGGCGTTTGGCGGAAAAAGAGATTGAGAGGCAAGGAAAACAGATTTCAACCACGCGGCTTAACTAGTCCTCTAAACTACCATGGCGTTTGGGAAAGAGTAACTAGCCTCTAAGATGTGATTTTCAGAGATCTCTGGATCCTGTCAAGGTAAGAGCTCTCTCTGATAATAAAGATCTTGGCGTGAGACTCTTTAAGCCTTAAGAACTCAACATCTTAGAAAAAAAAGCCATTAAGAACAAGAAAACACCAAGCTTTGAAAACCTTTTCGACCCTGTGAATCCTCTCAGCCCCGAGACCAAATGAAACTACTCACTACACATTAAATAAACTAAGCAAAGCATGAAGAACAAAACGATAAACATAAGAACGATGGATTAAACTTAAACGATTCAAAATATTCAATAACAAAGTTCAAAGTCTAACAATGGCGGATCGTCTCCAAAACCAGAGAGAAAAGCATAAAAAGATAATAATGAAAAGTGTGTGTGTAAAGGTTATCGCCGCCTTTCCAAAATGGGAAAAACAGTTCGATGGTCCCCCCTCGCTAGCGGCCAAAAACGGTTGAAAGGACAGAGATCGACTTCGGGATCGAGCGGCTCTCTCGATCACTTTCGGACATCGTGTCTTCTACTCGATCTGGGTCTCGATCTTCTTCGGCGGATCGAGTGTTGCATCCGATCTTGGTATCGATCTTCGGTCGAATCGGGTGGTGGACTCGATCCGGCTCTCGCTCTGCATGGCGTCATTTACGTCTGTACCACTTGATCGATTGCTCCACTCGATATTCGTCTCGATCATTTCCCTTGGATCGCCTGGGCTTCTCGATCTTTTGGTCGATCTCATCTAGATCAACCTGCCATGCTCGATCTGCTCCCCGATCTCTGGTCCTTAGCAAACATCCGACGTTCCACGAACCTCCACAACAGCTTCAGCACGTCAACGAACCTCCACGACTCCAAAGTAGCCAGAAAGAACCTGAATATGATGCAAAATGCAAGGAACATGCGTATGCTGGTGCAAGAATGCTCTAGGATCTAAAGTGATGCAATCTAGCCTAAAGTGTGATGTAAATGTATGAAAAGCTAACTTATATGTATGCAAAATGCATGCAATATGTAGTGACATCAATGGATGAGCAAGGAGCTTTAAAAACTCTTTTGAAGAGTTTGCAACTTGGCCCTGAAGTTTTTTATTAGTTGCAAAAGTGCCCCAGTTGTGTTTAGACTTGTATTTAGGTTTTCAGAGCCATTGTTAGGCCAGAATCTTGTTTTCATTGAGACCTAAAAGAGAGATTTGATTAAGAACTTTTGGGGAGACAAATCCATACTCTGTAGAGAAGAATTTCAAACCCCATTTATTTTTTACCCTGTTTCTTAATGCAATATTATTCAGTCATGATTTGTGTTTCACTTGCTATATCTGAGTAATCTGCTAGTTAGGTTTTGGGTTATTCAAAGGTTGATAATGAATTGTTAGGATTACAAAACTGGAAGGATAAATCTTTTGGTTCTTTATCTAGATTGCTTTAACACTGGTTTTAAGATTGATCACATAGAAATCAGATCTTAGATTGTTTAATAGATGTGGAAACATTGTTAATCACCAGAACTATCTTAGATAAGCATTATAACTAATTTCAAAGGAATTTGGATTAGTGGTTTTGTGAACATATCGAACCTGAACCATAATGCTTGCTCAGGTTGTTAGAATTCGCAAAGGAATTTGGAATTCTAGAATACGATCATAGTTAATCTCTGCGACGGAAGTCGATTGGTTTTACATTCATGTTTTCGAGTTCTAGAATGGTTTCAATAAATAATATTTTCAGTCCGTAGTCTTTGATTTATGTCAACCTGCGAATTTTCCATCACCTAGTGCCTTGTCTCTATTGATTTTAAGAACCCATAATCCGCCTCTAAAATGGCCATATAGAGAGGTTTGAAGACCTAGCTACAACTGTTAAAGCCAATGGAGTCAGCAGTGACTTCCTATTCTGCAAGCTTTTCCCTCACTCTTTGGGAGGAGATGCAGCACATTGGTTGAAAAACATGGAGGCTGGCTCTTTGACCACATGGGAGGACACCAAATCTGCTTTCATCAACAACTTTTATAATGATGCAAGGTCAGAGGAGTTGAGGACGAAAATTGCAACATTCTCCCAAGGTCCTACTGAAGCTTTCAAGGCAGCATGGGTGAGGTTTAGGCTGTATCAAAGGGACTGTCCACTCCATGTTTTCAATGAAGTACAACTGTTGGGTATTTTCTTTAGATGTGTTGATTGGAAGTACCAAATGGATCTGGATGCAGCACGCAATAGGAACTTCAACACTAGAGTCCCAGCTGATGCCATCACACTGATAGAGAACTTGGCTTCCAGCAACAGCACAAAAAATGCTGATTTTGAGAGGCAGAAAAACGCTGGAAATGCAGAGAGAATTAAGTTAGCTGCTGAGATGAAAGCTAAGCTGGATTCTGTTCATAACCTCTCGGTGGGTAAGAAGTCTGTTCAATTTGCTGCTGAAGTTGAGACATTTGAGCCAGCTGAGGAGTTTGAAGAAGAAGATGTCAACTACATCAATGGAGCTGGTTTTCAGTGTCAAAGGTACAACAATCAGCAAGGAAACAGAGGATTCAATGGGAACATGCAGAGGAGCAACTTCATAGGAAACCAGAGTTCTTCTGGTTACACTCCCAAACCTAAGTTTCAGAAGACTGAATACCATAAGCCTTACTAGAACAACAACTTCAGCAGGAACTATGGTTCCTCATCTTATCAGCCTACACCAGCACCATCAACTTCAAGTAAGATGGAAGCCATGCTTGAGCAGTTGCTGGAGGGTCAGCAGAAGATAACAGTTGACTTCAATGGCAAGATTGACGCCCTCTATCAGGTTCTAAATGGGAGATTCGAAGCTCTGAACACTCATGTTAAGACTTTGGATACTCAAGTGGGTCAAACAGCTGGAGCTATGAAAAGGTAAGATGGATTTCTTCCAGGAAGAATAGATACCAACCCAAGACACTCTGCCAATGCCATCACGCTGAGGAGTGGAAAGAATCTGCAACCAGTGCAGAAAAAGGGCCTGAGTACAGAGAATTTTGAGCAACTGCAGGTATTTGAAGATGAGGATTTCGCCAATTTTGAAGGGTGTCGATCGACACCCACCCCTCGGTGTCGATCGACACCCACCCCTCAGTGTCGATCGACACCAGAGGGATTTCACGATTCTTTGACTCGAGGCGAAGAGATATCAAGCGGTCATTATGTGATTTGGGGCCAAGTGTTAACTTGATGCCTCATTCAGTTGCTGTCAGCTTGGGCATGACTGATTTCCAGCCAACCAGAATATCTCTTATCTTAGCAGATAGGTCTGTGAGAATCCCTGAAGGCATTTTAGAGGATGTACCAATTAAGGTGGGAGATTGTGTGATTCCCACAGACTTTGTGGTTTTAGCTTATGGGGAAGAACCAAAGGACCCCTTGATTTTGTGAAGGCCATTTCTAGCTATTGTAGGCACCATCATAGATGTCAGGAAAGGGAGTATTGCTCTGAATGTGAGCGATTTGGTGATGAACTTTGACATGGACAAACAGATGAAGAGACCAACAATAGATGGCCACACATTCTATGTAGACTCCCTCACCAGTCGTGCAGAAGAGATATTTCAAGAGATGCATCCCACAGACCCTTTGGAGAGAGCACTGACAGTTTCTGCAGAAGCAACAAAGCATCTAGATAACATTTCTGCTGGGTATTTCAGAATGTTGGATACAAGTGAGCAGGTCATGCAGCTAGTGGCACAACATGAGCTGGTTGAAACATCTGTAAAGGTTGCAAAACTAGGCGATTGGAGTGAAGAAAAAGCTCCTAAGGTCGAACTCAAACAGCTTCCTGCAGGTCTAAGATATACTTTTCTAGGACCTAACTCTACATATCCTGTTATAGTTAGTGCTACCTTAAACAATGCAGAGCTCACTTTACTGCTAAGCAAGCTGCGCACTTTTCACAAGGCTCTTGGCTATTCTCTTGATGACATTTCAGGTATCTCTCCAGAGTTGTGCATGCACAGGATACACCTTGAGGATGAGTCGAAGTCGTCAATTGAGAACCAGAGGAGGCTGAATCCGAATTTGCAAGATGTGGTTAAGAAGGAAATATGAAGCTTTAGCTGCTGGGATCATCTATCCCATCTCAGACAGCACTTGGGTCAGTCTAGTACATGTGGTTCCAAAGAAAGGAGGAGTTACAGTGGTGAAAAATGAGAAGAATGAGCTGATCCCTACAAGGACCATCACTGGACAAAGAATGTGCATTGACTACAGGAAGCTCAATGCTGCAACAAGGAAGGACCATTTTCCATTGCCATTCATTGATCAGATGCGGGAAAGGTTGGCAAATTACTCTTAGTACTGCTTTCTGGATGGCTACTCTGGCTTCTTTCAGATCCCCATTCATCCAGATGACCAGGAGAAGACCACATTTACTTGTCCCTATGGCACCTTTGCATATCGCAGGATGCCATTTGGACTCTGTAATGCTCCTGCAACATTTCAGAGGTGCATGCTCTCCATCTTCACTGATATGATTGAGAAGTACATGGAGGTCATCATGGATGATTTCTCAGTATATGGATCCTCCTTCAAAGACTGCCTTGACAACTTCTGTCAACTGCTTGCAAGATGTAAAGAGAAGCACCTAGTTCTGAACTGGGAGAAATGATACTTTATGGTCAGAGATGGGATTGTACTTGGGCATCGAGTTTCTGGAGAATGCATTGAGGTGGACAAAGCCAAAATCGAAGTGATGACAAGTCTGCAGCCACCAGAATGTGTGAAGTCAGTGAGGAGCTTTCTGGGACATGCTGGATTTTACAGGAGGTTCATTAAGGATTTCAGCAAGATTGCAAGACTACTCACAGCTCTGCTTTGCAAGGATGTGAAGTTGAATTTACTGTAGAGTGTCATTCAGCCTTCCAGCAAATCAAGCAAGCATTAGTGAGCGCCCCTATGGTGCAACCTCCTGATTGGGATCTACCATTTGAGGTGATGTCTGATGCTTTATACTTTGCAATAGACGCAGTTTTGGGTCAGAGAATGGAGAAGACGCTACATGCCATCTACTATGCAAACAGAACCTTGGATTATGCTCAAAAGAATTATGCAACCACAGAGAAGGAACTGTTGGCTGTGGTATTTGCATTGAGAAGTTCAGACAGTACTTGGTTGGAGCTAAGGTAATTGTGCACATTGACCATTCTGCTCTCGAGTTCCTGATGCAGAAGAAGGATGCTAAACCAAGGCTGTTGAGATGGATATTGTTGCTTCAGGAGTTTGATATTGAGATCAGAGACAAGAAAGGAATAGAGAATGGACTAACTGATCACCTTTCACGAATCAGGATTAAGGATGATGTCCCCATTGACGATTTTCTGCCAGAAGAGAACATATACTTCATTGAAGCAAAACTACAGGCACCAGGTGCTGAAGAACTGCAACTTTTTCGGGCTACAGTAGCAGTGTCAATCGACACCACTTACCCGGTGTCGATGGACACCAGCCTCGAAGCGGAGCAATATCGAGCAGGATCGACAGCAAGCTCATCACTAAGTCGACACAGACTTGGTGTCAATCGGCACACCTACCCTGGTGTCGATCGACACCAGTCGCGAACTGCTATTCTTTTTCAACAGATCCTGCGTGATGTTTTCTCTCAACCTATCTGCGCGATTACAACCTCTTCTAGGCCTTGGTATGCTGATATTGCTAACTACCTAGCTGCAGATGAGGTCCCTGATATGAGAAGAAGAAATTCATGAGGGAACTTAGGAGATATTACTGGGATGAGCCTTACTTGTACAAGCACTGTTCAGATGGAATTTACAGAAGATGTCTTGCAGAAGCTGAAGTTTTAGAATGTGCTGTTCCACTATCATGGCTCTGAGTATGCAGGAAACATTGCAACTTTCAAGACTGTCTCCAAGGTTCTACAAGCAGGTTTCTGGTGGCCTACAATGTTCAAAGATGCTCAGACATTCGTCTCACAATGTGATGTCTGCCAAAGGAGAGGGAAGATCAGTAAGAGACATGAGATACCACAAAACTTCATACTAGAGGTTGAAGTTTTTGACTGCTGGGGCATCGATTTCATGGGACTATTTCCTTCATCTAATGGGAATAAGTACATCCTAGTTGCAGTGGATTATGTCTCCAAGTGGGTGGAAGCAATCGCCAGTCCACACAATGACTCTACAGTGGTTCTAAAGCTGTTCAAGACCATCATTTTCCCAGATTTGGAGTACCACGGATTGTGATCAGTGATTGTGGAAAGCACTTTATTTATAGAGTGTTTGAGAAGCTGCTACAGAAATATGGAGTTCACCACAAGGTTGCGACACCTTACCACCCTCAAATAAGTGGTCAGGTTGAAAATTCCAACAGGCAAATCAAAGAAATCCTGGAGAAGATAGTTGGAAAGACAAGAAAGGATTGGCCAGCCAAGCTGGATGATGCACTTTGTGCTTAGAAGACAGCATTCAAGACACCACTTGGCGCTATCCCATTCCATTTGCTTTATGGGAAAGCATGTCACCTTCCAGTGGAGATTAAGGCCAATTAGGTCATCAAGAAGATGAATTTTGACTGGAAATCTACAGCATAGAGGCGCCAGATGCAGCTCAATGAGTTGGATGAAATTAGACATCATGCATATGAGAACTCAAATCTGTACAAGGAGAGGACTAAGGCTTACCATGACAAGAAGATCCTTGCCAGACAACCAAATGACCAGGTACTTTTGTATAACTCACGTTTACAATTATTTCTTGGAAAATTGCGTTATCGTTGGTCAGGTCCCATCACCATAACTCACGTTTACAATCATTTGTTGCATTTTAGGTTCTAGGTCCCTTTGCATTCGAATTTTGCATATTTTTTGCACATTTGCATCATTATCAGGTTGTTTGTAACACTCTGGAGTTGTGGAGGCTATGTGGACGTGAGGAGGATCAAAATGGAGCTTGTGGACACTTGGAGAACTCAGCCGTGCATGCAAAGGACCCGAGATCGAGTAGCTGATCGAGCAAGGCAGGTCGATCTAGATGAGATCGACCAGAAGATCGAGTGACCCGAGTCGATGCAAGGGGAAGGATCCGGACCAAGATCGAGAGAGGTGATCGATCTGGAGTACAGACGTAAATGACGCCATGCAAAACGAGAGCCAGATCGAGACCAAGACTCAATCATCCAAAGATCGAGAAGAAGATCGAGGAAGATACTCGATTCATCCAACCAGATCGACTTGAAGATCGAACAAAGCAAGGCGGTTCCTGAGGATGATCGAGCGCACTGATTGATCTCAAGGTCGATTCCTACGGCCTTGGCAGCTAGTGAGCGGACCATTCCGAGATGTTTTGCTATATGGGGAAAGAGGCGGCTACACTTTTCAGAGACGCTTTACTTTTGCTTGTTCTTATATTTTTCTTAGGCAATCGCCAATGTTGAACATCTAAGCTTTTCTTTAGTTTTTGAACGTTTGAATCGTCTAATATTTTGCAAGTTTTTCCTTTAGTCATTTGTTGATCATGCTTAGCTTTTTATCTATTGCTTTTCATTCGATCTTAACCATGAGTAGCGAGTAGTCTTCCTGGGTTTTCGGGGTTGAGGTGATTCAAAAGGGTTGAAAGGGTTTAAAGCTTTGTGTTTTCTTTTTTCTTCACACCTTCTCTATTAGGATCTTGGGGTCTTAAGGCTTAGAGAGTTTTGGAAAAGATCTCTATAATTCCAGGGCAGTCTTACCTTGACAGGATTCAGATATCCTAGAAAACCAGATCCTAGAGGCTAATCATTCCTTTCTCAAACGCCATGGTTGTAAAGGGGATTAGCTAGGTCATATATTGAAATCTGTTTTCTCTGCTCTTCAATCTCTTTTTCCACCAAACACCATGGGTTTGGAGAAGAGATTGAGGAAGTGAATCATACCACATAGCATGGATGATTCTTGTTTTGTTTTCAAGGCTTAGAGAAAGCTCAAAAATGAGTAGATCTAAATGTTTTCAAACCAAAGCTTAAACCTTGAGATCCTTGATATGACCTTCGACCCTAAACCCTCCTTTTTAATATTTTAAAACCTCTGTTAATCATTTGCTTGTCATAAAGTTGCATTCTTGTTCATTAGAAGTCAATCGCTTTAAGTTGTTTGTTAGATCGATCCATTATGCTCGATCCAATGCTCGATCCGGTGGTTGATTCACTAGTCGATTTTTAGTTCTTAATAGCTTTGCATTTTTAATCTTCTGCTTGTTCCTAGTGGTATTGAACCCTTTTCCAGGGATTTTAAAATTGTTTTGCATTCCATTAGATCGTTGCATCAAGTGTTTAGGGATTTTACCAATCATTTTACCATTCTGCTTAGATTTGCTTCATACTTGCATTATTAGTGTTCTTCCTGCATCCTAGGAGTGGATTGATACCTCTTGCACACTATACTACATATATAGGCTGCTTGAGTTTTGATAACCTCTCACACCTGCGAAAAATCCTGTTATCAAATGGCGCCGTTGCCATTTTAGGATTGTTAGGAAGCATTAAGATTTGGGGTTTAGTAAAGACTAAGCCTTTACTTTAAGTTTGGTTACTAATCTCTTTCTCTTCACACTTGTGTCTTTCAGGTACATGAATTTGCGTTCTAGAGGTGACAACAACTTACTTACACCCCTGGACAATATTCATCAACTCGGCCACGCAAGATCATGAGGAGTGAGAGAGCAAGCTAGAGGTTTTGAAGAGATTGTTCAAGCTGGTTCAGTAGACTTTGCAACAATGGCTGAGCAAGAACATCCTGAAGGACCTCCAGCAGCTCACGGTGCTGTAGGAAGGGGTAATGGAAACCCCAACCACGCAGCTAGACCCCCACGGATCATTGGTGCCGGAGTTGTCGAGGCTATGTGGACGTGAGGAGGATCAAAATGGAGCTTGTGGACACTTGGAGAACTCAGCCGTGCATGCGAAGGACCCGAGATCGAGTAGCTGATCGAGCAAGGCAGGTCGATCTAGATGAGATCGACCAGAAGATCGAGTGACCCGAGTCGATGCAAGGGGAAGGATCGAGACCAAGAATCGAGCATCCAAAGATCGAGAAGAAGATCAGGGAAGATACTCGTTTCATCTAACCAGATCGACTTGAAGATCGAACAGAGCAAGGCGATTCCTAAAGATGATCGAGCGCACTGATCGATCTCAAGGTCGATTCCTACGGCCTTAACCATTTTTGGCAGATAGTGAGGGGACCATTTGCGAGATGTTTTGCTATATGGGGAAAGAGGCGGCTATACTTTTCAGAGACGCTTTACTTTTGCTTGTTCTTATCTTTTTCTTAGGCAATCGCCATTGTTGAACATCTAAGCTTTTCTTTAGTTTTTGAACTTTCGAATCTTTTAATATTAAGCAAGTTTATCCTTTAATCGTTTGTTGATCATGCTTAGCTTTTTATCTATTGCTTTTCATTCGATCTTAACCATGAGTAGCGAGTAGTCTTCTTGGGTTTTCGGGGTTGAGGTGATTCAAAAGGGTTGAAAGGGTTTAAAGCTTTGTGTTTTCTTTGTTCTTCACACCTTCTCTTCTAGGATCTTGGGGTCTTAAGGCTTAGAGAGTCTTGGAAAAGATCTCTATGATTCCAGGGCTGTCTTACCTTGACAGGATTCAGATATCCTAGAAAACCAGATCCTATAGGCTAATCTTTCCTTTCCCAAACGCCATGGTTGTAAAGGGGATTTGTTAGGTCATATATTGAAATCTGTTTTCCCTGCTTTTCGATCTCTTTTTCCACCAAACGCCATGGGTTTGGAGAAGTGATTGAGGATGTGAATCATACCACACGCCATGGATGATTCTTGTATTGTTTTCAAGGCTTAGAGAAATCTCAAAAGTGAGTAGATAGAAATGTTTTCAATCCAAAGCTTAAACCTTGAGACCCTTGAATATGACCCTCGACCCTAAACCCACCTTTTTAGTATTTTCAAACCTCTGTTAATCATTTGCTTGTCATAAAGTTGCATTCTTGTTCATTAGAAGTCAATCGCTTTAAGTTGTTTGTTAGATCGATCCATTCTGCTCGATCCAGTGCTCGATCCGGTGGTCGATTTTTAGTTCTTAATAGCTTTGCATTTTTAATCTTCTGCTTGTTCCTTGTGGTAGTTAACCCACTTCCAGGGATTTTAAAATTGTTTTATATTCCATTAGATCGTTGCATCTAGTTTTTAGGGATTTTACCAATCATTTTACCATTCTGCTTAGATTTGCTTCATCCTTGCATTCTTAGTGTTCTTCCTACATTCTAGGAGTGGATTGATACCTCTTGCACACTATACTACATCTATAGGTTGTTTGAGTTTTGATAACCTCTCACACCTGCAAAAAATCCTGTTATCACGTACCTTCTTGTTGTAGTATCTGGAGATTTTCTGCTGGTAGTTCTGAATGCACAATATTCAATGTCATATTCGGACAGTTCTATCACCCATTTAGCCATTCGACCAGATTGGCTCGGGCTGTGCAAAATGCTCCGAAGTGGTTGGCTGGTGAAGACGACAATAGTGAGAGACAGGAAGTAGGGTCGCAGTTTCCTTGCCGAGATGATTACTGCATAGGCGAGTTTTTCTACAGCCGGATAACGATTTTCGGCTCCATCCAGAGTCTTGCTTATGTAGAAGATTGGTTTCTGCTTGCCACGATCTTCCCTAACAAGGACGCCGCTTACTGCCGTCGTTGAGACTGCTATGTAAAGGTACAGAGTCTCGCCATCCTCCGGTTTAGCTAATATCGGTGGGGTGGTTAGGTACTCTTTCAACTGTGCGAACGCCTCTTCGGACTTGTCATCCTAGTCGAAGCGTTTATTACTCCGAAGTAGCTGATAAAAGGGGAGACATTTATCAGTTGAACGCAAGATAAATCTGTTTAGCATGGCAATTCTCCCGGTTAATCGTTGTACTTCACGCGTATTTTTGTGCGACGGGAGATCCAGTATTGCCAAAATTTGTTTTGGGTTTGCTTCTATTTCTCTTTGGGTTACAACGTAACCTAGAAATTCTCCCCGAATGTGCTTTTGGCTGGATTTAGTTTAATTCCGTATTTCTCCAGGGTTTTGAAGCAATCTCTGAGGTGGCCGACGTGATCGTTTGCAACTGCGGATTTAACTAGCATATCGTCAATGTAAACCTCCATGGTGCGGCCGAGCTGACTTGCGAACATTTTGTTGGCCAGCCGCTGATATGTGGCTCCTGCGTTTTTTAGTCCGAAAGGCATGACTTTGTAGCAATATATTCCGCGATCGGTGATGAACGCTGTTTTCTCCCTATCGTCGGGGTGCATAAAGATCTGATTGTACCCGGAGAAGGCGTCCATAAAGGACAGCAGCTGATTTCCGGCTGTTGACTTGACCAGTCGGTCGATGTGAGGGAGTGGGAAGCAATCCTTTGGGCAAGCTTTATTGAGATCGGTGAAACCAATGCAGACTCTCCACATGCTGTTCTTCTTTTTAACTATGATGGGGTTGGCTAGCCAATCGGGATACTGAACCTTGGTAATCGATCCAGCTCCAAGTAGTTTTTCCACTTCGTCGATTACTGCTTGTGCCTTTTCGGGGCCGAGCTTCCTTCGTTTTTGTTTAATTGGCTTGAACGTAGGATCAATGTTTAGTTTATGCGATGTGATTCTGGTGTCGATTCCCTTCATGTCCTCCATAGACCAGGCAAATAAGTGCACGTGGTCTCGTAAAAGTTTGATGAGCTTCATTTTCATATCTTCTACGAGGTCGCCTTCAATGCTAACGATTTTTTCCGGGTATTGGTCGTCAATGCTTACTTGTATAATCTTTTCAGGCTTCGGTCTTTTGTGGAAGGGAATGCGTAGATCTAAGTCCTCGTTTATCGTGCATGTAGTCACCGTTCTGATTTTCCTTTCGCAGAGGAGGCACATTTGTGATGTTGATTGGTCGCCCTGCAGTGTGAATGTGCTGGTAGGTGTTGGGAACTTGATGCATTGATGGTATGTTGAGATGACGGCCTTCATACTGTGGATCCATTGGGTCCCAAGTATGGTGTTGTAGATAGTCAGACAATTGATGACCGCAAATTTCACCTTTCTGGTTACGCCGTCGACGTAGATGAGCAGATGTATCAAACCGATACTGTAGTAGGTGTCGCCTGCGAATCATGTGAGCGGTTTTGCCGTTGTTATTATTTCGCTTTCACTGATGTTCATCCTTGCCAATGTGTCCCTAAATATGATATTGACGGTCCTCCCGCTGTCGACCAAAGTTTTGGCGACCATGCTTTCATGAATTTGTAAAGTTATGACAAGTGGGTCGACGTGTGGCAGGTGCGAGCTGCGTAGATCCTCTATCGTGAAATCTACTGGTGCTTCATTCTTTGTGGTGATTGGATCGCGCCTTGCTTCCGTCGCTTTTTCTTCATGACGCCTTATATCTATGAGTGAACTGGGGTCGTCGAATACCCCTCCTAAAATCATGTAAGAGTCGTCGAACGTTTGTGTTCTCCTGTGGGTGGTAGGATTACCGTGCCTGTCGAGACCAGACGTCTCCGTATGCATGGTGTCATTGTCGTTGCGGATGAGGTCGCTGTTGTCGATCGGAAGTCTCATCGCTTCGGCCTTTAGTTGCTAGTTTCTAAGGATTTATTCTCCTAGTCCCCACAGTCGGCGCCAACTGTTGAACCATAAAATTACCACTACGGATTTGATTAGCAGTTGTGGGTTTTGGAGAATAAGATCTTTTTATTAATAGCAATAAAGTGAACCGATTACAAAGATTGGTATAACCGAGAGGTTATGCCGAAGTTAGAGAAGGTGTTTGCAAAGTAAACTAGAAAGCGTTGGAGTCTTTGGTTTTAGCTCTGCTGCTCTCTAGATTGTATGATTTGTTCTCTTCAGCTTTGGGGTCTTCTTATTTATAGGGATAGGTCGGTTGCTCCGAACTCCTTTTTCTTTTTCCCTTTGGTGAATATTTTCATATTTGCGATATCAAAATATCCCTTATTCTCTGAGAAATTTGGAAGTTCTTCTTTATCCTTCGAGTAAAGCCGATGCTTTCGGACTTCGAAGATTATCTTTAACCTTTATCCGAGCTAGGTCAGCGCAGTTTTCCTAGTCTTGATGGGCTTAGGTTATTGTTAGAGAATGCATTTTAGGAAATGTGTTCATTTCCCCTCTAACAGAAAGTATAAGAACATATATGTGTACATACCCCCACGGAACATCACTAACAAGAATCCAATATCCTTCACCACGGAACATCACCAACAAGCAAAAAGTTTTTTTGTCTACTTTTTAAATTTTATTACTGCTAACAACATAGATTACTAATAGATAAATCACACAAACATATTTGATTTTAAAATGGTTTTGATAATTTTATTTTTAGATTGTAACAATATATAAACTCTCAAATAAAACAAAAATTTAGAATTTATATATGAAGTTCTTAACAAAAATAACCTTTTATATAGAAATACTTTATTTAACTTTATAAAATGACTTAGTAAAGTACTATATACTCACTCTGTTTTATTTTGATTAATGATCAAGGGATTTTTGTCCCAATTTTTATTTGATTTTCTTTTATATCTATAAAACAATTATTTATTTTAATCTACAATTAATTAAAACACATTTTGGTCAAAGAATTTCAAAAGTCTCTTACCAATGGCTAACCATTTTTTAGTCAAAACATTAATTTTTTCTTTATATATTATTTACTGTTCGAGTTCACCGAGAATACATTCACATTTTTTTACTATTTGCCTTTCATTTTTATTCTATTTATTATTTTAATTTATAAATTAAATAATATTTATAAATGTGAATTAGTTTTGTTAATTTGTGTACTGTTAGCTAGAACATCAATTAAAATGAGTTTAAGTATGTGTACTTCTGTTTTGAAACAAAGTCAACAACTAAAAATCGATCAATCTTTTAATTATTAAGTATCTCTAGAATACCTGATTTTTGGATATACCAAAATCTAATTGAGATTGCATTTTTACTATGTGAAGATATAGTTTAGATCAAGCTTTTGTAGCAAAAGTATATTCATCTTTGTAAATGCTACAAAAATGATATAAAATTGTTCAACTCATAATTTTATATTTATCTCTATAGTTTCTTTTATAAGAATCTGTATATGTCTAATTTTAAGAATGTCTCGTCTCAACAAACACTTGCAATTTAATATACCAAAAAACCACCTAAAAGTGTAAAAACAAATCAAATTCAATTTAATAAACATAATATTGACATGAAAAGACAATAATTCTTTAATTATACTAACAAAAAAAAATAACTATTGGCATCATCTTTAGCTCCATTCTTGTTATGTATTGGTTGTTTCAAATAATATCTGAATATTGTTGCCTTCATATAGTTTTAACTTTTAAAAGTAATAGATATAATGTTTTTTTTTAAATTAATCTTTGTAATAACTTATAACAAACAATGGTGATAAAATTATTATATTATAATAATTAAAGTGTTCTTTATACATGAGTTTATTGATATTATATATAAAACAGAATTTTATTATTAATTTTAGATAGTTTTCATATAATTGAAAGTTTTATTTTAATTAATAGATTTTTATAATCTTAAATTAAGTTGTTTTTTTATTTTTGTTTATATTCTACATAATTTTATTTTCTCTATAAATTTTATTAGTTAGTATAATATTAGAATTTGGAACTTTTCTTAATAAGTCAGAAAAGAAAATAACTAACTTAAAAGTATAATAATTACAGAAAATGATGTGGACCAATGAATTAAACTTTTTATATAATTTATATGAATTTTATAATCTGATGATATGTTAACTTTTGTATTGTTAATAAGAAAATAAGATCTAAATTCCATACTTTTTACCTCGTTTTTATTAATTATTATCTACAAATTTAGATATCTTCCTAATAATAACAAAAACAAAATTAATTAATTTTTAGATACTCTACTAATAACAATAAAAACAAAATTAATTATTATATATGCATAATTAGCTATAGATTATTTTATTTTATTCTTTAATTAAGTAACAAACATTTTAGTCAAAGAAATTCAATTTTATTTTACTAATTTCTAACAAAATTTAAGTCAGAACATTAATTATTTTCTTTACTTATTATTTTCTATTTGAGTTCATCAATATGTTCACTTTTTTGAAGATTTTTGTTCCATTCTTATTTTAATTACTATTTTAATTTAATATTAATTAATATTTTTAAGTGTGAATTAATTTAGTTAATCTGTGTACTATTAGCTAGAACATCAATTAAAATGAGTTCAAATATTTATACTTCTGTTTTGAAATAAAATCAACAAATAAAAAGTTGATCAATCTTTCAATATTGAATATCTTTGAAATATACTAGTTTTGGATATACCAAAATATAATTGAGATTGCATTTATCATGTCTAGGTATAGTTTAGATAAAACTTTTATAGCAAAAGTATATCCATCTTTTTAAGTGCTACCAAAATGACATAAAGTTGTTAAAGTCATAGTTTTCTATTTATCTTTATAGTTCTTTTTGTAAAAATCTGTATATGTCTAATTTTTAAAATATCTGGTTTGATCAAACACGTGTAATTTAATATAACAAAAACCCACCTAAAAGTGGGAAAAAAATTATATTTAATAAACATAATATTTACATGAAAATATATAATAATACTTTAATTTTTCTAACTACAGAAAATAACTTTTGTCACCATCTTTAGCTCCCTTCTTGTTATGTATTGATTGTTTGAAATCATATCTGAATATTGTTGCCTTCAAATAGTTTTAATTTTTATAAGTAATAGGTATAATATATTTTTTTAAACAATTAATCTTTGTAATAACTTACAAAATACAATGGTGATAAAATTATTATATTATAATAAATAAAGTGTTCTTTAAATATGAATTTATTTATATTATCTGTGAAACAGAATTTTGTTAATTATTTTTAGATGATTTTTATATAATTGAGAGCTTTTTTATTAATAGATTTTTATAATCTTAATTTAAATTAATTTTATTTTATATTCTACATAATTTTCTTATATTTATAAATTTTATTAGTTAGTATAATATTCGAATTTGGAAATTTTCTTAACAAGTCAAAAAAGTAAATAATTAACTTAAATAATATAGTTAATTACAAAAAATGAGGTGGACCAATGATTTTTTAAAATGTATATGATTTTTTATTATCTAATAATATGTTAATTGTTTTTATTGTTTATAGGAAATAATATCTAATTTCCTTACTTTTTAAACTCATTTTTACTAATAATTATCAAAATATTTAGAAACTTTCCTAATAACAACAAAAATATTTAGAAACTTTACTAATAACGATAAAAAAGAAATTAATTAATTTTCATATATATAATTAACAATATATGATGATATGTAGTAATAGAATTGAATCTTTTAAATCCTATGTAGATACCTTTAAAGGCATATAGCATCAACTTTTATTAATAATAGATATTAATCAATTGTTTATATATTTTTTTTTAATTTTAAGCAATTTTTAAGAACCAGTTAAGAATCTCTGGAGGTGCTCTAATATCATTACAGAACTACTCATTTCGATACAATCAAGGTCTCTTATTTAATTTTAACATATCAAGAAATGAGGTATCCACAATCGATCACTAGTTAGTGATGACAAGCATGTTGTTTTCTTTTTGTCTTTCTAAACTATGATCATATTATTAATTGGCAAGCAAGTTGAGCTGTGGTTGAAAGTTATAATGGTTTATTACTCTTTACCTCTCATATAAAATTACTTGATTTACCTTTAATAAAATTATCAATTAAACTAAATCTTATATTCATTAAATATAAATCGATTTTTATGATGTAGTTTGGGTTAATATGTTTCATGGGCTTTTAGAATTCAAACCCTAATTTAATACAATTTAGTTAGCTTAGCCAAAAAAAAAGCTAGCTTAGCCGATTGTATATCGATTTACAGCTAAACCTAACCTAACCTATACTTTATATTATATATACAATTAACCATCTTTCATTATCTCATATTTCTAGCATTCTGAATTTTTCTATACTTTTTGTGTATTTACTTTGTGATGGTTTTGTGTCTCTAGCTTAATGTAAATGATCTGTGTATTGATGGTGTAGATCATTATGTTTTAAGGTTGCGTTATCACCATCAAACTTTTTGTCTGTCTATTAACTTAAATTCACAAAGTATGTGTTTCTAATTAATGTTTTGTTTTCCTTGACTGTTTGTCTGATAGTTTTCTTATGTTCCTCTTATTGTTGTACATTGAACTGCAGCTTCGTTCGTTTGTTGGGCACGCTATGTTCTTCCATTAATCTATTTTTTTTTCCTTTTTTTGCTAGTTTTATGTCTTATTCTTTGATGATTTACTTTAATTTGTTTGTGTCTTTTATTTATTGTTTTCTTTTCACTGTGTTTTTTGCAGTTGGATTGGGGATGATTCTTTTTCAGTAAAGTGAGTTTTATATGTCCTAATTAATATATTGGATCTTCACATTATTTTGTGAGCTTTTAGAAATTCTTGGTGTTTTTTAAAGTCTTCTACAGAAACGAGTCATATATATATATATATATATATCAGGTTAAAAGGTTAAGAGGATATATTATTAGTCCCATTTAATATCAATCTGGCATTCATCTTTGATTCTTTTGACAAATTGTTGTTTTGATGGTTATTTGTTTTTTATTGTTGTTTGTGATCTTCATCTTGAGTGTGTGCGATTGTGGAGATGAGTCAATGGGATTTGAAAAAGCCGTTGTGGGTATTGTTTTGGATCCTCCTATTCCTATGTTTTCGTGATGTGGAGAATCCAGTGAAACTAGGAAGTGCTTCTTGTGATTTTGTTATCCAATGATGTACTTAGACATTATTCTTCAGATTTAGTTTTAATGTATTTCTCTTGATTGAGTTATTACATTTGTAATGGTTTAGTTTTACGTTAATGATAATTTTTATTGTTTCTCTGCTTCATATTCTTTTTATAGCATGTTTTATTGTACCGGTTTGTCATTTTTGAGTCTTTTTGGTGACCACTTCTGTTAATTTACATAGATGTTATCTTCGAAAAATTCTCTAAAATTTTATGTGTTTAATCAGCTAAGAGATATATATATATATATATGGACTGGTTTTGTTTACCTTATCTATAAAATTAGAAATTTATTATTTTAATTTAGACTTTGTATATATTCATGTTTGCGTCAGTACTTTTTAATATTTATTTTGGTTTTGAAATAATACGTTTAAAGTGTTTGAAGCTTGACATCTCTATATACTTTGAAGAATTTGGGTTTATTTTATTTTAGACATTGTCACCTGGACAACAAAATTGCACAAGTTATAATCAGTCAGGTCTGTTCTAAATGAACATCACCTGAGAAAAGAGTGAAAGGAAGTTTTGTGAAAGCTGGCGGTAATATGACTATGACCCATCATCACCAATGACAAACCACTGATTTTTTTTCTTTTTCTAGAACAATATGTTTTCTAATGATGATTGCATATTATAGTTGTAAAATAGTTTCTTATCAGAAATATCTTATTGTGTACAGTTTTTTTATAAAATTGATGTAATCAACATGCTTATGCATGGGAACGTTGGAGAACAACAAGAAAGAGTTTTAGATATTGTGGAAGTGACGCAAAGGGTGGAAACCAAAATGGTGAAAATATTGTAATTTTACTTTCATTATTTACATAAACTCTTTCTTTTTTGTATGTTTCTGGAGTATGTTGTAATAGCACAAATCCTAATTCATCTCTTTACAAATATTTTTTTTTATATATTTTTGATAAATTAAGTTGAAGTGATTAGTTACAATCTTTTTGATTCTCTGTGTTTCTCCGTAAGGCAGTAGAGAGCACGGGTTTAACGTGTCTTAGGGTTAGTTTCTTTTTTTTGGGTAAGTAACTCCCAAATATTTATACTAGGTTAAGCGGATGGCTGTTCTTGGAGCATCGCTCATTGTAAGTCATTATCTCCCCCGCCTTCATATTACACATAGAAATATGCCATTGCTGTGCTGGAATGTTTTAAATATGTTCAAATATAATTTAGTTAATGAAACCTTAATCCTATTTATATTTCTATGTATCCACGTCTTGAAGTTTCGCTGCAATTCAGCCGTATAAATTATTGATCCTATTTTGGTTTTTTGGTTTTTTTGCTTATGTGGATGTCTAATGACTTTTTTTTTTGTGATAGGTTGATTTATGATGAGCTACGTCAAGCAAGGTATGTTTTATTATAATTTTTATGCTCTGTGTTTTCATGTTTTTTCTTTTTTTACTCGATGTTTAAATTGGTTTTGATGTATTTTTCTTATTTCTCTTTGGTTTTGTATCTCCTTCGGACTTGAAACGGAGATAGAGCCCACCAAACCAACCAATAATGCACATGGACCAAACTATGCGTATTTCAGTCCAAGCCTGCCAAGTCCTGACCCAGCAACGACCTAAAACATTTACTTGGGTCCTTTATGGAACCACTCAGCAGAAGTTCCAACGTAAACTAACTCATAACTGCTTCATAAAGATATATTTTTCCGTTAATTTTTTTGAGACCATATAAGGAAACCACATTTTTTTTAATATCAGTGCATCAACGACATGTCCCTTGACATCTACAAAATTCACAAAAGACTTAGAACTACCAGATTATGTCAATATACGCCTTAGTCCTTGCCAAGCTAACGAAGATTCAACATTAAAGAAATTTCCTTTTCCAAACAAGATTACTTTGCTTTTACGGGAAAGACTGATTAACAGATATTTTCTTCATCTAATCTTGACAATTCTGCATCTTAGAGGACCTAAGATATCATGAAAATTTATCAGCTACACCATAGCTGTCCACTTTATTATTCTTATTTATGTGTTCTATTATTTTTCAGTACTACTGTTTTAGTTATGCACATTGTTCTAAATACCGTTAATATAGGCAAATCTATTGTTTGTACCATTTACCAATCCAGCATCAATACTTTTGGAGACAAAGACATTATCAACGATCATTTTGGTTCAGTGCAGTATATATTGATAGCACTTCTTTGATAGCATTCCAAGTTTGTTAATGGCATTTGCCTGTTCATAGTGCAGGCAGTCATCTAGTATTATGTACGTCGGCCGCAGCTTAGACTTTAAATACATACGTTAACATAAAGTACTATATAACGTTATTTTTGGAGGAGATTATGCAAACAATCAAAATTTGTAGATTTAGGCATTTGGTTTCTGGTTCGGTTTGATTTTACGGAATTTTGAAAAAAGCTCCATAAACTAGAACCAAGTTGTGTATTTCCCTTTGGATTTGCTATGGTCTTGGATAAAAAGTTTAACAAAAATATAATTAATTAATTCATGTTAATTAATATTATCTATTGTACTATAGTATATTTTAAAAATAATATATTTGGCTGAGTATATTAATTTGTAATGAGAATAAATAAAAAGAAAAAAAAATCTTCAAAATAACATAAAAACTAATTTTCATTCTAAATATACTACATGCGTTTAAATTTGACATTAATCAAATGATTTAATACTCTCATTTAACTAAAGATATAAAAACTAAACAAAATACGATATTTTGTTTTTCAAATCTCCGGTTATTCGTCGATAGTCATCTCCGATCAAGTTTCAGTCATTCCTCTCGAATCTTTGTGACAATTATCTTCGATGCGATGTTGTTTCTAGAGTCGGTTTCATCTTCAGTCTTCTAAATCTTGATTAGAATCGTATTTTACGACAGAATTTACTTCATCTTCGATCAAAGCAACACTTTTCTCCAATCAAGTTTTGTTACTGCCGGTTTTGTTTGCAATCAATTACAGAACTTCAACACTACCCAAGCTCTTACGAAATTGGTAACATTCTTCTATACTTCTTCATCATGAGTTTGTTTTCAACCTCTATTACAATGTATTGTCTTTTTACCAATTGTTCTGATAGATATTCAAAATAATTTAGGTTTGATTGACTAAAGAAAATAGTAGATAATTAATGAAGAGTTGATTATTATAAGTGAGATTTATGAGATTGATAGATTTGATTGATGTTATGATGGTGCTTATTCATTTGGTGTTGATAGCTTGCTATATTATAGTGTTTTAAGATGCATATTATACATGTTTTCCCCTCATATGTATCATATATTATCATTCTAGCTCCATTTGCAATTAGATGTAACCATGCATGCATTTAAACTAAGAACGCATACATTTGCATGTTTGAGATGCATATCAGGTGTATTTGGAGGAGCTGGAGCTTTGTTAGGAATTTGGAGCCACAAATGTCCAAGGGAATTCCATATAGAAGCTGTCTTGCACGTCCTGATTTTGTATCATGGTACTGCATCGACCAGAACATTCGTAGAGTATCCCCGACGTAGACTGCAAGATTAAGAGCGGGAGGTTTGATCGTGAAGTCCAGGATTGCATCAGGATGGCATGTCTAGCATAGGACGCCGTACAAGCTGATATGGTGAAACAGGACATATCAGGGTACAACATCGAGCAGAATCCCAACTCCTTGCCCGATACGACCCTAGACCCGTTCCATGACAAAGGACCATCCGGATGATCGAGCCGCGATAGAGAAAGACTGCATCGAGCATGACGCGTCAAGGAGAACATCTATCTGTACTGATCGATGTCTAAACTCCATGCTGTTGACTAATTTTTTTCTTTTTTGCCCAAATTTTATCTTTTCACTTATATTTGCTTTTCGTTTACCCTTTTTTGGGACTTTTCTTGTTTCTTATCCATATTTTCGAGCTTGTGAAGAACAAGAGAGAGAGTTTTGGGATTTGTTGAAAAAAGATCATCTTTTTTTATAAAATCTTGCATTTTCTTTATATATATATATATATATATATTTGCAAGTTCTCAATCATGTTTATCTTGATTCTCTCTGTTATTTTCGTGACTTTAGTTATGGTTAGAGAGTAGTTTTGTTCTGGTTTAATGTTAAGGAAGATAGGGTGATTCTTGTGATTGATTAAGGTGTTCAGAATTTAAATCTTCTCATTACCTTTCTTGTATGATTATGCTTAATTTCTATGACCTCTTTGATGGATAAGAAAATGTTAGGATTTCATGTGCACTATATGTGTTTGATAAAATACCTAAAGCTTTCATTGCATGAAAATGATGCTTAGATGATCATATCTATTTGCATATTACCTCTTGCTTGAATATGTTTAAAGCTTTTGACCACATTGGTTGAACTTTTCTTAGATTTTTATTATGCATCAAAAGTGTGAGTAGAAGTCTGAACCAATGCAAAAGAGATTAGTAGTACTAGCCTAAGAAATTAGAGGCTATAATATTTTTTCGTTATATGTAACTTGTAATCAAATGCTTTCTCTTTGTAAATACACCATCAAAAGTGGGTTTGAAATGCATAGAGTCAAAGGGATTGATATCTATAATAGTGTTTCCTTACCTAAGGTTAACTGTTTATAATTGCTTGTTTTGATCACCTTAATCATGAACATTGGATTACCCTATCATCATTGCCTTAGTCTAGAACCATCTTTTAATACTTGTAGTTTTAGCTTTCACTCTGTTTTTTCTCTGTTTTCTTCTATCATTATTACTCTTTGCTTGATATAATTCGAAATCTTTTAGTGTTCATGGTTTGGTCTCTTAGTTACTTTTTTGCACTTGTTTGATTGTTGAGTACCAGCCCCCTATAAAACCCCCCTTTTGGCTTAGTTAAACAACTTATGCATCTTCATTCCAATATCCCCAAGAAGGAATGATAACCTCTAAGTACTTCAATGACATAATTTTAGACTTGAGGAACTGAGTCAAAACACCTAAGAAGTCTTGTATCAATTTGGCGCCGTTGCCTTAGTGGGATGTTTAGTGTATTGGAGTTTGAATACTTATTTAGTCTAAGTTTTTAATTTCAGTGCTAATTTACTTTTTTTCTTCTTTGTTTTCATTTCAGGTACAATGGAAGATACAGAACGCCACATGCTTACCCTGAACACAAAGCTACACAAACTTCTAAAAAGGTATATTCAGCCGCCACACAAAGTTCAAGAATCTGCTTACACAAGAGAGGAAGAGTATCACATTGCAAAGTTCACCTGCTATTTACAACAACAACGTGTAGCTGATAAATACTTTTTTTTTTAGCAAGGGTTAAATTGCAGTGAGGTTATCAAACTCAAATGCAAGACATGTTGTAGTACAGCAAGCAAGAGAGAGTCAATCCATGCCTAGGATGATAGAGAATGCACAAAGAATACAAGGACTAATGCAAATCTAAGCGAAATGAGATGATTTATGAGAAAATCTCTAAAAACTAGACGCAGCAACTTAAATGGAATGAAACCTATTTTAAAAATACTAGAAAGGAAGAAACTACCACGAGAAACAAACAGAATAATTAAAGGAGAAAGCTTCGAATTATTAAAATTCGACTAGTGGATCGACCACTAGATCGAGCAGTAACAATCGATCTCGTCTAAAAATGCAAGAACAGTAAAACTAAGGACCAGGATGCTATCAGAGATCAAGCGAAAGACGAGATAAGATGTAAAGATGCTAAAGGAAAGGGCATAGGGTTGAGATTCATGGTCAGGGGTTTCAAAGGTTCGACCTTGGGTTTCAAAACTTTAAATTGACTCACTTGGTGAGGATCTCTAAGCCTTGAAAACTAAGCAAGATCTATCTGTGGCTTTCGGTATAGATCACTCCTTCATCCTCTCCTCCAAACCCATAGTTTTTGGTGGAAAGAGAGGTCGAAGGGCAAGGAAAACAGATTTCAAATGAATGGCTTAACTAATCCCCCAAACTTCCATGGCTTTTGGGAAGGGGTAACTAGTCTCTAAGGTGTGATCTTCCGAGGCTCCTGAATCCTGTCAAGGTAAGGAACCTCTCGGATCATGAAGCTCTTGGCGTGAGAGTCTTCAAGCATTGAGATCTCAACACCTTAGAAGAGATAGCCATTGAAAACGTTTAGAAAAACCCCAAGATCGAAACCTTTTAGACCCCTTAATCCTCTCAACCCCGAACCCAAATAAACTACTCGCTACACATAGAGTAAATCAAGCAAAGCATGTAAAGCGAGACGATGAACATGAAAAGAAAACTAGATTGAAACGGAAATGATTCGATTACAAAGCTTAAGAAAAACGCGAGTTCAACAATGGTGTTCTTCACGAAAACGAGAGAGAAAGGACAAGGAAAAAGATAATAAAGTTGTTATGGGAAAAGGATGTCGCTGCCTTCCCAAAATGCAGAAACAAGCTGATTGTCCCCCCCTCGCTAGCGGCCAAAAACGGCTGAAAGGACAGAGATCGATTCCAAGATCGAGCGGTTCTCTCGATCATATCCGGACATCGTGTCTTTAGCTCGATCTGGGTCTCGACCATCATCGGCGAATCGAGTGTTGCATCCAATCTCGATATCGATCTTCGGCTGGATCGAATGGTGTACTCGATCTGACTCTCGCTCTGCATGGCGTCATTTACGTCTGTACCGTTTGATCGATTGCTTCACTCGATCCTTGTCTCGATCATTCTCCTTGGATTGCCTGGTTAGCTCGATCTTCTGGTCGATCAACTCCTAGATCGACCGGCCATGCTCGATCTGCTCCTCGATCTCTGATCCTTAGCATATATCCGAGCTCCCACGAACTGCTACATCAGCCTCAACACGTCCACGAACCTCCACGACTCCAAAGCAGCCAGAAACAACCTGAATGTGATGCAAAATGCAAGGAAAATGCGTATGCTGATGCTAGAATGCTCTAGGACCCTAAGTGATGCAATCTAACCTAAAACGTGATACAAATGCATGAAAAGCTAAATAATGAGTATGCAAAATGTATGCAATATGCAATAACATCAACTCCCCCAAACTTACTTCTTGCTTGCCCTCAAGCAACAAAAAATAAGTAAGGAAGAGAGGTTTTCGAAAAAATGAATGGGGGTTTAAACTTTTTGCAAAGGTGCCTTTCAAATGAATCAATCTCAATGTCCTAGTTAACAGTTCTAAAATGCTATGCTTACACTCATACTCCAAAGAACTTAGCCATACTCATCACATAAAGAAATTAAAATCATGACTCTCCTATTCCTAACAATCAAAGAAACTCATCCTTTAACATTTATTAACATTCGAACCATGAATCAAACTTATGCACTTTAAAGCAAAACACATTTGGCTAAGGGTGAAGGTTATGAGCATTGAATGATCTCATTTGAAAATGGTTTATAATTAGAACAAGGGTTTCTCTCAAAAATGGCTGAACTTGTGCATAATGCTAAACGTAAAGACAATTTATGCATACAGGATTAGATTCTCATCTACCCATGTAAACTATCAAACGATCCTATACCCCTCTCATTTAACAAATTTATCCTCACTCACCACTTAAGAGTCTACCTTTTTTCTTCACAAAACTTAGCAACCCCCAATCCGAAACAAGAACACTTTTAAACTTTTTAGGCAAGTGAAAAGGTTTTGAAAGATATTTTTGCTCTTTAAATATTTCTTATTGGTAGCTCTCTTATTTTTTTCTTCTTTTATTTTTTTCTTTATTTGACACTTAGGCTTTTTTTATTTCTTTTTCTTTTTTTTTCTCTTTTTTTTTATTATGGGAGAGCTACCTCCTGAAATTTATTAGAGCATACTTAGTTTTAAAAACAACCTTTCATTTAAAACCTATTTCTTTCTTTAAAACACAAAGCTCTTTGAAACCGAGAACAAATAGGCAAGAAAGCAACCCCAATGATCCCCCAAACTTATCCTAAGCCTCTACCTAGCTTCAAAATGCAAAGCTAGCAATCATATGAAAACCAAATCATGTCGCCTAAACCTAACACTTTATGCCAAGTTCAAACCGAAAGGAAGGCCTCACAAAGATGTCACACAAGAACATTTGGCTTCAAAGAAGGGTAAGGTTCAAGGAGGGAGTTCTACTTAGGCTCACAAAGAGTGGTAAAAAGGAAGAAGAGAGCCTAAATATTTTAAAACCATGTGTTCATTTTCAAATGCATAAGGATGATAATTAGAATTTCAAATTAAGGTTCTGACTTATTAGGATGAGTTTCAAATCATGAGAGTTTAATTCAAGCCACGAAAATCCTAACAAGTGATCCAAGCATGGTAAGAACTTACTTTCAAAGCATAAACAAAGCATTAGAGAACTACTAGCTAGGGCATTGAAACAATTCATAAGTAAAAACACCTTTTTAAGAAATTCTAACCCCTTATGCAAAATGCAAACAACCTAGATGCTATGAGAAACTCTAGACTCAATCCTAACATGTTTTGACAAGATGAATGCAACTACATGAATCTTTGAAAAAATTTTAAAAATTTTACCAATTTTTCATGAACTAAAGACTCAAGGATGCTAAAGGAAAATAAGATCACAAAACACAAGTCAAATCACACATGTACTCCCCCAAACTTGCTTCACACCGTCCCGGTGGCAAACTCATTCGAAGGAGCATCAAAACACAAAGCAAAAAAGAAGCAAATATGAGCGGTTATGTACAATGGAAGAAGGTTGTTACCTCTGGTCTAGTCTCGGCTGGAACTTGAGGATGTTCCAGAGGAGCTAGAGATTGTTGCTTTGCCCTTGTCGGTTGGTTCTTGGAGAGAGTGGCACGCCGGCTGAATGGTGGTTCCTTGGGTCTCGCGGATGACAACTCCACCGGTTGAGAGCCTTCTCTTCTCGGGTTGTTGCACCTCTTGACTTGCAGCTTTCTTAGGCGAGCCTCCCTGAAGTGCCTTGACTTTCTTTCCAAGCTTCTTGAGCATCTTGCCTTGCCACTTGTTGATCTTCCTTTGCATCTCCACAACTGATGCTAGGAACTTCTCGGTTTTTGTCCTCGGCTCGAAGTCTAGCTTGGGAAGTGTGTAGGCCTCGGGTATCTCATCTTCCGTGGCTGGAGACTCTGACCTTTGACGAGGGGCAATCGCTGAAGCAGGTGGTCCTCCTAAAGGGGCAAAGCATTCTTCCTCCGTGGGCAAGAACTCGATGTTCCCAACACCAAGCAGCTCGGTTTCATCTTTGTTGGGCAGGATGCACACTCTCTTCTTATCTTCGTCGTCTATGAAGAGGTAGGCGTAGAACCCTTCCGCTGGCGTGCGTCCCAAGCTGTCAGTGTTCCTCATGTATGCCTCGTCCATGAAAGCTCTGGTTGGGACGTGAGCAAAGTCGTGAATGGGCACACCAGCTTGCACGAACAGAGGAAGTTGCCTTGCACCGCAAGGCATAAGCCTTGTATTTCACCAAAAAAGCCGCGAGCACACACTCGTAGTTCACTTCATCGCCGAGTTCATCCTCCATGGGCTCGTCATTTGCATCCGGATCACACACCAAGTGCTTCACACCTTGGAACAGGAAGCACAGCTCTGTCTTCGTGACCGTAGGAGCAACAGATCTTCCACTAAACGTGTTGGCAATCAGCTTCAGAGTGTACCTCAGCACCGGGCTCCTTACTCGCTTGATCTTGGCGGTATTGGCCTTGTAGTCTTCATTGCTGATCAGGTCCCAAAAGTCGTCGGCTTTCTTGAAGGCTGGGAACTCGACCTTGTAGGCATCCGCGTTGAGACCATAAGCTTGGCATAGCTCAGGGATGGAGAGTGTATAGGCTTGACGTCCAACCTTGAAGTAGAGGCGACCTTGGGAAGGGACGGGTGCGCTAGGATTCTCGTAACGGAACTCCAAGGTGGCAAGGAAGTCTATTGTCACTTCAGGAATGGTTGGGCAATCCATCCGTGACAGACATCTCAAGCCAATGTTCTTGAGGAGTTGGTCGAAATCCCCAAGAATCCCTAGCTTGGACAACAGCTCTCGATCAGCAAACTTGGTAGGCTCAAACCGAAGCCTTTCCAGCCGTTTCTTGTCCCTCTTCTCATCCTTACTCCATCTGACCCTCTCTTGAACTGCCACTTCTTGTCCTTCTGCTTCTTGTGCTGTTTCTTCTCTTGTTCTCTTTGGGGCCATTGTTCCTGAAACAAGTTTCTAAAGAAATTTGATAAGCAAACAGCGGTTTTGATGAGAATGAGAGAGGAGAAGGAGAGAACTTATAAAAACTACCCTAGAATTTTGGGGAATAAATAAAAATCATAGCTAAATAAAGGAGAATCATATCTTTAGATACTGAAAAATCTAGAATTATTCCTTTTACTTAGCTAGTTTTTAAAAATCAAAACCGACCCTATATTCTAGAACAAGATCTTGCGAATTTAAAGGAAATTTTCTAAAATTAAATCATTAAATTTTTGAAAATACCTTTGCAAGAAATGCAGAATATCTTTGCTAGCTTTTGAAAACCGAAACTCTCACTCTCTTTGTTCAAAATTTTCGAGAAAAACAGGAATGAGAGGGTGAGAGGTTGTTGAAATATTTAAAGGCTAGCAAAAATCAAAACAATGGGTAGTAAAAGTGATTTTTCTGACAAAGTCTTGGTCAAGGCACATCTTTCATGCTCAAAGATGCTTGCCTTGACCAAGTTTTGAATTCAAAAGTTGGAGGGAAAAGAGTAAAGGAGGGAAATAAAATGTTACCTCGGCATGAGATCGAGTCCATTTGGTCGATCTAGGACTCGATCTCATGCCCATAATGGCTTAGATCGAGAGGGTTACTCGATTTGAGACTCGATTCATGGTGAATCGAGTCTTGGATCGATTGGCTCTCTCGATCATTGAGATGTTGGCTCCACGGCTAAGTCCTCATGATCGGGCTATGTCCTCGATTTAGGGGTCGATTTGGCATAGATCGAGTGATGGATCGAGTCGAGTGATCGATCTATTTTCAACAGATTTTCCTGAGAGAAATTAGATCGGTCGATCCGTTTTGGATCGATCGATCCTTTTTCGTCAAGGTCGATCCTGTCACTCGTTCTCGTCTAGATCGACTGGCTCCTCTCGATTCACTGACTCGATCTAGCAAAGATCAAGCCAGGATCAGTCGATCTAGCACTCGATCTCTAGCTTTATCTTAACTCCTATCGCCTCTTTTAGACCTCAAGGTCAAGGTTTAGACTCCTTATACCTGTTCCTACACACTTGCAGAATAAAAACATAAAACTGAAAGGGAAATAAAGCAGGAATATGTACAAGATAAACATGGGAATGCATCCCAAGTGCGCTTTCTTTAACGTCTTTAGCTAGACCTTACTTGGTTTAAGCGGATGGTGGGTCTTGGAGAAGCACCGAGGTACTCTCCTTGTCATAGCCGTCTGCCAAGTAAGGCTTGACTCTGTGTCCGTTGACGGTGAATGCACTGCCACTTTTTCCCATCAGAGTAACAGCTCCATAAGGCAACACTTCTTGAATCACGAACGGTCCGCTCCACCTTGATTTCAGCTTGCCCGGGAAGAGTTTGAGCCTCGAATTGTATAGCAACACTAGCCCTCCTTCCTTAAGCTCCTTGGCAACCAACTTGTTGTCATGAGTCTCCTTAGTCCACTCCTTGTATATCCGAGAGCTCTCGTAAGCGTTCAGCCTCAACTCATCCAGTTCGTGTAGCTGAATAAGGCGCCTCTCCTGAGCAGTCTTGAGGTCAAAGTTCAGCCTCTTCACAGCCCACAACGCACGGTGTTCCAGCTCAACCGGGAGGTGACAGCCCTTGCCATAGAGTAGAGTGAAAGGAGTTGTACCGATCGGCGTTTTGAAGGCGGTACGATAGGCCTAAAGAGCGTCGTCCAGCTTCACTGCCCAGTCTTTCCTTGTTGCTCCGACGGTCTTCTCTAGTATAGTCTTGATTTGCCTGTTGGAGACTTCCACTTGACCGCTTGTTTGAGGATTATACGGTGTAGCCACCTTATGCTTAACTCCATACTTTTTCAAGAGGTTCTCGAAGACCTTGTTTATGAAGTGGCTTCCTCCATCGCTTATGACAACCTTAGGTACCCCAAACCTCGGGAAGATGATACTCTTGAACAGCTTGATTACCACCTTAGAGTCATTTGTAGGGGAAGCAACAGCCTCAACCCATTTAGAGACGTAATCCACTGCTACTAAGATGTATTTGTTGCCGTATGAAGAAGGAAATGGCCCCATGAAGTCTATCCCCCACGCGTCGAACATGTCAACCTCGAAGATGGGAACTTGAGGCATTTCGTTCCTCTTAGTGATATTCCCTACTCGTTGACATGCCTCACAGCTCTTCACAAACTCGTGTGCATCTTTAAAAATGGACGGCCACCAGAAACCGGCTTGCAACACTTTCGTGGCAGTCTTGAATGAGGCGAAGTGTCCTCCGTAGGAAGAGCCATGGCAATGATAGAGGATGTCCCTGGCTTCTTCCTTTGTAACACATCTCCGGTACAAACTGTCTACTCCTCTCTTGTATAAGTAGGGCTCGTCCCAAAAGTAGTCACTAGCCTCTCTCATAAACCGCTTCTTGTGATAGCTGTTGAGATGTGTTGGCTCCTCACCACACGCTAGATAGTTCACTACATCAGCATACCACGGTAGATCCTCCTCTTTGAAACTCAACACTTCCTCAAACCTCCCTTCTAGCTTTCCACAAACAGCTGTGGTAATCGCCATAAGCTGCTCTTCTGGAAGAGAGTCATCTAAGGGGAGAGAATCGTTGATCCTTAGCCGTGAGAGATGGTCAGTGACTCCGTTTTCTATTCCTTTCTTGTCTTTAATCTCCATGTCAAACTCCTGGAGTAAGAGAATCCATCTTAAGAGCCGAGGCTTAGTGTCTTTCTTCGAGTAGATGTATCGCAAGGCAGCATGATCCGTGTATACAATAGCCTTGGAACCAACAAGATACGATCTGAACTTCTTAAAGGCGAAGACTACTGCAAGCAACTCCTTCTCTGTAGTGGTGTATCTTGTTTGCGTGTCATCCAAGGTTCTTGAAGCATAGTAGATCACATGCAGCTTCTTGTCTTTCTTCTGACAAAGAACGGCTCCTACAGTGTAGTCACTAGCATCACACATGATCTCAAAGGGAAGAGACCAGTCTGGTGCTTGGACTATAGGAGCTGATGTAAGGGCTTCCATGATGGTCACGAAAGCTTTCAAACACTCCTCATCAAACACAAACTCAGCTTCCTTGCACAACAGCCGTGTAAGAGGGCGTGCAATCTTGGAGAAATACTTGATGAAGCGCCTATAGATACCTGCGTGTCCCAAGAAGCTTCTGACTCCCTTAACATTAACCGGCGGCTCAAGACCCATCATGACCTCCACTTTAGCCTGATCAACCTCAATGCCCTTCTCTGATATCTTATGACCAAGCACGATCCCTTCCTTAACCATAAAGTGGCATTTCTCCCAGTTCAACACCAAGTTTGTCTCTTCACAACGTTTTAGTACCCTGCAAAGATTCAACAAACACGCAGGAAAGGATGCACCATAGACAGAGAAGTCATCCATGAACACCTCTACCATCTCCTCTATAAGATCGGAGAAGATCGACATCATACACCGCTGAAACGTAGCCGGTGCATTACACAATCCAAACGGCATCCTTCGATATGCAAAGGTACCGTAGGGACATGTGAAGGTCGTCTTCTCCTGATCATTTGGGTGAATTGGTATTTGAAAGAAACCACTATACCCATCGAGAAAACAGTAGCAAGGGTGATTAGCAAGTCTCTCAAGCATTTGATCAATAAAAGTCAAAGGGAAATGGTCTTTCCTAGTCGCAAGGTTAAGTTTCCTATAATCAATACACATCCTATGACCAGTGATGGTTCTAGTAGGAATAAGCTCATCCTTTTCATTCCTTATGACCGTGATCCCTCCCTTCTTAGGCACCACGTGTACAGGAGAAACCCACGTGCTGTCACTTATGGGATAGATCACGTCAGCCTCTAAAAGCTTAAGGATTTCTTTCTTAACAACCTCTTTCAAATTAGTATTCAAACGCCTTTGATGTTCTATAGAAGAGGCGTTCTCATTATCCAAGTGAATCCTATGAGTGCAAAGCATCGGTGAAAGGCCCTTGATGTCACTTAAAGAGTACCCAATGGCCTTCCTATACTTTCTCAGCTCAGTCAGGAGCGAGTGCAACTCATCATCACTAAGGTTTTCATTCACAATCACGGGATAGGTGTTATTAGGCCCTAAGAAAGCATACCTTAGCCCTTTTGGGAGCTCCTAAAGGTCCACCTTTGGGGCTAACAGCTCACTCCAGTCATCCTCGTGGCTGTTGTTGTTGCTTTCCTCCTTGGAACTCTCCCTTGAACCTGAGGTATGGCCCTTTAGACTGCTTTCCTCCATCGCTATCCCTTCTGAGATCGAGTCCTCCCGTCGATTCTCCTCTCGATGTCGTCTAGATCGAGCCATTTCGCTCGATTCACTTACTCGGTTTAATGTGGATCGAGTAAGGGATCGAGACGCTGAGTCGATCTCTTGATTGGACCCCAAAATGATCGATTTCCTTGTCGATCTGACTCCTCGATCGAGTGATAGCATCGATCTCGGGGTCGATCTCTAGGCAGCAACTTTCATCCTTCTTAACGATCTTCCTAGAATCCAGCAGGTTGACGTACTCCTGGGTCCTCTGGTCCACATAGCCAAACTCCCCTGTCTCCTTAGTCAGTGCTAGCTTCAGATGGTCTTCTAGAGCCAGCTCTTCCAGCAACTCATCCGCTAAAGCATCCATCGTTTCAATATAGAAAGCTTGCCCTTCAATGGTCGGCTTCTTCAGAACCTCATTGATGTCGAAGTCAAGCCTTATCTCCTTTCCCAAATGCAAGGCAATCTTCCCATTCTTCACATCTATGATAGCCCCGGCGGTTGTAAGGAATGGTCTCCCTAAGATGAGTGGATCCTTAGGCTCTTCATCCATCTCCAACACGATAAAGTCCGTAGGCACGTTCACACCGCTGATTCGCACCGGTAAATCTTCAAGCAGCCCCACTGGTAGCCTCACACTCCTATCAGCCAGTACCAACGAGATCCGACAGCCTTTGAAACGAGTAAAACCAAGCTTCTTAGCCACGGAGTGAGGCATCAGGTTTATGCTAGCTCCGAGATCACATAAGAAACTCTTGAACTCTAGAGGACCTAAAGTGCAGGGTATAGTGAAGCTTCTAGGGTCTCCCAACTTCTTAGGGACTATCTCCTTATGTATTACAGCACTACACTCTTTACTTAGAACAAGTACCTCCTTGCTTTCCTTATTCTTCTTCACGAGAGTGTCTTTGAAGAACTTGGCGCATTTAGGCATCATTGCAAGGCAGTCAACGAGAGCTAGCTTGATCTCCACGTCCTTAAGATGCTTCTCAAAGAGGATTCCATGCTTCTCTATGAGTTGCTTCTTGAAGCGGCCAGGAAAAGGCAGCTTAGGTACATAAGGTGGAGGCACATAAGCATTCTTCTCCTTAGTGGTTTGCTCAGCTTTCTTCTCAGCAACTGCTTTGTCTCCTCTTCTTGGCCCTTGGATCCAAACGTTGTCAAAGTTAATCTCATCACCATCAGCCGAAGGTTTATCCTCCCCCTCTTGAATTACAACGTCCTCGTTGTTCTTGGTAGAGATCGGAGGTTCGAGCTCTTTACCGCTTCTCAACGTTATGGCATTAGCATACTCCTTGGGATTCTGCTCACATTTTCCCGGAAGACTATTCTGACCACTCGTACTCGCTTTCCCTTTCTCCAGCTGCTTGATCTTATTGTTTAAATTGGTGATCTGAGTGGAGAAGTCAGTGAGAGATGAGTCTAGATGAGTGTTCATCTCGGCGAATTTCTGGTTTGTAGAGGCTTGCCCTTGTATTAGCTGTTGAAACATTGCTTGACCGGATCAACTTGTTGTTGCATCGGTTGTTGCTGCTGAGGTGCAAAGCCCGGAGGATAGTTAGGTGTATAACCCTTGTTATTTTGATGTTGCCCTTGAAAGTTGTTCTGCCCTTGACCTTGGAAACCACCACTCGGTTGAAAACCTTTGTTGTAAGGGATGAAAGGTTTTGCTTGCTGAGCAGGGTACACTTGATCTTTAGGGTTTGCTACGTTGGTGCTTCGGTAAGAGAGGTTGTTGTTCTGGTAGCCTTGGTTGTAGCCTTGAGATTTGTAGTTGTTCTGTCCCGCTACCCAATTGGCTTCTTCTTGGCTCAACTCTAACTCCTCTTGGTTCTCATTAGGTTCACCAACAAAGTGAACATGCTTCTGATTCGCTAACACCAGCTTATCTATCTTCTCATGCAAAGATTTGAGCTCCTTCTTGTGAGACTCTAACTCTGATCCTCTCGGTGCACGGTCATAATCCTCAGCATAATTGTTGTCACTCAATGCCAAGTTTTCTATCAGCTCCATACCCTCTTCTACCTCCTGACCGAGGAAGTTCCCTTTGCTAGTTGTGTCCAGCAACAACCTGATCTTTGGTGAAGCTCCACGGTATATGGTACTGAGTAGTGTCTCCTCGCTGAACCCGTGATGAGGACATTGGATCGTGTAGTTTTTGAAACGCTCCATTGCCTCGTTGAATGTCTCATTGTTCCTTTGAGTGAAACCGCTGATTTCACTTCTCAACCGTGCTGTCCTGGTGCTTGAGAAGAACTTTGAGAGAAAAGCCTTCTTACACTCGGCCCATGAGGTGATGGTGCCTTGTGGGAGGGTCTTCTCCCAATGTCTGGCTTTGTCTCCGAGTGAAAAGGGGAAGAGACGCAGCTTGAAAGCATCTTCGGATATGCCATTAATCTTTATCATCCCACATACTTGCTCGAAGTTGTCTAGGTGCTCCAAGGGGTCTTCCATTGCTAAGCCGTGGAACTTGTTATTTTGCACCATTGAGATGAAACCTGGCTTGATCTCAAAGTTATTGTTTTGCACAGGAGGAGGAGTGATCCCAAACCTATTGTGATGAGTATTGGGAGCATCTCCGGCTCCTATGATCCTTGGGGGTCTAGCCGCGTGTTGGGGGTTTCCATTCCCCTTCCTGCTGCCCCGTGAGCTGGAGGAGGTCCTTCTGGATGCTCGTGTTCAGCCATAGCTTCAAAGTCAACCAAACCGTGCTGTACAATCTCCTCAAAGGCTCTTGTTTGTTCTCTGACTCTCCTTTGCCATGAGTGACCGAGTTGATGAATGTTGTCTAAGGGTTGTAGTAGATTGTTGTCTCCCCTTGAACGAAGATTTATGTACCTGAAAACACACGTTTGAGAGTAGAAGGATTAGTAACTTGAAAAAGGTAAAAGTCCCAAATCTCTATGTTCTCTAAACAGTCCTAGGACGGCAACGGCGCCATTTGATAAACTCCTAGATCGACCGGCCATACTCGATCTGCTCCTCGATCTCTGATCCTTAGCATATATCCGAGCTCCCACGAACTGCTTCATCAGCCTCAACACGTCCACGAACCTCCACGACTCCAAAGCAGCAAGAAACAACCTGAATGTGATGCAAAATGCAAGGAAAATGCGTATGCTGATGCAAGAATGCTCTAGGACCCTAAGTGATGCAATCTAACCTAAAACGTGATACAAATGCATGAAAAGCTAACTAATGAGTATGCAAAATGTATGCAATATGCAATAACATCAGTAGCTAATGTCTACAATGGTCCTAGACAATATAGCTACCAGCAGAGTTTTGCTTACAATGCTCAAAGTGACCCTATGAGAAGCCCTCTACGGTACAACCAGCATGGTGTTCAGATTCAGTATGATGAGCATAACGGCAATTTTTACTCGCACGGCTACACTAGGTTTTCTCAGCCTGACAAGGACATAACCTTCAACAAAGAAGCTGAAGCATCCATTAAGGAGATTAATGAACTATTCAATAGGCCATAGGAAATGTTTAAAACTCCAAGCTCTATTGAGAAGATCAACGTGGACACTGAACCTTAATGTAGGGAATATACATCTCGTAAGAGTTCAGTTCCAGAAGATAGAAGCAAAAAAAGTTTTTGAAGAAGTGGCTGATTATGACAAGCTTGTTGGAGTGTATTATGCCCTAAAGGCGATTCCTAAAGAATTCCCTCTCCAAGAGACACAAGCTGAACCCATGAAGAAGAAGCAAGAGCCTCTACTCAAGAATGAAGCATCACACGCTGAGAATGAGCTTGAGTATCTTGCTATGAAGCCACGTGACATCATGGCACAGCTTATGGGGTTCCAGATTGAAGTGCTAAAACACGATGAAGACCCTCTTGTCCACAATGAGTATGATGGTGAAACCTTTTACGGTGATTGTCTACTTTGCTTGCTTGATGAGATTGAGGTGCATCATGATAAACCACAACTGCGAAAGAAGAGAATCAGGAATCCCAAGAAGAAGCTCTACATAATGGGTGATGCTTTGTTTGTCAAGAAATGTGAAGGAACAATGGTTCCACTTCTTCCCCATCCATGATCATCAAAAGTGAAAGGTCAAACTAGTAACTTTAAACAAGCACATTTGGGAGGTAATCCCATGACTATTTATATACTCAATTTTACACCATATTAGCATACATATTTCATTCTTTTATAGTACTTAAACATGCATTTTTGCCTATTCTGTCCTATTTGCATTCAATTAGTACTTAGTGTAGATTTAGGGTGTGCATTGCATGTTTTGTGCATTTGAGGAGGTTTACAGGTATGTTTGGAGAGTTTGGAGACTACAAGGAGCATGGGAGATGATGTTGGATGCAGCACAAGGCATGAAAAGAGCCAAGAAGAAAGTGCACCTTGTTAAAACGTCCAGAACCTTCACCTACCAAAACCGGCTCGGACAAAACATCTCCAACCCGATTCAGCTTCAACAGTATTCATATATATTGTAGCCCCGTGAGTTAGCTTGTGTCTGGAGGTTGTTTCAGGTCATTCCAGCAGAGGTTAGAAAGTTACAGAAGTTTTCGTCAAACCGCTCAACCTGCGTCGGCCACCACATCGTGCGATGTAATCCAGCCGAGGAGATGGGAGTCAACATCGAGCATCCACATCGAGCAAGCCTGCTCGATTTCAAGCGACAAGACATCCACATTGACCACTAGGATCGCACGATGCAAGAGGGCAGGAGCTACAAAGATTTACATCGAGCATGCACGTCAAGCAAGCCAACTCGATGTCAAGCATCCACAGGAGCATCGACTAGAGGTGAACTCGGACGAATAGCCTCTGTCTTGATTCAGCTTCCGCACTCTTCATAAAAGTTGTAGCCACGTGAGCTAGATTTCAGGAGAACTTGGTTTTAGGTCATTCTGATATGCCATTCAAAAGATATCGCAAATTTCGTGAAATCGCTCAACCTTTATCGAGTATCAACATCGCTCGATGTAAAGCACCCGAGAGTCTAGACTTCAACATCGACCATCCACATCGAGCACTTATGCTCGATGTTGGCCTTATCCGAAGATAATTTATTTACAAGTTTTCCTTTTTTCTAGGATATTTTTCCTTTAGTATAAATAGGCTTGGACTAATGGTTTTTAGCCAAGTCTTGTTCTTGTTGTTAAGTGCATTTGTGTTTTTGTAAGATCAAGTTATTCCTCTAATCTAAGCTTTTGCATTTTCCTTATTTAATCTTCTCTAATCTCCTTCCTAATCATGTATAACATCTTTTCCTCTTGTGATTTGGTGTTTTTCATGATGATGAGTGAGTAGTCACTTTTAGGGTTTTAGATGTGGTAGATTAGGGGAATTTAGAAGGTCTGATTGGGGTTTGTTAGTGCTTAAAATGATTGATTCCTCTCTATTAATCTGTGTTTATGCTAGATTAAACTTGATCACATGAATCTAGATTTAGGCGATCTCTTATGCCCACCAAGTGTTTGATGAAATGCTGATCTTGTTTAATAGAGGATTTGCTCGTCTTAGCTCAAGAGATTTACTGTCTAAGAAGTATTTTGATTTGAATAGAGTTGGTTTTTCTTGCTTGTTAATTATTCTAGCACTGATGAGAGTTAGTTCTTGATAGGGTGATTAGCAAATGGTTATTTATCAAGATATTAGACTTAACTTGCTTGATTGTGAACTCTATGCCTAAGAATTAACATTGCCTGCTTGTTTGCATTGTCATTGATTTGATAACAACTTAGTCTTGTCCTTGAATTCACCAAAGTCAATAACCACATCTATGATCCTTGCTTTTAATCTTTGAATTTCTAATTTGCTTAAGTGTTCTGTTTTGTTTGCTCTGTTTTGCATTGGATCATTGCTTAGTATTGCTTTAAAAGGCTTTGCTTGGTTCATGGTTCACTTAGGTTGATAGTTTAGTAGTTTTAAACAACCCTCTCCTTTATTTTGCCTGACTTAAATAATTCTACTATAATCATAGTGGAATCTAACTAACGTCGTTAGATTGATAAAAACCCTATGATATACTACCACTGATTAGTACATGTTTGGGTGATCGAGCAAAGAACTAAAAATCATGTATCAATTTGGCGATGTTGCCATTGGGGTTATTTCTTGGATCATTAGGATTTGTAGAATCTCTAAGATTAAGTTTTTATTTGAATTTTGTTACTAACTCTTTTCCAAGTGTTTTCATTTCAGGTGAATATCCCCAAGTTGAGAAAATGCTCTATGTTGAGAATCAAGGGTGCAACAACTTCAACTAAGAGTTTTTGCCTATGAACTACTCTCCCAGCAGCTACCATCCTCATCCACAGCTTGCGCCCCATACATTTCTCCCTCAAGGTCAATACAATGCTTCTAACTCTAGTGTAGCTGATATCAAGAGCCTGATCATCCAAATCCTCAAAATACAACTCAATGATACATTGGAGATGAACAACAGATTTGCTAATGTTCACAACAAGCTGGATACAATCCATGTTGAGCTCAGCACCAAGTTTGATGATTTGGATTCAAGGGTGGAGACCTTAGAGAATACCAATGAGTATTGCCAAGCTGTTGAGTCTGCAGTTACCTTTATTCCTCTTGAAGAGGAAGCAATCATTAAAAACTTCATTTCATTAATCAATGTGGATTTCAACTTCAAAGTGGGGGAGAGGAGTTTATTGATGTTGATGCCACTAAGGAGAACTCTCTTAAAGCTGGAACCACCAAGGAAGAAGGGAAGTGGGCGCCACTCACAATTTCGGATGCTAAGAAGGAGGTTCAAGCTAATGTGCTTCCAGTTTACCAACCTCACATTCCATTTCCAGGAAGATTCAAGTAGGAGCTAGTTAAGAAGTATTAAACTCTTTATGCTTCTCAGATGAAGCTTCAAGGTCTAGATGCTGAGGAAGAGCTGGGGAAAGTGCTAGCTAAGGTTGAGCTATCAGAGGTCAAGAACTTGGACATCAAGAAGCTTGGAGATCCTGGCTGTTTCACCCTCCCTTGTGAACTCAAGGGGAAGATCTTTAAGACCTGCTTATGTGATTTTGGTGCTAGCATCAATCTATTGCCATCAACTACAGCTAAGGTATTGGGATATACTAAGTTTGAGAAGAGCAATGTGTCTCTAACAATTTCCGACGGCACAGTGAAGACACCCTTAGGAGCTCTAAAAGATGTTCCTAGATGATAGAAGGAGTAACAATCCCAACAGACTTCTTAGTCTTATATGTTGAATGCAAGATCAAGAATTCTATCATTCTAGGAAGACCCTTCTTAGCTTCTGGTGGAGCAGTCGTTGATGCAAAGGAATGCACTATAGAGCTTAGATTGACCAAGGAGAAGGTCCTGAAGTTTGAAAGCAAGGGTCACAAGTTAGAGCATGAACATACTTTCTCCATGGAGCTGAACAAGAAGAAGGGAGTTGATGAACATTGGCCAGAGTTTATAGGCTTCACTGGAGAGATCTTTTGATGGCTGCTGCTTGTAAAGGTTGTTTACTGAAAGCACTGAAGAGGAGGTCCTCCAAGTGGATGGTGGTTTGAAGTTGATGAATAATATTGTGTTGGGTCCTATAAAAGATGGAGTGGTTTTGAGACCATTTATCTCTATGAAATGTGAAGTCTACTACAAGATGAAGCAAGAGGGGCAGTCTAAGCCTTTCCCTGTGCTCAAGGTAGATGGAGTCACCAAGAGGTTCAAGGGAAGTGAGATGCCACCAAGGAGTTCCAAGACTCCTTCTCCTTACCTCAACTAAGGAGGTAATCAAAATCAAGCTAAGTGACTTTAAACAAGCACAGTTGGGAGGTAGTTCCATGGTATCATTTGTTCTTATTTGCTTGAGGACAAGTAAAAGGCAAGTGTGGGGATGTTGATATACCTATTATTTACACCATATTAGCATACATTTTGCATTGTTTTATAGTCTTTAAACATGCATTTTTGCTTATTTTTGTCCCATTTGCATTCAATTAGGACTTAGTCAAGATTTAGGGTCTGCATTGCATGTTTTGAGCATTTGAGGAGTTTGGGAGGTATGTTTGGAGAGTTTGGAGACTACAAGGAGCATGTGAGATGATGGTGCACCTTGTTGAAGTGGCCAGAAACCTCACCTGGAAAAACGGCTCTAGAAAAAGCATCTCCAACCCGATTCAGCTTAAACAGTCTTCATAAATGTTGTAGCCCCATGCGTTAGATTGTGTCGGGAGTTGGTTTCAGTTCATTCCCATCAGCAGTTATAAAGCTACAGAAGTTTTCATGAAACCGCTCAACCTGCGTCAGCCACCACATTGTGCGATATAATCCACCCGAGGGGATAAGAGTTAACATCGAGCATCCACATCGAGCAAGAATGTTCGATGTCAAGCCACAAGACATCCACATCAACCACTAGCATCGCACGATGTAAGAAGGCAGGAGTTACAAAGATTTACATCGAGAATACACGTCAAGCAAGCCAGCTCGTTGTTAAGCATCCAAGGGAGTATAGACTGAAGTTCAGCTCGGACGAATAGCCTCCTTCTTGATTCAGCTTCTGCACTCTTCATGAAAGTTATAGCCACGTGGGTTAGCTTTCAGGAGGACTTGGTGTAAGGTCATTATGATATTCCGTTCAAAATATCTTGCAATTTTCGTGAAACCGCTTCACCTATATCGAGTATCAACATCGCTCGATGTAAGGCCCCCGAGAGTCTGGACTTCAACATTGACCATCCACATCGAGCACTTATGCCCGATGTTGGCCTTATCCAAAAAACTTTTATCTACAAGTTTGCCATTCTTCTAGGGCATTTGTCCTTTATTATAAATAGGCTTGGACTAATGATTTTTAGGCAAGTCTTGTTCTTTATAAGAACAATTTCTTCCGCTAATCTAAGTTTTTGCATTTGCCTTATTTAATCTTCTATAATTTCCCTCCTAATCATGTTTAACATCGTTTCCTCTTGTGATTTGGTGTTTTTCATGATGATGAGTGAGTAGTCACTTTTAGTGTTTTATATGTTTTAGATTAACGGAATTTGGAGGCTTGATTATGGTTTGTTAGTGCTTAATATGATTGATTCCTCTATATTAATCTGTTTTTAGGCTAGATTTATCTTGATCACATGAATCTAGATTTAAGCTTTATCTTATGCCCACCAAGTCTTTGATGAAATGCTGATCTTGTTTAATAGAGGATTTCCCTGTCTAAGCTCAAGAGATTGGCTATCTAAGAAGTATTTTAGCTTGAATAGAGTTGGGTTTGCTTGCTTTTTAATGATTCTAGCACTAATAAGAGTTCGTTCTTTTTAGGGAGACTATCAAAGGGTTATTTATCAAGAGATTAGACTTAAGTTGCTTGATTGTGAACTCTATGCCTAGGAATTAGCATTGCTTGCTTGTTTGCATTGTCAATGAGTTTGATAACAACTTAGTCTTTCCCTTGAACTCCCCAAAGTCAATAACCGAATCTATAATCCTTGTTTTTAATCTTTGAATTTTGAATTTGCTTAAGTGTTCTGTTTTGTTTACTCTGTTTTGCATTGGATCATTGCTTCTTAGTATTGCTTTAAAAGGCTTTGCTTGGTTCATGATTCACTTAGGTTGATAGTTTAATAGTCTTAAACAACTCTCTCTTTGATTTTGCTTGACTTTAGGCATTATACTATAATCCTTGTGGAATCTAACTAACCCCATTGGATTGATAAAAACCCCATGATATTGGTGTAGGAGTTTACTCTACTTCAAATCCTACATATACTCATATCATTGTAGTATGTAATTATCAATCCATAATGAGAAGGTAAGACACTAGGAATGCAATAGATTATCTAATTCAACCAAGCATAATTAGGTGATTGAAACTATGAGTCTAACAACTAAAAGAGACTTCAAATAAGAAAGGGCAAGCAAAATAAACCAAGAAACTAAGGCAGGTTCGAATTCAGACAATCAAAGACTAGTTGGCTTGAGATGAGGTTATTGATCAAGGGAGATTCTTGGCTTAACTAGTGATGCTTACAAACTCACAACAAGTTACTCCTATGCATAGAATTAACAACTATAACTAGCTCAATTCCTTGACACCAATCATTTTGCTAAACACATAATGAAGATAAATTCCTTTACTCAAAAACATGATCAGCAAGCATTATAAGCAACTAATCCAATTATATAATGCCAATATACTCCTTAGATGGCTAATTCCTTAGACTAAGATAAGCAAATCTCTTACTTGACTGATTCAGGCAATTCATCAAACACTTGGCGGGCATAAGAGAACCCTAGAATCTAGATCAACTTAGCAAGGGATAATCTAGCATTAAACACAATCAATAAGAAGGAACAATAATATTAAGCACTAAGCAATTACTAATCTAGCCTTAAATCTGCTTATCCCTATCCCATCTCAAACGCTAAGCAAACTACTCACTAAACATGGTTTTAGCCATGAACCAAAGCAAAGGAAGATGACTAATCATGAGAAGAGAGAAGATAAACAAAATCATAGATTGATTAAGGCAGATTTAAAACAGAAATTCAAGATTAAAAGGAAGAAGCTAGAGAGAAAACTATTGTCTAAAAGCTAAAAAGATAGATAAAAGATGATAAGAAGATAGATCCCAACAATTGGGTATTAACATATTTATAGTGTTTCAGAAAAACCCTTAATAAACGAAGAATAAACCAAAATTTCCTCAATTGGGAGGGAGTGTATCGAGGTGTACTGGTCGATGCACATGTCGATATTGACTTCTTTCTGGTTGCAAAGGGTGTTACTAGAATCGCCGTATATTTCGAACCACGAACCGGAATGACATAATTCAACCTCCATTGGAAACCTAATTCAACCCTCTTCAACTTCTATGCTGGTTGCTGAGTCTGAATCGCAACGGAACACCTTCCTTTGGACTCATACACTTCGTATCGACCTCCATTCTGTACTCCTTCTCGGTATGCAGATCGATACAATCGCTCTTTAGTTAAGGAATATTGGCCTGACTTTCTCGATACCCTGCTTGGTACGTGCCCTGTAGCTTTTGTATCGACCAGTATAGGTCGATATTCAAGTCGATATGCCCATGGACTTGTATATTGAACAGCTTGCTCGGTACGCTCCTCGGTATGGCCCGTTGTCTCCATAGCAGCCTCACGAAAATCTCTAGAACTCTTCAACCATAAATCAGATCGACCTGAGACCAATTGCAGCCGAAAGATAACTCACAAAGCTACAACTGTGGTGAAGAGTGTTGAAGCTGAATCTGAGTGGAAGCCAATCATCCGGGCTGGTCTTCGGTAATATGATTTCCAGAATGGTTTGTACCGGGATGATATACTCGATATGCACTTCGATATGCCTCCATATCGACCAACCTTGATCTGTATACCGCTCGAGATGACTCATAGATCCTTGATTCTTCTTTCCATTGCCTTGGCTTGACTCCTTGATCTTTCCAGAGCTCTTTATAGCCTCCAAACACCTTAAATATACTTGCCAAGTACTACATATGCAACAAATATGATATGGAACTTCTAAACTTACTCTAACTTCTAAATGGATGCAAATGGGACAAGAACAAGTTAGAAATGCATGCTTAACGACTAAAAACTAGTGCTAAATGTATGTAAAATGGTATAAATATAGTGCATATCAACTCCCCCACACTTGCCTTTTACTTGTCCTCACGCAATCAAAGACAAATAAGAGAGAGAGAAGTTTGAAGATGGGAGCTCAAAACTAAAGATGTTAATGGGAAGATTGATTCAATGCCCAAGTTATATGTTCTAATATGTATAAAGACTGTTCTACTTTACCTTTAGCATTTTGCCTAAGATAGAATCATTTCATTAAGGTTATGAGATGAAAATGATCTCAGTCAAATAAGGGTTCAAAGATTCAGGAAATCACTCAATGAAATGATTCTATCTTAGGCAAAATGCTAAAGGTAAAAGCACACTTATGGATACAAATTAAAGCTCTCTTCTATCCTTTTAACCCAAAGATGAACCTAAGAACCTCTAAAACCCCAAGTGAAAATTCAAAATCTACCCCTTCCCAAAGCACTTGATCTCTTCCTTCTTCATATTTGGGAAAGTTCCTTCTTCTTTTGCTTCCGTGGTTGACTTCTTTTTCGAACTTGCTCTTCTTTGTTCTATGATTGGCGCCATATTCATCAACTTTGGTGGATTGTTTCACTCAAACACATGAGCAGCAAGCATTAAAGCAACTAATCCAATTCTAAAATGCCAATCTACTCCTTAGACAGCTAATTCCTTAGGCTAAGATAAGCAAATCTCTTACTTGACTCATTCAGGCAATTCTTCAAACACCTGGTGGGCATAAGAGAACCCTAGGATCTATATCAACTTAGCAAGGGATAATCTAGCGTTAAACACAATCAATAAGAAGGAACAATAATATTAAGCACTAAGCAATCACTAATCTAGCCTTAAATCTCCTTATCTCTATCCCATCTCAAACACTAAGCAAACTACTCACTAAACATGGTTCTAGCCATGAACCCAAGCAAAGGAAGATGACTAATCATGAGAAGAGAGAAGATAAACAAATACTTAGATTGATTAAGGCAGATTCAAAGCAGAAATTCAAGATTACAAGGAAGAAACTAGAGAGAAAACTATTGTCTAAAAGCTAAAAAAATAGATAAAAGATGATAAGAATATAGATCCCAACAATCGGGTCTTAGCATATTTATAGTGTTTCAGAAAAGCCCTTAATAAACCAGGAATAAACAATAATTTCCTCAATTGGGAGGGAGTGTATCAAGGTGTACTGGTCGATACACTTGTTGATATTGGCTTCCTTCTAGCTGCGAAGGGTGTTACTGGAATCGCCGTATATTTCGAACCACGAACCGGAATGACTTGATTCAACCTCCATTGGAAAGATAACTAAATTCTCTTCAACTTCTGTATAGGTTGCTGAGGCTGAATCTAACCGGAAGACCTCCGTTTGGGCTCATACACTTCATATCGACCTCCATTCTGTACTCCTTCTCGGTATGTAGATAATCACCCTTTAGTTAAGGCATATCGGACTGCCTTCCTCGATACTCTGCTCAGTACGTGTCCTATAGCTTGTGTATCGACCAGTATAGGTCGATATTCAAGTCGATACGCCCCTGGACTTGTGTATCGATCAGCTTGCTCGGTATGCTCCTCGGTATGGCCCGTGGTCTCCGTAGCAGCCTCACGCAAATCTCTATAACTCTTCAACCATATATCGGATCGACCTGAGACCAAGTGAATTCGAAAGTTAACTCACAGGGCTACAACTGGGTGAAGAGTGTTGAAGCTGAATCTGAGTGGAAGCTAATCATCCGGGCTGATCTTCGGTGATATGATTTCCAGGATTGTTTATACCGGAATTGCATACCCGATATGCACTTCAGTATGCCTCCATATCGACCAACCTTGATCTGTATTGGCTTGATTCTTCTTTTCATTGCATTGGCTTGACTCCTTGATCTTTCCAGAGCTCTTTACAGCCTCCAAACACCTCAAATATACTTGCCAAGTACTCCATATGCACCAAATATGCTATGCAACTTGTAAACTTACTCTAACTTCTAAATGGATGCAAGTGGGACAAGAACAAGTTAAAAAATGCATGCTTAAAGACTAACAACTAGTGCTAAATTTATGCTAAAATGGTATAAATATAGTGTATATCAACTCCCCCACACTTGCCTTTTGCTTGTCCTCACCCAATCAAAGACAAATAAGAGAGAGAGAGGTTTGAAGATGGGAGCTCAAAACTAAAGATGTCAATGGAAAAATCGATTCAGTGCCCAAGTTATATGTTCAAAGATGTATAGAGATTGTTCTACTTTAAAAGCTTTAGCCATACTCATCCTAACAAACAAAGAACTCATTCTTAGCCTACACAAGCATTCAAATTAACCAACTCTTTAACATTCAATCAATATAACCAATGGATCAAGTTTGTTCAAATCAAGAGAAAAAATTTGGTTTAAGGGTTAAGATTATGAGATGAAAATGATCTCATTCAAATAAGTGTTCAAAGATTCAGGGGATCACTCAATGAAATGATTCTATCTTAAGGAAAATGCTAAAAGTAAAATCACACTTATGCATGCAAGTTAAAGCTCTCTTCTACCCTTTTACCCATATATGAACCTAAGAACTTTTAAAACCCCAAGTGAAATTTCTAAATCTACCCCTTCCCAAAGCACTTGATCTCTTCCTTCTTCATATTTAGGGAAACTCCTTCTTCCTTTGCTTGTGTGGTTGACTTCTTTTTGCAACTTGCTCTTCTTTGTTGTATGATTGGTGCCATTTTCATCACCTTTGGTGGATTGCTTGGTCTGATTTCTCCTTTTGGATAACCTTTTGTAAGCTTTGTTATTGTTGGCACCTTTCTTCTTTAACACTTAAAGCTTTCTTCCTAATTAACTTAACCACAAAATAAACTACTCCCCCATACTACCAACCCCATACTTCTTCTTCTTCTCAAAAGATGTAAACATTTAAAGCTCAAACTACTTACACTACCTTTTCCCAATCTCATAACCTAATACCAAGCTCTAAATACAAGCTGGTGTCTACAAGAGAGCTTCTCCTTGCCAGCCTTATTCCTAACACTTTTTGGCAACATAAAATCGAAAATGATGCAATGCAAGACCTCACAACTCTCACAATAGTGTTTAGGTTCAGAAAGGAGGATTGGTTTAGTATGTGGTTAACTGTGCCATAATGATGTGGATCAGCTACTTAGATTAACAAGAGTGGTAAGAAGGGAAGAAGATGATCCAAGTATGTATCTGGGTAGCCATGTAATCACTCTCAATGCACAAACAAGATAATTCGAAGTCAGAATTATGGTTCTAATAGGATAGAGTTGGAATCAACTCAAAGCAAGCTTGAGCATAAGTCATGAGTGTCAATGCAAGAATTCAAAGCATGGTTCAGCCTTAACTTAAAATTCACTACTATGCATTCAAACAACAAGTAACCAAGGCATTGAAAAAAATTCAAACATGGGCATCTTAACAAGTGTTTATCATCTACTCCCTATGCAAATGTGTGCAAAGCTACATGAAATGCATCTAAACTCAATCTTAGTTATGCAAATGCACCTAAATAAATCTTTTTGGTTTTCAAAAATTTGAAAATTTTCTGATTTTCTTAGTGAAATACATGAATGTATCTGTGGTAACCTAACCCGATAAACCGTACCGCGGCTGTGTCCCACTACATCCTCTAAGTCCGTTTCTATACTTAGCCAAATTTTTAAACTTTTTCCTTTATTTTTCTAAGTCTTTCTTATCATTACACAGCGGAATATAAAGCAACTCATTCATTTATTCAACTTTCAAAAACACTTAAACAGGATTCGGGGTTAACTTAAACAAAAGCACAAGGTTCGCTAATGAATACAAACGATCATCTAGCAACCTAAATAACTAAACACCAAAGCCATAAGACTCTAAACACAAGTCTTAACACAATTAAAACCAAGTCCCGATCCACCCATATCCATCACTGCCGCCTGGTCTCGCCCCTTACAGCTTAGTACCTGCACACTCAAAATGAGAGGCATAAGTATTTCATAAATACTTAGTGAGTATGGTCATCCCATAACACCTGGTCAGTACCAAAACACGCAGTCATACTTTCGGATTCAACATTCAACACAATCAATTCGCAATAGACATAACAATATCAAACGGCCATGATCATCTAGCCTAACCAACCAAGATCAATCCCTTTTTAAAACCCATGTCTACTTCAGCGAGAATCCCACATCCCCTAAGCTAGTATGATCCGGATTACCCTAAGGTTAGCTAAATACCATCTATGCCACGGTAAACACCACAATATATCATAACACAAGGATTGCTTATCAGTTCTAAACACATAACATGAAAATGACACAATCAACATGCAAACATTCAACCCTAGCAATCCTACGGTCCTAGACCCAACCACAGTCACGCACTCACCTTAGTCAAGGCTAGAAACAGATTGGTCAGAAGAAATCCCGATGAAAACCGCACCAAAACGAAGATATCCGATCTCCCTAAGAATCTCTCGGCTCACGGTACGATCCGATCCTTATCCCCTCGGCTATCTCTTGATCCGTTCACCTTTCTTCGAGCCAAACTCTGTTTTCCCTCAGAAACCCCACAAAACAAGGCTATTAGCTCGAGGTTATCCGATGAAAACTCAACACTTAGGGAAATATCCGATCGCTTACCAGTTTATCTCGGCGATGGTCGGTTCTGCTCGGCGATAGCCTGATCTCTCTCGGATGTCCTCGGGATAAACTGTTTTTCTTAGGGTTGTCTCTCGACTATTCTCTTTCTTTGCTTTATTGCTCTCGAATAAACACAACTCCCCCGAGAAAAGTCTCAAAATCCCTTAAATACTCGCAAAACCCTAGGTAACCCAGACTTATCCGACGTTTTCCCGGTTCCAGTAAGTTTTATCCCGGTCCGATTCGATTCTCTCGGCTATTCCCTGTACCAGCTCGACCATTCCCTCGATAAACCCCAAAATAGCCTACCAAACCCTTGGCCCACGGCCCAAATCCCTTCCCACTCGAATAAACCGCCCTTATCCGAGGTGTTTTCCATTTTCCATCCGGATTTTCCTTTTCTTCTCGGACAACTTGTCCCACCTCGGCTAATCCTCTATTTCTCTCGGAGGTTTCCTATTCCTCCTCGGAGACAGTCCACTAACACTTGGACTAACCTCCCAGACTCTCGGATATATCCCATTGTATCGGATAAATCCCATTTCCCTCGGACTGGACCCTGTTTTCCCTCGGATATGGTCCATCCGGCTTGGCTATCCTGCCCACATCCGACTATTTCACCGGTCAACACCCGACCATAGTCCAGACCTCCATTTCCCAGCCAGTATCCGACCCTTGGCTCGGTCATCCCTCGGACAATGCCCTGTCCGATACGATCATTCCACATTTTCTCGGATACGGATGCTACAACTCTCCCCCACCCGTTCTGGATTCATCCTCGAATCCGACTCATCCGTTTGCAACTTGTCAAACTATTTGGGATACTCAGTTTTCATCCTAGCCTCCTTTTCCCAAGTAACCTGTTCATGCCCGTCGCAGTCCCATACGACCTGAACCATTCTGACCAGTTTCCCACGCTTAGTCTCTTCTTTCCGATCTAACACTCGAACCGGCCTAGCCACTACTGAAAGGTCCTCTTGCAAGTCTGCTGGCGGCTCCTCTATAACCGTTTCCCGTTCGGTAATGTGCTTCCTCAGCTGCGACACATGGAATACATTGTGGAACGCTCCCATTTCCGATGGCAAGTCCAACTTGTAAGCCACTGCGCCAACTCTTTCCAGTATCCGGTACGGCCCCATGTACCTCGGATTCAACTTGGCACTCTTAGCTGCCCTATTTGTTCCCTTATAAGTCAGTGCCTTAAGATAAACCATATCACCCACACTGAACTCTAGATCCCTGCGATGCTTGTCCGCATAACTTTTCTGCCTGTCCATAGCCTCTCTCAGCTTAATCTTTAACAATCTGATCTTTTCTGTAGTAGCCTCGACCACTGCTGGCCCTATTACACTACGCTCCCCCACTTGTGTCCAACACAATGTTGTCCTGCACGGCCTGCCATACAACGCCTCATACGGAGACATCTCTATGCTCTTTTGGTAACTATTGTTGTATGCAAATTCAGCCAACGGTAAGTAGTCTTCCCAACTACCACCCCAGTCCAGTACACACGCTCTCAACATATCCTCCAATGTCCTGATCGTCCGTTCTGATTGCCCATCAGTCTGAGGATGATACGCTGTACTCATATGCAACCGCGTCCCACACGCTTCCTGGAACTCTTTCCAGAACCTCGAAGTAAACTTTGGATCACGATCTGAAATGATACTCACTGGCACTCCATGCAACTTCACGATCTGATCAATATACATGTCCACCAACTTTGGTACTCAATCCGTCTTTTTAATTGCTAAGAAGTGAGCAGACTTGGTCAAACGATCCACAATGACCCATATCCCGTCATGCAACTTCCTAGTCTTAGGTAATCCCAGTACAAAGTCCATGGTGATCATGTCCCATTTCCATTCTGGCATTGGCAACGTTTGCAACAAACCACTTGGAAACTGATGCTCTGCCTTAACCAATTGGCACGTCTCACATCCGGCTACCCACTTAGCCACATCACGTTTCATCCCAACCCAATGATAGTACCGTTTCAAATCCTGATACATCTTGGTCATTCCCGGATGAACAGAAAACCTTGACTGATGTGCCTCCTTAAGGATCTCATCCCTAAACTCCTTCACATCTGGAACACAGACCCGTCCGTTCACAACAATGGTCTCATTGTTTGAAGTCTGATATTCTGTCTTATCATTCTGTGACACCTTTTTCAGATTCTCATCCTGCTCCTGAGCAATCCGAATTCTAGTCAACAAGTCAGCTCTATCCGCAGCTTCAAAACCCAACGGTTCAACCCCATCCGTTATTGCATTCAACTGCAATGTCCTTAGCATGTTCACAATGCTTCCTTTATTCTGTTCAGATGATACGCTAACCCTTCTCCTACTCAACGCATCCGCCACCAAGTTGGCCTTTCGTGGATGGTATGTTATTTCCAAGTCATAGTCCGCTACCAACTCCATCCATCTATGCTGTCGCAAGTTCAAATCCGGTTGAGTAAAGATGTACTTTAAACTCTTATGGTCCGTGTATATCTGCACCTTCTCGCCATACAAGTAAGATCTCAATATCTTAAGTGCAAATACCACAGCCGCCATCTCTACATCATGCGTAGGGTAGTTTCCTTCCTGCTTCCGTAGCTGCCGCGAAGCTTAAGCTATCACCTTACCATTCTGCATCAGGACACAACCTAGTCCTTTCCTGGATGCATCCGTGTATACCACGTATGGCTCACCCGGTTCTGGTAACGCCAATACTGGTGCACTAGTGAGTAACTCCTTTAACTTTGAGAAGCACTCTTCACACTCCTCCGTCCAGACATACTCCACATCTTTACCAGTCAGCTTTGTCATTGGCTGAGCCATGCTTGCAAAATCTTTGACAAACCGCCTGTAGTAACCAGCTAGTCCGAGAAAACTCCTTATCTCTGTAGCATTCTCTGGTCTATGCCATTCCGCAATAGCCTGAATCTTCTCTGGGTCCACAGACATTCTCTTATCCGAAACAATGTGACCCAAGAACCCTATATGCCGTTGCCAAAAGCTACAAATACTGAGCTTGGCATATAACTTCTGTTCTCTCAACTTCTGCAGAACAGTCCGCAAATGACTCTTATGCTCTTCCTCATCCTTAGAGTATACTAGAATATCATCTATGAAAATAATCACAAACTCATCTAGGTACTCTCTGAATACGCCATTCATCAACTTCATGAATGCAGGTGGCGCATTCGTCAAACCAAATGGCATGACCACAAACTCGTAATGACCATACCATGTCCTAAAGGCAGTCTTACGCACGTCTGTCTCCTCTATGGGTATTTGATGGTACCCTGATGCCAAATCGATCTTAGAGAACCAAGTAGCTCTCCTGAGTTGGTCCAACAACTCGTCTATCCTTGGAACTGGATACTTGTTCTTCACGGTCACATGGTTCAATCCGCGGTAATCAATGCCAAGCCTGAAGCTCCCATCCTTCTTCTTCATGAACAACACAGGTGCTCCCCACGGTGAACTACTAGGTCTAATGAAGCCTTTGTCCAACAACTCCGTTAGCTGCTTCTTCAGTTCCGCCATCTCTGCTGGCGCCATCCGGTATGGTGCTTTAGATAATGGAGCTGTCCCCGGCTCAAGTTCAATCGTGAATGGATCTGAACGAGCTTGTGGCAGTCCTGCCAACGCCTGAAAAATATCCTCAAATTCTTGCACCACCGGTATACTGCCTAAGTCTACATCCGGCCCTCCTTCTGTAGTAGTGATCGTTGCTAGATACGCCTCACAACCTTTCTCTATCAGCTGTTCTGCCTGAATAGCTGAAACCACCAAGCTTCCTGAGGTTGGTCTAACTCCCTGATAAACCAAGACCTCTCCTTCTCTCTCAAACCGCACCCTTCCACGGTGACAATCCAAGTGAACTTTGTGCTTGCCTAACCAGTCTATTCCCAAAATGACATCGTAGGACTTAACCCTACAGATCACTAGATCCGCTGGCATGTTCACTTCGCCAACATCACTGGAACATTCTTAACCGTTCCTAGTGAAAACATCACTTGGCCTCCAGCCGCCTGAACTAATCCAAAGTCCTCTCCGGGTTCCTCCTGGAACTGACCCTTTCCGATCATGTCCGGATTAACAAAACAATGACTCGCTCCCGAGTCAAACAGAACATGGGTTTCAACCTCACCCATTAGCAAGGTCCCTACACATTCATTCCCTAGAATGCTAAGACTCTATACTAACACACAACGACACACAAGGCAAGTTTAGAAAATACTAAGTACCACACGTACCAGTAATCGGATGAGAAGTGCTCGGTTCCTCGGCTGCTGCTGCACTCGTCGTGTACACCCTCAGCCTAATGGCCTGTCTCTTTGCCTGTGATGCAAGCGCCTCCCCTGCTCTCTTCCCTTGAGCCACGGCCTGCTCCACCACTCCTGCCTTAGGACACTCACGCTTGAAATGCCCTGGTTCTCCACAACCGTAGCAAACCCAAACCGCAGCATCACTGCCGGACACACAGACCACACGCTGATCCTCCTTCGGACAGTCTCGTACCTGATGCTCTAAACTCCCGCAACTGTGGCATCCACTACCACCGCGCCTACACTCGCCAACGTGAGCCTTGCCACACTTGCTGCACACGCTGCGTCCCCCAGATCCTTTGTTCGGTACTTCTTTCCCAAACTTCCGGTTCTGTCCACTATACTGACCCGCCTTGGTCACGGCTGTACTAGCCCCAGCTGACATCAACGCAGCTTCCGCCTGTCCTGACTCCAACAATGCCGCATTCTCAACAAGCTCAGTAACTGTCCTGAAGTCACGAACCACACACCCATTCCTTAGCTCAACTCGCAGTCCACTTATAAACCTGCGAATCAGCTTCTCCTCCGTGTCAAACTCATGAGACACATACTTCCTCAGCTGATTAAACTGAGTCTCATACTGCCTCACTGTAAGCGTCCCCTGACTAAGGTACAAAAACGCCTTCTCCAACTCGTTGTAAGCTTCCTGTGGGAAGTACATACTCCTGAACATCGCTGAAAATGTCTCATAAGAATAATTCGCATTCACCAGCCTTCCAACAATTCCTTTCCACCACGTGTGTGCATCACCCTCCAAGTAGTGCACGTCAATGTCTCTCTTGTAACCCTCTGGGCATCGGATAGACTCAAAATTCCGTTCCAGTCTCATCCTCCACTCATCTGCCTCAATCGGTGTAGAACCTCCAGCAAAGAACTAGGTTCCCAACCGCACCATGCGATCCAAAACCTTGAGGTAACTCGGAACCCTCTCCACTTGGTCCGCTTCCTCCTCTATCACATCCGCGTGAACCCCCACCGGTGGTACTACTTGTGGTGCTGCTGCAACCGCCGGAGCAGGAGCCACCGCAGGTAGCCTAGCTAGTACCTGTGCTAACATCCCAAGCACAGCCTCTAACCCCACTGGTGCTACATTCGCAGCATCCCCAGCTGCACCCGCAGCATTCCTAGCCACGTTCTCAGCATCCGCAGCATTCCTTGCTGCTTCCACGACTGCCACTCTAGCCGCCTCATTCGCAACCGCAGCTGCCTGTCTCTCGGCTTCCCTAGCCCTCTCAGCAACATCACCGTTAACTGAGTTCACAGACCCCGCAGCCTGGTTGTCGCCATTGATTCTCACGGTTCTTCTGGAATCAACCATCTGCAAGTACACAATGCCAGTTAGCCGAAGCTAACTCAAAACGTGTTTCACAACACCACACAACAACTTACCGCGAGACCTTGACAGTGAAGAATGGATCGGACCCCCATAAACCCCAAACAATCAAACAAACAACAGCAGTCACCAATTTCAGTCCTAGAAGTGTTAAAACGCTCTGATACCAACTTGTGGTAACCCAACCCGGTAAACCGTACCGCGGCTGTGTCCCACTACATCCTCTAAGTCCGTTTCTATACTTAGCCAAATTTTTAAACTTTTTCCTTTATTTTTCTAAGTCTTTCTTATCATCACACAGCGAAATATAAAGCAACTCATTCATTTATTCAACATTCAAAAACACTTAAACAGGATTCGGGGTTAACTTAAACAAAAGCACAAGATTCGCTAATTAATACAAACGATCATCTAGCAACCTAAATAACCAAACACCAAAGCCATAAGACTTTAAACACAAGTCTTAACACAATTAAAACCAAGTCCCGATCCACCCATATCCATCACTGCCGCCTGGTCTCGCCACTTACTGCTTAGTACCTGCACACTCAAAATGAGAGGCATAAGTATTTCATAAATACTTAGTGAGTACGGTCATCCCGTAACACCTGGTCAGTACCAAAACACACAGTCATACTTTCGGATTCAACATTCAACACAATCAATTCGCAATAGACATAACAATATCAAACGGCCATGATCATCTAGCCTAAATACCATCTATGCCACGGTAAACACCACAATATATCATAACACAAGGATTGCTTATCAGTTCTAAACACATAACATGAAAATGACACAATCGACATGCAAACATTCAACCCTAGCAATCCTACGGTCCTAGACCCACCCACAGTCACGCACTCACCTTAGACAAGGCTAGAAACAGATTGGTCAGAAGAAATCCCGATGAAAACCGCACCAAAACGAAGATATCCGATCTCCCTAAGAATCTCTCGGCTCACGGTACAATCCGATCCTTATCCCCTCGGCTATCTCTTATTCCGTTCACCTTTCTTCGAGCCAAACTCTGTTTTCTCTCAGTAACCCCACAAAACAAGGCTATTAGTTCGAGGTTATCCGATGAAAACTCAACACTTAAGGAAATATCCGATCACTTACCAGTTTATCTCGGCGATGGTCGGTTCTGCTCGGCGATAGCCTGATCTCTCTCGGATATCCTCGGGATAAACTGTTTTTCTTAGGGTTTTCTCTCGACTATTCTCTTTCTTTGCTTTATTGCTCTCGAATAAACACAACTCCCACGAGAAAAGTCTCAAAATCCCTTAAATACTCGCAAAACCCTAGGTAACCCAGACTTATCCGACGTTTTCCCTGTTCCAGTTAGTTGTATCCCGGTCCGATTCGATTCCCTCGGCTATTCCCTGTACCAGCTCGACCATTCCCTCGATAAACCCCAAAATAGCCTACCAAACCCTTGGCCCACGGCCCAAATTCCTTCCCACTCGGATAAACCGCCCTTATCCGAGGTGTTTTCCATTTTCCATCCGGATTTTCCTTTTCCTCTTGGACAACTTGTCCCACCTCGGCTAATCCTCTATTTCTCTCGGAGGTTTCCTATTCCTCCTCGGAGACAGTCCACTAACACTTGGACTAACCTCCCAGACTCTCGGATATATCCCACTGCATCGGATAAATCCCATTTCCCTCGGACTGGACCCTGTTTTCCCTCGGATATGGTCCATCCGGCTTGGCTATCCAGCCTACATCCGACTATTTCACCGGTCAACACCCGACCATAGTCCGGACCTCCATTTCCCAGCCAGTATCCGACCCTTGGCTCGGTCATCCCTCGGACAATGCCCTGTCCGATACGATCATTCCACATTTTCTCGGATACGGATGCTACAACTCTCCCCCACCCGTTCTGGATTCATCCTCGAATCCGACTCATCCGTTTGCAACTTGTCAAACCATTTGGGATACTCAGTTTTCATCCTAGCCTCCATTTCCCAAGTAACCTGTTCATGCCCGTCGCAGTCCCATACGACCTGAACTATTCTGACCAGTTTCCCACGCTTTGTCTCTTCTTTCCGATCTAACACTCGAACCGGCCTAGCCACTTCTGCAAGGTCCTCTTGCAAGTCTGCTGGCAGCTCCTCTATAACCGTTTCCCGTTCGGTAATGTGCTTCCTCAGCTGCGACACATGGAATACATTGTGGAACGCTCCCATTTCCGATGGCAAGTCCAACTTGTAAGCCACTGCGCCAACTCTTTCCAGTATCCGGTATGGCCCCATGTACCTCGGATTCAACTTGGCACTCTTAGCTGTCCTATTTGTTCCCTTATAAGTCAGTGCCTTAAGATAAACCATATCACCCACACTGAACTCTAGATCCCTGCGATGCTTGTCTGCATAACTTTTCCGCCTGTCCATAGCCTCTCTCAGCTTAATCTTTAACAATCTGATCTTTTCTCTAGTAGCCTCGACCACTGCTGGCCCCATTACACTACGCTCCCCCACTTGTGTCCAACACAATGGTGTCCTGCACGGCCTGCCATACAACGCCTCATACGGAGACATCTCTATGCTCCTTTGGTAACTATTGTTGTATGCAAATTCAGCCAACGGTAAGTAGTCTTCCCAACTACCACCCCAGTCCAGTACACACGCTCTCAACATATCCTCCAATGTCCTGATCGTCCGTTCTGATTGCCCATCAGTCTGAGGATGATACGCTGTACTCATATGCAACCGCGTCCCACACGCTTCTTGGAACTCTTTCCAGAACCTCGAAGTAAACTTCGGATCACGATCTGAAATGATACTCACTGGCACTCCATGCAACTTCACGATCTGATCAATATACATGTCCACCAACTTTGGTACTCAATCCGTCTTTCTAATTGCTAAGAAGTGAGCAGACTTGGTCAAACGATCCACAATGACCCATATCCCGTCATGCAACTTCCTAGTCTTAGGTAATCCCAGTACAAAGTCCATGGTGATCATATCCCATTTCCATTCTGGCATTGGCAACGTTTGCAACAAACCACTTGGAAAATGATGCTCTGCCTTAACCAATTGGCACGTCTCACAGCCGGCTACCCACTTAGCCACATCACGTTTCATCCCAACCCAATGATAGTACCGTTTCAAATCCTGATACATCTTGGTCATTCCCGGATGAACAGAAAACCTTGACTGATGTGCCTCCTTAAGGATCTCATCCCTAAACTCCTTCACATCTGGAACACAGACCCGTCCGTTCACAACAATGGTCTCATTGTTTGAAGTCTGATATTCTGTCTTATCATTCTGTGACACCTTTTTCAGATTCTCATCCTGCTCCTGAGCAATCCGAATTCTAGTCAACAAGTCAGCTCTATCCGCAGCTTCAAAACCCAACGGTTCAACCCCATCCGTTATTGCATTCAACTGCAATGTCCTTAGCATGTTCACAATGCTTCCTTTATTCTGTTCAGATGATACGCTAACCCTTCTCCTACTCAACGCATCCGCCACCAAGTTGGCCTTTCCTGGATGGTATGCTATTTCCAAGTCATAGTCCGCTACCAACTCCATCCATCTATGCTGTCTCAAGTTCAAATCCGGTTGAGTAAAGATGTACTTTAAACTCTTATGGTCCGTGTATATCTGCACCATCTCGCCATACAAGTAAGATCTCCATATCTTAAGTGCAAATACCACAGCCGCCATCTCTAAATCATGCGTACGGTAGTTTCCTTCATGCTTCCGTAGCTGCCGCGAAGCTTAAGCTATCACCTTACCATTCTGCATCAGGACACAACCTAGTCCTTTCCTGGATGCATCCGTGTATACCACGTATGGCTCACCCGGTTCTGGTAACGCCAATACTGGTGCACTAGTGAGTAACTCCTTTAACTTTGAGAAACACTCTTCACACTCCTCCGTCCAGACATACTCCACGTCTTTACCAGTCAGCTTTGTCATTGGCTGAGCCATGCTTGCAAAACCTTTGACAAACCGCCTGTAGTAACCAGCTAGTCCGAGAAAACTCCTTCTCTCTGTAGCATTCTCTGGTCTATGCCATTCCGCAATAGCATGAATCTTCTCTGGGTCCACAGACATTCCCTTATCCGAAACAATGTGACCCAAGAACCCTATATGCCGTTGCCAAAAGCTACACTTACTGAGCTTGGCGTATAACTTCTGTTCTCTCAACTTCTCCAGAACAGTCCGCAAATGACTCTTATGCTCTTCCTCATCCTTAGAGTATACTAGAATATCATCTATGAAAATAATCACAAACTCATCTAGGTACTCTCTGAATACGCCATTCATCAACTTCAAGAATGCAGGTGGCGCATTCGTCAAACCAAATGGCATGACCACAAACTCGTAATGACCATACCATGTCCTAAAGGCAGTCTTACGCACGTCTGTCTCCTCTATGGGTATTTGATGGTACCCTGATGCCAAATCGATCTTAGAGAACCAAGTAGCTCCCCTGAGTTGGTCCAACAACTCGTCTATCCTGGGAACTGGATACTTGTTCTTCACGGTCACATGGTTCAATCCGCGGTAATCAATGCAAAGCCTGAAGCTCCCATCCTTCTTCTTCACGAACAACACAGGTGCTCCCCACGGTGAACTACTAGGTCTAATGAAGCCTTTGTCCAACAACTCTGTTAGCTGCTTCTTCAGTTCCGCCATCTCTGCTGGCGCCATCCGGTATGGTGCTTTAGATAATGGAGCTGTCCCCGGCTCAAGTTCAATCGTGAATGGATCTGAACGAGCTGGTGGCAGTCCTGCCAACGCCTGAAAAATATCCTCAAATTCTTGCACCACCGGTATACTGCCTAAGTCTACATCCGGCCCTCCTTCTGTAGTAGTGATCGTTGCTAGATACGCCTCACAACCTTTCTCTATCAGCCGTTCGGCCTGAATCGCTGAAACCACCAAACTTCCTGAGGTTGGTCTAACTCCCTGATAAACCAAGACCTCTCCTTCTCTCTCAAACCGCACCCTTCCACGGTGACAATCCAAGTGAACTTTGTGCTTGCCTAACCAGTCCATTCCCAAAATGACATTGTAGGACTTAACCCTACAGATCACTAGATCCGCTGGCATGTTCACTTCGCCAACATCACTGGAACATTCTTAACCGTTCCTAGTGAAAACATCACTTGGCCTCCAGCCGCCTGAACTAACCCAAAGTCCTCTCCGGGTTCCTCCTGGAACTGACCCTTTCCGATCATGTCCGGATTAACAAAACAATGACTCGCTCCCGAGTCAAACAGAACATGGGTTTCAACCTCACCCATTAGCAAGGTCCCTACACATTCATTCTCTAGAATGCTAAGACTCTATACTAACACACAACGACACACAAGGCAAGTTTAGAAAATACTAAGTACCACACGTACCAGTAATCGGATGAGAAGTGCTCGGTTCCTCGGCTGCTGCTGCACTCGTCGTGTACACCCTTGGCATAATGGCCTGTCTCTTGGCCTGTGATGCAAGCGCCTCCCCTGCTCTCTTCCCTTGAGCCACGGCCTGCTCCACCACTCCTGCCTTAGGACAGTCACGCTTGAAATGCCCTGGTTCTCGACAACCGTAGCAAACCCGAACCGCACCATCACTGCCGGACACACAGACCACACGCTGATCCTCCTCCGGACAGTCTCGTACCTGATGCTCTAAACTCCCGCACCTGTGGCATCCACTACCACCGCTCCTACACTCGCCAACGTGAGCCTTGCCACACTTGCTGCACACGCTGCGTCCCCCAGATCCTTTGTTCGGTACATCTTTCCCAAACTTCCGGTTCTGTCCATTATACTGACCCGCCTTGGTCACGGCTGTACTAGCCCCAGCTGACATCAACGCAGCTTCCGCCTGTCCTGACTCCAACAATGCCGCCTTCTCAACAAGCTCAGCAACTGTCCTGAAGTCACGAACCGCACACCCATTCCTTAGCTCAACTCGCAGTCCACTCATAAACCTGCGAATCAGCTTCTCCTCCGTGTCAAACTCATGAGACACATACTTCCTCAGCTGATTAAACTGAGTCTCATACTGCCTCACTGTAAGCGTCCCCTGACTAAGGTACAAAAACGCCTTCTCCAACTCGTTGTAAGCTTCCTGTGGGAAGTACATACTCCTGAACATCGCTGAAAATGTCTCATAAGAATAATTCGCATTCACCAGCCTTCCAACAATTCCTTTCCACCACGTGTGTGCATCACCCTCCAAGTAGTGCACGGCAATGTCTCTCTTGTAACCCTCTGGGCATCGGATAGACTCAAAATTCCGTTCCAGTCTCATCCTCCACTCATCTACCTCAATCGGTGTAGAACCTCCAGCAAAGAACTAGGTTCCCAACCGCACCATGTGATCCAAAACCTTGAGGTAACTCGGAACCCTCTCCACTTGGTCCGCTTTCTCCTCTATCACATCCGCGTGAACCCCCACCGGTGGTACTACTTGTGGTGCTGCTGCAACCACCGGAGCAGGAGCCACCGCAGGTAGCCTAGCTAGTACCTGTGGTAACATCCCAAGCACAGCCTCTAACCCCACTGGTGCTACATTCGCAGCATCCCCAGCTGCACCCGCAGCATTCCTAGCCACGTTCTCAGCATCCGCAGCATTCCTTGCTGCTTCCACGGCTGCCACTCTAGCCGCCTCATTTGCAACCGCAGCTGCCTGTCTCTCGGCTTCCCTAGCCCTCTCAGCAACATCACCGTTAACTGAGTTCACAGACCCCGCAGCCTGGTTGTCCCCATTAATTCTCACGGTTCTTCTGGAATCAACCATCTGCAAGTACACAATGCCAATTAGCCGAAGCTAACTCAAAACGTGTTTCACAACACCACACAACAACTTACCGCGAGACCTTGGCAGTGAAGAATGGATCGGACCCCCATAAACCCCAAACAATCAAACAAACAACAGCAGTCACCAATTTCAGTCCTAGAAGTGTTAAAACGCTCTGATACCAACTTGTGGTAACCCAACCCGGTAAACCGTACCGCGGCTGTGTCCCACTACATCCTCTAAGTCCGTTTCTATACTTAGCCAAATTTTTAAACTTTTTTCTTTATTTTTCTAAGTCTTTCTTATCATTACACAGCAGAATATAAAGCAATTCATTCATTTATTCAACTTTCAAAAACACTTAAACAGGATTCGGGGTTAACTTAAACAAAAGCACAAGGTTTGCTAATGAATATAAACGATCATCTAGCAACCTAAATAACCAAACACCAAAGCCATAAGACTTTAAACACAAGTCTTAACACAATTAAAACCAAGTCCCGATCCACCCATATCCATCACTGCCGTCTGGTCTCGCCACTTACTGCTTAGTACCTGCACACTCAAAATAAGAGGCATAAGTATTTCATAAATACTTAGTAAGTACGGTCATCCCGTAACACCTGGTCAGTACCAAAACACGCAGTCATACTTTCGGATTCAACATTCAACACAATCAATTCGCAATAGACATAACAATATCAAACGGCCATGATCATCTAGCCTAACCAACCAAGATCAATCCCTTTTTAAGACCCATGTCTACTTCAGCGAGAATCCCACATCCCCTAAGCTAGTACATGATCCGGATTACCCTAAGGTTAGCTAAATACCATCTATGCCACGGTAAACACCACAATATATCATAACACAAGGATTGCTTATCAGTTCTAAACACATAACATGAAAATGACACAATCAACATGCAAACATTCAACCCTAGCAATCCTACGGTCCTAGACCCAACCACAGTCACGCACTCACCTTAGACAAGGCTAGAAACAGATTGGTCAGAAGAAATCCCCATGAAAACCGCACCAAAACGAAGATATCCGATCTCCCTAAGAATCTCTCGGCTCACGGTACGATCCGATCCTTATCCCCTCGGCTATCTCTTATTCCGTTCACCTTTCTTCGAGCCAAACTCTATTGGCTCGAGGTTATCCGATGAAAACTCAACACTTAGGGAAATATCCGATCACTTACCAGTTTATCTCGGCGATGGTCGGTTCTGCTCGGCGATAGCCTGATCTCTCTCAGATATCCTCAGGATAAACTGTTTTTCTTAGGGTTTTCTCTCGACTATTCTCTTTCTTTGCTTTATTGCTCTCGAATAAACACAACTCCCCCGAGAAAAGTCTCAAAATCCCTTAAATACTCGCAAAACCCTAGGTAACCCAGACTTATCCGACGTTTTCCAAGTTCCAGTAAGTTGTATCCCGGTCCGATTCGATTCCCTCGGCTATTCCCTGTACCAGCTCGACCATTCCCTCGATAAACCCCAAAATAGCCTACCAAACCCTTGGCCCACGGCCCAAATCCCTTCCCACTCGGATAACCGCCCTTATCCGAGGTGTTTTCCATTTTCCATCCGGATTTTCCTTTTCCTCTCGGACAACTGTCCCACCTCGGCTAATCCTCTATTTCTCTCGGAGGTTTCCTATTCCTCCTCGGAGACAGTCCACTAACACTTGGACTAACCTCCCAGACTCTCGGATATATCCCAATGCATCGGATAAATCCCATTTCCCTCGGACTGGACCCTGTTTTCCCTCGGATATGGTCCATCCGGCTTGGCTATCCAGCCCACATCCGACTATTTCACCGGTCAACACCCGACCATAGTCCGGACCTCCATTTCCCAGCCAGTATCCGACCCTTGGCTCGGTCATCCCTCGGACAATGCCCTGTCCGATACGATCATTCCACATTTTCTCGGATACGGATGCTACAACTCTCCCCCACCCGTTCTGGATTCATCCTCGAATCCGACTCATCCGTTTGCAACTTGTCAAACCATTTGGGATACTCGGTTTTCATCCTAGCCTCCTTTTCCCAAGTAACCTGTTCATGCCCGTCGCAGTCCCATACGACCTGAACCATTCTGACCAGTTTTCCACGCTTAGTCTCTTCTTTCCGATCTAACACTCGAACCGGCCTAGCCACTACTGCAAGGTCCTCTTGCAAGTCTGCTGGCGGCTCCTCTATAACCGTTTCCCGTTTGGTAATGTGCTTCCTCAGCTGCGACACATGGAATACATTGTGGAACGCTCCCATTTCCGATGGCAAGTCTAACTTATAAGCCACTGCGCCAAATCTTTCCAGTATCCGGTACGGCCCCATGTACCTCGGATTCAACTTGGCACTCTTAGCTTTCCTATTTGTTCCCTTATAAGTCAGTGCCTTAAGATAAACCATATCACCCACACTGAGCTCTAGATCCCTGCGATGCTTGTCCGCATAACTTTTCTGCCTGTCCATAGCCTCTCTCAGCTTAATCTTTAACAATCTGATCTTTTCTGTAGTAGCCTCGACCACTGCTGGCCCCATTACACTACGCTCCCCCACTTGTGTCCAACACAATGGTGTCTTGCACGGCCTGCCATACAACGTCTCATACGGAGACATCTCTATGCTCCTTTGGTAACTATTGTTGTATGCAAATTCAGCCAACGGTAATTAGTCTTCCCAACTACCACCCCAGTCCAGTACACACGCTCTCAACATATCCTCCAATGTCCTGATCGTCCGTTCTGATTGCCAATCAGTCTGAGGATGATACGCTGTACTCATATGCAACCGCGTCCCACACGCTTCCTGGAACTCTTTCCAGAACCTCGAAGTAAACTTCGGATCACGATCTGAAATGATACTCACTGGCACTCCATGCAACTTCACGATCTGATCAATATACATGTCCACCAACTTTGGTACTCAATCCGTCTTTTTAATTGCTAAGAAGTAAGCAGACTTGGTCAAACGATCCACAATGACCCATATCCCGTCATGCAACTTCCTAGTCTTAGGTAATCCCAGTACAAAGTCCATGGTGATCATGTCCTATTTCCATTCTGGCATTGGCAACGTTTGCAACAAACCACTTAGAAACTGATGCTCTGCCTTAACCAATTGGCACGTCTCACATCCGGCTACCCACTTAGCCACATCACGTTTCATCCCAACCCAATGATAGTACCGTTTCAAATCCTGATACATCTTGGTCATTCCCGGATGAACAGGAAACCTTGACTGATGTGCCTCCTTAAGGATCTCATCCCTTAACTCCTTCACATCTGGAACACAGACCCGTCCGTTCACAACAACGGTCTCATTGTTTGAAGTCTGATATTCTGTCTTATCATTCTGTAACAACTTTTTCAGATTCTCATCCTGCTCCTGAGCAATCCGAATTCTAGTCAACAAGTCAGCTCTATCCGCAGCTTCCAAACCCAACGGTTCAACCCCATCCGTTATTGCATTCAACTGCAATGTCCTTAGCATGTTCACAATGCTTCCTACATTCTGTTCAGATGATATGCTAGCCCTTCTCCTACTCAACGCATCCGCCACCAAGTTGGCCTTTCCTGGATGGTATGCTATTTCCAAGTCGTAGTCCGCTACCAACTCCATCCATCTACGCTGTCTCAAGTTCAAATCCGGTTGAGTAAAGATGTACTTTAAACTCTTATGGTCCGTGTATATCTGCACCTTCTCGCCATACAAGTAAGATCTCCATATCTTAAGTGCAAATACCACAACCGCCATCTCTAAATCATGTGTAGGGTAGTTTCCTTCATGCTTCCGTAGCTGCCGCGAAGCATAAGCTATCACCTTACCATTCTGCATCAGGACACAACCTAGTCCTTTCCTGGATGCATCCGTGTATACCACGTATGGCTCACCCGGTTCTGGTAACGCCAATACTGGTGCACTAGTGAGTAACTCCTTTAACTTCGAGAAGCACTCTTCACACTCCTCCGTCCAGACATACTCCACGTCTTTACCAGTCAGTTTTGTCATTGGCTGAGCCATGCTTGCAAAACCTTTGACAAACCGCCTGTAGTAACCAGCTAGTCCGAGAAAACTCCTTATCTCTGTAGCATTCTCTGGTCTATGCCATTCCGCAATAGCCTGAATCTTCTCTGGGTCCATGGACAATCCCTTATCCGAAACAATGTGACCCAAGAACCCTATATGCCGTTGCTAAAAGCTACACTTACTCAGCTTGGCATATAACTTCTGTTCTCTCAACTTCTCCAGAACAATCCGCAAATGACTCTTATGCTCTTCCTCATCCTTAGAGTATACTAGAATATCATCTATGAAAATAATCACAAACTCATCTAGGTACTCTCTGAATACGCCATTCATCAACTTCATGAATGCAGGTGGTGCATTCGTCAAACCAAATGGCATGACCACAAACTCGTAAAGACCATACCTTGTCCTAAAGGCAGTCTTACGCACGTCTGTCTCCTCTATGGGTATTTGATGGTACCCTGATGCCAAATCGATCTTAGAGAACCAAGTAGCTCCCCTGAGTTGGTCCAACAACTCGTCTATCCTGGGAACTGGATACTTGTTCTTCACGGTCACATGGTTCAATCCGCGGTAATCAATGCCAAGCCTGAAGCTCCCATCCTTCTTCTTCACGAACAACACAGGTGCTCCCCACGGTGAACTGCTAGGTCTAATGAAGCCTTTGTCCAACAACTCCGTTAGCTGCTTCTTCAGTTCCGCCATCTCTGCTGGCACCATCCGGTATGGTGCTTTAGATAATGGAGCTGTCCCCGGCTCAAGTTCAATCGTGAATGGATCTGAACGAGCTGGTGGCAGTCCTGCCAATGCCTGAAAAATATCCTCAAATTCTTGCACCACCGATATACTGCCTAAATCTACATCCGGCCCTCCTTCTGTAGTAGTGATCGTTGCTAGATACGCCTCACAACCTTTCTCTATCAGCCGTTCTGCCTGAATAGCTGAAACCACCAAACTTCCTGAGGTTGGTCTAACTCCCTGATAAACTAAGACCTCTCCTTCTCTCTCAAACCACACCCTTCCACGGTGACAATCCAAGTGAGCTTTGTGCTTGCCTAACCAGTCCATTCCCAAAATGACATCGTAGGACTTAACCCTACAGATCACTAGATCCGCTGGCATGTTCACTTCGCCAACATCACTGGAACATTCTTAACCGTTCCTAGTGAAAACATCACTAGGCCTCCAGCCGCCTGAACTAACCCAAAGTCCTCTCCGGGTTCCTCCTGGAACTGACCCTTTCCGATCATGTCCGGATTAACATAACAATGACTCGCTCCCGAGTCAAACAGAACATGGGTTTCAACCTCACCCATTAGCAAGGTCCCTACACATTCATTCCCTAGAATGCTAAGACTCTATACTAACACACAACGACACACAAGGCAAGTTTAGAAAATACTAAGTACCACACGTACCAGTAATCGGATGAGAAGTGCTCGGTTCCTCGGTTGCTGCTGCACTCGTCGTGTACACCCTTGGCATAATGGCCTGTCTCTTGGCCTGTGATGCAAGCGCCTCCCCTGCTCTCTTCCCTTGAGCCACGGCCTGCTCCACCACTCCTGCCTTAGGTTACTCACGCTTGAAATGCCCTGGTTCTCCACAACCGTAGCAAACCCGAACCGCACCATCGCTGCCGGACACACGGACCACACGCTGATCCTCCTCCGGACAGTCTCGTACCCGATGCTCTAAACTCCCGCACCTATGGCATCCACTACCACCGCGCCTACACTCGCCAATGTGGGCCTTGCCACACTTGCTGCACACGCTGCGTCCCCCAGATCCTTTGTTCGGTACTTCTTTCCCAAACTTCCGGTTCTGTCCAGTATACTGACCCGCCTTGGTCACGGCTGTACTAGCCCCAGCTGACATCAACGCAGCTTCCGCCTGTCCTGACTCCAACAATGCCGCCTTCTCAACAAGCTCAGCAACTGTCCTGAAGTCACGAACCACACACCCATTCCTTAGCTCAACTCGCAGTCCACTCATAAACCTGCGAATCAGCTTCTCCTCTGTGTCAAACTCATGAGACACATACTTCCTCAGCTGATTAAACTGAGTCTCAGACTGCCTCACTGTAAGCGTCCCCTGACTAAGGTACAAAAACGCCTTCTCCAACTCGTTGTAAGCTTCCTGTGGGAAGTACATACTCCTGAACATCGCTGAAAATGTCTCATAAGAACAATTCGCATTCACCAGCCTTCCAACAATTCCTTTCCACCACGTGTGTGCATCACCCTCCAAGTAGTGCACGGCAATGTCTCTCTTGTAACCCTCTGGGCATCGGATAGACTCAAAATTCCGTTCCAGTCTCATCCTCCACTCATCTGCCTCAATCGGTGTAGAACCTCCAGAAAAGAACTAGGTTCCCAACCGCACCATGTTATCCAAAACCTTGAGGTAACTCGGAACCCTCTCCACTTGGTCCGCTTCCTCCTCTATCACATCCGCGTGAACCCCCACCGGTGGTACTACTTGTGGTGCTGCTGCAACCGCCGGAGCAGGAGCCACCGAAGGTAGCCCAGCTAGTACCTGTGCTAACATCCCAAGCACAGCCTCTAACCCCACTGTTGCTACATTCGCAGCATTCCCAGCTGCACCTGCATCATTCCTAGCCACGTTCTCAGCATCCGCAGCATTCCTTGCTGCTTCCACGGCTGCCACTCTAGCCGCCTCATTCGCAACCGCAGCTGCCTGTCTCTCGGCTTCCCTAGCCCTCTCAGCAACATCACCGTTAACTGAATTCACAGACCCCGCAGCCTGGTTGTCCCCATTAATTCTCACGGTTCTTCTGGAATCAACCATCTGCAAGTACACAATGCCAGTTAGCCGAAGCTAACTCAAAACGTGTTTCACAACACCACACAACAACTTACCGCGAGACCTTGGCAGTGAAGAATGGATCGGACCCCCATAAACCCCAAACAATCAAACAAACAACAGCAGTCACCAATTTCAGTCCTAGAAGTGTTAAAACGCTCTGATACCAACTTGTGGTAACCCAACCCGGTAAACCGTACCGCGGCTGTGTCCCACTACATCCTCTAAGTCCGTTTCTATACTTAGCCAAATTTTTAAACTTTTTCCTTTTTTTTTCTAAGTCTTTCTTATCATTACACAGCGGAATATAAAGCAACTCATTCATTTATTCAACTTTCAAAAACACTTAAACAGGATTCGGGGTTAACTTAAACAAAAGCACAAGGTTCGCTAATGAATACAAACGATCATCTAGCAACCTAAATAACCAAACACCAAAGCCATAAGACTTCAAACACAAGTCTTAACACAATTAAAACCAAGTCCCGATCCACCCATATCCGTCACTGCCGCCTGGTTTCGCCACTTACTGCTTAGTACCTGCACACTCAAAATGAGAAGCATAGGTATTTCATAAATACTTAGTTAGTACGGTCATCCCGTAACACCTGGTCAGTACCAAAACACGCAGTCATACTTTCGGATTCAACATTCAACACAATCAATTCGCAATAGACATAACAATATCAAACGGCCATGATCATCTAGCCTAACCAACCAAGATCAATCCCTTTTTAAGACCTATGTCTACTTCAGCGAGAATCCCACATCCCCTAAGCTAGTACATGATCCGGATTACCCTGAGGTTAGCTAAATACCATCTATGCCACGGTAAACACCACAATATATCATAACACAAGGATTGCTTATCAGTTCTAAACACATAACATGAAAATCACACAATCAACATGCAAACATTCAACCCTAGCAATCCTACGGTCCTAGACCCAACCACAGTCACGCACTCACCTTAGACAAGGCTAGAAACAGATTGGTCAGAAGAAATCCCGATGAAATCGCACCAAAACGAAGATATCTGATCTCCCTAAGAATCTCTCGGCTCACGGTACGATCCGATCCTTATCCCCTCGGCTATCTCTTGATTCGTTAACCTTTCTTCGAGCCAAACTCTGTTTTCCCTCAGAAACCCCAGAAAACAAGGCTATTAACTCGAGGTTATCCGATGAAAACTCAACACTTAGGGAAATATCCGATCGCTTACCAGTTTATCTCGACGATGGTCGGTTCTGCTCGGCGATAGCCTGATCTCTCTCGGATATCCTCGGGATAAACTGTTTTTCTTAGGGTTTTGTCTCGACTATTCTCTTTCTTTGCTTTATTGCTCTCGAATAAACACAACTCCCCCGAGAAAAGTCTCAAAATCCCTTAAATACTCGCAAAACCCTAGGTAACCCGGACTTATCGACGTTTTCCCAGTTCCAGTAAGTTTTATTCCGGTCCGATTCGATTCTCTCGGCTATTCCCTGTACCGGCTCGACCATTCCCTTGATAAACCCCAAAATAGCCGACCAAACCCTTGGTCCACGGCCCAAATCCCTTCCCACTCGGATAAACCGCCCTTATCCGAGGTGTTTTCCATTTTCCATCTGGATTTTCCTCGGCTAATCCTCTATTTCTCTCGGAGGTTTCCTATTCCCCTCGGAGACAGTCCACTAACACTCGGACTAACCTCCCAGACTCTCGGATATATCCCACTGCACTCCGATAAATCCCATTTCCCTCGGACTGGACCCTGTTTTCCCTCGGATATGGTCCATCCGGCTCGGCTATCCAGCCCACATCCGACTATTTTACCGGTCAACACCCGACCATAGTCCGAACCTCTATTTCCCAGCCAGTATCCGACCCTTGGCTCGGTCATCCCTCGGACAATGCCCTGTCCGGTACGATCATTCCACATTTTCTCGGATACGGATGCTACAGTATCCATGAGACTCAAGTGTGCAAAAGGGAAAATAAGAAAACAAAACACAATGTCAAATGCAATACCCTCGCCCACACTGAATTACACAGTCCACTGTGTAATATAAGTCATAGAGAAGGGTTAAACAACTATTAATGGTGAATGGAAGAAAGGCAGTTCATAAGGAGTGAATGAGGAAGAGTTAGGGAGGCTTACAACTGTATTCGTGGCCGCTATCGGGATGCATGGCCGATACCCTGGTCAATATGCTCCATATGTGGTGGATTTCAGGGTGGCACGTCGGTACGATGATTGATACTCGCCTGGGTTATGCGTACCGAGGTGACTAGCTGATACATAGGCCAGTATGCCTTGATTTTTGTGGGAATCGCCATCGCCCTGCTGTTAAGGCTTATCAGCATCGTCCACTTCAATACGCTGATCGATACGCTTTTATGCTTAGTGTACTGGGCAAGTGAGGTCAATACACTCCTCTGTATGCGTTGCTCCTGCTTCATATCGGGCTGTACGTTGTCTGGTACGCTGCCAGTGGAGGTTTATCGGTTGGGATGCTCCTCGGTACTATGATTGATACATCACTCCTCTATGTGTATTGACCTCGTTGAGGTTGGTACATAGGTTGATATCAGCGGCGCTCTGCTCCATATCAGGTCGGGTAATCCGATGCACAGCTCGATATCGACCGTATCGACCAGAACAAACCGATACGCCGTCTGATATGACACCCTTGCGAGTTTTGCCTCCTTTGTAACTCCACCATTCTTCTCTGATCTCAATCCTGGTGCCTAAGGACACTCCTGAACACCAAAACAAACAGGAAAAACATGAAAAAGCAAATAATATAGACAGGGATAACATGGGAATACCTTCAAAGAGTGCTTGTTTAGAGTCACTAAGCTTGACTTTTCTTGCTATTTAGTGAAGTTGAGAGGGAGTTAGAGAACTCCTTGGTGGATCCTTTCCTGAATGGCCTGTAAATTTGGTTGATGGTGAGTCTAGAACATGGCATGTCGTTGATGAAATCTTCTCATCACTATTCATGCTTCTTCCCTTGACCTTCTTGGTGATTCCATTAATCTTTAGCAAAGCAAAAGGCGTGGACTTACCGTTACTCTTCATCTGGTATACAGTTTAGGCATTCTTAGACACATATGGCTTCAAGATCAAACCACCCTCCAATGGACCAAGCAATATGTCCTTGTTGCTCTCTGATGTACTCACCATATGGACCTCCTCTTTGATTGTTGTTTCAAGCTCCTTAAATAGTGTTAGTAGGCTGCATCCATCAAAGCTTTCACCATCATACTCATTGTGATCAACAGCCAAACTTAACTCTTCATCTTCCATAGAGAGAGCTTTCTCATTCTCCATCATGACCCCTCTTGCTTGGTACCTCAAAACATTTCCTTTACTCAACCTCAGCACAATGGTCCCCTCCTTAGCATCAAAATCAGCACCAGAACTAGCCAAGAATGGTCTTTCTAAGATGATAGGGTCCTTGATTGTTCCCTCAACATCTAGTACCAAGAAGTCTGTTGGTACTTCAACATCTTCCATCATCATTGGAACATCAAGTAGAGCTCCACGTTGTCTCTTAGTAGGCCCATCAGCAAGGGTAAGAGAGACTTGACTAGGCTTGAAATCATTGTACCCCAAGGACTTTGCAGTATAGAGAGGTAGAAGGTTTATACTAGATCCAAGGTCACAGAAACAGCTTTTGAATACTTGACCCTTTAGTCCAACAAGTGAGAGTTAACATACCTATATCTTCTAGCTTTGTGATGTGAAACTTCTCAGCTTTAGTGGGAACCTCTTCTTTAGCAGCTCTACCTTCGCCAACCTTCTCTGCTGTCAGCATTGCAATATATTGTTGCTTAAAAGGTATAAAGGCTTGAGACATCTGCTTTGTTGCTTCATCTAATCCAATGGTCTCTTCAATTTTCTTCATCTGCTCTTTAAAGAGACCCTTATAAGTGACAACTAACTCCTTCTTGAACCTTCCATGAAAAGGTAGTGGAGGATTTTAAAGAGGAGGCACATATCTTGGTTCCTTGGTTGCTTCCTTAGGCGCCTCATGTTGTTTCTGTTGACTGACTTCTTTGTTTTACATCAGGTATCACCACTTCATTACCTTTTTCTTCTATCTCTTTCTTGGAGACAACGTCTTCTTCCTCTGAGACAGCAATATAGATAGCTTCCTTTTTTCTTTTCTACAACCCTTAGTGATTTTTCAAGTTCCTCCCCCACACCTAGACCTTCAATGTCCTCATTGATGATAGAGGGTGTCACCTTTGGAGTTATAGGTACAAACTCATGCCCATATAGAAGGCTTTCAATCTCAGCAATTGAGTTTTCATTCTCTTCTTGAGTAGTAAGGGACGTAGTAAAGATACCATAGCAATACTCCATTGGGTGTTTAAAGGTAAGTGGTGCAGCTTTGTTCTTCATTTTCTCCAGCCTGTGCTCAAAGAAGTGTTGTTGAGATTGTAGTTGAGACTGAAGTTGAGATTGAAAATCAGACTTTAATGTAGCTACTTGTGTGGTTATTTCTTGTTTAAGCTCTTGGACATTAGTTTGGTAGGAGTTGAGAAGCTGCTGCAGCATTTGCTTCATTTCATTATCTTGAGGTGAAGGCTTCTCTTGTTGTGGCTGTCTCTCCCCTACTCTTTCTTGAACATAGTGAGCCACAAACTGTTGCTGGAGCTGAGATTGGCGCAAGACATCATCCATTATCTCCTTCATCACCTTCACTTCAAGCAATGTGGCTTCTAGTTGAGAAGAGACCAATATTGAATTTTCCTCTTGCTCTTCACCATATTGTGTATTGTTGTGAGCTAGATTCACAATCAAAGCCAAGCCAGCTTCCACATCTTGACCAAGAAAGTTACCTTTACTAGCTTTATCAAGGAAGAGTCTCATCTTAGGGAAGACACCTCTATAGAGTGTTGACAACAGTGCTTCCTTTGTGAAGCCGTGATGAGGGCATTATCCTAAACCTTTCCCAAGCATCTACAAAACTCTCATTAGACCATTGCTGGAAGTTGTAGATCTCATTTCGAAACTGGCTGTCCTAGAGGGACAGAAGTACATGGTTAGGAAAGCAGTTTTGCATTGAGCCGAAGTTGTGAGGCTTCCTTGCTGCAATCCTTTTTCCTAAAGTTGAGCTCAATTTCCATGTGAGAAAGGGAAGAGTCTAAGCTTCAGACCATTATCAGATATGCCACTCATCCTAGCCATAGAGCAGATCCTCTCAAAGTTGTCTAGATGCTCAAGTGGATCTTCATTAGGCATCCCAAAGAATCTGCTGTCTTGAACCAATGCAATCATCCTCTTTCTGATCTCAAAGTGACTGTCTTCTGGAGGACGAGCGATCCCATGTCTTGAAGCAAAAGATGGTAAATCAGCAGCTCCTATAGGTCTTGGTTGTCTTGATATTACCATATATTTTTCATATTTTGCATGCATTTAGGATAGTTTTTCATGTATTCGTCTTGCATTATAGGCTAGTTTCTACCATTTGCTGCGTTTTAGGTCCTAAGGTCTCTTTGCATTCGCATTTTGCATATTTCTTGCACTTTTGCATCATTATCAGGTTGTTTGGGGCACTCTGGAGTTGTGCAGGTTGTGTGGACCTGCTGAGGATTAATATGGAGCCTGTGGACACTTGGAGGACTTAGCCATTCAGCAAAAGGACCTGAGATTGAGTAGCAGATCGAGCAAGGCAGGTCGATCTAGACGAGATCGACCAGAAGATCGACTAAGCCTGGATCGTTTCAGGAAGGGATCGAGGATGAAATCGAGTGAGGAGATCGATTGTGAGTACGGACGTAGATGAGGCCATGCAGATCGACAGGCCAGATCGAGTCCACGACCCGATCATTAGAAGATCGACTCAAAGATCGAGCAAAAGCAGACGATCCAAGAAGAAGATTGAGCCAGAGATCGAGTGACCAAATCAATCTCTGGGGCCTTATCCGGCCAGCTCAGCTTTGGACCGTAGCAAAGGGGGGACCAGTTGGCGGTTTGGTTATTTTTGGCAAAGGGCAGCCATCTTTATCATCACCAACTTTCAGTCTTATCTTTTTATGCTTTTTCAGAGGTGATTAGCCATTGGAGAACTTCTAAGCTTTTTCTTGTTTTCAACTTTGGAATCTTTGAATATTAAGTCTCTTTTTCCTTTAATCAATCGTTTAATTATACTTAGTTTATCTTTCATTGCATTTCAATCGGTTTCTATCATGAGTAGCGAGTAGTTCTTTTTGGGTTTAAGGGTTTGAGGTGATCCAAAGGGTCAAAAGGGGTTAAGCTTTGTGCTTTCTTTGTTCTTAATCTATTTCTTTCTAGGATCTTGGGGTCTTAAGGCTTAGAGAGTCTTGGAAAAGATCTCTATGATTCCAGAGCTTTCTTACCTTGACATGATTCAGAAATCCTTAAAAACGCCATGGATGTAGAGGAGGTTAGTTAGCCCATTAGTTGAAATTTTTTTTCCTTGATCTTTGATCTCTTTTTCCACCAAACGCCATGGGATTGAAGAAGAGATTGAGGAAGTGAATCATACCACACGCCATGGATGGTTCTTGTTTTTAAGGCTTAAGGAAAACTCATCAATGAGTATATCTAAATGTTTTCAAACCAAAGCTTGACCCTTGAACACTCTTGAATATGACCCTCGACCCTGAACCCTCTTATAGCATTTTTAAACCTCAAGTAATCATATTTTAAGTCATACAGCTTGCATCTTGTTCATTAGAAGTCATATATCTCTAAGTTGTTAGATCGATCTGTTTTACCCGATTCAGTGCTCGATTTTTAGTTCTTAGTAGATTTGCATTTTTTACCTTCTGCTTTTTCCTAGTGGTAGTTAACCCTCTTCCAGGGATTTTAAAATTGTTTTGCATTTAATTTGGTCGTTGCATTTAGTTTTTAGGGATTTTTCCATCTATTTACCGATCCTGCTTAGATTTGCTTCACCCTTGCATTCCTAGTGTTCTTCCTGCTTCCTAGGTTGGATTGATACTCTCTTGCACGCTATACTACATCCATAGACTGCATTTGAGCTTTGATACTGCTTGAACCCAACAAAAATCCTGTTATCAAATGGCGCCGTTGCCATCTTAGGATTGTTAGGAAGCATTAGGATTTGGGGTTTAGTAAAGACTAAGCCTTTACTTTACATTTGGGTACTAATCCCTTTCTCTTCACACTTGTGTCTTTCAGGTACATGAATTTACGCTCCAGGGGTGACAAAAATCTACTTAAACCCTGGACAATATTCACCAACTCGGACGCGCAAGATCAAGAAAAGCAAGAGAGCAAGCTCTAGCCGTTGAAGAGATTGTGCAAGCTGGTACAGTTGACTTTGAAAGTATGGCTGAGCAGGAACATCCTGAGGGACATCCACCAGCTCACGGTGCAGTAGGAAGGGGTAATGGAAACCCCAACGACGCAGCTAGACCACCTCAGTTCATTGGTGCTGGAGATGCCCCAAATACACATCATAACCACTTTGGGATCACTCCTCAACCAGTACAGAATAACAACTTTGAGATAAAGCCTGGATTTGTCTATATGGTTCAGAACAACAAGTTCCCTGGGATGACAATGGAAGACCCTTTGGAGCATCTTGATAATTTTGAACAAGTTTGTGGGATAATAAAAATTAATGGCATATCAGAAGATGCATTCAAGCTAAGGCTCTTTCCATTTTCTCTTGGAGACAAGACTCGGCACTGGGAGATAACCCTTCCACAAGGCACCATTACATCTTGGACAGACTGTAAGAATGCGTTCCTCTAAAAGTTTTTCTCAAGCACAAGGACGGCTAGGCTGCAAAGTAAGATTAGTGGCTTCACTCAAAGACAGAATGAGACGTTCAGTGAGGCTATGGAGAGATTCAAATACTATACAATTCAGTATCCTCACCATGGCTTCAGTGAAGAGACTCTCTTAAGCACAATATACCGAGGAGCATTACCCAAGATCTGAATGCTGCTTGACACGGCAAGCAAGGGTAACTTCCTTGGTCAAGAGTTGGAAGAACTCATAGAAAACCTGGCCTTGACTGACGGGAATTACACTGAAGATTATGACCGAGCACCAAGAGGTTCTGAGCTGGAGTCACACAAGAAAGAGCTCAAATCGCTTCATGAGAAGATAAACAAGTTGGCGCTTGCAAACCAGAAGCATGTACACTTTGTGGGTGAAGCTGAAGATGTCTTAGAAGAGTTAGAGCTGAGCCAAGAAGAGGCTAATTTGGTTGCTGGTCAGAACTACAACAAGCCTCAAGGTTATTCACAAGGGTACCAAGCGAACAACAATCTCTCATACAGGAGCACCAACGTTGAGAATCCAAAGGATCAGGTGTACCCCCCTCAGCAAGCAAAGCTGTTTGTTCCTTACAACAAGGGTTTTCAACAAAATAGTTGCTTTCAAGGGCAGAGGCAAGGGAACTTTCAGGGTCAGCAGTAACAGCAAGGCAACAAAGGCTTCACTCCTATGTTTCCTCTCGGCTTTGTTCCACAACAGGAACAGATGCAACCCCAATATCAGGATCCGGTACAAGCAATGTTCCAAAAGTTACTTCACGGTCAAGCTTCAACTAATCAGAAGTTTGCCGAGATGAACAACCGCTAGACTCCTCTCTTACTAACGTCTCTACACAGATAACAAATCTGAACAACAAGATCAAGCAGTTAGAGAAGGGCAATGCTAGTACAAGCGGTCAGAACAGCTTACCAGGCAAGTGTGAGCAAAATTCCAAAAAATATGCAAACGTTATAACACTAAGAAGTGGGAAAGATCTACCACCGAGAGTTGCACCTAAAGACAATGAGGACATTGTGGTTCAAGAGGGGGAGGATAAGCTTTCACATGATGAGGAGATTACTTTTGACAATGTGTGGATTGAGAGGCCAAGGAAAGGGAAAGAAGCCGTTGTAGAGAAGAAAGTAGAGGAGGTGAGCAAAGACAAGGATGCATTTGTTCCTCCACCATACAAGCCGAAGCTTCCTTTTCCTGGTCGGTTCAAGAAATAGCTCATTGAGAAGTATAGAGCGATCTTTGAGAAGCATTTAAAAGATGTTGAGATCAAGCTGCCTTTGGTGGATTGTCTTGCCATGATGCCTAAGTGTGCTAAGTTCTTCAAAGATACGCTTACTAAGAAGACTAAGGAAAGTCAAGAATTTTTGGTGCTTTGTGAAGAGTGTAGTGCTATCATCCACAAGGAGATAGTACCCAAGAAGCTAGGGGATCCATGATCATTCACCGTACCATGTGCACTAGGTCCCTTGACATTTCAAAGCTGCCTATGCGATCTTGGTGCAAGTATAAACCTCATGCCCCATTCCATTGCAAAGTAGCTCGGTTTCACAAGGTTTAAAGAGTGTAGGATCTCTCTGGTGCTAGCTGACAGAAGCATAAGGCTTCCTGTGGGTTTACTTGAGGATTTGCCCGTGAGAATCAGTGGAGTAAACGTGCCAACATACCTCGTTGTATTAGAGATGGATGAAGAGCCAAAGGATCCACTCATCCTAGGCAGACCGTTCTTAGCCACGGCCGGAGCCATAATTGATGTGAAGAACGGGAAGATCTCCCTGCACTTGGGCAAGGACACAAAGCTAGACTTCGATATCAATGAAGTCCTGAAGAAGCCTATAATCGGTGGCCAAGCCTTCTACATTGAGACCTTGGACGAGTTTGCTGATGAGCTGCTTGAAGAGCGGGCACAGGAGGATCACTTGCAGTTAGCTTTGACTAAGGAGCCAGGGGAGCATGGTTTTCTGAGTGAGAAGACTCAAGAGTACGTCCATATCCTTGATTCTCGCAAGGTTATGAAGGAAGATGAAGGCGGGTGCCTAGAGATCGATCAGGAAATCGAGGACATCACTCGATCCAGGACAGTAATCGACAAGAAAATCGAGGAGACTGGTGGATCCAGAAAAGAGAACGATGATAAGATCGAGAGAGGCCAATCAATCAGTTCAGAGAACGACTCAGTCACTCGATCTACTACTCGATCCCAATCAAATCGAGCAAGTGATCAACCTGAGTGCAATCGATCCAGAACAGAATGAGTGGAAGATCGACTGGATGACTATATCTCAGAGGGGACAACGGTTCAGAAAAGCAGTCTTAATGCTCATGACTCGTGTTCTAAAGAGGCTACTGAGGACGGGAACGTCAACACGAGCCACGACGAGGACTGGAGCGAGCTGCTTGCCCCAAAGGTGGACCTAAAGGAGCTCCTAAAAGGGCTAAGGTATGCTTTCTTAGGGCTTAATGAGACTTACCCCGTGATTGTGAATGAGAATCTGAGTGATGATGAGTTGCACTCGCTCCTCAATGAGCTGAGAAAGTATAGGAAGGCCATTGGGTACTCTCTAAGTGACATCAAGGGCCTTTCACCAATGCTTTTCACTCATAGGATTCACTTAGATAATGAAAACTCTTCTTCCATTGAACATCAAAGGCGTTTAAACCCAAATTTGAAAGAAGTAGTTAAGAAAGAGATTTTGAAACTGCTAGTGGCTGATGTGATCTTCCCCGTCAGTGACAGCACGTGGGTTTCTCCTGTTCACGTGGTGCCTAAGAAAGGGGGGATCACATTTATTAAGAATGAAAAAGATGAATTGATTCCTACTAGGACTATAACTGGTCATCGTATGTGTATAGACTATAGGAAGCTTAATTCTGCTATTAGAAAGGATCATTTTCCTCTTCCTTTTATTGATCAGATGCTTGAAAGATTAGCTAATCACCCATATTACTGCTTTCTTGATGGTTATAGTGGTTTCTTTCAAATACCAATCCATCCTAACGATCACGAGTAGACGACTTTTACATGCCCCTATGGTACCTTTGCTAATCGAAGGATGCTATTTGGGTTATGTAATGCACCAGCAACCTTTCAAAGGTGCATAATGTCTATCTTCTCTGATCTTATAGAGGAAATGGTGGAAGTGTTTATGGATGATTTCTCTGTATATGGTGCGTCCTTTTCTGCTTGATTGTTGAATCTTTGCAAGGTGCTTAAGAGATGTGAGGAGACAAACTTGGTGCTGAACTGGGAGAAGTGTCACTTAATGGTGAAGGAAGGGATTGTACTCGGTCATAAGATATCTAAGCAAGGGATAGAGGTTGACAAAGCAAAGATTGAGGTCATGATGAGTCTTGAGCCTCCGGTTAATGTCAAGGGGATAAGGAGTTTCTTGGGACACGCTGGCTTCTACATGCGGTTTATCAAGGATTTCTCCAAGATTGCACGCCCTCTTACACGGCTGTTATGCAAGGAAGCTGACTTTGTGTTTGATGAGGAGTGTTTACAAGCGTTCAAGACGATCAAGGAGGCTCTTGTCACGGCACCTATAGTACGAGCACCAGATTGGAGCTTATCGTTCGAGATCATGTGTGACGCGACTGACTACGTGATGTTACTGCATATTACATGTATTTTGCATACATATTAGTTAGCTTTTCATGCATTTACATCACACTTTAGACTAGACTGCATCACTTAGGGTCCTAGAGCATTCTCGCACCAGCATACGCTTGTTCCTTGCATTTTGCATCACATTCAGGTTGTTTCTGGCTACTTTGGAGTCATGGAGGTTCGTGGACGTGCTGAAGCTGTTTTGGCGGTTCGTGGAAGGTCGGATGTTTGCTAAGGACCAAAGATCGGGGAGCAGATCGAGCATGGCAGGTCGATCTAGATGAGATCGACCAGAAGATCGAGAAGACCAGGCGTTCCAAGGAAAATGATCGAGACAGAGATCGAGTGGAGCAATCGATCAAATGGTACGGACGTAAATGACGCCATGCAGAGCGAGAGCCAGATCGAGTCCACCACTCGATCCAACCGAAGATCGATTGCAACACTCGATCCGCCGAAGATGATCGAGACCCAGATCGAGTTAAAGACACGATGTCCGAAAGTGATCGAGAGAGCCACTCGATCCCGAAGTCGATCTCTGTCCTTTCAACCGCTTTTGGCCGCTAGCGAGGGGGGGACCATCGAGCTGTTTTCGCCATTTTGGGAAGGCAGCGATGTCTTTTTCTACACACACTTTTTCATCCTTATCTTTTTATGTTTTTCTCTCTGGTTTGGAGATCATCCACGATTGTTAGACTTTGAGCTTTGTTCTTGGATATTTTTCAAATCGTTTAAGCTTTAAGTAATCGTTTTCATGTTCATCGCTTCATCTTTCATGTTTATTTCGGTTGTTCTCATGTGTAGCGAGTAGTTTCATCTGGGTCTCGGGGTTGAGAGGATTCACAGGGTCTAAAGGGTTTTCAAGTTGATAGTTTTCTTGTTCTTAATGGCTTTCTCTTCTAGAATGTTGAGTCCCTAAGGCTTAAAGACTCTCACGCCAAGATCTTTATGATCAGAGAGGTCTCTTACCTTGACAGGATCCAGAGATCTCTGAAAATCACATCCTAGAGACTAGTTACCCTTTCCCAAAAGCCATGGAAGTTTAGGGGACTAGTTAGGCCGTGTGTTTGAAATCTGAGTTCATTGCCCTTCAACCTCTCTTTCCACCAGAAGCCATAGGTTTGGAGGAGAGGATGAAGGAGTGATCCATACCGAAAGCCACAGATGGATCTTGTTTTCGTTTTCAAGGCTTAGGGAATGTCACAAAGTGAGTCGATTTAAAGTTTTCAACCCCAACTTGGACCCTTGAACCCCAGACCATGAATCTCAACCCTAGACCCTTCTCTCTCAGCATTTTTACATCTTCGTTCGTCATTCGCTTGATCTTTGATAGCATCCTGGTCGTTAGTTTCGCTGCTCTCACATTTTTAGACGAGATCGATCATTGTCGCTCGATCTAGTGGTCGATCCCGTGGTCGATCCACTAGTCGAATTTTAGTAATTCGTAGCTTTGTTCTTTAATTATTCTGTTTGTTCCTCATGGTAGTTTGATCATTCCTGGTAATTTTAAAATAATTTTGCATTCCATTTAGTTGTTGCATCTAGTTTTTAGGGATTTTCTCAAAACCGATCTTTATTCGCTTAGATTTGCAAAGCCCTTGCATTCTCTTTGCTCTTTCTATCATCCTAGGTGTGGATTGACTCTCTTTTGCATACTGTGCTACAACCTGTCTTGCATTTGAGTTTTGATAGCCTCATTGCATCCTCACCCTTGCAAAGAAAGTAGTTATCAAATGGCTACTAATCTCTATACTCTAAAACGTGTGTCTCTCAGGTACATGAATCTTCGTTCAAGGGGAGACAACAATCTACTTCAACCCTTGGACAACATTCATCAGCTTGGTCGTTCACGGCAAAGAAGAGTACGAGAACAAGCCAGAGCCTTTGAGGAGATTGTTCAGCACAGTTTTGTTGACTTTGATGCTATGGCTGAACACGAGCATCCAGAGGGACCTCCTCAAGCTCACGGGGCAGTGGGAAGGGGCAATGGAAACCCCCAACACGCGGCTAGACCCCCAAGGATTATAGCAGCCGGAGACGCTCCCAACACTCACCATAACCGGTTTGGGATCACTCCGCCTCCTGTACAGAACAACAACTTTGAGATTAAGCCGGGATTCATCTCCATGGTGCAAAACAACAAATTCCACGGCTTAGCAATGGAAGATTCCTTGGAGCACCTAGATAATTTCTAGCAAGTATGTGGAATGATCAAGATAAACGGCATCTCAGAAGACGCCTTCAAGCTGCGCCTCTTTCCTTTTTCACTCGGAGACAAAGCTAGGCATTGGGAGAAGACCCTCCCACAAGGCACCATCACCTAATGGGCCGAGTGTAAGAAGGCCTTTCTCTCAAAATTCTTCTCCAGCACCAGAACAGCACGGTTGAGAAGTGAAATTAGCGGCTTCACTCAGCGAAACAACGAGACATTTAACGAGGCAATGGAACGTTTCAAAGATTACACAATCCAATGTCCTCATCACGGTTTCAGTGAGGGTACCTTACTCAGCACCATCTACCGCAGAGCTTCACCAAAGATCAGGTTGTTGCTTGACACAGCTAGTAAAGGGAACTTCCTTGGTCAGTAGGTAAAAGAGGGCATGGAGCTGATAGAGAACTTGGCATTGAGTGATGGCAACTATGCTGAGGATTATGACCGTGCACCGAGAGGATCTGAGCTAGAGTCTCACAAAAAGGAGCTGAAATCTTTGCATGAGAAGATTGATAAGCTGGTGTTAGCAAGCATGTTCACTTTGTTGGTGAAGCTGATGAGAATCAAGAAGAGCTTGAGTTGAGCCAGGAAGAAGCCAATTGGGTGGCGGGACAGACCAATTACAAACCTGACGGCTACAACAAACACTACAACCAGAACAACAATCTCTCCTACCGTAGTACCATCGTTGCTTTGCACCTCAGCAGCAACAGCCGATGCAACAACAAGTTGATCTGGTTCAGGCCATGTTTCAGCAGCTGATCCAAGGGCAAGCCTCTACAAACCAGAAGTTCGCCGAGGTGAACACTCGTTTAGACTCATCTCTCACTAACTTCTCCACTCAGATCACCAACTTAAACAACAAGATCAAGCAGCTAGAGAAAGGGAAAGCGAGTACAAGTGGTCAGAATAGCCTACCGGGCAAGTGTATGCAGAACCCAAAGGAGTATGCCAACGCCATCACGTTAAGAAGCGGCAGAGAGCTTTCACCTACGGTTACTCCAAAGAACAACGAGGACGTTGTAATTCAAGAGGGGGAGGGTAAGCTTTCCGCTGATGATGAGATCAACTTTGACAATGTCTGGATTCAAGGGCCAAGAAGAGGAGACAAAGCAGTTGTTGAAAAGAGAGAAGAGCAAGCTACCAAGGAGAAGGATGCTTATGTACTTCCACCGTATGTACCTAAGCTGCCTTTTCCTGGCCGTTTCAAGAAGCAACTCATAGAGAAGCACAGAATCCTCTTTGAGAAGCATCTAAAGGACGTAGAGATCAAGCTACCTCTCGTTGACTGCCTTGCAATGATGCCTAAATGCGCCAAATTCTTCAAAGACACTCTCGTGAAGAAGAATAATGAAAGCAAGGAGGTGCTTGTTCTAAGTGAGGAGTGTAGTGCTGTGATACATAAGGAGATAGTCCCTAAGAAGTTGGGAGACCCTGGAAGTTTCACTATACCTTGCGCTTTAGGTCCTTTGGAGTTCAAGAGCTGCCTTTGTGATCTCGGAGCTAGCATAAATCTGATGCCTCATTCCGTGGCGAAGAAGCTTGGCTTTACTCGTTTCAAAGACTGTAGAATCTCGTTGGTACTGGCTGATAGGAGTGTGAGGCTTCTAGTGGGGCTGCTTGAAGATCTACCGGTGCGAATCAGCGGTGTGAACATGCCTACGGACTTCGTCGTGTTGGAGATGGATGAAGAGCCTAAGGACCCGCACATCCTTGGAAGGGCATTCCTTGCAACCGCCGGGGCTATCATTGACGTCAAGAACGGGAAGATTGCCTTGCACTTGGGAAAGGATTCAAGGCTGGACTTCGATATCAATGAAGTTCTGAAGAAGCTGACTATAGAAGGGCAAGCTTTCTACATTGATACATTGGATGCCTTAGCGGATGAGTTGCTGCAAGAGCTGGCTCAGGAAGATCAGTTGAAGCTGGCACTGACTAAGGAGCCAGGAGAGTTTGGCTATGTGGATCAGAGGACCCAAGAGTACGTCAACTTGCTGGATTCTAGGAAGGTTGCTAAGAAGGATGAAAGCTGCTGCCTAGAAATCGACTCTGAAATCGACGCTATCACTCGATCCAGAAGTCAGTTCGACAAAGCAATCGAGAACACAACTGGATCCGGTGCAGCAATCGACAGTCAGATCGAGAGGGGTGATCGATTCGGGAAAACAATCGAGTCAAAGATCGAGAAAGACCTTCCGATCAGTTTGGGGTCTAATCCGGAGATCGACTCAGCATCTCGATCCCTTACTCGATCCACATTAAACCAAGTAAGTGAATCGAGCGAAACCACTCGATCTAGACGACATCGAGAGCAAGTTCGACTGGACGACTCGATTTCATAAGGGATAGCGGTTGAGGAAAGCAGTCTTAAGGGCCATGCCTCGGGTTCTAAGGAGGGTTCCAAGGAGGAAAACGACAACAACAGCCACGAAGATGACTGGAGCGAGCTGTTAGCCCCAAAGGTGGACCTTAAGGAGCTCCTAAAAGGGCTAAGGTATGCTTTCTTAGGGCCTAATAACACCTATCCCGTGATTGTGAATGAAAACTTAAGTGATGATGAGTTGCACTCGCTCCTGACTGAGCTGAGAAAGTATAGGAAGGCCATTGGGTACTCTCTAAGTGACATAAAGGGCCTTTCACCAATGCTTTGCACTCACAGGATTCACTTGGATAATGAGAATGCCTCTTCTATAGAACATCAAAGGTGTTTGAATCCTAATCTGAAAGAGGTTGTTAAGAAAGAGATCCTTAAGCTTTTAGAAGCTGACGTGATCTATCCCATAAGTGACAGCTCGTGGGTTTCTTCTGTACACGTGGTGCCTAAGAAGGGAGGGATCACGGTCATAAGGAACGATAAAGATGAGCTTATTCCTACTAGAACCATCACTGGTCATAGGATGTGTATTGATTATAGGAAACTTAATCTTGCAACTAGGAAAGATCATTTCTCTTTGCCTTTTATTGATCAAATGCTTGAGAGACTTGCTAATCACCCTTACTACTGTTTCCTTGATGGGTATAGCGGTTTCTTTCAGATACCAATTCACCCAAATGATCAGGAGAAGACGACCTTCACATGTCCCTACGGTACCTTCGCTTTTCCAAGGATGCCGTTTGGATTGTGTAATGCACCGGCTACGTTTCAGCGGTGTATGATGTCGATCTTCTCCGATCTAATAGAAGAGATGGTAGAGGTGTTTATGGATGACTTCTCTGTCTATGGTGCGTCCTTTTCTGCGTGTTTGCTATATCTTTGCAGGGTACTAAAGCGTTGTGAAGAGACAAACTTGGTGCTAAACTGGGAGAAGTGCCACTTTATGGTTAAGGAAGGGATCGTGCTTGGTCACAAGATATCAGAGAAGGGCATTGAGGTTGATCAGGCTAAAGTGGAAGTTATGATGGGTCTTGAGGCGCCGGCGAACGTTAAGGGAGTCAGAAGTTTCTTGGGGCACGCCGGGTTCTATAGGCGCTACATCAAGGACTTCTCCAAGATTGCACGCCCTCTTACACGGTTGCTGTGCAAGGAAGCTGAGTTTGTGTTTGATGAGGAGTGTTTGCGAGCTTTCGTGACCATCAAGGAAGCCCTTACATCAGCCCCTATAGTTCAAGCACCAGACAGGACACTACCCTTTGAGATCATGTGCGATGCTAGTGACTACGCCGTAGGAGCCGTCCTTGGTCAGAGGAAAGACAAGAAGCTGCACGTGATTTACTATGCTTCAAGAACCTTGGATGACACGCAAACGAGGTACACTACTACAAAGAAGGAGTTGCTTGCAGTAGTGTTCGCCTGTGAGAAGTTCCGGTCGTATCTTGTGGGTTCCAAGGCTATTGTCTACACAGATCACGCGGCTTTGCGATACATCTATTCAAAGATGGACACTAAGCCTCGGCTTTTGAGGTTGATCCTCTTGCTTCAAGAATTTGACATGGAGATTAATGACAAGAAGGGAATAGAAAACGGAGTCGTTGACCATCTCTCGCGGCTAAGGATCAATGAGTCTCTCCCCTTAGATGACTCTCTTCCAGAAGAGTAACTCATGGCAATCACTACGGCTGTTTGTGGAAAGCTAGAAGGGCAGTTTAAGGAGGTGTTGAGCTTCAAAGAGGAGGATCTTCCCTGGTACGCTGATGTTGTGAACTACTTAGCATGCAGAGAGGAGCCAACACATCTCAACAGCTATGACAAGAAGCGGTTCATAAGAGAGGCGAGTGATTACTTTTGGGACGAGCCCTACTTAAACAAGAGAGGGGTGGACAGTTTGTACCAAAGGTGTGTTACGAAGGAAGAAGCTAGAGACATCCTCTTTCACTGTCATGGCTCTTCCTACGGAGGACACTTCGCTTTATTCAAGACTGCTACGAAAGTGCTGCAAGCTGGTTTCTGGTGGCCCTCCATTTTCAAAGACGCACACGAGTTTGTGAAGAACTGTGAGGCGTGTCAACGATCAGGGAATATCATTAAGAGGAACGAGATGCCTCAGGTTCCTATCTTCGAGGTTGACGTGTTTGACGCATGGGGCATAGACTTCATGGGGCCATTTCCTTCTTCATACGGCAATAAGTACATCTTAGTAGCGGTGGATTATGTCTCTAAATGGGTTGAGGCTGTTGCTTCCCCTACAAACGATTCTAAGGTGGTGATCAAGCTGTTCAAGAGCATCATTTTCCCGAGGTTTGGGGTACCAAAGGTGGTTATAAGCGATGGAGGAAGCCACTTCATAAACAAGATCTTTGAGAGCCTTTTGAGAAAGTACGGCGTTAAGCATAAAGTGGCTACACCGTATCATTCTCAAACGAGCGGTCAAGTAGAAGTCTCCAACCGGCAAATCAATGCTATACTAGAGAAGACAGTCAGAGCAACAAGGAAAGATTGGGCAGTAAAGCTAGACGACGCTCTTTGGGCCTACCGTACTGCCTTCAAAACACCGACTGGTACAACCCCTTTCACTCTGCTCTATGGCAAAGGCTGTCATCTCCCCGTTGAGCTGGAACACCGTGCATTGTGGGCTGTAAAGAGGCTGAACTTTGACCTCAAGACTGCCCAAGAGAGGCGCCTCATCCAGCTACATGAACTGGACGAATTAAGGCTGAACGCTGCTGAGAGCTCTCGGATATACAAGGAGCAGACTAAGGAAGCTCATGACAGGAAGTTGGTTGCCAAAGACCTCAAGGAAGGAGATTTGGTGCTGCTGTATAATTCAAGACTCAAACTCTTCCCGGGAAAGCTGAAGTCAAGGTGGAGCTGGCCGTTTGTGATCCAAGAAGTGCTACCTTATGGAGCTGTCACGTTGATGGGCAAGAGTGGCAGTGCATTCACCGTGAAAGGACACAGGGTTAAGCCCTACTTGGCGGACATCTATGACAAGGAGAGTACCTCGGTTCTTCTCCAAGATCCACCATCTGCCTAAACCAAGTAAAGTCTAGCTAAAGACGTTAAAGAAAGTGCACTTGGGAGGCATTTCCATGTCTATCCTGTACATATTTCTGCTTTATTTCTCTTCTAGTTTTATGTTTTTATTTTGCAAGTGTGTAGGAACTGGTATAAGGAGTCTAAACCTCGATCTTGAAGTCCAAAAGAGGCGATAGGGGTTAAGAAAAGGCTAGAGATCGAGTGCTAGATCGACTAATTCTAACTCGATCTTTGCTAGATCGAGTTAGTGAATCGAGAGAAGCCAGTCGATCTAGACGAGTACGAGTGATAAGATCGATCTAGATGAAAATAGATCGATCGATCCTAAATGGATCGACCAATCTAATTTCTTTCGGGAAATCCTTTAAAAACAGATCGATCACTCGACTCGATCCATCACTCGATCTATGCCAAATCGACCCCCAAATTGAGGACGTAGCTCGATCAAGAGGACTTAGCCGTGGAGCCAACATCTCAATGATCGAGGGAGCCAATCGATCCGAGACTCGATTCATCAAATCGAGTAACCCTCTCGATCTAAGCCATTATAGGCATGAGATCGAGTCCTAGATCGACCAAATGGACTCGATCTCATGTCGAGGTAACATTTTCTTTCCCTCCTTTACTCTTTTCCCTCCAGCTTTTAAATTCAAAACTTGGTCAAGGCAAGCATCTTTGACCATGAAAGGTGTGCCTTGACCAAGACTTTGTCAGAAAACCACCATTCCTACCCATGGTTTTGTTTCTTGCTTAGCCTTTAAATATTTCAACAACTTCTCACCCTCTCATTCTTGTTTTCTCAAAAATTTTAAGCAAAGAGAGTGAGAGTTATCTGTTTTCTAAGGCTAGCAAGACTCTTTAACAATCTTGCAAAAGGTATTTTCGGAGTTTGATAAAATAGTTTTTGGAAATTTCCCTTTGATTTCGCAAGTCATTGTTTTAGATGATAGGGCCGTTTTTGAATTTTCAAATTTAGCTAAAATAAAAGGAAAAATTCTGGATTTTCTAGTATCTCTAGATTTGATTCTCCTTTATTTTGCTATAATTTTTATAAATTCTCCAAAATTCTAGGGTATTAGTTATAAGCTTTCTTCTTCACCTTTCTTCTTCTCTCATCCGATCGCCGTTTTGCTTATCAAAATGCTTGAGAAATTTGGTTCAGGCACAATAGCTCCTAAAAGAACGAGAGAAGAGAGAGCACAAGAGGGAGAAGGTCAGGCGGTGGCTGTTCAAGAGAGGGTCTGATGTTACTGCATATTACATATATTTTGCATACTCATTAGTTAGCTTTTCATGCATTTGTATCACATTTTAGGTTAGATTGCATCACTTAGAGTCCTAGAGCATTCTTGCACCAGCATACGCATGTTCCTTGCATTTTGCATCACATTTAGGTTGTTTTTGGCTGCTTTGGAGTCGTGGAGGTTCGTGGACATGTTGAGGCTGTTGTAGCAGTTCGTGGAAGCTCAGATATTTGCTAAGGATCAGAGATCGAGGAGCAGATCGAGCATGGCCGGTCGATCTAGGATGTGATCAACCAGAAGATCGAGCCAACCAGGCAATCCAGGGAGAATGATCGAGACGAGGATCGAGTGAAGCAGTCGATCAAACGGTACGGACGTAAATGACGCCATGCAGAGCGAGAGCCAGATCGAGTACACCACCCGATCCAACCGAAGATCGATACCGATATCAGATGCAACACTCGATCCGCCGATGATGATCGAGACCCAGATCGAGCTGAAGACACGATGTCCGGAGATGATCGAGAGAACCGCTCGATCCCGGAGTCGATGTCTGTCCTTTCAACCACTTTTGGCCACTAGCGAGGGGGGGACCATCAGCTTGTTTTGGCCATTTTGGGAAGGCGGCGACGTCCTTTTCCCAGAGAACTTTCAATCCTTATCTTTTTTTGTATGTTTTCTCTCTGGTTTTGACGAAGAACACCATTGTCAAACTATGAGTTTTCTTAAGCTTTGTAATCGAATCGTTTTCATCTTAATCTAGTTTCCTTTTCATGTTCATCGTTTCCTTTTACATGCTTCGCTTGATTTACCTTATGTGTAGTGAGTAGTTTATTTGGGTTCGGGGTTGAGAGGATTAAGGGGTCTAAAGGGTTTCGATCTTGGGGTTTTCTAAGCGTTTTCAATGGCTATCTCTTCTAGGGTGTTGAGATCTCAATGCTTGAAGGCTCTCACACCAAGAGCTTCATGATCCGAGAGGTTCATTACCTTGACAGGATTCAGGAGCCTCGGAAGATCACACCCTAGAGACTTATTACCCTTCCCAAAAGCCATGGAAGTTTGAGGGACTAGTTAAACCACTCATTTGAAATCTGTTTTCCATGTCCTTCGACCTCTCTTTCCACCAAAAGCCATGGGTTTGGAGGAGGGGATGAAGGAGTGATCTATACTGAAAGCCACGGATAGATCTTGCTTAGTTTTCAAGGGTTAGAGATCCTCACAAAGTGAGTCGATTTAAAATTTTCAACCCAAGGTCAAACCTTTGAAACCCCTGACCATGAATCTCACCCTTAGGCCCTTTCTTTTAGCATCTTTACATCTTCTCTCGTCATTCGCTTGATCTTTGATAGCATCCTGGTCGTTAGTTTTACTGTTCTTGCATTTTTAGACGAGATCGATTGTTAGTGCTCGATCTAGTGGTCGATCTCATGGTCGATCCACTAGTCAGATTTTAGTAATTCGAAGCTTTGTCCTTTAATTATTCTGTTTGTTCCTCGTGGTAGTTTCATCATTCCTAGTAATTATAAAATAGGTTGCATTCCATTTAAGTTTCTGCATCTAGTTTTTAGGGATTTTCTCATAACTTATCTTGTTTCGCTTAGATTTGCATTAGTCCTTGTATTCTCTTTGCATTCTCTATCATCCTAGGTATGGATTGACTCTCTCTTGCTTGCTGTACTACAACCTGTCTTGCATTTGAGTTTGATAACCTCATTGCATTCTCACCCATGCAAATAAAGTGTCTATCAGGGTCAGATGGAGTAAGGATGAGAAGAGGGACAAGAAACGGCTTGAAAGGCTTTGGTTTGAGCCTACTAAGTTCACGGACAGGGAGTTGCTGTCTAAGATGGAGCTGCTAGGAGATTTTGATCAACTCCTCCAGAGGATAGGGCTGAGGTCTTTGTCACGGATGGATTGCCCAACCTTCCCTGAAGTGACAATCGACTTCCTAGCCACCTTGGCGTTCAGATACGATAATCCTAGCGTGCCAATCCCTTCTCAAGGCCGCCTCTCCTTCAAGATACAGCGCCAAGCTTTCAGTCTCTCAGTCCCCGAGCTCTGCCAAGCTTATGGACTCGATGCAGCTGCTAGGAAAGTGGAGTTCCCCTCCTTCACTCAAGCGAATGACTTTTGGGACCCCATCGCCAATGATGACTACAAGGCGAACACTGCGAAGATCAAGAGAGTGAGGAACCCGGTGCTACGTTATACTTTGAAGCTGATGGCCAACACCTTTAGTGGCCGGTCCGTAGCTCCCACGGTGACCAGGACGGAGCTTTGCTTTCTGTTCCAAGGCCTGAAGCATATCCTTTGTGATCCGGATGAAAACGAGGAGTCGTTGGAAGATCAACTCGGACACGACGTGCACTATGGGTGCATCCTTGTTGCTTTGTTTGTCAAATACAAGGCGTATGTCTTGAGGTGCAAGGCAAGCTCGTCACTCATTGGTGGTTTCCTCACGCCTTTGTTCGTGCAAGCCGGCGTACAACTCGAGAACTTCACTCCTGTTCTGGATAGAGCATTCATGGACGAGATATATCTAAGGAACACTGATAGCTTGGGACGCACGCCAGCTGAGGGCTTCTTCGAGTACTTATACATCGACGAGGAGAATGAGAAAAGGACGTGTATTCTGCCGAACCAGAACGAGACCGAGCTGTTTGGTGTAGGGAACATTGAGTTTCTTCTGAGCCAAGAGGAATGCTTCACTCCTCTAGGAGCCACAGCCACTGTTCAGCAAGCTGCCCGACCAAGATCAGAGGCTCCAGCCACTGATGATGAGATGCCCGAAGCATTCACCCTTCCCAAGTTTGACTTTGAGCCGCAGACTAAAACGGAGAAGTTCCTTGCTTCTGTTGTGGAGATGCAAAGAAAAATCAAGAAAGCAGAGCAAGGTGCTGAAGAAGCTTGCAAGGAAGGTTAAATCACTTCAAGGAGGCTCACCTAAGAAAGCAGCAAGCGAGAAGGTTCAACAGCCCGAGAAGAGGAGACTTTCAACCGGTTGAGTTGTCATCCATGAGACGCAAGGCAGCAACATTCAGCCGGCGCGTCTTTCTCTCCTCGAACCAACCGGCAAGGGCAAAACCATAGTCTTTAGCTCCTCTGGAACATCCTCAAGTTCCAGCCGAGACTAGACCAGAGGTAACAACCTTCTTCCATTGTACATACCGCTCATGTTTGCTTCTTTTTGTATTTTGATGCTCCTTTGAATTTGTCAAGCAAGTTTGGGGGAGTATATGTGTGGTTTGACTTGTGTTTTCTGATCTTATTTTCCCTTTAGCATCCTTGAGTCTTCATTACATGAAAAATTGGTAAAACTTTTAAAATTTTTCAAAGATTCATGTAGTTGCATTCATCTCATTAAGCATTTTAGGATTGAGTCTAGAATCTTAAAGCATCTAGGTTGTTCATATTCGCATAAAGGGTTAGAGTTTTTCTTAAAAAGGTGTCTTAAACTCATGAATTGTTTCAATGCCCTAATTAGTAGTTCTCTAATGCTTTGCTCATACTTTGAAAGTAAGTTCTTACCATGCTTGGATCACTTGCTATGATCTTCGTGACTTGAATTGAACTCTCATGATTTGAAGCTTGTCCTAATAAGTGAAAACCTTAATCTGAAATTTTAATTAACATCCTTATGCATTTGAAAATGAACACATGGATTTTAAAATATTTAGGCTCTCTTCTTTCTTTTACCACTCTTTGTGAGCCTAAGTAGAACTCCCACCTTGACTCTTACCCTTCTTTGAAGCCAAATATTTCTTGTGTGACATCATTGTGAGGCCTTCTTTTTCGGTTTTGAACTTAGCATAAAGTGTTAGGTTTAGGCGACATGATTGGATTCTCATATGATTGCTAGCTTTGCATTTTGAAGCTAGATATAGGCTTAGGATAAGTTTGGGGGATCATTGGGGTTGTTTTCATGTTCATATGTTCTCGGTTTCAAAAGAGTTTGATGTTTAAAAGAAAGAAATAGGTTTTAAGTGAAGGGTTGTGTTTAAAAAATTATGTATATGCTCTAATAAATTTCAGGAGGTAGCTCTCTCAAATAAAATAAAAAATAAAAAAAAAAAGAGCCTAAGTGCCAAAATAAAAGAAAAGGAAAAGAAAAAAAAAAAAATAAACAAGAGAGCTACCAATAAGGAATAGTTAAAGAGCAAATTATTTTCAACCTTTTCACTAGCCTAAAGAGTTGAAAATGTTTTCTGTTTTGAATTGGAGAATGCTAAGCTTTTGCTTTGAGAAAAGGGTAGATTCTAAGTGGTGAGTAAGGATAAAAGTTAATAAATGAGAGGGGTTTAGGATCATTGTTAGTTTACATGGGTAGATGAGAATCTGATCATGTATGCATCACTTGCCTTCACCTTTAGCATTATGCATAAAGTTCTTGCCATTTTTGAGAAAAACCCTTGTTTAAAATGAAAAACCCTTTTCAAATGAGATCATTCTATGCTCATAGCCTGCGCCCTTAACCAAATGTATTCTGCTTTAAAGTGCATAAGTCTGATTCATGGTTCAGATGTTAATGAATGTTGAAGGATGAGTTTCTTTGATTGTTAGGAATAGGAGAATCATCATCTGAATTTCTTTGTGTGATGAGTATGGCTAAGTTCTTTGGAGTATGAGTGTGCGCATTGCATTTTAGAACTAGTAACTAGGACATTGAGATTGATTCATTTGAAAGGCACCTTTGCAAGAAGCTTAAACCCCTGTCTTTTCTAAAACCTCTCTTCCTTTCTTATTTTCTGTTGCTTGAGGGCAAGCCAGAAGTAAGTTTGGGGGAGTTGATGTTACTGCATATTGCATGTATTTTGCATACATATTAGTTAGCTTTTCATGCATTTACATCACGCTTTAGACTAAATTGCATCACTTAGGGTCCTAGAGCATTCTCGCACCAGCATACGCATGTTCCTTGCATTTTGCATCACATTCAGGTTGTTTCTGGCTACTTTTGAGTCGTGGAGGTTCGTGGACGTGTTGAAGCTGTTGTGGCGGTTCGTGGAAGGTCGGATGTTTGCTAAGGACCAGAGATCGGGGAGCAGATCGAGCATGGCAGGTCGATCTAGATGAGATCGGCCAGAACATCGAGAAGACTAGGCGATCCAAGGAAAATGATCGAGACAGAGATCGAGTGGAGCAATCGATCAAATGGTACAGACGTAAATGACGCCATGCAGATCGAGAGCCGGATCGAGTCCACCACTCGATCCAACCGAAGATCGATACCAAGATCGGATGCAACACTCGATCCGCCGAAGATGATCGAGACCCAGATCGAGTTGAAGACACGATGTCCGAAAGTGATCGAGAGAGCCACTCCATCCCGAAGTCGATCTCTGTCCTTTCAACCACTTTTAGCCGCTAGCGAGGGGGGGGACCATCGAGCTGTTTTCGCCATTTTGGGAAAGCGGCGATGTCTTTTTCCACACACACTTTTTGATCCTTATCTTTTCATGTTTTTCTCTCTGGTTTGGAGATCATCCGCGATTGTTAGACTTTGAGCTTTGTTCTTGGATATTTTTCAAATCGTTTAAGCTTTAAGTAATCGTTTTCATGTTCATTGCTTCATCTTTCATGTTTATTTCGGTTGTTCTCATGTGTAGCGAGTAGTTTCATCTGGGTCTCGGGGTTGAGAGGATTCACGGGGTCTAAAGGGTTTTCAAGTTAGTAGTTTTCTTGTTCTTAATGGCTTTCTCTTCTAGGATGTTGAGTCCCTAAGGCTTAAAGACTCTCACGCCAAGATCTTTATGATCAGAGAGGTCTCTTACCTTGATAGGATCCAGAGATCTCTGAAAATCACATCCTAGAGACTAGTTACCCTTTCCCAAAAGCCATGGAAGTTTAGGGGACTAGTTAGGCCGTGTGTTTGAAATCTGAGTTCATTGCCCTTCAACCTCTCTTTCCACCAGAAGCCATGGGTTTGGAGGAGAGGATGAAGGAGTGATCCATACCGAAAGCCACAGATGGATCTTGTTTTCATTTTCAAGGCTTAGGAATCTCACAAAGTGAGTCGATTTAAAGTTTTCAACCCCAACTTGGACCCTTGAGCCCCCGGACCATGAATCTCAACCCTAGACCCTTCTCTCTCAGCATTCTTACATCTTCGTTCATCATTTGCTTGATCTTTGATAGCATCCTGGTCGTTAGTTTTCCTGCTCTTAAATTTTTAGACGAGATCGATCGTTGTTGCTCGATCTAGTGGTCGATCACGTGGTCGATCCACTAGTCGAAGTTTAGTAATTCGAAGCTTTTTTCTTTAATTATTCTGTTTGTTCCTCATGGTAGTTTGATCATTCCTGGTAATTTTAAAATAGTTTTGCATTCCATTTAGTTGCTGCATCTAGTTTTTAGGGATTTTCTCAAAACCGATCTTTATTCGCTTAGATTTGCAAAGCCCTTGCATTCTCTTTGCTCTTTCTATCATCCTAGGTGTGGATTGACTCTCTCTTGCATACTGTGCTACAACCTGCCTTGCATTTGAGTTTTGATAGCCTCATTGCATCCTCACCGTTGCAAAGAAAGTAGTTATCACTACGCCATGGGAGCTGTTCTTGGTCAGAGGAAAGACAAGCGGTTGCATGTAATCTACTATGCCAGTCGTACCTTGGATGACACGCAAGTGAGATATGCTACAACCGAGAAGGAGCTACTGGCCGTTGTGTTTGCTTTTGAGAAGTTCAGATCATATTTGGTTGGCTCTAAGGTTGTTGTATACACTGATCACGCGGCGTTGAGGTATATCTATTCCAAGAAAGACTCGAAGCCGAGGCTCTTGAGGTGGATCCTTCTTCTACAAGAGTTTGACATGGAGATTAAAGACAAGAAGGGGATAGAGAATGGCGTAGCAGATCACCTTTCTAGTATGAGAGTGAATGAGTCTTTACCCTTAGATGATTCGCTTCCAGAAGAACAGCTCATGGTGATTAATACAGTGGTTTGCCACGGCTGGAAAGTCAGTTTGAAGAAGTGCTGAGCTTGAGAGAAGAGAACCTGCCTTGGTATGCTGATATAGTGAACTTCTTGGCTTGTGGGGAGGTACCAACTCATCTTGATCACTACCACAAGAAGAAGTTTATGAGGGACATCTCTTACTATTTTTGGGATGAGCCTTACTTGTACAAGAGGGGAGTGGACAACTTGTATAGAAGATGTGTTTCAAGAGAGGAAGCACAAGACATCCTTCTTCACTGCCACGGCTCATCATATGGTGGTCATTTCGCTTCTTTCAAGACTGCTACAAAGGTGTTGCAAGCCGGCTTTTGGTGGCCATCTCTGTTCAATGACGCCCATGAGTTTGTTAAGGCTTGTGAAGCATGTCAGAGGGCAGGGAACATCACAAAGAGGAATGAGATGCCTCAGGTGCCAATCTTTGAAGTTGATATTTTTGATGCTTGGGGGATAGATTTCATGGGACCATTCCCATCTTCTTATGGCAACAAATTCATCTTGGTGGCTGTTGATTATGTCTCTAAGTGGGTGAGGCTATAGCTTCCCTAACTAATGATGCAAAGGTGGTGGTTAAACTCTTTAAAACCATCTTCTTCCCACGGTTTGGAGTACCAAAAGTAGTGATCAGTGATGGGGGCAGCCACTTCATCAACAAGGTGTTTGAAAGTCTCTTAAATAGATATGGCGTGAAGCACAAGGTAGCCACATCTTATCACCCACAGACTAGTCGGCAAGTAGAGGTCTTTAATAGACAGATCAAGCTATCTTAGAGAGGACAGTGGGAGTAACTCGGAAGGATTGGGTGGTTAAACTAGATGATGCTCTATGGGCTTACCGGACCGCTTTCAAAACACCCATTGGTACCACTCCCTTCACTCTTCTATACGGCAAGGCATGTCACCTTCCTGTTGAGCTCGAGCATAGAGCACTGTGGGCCATGAAGCAGCTAAACTACAACCTCAAGACAGCACAGGAGAAGCGGTTAATTCAGCTACATGAGGTTGATGAGTTAAGGCTAGAAGCTTATGAGAGCGCCAAGATCTACAAGGAAAGGACCAAGGGGGTTCATGACAAAAAGCTGGTTCATAAGGAGTTAAGAGAAGGCAGTCTGGTGCTACTCTACAACTCAAGGTTGAAGTTGTTCCCCGGAAAGCTCAAATCTATATGGTGTGGACCGTTTGAGATCAAGGAGCTCTACCCTATGGAGCGGTTACTTTGGTTGGCAAGAGTGGAAAGGCTTTCACGGTTAATGGGCACAGAGTCAAGCCCTACTTGGCGAGTGATTGCAGCAAATATAGCACCACCATGCTTCTCCAAGCCCCACCTCAGGCCTAAACCAAGTAAAGTATAGCTAAAGACGTTAAAGAAAGCGCACTTGGGAGGCATTCCCATGACTATCTTGTATATATTTTTGCTTTCTTTCTAGTTCAGTTTTATGCTTTTTATGTTTAAGTGTGTAGGTGAAAGGATAGGTGAATGGAGAGCATGATCTTGGAGCCTAAAGGGGCAAGGAAAGTCGGGTATAGGCTAGAGATCGAGTGCTAGATCGACTTACACTAGCTCAATCTTTACTAGATCGAGCCAGTGAATCGAGAGGAATCAGTCGATCTAGACGAGATCGAGTAGACAATCGAGTAGGTCCGTTGATCATGAGAGTATAAACCAAGCATACGTTTAGCTTGAAATGCAAACGAGGTGTAGATCGACTGACCCCACTCGATCCTCAAAGATAGAGCGATCAGTCTACTCGATCTGACTCCAAATCGATCACCCGGCTCGATCCAAGGAGCATAGCCTGAGTGACCAAAAATGATGGAACGAGGGGACACAATCGATCTAGGACTCGATGCAATCTGAATCGAGTCCCTGATCGATCAAACCTCTCGATCCTAGTCAACATGGGCATAAGATCGAGTCCTAGATCGACCAAATGGACTCGATCTCGTGCCGAGGTAAGTAAATCTTTTCCCTCTTTCCTTCTTTCCCTCTGGTTTTTAAATTTGAAATGTCGTCAAGACAAGCATCTTTGACCATGAAAGATATGCCTTGACCACACTTTTGTCAGAAACCATTTGTTTTGCCCATGGTTTTCTTATCTTTTATATTCGCATGCATTCAACCTCTCTCTCATTCATCCTTTGCGAGCTGTTTTCTAAAAAGAGAGAGTGTGAGTTTTGTTTTAAAAGACCAAGAACTTCTTGCTTTCATCTTTTGCAGAGGTATTTTCGACTTAGTGATTTACTTGTTAAAACCTTTTGAAAATTTCCTTTTGCTTGCTTTGGATGATTGGTAGTAGTTAGGGAATTAAGATAATTTTTTAGCAATAGATAAATATTAGAAAAATTGCTAGATTTAGTTCTCTCTCTAGATATTCTCTCCTAGTATTTAGCTATAATTTTTATAAATTCCCCAAAAATCTAGGTGAATTGTTACAAGTTTTTCCTTCTACCTTGTCATTCTCTTACATTCGCCGCCTTTACTCATCCTCTTCTTTGAGAATTGCATTTCAGGTACCATGGCATGAAAGAGAACCAGAGAAGAGACAGCACAAGAAAAAGAAGCTCAAGAAGTGGTTCAGGAGAGGGTTAGATGGAGCAAGGAGGAGAAAAAAGCTGAGAAGAGACTTGAGAGGCTACGCTTTCAACCAACCAAATTTGCAAGCAGAGATCTTTTGGGAAAGATGGGGCTTTTAAGAAACTTTGATATGCTTCTCAAAGACATGGGGGTTCCTTGCCTCTCAAAGATGGATTGCCCATCTATCCAGAAGTCACACTTGACTTTCTCTCAACCTTGGAGTTTTCCTATGAGAATCCGAGCCTCCCCAGTCCATCACAAGGTCACCTCACTTTCAAGATCAAGAGGCAAGCCTACCACATGACCATAGCCGAGCTCTGCCAAGCCTACGGCCTCAACACTGCTGCCAAGCAAGTGGAGTTTCCTCAGCTTAAATCAGCAAACGATCTATGAGACTTGATCAGCCTTGACGACTACAAGGCCAACAACGCCAAGATCAAGAAAGTTTGCAACCCCTTGCTGAGATACTCCCTCAAACTCCTGGCCAATACTTTCAGTGGGAGGTCTGTTGTTGCAACGGTTACCAAGAATGAGCTATGCTTTCTCTTTTAAGGAGTTAAGAAGATCATATGCAACAGAGAAGAGCATGATGAACCATTGGAGGATGAGCTCGAATATGATGTCAACTATGGTTGCATCTTCGCCACATCTTTGGTCAAGTTCAAGGCGTGGGCACTGAGGTGTAAAGCAAGCTCAGCACTCATTGGCGGCTACCTCACACCGATTTTTGTCGAAGCTGGAGTTCCTCTTCAGGAGTTTGAGCCTTGCGCGGATAGAGCATACATGGACGAGCAGTACATGCGCAACACTGATAGCTTGGGACCTACGCCAGCTCCAGGGAAGTTTGCTTACCTGTATTACGACCACAACCATGCCAAGAAGGTCTGCATTCTGCCCAATGAGGAAGAGACAATCTTAGACAGCATCGGCACCATCGAGTTCTTGCCAACGGATGAAGAGTGTGTCGCAGCCCTTGGACCAGCAGCAGTTCCCCCTCAGCTCGCTCGTGAACCCTCTGAGTCCCTCAGACGCCGAGATGCCAGCTAGCTTTGATCTCCCTAAGCTCGATTTTGAGCCAAGGACCAAAACCGAGAAGTTCCTTGCATCTTTGGTGGAGGTTCAGCGGAAGGTGAACAAGTGGCAGAGCAAGATGATCAAAAAGCTGGCCAAGAAGATCAAGAAGCTTCAAGGAAGCTCATCTCATGCGTCTTAAAGTGAGGAGGTCGAGCAGCCCTAGAAGAGGAGAAGATCCATCGGTGGGATTGTGATCCGTGAGCCTCAAGGAAGCAACATTCAACCTGCACGCCACTCTGTACACGAAGGGACAGCCAAGGAGAAAAGTAAGGCAATCACTCATGACCCTCCTAGCAAGAGCAGGAAGTCTGGAGCATCCTCAAGCTCCAGCCGAGCCTAGCTCCAAGGTACCAACAACCAAACCATTGTATATACCACACATGTTTTTAGATTTTTGCTTTGTGTTTTGACTCCTCTTGGATTTGTTTGCCACCGAGACGGTGTCATTCAAGTTTGGGGGAGTGTGTATGTTATTTGACATGTTTTCTTTGATCTTATTTTGTGTTTTCATCCCTTGAGTCATCATGCATCATCTAAGGCATAGAAAAGAACAAAAAATTGATAAAAATTTTAAACATTTTCAAAAAAATTCATGTAGTTGCATTCACATTGTTAAGCATTTTAGGATTGAGTCTAGAATTTTTAAAAATCATTTGGGATGTTGCATTTGCATAGGGAGTAAATGATAAAAACTTGTTAAGATGTTAATGTTTGAACTCTTTTTCAATGCCTTGGTTGTTTGTTGTTTGATTGCACCTAGTGAATTTGAAGTTAAGGCTGCACTATTTTTTGATTACTTGCATTTGAAACTCTAGTCTTATGCTGAAACTTGCTTTGATTTGATGCTAACTCCAACTTATTAGAACCATAATTTTGACATTGAATTATCATGTTTGTGCATTAAAAGAGATTGCATGGCTTACTTATATACATACTTGGATTATCTTCTTCTCTTCTTACCACTATTCTTAATCCAAGTAGCTGATCCTCATCATCATGGGACAGTTAACAACACCCTAAACCAAAACCTTCTTTCTGACCTAAACACTTTTGTGTGAGTAGTGAGGCCTATATTGCATCATTCTCTATCCTATTTTAACAAAAAGTGTTAGGAATAAGGCTGGCAAGGAGAAGCTCCCTTGTAGACACCAGGTTGCATTTTAAGCTTGGTATTAGGTTAGGAGTTTTGGGAAAAGGGTTGTTTCAGTGCTTTAAGCATTTTCCGTTTACATCTCTGCAAATAGGAGAAGTATGGTGGCAAAATGGAAGGGGGGGGGGGGGGGGGGGGGGGGGGGGGGCACAAATCAGTTGTGGTTAAGTAAAATATAAAAAAAAATGCTCTTAGTGTTAAAATAGAAAGGCGCCAGCAGCAACAAGGCTTACAAAAGTCATTCAAAAAGAAGAAAAATCAGACTGAGCCATCCACCAAAGGTGAAGAAAGCGGCGCCAAGCATACAACAAAGGAGAGCAAGTTCAAATAAAAAGAAGTCAACCACACAGACTGAAGAAGAGAGAGTTTCCCCCAACTGTGAAGAGTGAGGAGATCAAGCGCTTTGGGAAAGGATAGATTTAGGGGTTACACTTGGAGTTTTAGAAGTTTTTAGGATCATCTTGGGTAAAAAGGGTAGAAGGGAGCTTTAACTTGCATGCATAGGTGTGCTTTTACCTTTAGCATTTTGCCAAAGATAGGATTCTATCATTGAGTGATCCCCTGAATTTTTGAACCCTTATTTGAATGAGATCATTTTCATCTCATGACCATATCCCTTAACCAAATGTTTTCTCTTGATATGCACAAATAGGATCCATTGGTTATTGCTTAATGAATGTTAAGGAGTTGGTTGATTTGAATGCTTGTGTAGGCTAAGCTAGAATTCATTGTTTGTTTAATGAGTATGGCTAAGGCTTTTAAAGTAGAAGAATCTCTGTGCATCTTAGAACTTACAACTTGGGCATTGAATCAGTTTTTCCATTGACATCTTTAGTTTTGAACTCCCGTTTTCAACCCTCTCTTCCTTTCTTGAATTTTGTTTGCTTGAGGGCAAGCAAAAGGCAAATTTGGGGGAGTTGATATTACCATATATTTTGCATATTTTGCATGCATTTAGGATAGTTTTTCATGCATTTCTCTTGCATTATAGGCTAGTTTCTACCATTTGCTGCATTTTAGGTCCTGAAGTCTCTTTGCATTCGCATTTTGCATATTTCTTGCACTTTTGCATCATTATCAGGTTGTTTAGAGCACTCTAAAGTTGTGGAGGTTGTGTGGACCTGCTGAGGATCAATATGGAGCCTGTGGACACTTGGAGGACTTAGCCATTCAGCAAAAGGACCTGAGATCGAGTAGCGGATTGAGCAAGGCAGGTCGAGATCGACTAAGCCCGGATCGTTTCGGGAAGGGATCGAGGATGAAATCGAGTGAGGAGATCGATCGTGAGTACAGACGTAGATGACGCCATGCATATCGACAGGCCAGATCGAGTCCACGACCCGATCATCAGAAGATCGACTCAAAGATCGAGCAAAAGCAAACGAACCAAGAAGAACATCGAGCCAGAGATCGAGTGACCAAATGGATCCTTGGGGCCTTATCCGGCCAGCTCAGCTTTAGACCGTAGCGAAGGGGGGACCAGTTGGCGGTTTGGTTATTTTTGGCAAAGGGCAGCCATCCTTTTCATCACAAACTTTCAGTCTTATCTTTTTATGTTTTTTCAGAGGCGATTAGCCATTGGAGAACTTCTAAGCTTTTCCTTGTTTTCAACTTTGGAATCTTTGAATATTAAGCCTCTTTTTCCTTTAATCATTCGTTTAATCATGCCTAGTTTTTCTTTCATTGCATTTCAATCGGTTTTTATTTCGAGTAGCGAGTGCTTCATAGGGTCAAAAGGGGTTAAGCTTTGTGCTTTCTTTGTTCTGAATCTATTTCTTTCTAGGATCTTGGGGTCTTAAGGCTTAGAAAGTCTTGGGAAAAATCTCTACAGGGCTATCTTACCTTTACAGGATTCATAAATCCTTGAAAACCAAATCTTAGAGACTAATCGACCCTCTCCCAAACGCCATGGATGTAGAGGAGGTTCGTTAGGCCATTAATTGAAATCTGTTTTCCTTGCTCTTTGATCTCTTTTTCCACCAAACGCCATGGGTTTGGAGAAGAGATTAAGGAAGTGAATCATACCACACGCCATGGATGGTTCTTGTTTTGTTTTCAAGGCTTAAGGAATGCTCATCAATGAGTAGATCTAAATGTTTTCAAACCAAAGCTTGACCCTTGAACACTCTTGAATTTGACCCTCAACCCTGAACCCTCTTTTAGTATTTTTAAACCTCAAGTAATCATCATTTAGTCATAAAGCTTGCATCTTGTTCATTAGAAGTCATTTATTTCTAAGTTGTTAGATCGATCTGTCAGTGCTCGATTTTTCACTTCCCTTTTTCCCAGTAGCTATGTTTGTTCTTCACACGGTACCTTCAAAAGCAAAGCTTGAAAACAAGGTAAGTGAAAGAATAAAAGCTGAAGAACCAAATAGCTGAAAGCTTTTAATGGAGAGACTCTTTAAGCTTAGAAAGGTTTAACAAGTCCTAACAACAAGCTTAAACTTATTCAAAGAAGAAGAGATCAAAAGCTAGCAACTAAATAAGCTAGAATGCACAAAAGATAAACAGTTATGCATGACATTCTAGCAAAATGGTTCTTAGGCAAAAGAGATGATGATCTTGCAAGTGGATGAAGATAAACAAGCAATGAGATAAATAGACATTAAACAGAACTTCAACATCTACCTTGATATTTAAAAACAAATCCAAATTGCAAAACCACAGCACAACAATCAAAACTAAACACTGCTTGCTCTTAAAAACTTCTTACTAAGCGATTTTTAACATAAGCAAAGAGTAAGAGCAAAGGGAGATAGTTTAGGAAGCAAACCTTTAGTGAGCTTCTGAACACTTAAAGAAAGCAATAAAAGAGAAAAAGAACTAGTTGTTTTGAGCTTTAGGTGAGAAGAAGAGTGAGTTTAAGTGTGAAGAGAAGTGAAGAAAGTTGTTGCTTAAATAGAGAGAGAAGAGAGGAAACCAAAGGAATAAAAGGTTGGTGAGGGAACATAAGGAATCAAAAGTGTGGGGGACAAAAACAAAAGTGTTCAGAAGCTAGGAAAGAGGTCAGAGGGAATCTCATTTAAAAATTCAAACTCCTTTGGCTCCAAACCAAAGGAGGTAAAAAATTTTAAAAGTAGAGATACTTACCTCGGATGGAGTTTTGGTCACTCATGACTGATATTACTGACCGAAATTGCATTTTCGATCATGAGTGATCGACACTGGAGACTGACGTGCTTCCTGGGTTTAGTATCGGTCATCAGTGATCGACACACTTGACCGAAATACATCCGGCATGATTGTGTCGATCTTGAGTGATCGATACTCTGGACCGAAAATCATACGGTGTGTTTATGTCGATCAAGTATAGTCGATATGAATGGCCAAAATTTGTCCTGCTTTCAAAACTTCTTCCCATATCGGTCACAAGTGACTGATATGTTGACTGGTGTAGACTGGCTCCACTGATATTGATCAGTCATGATCGATACAAATGACGGAAAATATTTGTATTGGTCTGTCATGACCGATACAAATAACCGATATCAGCCAGAATACACATGTTCTTTGTCCCCATCAGACTTTCTCAAACCCCAGTTCGAAATCCTGTTTCTATACACTAAAACAAAGCATAAAAGATAAACTAGAAAGCATAATATATACAAAAGGATACCATGGGACTACCTCCCAAGTGTGCTTGTTTAAAGTCACTAAGCTTGACTTTGATTACCTCTTTAGTTGAGGTGAGGAGAAGGAGTCTTGGAACTCCTTGGTGGTGGCTTGCTCCTTTGGACTCTAACAGAAACTCCATTCATCTTTATCTTGGCAAAAGGCATAGTCTTCCCCTCTTGCTGAAGCTTGAAGATGAATTCTCCCTTCTTAGAGACCCTTGGTTGCAAAACCAGCTCCCCCTTGTTAGTACCCAACTTGATCTCATTTAGATTCTTGTAACCAACCACTTCAAGGATCTCCTTTTCAGTTGTGTCTTCAAACAACTTGGCCAAGCAGCAGCCATCAAAACTCTCTCCTTGGTAGCCTTCAAACTCTGGCCAGTTCTTTCGAAGTTGCTTCAGCTTCTTAATCTCCATTGAGAAGGCTTTCTCATTCCCCAGCTTATTCCCCTTGGAGTCAAACCTTAGAACCTTCTTCTTTGTCAGCTTCAGCTCAATAGTGCATTCCTTAGCATCAAACACTGCTCCAGCTGAGGCTAAGAAAGGTCTTCCTAAAATGATAGCATTCTTTATATGCCCTTCCACATCAAGCACTAGGAAATCAGTGGGATTGGTTACTCCTTCTATCACCATTGGCACATCCCTGAGACTCCCAAGTGGTTTCTTCACAGTCCCATCAGCTATAGTAAGGGATACATTACTCTCCTGAAGTTGAGTGTAGCCAAGAGCCTTAGCAGTAGAGGATGAAAGAAGGTTGATACTTGCTCCAAGGTCACAAAGGCAGCTCTTGAAGGTCTGCCCCTTAAGTTCACATGGGAGAGTGAAACAGCCCGGATCTCCAAGTTTTTTGATAGTGAGCTCCTTAACCTCAGGTGTTCCAGTCTTCACCCTCAGCTTCTCAAGTTCTTCTTGGCCATTCAAACCCCTCAATTCCATCTGAGCAGCATAGAGAGTTTCATACTTCTGAACTAGCTGTTCCTTGAACCTTCCTGGAAAAGGGATGGTTGGTTGATAGACAGGAAGAGTAGCTGTTTGAGGTTTCTCCTTATCATCAGCAGTTTCCACCAAGTAGTCCTTTGTGTTGTCAACAACTTCATGTGGCGCCCACCACTCTTTATCATCTGAGTTTTCCCTATCTCCAAATGGTCCTTCTTCCCCCCCCCCCACTTAGAGGTTCAGTGTCCTCAGTGAACAAGTAGAGGAACTCTTCAATGATAACCTCCTCTTCAGCTGAGAAGCTTCCTTCTTCAAGCACAATGGCATAGCAGAACTCCTTTGGGTTGGCTTCTGGTTTTCCAGGAAACTGTCCTTGTGGCTTAGGACCAGCTATGCCTTTGTTGTTCTCCAGTGTTTTGACTCTTGCAGCCAACCCATCAAACTTTTTGGTAATCTCTACATGCACTAAAATAATTTTGTTGTGGACCACTGCAAACTTCTTGCTCATTTCCAAGGCTGTAGTGACTTGAGTGTTGATCATTTGCTGCATGAGGGTCTTGAGTTCCGTGTCTTGAGAGCTAGAGGAAGCTTGTCTTTGGGCTTGGGCGTTGAATCCTAGAGGGTTGTAGGGCGCTCTTGGCTGATAGTTGTTGTTCTTTTGTTGAAAACCTTGGTTGTTGTAGGGAACAAAAGGTCTTGGGGCAGCTTGCTGTTGCTGTTGAGGGTAAACCTGATCATGTGGGTTGGCAACATTTTTGCTCATGTAGGACAAGTTAGGATTGGGTCTGTAGTTCCCATAGTTGTTGTAGCCACCTTGATTTCCCAAATAGTTCATCTCCTCAACTTGGCATTGCTCCTGATCATCAAGCTGAACCATGTCTCCCATAAAGTGAACCTCTTTCTTTTCCCTTAGCAACAAGTCCAGCTTCTCATGTAGAGACTTGATCTCTTTCTTGCTAGATTCTAACTCATCCTTAGCACTCCTTGGTGCTCTATCAAACTCCTCATTGTAGTTTCCATGAGACTGAGCCAAGTTCTCTACTAACTCCAAACCTTCATCTACAACTTTTGACAGGAAGTTCCCATTGGATGCTGTGTCCAGGTGCATTCTGATCTTAGGCAAGGCTCCTCTGTAGTGAGTGGATAGAAAAGAGGCTTGTGAGAAGCCATGATAAGGGCATTGCAGTGTGTAACCTTTGAATCTCTCCCAAGCTTATCCAAAGCTTGCATTGTTCCTCTGTGCAAATCCTGAGATCTTATTTCTTATCCTAGCAGTTCTTGAAGTGGAGAAAAACTTTGCTAGAAAGGCTTTCTTGCATTCATCCCAGGTGGTGATACTTCCTTGGGGAAGATTTTTCTCCCATTGATGTGCTTTGTCTCCTAGGGAAAAGGGAAACAACCTGAGCTTGAAGCCATATTCACTTACTCCATTTATCTTTGTGAGTGAGCACAACCTGTCAAAATTACCCAGATGATCTAGAGGGACTTCAAGTGGCAATCCATGTAATTTGTTGCTCTGAACCATTGAAATCAATCCAGACTTGATTTCAAAGTTGTTGTTTTGGACAGCTGGTGGAATGATACCTGTCCTGTTGGTGTAGGCATTTGTTGCATCACCAGCGCCAATAGGTCTAGCTGCTCTTGGAGCTTGTGCAGCGCCTCTTGGTCCTTGAACACCTTGATGTCCTTGTATACCCTGAGCGCCTGTAGCTCCTGGAGGACCCTGATATCTGATGTCATCCATGACTTGATCCTGATTGTTCATACCAAGTCTTTGCAAGTGTTGTTGCCTTTCTTGCTGTCTCCTTGCTTTTTATCCTCTATCCAACAGATTGATGTTGTCTATGAAATCCACAAGATTGCTTGAACCTCTGGATCTCAAGTTCATATACATGAAAGACAAAAGTGAGAGTCAAAGAGAACTAGTAACCAAACAAAAGTAAAAGCCTAATCTTAAAGATTCTACAAACTCTAATGATTCAAACTGATTCCCAAATGGCAACGACGCCAAATTGGTACATGATTTGTGTGGTTCTTGTCCCAATCACCCTTGTACTTGTCAGTTGTAGTATGGGTTTTATGTCAATCCAAAAGGAAGAGTTGAAAACAGAAGAGTTGAGAGTAAAATCTCTAAGTCAAGCAAGCAGAGAATTGGTTTTGTTGCCTAAGAAACAGTTCTAGCAACCTAAGTGAAACAAGCAGCAAACAAAGTGAAAGCAAAAGCAAACTAAGCAGTTCAAAGCAAGAAAAACAGAATAAAACAGTGCAAAACAGAGCAAATCCGAGATTCAAACAAGAGAAAGGCAAGTTCCTAGATGTGGTTATTGACTTTGGGGAATTTCAGACATTAACTAGGCTGTTTCAAACTACATTGATCAAGGAAGTAAGCAAGCAATGGTGATTCCTAGACATAGAGTTCACAATTAAGCTAGTTAGATCCAATCTCTTCGCAAATAACCCTTTGCTAAACATTCTAACAAGAACTAACTCTCATTAGTGCTAAAACATCAAGCAAGCATGATTAAACAACTCTATTCAAGTCAAAATGCTCCTCAAACAGTCAATCTCTTGAGCCAAGGCCAACAAATCCTCTATTAAACATGATCAGCATTTCATCAAACACTTGGTAGGCATAAGAGAAAGCTAACAACTTAGCAAGTTTGATCAAGACTAATCTAGCATGAGTAACAGATTAATAGAGAGGAACCCATAAACTGAAGCACTTAACAAGCCTTAATCAAGCCTTAAATTCCCCTAATCTACCACATCTAAAAACCCTAAGATGACTACTCACTCATAATCATGTTTAACACCAAATCACAAAGGGAAATGATGCTAATCATGATTAAAAGAAAGATTAAAGAAAGATTAAAGCAAATACTTGATTATATTAAACAAAGCAAAGAAATTGTCTTACAAACTTTAAGAAAATGCTCAAGAACAGTATTTTGATAAGACTTCCCGAAAATCTGGAAAAATAGGCTATTTATAGTCTAGAGAAGAAAGCCCTAGAGTAATGGCAAAAGCATAATTAAAAACAGGTTCGGGCTGGGTCAGTATCGGTCAGTTGCGTCGGTCTTGAGTGACCGAAATGGATCCGTATCGGTCTGGAGTGATCAACACATATGACTGTAATCCATCAGGTGTGTTTGTGTCGATCACATTTGACCGATACTGGTGATTGATATTGCTCTGTATCGGTCATTTTTGACCGATACTCTCTGTGCTCTGACCGAAAACTTCTGCAGAGATCTTCTACTGTGATCCTTCTTGCTCCCTTCTGCCCAGCTAGCATCTTGTATCGTTCCCAAAACTCCTCCAAGCACCTTCTAGCTCCAAAAGCACCTAAAAACATCCAAAATGCAAAGAAAATGCAAATATACTCTAAATGCAACCTAAGTCTAAAAGGAGAAGAAAATGGGACAAAAGCAAAGGGAAAACATGCAAAAAAGGACCAAAATATGTACTAAATGCAACCCTAAATGGTGTAAATACAAGGGATATCACATCTATTTACCGATCCTGCTTAGATTTGCTTCACCCTTGTATTCCTAGTGTTCTTCCTGCTTCCTAGATTGGATTGATACTCTCTTGCACGCTATACTACATCCATAGACTGCATTTGAGCTTTGATACTGCTTGAACCCAACAAAATTCCTGTTATCATGTCTTTGATCTCTCAAACCCCAATCACCTTGTAAACCATTATGACCTTGCTAACCAAAACCCGCAGCATGTACATGCTCTTCCATCTTTCAACAACTGATAGCTGCTGTTGGGAACTCAAAATTCTGCTCCTTGGACTAGTTGAGCAGCTGTAGGCACCTTAAAGCAAGTGTTTTGGTACCTACAAAAGAAATTCTAGTCCAAAAAGTGCAATTAGTAAGCAAAAACGAAAATAAAAGCTTGATCTCAAACAATCTACAAATCCTAATGCTTAGAACAATCTCAAATGGCAACGGTGCCAATTTGATGTAGGAGTTTACTCTACTTCCTACATATACTCATATCATTATAGTATGTAGGTATCAATCCATAATGGGAAGGTGAGACACTAGGAATGTAATATATTATCTAATTCAAGCAAACATAATTAGGTGATTGAAACTATGAATTTAACAACTAAAATAGACTTCAAATAAGCAAGAGCATGCATAATAAACAGAGAAACTAAGGTAGGTTCGAATTCAGACAATCAAAGACTAGTTAGCTTGAGATGAGGTTATTGATCAAGGGAGATTCTTGGCTTAACTAGTGATGCTTACAAACCCACAACAAGCTATTCCTAGGCATAGAATTAGTAACTATAACTAGCTCAATTCCTTGACACTAATCACTTTGCTAAGCACATAATCAAGATAAATTCCTTTACTCAAACACATGATCAGATATCATTATAAGCAACTAATCAAATTCTATAATGCCAATCTACTCCTTATACAGCTAATTCCTTAGGCTAAGATAAGCAAATCTCTTACTTGACTCATTCAGGCAATTCATCAAACACTTGGAAGGCATAAGAGAACCCTAGGATCTAGATCAACTTAAACAGGGGTAATCTAGCAAAAAAGACAATCAATAAGAAGGAACAATAATATTAAGCACTAAGTAATCACTAATCTAGCCTTAAATCTCCCTATCTCTATCCCATCTCAAACCCTAAGTAAATTACTCACTAAACATGGTTTTAGCCATGAACCCAAGCAAAGAAAGATGACTAATCATGAGAAGAGATAACATAAACAAAAACTTAGATTGATTAAGCCAGATTCAAAACAGAAATTCAAGATTACAAGGAAGAAGCTAGAGAGAAAACTATTGTCTAGAAGCTAAAAAGAAAGATAAAAGATGATAAGAAGATAGATCCCAACAGTTGGGTCTTAACATATTTGCAGTGTTTCAGAAAAGCCCTTAATAAACCAGGAATAAACCATAAATTGCTCAATTCGGAGGGAGTGTATCGAGGTGTACTGGTCGATACACTTGTCGATATTGGCTTCCTTCTGATTGCAAAGGGTGTTACTGGAATCGCCGTATATTTTGAACCACGAATCGGAATGACATGATTCAACCTCCATTGGAAAGCTAATTCAATCCTATTCAACTTCTATGCAGGTTGCGGAGGCTGAATCGCACCTAAAGACCTTCGTTTAGACGCATACACTTCGCATCGACCTCCATTCTGTAATCCTTCTTAGTATACAGATCGATACAATCACCCTATAGTTAAGGCATATCGGCCTGTCTTCCTTGATACTCTGCTCAGTACGTGTCCTGTAGCTTGTGTATCGACCAGTATAGGTCGATATGCACGTTGATACGCTCCTGGACTTGTGTATCGAGCAGCTTGCTCGGTAAGCTCCTCGGTATAGCCCATTGTCTACGTAGGGGCCTCACGAAAATAACCGTATATCGGATAGAGCTGAAACAAAATGAATTCGAAACCTTACTCACAGGGCTACAACTTTGGTGATGAGTGTTGAAGCTGAATCTGAGTGTAAGCCAGTTATCCGGGCTGATCTTCGGTGATAGGATTTCCAGGATGGTTTGTATCGGGATGGCATACCCGATATACACTTCGATATGCCTCCATATCGACCAACCTTGATCTGTATACAGCTCGAGATGACTCCTAGATCCGTAATTCTTCTTTGCATTGCCTTGGCTTGACCCCTTCATCTTTCCAGAGCTCTTTATAGCCTCCAAACGCCTCAAATGTACCTGCCAAAATACGCCATATGCACCAAATATGCTATGCAACTTCTAAACTTACTCTAACATCTAAATGGTTGTAAATGGGACAAGAACAAGTTAAAAATGCATACTTTAAAACTAAAAACTAGTGCTAAATGTATGCTAAAATGGTATAAATATAGTGTATATCAGATATACTATAACTGATTAGTACAAGCTTAGGTGATTGAGAAAAGGACTAAAAATCATGTATCAATTTGGCACCATTGCCATTGCGGTTATTGCCTGGATCATTAGAATTTGTAGAATCTCTAAGATCAAGTTTTTATTTTAATTTGGTTACTAAGTCTTTTCCAAGTGTTTTTATTTCAGGTGAATATCCCTAAGTTGAGAAAATGCTCTATATTGAGCATCAAGGGTGCAACAACTTCAACCAAGAATATTTGCCTATGAACTACTCTCCTAGTAGCTACCATCCTCATCCACAGCTTGCGCCCCATACTTCTCTCCCTCAAGGTCAATACAATGCTTCTAAATCTAATGTAGCTGATATCCAGATCCTGATCATCCAAATCCTCAAAATACAATTCAATGTTCACAACAAGAGATGAACAAGAGATTTGCTGATGTTCACAATAAGCTGGATACAATCCATGTTGAGCTCAGCACCAAGTCTCACGATTTGGCTTCAAGGGTGGAGACCTTAGAGAATCCCAATTAGTATTGCTAAGCCGTTGAGTCAGCAGTTGCCTTTAATCTTCTTGAAGAGGAAACTATCATTGAAGACTTCGTTTCATTAATCAATGAGGAAATCAAACTTCAAAGTGTGGGAGAGGGGTTCATTGTAGTCGATGCCACTAAGGAGAACTGATACAAGGATTTTTAGGACTTGATTCAATCACCCAAGCTTGTACTAATCAGTTGTAGTATAGCATAGGGTTTTATCAATCCAAAAGGGGAGAATGAAGCAGTAGGAATGCAATAAAGATCTTAATTCAGGCAGATATAGATAGTTTTAGAATCTAACAACCTAAATGATCTAGCAAAGAAGCAAAAGAAAGAAAAAGAAAGCAATTAAAGAGCAGTAATGGCAAAGAGAAACATAGCAAGAACAGAGTAAAAGCTAAACTAAACAGAGTAAAAGCTAAACTTCAGAGATTAAAAGATGGTTCAAGATCAAGGCAATGGTGATAAGATGATTCATGTTCATGTCTAGGGTGATCAAAACAAGCAATTCTAAACATTCAACCTTAGGTAATGAACACAAATAAAGACTAATCCAATCTGTTGCACTAATCCCTTTGCTAAATCTCATTTCAAACCCACTTTTGTTGGTGTATCTATGACAAGCAAGCATTTGAATCAAGTTCCATAAAACCAATTAGCATGCTAGACATCTAATCTCTTAGCCTAGGTTTACTAATCTCTTATACAATATATCAAACATCAACTCACATTCTCATGCATAATCAATGTCTAAAGGCAATTTCTCATCAAAAAGGTACTAGGCAATAAGCACATTCAAGCAAGAATGATAGATACAAAGACTCATGATTATCTAAACACCATTTTTAAGCATTGAACTTCATTCAGGAATTTCAGCAAACACTTGGTGTGCATTTGAAAACCTAAAATCAACTTCTCCAACAAAGAGGTACTAAGCATTAAGCACTATCATATAAGAAAGAGAATTAGAAGATCTATGCCCTAATCTACCTAAACAATAACTAAAATCATCCCATCTGCCCTAATCTCAAACCAAAAGCAAACTACTCACTAATCATGGTGAAAACCATCAAATCTATGAAGAAAAGATAGTAAACCATGATTAGGGAGATTAAACAAGAAGATAAATGCAAAAGTTAATTAAAATCAATCAAAGATTCAAGTTACAAAATCAAAAAGCTAAAACAAAGAAGAAGAGACTGCTGAATAAAGAGTTGTTCCCAGAAATTATGGATTTTAAGTATTTATAGGAGTCTCAGCAAACATGGCAAAATAATAAATAAGTGGTCTTCAGTCTGGGATCCTATTGGTCAGTTGTAACGGTCTAGGCTGATCGATATGAATCCTCTCGGTCAGTTGTATTGTTCTAGGCTGATCGATATGAATCCTATCGGTCAGTTGTATAGGTCTAGGCTGGTCGATATGAATCCTATCGGTCTGGAAGGTGACCGATAGGGTGACCGAAATACACTCGGTGCATTTCTATCGGTCACTTCCTGACCGATAGCTTTGATCAATACGTCTTGTATCGGTCACTCCTTGACCGATAGCCTGCCCGATAAGGGTTGAGCGGTTTCACAAAAACTTCCATAACTTTGTAACCGCTGATGGGATTGACCTGAAACCAACTCCAGACGCAAGCTAACTCATGGGGCTAAAAAATTGATGGAGAATCTTTGTCCGAGCCAGTTTTTTCAGGTGAAGTTTCTGGCCGCTTCAACAAGGTGCACCTTCTTCTTGGCTCTTTTGATCTCTTGTGCTGCACCCACCATCATCTCCCATGCTCCTTGTAGTCTCAAAACTCTCCAAACACACCTGCCAATCTCCTAAAATGCACAAAACATGCAATGTTCACCCTAAATCTATACTAAGTCCTAATTGAATGCAAATAGGACAAAAACAAGCAAAAATGAATGTTTAAAAACTATAAAACAATGCAGAATGTATGCTAATATGGTGTAAATAATGAGTATATGATAAACAAGTTTTTAAGCTGCTAAAATATCAAAGCCTAGAGCACAATATAGTTGTAGTACAGGTGCAAGAGGTGTCAATCTAGCCTAGGTTAATGAAAGTTACTAGGAATGCAAGAGCAATGCAAAGCTAAGCAGATTCGGGTAAATGGATGAAAAATTTTATGAAAATTAAATGCAATACGAAATGAGCAAGAAAACTATTTTAAAAATACCTCTTAAGGGTTAAAAATTGCTAGGTGACTTCTAGGAATTTAAAACGCAATACTACTAATTATTAAAAATCGAGATCTAAAAGCAGAATAACAGAGGAACTTCTAACAACTTAAAAAAATGATTTTCAAGACTAAAGATGCAAACATTATAACTAAGAAATGATAAACATGATTTTTAAAATGCTAAAAAGAGGGTTTAAGGTTGAGGATCATGTTTAAGAGGTTGAAGATTCAAACTTTGGGTTTTGAAAACATTGGATCTACACTTTTGAGTGCTATCTCTAAGCCTTGAGAAACCAAAATAGATTTATCCATGGTGTATGGCATAAACCCCTTCCTCAACCATTCCTCCTAACCCATGGTGTATGGTGGAAAGATAGGTCGAAGAGCATAAATCATAAATCTCAATTAGTGGCTTAACTAGCTCCCTAAGCATCCATGGTGTTTAGGAAAGGATGAGCTAGTCTCTTGGATTTGGTTTAAAGAAACTCCTGAATCCTGCTAAGGTAAGGAGATCTCTGAGATCATAAAGATCTTTCCCAAGACTCTTTAGGCATAAGCCCCCAAATCCAAGAAGGGAATGAGTTAAGAACAAGAAAAAGACCAAAGCTTAAACCATTAAAACCTCTTAATCACCTCAACCTTAAACCGATAGATGACTACTCACTACACATGCATGAAACACACAAATATGCGAAGGATGAAAAGCTAAACATGATTAAAGCGATTAAATAAGACAGATTAAGGAAAATACTTATGATTAAAGCAAGATTAAGGTTCAACAAAACAAGAAAAGCTTGAAAGGTAAGAACAATGGCGAAGAGCCTAAAGAAGCATAAGAAAATATCAAACTGGTCCAAGACAAATTGAATGGTTCACACCCATTTGCCTAAAATAGCCAAACAAAGAAATTGGTCCCCTCACTACATGCCAAAAGTGAGCTGTCCGGATAAGGTTCTAGAGATCGACTTGGGTGATCGATCTCTAGCTCGATCTTCTTCATGGATCGTCCTCCTTTGCTCGATCTTCGGGTCAATTCAGTTGGGTGGATCGAGTGCTTCCTTCGATCATCAACTCGATCCTTGGGTGATCGGGTCGTGAGCTCGATCCGGCTCTCGTTCTGCATGGCTTGGTCCACGTCCGTACTCACGATCGATCACCTTGGTCGATCTTGGTCTCGATCCTCCTTATTGAAACGACTTGAGTCACTCGATCTTCTGGTCAATCTCATCTAGATTGACCTGCCTAGCTTGATACGTACCTTGATCTCGGTTCCTTTGCTGAGTGGCTGAGTTCTTCCAAGTGTCCACAAGCTCCCTCTCGATCCTTAGCATGTCCACGAACTCTCCATAGCTCCAGTGTGTCCAAAACAACCTGAATATGATGCTAGAATGCAAGAAATATGCAAATGCTAATGCAAAGTGCACTTAGGACCTAAAATGAGATAATTGGTGAGAACCTAGCCTATTATGTAAGATGAATGCTGATATTGCCATATATTCTGCATATTTTGCATACATTTAGGATAGTTTTTCGTGCATTCATCTTGCATTATAGGTTAGTTTGTTCCATTTGATGCATTTTAGGTTCTAGGTCCCCTTGCATTCGCATTTTGCATGTTTCTTGCATATATGCATCATAATCAGGTTGTTTGGAGCTCTAAGGAGTCACAGAGGTTACGTGGACGTGAGGAGGATCACAACAAAGCTCGTGGACACTTGGAAAAATCAGGAGTGCATGCAAAAGACCTGAGATCGAGTAGCGGATCGAGCAAGGGAGGTCGATCCAGATGAGATCGACGAGAAGATCGAGTGTCCCGAGTCGAACCAAGGAGAAGGATCGAGACCAGGATCGAGTGAGGAGATCAATTTGGAGTACGGACGTAAATGACGCCATGCAGATCGAGAACCAGATCGAGCTTCCAACCCAATCAGCACAAGATCTACTCAGAGATCGACCAAAGCCATCCGATCCAAGCCGAAGATCGAGAGCCAGATCGAGCTTTCTGCCCGATCCCAGACGAACCTTATCCGTCCAGCCTGGATTTAGCGGCTAGCAAAGGGGGGATCTTGGAGTCCAAAAAAGGCGAGAAGGGTTAAGTATAGGCTAGAGAACGAGTGCTAGATCAACTCATCCTAGCTCGATCTAGACGAGATCGAGTAGACAAATCGAGTGGAACGGTCGATCACGAGAGGATAAACCACCTATGTGTTTAGCCTGAAAACAAACGAGGTGTAGATCGACCGAGTCACTGGATTCTCAAGGTTAGATCGATAAGTCTACTCGATCTGCCACTCGATCTAAGCCAAATCGACCCCCGAATCGATCAAAGAGCTCGATCCAAGGAGTACAGCCTAGTTGACCAAAAGTCAAGGAACGAGAGGGTACAATCGATCTAAGACTCGATTCTAATCAAATCGAGTCCCGGATCGATCAAACCTCTCGATCCATCCAACATGGGCATGAGATCGAGTCCTAGATCGACCAAATGGACTGATCTCGTGCCGAGGTAACAAATTTTTTCCCCTCTTTTCTTCTATCCCTCCTGATTTTAAATTCAAATCTTGGTCAAGGCAGGAATCTTTGACCATGAAAGATGTGCCTTGATCAAGCTTTTTGTCAGAAACCACTTGCTTGCCCACGGTTTTAAGATTTTTTGTTAGCCTTTATATTTTCAACACACTCACTCTCTCATTATTTGTGTTTCGAGAACTTTAAAGCAAAGAGAGAGTGTGATTTTTCTTCCTAAAGGCTAACAGCATCTTCTTTCAAAACTTTGCAAAGGTATTTTCAAGTTTTTGTTTTAAATCTTTTGGAAATTTTCCTTTTCTTTGCATTGTTTGAATAAAAATGTTAGTGGTTTAGCGAATTTTTATAACTAGCTAGATATTAGGAAAAATTCTAGATTTTATTCTATCTCTAGATTCCTTCCTCTATTATCTTGCTAGAATTTTTATAAATTCCCCAAAAATCTATGGTATTAGTTGTAACTTTTTCTTTCTTGCTTACTCTTTCTCTCGATATTCGCCGCTCTTTGCTCATTCTCTTGCTTGAGAATCTTGTTTCAGGTACTATGGCCCCCAAGAGAACAAGAGAAGAGACAGCACAAGAAGGAGAAGGTCCAGAAGTGGTGGTTCAGGAGAGGGTCAGATGGTCTAAAGAGGAAAATCAAGCCAAGAAGAGGCTAGAGAGGCTTTGGTTCGACCCAACAAAGTTCGCGGATAGGGGTTTGCTGTCTAAGATGGGGATTTTGGGAGATTTTGATCAACTCCTCAAGAACATAGGGCTCAGGTGTTTGTCACGGATGGAATGCCCAACCTTTCCCAAAGTGACAATCGATTTCCTTGCCACTTTGGAGTTTGCATACGAAAACCCGAGCATCCCTACTCCTTCTCAAGGCCTCATCTCTTTCAAGATCAAGCGTCAGGCCTTTAGCCTTTCAATCCCGGAGCTTTGTCAAGCCTATGGCCTCAATGCTGCTGCCACCAAGGTTGAGTTCCCCTCTTTCACGCAAGCAAACGATCTTTGGGACCTCATAAGCAACGATGACTACAAGGTGAATACCGCGAAGATTAAGAGAGTGAGGAGTCCGGTGCTGAGGTACACGCTCAAGCTGATTGCCAACACTTTCTGTGGACGGTCAGTAGCCCCAACGGTCAACAAAACCGAGCTTTGATTCCTATTCCAAGGCATGAAGCACCACGTGTGTGACCCTAAGGAGAATGACGAGCCAATGGAGGATGAGCTCGGCGACGATGTGACTACGGGTCTATCTTGGCAGCCTCATTGGTGAAGTACAAGGCATATGCCTTGAGATGCTAGGCAAGCTCGTCGCTTATTGGAGGCTTCCTCATGCCCTTGTTTGTGCAAGCTGGCGTACCACTTCAAGACTTCACTCCTGTTCCGGAAAGAGCCTTCATGGATGAGATATACCTGAGGAACACGGACTGCTTGGGACGCACGCCAGCCGAAGGTTTCTTCGCCTACTTGTACATTGATGCTGAGAACGAGAAGCGAGTGTGCATCTTGCCTAACAAGGTGGAAACGAAGCTTCAAGGAGTTGGCAATGTGGAGTTCTTGCCGAGTGTAGAGGAATGTTTTGCGCCTTTAGGAGGAACAGCTGCTCCAGCACCAGCTGCTCACTCACGATCAGAGTCTCCTGCCTTAGATGATGAGATGCCCGAGGTCTTCAACCTCCCTAAGATGGATTTTGAGCCGCACACTAAGGAAGAAAAGTTCTTTACTTCTGTTGTGGAGATGCAAACGAAAATTAACAAGTGGCAAGGCAAGGTGATAAAGAAACTCACCAGGAAGGTAAAGGCACTTCAAGGGAGCTCACCTAAGAAGGCTGCAAGCAAAGAGGTTGAACAGCCCGAGAAGAGGAGAAGATCGACTGGTTGGATCGTGTTACGTGAGCCTCAAGGGAGCAACATCTTACCTGCTCGCCACTCGGTTCATAAAGGGGCTTCAAAGGAGAAAGGCAAAGGAGAAGCCCACGAGACCCCAACAAAGAGCAAGAGGTCTGGAACGTCCTCAAGTTCCAGCACTACTTAGCTCCGAGGTAACAAACAACCGTCCTTTGTATATACCGCACATGTTTTCTTTGTTTTTGCTTTGTGTTTTGAACTTTCTTGGATTTTTTTGCCACTGAGACGGTGTCATTCAAGTTTGGGGGGAGTGTGTGTGTGTTATTTGAAATGTTTTCTTTGCTCTTATTTTCTGTTTGCATCTTTTGAGTCTTGCATTACATTTCCTTGCATCTAAGGCATAAAAAAGAACAAAAAAAATTGGTAAAATTTTTAAAAATTTACAAAACAATTCATGTAGTTGCATTCACTTTGTTAAACATTTTAAGATTGAGCCTAGAATTTTTGAGCATCTAGGTTATTTACATTTGCATAAGGGGTTGAAGTTTCTCTTAAAAAGGTGTTTTAAGCTCATGAATTGTTTCAAGGCCCTAGTTAGTAGTACTTTGATGCATTGTTCACTCTTTGAAAGTAAGCTCTAACCATACTTGGATCATGTGTATTGATTTTCGTGGCCTGAATTGAACATTCATGAATTGAATCCTGCCGTAATAAGTGAAAACCTTAATCTGATCTTTAATTATCATACTTATGCATTTGAAAATGGACACATGGATCATATACATATTTAGGTTCTCTTCCTCCTTTCACCACTCTTTTGTGAGCCTAAGTAGAACTCCCACCATAACCCTTGCCTTTCTTTCAAGCCAAATGTTCTTCTGTGATATCATTGTGAGGCCTCTTTTCGGTTTGAACTTAGCATAAAGTGTTAGGTCTAGGCGACATGATTAGGCTCTCATTTGATTGCTAGCTTTGCATTTTGAAGCTAGTTTTAGGCTTAGGAATAGGTTTGGGGTTCATGGGGATTGTTTATTTGCTTATTTGTTTACGGTTTCAAAAGAGTTTGGTGTTTGAAGTGTTTGAAAAGGTTTTAAGTGCAAGGCAATGTTTTCAAAATAAAAAGCTCTAAGTGTATTTCAGAAGATAGCTCTCAAATAAAAAAAAAATAAAAAAAAGGGAGAAAGAAAAGAGCCTAAGTGCCAAATAAAAAGAAAAAGAAAAAGAATCAGTAGAGAGCTATCAATAAGAAAAGTATAGAGCTAAAAATGTTTTCAGCCTTTCCACTAGCCTAAGGAGTAAAGATGTTTTCTGTTTTAACTTGGGTTTTTGAGAATTGCTTTGGTGATAAGGGTAGTGTCTAGAAAGGTTAGTGAGCTAAAAAGAAAAGAAATGAGAGGGGTATTAGGATCATTGTTAGTGTACATGGGTAGATGAGAGTCTAGTTATGTATGCATCAATTGCCTTTACCTTTAGCATTATGCATAAGTTCATACCTTTCTTGAGAGAAACGACTACATTGTTAAACCCGTTTAAATGAGATCATTCTATGCTCATAGCCTCTGTCCTTAGCCAAATGTGTTCTACTTTAAAGTGCATAAGTGTGATTCACGGTTCTGATCTTAAATGAATGTTAAAGGGTAGGATTCTTGGATTGTTTGGGATATGAGAGTCATGATTTGAAATTCATTATGTGATTAGTATCGCTAAGTTCTTTGGAGTATTAGTGTGTGCATTGCATCTTAGGATTAAGAACTAGGACCATTGAATTGATTCATTTGAAAGACACCTTTGCAAGAAGCCTAAACCCCCGTTTATAAAACTTCTCCTCCTTTCTTGTTTTTCTGTTTGCTTGAGAGCAAGCAAAAGGCAAGTTTGGGGGAGTTGATATTGCCATATATTCTGCATATTTTGCATATATTTAGGATAGCTTTCCGTGCATTCATCTTGCATTATAGGTTAGTTTGTTCCATTTGATGCATTTTAGGTTCTACGTCCCCTTGCATTCGCATTTTGCATGTTTCTTGCATATACGCATCATTATCAGGTTATTTGGAGCTCTAAGGAGTCACAGAGGTTACGTGGACGTGAGGAGGATCACAACAAAGCTCGTGGACACTTGGAGAAATCAGGAGTGCATGCTAAGGACCCGTGATCGAGTAGCAGATCGAGCAAGGCAGGTCGATCTAGATGAGATCGACCCGAAGATCGAGTGACCCGAGTCGAACCAAGAAGAAGGATCGAGACCAGGATCGAGTGAGGATATCAATTTGGAGTACGGACGTAAATGACGCCATGCAGATCGAGAACCAGATCAAGCTTCCAACCCGATCAGCACAAGATCGACTTAGAGATCGACCAAAGCCATCTGATCCAAGCCGAAGATCGAGAGCCAGATCAAGCTTCCTGCTCGATCCCATACGAACCTTATCCGTCCAGCCTGGATTTGGGGGCTAGCGAAGGAGGAACCAGCTAACGGTTTAGCCATTTTTGGCAAAAGCAGCCATTCGCTTCCACAACTTTCATTCTGTCTTCTGCTTTTGTTATCCTCTACCTTAGGCGATTTCGCCATAAAAACCTTTAAGCTTTTCTTTAGTTTTTGAACTTCTTTTAATCTTTGAGTATTAATCAATTTTTTTCCTTTTAATCGTTTTCATTCATGCTTAGCTTTCTGTTTATCGCTTTTGCTTCGATCTTAAACATGTGTAGCGAGTAGTTTCATTTGGGTTGATGGGTTGAGGTGATTGAAAAGGGTCAAAAAGGTTAAAGCTTTGTGTTTTCTTGTTCTTCATTACCTTGTCTTCTAGGATCTTGAGTACTTAAGGCTTAGAGAGTCTCACGCCAAGATCTCTATGATCCAAGGGATGTCTTACCTTGACAGGATTCAGATGTCCTAGAAAATCAGATCCTAGAGGCTAGTCCTTCCTTTCCCACATGCCATGGTTGTAAAGGGGACTAGTTAGGTCATTATTTGAAATCTGTGCTCCTTGCCCTTCGATCTCTTTTTCCACCACACGCCATGGGTTTGGAGAAGAGATTGAGGGAGTGAACCATACCACACGCGATGGATGGTTCTTGTTTTGTTTTCAAGGCCTAGAGAACCTCACAAAGTGAGTAGATTTAAAAGTCTTCAAACCAAGCTTTAATCTTTGAGACCCATGAATATGACCCTCAACCCTAGACCCTCTTTCTTAGTGTTTTAAATCTCTGCTTATCATTCTGTCATCATAAAGTTCGCATCTTATTCATTAGTTCATCGCATTATTCATCATCTTAAGTTGTTAGACGAGATCGATTCATATTGCTCAATCTAGTGGTCGATCCAGTGGTCGATCCACTAGTCGATTTTTAGTTTTTAGTAGCTTTGCATTTTATTCTTTCTGCTTGTTCCTAGTGGTAGTTAACCCTCTTCCAGAGATTTTAAAATTGTTTTGTGTTGCATTAGATACTTGGATTTAGTTTTTAGGGATTTTACCAATCATTTATCATTTTCGCAGATTAACTCATTCCCTTGCATTCTTAGTGAACTTCCTACTCCTAGGTGTGGATTGATACCTCACTTTCATGCTATACTACATCTCAGTGTTGTATTTGAGCTTTGATACTGCTTGCATTGCAAACACATGTTATCAAATGCATGAAAACTACTCTAAATGCATGCTAAATATGCAAAATATATGAGTATATCAACTCCCCCAAACTTGCCTTTTGCTTGCCCTCAAGCAAACAAAATTCAAGAAAAGAAGAGAGGTTTAAAAGTGGGAGCTCAAAACTAAAGATGTCAATGGAAAAACTGATTCAATGCCCAAGTTATAGGTTCTAAGATGCACAGAGATTGTTCTACTTTAAAAACTTTAGCCATACCGATCATAGCAAACAATGAACTCTAGCTTAGCCTACACAAGCATTCAAATCAACCAACTCTTTAACATTCATTAATCGGTAACCAATGGATCATTTTTGTGCAAATCAAGAGAAAGCATTTGGTCAAGGGACATGGTTATGAGATGAAAATGATCTCATGCAAATAAGGGTTCAAAAATTCAGGGGATCACTCAATGAAATAATCCTATCTTAGGCAAAATGCTAAAGGTAAAAACACACATATGCATGCAAGTCAAAACTCTCTTCTACCCATTTTACCCAAGATGAACCTAAGAACTTCTAAAACCCCAAGTGTAACCTCTAAATCTACCCTTTCCCAAAGCGCTTGATCTCTTTATTCTTCACATTTGGGGGAAACTCCTTCTTTAGCTTGTGTGGTTGGCTTCTTTTTTGAACTTGCTCTTCTTTGTAGTATGATCGACACCATTTCCTTTACCTTTGGTGGATTGCTTGGTCTGGTTTCTCCTTTTGGATGACCTTTTGTAAGCTTTGTTGCTGCTGGCGCCTTTCTTCTTTAACACTTAGAGCATTTTTTCTAATTAACTTAACCACAAAACGAACTGTTTCCCCTTACTACCATTCCCATACTTCTTCTTCCTCTTAAAATTGTAAACAATAAATGCTCAAACCACTTATACAACCCTTTCACAAAACTCCTAACCTGATGCCAAGCTCAAAATGCAAGCTGGTGTCTACAAGAGAGCTTCTCCTTGCCAGCCTTATTCCTAACACTTTTTTGCCAAGATAAGATCGAAAATTGATGCAATGCAAGGCCTCAAACCTCTCACAATAGTGTTTAGGTCAGAAAGAAGGATTGGTTTAGGGCGTGGTTAACTGTCCCATAATGATGAGGATCAGCTACTTGCACCATTACCGCCAGCAAAACGAGCAAGCCAAGATGCATTGAGCAAAGCTGAGCTGATCAAGAAGCTTCACCAAAAAGCTAAGGAGAACTTGGAGATGAAGACATTACAAACGAAGCTGAACGTTGACAAGAACAGAAAGGAAGTCATATTTGAACCCGGCGAATGGGTTTGGCTACACATGAGACCGGAGAGGTTCCCAAGCCAGAGGAAGAGCAAGCTTTCACCACGAGGAGATGGACCCTTCAAAGTCCTTGAACGCATCAACAACAATGCCTACCGTTTAGAGCTTCCAGGTGAGATGAACATTTCTTCTAGTTTCAATGTCACTGACTTAGCTCCCTTTGATGCAGATGAAACGGTTCTGAGGTCAGAACCTCTTCAAGAGGGTGGGAATGATGAAGACCGCACTAGGGAGAAGCACTTGATGCCCATCACTCGGGTACAAGGACCATGAGGGAAGAGTTCAACAAAGTGGTAGAAAGCCTTCTCTACCTCAAGAAGACGGAGGACATCAATCGCTTACTCAAACAGCCCATTATCAATACAATAGACGAGGACATGACCAGGTGGGACGAGAACATTACGGGACCGGACAAAGACATTACGTACCATCCCCGTACCGCGGTCGAGAACATTACGTACCACCCCCGTACCGCGGTCGAGCGCATTACCGACCACGAACCGAAGGATTAAACAAGCAAACGGGCCAACACTTAGAACAATTCAAAGACGTTCAAAGCCCAGCCACGTTCAAGGCCAACTCCAGCTTAGACGAATGGCCCTTACTAAGAGACAGCCCCGGCCCAACTCTTCTCATCATCGCCCCACATCAAAACGGCCAAGTTTAGGAGCAACCGTGGAGACAAAGACTTATCATACTTGGGCATGAATCAATAAAGAGGCAACGGTAAGAAACTTGTCAATTATTCCATAATATTTTGTGTTTTCCTTTTGTTTTGCAGGAATTTATTCTAGTTTCTTTTTACACTCTTTAGTACAAGTTTTGTAATCTTTTCTTTATGCACTTTTGTATTTTAGTCCTTGCATTTCTTTTCTTATTTCGACCCTAGAAGGTCAAGGCTGACTGACTATTAATAAAGTCCCACATGCAGCATTGTAGACACACTTTTTACCATATTATCAATAAAGAACGAACTTTCTTCAAAGAAAGCCGCCGCCGAGTTCTAGAGCATTGTGTGGTTTCCCCCTTGTTCTTGAGTTCACAACTGTCTTTATCACGGTTCTAACATAAGCCGTGTGTGTGACATTCGATCCACCTTTCATTACCATTCATCTGGTTGAGTAAAGAGCGCCGTTTGGCCAGTTACTTCACCACCATTGTTCTACACCATCTTCATCGTATCGGATCTAGCTATAAGAAGAAAGCGCTTGCCTAGAGATCGTTTCCGAGATCGATGACATTACTTGATCCTGGGGTCAAATAGACAAGACAATCGAGAACACAACTCGATCCGGTGCAACAATCGACAGTCAGATCGAGGAGGGTGATCGATCCAGGAAATTGATCGAGTCCAAGATCGAGAGATGCCTTCTGATCAGTTCAGGGTCTAATCCGAACATCAACCCAGCGTCTCGATCTCTCGCTCGATCCACATTAAATCGAGTGAGTGAATCGAGTGAAACTGCTCGATCTAGACGACATCGAGAGCAAGATCGATTGGATGACTCGATCTCAGAAGGGACAGAGGTTCAAGAAAGCAGCTTTAAGGGTCATGTCTCGGGTTCTAAGGAGGGTTCCAAGGAGGAAAACAACAGCAACAGGCACGAGGACGATTGGAGCGAGCTGCTAGCCCCAAAGGTGGACCTTAAGGAGCTCCTAAAAGGGCTAAGGTATGCTTTCTTAGGGCTTAACGAAACCTATTCTGTGATTGTGAATGAAAACTTTCGTGACAATCAAGGAAGCTCTAATATCCATGCCTATAGTGCAAGCACCAGACTGGACTCTACCGTTCGAGATTATGTGTGATGCTAGTGACTATGCCGTGGGAGCTGTTCTAGGTCAAGGGAAAGATAAGAAGCTACACGTGATTTACTATGCTTCAAGAACCTTGGATGACACGCAAACAAGGTACACTACTACGGAGAAGGAGCTATTGGCAGTAGTGTTTGCCTTTGAGAAGTTCCGGTCATACCTCGTGGGTTCCAAGGCCATTGTCTACACAGATCACGCGGCTTTGAGGTACATCTATTCCAAGAAGGACACTAAGCCGAGGCTTTTGAGATGGATTCTTCTTCTTCAGGAGTTTGACATGGAAATCAAAGACAAGAAAGGGATAGAGAACGGCGTTGCTGACCATCTCTCTCGGTTAAGAATCAACGAGTCTCTACCCTTAGATGATTCGCTTCCCGAGGAACCACTCATGGCGATCACTACGGCTGTTTGTGGAAAGCTATAGGGGCAGTTTGAGGAGGTTCTGAGGTTCAAAGAGGAGGATGTTCCTTGGTACGCGGACATTGTGAACTACTTGGCATGTGGGGAAGAACCTTCACATCTTGACTACTATCACAGGAAGAAGTTCATGAGGGACGTGAGCCAATACTTTTTGGACGAGCCCTATTTTTACAAGAGAGGTGTTGACAGTCTATACAGAAGATGCGTGACAAAGGAGGAAGCAAGAGATATAATCTTTCAATGCCATGGTTCTTCGTATGGCGGGCATTTTGCTTCATTCAAAACCGCCACTAAGGTCTTGCAAGCCGGTTTCTGGTGGCCGTCCATCTTCAAAGATACCCATGAGTTCGTGATGAGTTGTGAAGCTTTTCAACAAGCAGGGAACATCACTAAGAGGAACGAGATGCCTCAAGTTCCCATCTTTGAGGTAGACGTCTTTGAGATAGACATCTTTGACGTGTGGGGCATAGTCTTCATGGGGCCGTTACCCTCATCCTACGGCAACAGGTTCATCCTAGTAGTCGTTGATTACGTCTTTAAATGGGTTAAGGCCATTGCTTCCCCTACAAACGATTCTAAGGTGATGATCAAGCTCTTTAAGAGCATCATTTTCCCGAGGTTTGGAGTACCCAAGGTGGTGATAAGCGACGGAGGAAGCCATTTCATCAATAAGTTGTTTGAAAACCTTCTAAGGAAGTATGGCGTGAAGCACAAGGTAGCTACACCTTACCATCCTCAAAAGAGTGGCCAAGTGGAGGTGTCAAATCGATAGATCAAGGCGATACTTGAGAGAACAGTTGGGACAACTCGGAAGGATTGAGCGGTGAAGTTAGATGACGCTTTATGGGCTTACCGGACTGCTTTCAAAACGCCCATTGGTACTACTCCTTTCACTCTTCTCTACGGCAAAGGATGTCACCTCCCCGTTGAGCTGGAACATAAGGCATTGTGGGCTGTGAAGCGGCTGAATTTTGATCTAAAGACGGCTCAGGAGAAGCGCTTAATCCAGCTACACGAGCTTGATGAGATAAGGCTGGATGCTTACGAAAGCGCTAAGATCTACAAGAAGCGTACTAAGGCTGCTCACGACAAGAAGTTGGTACCCAAGGAGCTTAAGGAAGGAAGTTTGGTGTTGCTTTACAATTCAAGGCTGAAGCTCTTTCCATGAAAGCTAAAGTCACGATGGAGCAGTCCGTATAAAATCAAGGAGGTATTGCCCTACGGAGCTGTCACGTTGGTAGGCAAGAGTGGGAATGCATTCACAGTGAATGGACACAGGGTTAAGCCATACATGGCGAGTGCATTTGACAAGGAGAGCACCTCAATGCTTCTCCAGGACCCACCATCCGCCTAAACCAAGTAAAGTCTAGCTAAAGACGTTAAAGAAAGCGCACTTGGGAGGCATTCCCATGTCTATCATGTATATATTTTTGCTTTATTTCTCTTCCAGTTTCATGTTTTTATCTTCTAAGTGTGTAGGAACGAGTATGAGGGATCGCAGGCCGTGATCTTAGATCCAAAAGGTGTAAGAAGGGGCGAGTATAAGCTAGAGATCGAGTGTTAGATCTACTCATCCTGGCTCGATCTTTGCTAGATCGAGCTAGTGAAACGAGAGGAGTTAGTCGATCTAGATGAGATCAAGTAGACAGATCGTGTGACACAGTCGATCATGAGAGGACGAACACCCTATACGTTTAGCTTGAAAAGCAAACGAGAGGTAAATCGACTGAGTCAGTTGATTCTCAAGTCTAGATCGAGTAGTCTACTCGATCTTCCACTCGATCTAAGCTAAATTGACCCCTGAATCGAGAACCTGACTCGATCACAAGGACTTAGCCGTTGTGCCAAAAACTCAGGGAACGAGAGGTGCAATCAATCCAAGACTCGATTCAATCTGAATCGAGTTCCAAATCGAGAAGCCCTCTCGATCCAGGCCATTATGGACATGAGATCGAGTCCTAGAACGACCAAATGGACTCGATCTGGTGCCGAGGAAACATTTTCTTTTCCCTCTTCTCCTCTTTCCCTCCAATTTTTAAATTCAAAACTTGGTGAAGGCAGAAATCTTTGACCATGAAAGATGTGCCTTGACCAAGACTTTTGTCAGAAACCACTTCTTTTACCCATGGTTTTGTTTTTGTTAGCCTTTAAATGGTTTCAACCACTTTCACACTCTATCATTCTTGTTTTCTCGAGTTGTTAAGCAAAAGAGGGTGTGAGTTCTTTGTTTTCTAAAGGCTAACAAGCATCTTTTTCAATCCTTGCAAAGGTATTTTCGAATCTTTAAGAAAATCTTCAAGAAAATATCCCTTTTTATTCGCTTTGATTGTTTTAGATTCTAGGACGGTTTGAATTTCTAAATATAGCTTCATAATTGGAAAAATTCTAGATTTCTCTCTATTTCTAGATATGATTCTCTATTATTTTGTTATAATTTTTATAAATCTCCCAAAATTCTAGGGTATTAGCTATAGGTTTTCTTCTTTTCTTCTCCCTTTCTCTCATCATATCGCCGTTTTGCTCATTGCTTTGCTTGAGAAACTTGTTTCAGGAACAATGGCTCCGAAAAGAACGAGAGAAAAGACAGCACAAGAGGGAGGAAACCAAGAAGTGGCTGTTCAGGAGAGGGTTTGTTGGAGTAAGGATGAGAAACATGACAAGGAACGGCTTCAAAGGCTGAGGTTCGAGGTGACTAAGTTTGCGGACAGAGGATTACTGGCCAAGATGGGGATTCTAGGAGATTTTGATCAGCTCCTCCAGAAGATAGGGCTGAGGTGTTTGTCACGGATGGATTGCCCAACCTTTCCCGAAGTGACAATCGACTTCCTTGCCACTTTGGAGTTTGCGTACGAGAATCCTAGCATCCCAACTCCTTCTCAAGGCCGCCTCTCCTTCAAGATAAAACGCCAAGCCTTCAGTCTCTCAATCCCCGAGCTTTGCCAAGCGTATGGCCTCGATGCAGCTGCCACAAAGGTTGACTTTCCCTCCTTCACTCAAGCAAACGAGCTGTGGGACATCATCGCCGACGATGACTACAAGGCGAATACTGCAAAGATCAAAAGAGTGAGGAGTCCGGTGCTGCGTTACACGTTGAAGCTGATTGCCAACACCTTCAGCGGACAGTCAGTAGACCCCACGGTGACTAGAACAGAGCTTTGTTTCTTGTTCCAAGGCATCAAGCATCTCGTGTGTGACCCGGATGAGAATGATGATCCGTTGGAAGACCAGTTGGGAGACGACGTGAACTACGGATGCATCCTGGTGGCTTCTTTGGTGAAATACAAGGCGTATGCCTTGAGGTGCAAGGCAAGCTCTTCGCTCATTGGCGGTTTCCTCACTCCCTTGTTCGTGCAAGCTGGTGTACCGCTCCAAGACTACACCCCTGTTCCGGAAGGAGCCTTCATGGATGAGACATACCTAAGGAACACGGACAGCTTGGGACGCACGCCAGCTGAGGGTTTCTTTGAATACCTGTTCATTGACACGGAGAATGAGAAGAGGGTGTGTATCTTGCCAAACGCCGAGACCAAGCTGTTGGGAGTTGGGAACATTGAGTTTCTCCCAAGCGTTGAGGAGTGTTTTGCCCCTCTAGGAGCCACAGCCGCCACCCGACAAGCTATTCGCCCAAGATCAGAGTCTCCTGCCACGGATGATGAGTTGCCTGAAGCCTTTGTCCTCCCCAAGATTGATTTTGAGCCGCGGACTAAGACGGAGAAGTTCCTTGCTTCTGTTGTGGAGATGCAAAGGAAAATCAACAAGTGGCAGAGCAAGGTACTTAAGAAGCTCGCCAAGAATGTCAAATCATTTCAAGGAGGCTCACCTAAGAAGGCTGCAAGTGAGGAGGTTCAAGGGAGGTTATATTTACATCCCTTGAGTCTTGCATGCATCTAAGGCATAGAAAAGAAAAGAAAAAATTTGGTAAAAATTTAAAAAACTTCAAAAAAAATCATGTAGTTGCATTCACATTGTTAAGCATTTTAGGATTGAGTCTAGAATTTTTAAGCATCTGGGTTGTTTACATTTGCATAAGGGGTTAAAGTTTTCTGAAAAAGGTGTTTTAAACTCTTGAATTGTTTTAATGCCCTAGTTAGTAGTTCTCTAATGCTTTGCTCACGCTTTGAAAGTAAGTCCTTACCATGCTTGGATCACTTGTTTTGATTTTCGTGACTTGAATTGAACATTCATGATTTGAAACTTGTCCTAATAAGTGAGAACCCTAATCTGATTTGTAAATATCATTCTTATTCATTTGAAAATGAACACATGGATCTTAAAAATATTTAGGCTCTCTTCCTCCTTTCACCACTCTTTGTGAGCTTAAGTAGAACTCCCTCCTTGACCCTTACCTTTCTTTGAAGCCCAGTTCTCGTGTGTGACATCATTGTGAGGCCTCTTTTGGTTTGAACTTAGCATAATGTGTTACGTTTAGGCGACATGATTAGGTTCTCATATCATTGCTAGCTTTGCAATTTGAAGCTAGTTTAGGGCTTAGGATAAGTTTGGGGGATCAATGGGATTGCTTACTTGTTTATATGCTTGCGGTTTCAAAGAGTTTTGGTAATTGAAGCGATTAAAAGGTTTTAAGTGAAAGGTTTTGTTTTCAAAGATAAAAAGCTCTAAGTATTTCAGAAGATAGCTCTTAAGTAAAATAAAAAGAAAAAGAAAAAAAAAGAGCCTAAGTGCCAAATAAAAAGAAAATAAAAAGAAAAGAATAATAGAGCTATCAATAAGAAAGAAATAAGGAGCTTAATATTTTTAAACCTTTTCACTAGCCAAAAAGAGTTAAGATGTTTTCTGTTTTGATTTGAAGTTTGCTAAGCTTTTGCTTTGGAGATAAGGGTAGATTCTTGAGGGTGAGTGAGCTAAAAAGAAAGAAAATGAGATGGGTTTTAGGATCATTGTTAGCTTGCATGGGTAGATGAGAATCTGATCATGTATGCATCAATTGCCTTTACCTTTAGCATTATGCATAAAGTTCTTACCATTTTTTAGAGAAACCCTTGCTTAAAATAAACCCTTTTTCAAATGAGATCATTCTATTCTCATAGCCTTTATCCTTAGCCAAATGTGTTTTGCTTTAAAGTGCATAAGTTTGATTCATGGTTCGGTCGTTAATGAATGTTAAAGGATAAGTTTCTTTGATTGTTTGGAATAAGAGAGTCATGATTTGAAATCCTTTATGTGATGAGTATGGCTAAGTTTTTTGGAGTATGAGTGTGTGCATTGCATTTTTGAACTAGTAACTAGGACGTTGAGATTGATTCATTTGAAAGACACCTTTGTAAGAAGCTTAAACCCCCGTTTGTTTTAAAACCTCTCTCCCTTCTTGAATTTTGTTTGCTTGAGGGAAAGCAAAAGGCAATTTTGGGGGAGCTGATATTGCTGCATATTTCATATATTTTGCATACATATAAGTTAGTTTCTCACGCATATACATTGCATTTTAGGCTAGTTTGCATCACTTTAGGTTCTAGGTCCTCTTGCATTCGTATTTTGCATGTTTCTTGCATATTTGCACATCTATCAGGTTATTTGGAGCCTTCTGGAGCTTAGGAGGTTGTGTGGAGGTGAGGAGGACTGAAATGAAGCCCGTGGACACTTGGAGAAATTAGGAGTGCATGCTGAGGACCCAAGATCGAGAAGCAGAACGAGCACGGCCGGTCGATCTAGATGAGATCGACCAGAAGATCGAGTAACATATCCGATCCAAGGGAACTGATCGAGACAAAGATCGAGTGAAGCGATCGATCAAGGAGTATGGACGTAAATGACGCCATGCAGAGCGAGAGTCGGATCGAGTCCACCACTCGATCGTCCAAAGATTGTCTCCAAGATCGAACGAAGCACTTGATCCACCGAAGAAGATCGAGACACAGATCGAGTTGAAGGCACGATGTCCGAAGATGATAGAGCGAGATGCTCGATCTCGAGGTCAATCCCAGTGCACTTTAACCGTTTTTGGCTTCTAGTGAGGGGGGGACCAACGAGCTGTTTGGCCTATTTTGGGAAGGCGGCGACTCCACCTTTTGGACAACTGTCATTCTGCGATTTTTCTATCTTTTTCTCTCTAGTTTTTCCTCCATTGTTGAACCTTGAGCTTTATCTTGTTTTTGTTGAATATTGATTCTTGGAAGTTTATTGCAATCGTTATCTTTATGTTTAGTTTTCCTTTAATCGCTTCTGCTTGCGTTTCAATCATGTGTAGTGAGTAGTAACTTTGGGTTTTCGGGGTTGAGAGGATTCAAAGGGGTCGAAAAGATTTTCAAGTTTGGTGTTTTCTTGTTTTTCATGGCTTTCTCTTCTAGGATATCGAGTTCTTAAGGCTTAGAGACTCTCACGCCAAGATCTTTATGATCAAAGGGACCTCTTACCTTGACAGGATCCAGAGGTCCTTGAAAGTCGAATCCTAGAGGCTAGTCTACCTTTCCCAAACGGCATGGTAGTTTAGGGGACTAGTTAGGCCTTGTGTTTGAAATCTGAGTTATATGCCCTTCAGTCTCTTTTTCCGCCAAACGCCATGGGTCTGGAGGAGAGAATGAAGGAGTGATCCATACCACACGCCATGGATGGATCTCGTTTTGTTTTCAAGGTCTAGAGAATCTCACAAAGTGAGTAGATCTAAAGTTTTCAAACCAAGCTTGAACCTTTGAAACCCTTGAACATGAATCTCAACCCTGGACCCCCCTTTTTAGTATTTTCAGTCTCTCTTAATCATTCGCTTGCTATCTGTTCGCACCTTGGTCGTTAGATTCATTTGTGTTGAACTGTTAGACGAGATCGATCGTTGTTGCTCGATCTAGTGGTCGATCCTTTCGTCGATCCACTAGTCGATTTTTATAAATTCATATCTTTGCATTTTAATCATTCTGTTTGTTCCTCGTGGTAGTTCACTCGTTTCTAGTATTTTTAAAATCGTTTTGCTTTGCATTTGACCATTGCATCTAGTTTTTAGGATTTTCACAAAAACCGTTCATCATTTGCTTAGCTTTGCATAATCCTTGCATTCTCATTGCACTTTCTAGCTCCTAGGTGTGGATTGACACTTACTTGCATGCTATACTACATCTCAGTGTTGCATTTGGGCTTTGATACATCATTGCATTTCAAAAACCTGTTATCAAGCAACAACGATCGATCTCTTCTAAACAACTTAGAATGATGAAACTATGCAAAATGCGATTGACAAGAACACAACTTTATGACGATGGGATGATATTGAACGACTTAAGATATTAAGACAGATGGTCTAGGGTTGAGGGTCACGTTCGTGGGTCTCAAAGGTCAAAGCTTGTTTGAAAACATTAGATCTACTCTCTCTGAGAGGTTCCCTAGGCCTTGAAAACGAAACGAGACTCACCCATGGCGTGTGGTATGAGTCACTCCCTCATTCTCTTCTCCAAACCCATGGCGTTTGGTGGAAAAAGAGATTGAAGGGCAAGGAACGCAGATTTCAAATAAACGACCTAACTCGTCCTCTTTACAACCATGGCGTGTGGGAAAGATAGACGAGCCTCTAGGATTCGATTTTCCAGGACATCTGGATCCTGTCAAGGTAAGACATCCCTCGGATCTTAGAGATCTTGGTGTGAGAGTCTCTAAGCCTTAAGCGTTTGAAATCCTAGAAGAGATGGTGATGAAGAACAAGAAAACACAAAACTCTAACCTTTTTGACCCTTTCGAATCGCCCCAACCCCGAAACCCAGCGAGATTACTCGTGACTCATAAGTAAAACCGATGAAAGCATAAAGGATGATCTCTTAAACATGATTAACGATTGATTAAAAGCAAAGATTCAATATACAAAACATAAAAAGCAAGAAAAGCTCAAAAGTCTACAATGGCGAATCGCCTGAAAACAAGAGAGAAGAAAAAGGTAGAAGACAGAATGGGCTAATGAAAGGGATCATTGCCTTTTGCCAAAAATGGCCAAACCGCAAATGGTCCCCTCTTCACTACGGTCTAAAACCAGCTGGACGGATAAGGTTGGTCTGGGATCGAGTACGAAGCTCGATCTGGCACTCGATCTGGCACTCGATCTTGTCTTGGATCGGATGGCTCTTAGTCGATCTCTAGGTCGATCTTGTGCTGATCGGGTTGGAAGCTCGATCAGGTCTTCGATCTGCATGGCGTCATTTACGTTCGTACTTCAGATCGACCTCCAGACTCGATCTTGATCTCGATCCATCTGCTTGCATCGACTCGGCTACTCGATCTTCTGGTCGATCTCGTCTAGATCGACCTGCCTTGCTCGATCTGCTCCTCGATCTCGGGTCCTTAGCATGCAATCCTGATCTCTCCAAGCCTCCACAAACTTCCTCACGAGCCTTAGCACGTCCACGAATCCTCCATAGCTCCAAGGTAGCCGAAAACAACCTGAATGCGATGAAAAATGCAAGAAACATGCAAATGGTGGTGCAAAAGTACTCTAGGACCTAAAGTGATGCAAACTAGCCTAAAGTGCAAGGTAAATGTATGAGAAACTAACTTATATGCATGCAAAATACATGAAATATGCAGCAATATCAACTCTCCCAAACTTACCTTTTGCTTGCCCTCAAGCAAACAAAATTAAAGAAGGGAAAGAGGTGTTAAAACAAACAGGGGTTTAAGCTTCTTGCAAAGGTGTCTTTCAAATAAATCAATTTCAACGTCCTAGATATTAATTCTAAGATGCAGTGCGCACACTCATACTCCAAATAACTTAGCCATACTCATCACACAATGAATTTCAGATCATTACTCTCCTATTCCAAACAATCAAATAAACTCATCCTTTAACATTCATTAACGATCAAACCGTGAATCAAACTAATGAACTTTAAAGCAGAACACATTTGGCTAAGGCGAAGGCTATGAGCATAGAATAATCTCATTTTAAAAAGGGTTATACAATGCAAAGGGTTTCTCTCGCGAATGGTATGAACTTTATGCATAATGCTAAAGGTAAAGGCAATTGATGCATACATGATTAGATTCTAATCTACCCTTATATGCTAACAATGATCCTAAACCCCTTATTAAGCTCAAACCCAAATAAAAACATTCTTACTCTTTTAGGCTAGTGAAAAAGGCTGAAAACATTTTAGCTCTTTTTTTTTGTTTTATTGATAGCTCTCTATTCTTTTCTTTCTTTTTCTTTTCTTTTTATTTTACTTGAGAGAGCTATCTTTTGAAATACTTAGAGAATTATACATTTTGAAAACAAAGCCTTTCACTTAAAACCTTTTACTCACTTCAATTACCAAACTTTTTTGAAATCGTAAGCATATAAACAAGAAAGCAACTCCATCAAACCCCTAAACTTATCCTAAGCCTATAACTAGCTTCAAAATGCAAAGCTAGCAATCATATGAGAACCTAATCATGTCGCCTAACGTAACACGTTATGCTAAGTTCAAACAGAAAAGAGGCCTCACAATGATGTCACACAAGAACACTTGGCTTGAAAGAAAGGTAAGGGTGATGGTGGGAGTTCTACTTAGGCTCACAAAGAGTGGTAAAAGGAGGAAGAGAGCCTTAATATGTATAAGATCCATGTGTTCATTTTCAAATGCATAAGAATGATATTTAAAAATTCAGATTAGGGTTCTCACTTATTAGGACAAGTTTCAAATCATGAATGTTCAATTCAAGTCACGAAAATCAAAACAAGTGATCCAAGCATGGTAAGGACTTACTTTCAAAGTGTGAGCAAGCATCAAACAACTACTAACTAGGGCATTGAAACAATTCATGAGCTTAAAACACCTTTTTAAGAAAGCTTTAACCCCTTATGCAAATGTAAACAACCTAGATGCTTTAAAATTCTAGACTCAATCCTAAAATGTTTAACAAAGTGAATGCAACTACATGCATTTGTTTGAAAATTTTTAAAAATTTTACCAATTTGTTTTTTTCTTTTCTATGCCTTAGATGCAATGAAGACTCAAGGGATGCAAATAGAAAATAAAAGCAAAATAAACATGTTAAACCACACACATACTCCCCCAAACTTGAATGACACCATCTCGGTGGAAAACAAATTCAAAGGAGTTCAAAAACAATAAGCAAAAACCAAGAAAAGAAGAGCGGTATGTACAATGATCGGTTGTTGGTACCTTGGAGATAAACTCGGCTGGAACTTGAGGATGTTCCAGCGGAGCTGCTCTTGCTAGAGGAGCGTCGGGCTATGTCCTAGCCTTTATCCTCGGTCGGGAAGCCATGGACGGAGTGACGTGCTTGTTGCGCATTACCTTGTGGCTCACGGATGACAATACCGCCAGTCGATCTCCTCCTCTTCTCGGGCTGGTTGACATCTACACTCATGGACCCCTTAGACCTCGCGGATGAGCTCCCTTGAAGCGCCTAGACTTTCTTGGGAAGCTTCTTGATCATATTTCCTTGCCACTTAGTTATCTTCCGCTGCACCTCCACCACCGAAGCAAGAAAATTCTCCGCCTTGGTCCGTGGCTCAAAGTCCATCCTCGGAAGCTCAAAGTGGGCTGGCATTGCGCCATCTAAAGGTGGTGACTCTGACTGCTCACGCACGGACTGAATAGGCATCATGGTTGCACCAAGTGGGGCGTAACACTCCTCGTGGGTTGGGCAGAACTGGATCGTACCGATGCTATCTAAGTGTGTCTCCTCAATGTTGGGTAAGATGCATACGCTCTTCTTCCCTGCGTCATTGTCGAACTGATAGGCGAAGAATCATGGAGCTGGCGTAGGTCCCAAGCTATCGGTATTGCACATGTAGGTTTTGTCCATGAATGATCTATCCGCGCAAGGCTCGAACCGTTGAAGGGGTACACCGGCTTGGATAAAGAGTGGCGTGAGAAACCCTCCAATGTATGCTGAACTCGCCTTTCACCTCAGAGCGTATGCCTTGTACTTCACCAAGGAGGATGCTAGAATACACCCGTAGTTAACATCATTCCTAAGGTCATCCATCAGCGGATCGTGGTTCTCTTCTTTGCTGCTGCATAGTATCCTCTTGATCCCTTGGAAAAGGAAGCACAACTCGGTCTTTGTCACTGTAGGAGATACGGCCCGCCCGCTGAAAGTGTTTGCCAACAACTTGAGAGTGTACCTCAGAACGGGATTCCTCACTTTCTTGATCTTAGCCGTGTTGGCCTTGGATTCTTCATCGCAAAGCACGTCCCATATGATGCTGGCGTTCTTGAGAGGGGGAAACTCCACTTGCTTAGCCGCGGCGTTGAGTCCATACGCTTGGCAAAGCTCCTCAATGGAAAGGTGATAAGACTGTTTCTTGACCTTGAAGGTGAGTTGTCCTTGTGAGGGAGTTGGGAGGCTCGGATTCTCATAGGAAAACGCCAAGGTAGAGAGGAAATCCAAGGTGACTTGCGGATATGTTGGGCAATCCATCCTTGAAAGGCAAGCAAGTCCCATGTTTTGAAGAAGAGAGTCAAAATCCTCTAGAAGATCCATTCTTGCAAACAAGTCCCTACTCACGAACTTGGTAGGCTCGAAGCGCAGCCTCTCTAACCTCTTCTTCGCTGCCTTTTCCTCCTTAGTCCAACGGATCCTCTCGTGAACTTTCTGAGGTTCCTCCTCTTGAACTTGTTGAGTTCTTTCCTCGTGAACCACTTGTTGCTCTTCTTCTCTCTGTGTAGCCTCTTCTCTGGTTCTCTTAGGTGCCATTGGTGCCTGAAAGTTAATTCTCGGAAGAGAGAGTTAGAGTAGGCGGCGAATACAAAGAAAACACAAGGGAGAGGAAGAAATTTGCAACTAATACCCAAGATTTAAAAAAAATTGTAACTAGATAAAGGAAAAGAAAATCTAGAGATGGGATTAAATCTATAATATTTCCTGATTTCTAGCTACTTTTAAAAAAATCGTTAAAACTTCTAGCAACTTAAATCAATCAAGCTATGATAAAAGGAATTTTGAAAAGATTTAATTAAAAATCTGAAAATACCTTTGCATGATTGAAAACAGAAGCTAAATGCCTTTAGGAAAAGAAGAAAAGCACTCTCTCTCGATTTAGAATTCGCAAGAACAGAAATGAGAGAGTGTGAAGATGTTGAGAACATAAAAGCAACAAAAATCTAAATCCATGGGTAAGGAAAGCGGTTTTCGGACAAAAGGTGTGGTCAAGGCACATCTTTTGTGGTCAAAGATTCTTGTCTTGACCACCATTCAAATTTAAAAAGCGAGGGAAAAGAGAAAGAGAGGGAAAAGTTTTGGTTACCTCGGCACGAGATCGAGTCCATTTGGTCGATCTAGGACTCGATCTCATGCCCATGTTGGCTGGATCGAGAGATTTGATCGATCAGTGACTCGATTAGACTAGAATCGAGTCTTAGATCGATTGTACTCTCTCGTTCCTTGACTTTTGGTCAACTAGGCTGTACTCTTTTGATCGATTCGGGGGTCGATTTGGCTGAGATCGATTGGCAGATTGAGTAGACTGCTCGATCTTTTCTAGGATCGAGTTACTCGGTCGATCTACACCTCGTTCGCTTTTCAGGTTGAAAGCATTGGTGAATTGTCCTCTCATGATCGATCGTTCCACTCGATTTGTCTACTCGATCTCGTCTAGATTGACTGACTCCTCTCGATTCACTAGCTCGATCTAGCAAAGATCGAGCTAGAATGAGTCGATCTAGAACTCGATCTCTAGCCCATATTTGCCCCTTCTTACTCCTTTTGGATCTTATATCATTGCCTGCAATCCCTTATACCTGTTCCTACACACTCATAAGATAAAAACATAAAACTGAAAGAGAAATAAAGCAAAAATATATACAAGATAGACATGGGAATTTCTTCCAGGTGCGCTTTCATTAACGTCTTTAGCTAGACTTTACTTGGTTTAGGCAGATGGTGGGTCTTGGAGAAGCATTGAGGTGCTCTCCTTGTCAAATGCACTCGCCATGTATGGCTTAACTCTGTGTCCGTTCACTGTGAATGCATTCCCACTCTTGCCGACCAAGGTGACAGCTCCGTAGGGCAATACCTCGATTTCATATGGCCCACTCCATCGTGATTTCAGCTTTTCTGGAAAGAGCTTGAGCCTTGAATTGTAAAGCAGCACCAAACTCCATTCCTTAAGCTCCTTGGGTACCAACTTCCTGTCATGAGCAGCCTTGGTGCGCTCCTTGTAGATCTTAGCGCTTTCGTAAGCATCCAGCCTTAGCTCATCAAGTACGTGTAGCTGGATCAAGAGCTTCTCCTGAGCTGTCTTTAGATCAAAATTCAGCCGCTTCACAGCCCACAATGCCCTATGTTCCAGCTCAACGGGGAGGTGACATCCTTTGCCGTATAGAAGAGAGAAAGGAGTAGTACCAATGGGTGTTTTGAAAGCAGTCCGGTAAGCCCACAAAGCGTCGTCTAACTTAACTGCCCAATCCTTCCGAGTTGTCCCAACTGTTCTCTCAAGTATCGCCTTGATCTGCCGGTTAGAGACCTCCGCTTGGCCACTCGTTTGAGGATGGTAAGGCGTAGCTACCTTGTGCTTCACGCCATACTTCCTTAGAAGGTTTTCAAACAACTTTTTGATGAAATGACTTCCTACGTCGCTTATCACCACCTTTGGTACTCCAAACCTCGGGAATATGATGCTCTTACAGAGCTTGATCACCACCTTAGAGTCGTTTGTAGGGGAGGCAATGGCCTCAACCCATTTAGAAACATAGTCAACAGCTACCAAAATGAATTTGTTGCCGTAGGAAGAAGGAAAAGGCCCCATGAAGTCTATGCCCCATTCGTCAAACACGTCTACCTCAAAGATGGGAGCTTGAGGCATCTCGTTCCTCTTCATAATATTCCCTGCTCGTTGACAAGCTTCACAGCTCTTCACGAACTCATGGGTGTCTTTGAAGATGGACGGCCACCAGAAACCGGCTTGCAAGACTTTAGTGGCGGTCTTGAATGAAGCAAAGTGGCCGCCATACGAAGAGCCATGGCAGTGAAAGATGATGTCTCTTGCTTCCTCATTTGTCACACATCTACTGTATAGGCTGTCAACACCTCTCTTGTATAAATAAGGTTCATCCCTGAAGTAGTGGCTTACGTCCCTCACGAACTTCTTCCTGTGATAGTTGTCAAGATGCGAAGGCTCTTCCCCACATGCCAAGTAGTTCACAATGTCAGCGTACCAAGGTAAATCCTCTTCTTTCAAGCTCAGAACCTCCTCAAACTGCCCTTCCAGCCTTCCACAAACAGCCGTAGTGATCGTCATGAGTTGTTCCTCGGGAAGCAAATCATCTAAGGGCAGAAATTCGTTGATTCTCAACCGAGAAAGGTAGTCAGCAACACCGTTCTCTATCCCTTTCTTGTCCTTGATCTCCATGTCAAACTCCTGAAGAAGAAGTATCCATCTCAAGAGCCTTGGCTTAGTGTCCTTCTTAGAATATATGTACCTCAATGCCGCGTGACCTGTGTAGATAATGGCCTTGGAACCCATGAGGTATGACCTGAACTTCTCAAAGGCGAATACAACTGCCAACAACTCCTTCTTAGTCGTAGTGTACCTAGCTTGCGTGTCATCCAAGGTACGCGAAGCATAGTAAATCACGTACAGCCGCTTGTCTTTCCTCTGACCAAGAATAGCTCCTACGGCGTAGTCACTCGCGTCACACATTATCTTGAACGGTAGAGTCCAGTCTGGTTCTTGCACTATAGGCGCGGATACTAGAGCTTCCTTGATAGTCACGAAAGCATGAAGGCAATCCTCATCAAAAACAAAGTCAGCTTCCTTGCACAACAGCCGTGTGAGAGGGCATGCAATCTTGGAAAAATCCTTGATGAAGCGCCTGTAGAAGTGATATCCCTTGTATTTACACCATTTAGGGCTGCATTTAGTACATGTTTTGGTCCTCTTTTGCATATTTTCCCTTAGCTTTTGTCCCATTTTCTTCTCCTTTTTAGACTTAGGTTGCATTAGGAGTTTAGATTGCACTTTCCTTGCATATTGAATGTTTTTAGGTGCTTTTGGAGCTTAAAGGAGCTCTGGAAATGATCCAGGAGGCTAGCTGGACAAAAAGGAGCAAGAAGGATCAAAGCAGAAGATCTCTGCAGAAGTTTTCGGTCATAACCTGGAATTTTCGGTCTCTGGTGACCGAAATGGAGCAGTATCGATCACCAGTATCGGTCTGATGTGGTCGACACAAACACACCATTATAATTTCGGTCATGTGTGTCGATCACTGATGACCGATAAAGATAAATTTCGGTCACCAGAGGTCGACACAACTGACCGATACTGACCCAGCCCGAAACTGTTTTTAATTACACTTTTGCCACCTTTCTAGGGTTTTCTCCCTTAGGCTATAAATAGCCCCTTTTTCTATATTTTCGAGGGGTCTTGTCAAAAATACTGTTCTTAAGCTATTTCTTTAAGTTTGTAAGACAATTTCCTTGCTTTGTTTAATACAATCAAGTATTTGCTTTAATCTTTCTTTAATCTTTCTTTTAATCATGATTAGCAACTTCTCCCTTTGTGATTTGGTGTTAAACATGATTATGAGTGAGTAGTTACTTTAGGGTTTCTAGATGTGGTAGATTAAGGGAATCTATGGCTTGATTTAGGCTTGTTATGTGCTTCGGTTTATGGGTTCCTCTCTATTAATCTGTGATTCATGCTAGATTAGTCTTGATCAAACTGGTCTAGGTTGTTAGCTTTCTCTTATGCCCACCAAGTGTTTGATGAAATGCTGAACCTGTTTAGTAGAGGATTTGCTGGCCTTGGCTCAAGAGATTGACTGTTTGAGGAGCATTTTGACTTGAATAGAGTTGATTAGTCTTGCTTGCTTGATGTTTTAGCACTAAAGAGAGTTAGTTCTTGTTAAGATGTTTAGCAAAGGGTTATTTGCCAAGAGATTGGATCTAACTAGTTTAGTTGTGAACTCTGTGTCTAGGAACCACCATTGCTTGCTTACTTGCTTGATCAATGTAGTTTGAAACAGCCTTATTCAATGCCTGAAATTCCCCAAAGACAATAACCACGTCTAGGAACTTGTCTTTCTCTGATTTGAATCTCGGATTTGCTCTGTTTTGCTCTGTTTTACTCTGTTTTTCTTGCTTAGAATTGTTTAGTTTGCTTTTGCTTTCACCTTGTTGCTGCTTGGTTCACTTAGGTTGTTAGAACTGTTGCTTAGGCAGCAAAACCCCTTTCCTGGCTTGCTTGACTTAGAGATTCCAGTCTCAACTCTTCTTTCTTTCAACTCTTCCCATTTGGATTGATACAACCCTATGCTATACTGCAACTGACTAGTACAAGCTAGGGCAATTGTCCTACAAGGAGTAAAACCATTGTATCAATTTGGCGCCGTTGCCATTTGGGAAACAGTTTGAATCATTAGAGTTTGTAGAATCCTTAAGATCAAGCTTTTAGTTTTATTTGGTTACTCACTCCCTTTCAAGCATTTTCATTTCAGGTACATCTCTACAAGTGGAGAAGATGCTCTGTTTTGAAACTCCAAAGTGCAACAACTTCTACCAAGAGCCTCTGCCTATGAACAACTTTGCAGACTGCTACAATACCCACCCACAGTTTGAGCCCACGCCTGCTATCCCTTAATCTCAGCTCAATGATTCTACCTCTACTGTAGCTGATATTAAGAGTTTGATCACTGAGTTCATCAACTTACAACTCCTTGCAAAATTGCAGATGAATCAGGGATTTGCTGTGTTGTACACCAAATTAGACTCTGTTCATGCTGAGCTAAACACCACATCTGATGATTTGCATTCAGGGATAGCAATCTTAGTTACCACCTATGAGTACTGCCAAGCTGTTGAATCTACAGTTACCTTTACTCCTATTGAAGAAGAAGCCATCATTGACGACTTCCTCTCCTTAATCAATGAGGACATTGACAACCTGAATAGGGGAGGGGAGCCTATTGAAACTTATGCAACTAAGGGGAACTTTCTTAAAGAAGGCACCAACAAGGAAGAAGATCAATGGTGGGCACCACTTGAGATTATTGATGCCACAGGGGAAGACCCTGTTGAAACCCCTTACGCTAAGAATGTAGCTCAAACTGTCCACAACCTCCAGGAATTCTGCCATCTACTTACTGAAGAGGCAGAGGAAGCAGAAGAGGAATTCACTGATGAAGATGATTCATTGGAAGAGCTAGGCATCATGATAGAAGAAATGCTGATGCACATAGAAAGAATGAGGGTTGATTATGGAGGAGAATCCAGAAGAAGAAACATCAGTGATGAAGAAGCTCAGGAAGTTGTAGGGACATTCCTCCGTGGCTTTGATGAACACCTGAACAGAGAAGAAGAAAGGGAAAGAGCAGCACTGGAAGCTGCTCAGAAAGAGGGGGTTGAGGAAACCCAAACCGCTACAGAAGAGACCCCCACACCAGAACAACCTGATGCTGAAGAAGAGGAACTAGAGACACACCATGCCTTGATGGTTCTGTCTCACAACACTGCTCAGGAATCTAAGGAACTTTACCATGATCAAGTGGGTAATTCTTCAAGCACTATTGCAAAAGGTAAAGAACTCTCAGCTCCATTCTGTAAACCACCATTCTCCTACCCTACAATGCACTTCACCAAAGCTAGAATGAAGATGTACACAAAGTTCAAACAAGACATAGAAGATGTTGGAATACAACTCCCACATGGCACTACTCTGATGGAGGTGAAACATCAAATCAGGTTCCTGAAAGAAGTTTTTGACGAGCTAGAAGTGGTGGAACCAATCCTTGAGAATGTGGGGGCTGACATGAAAAGAAGCAAGATGATTAAGTCATTGCCAAAATTTCCAAACCCAGGAAAATTTCTCATCACTTGTGAGCTGGACATGCTTGACAATGTAAAAGGTCTATGTGATTCAGGATCAACTGTCAATGTTATGTCCCTCCACCTTAGCCAAACTCTGGGGATCAAGAAACTGCTGCCGACCAGGGGTTCCCTCACTTTTGTGGACAACACTTCCACAAAGCCGTTGGGCATAGTGAAAGACTACCCTTTGAAGATTAGAGAATGCCTGGTTCCAACAGACTTTATGGTCATGAAGAAAACATACTCCAGAGAAGTGCCTCTCCTCCTAGGCACTCCATTCTTGGCAATAGCAGGAGCTCAGTTAGACTTCAAAAGAGGTTCTGTAATCTTGAAGAATGTTGATGAATTCAGGGTTTACAAAATTGACTCTCCTTCGCTCACCTTCTGTGGAGTACTTGAGCAAGAGGGTGAACAATGGAATCTCCCAGATAACCTAGATGATGTGTAGCGCTTCACTATGGATATGTTTTCGGCTGATACTTCCCCTACTGAGCCAGGACAGACACTGAATGCTGACTTGAAGCTTGAAGCTGGTTTAAAGGGCAATGAGAACTTAACCACCAAGGCTGTGAAGCCTCCAGTCAAACCAAGTATCAGACAGATCAGGCATGGGATGTCAACCAGGGACAAACAGAACCAGCCTTTAGCAGGAAAATGGGTATGGAAAAAGAAGGAGGTAGGAGCTCCAGCTCCACCAACTTCTCCTCACCTCAACTAAAGAGGTAATCAAAGTCAAGCTTAGTGACTTTAAACAAGCATACTTGGGAGGTAATCCCATGTTATCCTTTTGTATATATTATGCTTTCTATTTTATCTTTTATGCTTTGTCTTAGTGTATAGAAACAGGATTCTGAACTGGGGTTTGAGAAAGTCTGAAGGGGACAAAGAACAGGTGTAGTCTGGCTGATTTCGGTCATTTGTATCGGTCATGACAGACCGATACACATATTTTTGGTCAGTTGTATCGATCATGACTGACCGATATCAGTAGAGCCAGTCTACACCAGTCAACATATCGATCACTTGTGATCGATATGGAAAGAATTTTGAAAGTAGGGAAAATTTTCGGTCATTCATGTCGACCACACTTGGTCGACGTAAACATACCGTATGATTTTCGATCTATCGTGTCGACCACTGTTGATCGATACGATTCTTGAAATCATATCGGTCACCAGTATCGATCACTCAAGATCGACACAATCATATCGGATGTATTTCAGTCAAGTGTGTCGACCACTGATGACCGATATAAATCCCAGGAAGCACGTCAGTCTCCAGTATCGATCACTCATGACCGAAAATGCAATTTCGGTCAGTAATATCGGTCATGAGTGACCGAAACTCCTTCCGAGGTAAGTGTATCAACTTCCAAAAAAAATTTCCCTCCTTTGGTTTGGCGCCAATGGAGTTTAAATTTTTAATTGGGATTCCTTCTAACCTCTTTCTTGGCTTCTGAACACCTTTTGTTTTTGTCCCCCACACTTTTGATTCCTTATGTTCCCTCACCAACCTTTGATTCCTTTGGTTTCTCCTCCTTTCTCTCTATTTAAGCAACAATCTTCTTTCACTTCTCTTCACACTTAAACTCACTCTTCTTCTCACATAAGGCTCGAAATTGCTACTTCTTCTTCTCTTTTATTACTTGCTTTAAGTGTTCAGAAGTTCCACAAAAGGTTTGCTTCCCAAACTATCTCTCTTTGCTCTTACTCTTTGCTTATGTTAAAAATCGATTAGTAAGAAGCTTTTAAGAGCAAGTAGTGTTTAGTTTTAATTGTTGTGCTGTGATTTTGCATTTTGGATTCTTGTTAAAATATCAAGCTAGATTGTTAAAGTTATGCCTAATTGTCTATTCATCTCATAGCTTGTTTAATTTCATCCATTTGGCAAGATCATCATCTCTTTGCCTTAAAACCGCTTTGCTAGGATGTCATGCATAACTGTTTATCCTTTGTTCATCCTAGCTTATTTAGTTGTCAGCTTTTGATCTCTTTTTGCTTTAAAGAAGTTTAAGCTTGTTGTTAGGACTTGTTAGACTTCTCTTAGCTTAAGGAGCATTTTATTTAAAAGCTTTCAGCTATTTGGTTCTTCAACTTTTGTTCTTTCACTTACATTGTTTTCAAGCTTTGCTTTTGAAGGTACAATGGGAAGAACAAAAGTAGCTGCTGGGAAAAAGGGAAAGGCACCTCAAGAAGCAACCACATCACCACCAGCAAGGCAAGAAAAAGGAAAGGGAAAAGCTGATGAGCAATCCTCTAAGGCCGCTGGAAAGAGACCTGCTAAAGATAGAAGCACCAAGCAGAGAGGCAAAGGCAAAGATATGGATGACGAAGTTCCACCCATGAAGCTCAGTGCTAGGGAACTAATGGCGGGATTCAGCAGATGCACCTTCAAGCCAACAAGGTATCCATGCACCTCCACAATGAAGGCGCTTGGAATCTATGAAGACTGCATCAGCATCTTTAAGCAAATGGGACTTCAAAAATTATTTCAACCTCTCCCATCCTATGAGCGCTTCACCCATCAATTCCTCTCCACCCTCAAGGTGGTTTACTATGAGCAGAGTGAGCTTCCTGACCATGATGGATGGATTTCTTTCAAGCTTGGGAAACAAAAGTTCAAGGTCACCTTTCAGGAACTTTCTAGAGCACTGGAGCTGAGCACCTACTTTCAAAGAGGGAATAATTTCTTGATCCATGAATCGCAGCACACAAGGTTTTGAGAGATAGTTGGAGTAGGGGAATTCAAAGCTGGAGCTACGAAAAACCAACACTTAAAGCATCCTGCAGTTAGATATGTACATAAGGCGCTTGCAAACACATTCTTTGCAAGAAAAGAAACCTCTCATCCAACTGGCAAGGAGAGAGACTTCCTCTACAATGGATTGTACACCGGGCCAGGCACCAGCAGATGTGCAGTGCCAGTCAGTCCACCAAGCAAGTTCCCATGCCTTGTAAGACTGTTGATGGAGCAGTTGCAATCTTATCAGAACTGGGTTATCAACAAAGGAAGAAAGGAGAAGAATCCACAGCTGCACATTGGAGGAATTGTGACAGCAATTCTCATGGCTTGTGATGTAGACCTGGAGGAGCATGCTGAAGATGCTCTGAATCCTATCTGGATAGATATGGACTATCTTAAGAGGAGTCACTATCTTGAGAAGAGTGTTCAGGGCAAGTATGTTTACCAGTTCATCAACAATCACTCAGAACAAGTGAGAATCCTTCTTCCAAATCCAAGGGTAACCTCCTTCACCACAACAGCAAACATCAGCTTCAACCCAAGCACTGAAGAGCTCTACACAGGCGGCCCTGTTCCTGGAGAGGAAGAAGAAGACAGTGATGCAGAAGAGGAGCACACTGAAGAGATCAGAGAAAAAGAAGAAGAAGATCAAGGGAATGCTAATGCTGGCGCTCATTTTCAAGAAAGAACCCATGAAGAAGATGAGCTTGGAGAAGAGGAAGTGTTCAACTACAGCTCAAGGCAGTTCCACTTCCAGCCTTATGCAGCACCAAACCAAGGAAGCTCTTTGAGAGCAGCTCATGAACACATCAGCACACTCCAGAAGTGGTGCAAGTGGCAGGATAAAGCCATCAAAGGGCTTATGAAAATGATGAAAGGGAAGTTCAAGAAGAACAAGGCTACATCAGCAAGAACTTCCCACCACAGCGACACCCATGAGCTCAACTCTCAGCAAGAAGAGCAACTTCAGCCAACTGAAGAGGAAGAAGCTGTATGGAACCCCCATGGAAGACATTCATTTCATACACAACCAAGAGACCAGTGGGGTACATGGGAACAACCAAGGGCTTCATCTTATGAGCCAAGAGCCCATGTTCCATCAGCTTGGGAGGCGCCAAAACCCAACTCCTCTGAAGTTCAGGAAACATGTCAATGGGGCTCATAAGGAACTTCTTCACAGGCTGAACAGCTATGGTCAAGCTGGGTTCCACCACCTCCATAAGCAGCTCAGCATTCCACTATTGTTTATGAAAGAAGGAAGAGGAGAGCTAGCAAGTCTCCTCAAACCTCAGGATCATCCCACCACTCCTGCCACTAAACCAAGTACCACATCCTTTCCATAGTTATATACCATTGCATCTTTTTATTTTTGTAATATATTATGTTGCTTCTCTCTTCCATTGCTTTCATTACACAAGGGACTGTGTAATTTAAGTGTGGGGGAGAGATTTGGGGTTTGACTTTGTTTTCTGTTTTTTTAGTTTTTCTTTTTCTTTTCACTTTGAGTCTCATGCATGTCATGCATACATGTAAAGCATAGAAAAACACAAAAAATCGAAAAAATTTAAAAATCTTTTGCATTATTTGCAAACCAAAAAGAAAGCATGTAGTTGCATTTCATTCCTTTAAGATTGAGTCTAGTGTTGACATATAGGTTGCATTGCATTTGTATAGGGCATTATGATGAATTTTCCTTGTAAAGTGCTTAGTGTTTAGAGATGATTTCGGTTTTCAAGTGCTTAGTTGTTTGATGCATCATATGATTGCTAGAAGTTAAGGCTGAACCATGCTTAGATTGCTAGATTTGGTCTTCTCATTTCATTCTGAAAGCATTTGTTCTCTGAAAATCAACTCTATCAACTTGAACTTTAATTTGGACTTTCAATTATCAAGTCTTATGCATTGAAAAGTGAATTCATGGCTACCATATACATATTTGGATCATCTTTCTCCTTTCTACCACTCTTGTTGATCCAAATAGCTGATCCTCATACTTATGGGACAGTTACATCCTCACCCTTAACCAAAACCTCCTTTTGAGCCTAAACACTATTGTGAGAGCTGTGAGGCCTTTGCATTGCATTTTCGATTTTGTCTTGGCAAAAAGTGTTAGGAATAAGGCTGGCAATGATTAGCTCTCTTGTAGATATCAGTTTGCATCTTGAGCTTGATTCTAGGATAGGAGTCTTTGGGGTTTGAAAGGGTAGAGTTAAGTGGTTTGAGCTTAATATTTGTTTTTATCTTTTGAAAAGAAAAGGGAAAGATTTGAAATGGTAGATAAAGGGGAAACAGTTTAGTATTGTGGTTAAGCAAAGGGAAGAAAAGCTCTAAGTTCAAAAAGGAAGAATTGGCGCCAACAACAAAGCTCAGAAAGGGTCCAAAGAAGAAAAATCAGACCAGGAGCAATCCACCAAAGGTGATGAAGGTGCCATTACAATAAAGAAGAGAAAGTCCCAACCAAGAAGAAGCAACCACACTAGCAGAATGAAGAAGGTTTCCCCAGCCATGAATAAGAAGAAAGAAAAGGGTAGAGTTTAGGAAAGGGTAGATTTAGAGGGTTCACTTTGGGTTTAGAAATGTTTAGGACTCATCTTTGGGAAGTAAGGGTAGAAGAGGGCTTTGAATTGCATGTATAAGTGTGCTTTTACCTTTAGCATTTTGCCTAAGATGAAGTCATTTCATTGAGTGATCCTTTATGTCTTTAACCATGTGCTTAAATGAGATCATTCTTGTCTCATAACCTTACCCCTTTTCAACCAAATGTCTTCACTTGATTTGCATAAGCATGATTCATGTTCTAAACTTAATTGAATGTTAAAGAGTTGATTGATTTGAGCATTTGCCTAAGTTGAGATTTGAGATCATTTTGAAACATAATGAGCTTGGCTAGGTTCTTTTAAGTATAGCTGATTGTGTTTGCATCCTACAACTAGGCACTTGAGCATCAAAACCATCTCTTTACCTTTGCACTTTTGGAATCTGAATGCCCACTTTCAAACCTCACTTTTCCATTTGTTCTTACTTGCTTGAGAACAAGCAAAAGGCAAGTGTGGGGGTGTTAATATCCCTTGTATTTACACCATTTAGGGCTGCATTTAGTACATGTTTTGGTCCTCTTTTGCATATTTTCCCTTAGCTTTTGTCCCATTTTCTTTTCCTTTTAGACTTAGGTTGCATTAGGAGTTTAGATTGCACTTTCCTTGCATATTGGATGTTTTTAGGTGCTTTTGGAGCTTAAAGGAGCTTGGAGGAGCTTTGGGAATGATCCAGGAGGCTAGCTGGACAAAAGGGAGCAAGAAGGATCAAAGCAGAAGATCTCTGCAGAAGTTTTCGGTCAGAGCCTGGAATTTTCGGTCTCTAGAGACCGAAATGGAGCAGTATCGATCACCAGTATCGGTCTGATGTGGTCGACACAAACACACCGTTATAATTTTGGTCATTTGTGTCGTCACTTATGACCAATACAGATAAATTTCGGTCACTGAAGGTCGACACAACTGACCGATACTGACCCAGCCCGAACCTGTTTTTAATTACACTTTTGCCACCTTTCTAGGGTTTTCTCCCTTAGGCTATAAATAGCCCCTTTTTCTATATTTTCGAGGGGTCTTGTCAAAAATAATGTTCTTAAGCTATTTCTTTAAGTTTGTAAGACAATTTCCTTGCTTTGTTTAATACAATCAAGTATTTACTTTAATCTTTTTTTAATCATGATTAGCATCTTCTCCCTTTGTGATTTGGTGTTAAACATGATTATGAGTGAGTAGTTACTTTAGGGTTTCTAGATGTGGTAGATTAGGGGAATCTATGGCTTGATTTAGGCTTGTTATGTGATTCATGCTAGATTAGTCTTGATCAAACTGGTCTAGGTTGTTAGCTTTCTCTTATGCCCACCAAGTGTTTGATGAAATGCTGAACCTGTTTAGTAGAGGATTTGCTGGCCTTGGCTCAAGAGATTTACTGTTTGAGGAGCATTTTGACTTGAATAGAGTTGATTAGTCTTGCTTGCTTGATGTTTTAGCACTAATGAGAGTTAGTTCTTGTTAAGATGTTTAGCAAAGGGTTATTTGCCAAGAGATTGGATCTAACTAGCTTAGTTGTGAACTCTGTGTTTAGGAACCACCCTTGCTTGCTTACTTGCTTGATCAATATAGTTTGAAACAGCGTTATTCAATGCCTGAAATTCCCCAAAGTCAATAACCACATCTAGGAACTTGTCTTTCTCTGATTTGAATCTCGGATTTGCTCTGTTTTGCTCTGTTTTACTCTGTTTTTCTTGCTTAGAATTGCTTAGTTTGCTTTTGCTTTCACCTTGTTGCTGCTTGGTTCACTTAGGTTGTTAGAACTGTTGCTTAGGCAACAAAACCCCTTTCCTGGCTTGCTTGACTTAGAGATTCCACTCTCAACTCTTATGTCTTTCAACTCTTCCCATTTAGATTGATACAACCCTATGCTATACTGCAAATGACTAGTACAAGCTAGGACAATTGTCCTACAAGGTGTAAAACCCTTGTATCAATTTGGCACCGTTGCCATTTGGGAAACAGTTTGAATCATTAGAGTTTGTAGAATCCTTAAGATCAAGCTTTTAGTTTTATTTGGTTACTCACTCCCTTTCAAGCATTTTCATTTCAGGTACATCTCTACAAGTGGAGAAGATGCTCTGTTTTGAAACTCCAAAGTGCAACAACTTCTACCAAGAGCCTCTGCCTATGAACAACTTTGCAGACTGCTACAATACCCACCCACAGTTTGAGCCCACGCCTGCTATCCCTCAATCTCAGCTCAATGATTCTACCTCTACTGTAGCTGATATTAAGAATTTGATCACTGAGTTCATCAACTTACAACTCCTTGCAAAATTGCAGATGAATCAGGGATTTGCTGAGTTGTACACCAATTTAGACTCTGTTCATGCTGAGCTAAACACCACATCTAATGATTTGCATTCAGGGATAGCAACCTTAGTTACCACCTATGAGTACTGCCAAGCTGTTGAATCTACAGTTACCTTTACTCCTATTGAAGAAGAAGCCATCATTGACGACTTCCTCTCCTTAATCAATGAGGACATTGACAACCTGAATAGGGGAGGGGAGCCTATTGAAACTTATGCAACTAAGGGGAACTTTCTTAAAGAAGGCACCAACAAGGAAGAAGATCAATGGTGGGCACCACTTGAGATTATTGATGCCACAGGGGAAGACCCTGTTGAAACCCCTTACGCTAAGAATGTAGCTCAAACTGTCCACAACTTCCAGGAATTCTGCCATCTACTTACTGAAGAGGCAGAGGAAGCAGAAGAGGAATTCACTGATGAAGATGCTTCATTGGAAGAGCTAGGCATCATGATAGAAGAAATGCTGATGCACATAGAAAGAATGAGGGTTGATTATGGAGGAGAATCCAGAAGAAGAAACATCAGTGATGAAGAAGCTCAGGAAGTTGTAGGGGCATTCCTCCGTGGCTTTGGTGAACACCTGAACAGAGAAGAAGAACAGGAACGAGCAGCACTGGAAGCTGCTCAGAAAGAGGGGGCTGAGGAAACCCAAACCGCTACAGAAGAGACCCCCACACCAGAATAACCTGATGCTGAAGAAGAGGAATTAGAGACACACCATGCCTTGATGGTTCTGTCTCACAACACTGCTCAGGAATCTAAGGAACTTTACCATGATCAAGTGGGTAATTCTTCAAGCACTATTGCAAAAGGTAAAGAACTCTCAGCTCCAGTCTGTAAACCACCATTCTCCTACCCTACAATGCACTTCACCAAAGCTAGAATGGAGATGTACACAAAGTTCAAACAAGACATAGAAGATGCTGGAATACAACTCCCACATGGCACCACTCTGATGGAGGTGAAACATCAAATCAGGTTCCTGAAAGAAGTTTTTGACAAGCTGGAAGTGGTGGAACCAATCCTTGAGAATGTGGGGGCTGGCATGAAAAGAAGCAAGATGATGAAGTCATTGCCAAAACTTCCAAACCCAGGAAAATTCCTCATCACTTGTGAGCTGGACATGCTTGACAATGTAAAAGGTCTATGTGATTCAGGATCAACTGTCAATGTTATGTCCCTCCACCTTAGCCAAACTTTGGGGATCAAGAAACTGCTGCCGACCAGGGGTTCCCTCACTTTTGTGGACAACACTTCCACAAAGCCGTTGGGCATAGTGAAAGACTACCCTTTGAAGATTGGAGAATGCCTGGTTCCAACAGACTTTATGGTCATGGAGAAAACATACTCCAGAGAAGTGCCTCTCCTCCTAGGCACTCCAGTCTTGGCAACAGCAGGAGCTCAGTTAGACTTCAAAAGAGGTTCTGTAATCTTGAAGAATGTTGATGAATTCAGGGTTTACAAAATTGACTCTCCTTCTCTCACCTTCTGTGGAGTACTTGAGCAAGAGGGTGAACAATGGAATCTCCCAGATAACCTAGATGATGTGTAGCGCTTCACTATGGATATGTTTTCGGCTGATACTTCCCCTACCGAGCCAGGACAGACATTGAATGCTGACTTGAAGCTTGAAGCTGGTTTAAAGGGCAATGAGAACTTAACCACCAAGGCTGTGAAGCCTCCAGTCAAACCAAGTGTCAGACAGATCAGGCATGGGATGTCAACCAGGGACAAACAGAACCAGCCTTTAGCAGGAAAATGGGTATAGAAGAAGAAGGAGGTAAGAGCTCCAGCTCCACCAACTTCTCCTCACCTCAACTAAAGAGGTAATCAAAGTCAAGCTTAGTGACTTTAAACAAGCACACTTGGGAGGTAATCTCATGTTATCCTTTTGTATATATTATGCTTTCTATTTTATCTTTTATGCTTTGTCTTAGTGTATAGAAACAGGATTCTGAACTGGGGTTTGAGAAAGTCTGAAGGGGACAAAGAACAGGTGTAGTCTGGCTGATTTCGGTCATTTGTATCGGTCATGACAGACCCATACACATATTTTTGGTCAGTTGTATCGACAATGACTGACCGATATCAGTAGAGCCAGTCTACACCAGTCAACATATCGATCACTTGTGATCGATATGGAAAGAAGTTTGAAAGTAGGGAAAATTTTCGGTCATTCATGTCGACCACACTTGGTCGACGTAAACATACCGTATGATTTTCGGTCTATCGTGTCGACCACTGTTGATCGATACGATTCTTGAAATCATATCGGTCACCAGTATCGATCACTCAAGATCGATACAATCATATCGGATGTATTTCGGTCAAGTGTGTCGACAATTAATGACCGATACAAATCCCAGGAAGCACGTCAGTCTCCAGTATCAATCACTCATGACCGAAAATGCAATTTCGGTCAGTAATATCGGTCATGAGTGACCGAAACTCCATCCGAGGTAAGTGTATCAACTTCCAAAAAAAAATTCCCTCCTTTGGTTTGGCGCCAATGGAGTTTAAATTTTTAATTGGGATTCTTTATGACCTCTTTCTTGGCTTCTGAACACCTTTTGTTTTTGTCCCCCACACTTTTGATTCCTTATGTTCCCTCACCAACCTTATATTCCTTTGGTTTCTCCTCCTTTCTCTCTATTTAAGCAACAATCTTCTTTCACTTCTCTTCACACTTAAACTTACTCTTCTTCTCACCTAAGGCTCGAAATTGCTACTTCTTCTTCTCTTTTATTACTTGCTTTAAGTGTTCAGAAGTTCCACAAAAGGTTTGCTTCCCAAACTATCTCTCTTTGCTCTTACTCTTTGCTTATGTTAAAAATCGCTTAGTAAGAAGCTTTTAAGAGCAAGTAGTGTTTAGTTTTAATTGTTGTGCTGTGATTTTGCATTTTGGATTCTTGTTAAAATATCAAGCTAGATTGTTAAAGTTATGCCTAATTGTCTATTCATCTCATAGCTTGTTTAATTTCATCCATTTGGCAAGATCATCATCTCTTTGCCTTAAAACCGCTTTGCTAGGATGTCATGCATAACTGTTTATCCTTTGTTCATCCTAGCTTATTTAGTTGTCAGCTTATGATCTCTTTTTGCTTTAAAGAAGTTTAAGCTTGTTGTTAGGACTTGTTAGACTTCTCTTAGCTTAAGGAGCATTTTATTTAAAAGCTTTCAGCTATTTGGTTCTTCAACTTTTGTTCTTTCACTTACATTGTTTTCAAGCTTTGCTTTTGAAGGTACAATGGGAAGAACAAAAGTAGCTGCTGGGAAAAAGGGAAAGGCACCTCAAGAAGCAACCATATCACCACCAGCAAGGCAAGAAAAAGGAAAGGGAAAAGCTGATGAGCAATCCTCTAAGGCCGCTGGAAAGAGACCTGCTAAAGATAGAAGCACCAAGCAGAGAGGCAAAGGCAAAGATATGGAAGAAGAACTTCCACCCATGAAGCTCAGTGCTAGGGAACTAATGGCGGGATTCAGCAGATGCACCTTCAAGCCAACAAGGTATCCATGCACCTCCACAATGAAGGCGCTTGGAATCTATGAAGACTGCATCAGCATCTTTAAGCAAATGGGACTTCAAAAGTTATTTCAACCTCTCCCATCCTATGAGCGCTTCACCCATCAATTCCTCTCCACCCTCAAGGTGGTTTACTATGAGCAGAGTGAGTTTCTTGACCATGATGGATGGATTTCTTTCAAGCTTGGGAAACAAAAGTTCAAGGTCACCTTTCAGGAACTCTCTAGAGCACTGGAGCTGAGCACCTACTTTCAAAGAGGGAATAAGTTCTTGATCCATGAATCGCAGCACACAAGGTTTTGGGAGATAGTTGGAGTAGGGGAATTCAAAGTTGGAGCTACGAAAAACCAACACTTAAAGCATCCTGCAGTTAGATATGTAAATAAGGCGCTTGCAAACACATTCTTTGCCAGGAAAGAAACCTCTCATTTAACTGGCAAGGAGAGAGACTTCCTCTACAATGGATTGTACACCGGGCCAGGCACCAGCAGATGTGCAGTGCCAGTCAGTCCACCAAGCAAGTTCCCATGCCTTGTAAGACTGTTGATGGAGCAGTTGCAATCTTATCAGAACTGGGTTATCAACAAAGGAAGAAAGGAGAAGAATCCACAGCTGCACATTGGAGGAATTGTGACAGCAATTCTCATGGCTTGTGATGTAGACCTGGAGGAGCATGCTGAAGATGCTCTGAATCCTATCTGGATAGATATGGACTATCTTAAGAGGAGTCACTATCTTGAGAAGAGTGTTCAGGGCAAGTATGTTTACCAGTTCATCAACAATTACTCAGAACCAGTGAGAATCCTTCTTCCAAATCCAAGGGTAACCTCCTTCACCACAACAGCAAACATCAGCTTCAACCCAAGCACTGAAGAGCTCTACACAGGCGGCCCTGTTCCTGGAGAGGAAGAAGAAGACAGTGATGCAGAAGAGGAGCACACTGAAGAGATCAGAGAAGAAGAAGAAGAAGATCAAGGGAATGCTAATGCTGGCGCTGATTTTCAAGAAAGAGCTTATCGATCTTCTCATGTAGAGACTTCATTTCCTTCTTGTTGGCTTCAAGATCAGCTCTTCTTGGTGCACGGTCATAGTCCTCTGAATAATTTCCATCACTTAACGCCAAGTTTTCAATTAGCTCCATGCCTTCCTCAATCTCTTGACCAAGGAAGTTTCCTTTGCTTGCCGTGTCAAGTAGTAATCTGATCTTTGGAAGTGCTCCGCGGTAGATAGTACTCAATAAGGTCTCTTCACTGAAACCGTGGTGAGGGCAAGCGATTGTGTAATCCTTAAAGCGCTTCATAGCCTCGTTGAATGACTCATTCTGTCTCTGAGTGAAGCCACTGATCTCGCTTCTTAACCTTGCTGTCCGAGAGCTGGAGAAAAACTTGGAGAGGAAGCTTTCTTACAATCTGCCCAAGAAGTGATAGTGCCTTGTGGAAGAATCTTCTCCCAATGCCGTGCCTTGTCGCCTAAGGAAAGGGGGAACAAGCGCAGCTTGAAGCTGTCTTCCGAGATGTCATTTATCTTGAGCATTCCACAAAGCTGCTCAAAGTTGTCCAGATGCGCCAATGGGTCCTCCAAAGCTAACCCATGAAATTTGTTGCTTTGCACCATCTTAACAAATCCTGGCTTGATCTCGAAATTATTATTCTGCACTGGAGGAGGAGTGATCCCAAACCTATTATGGTGAGTATTGGGAGCATCTCCCGCTCCAATTATACGTGGGGGCGCGCCGCATGGTGGGGGTTTCCATTACCCCTTCCCACAGCTTCATGAGGTCCATCAGGATGTTCGTGCTCAGCCATTGCTTTAAAATCCACTGAACCTTGGTAAACAATCTCCTCAAAAGCTCTAGCTTGCTCTCTAACTCTTCTTTGTCTTGAATGGCCAAGTTGATGAATGTTGTCAAAGGGTTGAAGTAGATTGTTGTCTCCCCTTGAACGTAGATTCATGTACCTGAAAGACACAAGTTTGAGAGTAGAGAAATCAGTAACCAAAAGAAAAACAAAGGCATAGTCTTTACTAAACCCCAAATCTCAATGCTTTCTAAACGCTCCTAAGATGGCAACGGCGCCATTTGATAACAGGTTTTTGCAATGATATGATGTCAAATGTAAGCAGGAGGTTATCAAAACTCAAGCAGCATACAGTCGTAGTATAGTGCAAGAGAAATCAATCCAACCTAGGAGCTAGAAAGTGCAATGAGAATGCAAGGATCATGCAAAGCTAAGCAAATGATGAACGGTTTTGTAAAAATCCTAAGAACTAGATGTAGCGATCAAATGCAAAGCAAAACTATTTTAAAAATACCAGACACGAGTTAACTACCACGAGGAACAAGCGGAACATTTAAAATGCAAGGCTACGAATTACTAAATATTGACTAGTGGATCGACCACAGGATCGACCACTAGATCGAGCAACAACGATTGAGCTCGTCTAAACAACCTAGAATGATGAAACTATGCAGAATGCGATTGACAAGAACACAACTTTATAATGATGGGATGATATTGAACGACTTAAGTTATTAAGACAGAGGGTCTTGGGTTGAGGGTCACGTTCGTGGGAAAGATAGACTAGCCTCTAGGATTCAATTTTCCAGGACATCTGGATCCGGTCAAGGTAAGACATCTCTTGGATCTTAGAGATCTTGGCGTGAGAGTCTCTAAGCCTTAAGCGTTCGAAATCCTAGAAGAGATGGTGATGAAGAACAAGAAAACACAAAACTTTAACCTTTTTGACCCTTTCGAATCGCCCCAACCCCGAAACCCAGCGAGACTACTCGCGACTCATAAGTAAAACCGATGAAAGCATAAAGGATGATCTCTCAAACATGATTAACGATTGATTAAAAGCAAAGATTCAATATTCAAAACATAAAAAAGCAAGAAAAGCTCGAAAGTCTACAATGGCGAATCGCCTGAAAACAAGAGAGATGAAAAAAGTAGAAGACAGAATGGGATAATGAAAGGGATCGTTGCCTTTTGCCAAAAATAGCCAAACCGCAAATGGTCCCCCCCCTTCGCTACGGTCCAAAACCAGTTGGATGGATAAGGCTGGTCTGGGATCGAGTACGAAGCTCGATCTGGCACTCGATCTTGTCTTGGATCGGATGGCTCTTAGTCGATCTATGGGTTGATCTTGTGCTGATCGGGATGGAAGCTCGATCCGGTCTTCGATCTGCATGGCGTCATTTTCGTCCGTACTTCAGATCAACCTCCAGACTCGATCTTGATCTCGATCCATCTGCTTGCATCGACTCGGCTACTCGATCTTCTGGTTGATCTCGTCTAGAACGACATGCCTTGCTCGATCGGCTCCTCGATCTCGGGTCCTTAGCATGCAATCCTGATCTCTCCAAGCCTCCACAAACTTCCTCACGAGCCTTAGCACGTCCACGAATCCTCCATAGCTCCAAAGTAGCCGAAAACAAGCTGAATACGATGCAAAATGCAAGAAACATGCAAATGCTGGTGCAAAAGTACTCTAGAACCTAAAGTGATGCAAACTAGCCTAAAGTGCAAGGTAAAATGTATGAGAAACTAACTTATATGCATGCAAAATACATGAAATATGCAGCAATATCATCTTTGCCTGTGAATCCTTTCTTTGTAGGCTCCCGGAGTGGGACCAAGGAGATCTGGGAGGATTACGGTCCTGACGGTCGCTTGCTCCCAGCGATGTTTATGTGGGCCGCGTGGAGGACGCATGTCCAAACGCCGCGCCTGAGGCCCCGAGCGGACTCCCCCGAGGGGGAGGCCTCGTCCTGACCGACGCGTCGATGGCGCTTGACCAGATCTCCCGCGATGAGATAGACGTGGTCCCTGGGACCCTCTTCGGCCCTTCCCGCACACTACTCCTCCGAGTCGGCTTCAACTGCCAGTGGTGGGGCTCCCGCTGATTCCGACGCTCTGGGAACCGTCAAGAGATCCAGGGCCACGCGGGCTGCTACTCTGGTCCATGATGCCCCGGTCTCGTCGAAGGCGATGAGTGTCTCTTCAGAGTCGGAGCCGATTTTCGTACCTCCTCGTCCGACCGTCTGCTTGACCCGCAAACTCACCGGTTGGCAGCTGACCGCCTCGGAGCTCACACAGTCGCTGGACACGGTAAGCTAACTTCTCTGGACGTCTTCCTTTACTTTTTCGGTTCTTTGCCTGTTTCTTACTGGTACTTTTTACCTTTTGACAGAGCCAGCGCTCACTCGAGAAGCTGAACACGAACTCCACACAGCCAAACATTGCAAGCGTGGCCTTGCTGAAAGGACTAGCGAGCTTCAAGCTGAGCTCTTGGTGACCCGGGACCAGCTTGCCGAGGCCCAAACTTTTGCATGTGGAGAGGATCTTAGCGTGGAGATGAAGCGTCTGTCCTTAGCGCTTGCCGACAGCCAACAGGATCTAGAGGCGCGCAACTCGGAAGTGGAAACGCTCTGCCAAACCCTCAGGATGTACCGGGGGTTCACCCCGGGGGCCGAGGTGAACATGGCGCTGATGGCGGTTGAAGCTTTCTCGACGAGCCAGACCATAATTTGCATGCTGAGGCGGGGGCTCGAAGAGGAGCAGAGGTGCGTCAGGTCGCGAGGGTCGGGCACTTAGGTGCGGATGGAGATGCTATGTGCGCGAGCCCTTCTTCGCCGGCAGGACCTTCGCATCCGCTGTGTTTTTAAAATTATTTCTGCTTCGGGGACTCGTTCACCTTGTAACTTTTATGTTCGAACTCAAACCGGCAGCCGTTTTGGCCTGCCTATATTTTTTAGTAATGTTGCTTTAACTTATTTCGCCTGGCTTCGTCTTTTGCACCTTTTGCGTCTTATCTTGCGTCGCGGATCCGGAGTCTCGGTTTTGAGGCCAATACGCGTAATGGTTTCGAGCTCCTGAAACGAATGACAAGAATTGTAGCCTGCTCGATCCGCGCGCTCTGTGCAGCTATCTTCGAATGCTTCGCTTCCTTCATGGAACGTTCGTCGGTGATCCGCGTCGCAGATCTGGAATCTCGGTTGCAGGGCCAATACGCGTAATGATCCCGAGGTCCCAAGATGGCTGAGCAGAACCGTAGCCTGCTCGATCCACGCGCTCTGCATAGTTATCTTTGAACGCCTTGCTTCCTTCGTGGAATGTCCGCCGGTGATCCCTCCTCCTTCTAGCGCCAACTGTTCGGGAGCAAATTTTGGGATGCCACGTGAGGGGTCATGATTTGTCGGGGATAGAGCTGAATCTCCGAGTTTCGTCCTCTAGGGGGAAAGGTGGCGAATCGTCGTCCCGGGGTGGAAGCTTCATGTCGCGGTGCGGCAGGGCATGTACCGTATCCGATCCTGCAAGCACTTAAGCAAACGTCAGGCGAGCCTTCGGGGGAGGACCGAAAGGGAATTTCCCTCCCGAAGGTTCTCCGACGCCCGAGTTAATGAACGCCCTACCGGAAACAAGTACTCGGGAGGGGAGGGGGAGGGGTTTCTATGGGTTAATCTTTAGGGGTCTCGTCCGGAGATCGAGACTTATGTCTAGTTAAGAGTGTTTTAACAGGGATTTCTTCTTGTGAAGAGGGAGATGCAGCGGGTACAAAGGCAGGGTTCCATGTCGGGGATAACTTAACCTGGTCGACAGTCACCCGGGAGGAACGCGGAGTCCACCCGTGATCCTGCTTCATGGCCGGGAATATTATCTCAGACGTCGAAAGGCGGGCCTCTCCGATCGTCCTCCTTCTTTTTCTTTGAAAGGTTCTTCTTCTATTTATACTCGCCATTTCCTCGGCCTGTCCCCTCCGAGCCACGTACCCGGAGAGTAGGTGGGAGTAATCATTCTACCGTGTTAGGGGAAGCCCGCCAACTGCCCCGACACAGTACGCGGGAGTGCATCAGCCGAGCTAGCGTGGCGTGTGTCAGCGGTCGATGTAGCCTAGGCCTAGGTGGCGAGTTCTCCTTTGACCCGCTAAAATGGGTCCCAACACACATATTGAAGACCCTTGATTTACCAAATTTTGACATTATATCAGCATCGAAGAACACAACTCAATGGTGTGAACGCCTCTGTGATGAATTCACTAATCTAGTCTCAAGTCATCGCACACAAAAACATAGATTCAAATGTTTACTAAGTTAAGAATTCCATCTTGCTTAGATAAACAAAAACAAAGCCAAAGCTTTAAAACAAATATCTCTTTTAATTTCCAAAAATTTCTATATCTTTTTACAATGAGAACAATGAGCTTTTATAGCTTTTATAAACAATCTTTACAATAAGTTACTTTTAAATTAAATTATTTATATTTAAACAAAATTAGAAAAAATAAGTTAAATCAAATAATGGTCCTCTTGCCACCAATCTTGTTTTGGACTTGATTGAGAATCCTATGACTTTATAAATTATGAAGAACAAATTTAAATAATAATTCACATGTTGAAGACCCTTGATTTACTAATTGATGATATTGTATCATTCTCTCTCTCTTCAAATGGTTTTGTCCTCAAAACTCTCTTTTTTATTTTTTTAGCAAATATTATTTAGAAGATAAATAAAACATTTTCTATTTTATGTTTTTTTTTAAAAGAAAAAAACGAAAGAAATGATATCTCATACATTTGCATCATTTAGACTTGCATTTAGTTCATGTTTTGGTCTTTTTTTGCATGTTTTCTTTCTCTTTAGTCCCACTTTCTTCTCTTTTTAGACTTAGGTTACATTTAGGATGTAGTTTGCATTTTCTTTGCATAAAGGATGTTTTTAGGTGCTTATGGAGCTATGAGGAGCAAGGAGGAGCTTTGGGAATGAACCAGGAGGCTTGCTGAGCTTGGATGGAGCAAGTGACCGATAGAGGAGCTATCGATCAAGCTATCGGTCTAAGAAGTGACTGATAGAAGTATAACGGACGTATTCCGGTCACCCTATCGGTCACCTTCTAGACCGATAGAAAGCCTATCGATCACTCTATCGGTCACATGTAGACCGATAGGATCCCAGACTGAAGACCACTTATTTACAATTTTGCTATTTTTGCTTGGACTCCTTTAAAATACGAAAAATCCCTAATTTCTGGGTATACTCTTTTATCCAGCAGTTGTTTTTCTCTGTTTTAGCTTTTGGATTTTTGTAGCTTGAATTTTTGCTTAATTTTAATTAAATTTTGAATTTATCTTCTTGTTTAATCTCTGTAATCATGATTAGTCATCTCTCTCTCTCTTTGAATTGATGGCTTTAATGATGCTTAGTAAGTAGTCTTTTTTGGGATTTGAGATGGGTTAGGTTTAGGGAATTTGAGACTTAATCAATGATTTCTTAGTGTTAGTTCTTCCATTTTCTTTCTTTATTGTTGTGTTTAATGCTTGATTAGCCCTAATTAGGTTGATTAAGACCTTAGGCTCATTTTATGTCCACCAAGTGTTTGATGAAATGCCTAAACTGCTTTGCAAGAGAATTGCTTATCCTAGCTCAAGAGATTGACTGTCTAGGGAGTGATTTGGCAATATAGGGTTGGTAGAATTGTCTTAATGCTTGCTGTTTATCATTTCACTAATGAAAATTAGTTATTGACTTGGTAATTAGTAAAAAGATTAGTACCAAGAGACTGGATTAGTCATATAAATGAATTATGTGCATAAGGAATAGCATTGATTGACTTTGTAAGCATCATAGGTTGAGTCAAGAGTTTTCTAATACCAATTATCTCATCTCAAGTCCCATTTTCTCTCTGTTTTTAGTTGGAATTCGAATTTGCTTTGTTTTGCCCTTATTTTAGTTGCTTTGCTTGCTCTTCACTCTTTGTTTGATGTTTTCTTCATTTCTGTTTGATCCTTTAGGTTGTTAGACTTCTAAACCATCTTTGTGTGCTTGAATTAAGAGCTCTATTGCATTATTACTGCTTCATTCTCCCCTTTTGGATTGATAAAACTCTATGCTATACTACAACTGATTAGTACAAGGTTGGGTGATTGAGTCAAGTCATAAAAAGTCTTGTATCAATTTGGCGCCATTGCCATTAGGGGAATGCTTTGTTCAGTAGGTTTTGTAGAGATCTTGAGATCATGCTTTGTTATTTTTGTTTTTGGTTACTGATTTCTCTTTTGGTCTAGAATTTCTCTTGTAGGTACCTCAACACTTGTTCTTAAGTGTCTACAACTACAACAGAGGTTCAAGGTCAAAGAATTTGGGTTTGCAGCATCAGAAATCAGCTGTTGAAGCATGGAAGAACATCAGTATGCTGCTGGTTTTGGGTTACAAGGTCCACAAGGTCCACAATGTCTTTTAAGGGATTCAAAGCTTACAAGGACAACAAGGTCCACATGGTTTACAAGGAGCTTGGGTTCAAAGACCATTGAGACCTATTGGTGCTGCTGATATACCTTCAAGTTATGCTTCAAGACAAGGTATTCTTCCACCCATGGAGACTCATCACTATGAGATCAAGAGCAGCATGATTACTATGATCCAAGAAAAACAGTTCTTTGGATTGTCAAACCAAGATCCTCTAGAGCACTTGGATCACTTTGAGAGGATATGTGCTTTGACAAAGCTTAGTGGAGTTTTAGATGATGGTTTGAAGCTCAAATTATTTCCATTCTCTCTTGGTGATAGAGCTAAATTATAGGAGAAGTCTCTAGAACAAGGAAGCATCACTTCTTGGGATCAATGCAAAGGTGCTTTCTTAACCAAGTTCTTATCTCCCTCAAGAACTGCACACTTCAGGAATGAGATCACAAACTTCAAACAGTGGTCTAATGAAAGCTTTGGAGACACATGGGAAAGATTCAGAAGCTTCACTCACCAATGTCCTCACCATGGCTTCACCAAAGAGATGCTGCTCTCCACACTATACAGAGGTGTTCTTCCAACAATAATGATCCTTCTAGATACAGCAAGCAATGGTTACTCTCTTGGAAAAGATGTTGATGAAGGATGACTTCTAGTGGAGAACATGGCACTCATAAATTGTGACTATGTGGATGACAAAGAGCAACATTCCAAAGCAACTGAAGAGAAGCTAGAGACAGAATTGTATGAGAGGAAAGCCTTGCAGAAGAAAGTTGACTTGCTGATCACTGAAACCACTAAACCTCTTTCTAGTGTTGCTTCCCATCACCACTACAAAGAGCATCAGATCAAAGCTGTTCAACTACAAGAGGTGCCAACAATGAACCAAAACCATGATGTTTGTATTTACCAGTCCCATGGAGACACTCATACTCAACAACATCAGAGTTCTTCTCCTCAAGCAGTTGGCGCCAGCACCTCACAACCTTCACTTGCATTGGACCTTAAGGAGATGTTCCTGCAACTCCAACAACTTCAGAATGCAGAATTTCAGAAGATCATGGCTGCTAAAATTCAAAGAAGTATGGCTGAAATTCAGAGAAGCATGGCTGCTAATATTCAAAGAAGTAATGCCTCCACCATCAATAACTTCCAAGACTCATTGACTATGAAGCTGAGTAGGCAAGAGAACAATGCTCAGCCAATCACCTTCAAGAAGCCTTTACAGTATTGTTGTGGTATCTCCTCTACTTCCCTAACTGCTATTGATGAGAAAGAAAACTCTATTGCTGAGATTGTAAGCCCTCTCTATGGCCATTAGTTTGTCCCTACAACTCCAAAGGTGACACCCTCTATCATCAATGTGGACACTGAGTCTAAGTGTGGCGGACGTGCTTTTCACTTGAGTTCAGCTAGTGATGCAAATGCTGGTGAAGAAGATAAGGCTATTGAAGCTGAGGTTTTTGAAGCTGGCGTGGAGGTCAAACAAGGAGCTGCACCAGCACCACACCCTCAAGGAACTCTTCCAGAAGAAGAATCCTTTGAAGATGGAGCAAACAAAGAAGAAGAAGAGTGGTGGGAGCCACATGAAGTTGTTGATGATACCAATAAATACTTGATTGAAGTTCCTGATGTTAAAGAGAAGACTCAAGCTGCTATCCTTCCTGTTTACCAACCCATTATCCCTTTTCCAGGAAGATTCAAAAAGCAGCAAGTACAGAAGTTTCATACCCTCTATGCTGCTCAAATGAAAATGAGAGGTCTGAATGGTCAATAGGAGCTTGAGAAACTAAGAGTTAAAACTGGAGCATCTGAGGTTAAGGAGCAGAACATCAAGAAGCTTGGTAATCCAGAAAAGTTTCTAGTCTCTTGTGAGCTTGGTGAATTGGTTGTGGAAGAGGTCATGTGTGCTACAGGTTCAAGTATCAATGTGATGTCTCTTGACTTGGCAAAAGAACTAGGAGTCACCAAGCCGAAACCATATGATTCCACAATCACTTTTGTGAACTCTTCTTAAAGAACACCTATTGGTCTTATTGAAGACTTTTCTGTGAGGATTGGAGCATGCAAGATACCAACTGATTTTGTTGTGATGGAAATGGCTCACACTCAGAAGCCTTCTCTACTACTTGGGACTCCATTTCTGAACACAACAGGCGCTCATATTGACTTCACCAAAGAGAGAGTCACCCTCAAGAAGGTGAATGGTGGAGTTAGCTATGCAATGAAGCCTCCACCTTCAAGCTTTTGTGGAACCATCACTAATGTTGAGAAAGGAGCTGCCACGAAGCCACTTGATATCAAGGAAGAGCTGAGGGGATGCAAGGCTGTGCTAAAAGTAGATGAAGACCCTCTTGACCACAATAAGTATGATGGTGAAGCCTTTGATGGTGCTTGTCTTCTTGACGTGTTTGATGGAATCAAAGTGAAGCTGTATGGTGGACCAAGAGGACCAAGAGAGAGAGTCAGAAAACCTAAGGAGAAGCTCTACTATGGACCCAACACATTGTTCAGGAGGAAAGGAGAAGGAACTCCAGTTCCACTCCATCATCCTCCATGATCTTAAGGAGCATGACAAGTCAAGCTTAGTGACTATAAACAAGCACTCTTGGGAGGTATTCCCTTGTTATCCTTGTTTATATTATTACATTTAATGTTTGTCTTTGTGTTTTTCTTTCAATAACAGGAGCAAATGTGGTTTAAGGCAAGTTGTTATAAGTTTGGGAGAGACCAATAGACCCCTCCAATCTGCCAAAACCCTTTTAAGGTACCTAACTCCTCTTCTTTCTTTATGCATCCTTTTGCAGTCATTTTTAGTTTGTTTTATTCACCTCCTTCAAGCTTCTATTAAACAAGGTACTGTGTAATTTAAGTGTGGGGGAGGGCATTGCATTTGACATTGTGTTTTGTTTTCTTATTTTCTCTTTTACATACTTGAGTCTCATGCATTCATCTATGTGCACTGAAAATCAATGACATTTTCAAAAAAAATGTGGAACCAAAAAGATCATTTAGTTGCATCTACATAACTAAGATTGAGTCTAGATGCATTTCATATAGGTTTGCATACATCTGCATAGGGAGTAGATGATAAACACTTGTCAAGATGTGAATGTTTGAATTGTTTTCAATGCCTTGGTTATCTGTTGTTTGATTGCATTGTAGTGAGTTTGAAGTTAAGGCTGCACCATATCTTGACTACTTGCATTGATATTCTTGTCTTATGCTGAAGCTTGCTTTGATTTGATTCCAACTCTATCTTATTATAAACATAATCCTGACTTTGAATTATCTTGTTTGTGCATTAAAAGTGATTACATTGCTACCCATATACATACTTGGATTATCTTCTTCCCTTCTTACCACTCTTGTTAATCCAAGTAGCTGATCGTCATCATTATGGGACAGTTAACCACACCCTAAAACCAATCCTTCTTTCTGAACCTAGCCTATTGTGAGAGTTGTGAGGCCTTGCATTGCATCATTTTCGATCTTATCTTGGCAAAAAGTGTTAGGAATAAGGCTGGCAAGGAGAAGCTCTCTTGTAGACACCAGCTTGCATTTTGAGCTTGGTGTTAGGTTAGGAGTTTGGGAAAGGGTAGTGTAAGTGGTTTGAGCTTTAATTGTTTTCATCTTTGACAAGAAGAAGAAGTATGGGATTGGTAGTATGGGGGAACAGTTTATTTTGTGGTTAAGTTAACTAGGAAGAAAGCTCTAAGTGTTAAAGAAGAAAGGTACCAACAACAACAAAGGTCACAAAAGGTCATTCAAAAGAAGAAATCAGACCAACCAATCCACTAAAGGTGATGAAAATGGCGCCAATCATACAACAAAGAAGAGAAAGTTCCAAAAAGAAGTCAACTACACAAGCAAAAGAAGAAAGAGTTTCCCCCAAATATGAAGAAGGAAGAGATCAAGTGTTTGGGAAAGGGTAGATTTAGGAGTTCCACTTGGGGTTTTAGAAGTCATTAGGTTCATCTTGGGGAAAAAGGGTAGAAGAGAGCTTTGACTTGCATGCATAGGTGTGCTTTTACCTTTAGAATTTTGCCTAAGATAGAATCATTTCATTGAGTGATCCCCTGAATCTTTGAACCCTTATTTGAATGAGATCATTTGCATCTCATAACCATGTCCCTTGACCAAATGTTTTCTCTTGATTTGCACAAACTTGATCCATTGGTTACTATTAATGAATGTTAAAGAGTTGGTTGATTTGAATGCTTGTGTAGGCTAAGGTAGAGTTCATTGTTTGCTATGATGGGTATGGCTAAAGTTTTTAAAGTATAACAATCTCTATGCATCTTAAAACCTATAACTTGGGCATTGAATTAGTTTTTCCATTGAAATCTTTAGTTTTGAGCTCCCACTTTCAAACCTCACTCTCCCATTTGTTCTTGTTTGCTTGAGGACAAGCAAAAGGCAAGTGTGGAGGTGTTGATATCTCTTGTATTTACATCATTTAGGCTTGCATTTAGTGCATGTTTTGGTTCTCTTTTGCATGTTTTCCTTATCCTTTGTCCCATTTTCTTCTTCTTTTTGTCTTAGGTTGCATTTAGGATGTAGTTTGCATTTTCTTTGCATAAAAGATGTTTATAGGTACTCATTGAGCTACAAGGAGCATGGGATATGATGGTGGGTGCAGCACAAGACATGAAAAGAGCCAAGAAGAAGGTGCACCTTGTTGAAGCAAACAGAAACTTCACCTGACAAAACTGGTTCTGACAAAGCATCTCCAACCCGATTCAGCTTCAACAGTCTTCAACAATGTTGTATCCCCATGAGTGAGCTTGCCTCTGGAGTTGGTTTCAGGTCATTGCCGTCAGTGGTTAGAAAGTTACAGAAGTTTTTGTGAAACCGCTCAACCCCTATCGATCTGTGCACGGAGTCTATCGGTCAAGGAGTGACCGATACAAGCCATATCGATCATTCATTATTATCAAGGAGTGATCGATTCAAAATGTACCGATCAAAAGTATCGGTCAGGAGTGATCGATACAAACGCACTGTGTTTATTTCGGTCATTGTATCGATCACCTTCCAGACCGATATGATTCGTATTGATCAAGCACTGATCGATACAACTGATCGATATGATCCCAAACTAAAGACCATTTATTTACAACTTTGCCATTTTTGCTGAGACTCCCATATATACTTAAAATTTCTAATTTCTAGGAACAACTCTTTATCCAGCAGTTCTTCTTTTCTTCTCAAGATTTTCAATAACTTTGTATTTGAATCTTTGTTTATTTCAATAATAATTTGCATTTTCCTTAATCTTTTGTCTTTCTAATCATGATTAACTATCTTTTCTTCATAGATTTGATGGTTTTCGCCATGATTAGTGAGTAGTTTGCTTTAGATTTGAGATTAGGGCAGATGGGGTGATTTTAGTGATTGTTTAGGTTGATTAGGGCTTAGATCTTCTCATTCCCTTTCTTATATGATTGTGCTTAATGCTTAGTACCTCTTTGTTAGAGAAGTTGATTTTAGGTTTTCACATGCACACCAAGTGTTTGATGAAATTCCTGAATGAAGTTCAATGCTTAAAAATGGTGTTTAGATAATCATGAGTCTTTGCATCTATCATTTCTTGCTTGAATGTGCTTATTGCTTAGTACCATATTGATGAGAAATTGCCTTCAGACATTGATTATGCATGAGAATGTGAGTTGATGTTTGATATATTGTATAAAAGATTAGTAAACCTAGCCTAAGAAATTAGATGTCTAGCATGCTAATTGGTTTTATGGAACTTAATTTTAATGCTTGATGATTATGTGTTTGAGTAAAGAGATTTATCTTGAATATGTGATCATAAAAGGGATTAATGCCAAGAGATTGGATTAGTCTTTATTAGTGTTCATTACCTAAGATTGAGTGTTTAGAATTGCTTGTTTTGATTACCCTAGACATGAACATGAATCACCCTATCACCATTGCCTTGATCTTGAACCATCTTTTAGTCTTTGAAGTCTAGCTTTTACTCTGTTTAGTTTAGCTTTTACTCTGTTTTTGCTCTGCTTTTCTTTGCCATTACTGCTCTTTGCTTGCTTTATTTTGCTTCTTTGCTTAATCATTTAGGTTGTTAGACTTCTGAAACTATCGATGTTTGCTTGAATTAAGAGCTTTATTGCATTCTTACTGCTTCATTCTCCCCTTTTGGATTGATAAAACCCTATGCTATACTACAATTGATTAGTACAAGCTTGGGTGATTGAATCAAGTCCTAAAAAGTCTTGTGATAGAGATCCATGGAGCTTTACCTTACCCTGCTCTATAGGTCCACTTCTGTTTGAGAAATGTTTATGTGATCTATGAGCTAGTGTCAGCTTGATGCCCTACAATGTAGCACAGCGCCTAGGCTTCACCAAGTTCAAGGACTGTAGGATCTCTTTGGTGTTGGCTAACAGATCAGTGAGGCTCTCCAAAGGTTTGCTTGAAGATGTACCAGTCAGGATTGGGAGTGTAGAGATACCTACTGATTTTGTGGTTTTGGATATGGATGATGGACCTAAAGATCCTCTCATTCTTGGGAGACCCTTCCTAGCCACAACAGGGGCTTTCATTGATGTTAAGAAAGGGAAGATTGAGCTATAGTTGGGCAAAGATATGTCTTTGAAGTTTGCTATCAAGCAGATTATGCAGCACCCTACTATTGAAGGTCAAGTATTCCAAATTGAGATCTTAGAGAAGCTGTATGATGAAATTCAAGAGGAGTTGGGTTGTGAGGATAAACTTCAAGCGGATTTGACAAAGGAGCATGGAGAAGATGGTTACATGGATAAGGAAAGCTTGGGTTATAAGCTGAGGTTAGACTCTCACAAAGTCTTGGATGAAGAGGAGCCATTTGAGAAGCTGGACTACACCAGAAAGGAGGTCTTCTCAGTTCAAGAAGCTTGTTCCCAAGCAATGAAGCTGGCGCCAAGGAGCATAACAGCTTAGAAGAGGACTGGAGTGAGCTCAAAGCACCCAAAGTGGAGCTCAAACCTCTTCCTAAAGGCCTAAGGTATGGCTTTTTAGGCTCTAACTCTAGTTATCCTGTAATTGTCAATGGTAACCTCAATGATGATGAGATCCTTGTTCTTGTCAAAGTGTTAAAGAAGTTTAGGAGAGCAATTGGATATTCACTAGGTGACATCCAAGGCATTTCTCCAAAGGCGTCTCTTCACAACGCTTTAGTACCTTGCAAAGATTCAGCAAACTCGCAGAAAAAGACGCACCATATACAGAGAAGTCATCCATAAATACTTCTACCATCTCTTCTATTAGATCGGTGAAGATCGACATCATACACAGCTGAAACATAGCCGGTGCGTTACACAACCCAAACGGCATCCTTCGATACGCAAAGGTGCCATAAGGGCATGCAAAGGTCATCTTCTCCTGATCATTTGGATGGATTGGTATTTGAAAGAAACCACTATATCCATCAAGAAAGCAATAGTAAGGATGATTAGCAAGCCTCTCAAGCATTTGATCAATAAAAGGTAAGGGAAAATGATCCTTTCTAGTAGCAAGATTAAGCTTCCTATAGTCAATACACATACGGTGTCCTGTAATAGTCCTAGTAGGTATAAGATCATCTTTATCATTTTTAATGACCGTGATCCCTCCTTTTTTAGGCACCACATGTATGGGAGAAACCCACGTGCTGTCACTTATGGGATAGATCACGTCAGCCTCTAACAGCTTAAGAATACCCTTCTTAACAACCTCTTTTAAATTCGGATTCAAACGCCTTTGGTGTTCTATAGAAGAGGCGTTCTCATTATCCAAGTGAATCCTATGAGTGCAAAGCATTGGTGAAAGGCCCTTGATGTCACTTAGAGAGTACCCAATGGCCTTCCTATACTTTCTTGGCTCAGTTTGGAGCGATTGCAACTCATCATCACTTAAGTCTTCATTCACAATCACAGGATAGGTTTCGTTAAGCCCTAAGAAAGCATACCTTAGCCCTTCTGGGAGCTCCTTAAGGTCCACCTTTGGGGCTAGCAGTTCGCTCCAATCGTCCTCGTGGCTGTTTGATAAACGCTTTCTAGCGAGGGTTTATGATGCAGAGAGGTTATCAAACTCTAATGCAAGCAATGTCATAGTATATCAAGCAAGAGAGAGTGAATCCACTTCTAGGAGATAGAGAATGCACAGAGAATGCAAGGACTAAAGCAAATCTAAGCAAAATGAGAAAGTTTATGAGAAAATATCTAAGAACTAGATGCAGCAACCTAAACAGAGTGAAACCTATTTTAAAAATACTAGAAAGGAAGCAACTACCACAAGAAAGAGCTTCGAATTATTAAAATTCGACTAGTGGATCGACCACGAGATCGACCACTAGATCGAGCAGTAACAGTCGATCTCGTCTAAAATCATAAGAACAGTAAAGCTAATGACCAGGATGCTATCAGATAACAAGCGAATGATGAGAATAGACGTAAAGATGCTAAAAGAAAGGGCCTAGGGTTGAGATTCATGGTTAGGGGTTTCAAAGGTTCGACCTTGGGTTTAAAACTTTAGATCGACTCACTTGGTGAGGATCTCTAAGCCTTGAAAACAAAACAAGATCTATCCGTGGCTTTCAGTATAGATCACTCTTTCATCCTCTCCTCTAAACCCATGGCTTTTGGTGGAAAGAGAGGTCGAAAGGCAAGGAAAACAGATTTCAAGTAAATGGCTTAACTAGTCCCCCAAACTTCCATGGCTTTTGGGAAGGGGTAACTAGTCTCTAAGGTGTGATCTTCCGAGGCTCCTGGATCCTGTCAAGGTAAGGAACCTCTCGGATCATGAAGCTCTTGGCGTGAGAGTCTTCGAGCTTTAAGCTTTCAACACCTTAGAAGAGATAGCCTTTAAAAACGTTTAGAAAAACCCAAAGATCGAAACCCTTTTGACCCCTTAATCCTCTCAACCCCGAACCCAAAGTAACTACTCACTACACATAGAGTAAATCAAGGAAAGCATATGAAACGAGACGATGAACATGAAAGAAAAACTGGATTAAAACAGAAACGATTTGAATACAAAAGCTTAAGAGAAAAACGAATTTCAACAATGGTGTTCTTCACGAAAACGAGAGAGAAAACATAAAAGAAAAGGATAAGGATCTAAAAGTTCTCGAAAAAGGGCGTCGCCGCCTTGCCTAAAATGCCCGAACAAGCCAATGGTCCCCCCTTCGCTAGCAGCCAAAAACAGTTGAAAGGACAGAAATCGACTCCAAGATCGAGTGGTTCTCTCGATCATATCCGGACATCGTGTCTTCGGCTCGATCTGGGTCTCGATCTTCATCGGCGAATCGAGTGTTGCATCCGATCTCGGTATCGATCTTCGGCTGGATCGAGTGGTGTACTCGATCTGTCTCACGCTCTGCATGGCGTCATTTACGTCCGTACCGATTGATTGATTGCTTCACTCGATCTCCGTCTCGATCATTTTCCTTGGATCGCATAGTTGGCTCGATCTTCTGGTCGATCAACTCCTAGATCGACCGGCCATGCTCGATCTGCTCCTCGATCTCTGGTCCTTAGCATATTTCCGAGCTCCCACGAACTGCTACATCAGCCCCAACATGTCCACGAACCTCCACGACTCCAAAGCAGCCAGAAACAACCTGAATGTGATGCAATATGCAAGGAAAATGCGTATGTTGATGCAAGAATGCTCTAGGACCCTAAGTGATGCAATCTAACCTAAAACATGATACAAATGCATGAAAAGCTAACTAATGAGTATGCAAAATGTATGCAATATGCAATAACATCAACTCCCCCAAACTTACTTCTTGCTTGCCCTCAAGCAATAGAAAATAAGTAAGGAAGAGAGGTTTTCAGAAAAATGAATGGGGTTTAAAACTTTTTGCAAAGGTGCCTTTCAAATGAATCAATCTCAATGTCCTAGTTAACAGTTCTAAAATGCTATGCTTACACTCATACTCCAAAGAACTTAGTCATACTCATCACACAAAGAAATTCAAATCATGACTCTCCTATTCCTAACAATCAAAGAAACTCATCCTTTAACATTCATTAACATTCGAACCATGAATCAAACTTATGCACTTTAAAGCAAAACACATTTGGCTAAGGGTTATGGTTATGAGCATATAATGATCTCATTTGAAAAGGGTTTATAAATAGATTAAGGGTTTCTCTCGAAAATGGTTGAACTTGTGCATAATGCTAAAGGTAAAGACAATTTATGCATACATGATTAGATTCTCATCTACCCATATAAACTATCAAATGATCCTATACCCCTCCCATTTAAGAAATTTTATCCTCACTCACCACTTAAGAGTCTACCCTTTCCTTCACAAATTTAGCAATCCCCAATTCAAAATAAAGACATTTTTAAACTTTTAGGCTAGTGAAAAGGTTTTAAAAAATACTTTTGCTCTTTAGAAATTTCTTAATGGTAGCTCTCTTATTATTTTTTTTCTTTTATTTTTTTCTTTATTTGGCACTTAGGCTTTTTTATTTCTTTTTTCTTATTTTTTCTCTTTTTTTTTATTATTATTTTTTATTATTATTATTATGGAGAGCTACCTCCTGAAATTAGAGCATACTTAGTTTTAAAAACAACCTTTCACTTAAACATTATTTCTTTCCTTAAAACACAAAGCTCTTTGAAACCGAGAGTAAATAGACAAGATAACAACCCCAATGATCCCCCAAAACTTATCATAAGCCTACACCTAGCTTCAAAATGCAAAGCTAGCAACAATATGAAAACCAAATCATGTCGCCTAAACCTAACACTTTATGCCAAGTTCAAACCGAAAGGAAGGCCTCACAAAGATGTCACACAAGAACATTTGGCTTCAAAGGAGGGTAAGGTTCAAGGAGGGAGTTCTACTTAGGCTCACAAAGAGTGGTAAAAAGGAAGAAGAGAGCCTAAATATTTTAAAACCATGTGTTCATTTTCAAATGCATAAGAATGATAATTAGAATTTCAAATTTAGGTTTTCACTTAGTAGGATGAGTTTCAAATCATGAGAGTTCAATTCAAGCCCCGAAAATCCTAACAAGTGATCCAAGCATGGTAAGAACTTACTTTCAAAGCATAGACAAAGCACTAGAGAACTACCAACTAGGGCATTGAAACAATTCATAAGTAAAAACACCTTTGTAAGAAATTCTAACCCCTTATGCAAAATGCAAACAACCTAGGTGATATGAGAAACTCTAGACTCAATCCTAACATGTTTTAAAAAGATGAATGCAACTAAATGAATCTTTGAAAAAATTTTAAAAATTTTACCAATTTTTCATGAACTAAGACTCAAGGATGCTAAGGGAAAATAAGATCAAAGAACACGAGTCAAATCACACATATACTCCCCCAAACTTGCTTGACACCGTCCCGGTGGCAAACTCATCCGAAGGAGCATCAAAACACAATGCAAGAAACAAATTTGAGCGGTTATATACAATGGAAGAAGGTTGTTACCTCTGGTCTAGGCTCGGCTGGAACTTGAGGATGTTCCAGAGGAGCTAGAGATCGTTGCTTTGCCTTTGTCAGCTGGTTCTTGGAGAGAGTGGCGCGCCGGCTGAATGTTGTCTCCTTGGGTCTCGCGGATGACAACTCCTCCGGTTGAGAGCCTTCTCTTCTCGGGTTGTTGCATCTCTTGACTTGCAGCTGGCTTAGGCGTGCCTCCCTGAAGTGCTTTGACTTTCTTCCCAAGCTTCTTCAGCATCTTGCCTTGCCACTTGTTAATCTTCCTTTGCATCTCTACCACCGATGCTAGGAACTTCTCGGTTTTTGTCCTCGGCTCAAAGTCCAGCTTGGGAAGTGTGTAAGCCTCGGGCATCTCATCTTCCGTGCCTGGAGACTCTAACCTTTGACGTGGGGCAATTGCTGAAGCAAGCGGTCCTCCTAAAGGGGCAAAGCATTCTTCATCCGTGGGCAAGAACTCGATGTTCCCAACACCAAGCAGCTCGGTTTCATCTCTGTTGGGAAGGATGCACACTCTCTTCTTGTCTTTGTCATCAATGAAGAGGTAGGCATAGAACCCTTCTGCTGGCGTGCGTCCCAAGCTATCAGTATTCCTCATGTATGCTTCATCCATGAAAGCTCTGTTTGGGACGTGAGCAAAGTCATGAATGGGCACACCGGCTTGCACAAACAGAGGAGTAAGGAAACCGCCAATGTAAGAGGAGGTTGCCTTGCACCGCAAGGCATAAGCCTTGTACCTCACCAAGGAAGCCGCGAGCACACAGCCGTAGTTCACTTCATCACCGAGTTCATCCTCCATAGGCTCGTCGTTGGCATCTGGATCACACACCAAGTGCTTCACGCCTTGGAACAGGAAGCACAGCTCTGTCTTCGTGACCGTAGGGGCAACAGACCTTCCACTGAACGTGTTGGCAATCAGCTTCAGAGTGTACCTCAGCACCGGGCTCCTTACTCGCTTGATCTTGGCGGTGTTGGCTTTGTAGTACTCATTGCTGATCAGGTCCCAAAACTCGTCGGCTTTCTTGAAGGCTGGGAACTCGACCTTGTATGCATCGGCGTTGAGGCCGTAGGCTTGGCATAGCTCAGGGATGGAGAGTGTATAGGCTTGACGTCCAACTTTGAAGTAGAGGCGGCCTTGGGAAGGGACGGGTGCACTAGGATTCTCATACCAGAACTCCAAGGTGGCTAGGAAGTCTATTGTCACTTCAGGAATGGTTGGGCAATCCATCCATGACAGACATCTTAAGCCAATGTTCTTGAGGAGTTGGTCGAAGTCCCCAAGAATCCCGAGCTTAGACAACAGCTCTCGATCAGCAAACTTGGTAGGCTCAAACCGGAGCCTCTCTAGCCGCTTCTTATCCCTCTTCTCATCCTTGCTCAATCTAACCCTCTCTTGAACTGTCACTTCTTGTCCTTCTCCTTCTTGTGCTTGCTCCTCTCTTGTTCTCTTTGGGGCCATGGTTCCTGAAACAAATTTCTAAAGATATTGATAAGTACACGGCGGTTTGATGAGAATGAGAGAAGAGAAGGAGAGAATTTATAAAAGGCTACCCTAGAATTTTGGGGAATAAATAAAAGTCATAGCTAAATAAAAGGGAATCAAATCTTTAGATACTGAAAAATCTAGAATTTTTTCTTTTACTTAGCTAGTTTTAAAAATTCAAAATTGATCCTATATTCTAAAACAAGATCTTGCGGATTTAAAGGAGATTTTCTAAAATTAAATCATTAAATTTTTGAAAATACCTTTGCAAGAAATGCAGAATATCTTTGCTAGCTTTTGAAAATTGAAACTCTCACTCTCTTTGTTTAAAATTCTCGAGTAAAACAGGAATGAGAGGGTGAGAGGTTGTTTGAAATATTTAAAGACTTAGCAAAACCAAAACAATGGGTAGTCAAAGTGGTTTCTGACAAAGTCTTGGTCAAGGCACATCTTTCATGGTCAAAGATGCTTGCCTTGACCAAGTTTTGAATTCAAAAGTTGGAGGGAAAAGAGTAAAGGAGGGAAAGAAAAATGTTACCTCGACATGAGATCGAGTCCATTTGGTCGATCTAGGACTCGATCTCATGCCCAAAATAGCTTAGATCGAGAGGGTTACTCGATTTGAGACTCGATTCACTATGAATCGAGTCCTGGATCGATTGGCTCTCTCGATCATTGAGATGTTGGCTCCTCGGCTAAGTCCTCATGATCGAGCTGTGTCCTCGATTTAGGGGTCGATTTGGCATAGATCGAGTGATGGATCGAGTCGAGTGATTGATCTGTTTTCAACAGATTTTCCCGAGAGAAATTAGATCGGTCGATCCGATTTAGATCGATCGATCCTTTTTCGTCAAGGTCGATCTTGTCACTCGTTCTCGTCTAGATCGACTGGCTCCTCTCGATTCACTGACTCGATCTAGCAAAGATCGAGCCAGGATCAGTCGATCTAGCACTCGATCTCTAGCCTTATCTTAACCCTTATTGCCTTTTTAAGACCTCAAAGTCAAGGTTTAGACTCCTTATACCTGTTCCTACACACTTGCAAAATAAAAACATAAAACTGAAAGGGAAATAAAGCAGAAATATGTACAAGATAAACATGGGAATGCCTCTCAAGTGCGCTTTCTTTAACGTCTTTAGCTAGACCTTACTTGGTCTAAGCGGATGGTGGGTCTTGGAGAAGCACTGAGGTACTCTCCTTGTCATAGCTATCTGCCAAATAGGGCTTGACTCTGTGTTCGTTGACGGTGAATGCACTGCCACTTTTTCCCATCAAAGTAACAGCTCCATAAGGCAACACTTCTTGAATCACGAACGGTCCGCTCCACCTTGATTTCAGCTTGCCCGGGAAGAGTTTGAGCCTCGAGTTGTACAGCAACACCAGTCCTCCTTCCTTAAGCTCCTTGGCAACCAACTTCTTGTCATGAGCCTCCTTAGTCTGCTCCTTGTATATCCGGGAGCTCTCGTAAGCATTCAGCCTCAACTCGTCCAGTTCGTGTAGCTGAATAAGGCGCCTCTCCTGAGCAGTCTTGAGATCAAAGTTCAGCCTCTTCACAGCCCACAACGCACGGTGTTCCAGCTCAACCGGGAGGTGACAGCCCTTGCCATAGAGTAGAGTGAAAGGGGTTGTACCAATCGGTGTCTTGAAGGCGGTACGGTAGGCCCAAAGAGCATCGTCCAGCTTCACTGCCCAGTCTTTCCTTGTGGCTCCGACGGTCTTCTCTAGAATAGCCTTGATTTGCCTATTGGAGACTTCCACTTGACCGCTTGTTGAGGATGATACGGTGTAGCCACCTTATGCTTAACCCCATACTTTCTCAAGAGGTTCTCAAAGACCTTGTTTATAAAGTGGCTTCCTCCATCACTTATAACAACCTTGGGTACCCCAAACCTCGGGTAGATGATACTCTTGAACAACTTGATTACCACCTTGGAGTTATTTGTAGGGGAAGCAACAGCCTCAACCCATTTGGAGACATAATCCACAGCTACTAAGATGTATTTGTTGCCGTATGAAGAAGGGAATGGCCCATGAAGTCAATCCCCCACGCGTCGAACACGTCAACCTCGAAGATAGGAACTTGAGGCATTTTGTTCCTCTTGGTTATATTCCCTGCTCGTTGACATGCCTCACAGCTCTTCACAAACTCGTGTGCATCTTTAAAAATGGAGGGCCACCAGAAACCGGCTTGCGACACCTTCGTGGCTGTCTTGAATGAGGCGAAGTGTCCTCCGTAGGAAGAGCCATGGCAATGATAGAGGATCCTGGCTTCTTCCTTTGTAACACATTTCCGGTACAAGCTGTCTACTCCTCTTTTGTATAGGTAGGGCTCGTCCCAGAAGTAGTCACTAGCCTCTCTCATAAACCGCTTCTTGTGATAGCTGTTGAGATGTGTTGGCTCCTCACCACATGCTAGATAGTTCACCACATCAGCATACCACGGTAGATCCTCCTCTTTGAAACTCAGCACTTCCTCAAACCTCCCTTCTAGCTTCCCACAAACAGCCGTAGTGATCGCCATAAGCTGCTCTTCTGGAAGAGAGTCATCTAAGGGGAGGGACTCGTTGATCCTTAGCCGTGAGAGGTGGTCAGCGACTCCATTTTCTATCCCTTTCTTGTCTTTAATCTCTATGTCAAACTCCTGGAGTAACAGAATCCATCTTAAAAGCCGAGGCTTAGTGTCTTTCTTCGAGTAGATGTATCGTAAGGCAGCGTGATCCGTGTATACAATAGCCTTGGAACCAACCAGATATGATCTGAACTTCTCAAAGGCGAAGACTACTGCAAGCAGCTCCTTCTACGTAGTGGTGTATCGTGATTGCGTGTCATCTAAGGTCCTTGAAGCATAATAGATCACGTGTAGCTTCTTGTCTTTCTTTTGACCAAGGACGGCTCCTACGGCGTAGTCACTAGCATCACACATGATCTCAAAGGGAAGAGACCAGTCTGGTGCTTGGACTATTGGAGCTGATGTAAGGGCTTCCTTGATGGTCACGAAAGCCTTCAAACACTCCTCATCAAATACAAACTCAGCTTCCTTGCACAACAGCCATGTGAGAGGGCGAGCAATCTTGGAGAAATCCTTGATGAAACGCCTGTAGAACCCTGCGTGTCCCAAGAAGCTTCTGATTCCCTTAACATTAACCGGCGGCTCGAGACCCATCATGACCTCCACCTTAGCCTGATCAACCTCAATACCCTTCTCTGATATCTTGTGACCGAGCACGATCCCTTCCTTAACCATGAAGTGGCATTTCTCCCAGTTCAGCACCAAGTTTGTCTCTTCACAACGTTTAAGTACCCTGCAAAGATTCAACAAACACGCAGGAAAGGACGCACCATACACAGAGAAGTCATCCATGAATACCTCTACCATCTCCTCTATAAGATCAGAGAAGATCGACATCATACACCGCTGAAACGTAGCCGGTGCATTACACAATCCAAACGGCATCCTTCGATATGCAAAGGTACTGTAGGGACATGTGAAGGTCGTCTTCTCCTGATCATTTGGGTGAATAGATATTTGAAAGAAACCGCTGTACCCATCGAGAAAACAATAGTAAGGGTGATTTGCAAGTCTCTCAAGCATTTGATCAATAAAAGGCAAGGGGAAATGGTCTTTCCTAGTCGCAAGGTTAAGTTTTCTATAGTCAATACACATTCTATGGCGCCGGTTCTTAGGCACCACGTGTACAGGGGAAACCCACGTGCTGTCACTTATGGGATAGATCACGTCAGCCTCTAAAAGCTTAAGGATTTCCTTCTTAACAACCTCTTTCAAGTTAGGATTCAAACGCCTTTGATGTTCTATAGAAGAAGCGTTCTCATTATCCAAGTGAATCCTATGAGTGCAAAGCATTGGTGAAAGGCCTTTGATGTCACTTAAAGAGTACCCAATGGCCTTCCTATACTTTCTCAGCTCAGTTAGGAGCGAGTGCAGATCATCATCACTAAGGTTTTCATTTACTATCACGGGATAGGTGTTATTAGGCCCTAAGAAAGCATACCTTAGCCCTTTTGGGAGCTCCTTAAGGTCCACCTTTGGGGCTAACAACTCACTCCAGTCATCCTCGTGGCTGTTGTTGTTGCTTTCCTCCTTGGAACTCTCCTTTGAACCCGAGGCATTGCCCTTCAGACTGCTTTCCTCCATCGCTATCCCTTCTGAGATCGAGTCCTCCGGTCGATTCTCCTCTCGATGTCGTCTAGATCGAGCCATTTCGCTCGATTCACTTACTCGATTTGATAGGGATCGAGTAAGGGATCGAGACGCTGAGTCGATCTCTTGATTGGACCCCAAAATGATCGGGAGGTCTCTCTCGATCGTCGGCTCTATTGTTTTTCCTGATCGAGCATTCTTCTCGATCTGTCCCTCGATTGTTGCACCGGATCGAGTTGTGTTCTCGATTGACTTGTCGATCTGACTCCTGGATCGAGTGATAGCGTCGATCTCGGGGTCGATCTCTAGGCAGCAACCTTCTTCTTTCTTGATAATCCTCCTAGAATCCAGCAGGTTCACGTACTCTTGGGTTCTTTGGTCCACAAAACCAAACTCCCGTGGCTCCTTAGTCAGTGCTAACTTCAGATGGTCTTCTTGAGCTAGCTCTTCCAGCAACTCATCCGCCAAAGCATCCATCGTTTCAATATAGAAAGCTTGTCCTTCAATGGTTGGCTTCTTTAGAACCTCGTTGATGTCGAAGTCAAGCCTGATCTCCTTTCCCAAAGGCAAGGCAATCTTCCCATTCCTCACATCTATTATAGCCCTGGCGGTTGCAAGGAACGGTCTCCCTAAGATGAGTGGATCCTTAGGCTCTTCATCCATATCCAACACGACAAAGTCTGTAGGTACGTTTACGCCACTGATTCGTACCGGTAAATCTTCAAGCAGCCCCACTGGTAACCTCACGCTTCTATCAGCCAGCACCAATGAGATCTGACAGTCTTCTCCTTGGTGGTTTGCTCACTTTTCATCTCAGCGACCGCCTTATCTCCTCTCCTCGGCCCTTGGATCCTAACGTTGTCAAAGTTTATCTCATCATCATCAGCCGAAAGTTCACCCTCCCCCTCTTGAATTACAACGTCCTCGTTGTTCTTTGTAGAGACCGGAGGTTCGAGCTCTTTGCCGCTTCTCAACGTTATAGCATTGGCATACTCCTGGGGATTTTGCTCACACTTTCCCGGAAGACTGTTCTGACCACTCGTACTTGCTTTTCCTTTCTCCAGCTGCTTGATCTTGTTGTTTAGGTTTGTGATCTGAGTGGAGAAGTCGGTTAGAGATGAGTCTAGGCGAGTGTTCATTTCAGCGAACTTCTGGTTGGTAGAGGCTTGCCCTTGTATTAGCTGTTGAAATATTGCTTGAACCGGATCAACTTGTTGTTGCATCGGTTGTTGTTGCTGAGGTGCAAAGCCCGGAGGGTAGTTAGGAGTATAACCCTTGTTGTTTTGTTGTTGCCCTTGGAAGTTGCTCTGCCCTTGACCTTGGAAACCACCACTCGGCTGAAAACCTTTGTTGTAAGGGATGAAAGGTTTAGCTTGCTGAGCAGGGTACACTTGGTCTTTAGGGTTGGCTACGTTGGTGCTTCGGTAAGAGAGGTTGTTGTTCTGGTAGCCTTGGTTGTAGCCTTGAGACTTGTAGTTGTTCTGTCCAGCCACCCAATTTGCTTCTTCTTGGCTTAGCTCTAACTCCTCTTAGTTCTCATCAGCTTCACCAACAAAGTGAACATGCTTCTGATTGGCTAACACCAACTTATCAATCTTCTCATGCAAAGATTTGAGCTCCTTCTTGTGAGACTCTAACTCTGATCCTCTTGGTGCACGGTCATAATCTTCAGCATAGTTTCCATCACTCAACGCCAAGTTTTCTATCAGCTCCATACCCTCTTGACCGAGGAAGTTCCCTTTGCTAGCTGTGTCAAGCAACAACCTGATCTTTGGTGAAGCTCCACGGTATATGGTACTGAGTAGTGTCTCCTCGCTGAACCCGTGATTAGGACATTGGATCGTGTAATCTTTGAAACGCTCCATTGCCTCGTTGAATGTCTCGTTGTTCCTTTGAGTGAAACCGCTGATTTCGCTTCTCAACCGTGCTGTCCTTGTGCTTGAGAAGAACTTTGAGAGGAATGCCTTCTTACACTCAGCCCATGATGTGATGGTGCCTTGTGGGAGGGTCTTCTCCCAATGTCTAGCTTTGTCTCCGAGTGAAAAGGGGAAGAGGCGCAGCTTGAAAGCATCTTCGGATATGCCATTGATCTTGATCATCCCACATACTTGCTCGAAGTTGTCTAAGTGCTCCAAGGGGTCTTCCATTGCTAAGCCGTGGAACTTGTTGTTTTGCACCATGGAGATGAAACCTGGCTTGATCTCGAAGTTATTGTTTTGTACAGGAGGAGGAGTGATCCCAAACCTATTGTGGTGGGTATTGGGAGCATCTCCGGCTCCTATGATCCTTGGGGGTCTAGCCGCGTGTTGGGGGTTTCCATTGCCCCGTCCTGCTGCCCCGTGAGCTGGAGGTGGTCCTTCTGGATGCTCGTGTTCAGCCATAGCTTCAAAGTCAACCAAACCGTGCTGAACAATCTCCTCAAAGGCTCTTGTTTGCTCTCTGACTCTCCTTTGCCGTGAGTGACCAAGTTGATGAATGTTGTCTAAGGGTTGTAGAAGATTGTTGTCTCCCCTTGAACGAAGATTCATGTACCTGAAAACACACGTTGGAGAGTAGAAGTATTAGTAACTTGAAAAAGGTAAAGACTTAGTCTTTGCTAAGACCCAAATCTCTATATTCTCTAAACAGTCCTAGAATGGCAACGGCGCCATTTGATAAACGCTTTCTAGCGAGGGTTTATGATGCAGAGAGGTTATCAAACTCTAATGCAAGCAATGTCGTAGTATAGCAAGCAAGAGAGAGTCAATCCACTTCTAGGAGATAGAGAATGCACAAAGAATGCAAGGACTAAAGCAAATCTAAGCAAAATGAGAAAGTTTATGAGAAAATATCTAAGAACTAGATGCAGCAACCTAAACAGAGTGAAACCTATTTTAAAAATACTAGAAAGGAAGCAACTACCACGAGAAACAAAAGGATTAATTAAAGGAAAGAGCTTCGAATTATTAAAATTTGACTAGTGGATCGACCACGAGATCGACCACTAGATCGAGCAGTAACAATCGATCTCGTCTAAAATCGTAAGAACAGTAAAGCTAATGACCAGGATGCTATCAGATAACAAGCGAATGATAAGAATAGACGTAAAGATGCTAAAAGAAAGGGCCTAGGGTTGAGATTCATGGTTAGGGGTTTCAAAGGTTCGACCTTGGGTTTAAAACTTTAGATCGACTCACTTGGTGAGGATCTCTAAGCCTTGAAAACAAAACAAGATCTATCCGTGGCTTTCGGTATAGATCACTCTTTCATCCTCTCCTCCAAACCCATGGCTTTTGGTAGAAAGAGAGGTCGAAAGGCAAGGAAAACAAATTTCAAGTAAATGGCTTAACTAGTCCCCCAAACATCCATGGCTTTTGGGAAGGGGTAACTAGTCTCTAAGGTGTGATCTTCCGAGGCTCCTGGATCCTGTCAAGGTAAGGAACCTCTCGGATCATGAAGCTCTTGGCGTGAGAGTCTTCAAGCTTTAAGCTTTCAACACCTTAGAAGAGATAGCCTTTAAAAACGTTTAGAAAAACCCCAAGATCGAAACCCTTTTGACCCCTTAATCCTCTCAACCCCAAACCCAAAGTAACTACTCACTACACATAGAGTAAATCAAGCAAAGCATATGAAACGAGACGATGAACATGAAAGAAAAACTGGATTAAAACAGAAACGATTTGAATACAAAAGCTTAAGAGAAAAACGAGTTTCAACAATGGTGTTCTTCACGAAAACGAGAGAGAAAACAAAAAAGAAAAGGATAAGGATCTAAAAGTTCTCGAAAAAGGGCGTCGCCGCCTTGCCTAAAATGCCCGAACAAGCCAATGGTCCCCCCTTCGCTAGCAGCCAAAAACGGTTAAAGGACAGAAATCGACTCCAAGATCGAGTGGTTCTCTCGATCATATCCGGACATCGTGTCTTCAGCTCGATCTGGGTCTCGATCTTCATCAGCGAATCGAGTGTTGCATCCGATCTCGGTATCGATCTTCGGCTGGATCAAGTGGTGTACTCGATCTGTCTCTCGCTCTGCATGGCATCATTTACGTCCGTACCGATTGATCGATTGCTTCACTCGATCTCCGTCTCGATCATTTTCCTTGGATCGCCTAGTTGGCTCGATCTTCTGGTCGATCAACTCCTAGATCGACCGGCCATGCTCGATCTGCTCCTCGATCTCTGGTCCTTAGTATATTTCCGAGCTCCCACGAACTGCTACATCAGCCCCAACACGTCCACGAACCTCCACGACTCCAAAGCAGCCAGAAACAACCTGAATGTGATGCAAAATGCAAGGAAAATGCGTATGTTGATGCAAGAATGCTCTAGGACCCTAAGTGATGCAATCTAACCTAAAACATGATACAAATGCATGAAAAGCTAACTAATGAGTATGCAAAATGTATGCAATATGCAATAACATCACGGTTGTTGTTGTTTTCCTCCTTGGAACCCTCCTTAGAACCCGAGACATGACCCTTAAGGATGCTTTCTTGAACCGTTGTCCCCTCTGGGATCGAGTCATCCAGTCGATCTTGCTCTCAATGTCGTCTAGATCGAGCAGTTTCACTCGATTCGCCCACTCGATTTAAAGTGGATCGAGTGAGAGATCGAGCTTCCGAGTCGTTTTCCGGAATGGACTCTGAACTGATCGGAAGGCATCTCTCGATCTCGGACTCGATTAATTTCTTTGATCGATCACCCTCCTCGATATGACTGTTGATTGTTGCACTGGATCGAGTCGTGTTCTCGATTGTCCTGTCGATCTGACTCCTGGATCGAGTGATAGCATCGACCTCGGAGTCAATTTCTAGGCAAGCGCCGTCATCCTCCTTGACAATCTTCCTAGAATCCAGCAGGTTAGCGTATTCCTGAGTCCTCTGATCCAAATAACCGAACTCTCCTGGCTCCTTAGTCAATGCTAGCTTGAAATGATCCTCCTGTGCAAGCTCCTCTAGTAGTTCATCCGCCAAGGCATCCAACGTCTCTATGTAGAAAGTTTGTCCTTCTATTGTAGGCTTCTTCAAAACCTCATTGATGTCAAAGTCCAGCCTTATATCTTTACCCAAGTGCAGAGCTATCTTCCCATTCTTGACGTCGATGATGGCTCCAGCGGTGGCTAAGAACGGTCTACCAAGAAAGAGCGGATCCTTAGGCTCTTCATCCATTTCCAACACAACGAAGTCCGTAGGCACGTTTACGCCGCTGATTCTCACCGTTAAGTCCTCAAGCAAACACACGGGTAGCCTCACGCTTTTGTCAGATAGTACCAAGGAGATCCTACAGTCTTTAAATCTCGTGAATCCCAACTTCTTTGCTATAGAATGAGGCATCAAATTTATACTAGCTCCCAAATCGCAAAGACAACTCTTGAACTCCAATGGACCTAAGGCGCAAGGTATAGTGAAGCTTCCAGGATCTCCAAACTTCTTAGGAACTATCTCCTTGTGTATTACGGCGCTACATTCTTCACTAAGTACTAGCACTTCCTTGCTTTCCTTATTCTTCTTTGCAAGCATGTCTTTGCAATTTTTTGCACATTTAGGCATCATGGCAAGACAATCCACGAGAGGTAGTTTGATCTCTATGCCCCTTAGATGCTTCTCAAACAAGACTTTGTGCTTCTCTATAAGTTGCTTCTTGAAGCGGCCAGGAAAAGGAAGCTTAGGAACATAAGGTGGAGGTATGTACTCATCCTTCTCCTCGTTTGCTTTCTCCGCTTGCTTCCTTACAGCTGCTTCTTTCCCTTTTGTTGGCCGCTCTATCCACACGTTGTGGAAGTTGATCTCATCATCAGCCGACGGCTTATCCTCCCCCACTTTAACCACAATGTCCTCATTGTCCTTAGGTGCAACCCGCGATGGAAGTTCTTTCCCACTTCTTAGTGTAATGGCGTTGGCGTATTCTTTGGGATTCTGCTCACACTTGCCCGATAAGCTATTCTGACCACTTGTACTCGCCTTTCCTTTCTCTAGCTGCTTGATCTTGTTATTCAAATTTATAATCTGAGTAGAGAAGTCAGTGAGGGAGGAGTCTAAGCGAGTGTTCATCTCGGCAAACTTCTGGTTTGTAGATGCTTGCCCTTGAATCAATTGTTGAAACATAGCTTGGACAGGATCAACTTGTTGTTGTTGCATCGGTTGTTGAGGAGCAAAGCTTGGAGGGTACATTGGTGTATAACCCTTGTTTCCTTGCTGTTGTCCTTGGAAGTTGCCTTGCCCTTGCCCTTGGAAACCACCACTCGGTTGAAAATCTTTGTTGTAGGGAACGAATGGTTTTGCTTGCTGAGCAGGGTACAATTGATCTTTAGGGTTCACGACATTGGTGCTTCTATAGGAGAGATTGTTGTTCTGGTTGTAGCCTTGTGAATACCCTTGAGGTTTGTAGTTGTTCTGACCGGCTACCCTATTAGCTTCTTCTTCTTGGCATTGCTCTAGCTCATCCAAGACATCTGCGGCTTCACCAACAAAATATACATGCTTTTGGTTAGCAAGCATGAGCTTATCGATCTTCTCATGTAGAGACTTCATTTCCTTCTTGTTGGCTTCAAGATCAGCTCTTCTTGGTGCACGGTCATAGTCCTCTGAATAATTTCCATCACTTAACGCCAAGTTTTCAATTAGCTCCATGCCTTCCTCAATCTCTTGACCAAGGAAGTTTCCTTTGGTTGTCGTGTCAAGTTTTAATCTGATCTTTGGAAGTGCTCTGCGGTAGATAGTACTCAATAAGGTCTCTTCACTGAAACCGTGGTGAGGGCAAGCGATTGTGTAATCCTTAAAGTGCTTCATAGCCTCGTTGAATGACTCATTCTGTCTCTGAGTGAAGCCACTGATCTCGCTTCTTAACCTTGCTGTCCGAGAGCTGGAGAAAAACTTGGAGAGGAAAGCTTTCTTACAATCTGCCCAAGAAGTGATAGTGCCTTGTGGAAGAGTCTTCTCCCAATGCCGTGCCTTGTCGCCTAAGGAAAAGGGGAACAAGCGCAGCTTGAAGCTGTCTTCCGAGATGTCATTTATCTTGAGCATTCCACAAAGCTGCTCAAAGTTCTCCAGATGCGCCAGTGGGTCCTCCAAAGCTAACCCATGAAATTTGTTGTTTTGCACCATCTTAACAAATCCTGGCTTGATCTCGAAATTATTATTCTGCACTGGAGGAGGAGTGATCCCAAACCTATTATGGTGAGTATTGGGAGCATCTCCCGCTCCAATTATACGTGGGGGCGCGTCGCATGGTGGGGGTTTCCATTACCCCTTCCCACAGCTTCATGAGGTCTCTCAGGATGTTCGTGCTCAGCCATTGCTTCAAAATCCACTGAACCTTGGTGAACAATCTCCTCAAAAGCTATAGCTTGCTCTCTAACTCTTCTTTGTCTTGAATGCCCAAGTTGATGAATGTTGTCCAAGGGTTGAAGTAGATTATTGTCTCCCCTTAAACGTAGATTCATGTACCTGAAAGACACAAGTTTGAGAGTAGAGAAATCAGTAACCAAAAGAAAAACAAAGGCATAGTCTTTACTAAACCCCAAATCTCAATGCTTTCTAAACGCTCCTAAGATGGCAACGGCGCCATTTGATAACAGGTTTTTGCAATGATATGATGTCAAATGTAAGCAGGAGGTTATCAAAACTCAAGCAGCATACAGTCGTAGTATAGTGCAAGAGGAATCAATCCAACCTAGGAGCTAGAAAGTGCAATGAGAATGCAAGGATCATGCAAAGCTAAGCAAATGATGAACGGTTTTGTAAAAATCCTAAGAACTAGATGTAGCGATCAAATGCAAAGCAAAACTATTTTAAAAATACCAGAGACGAGTTAACTACCACGAGGAACAAGCGGAACATTTAAAATGCAAGGCTACGAATTACTAAAAATTGACTAGTGGATCGACCACGGGATCGACCACTAGATCGAGCAACAGCGATTGAGCTCGTCTAAACAACCTAGAATGATGAAACTATGCAGAATGCGATTGACAAGAACACAACTTTATGACGATGGGATGATATTGAACGACTTAAGTTATTAAGACAGAGGGTCTAGGGTTGAGGGTCACGTTCGTGGGTCTCAAAGGTCAAAGCTTGTTTGAAAACATTAGATCTACTCTCTTTGAGAGGTTCCCTAGGCCTTGAAAACGAAACGAGACTCATCCATGGCGTGTGGTATGAGTCACTCCTTCATTCTCTTATCCAAACCCATGGCGTTGGTGGAAAAAGAGATTGAAGGGCAAGGAACACAGATTTCAAATAAACGACCTAACTAGTCCTCTTTACAACCATGGCGTGTGGGAAAGATAGACTAGCCTCTAGGATTCAATTTTCCAGGACATCTGGATCCGGTCAAGGTAAGACATCCCTCGGATCTTAGAGATCTTGGCGTGAGAGTCTCTAAGCCTTAAGCGTTCGAAATCCTAGAAGAGATGGTGATGAAGAACAAGAAAACACAAAACTTTAACCTTTTTGACCCTTTCGAATCGCCCCAACCCCGAAACCCAGCGAGACTACTCGCGACTCATAAGTAAAACCGATGAAAGCATAAAGGATGATCTCTCAAACATGATTAACGATTGATTAAAAGCAAAGATTCAATATTCAAAACATAAAAAACAAAAAAAGCTCGAAAGTCTACAATGGCAAATCACCTGAAAACAAGAGAGATGAAAAACGTAGAAGATAGAATGGGCTAATGAAAGGGATCGTTGCCTTTTGCCAAAAATAGCCAAACCGCAAATGGTCTCCCCCTTTGCTACGGTCCAAAACCAGTTGGATGGATAAGGCTGGTCTGGGATCGAGTACGAAGCTCGATCTGGCACTCGATCTTGTCTTAGAACGGATGGCTCTTAGTCGATCTATGGGTTGATCTTGTGCTGATCGGGTTGGAAGTTCGATCCGGTCTTCGATCTGCATGGCATCATTTACGTCTGTACTTCAGATCAACCTCCAGACTCGATCTTGATCTCGATCCATCTGCTTGCATCGACTCGGCTACTCGATCTTCTGGTTGATCTCGTCTAGAACGACATGCCTTGCTCGATCGGCTCCTCGATCTCGGGTCCTTAGCATGCAATCCTGATCTCTCCAAGCCTCCACGAACTTCCTCACGAGCCTTAGCACGTCCACGAATCCTCCATAGCTCCAAAGTAGCCGAAAACAACCTGAATACGATGCAAAATGCAAGAAACATGCAAATGCTGGTGCAAAAGTACTCTAGAACCTAAAGTGATGCAAACTAGCCTAAAGCGCAAGGTAAATATATGAGAAACTAACTTATATGCATGCAAAATACATGAAATATGCAGCAATATCATCTTTACCTGTGAATCCTTTCTTTGTAGGCTCCCGGAGTGGGACCAAGGAGATCTGGGAGGATTACGCTCCTGACGGTCACTTGCTCCCAGCGATGTTTATGTGGGCCGCGTGGAGGACGCATGTCCAAACGCCGCGCCTGAGGCCCCGAGCGGACTCCCCCAAGGGCGAGGCTCGTCCTGACCGACGCGTCGACGGCGCTTGACTAGATCTCCTGCGATGAGATCGATGTGGTCCCTGGGACCACTTCGGCCCTTCCCGCACACTAATCCTCCATGTCGGCTTCAACTGCCAGTGGTGGGGCTCCCGCTGATTCCGACGCTCTGGGAACCGTCGAGAGATCCAGGGCCACGCGGGCTGCTACTCTGGTCCATGATGCCCCGGTCTCGTCGAAGGCGATGAGTGTCTCTTCAGAGTCGGAGCCAATTTTCGTACCTCCTCGTCCGACCGCCCGCTTGACCTGCGAACTCACCGGTTGGCAGCTGACTGCCTCGGAGCTCACACAGTCGCTGGACGTGGTGAGCTAACTTTTCTGGACGTCTTCCTTTACTTTTTCGGTTCTTTCCCTGTTTCTTACTGGTACTTTTTACCTTTTGACAGAGCCAGCGCTCACTCGAGAAGCTGAACACGAACTCCACACAGCCAAACATTGCAAGCGCGGCCTTGCTGAAAGGACTAGCGAGCTTCAAGCCGAGCTCTTGGTGACCCGAGACCAGCTTACCGAGGCCCAAACTTTTGCATGTGGAGAGGATCTTAGCGTGGAGATGAAGCGTATATCCTTAGCGCTTGCCGACAGCCAACAGGATCTAGAGGCGCGTAACTCGGAAGTGAAAACGCTCCGCCAAACCCTCAGGGTGTACCGGGGGTTCACCCCCGGGGCCGAGGTGAAGGCGCTGATGGCGGTTGAAGCTTTCTCGACGAGCCAGACCACAATTTGCATGCTGAGGCGGGGGCTCGAAGAGGAGCAGAGGTGTGTCAGGTCGCGAGGGTCGGGCACTTAGGGGCGGATGGAGATACTATGGGCGCGAGCCCTTCTTCGCCGGCAGGACCTTCGCGTCCGCTGTGTTTTTAAAATTATTTCTGCTTCGGGGACTCGTTCACCTTGTAACTTTTATGTTCGAACTCAAACCGGCAGCCGTTTTGGCCTGCCTATATTTTTTAGTAACGTCGCTTTAACTTATTTCGCCTGGCTTCGTCTTTTGCACCTTTTGCGTCTTATCTTGCGTCGCGGATACGGAGTCTCGGTTTTGGGGACAATACGTGTAATGGTTTCGAGCTCCTGAAACGAATGACAAGAATTATAGCCTGCTCGATCCGTGCAGCTATTTTCGAATGCTTCGCTTCCTTCATGGAACGTTCATCGGTGATCCGCGTCGCGGATCTGGAGTCTCGGTTGCGGGGCCAATACGCGTAATGATCCCGAGGTCCCAAGATGGCTGAGCAGAACCGTAGCCTGCTCGATCCACGCGCTCTGCATAGTTATCTTTGAATGCCTTGCTTCCTTTGTGGAATGTCCGCCGATGATCTCTCCTCCTTCTAGCGCCAACTGTTCGGGAGTAAATTTTGGGATGCCACGTGAGGGGTCATGATTTGTCGGGGATGGAGCTGAATCTCCGAGTTTCGTCCTCTAGGGGGAAAGGTGGCGAATCATCGTCCCGGGGCGGAAGCTTCATGTCACGGTGCGGCAGGGCATGTACCGTATCCGATCCTGCAAGCACTTAAGCAAACGTCAGGTGAGCCTTCGGAGGAGGACCGAAAGGGAATTTCCCTCCCGAAGGTTCTCCGACGCCCAAATTAATGAACGCCCTACCGGGAACAAGTACGGGGGGGGGGGGGGGGGGGGGGGGGGGGGGGGGGGGGGGGGGGGTGGGTTTCTATGGGTTAATCTTTAGGGGTCTCGTCCGGAGATCGAGATTTATGTCTAGTTAAGAGTGTTTTAACAGGGATTTCTTCTTGTGAAGAGGGAGATGCAGCGGGTACAAAGGCAGGGTTCCATGTCGGGGATAACTTAACTTGGTCGGCAGTCACTCGGGAGGAACGCGGAGTCCACCCGTGATCCTGCTTCATGGCCGGGAATATTATCTCAGACGTCGAAAGGCGGGCCTCTCCGATCGTCCTCCTCCTTTTTCTTTGAAAGGTTCTTCTTCTATTTATACTCGCCATTTCCTCGGCCTGTCCCCTCTGAGCCGCGTACCCGGAGAGTAGGTGGGAGTAATCATTCTACCGTGTTAGGGGAAGCCTGCCAACTGCCCCGACACAGTACGCGGGAGTGCATCAGCCGAGCTAGCGTGGCGTGTGTCAGCGGTCGATGTAGCCTAGGCCTAGGTGGCGAGTTCTCCTTTGACCCGCTAAAATGGGTCCCAACACACATATTGAAGACCCTTGATTTACCAAATTTTGACATTATATCAGCATCGAAAAACACAACTCAAGGGTGTGAACGCCTCTGTGATGAATTCACTAATCTAGTCTCAAGTCATCGCACACAAAAACATAGATTCAAATGTTTACTAAGTTAAGAATTCCATCTTGCTTAGATAAACAAAAACAAAGCCAAAGCTTTAGAACAAATATCTCTTTTAATTTCCAAAAATTTCTATATCTTTTTACAATGAGAACAATGAGCTTTTATAGCTTTTATAAACAATCTTTACAATAAGTTACTTTTAAATTAAATTATTTACATTTAAACAAAATTAGAAAAAATAAGCTAAATCAAATAATGGTCCTCTTGCCACCAATCTTGTTTTGGACTTGATTGAGAATCCTATGACTATATAAATTATAAATAATAAATTTAAATAATAATTCACATATTGAAGACCCTTGATTTACTAATTGATGATATTGTATCATTCTCTCTCTCTTCAAATGGTTTTGTCCTCAAAACTCTCTTTTTTTATTTTTTTAGCAAATATTATTTAGAAGATAAATAAAACATTTTTTATTTTATGTTTTTTTTTAAAAGAAAAAAACGAAAGAAATGATATCTCATACATTTGCATCATTTAGACTTGCATTTAGTTTATGTTTTGGTCTTTTTTGCATGTTTTCTTTCTCTTTAGTCCCACTTTCTTCTCCTTTTAGACTTAGGTTACATTTTAGGATGTAGTTTGCATTTTCTTTGCATAAAGAATGTTTTTAGGTGCTTATGGAGCTATGAGGAGCAAGGAGGAGCTTTGGGAATGAACCAGGAGGCTTGCTGAGCTTGGATGGAGCAAGTGACCGATAGAGGAGCTATCGATCAAGCTATCGGTCTAAGAAGTGACTGATAGAAGTATAACGGACGTATTCCGGTCACCCTATCGGTCACCTTCTAGACCGATAGAAATCCTATCGATCACTCTATCGGTCACATGTAGACCGATAGGATCCCAGACTGAAGACCACTTATTTACAATTTTGCCATTTTCGCTTGGACTCCTTTAAAATACGAAAAATTCCTAATTTCTGGGTATACTCTTTTATCCAGCAGTTGTTTTTCTCTGTTTTAGCTTTTGGATTTTTGTAACTTGAATCTTGCTTAATTTTAATTAAATTTTGAATTTATCTTTTTGTTTAATCTCTGTAATCATGATTAGTCATCTCTCTCTCTTTGAATTGATGGCTTTAATGGTGCTTAGTAAGTAGTCTTTTTTGGGATTTGAGATGGGCTAGGTTTAGGGAATTTGAGACTTAATCAATGATTTTTTAGTGTTAGTTCTTCCATTTCCTTTCTTGATTGTTGTGTTTAATGCTTGATTAGCCCTAATTAGGTTTATTAAGACCTTAGGCTCATTTTATGCCCACCAAGTGTTTGATGAAATGCCTAAACTGCTTTGCAAGAGAATTGCTTATCCTAGCTCAAGAGATTGACTGTCTAGGGAGTGATTTGGCAATATAGGGTTGGTAGAATTGTCTTAATGCTTGCTGTTTATCATTTCACTAATGAAAATTAGTTATTAACTTGGTAATTAGCAAAGAGATTAGTACCAAGAGAGTGGATTAGTCATATAAATGAATTATGTGCATAAGGAATAACATTGATTGAGTTTGTAAGCATCATAGGTTGAGTCAAGAGTTCCCTAATACCAATTATCTCATCTCAAGTCCCATTTTCTCTCTGTTTTTAGTTGGAATTCGAATTTGCTTTGTTTTACCCTTATTTTAGTTGCTTTGCTTGCTCCTCACTCTTTGTTTGATGTTCTCTTCATTTCTGTTTGATCCTTTAGGTTGTTAGACTTCTAAACCATCTTTGTATGCTTGAATTAAGAGCTCTATTGCATTATTACTGCTTCATTCTCCCTTTTTGGATTGATAAAACTATATGCTATACTACAACTGATTAGTACAAGGTTGGGTGATTGAGTCAAGTCATAAAAAGTCTTGTATCAATTTGGCGCCGTTGCCATTAGGGGAATGCTTTGTTCAGTAGGTTTTGTAGAGATCTTGAGATCATGCTTTGTTATTTTTGTTTTTGGTTACTGATTTCTCTTTTGGTCTAGAATTTCTCTTGTAGGTACCTCAACACTTGTTCTTAAGTGTCTACAACTACAACAGAGGTTCAAGGTCAAAGAATTTGGGTTTGCAGCATCAGAAATCAGCTGTTGAAGCATGGAAGAACATCAGTATGCTGCTGGTTTTTGGTTACAAGGTCCACAAGGTCCACAAGGTCTTTAAGGGATTCAAAGCTTACAAGGACAACAAGGTCCACATGGTTTACAAGGAGCTTGGGTTCAAAGACCATTGAGACCTATTGGTGCTGCTGATATACCTTCAAGTTATACTTCAAGACAAGGTATTCTTCCACCCATGTAGACTCATCACTATGAGATCAAGAGCAGCATGATTACTATGATCCAAGAAAAACAGTTCTTTGGATTGTCAAACTAAGATCCTCTAGAGCACTTGGATCACTTTGAGAGGATATGTGCTTTGACAAAGCTTAGTGGAGTTTTAGATGATGGTTTGAAGCTCAAATTGTTTCCATTCTCTCTTGGTGATAGAGCTAAATTATGGGAGAAGTCTCTAGAACAAGGAAGCATCACTTCTTGGGATCAATGCAAAGGTGCTTTCTTAACCAAGTTCTTATCTCCCCAAGAACTGCACACTTCATGAATGAGATCACAAACTTCAAACAGTGGTCTAATGAAAGCTTTGGAGACACATGGGAAAGATTCAGAAGCTTCACTCACCAATGTCCTCATCATGGCTTCACCAAAGAGATGCTGCTCTCCACACTATACAGAGGTGTTCTTCCAACAATAATGATCCTTCTAGATACAGCAAGCAATGGTTAGTCTCTTGGAAAAGATGTTGATGAAGGATGACTTCTAGTGGAGAACATGGCACTCAGAAATTGTGACTATGTGGATGACAAAGAGCAACATTCCAAAGCAACTGAAGAGAAGCTAGAGACAGCATTGTATGAGATGAAAGCCTTGCAGAAGAAACTTGACTTGCTGATCACTGAAACCACTAAACCTCTTTCTAGTGTTGCTTCCCATCACCACTACAAAGAGCATCAGATCAAAGCTGTTCAACTACAACAGGTGCCAACAATGAACCAAAACCATGATGTTTGTATTTACCAGTCCTATGGAGACACTCATACTCAACAACATCAGAGTTCTTCTCCTCAAGCAGTTGGCGCCAGCACCTCACAACCTTCACTTGCATTGGACCTTAAGGAGATGTTCCTGCAACTCCAACAACTTCAGAATGCAGAATTTCAGAAGATCATGGCTGCTAAAACTATGGCTGAAATTCAGAGAAGCATGGCTGCTGATATTCAAAGAAGTAATGCCTCCACCATCAATAACTTCCAAGACTCATTGACTATGAAGCTGAGTAGGCAAGAGAACAATGCTCAGCCAATCACCTTCAAGAAGCCTTTACAGTATTGTTGTGGTATCTCCTCTACTTCCCTAACTGCTATTGATGAGAAAGAAAACTCTATTGCTGAGATTGTAAGCCCTCTCTGTGGCCATGAGTTTGTCCCTACAACTCCAAAGGTGACACCCTCTATCATCAATGTGGATATTGAGTCTAAGTGTGGCGGAAGTGCTTTTCACTTGAGTTCAGCTAGTGATGCAAATGCTGGTGAAGAAGATAAGGCTATTAAAGCTGGGGTTTTTGAAGCTGGCGTGGAGGTCAAACAAGGAGCTGCACCAGCACCACGCCCTCAAGGAACTCTTCCAGAAGAAGAATCCTTTGAAGAAGGAGCAAACAAAGAAGAAGAAGAGTGGTGGGAGCCACATGAAGTTGTTGATGATACCAAGAAATACTTGATTGACGTTCCTGATGTTAAAGAGAAGACTCAAGCTGCTATCCTTCCTGTTTACCAACCCATTATCCCTTTTTCAGGAAGATTCAAAAAGCAGCTAGTACAGAAGTTTCATACCCTCTATGCTGCTCAAATGAAAATGAGAGGTCTGAATGGTCAATAGGAGCTTGAGAAACTAAGAGTTAAAACTGGAGCATCTGAGGTTAAGGAGCAGAACATCAAGAAGCTTGGTAATCCAGAAAAGTTTCTAGTCTCTTGTGAGCTTGGTGAATTGGTTGTGGAAGAGGCCATGTGTGATACAGGTTCAAGTATCAATGTGATGTCTCTTGACTTGTCAAAAGAACTAGGAGTCACCAAGCCGAAACCATATGATTCCACAATCACTTTTGTGAACTCTTCCTAAAGAACACCTATCGGTCTCATTGAAGACTTTTCTGTGAGGATTGGAGCATGCAAGATACCAACTGATTTTGTTGTGATGGAAATGGCTCACACTCAGAAGCCTTCTCTACTACTTGGGACTCCATTTCTGAACACAACAGGCGCTCATATTGACTTCACCAAAGAGAGAGTCACCCTCAAGAAGGTGAATGGTGGAGTTAGCTATGCAATGAAGCCTCCACCTTCAAGCTTTTGTGGAACCATCACTAATGTTGAGAAAGGAGCTGCCACGAAGCCACCTGATATCAAGGAAGAGCTGAGGGGATGCAAGGCTGTGCTAAAAGTAGATGAAGACCCTCTTGACCACAATAAGTATGATGGTGAAGACTTTGATGGTGCTTGTCTTCTTGACGTGTTTGATGGAATCAAAGTGAAGCTGTATGGTGGACCAAGAGGACCAAGAGAGAGAGTCAGGAAACCTAAGGAGAAGCTCTACTATGGACCCAACACATTGTTCAGGAGGAAAGGAGAAGGAACTCCAGTTCCACTCCATCATCCTCCATGATCTTAAGGAGCATGACAAGTCAAGCTTAGTGACTATAAACAAGCACTCTTGGGAGGTATTCCCTTGTTATCCTTGTTTATATTATTACATTTAATGTTTGTCTTTGTGTTTTTCTTTCAATAACAGGAGCAAATGTGGTTTAAGGCAAGTTGTTATAAGTTTGGGAGAGACCAATAGACCCCTCCAATCTGCCAAAACCCTTCTAAGGTACCTAACTCCTCTTCTTTCTTTATGCATCCTTTTGCAGTCATTTTTAGTTTGTTTTATTCACCTCCTTCAAGCTTCTATTAAACAAGGTACTGTGTAATTTAAGTGTGGGGGAGGGCATTGCATTTGACATTGTGTTTTGTTTTCTTATTTTCTCTTTTACATACTTGAGTCTCATGCATTCATCTATGTGCACTGAAAATCTATGAAATTTTCAAAAAACATGTGGAACCAAAATGATCATTTAGTTGCATTTACATAACTAAGATTGAGTCTAGATGCATTTCATATAGGTTTGCATACATCTGCATAGGGAGTAGATGATAAACACTTGTCAAGATGTGAATGTTTGAATTGTTTTCAATGCCTTGGTTATCTGTTGTTTGATTGCATTGTAGTGAGTTTGAAGTTAAGGCTGCACCATATCTTGACTACTTGCATTGATATTCTTGTCTTATGCTGAAGCTTTCTTTGATTTGATTCCAACTCTATCTTATTAGAAACATAATCCTGACTTTGAATTATCTTGTTTGTGCATTAAAAGTGATTACATTGCTACCCATATACATACTTGGATTATCTTCTTCTCTTCTTACCACTCTTGTTAATCCAAGTAGATGATCGTCATCATTATGGGACAGTTAACCACACCCTAAAACCAATCCTTCTTTCTGAACCTAGCCTATTGTGAGAGTTGTGAGGCCTTGCATTGCATCATTTTCGATCTTATCTTGGCAAAAAGTGTTAGGAATAAGGCTGGCAAGGAGAAGCTCTCTTGTAGACACCAGCTTGCATTTTGAGCTTGGTGTTAGGTAAGGAGTTTGGGAAAGAGTAGTGTAAGTGGTTTGAGCTTTAATTGTTTTCATCTTTGACAAGAAGAAGAAGTATGGGATTGGTAGTATGGGGGAACAGTATATTTTGTGGTTAAGTTAACTAGGAAGAAAGCTCTAAGTGTTAAAGAAGAAAGGTATCAACAACAACAAAGGTCACAAAAGGTCATTCAAAAGAAGAAATCAGACCAACCAATCCACTAAAAGTGATGAAAATGGCGCCAATCATACAACAAAGAAGAGAAAGTTCCAAAAAGAAGTCAACCACACAAGCAAAAGAAGAAAGAGTTTCCCCCAAATATGAAGAAGGAAGAGATCAAGTGTTTGGGAAAGGGTAGATTTAGGAGTTCCACTTGGGGTTTTAGAAGTCATTAGGTTCATCTTGGGGAAAAAGGGTAGAAGAGAGCTTTGACTTGCATGCATAGGTGTGCTTTTACCTTTAGAATTTTGCCTAAGATAGAATCATTTCATTGAGTGATCCCCTGAATCTTTGAACCCTTATTTGAATGAGATCATTTGCATCTCATAACCATGTCCCTTGACCAAATGTTTTCTCTTGATTTGCACAAACTTGATCCATTGGTTACTATTAATGAATGTTAAAGAGTTGGTTGATTTGAATGCTTGTGTAGGCTAAGGTAGAGTTCATTGTTTGATATGATGGGTATGGCTAAAGTTTTTAAAGTATAACAATCTCTATGCATCTTAAAACCTATAACTTGGGCATTGAATTAGTTTTTCCATTGACATCTTTAGTTTTGAGCTCCCACTTTCAAACCTCACTCTCCCATTTGTTCTTGTTTGCTTGAGGACAAGCAAAAGGCAAGTGTGGGGGTGTTGATATCTCTTATATTTACATCATTTAGGCTTGCATTTAGTGCATGTTTTGGTTCTCTTTTGCATGTTTTCCTTATCCTTTGTCCCATTTACTTCTCCTTTTAGTCTTAGGTTGCATTTAGGATGTAGTTTGCATTCTTTGCATAAAAGATGTTTATAGGTACTTATTGAGCTACAAGGAGCATGGGATATGATGGTGGGTGCAGCACAAGACATGAAAAGAGCCAAGAAGAAGGTGCACCTTGTTGAAGCGAACAGAAACTTCTGGTTCTGACAAAGCATCTCCAACCCGATTCAGCTTCAACAGTCTTCAACAATATTGTATCCCCGTGAGTGAGCTTGCCTCTGGAGTTGGTTTCAGGTCATTCCCGTCAGTGGTTAGAAAGTTACAGAAGTTTTTGTGAAACCGCTCAACCCCTATCGATCTGTGCACGGAGGCTATCGGTCAAGGAGTGACCGATACAAGCCATATCGATCATTCATATTTATCAAGGAGTGATCGATTCAAAATGTACCGATCAAAAGTATCGGTCAGGAGTGATCGATACAAACGCGCCGTGTTTATTTCGGTCATTGTATCGATCACCTTCCAGACCGATATGATTCGTATTGATCAAGCACTGATCGATACAACTGATCGATATGATCCCAAACTAAAGACCATTTATTTACAACTTTGCCATTTTTGCTGAGACTCCTATATATACTTAAAATTTCTAATTTCTAGGAACAACTCTTTATCCAGCAGTTCTTCTTTTCTTCTCAAGATTTTGAATAACTTTGTATTTGAATCTTTGTTTATTTCAATAATAATTTGCATTTCTCTTAATCTTTTGTCTTTCTAATCATGATTAACTATCTTTTCTTCATAGATTTGATGGTTTTCGCCATGATTAGTGAGTAGTTTGCTTTAGATTTGAGATTAGGGCAGATGGGGTGATTTTAGTGATTGTTTAGGTTGATTAGGGCTTAGATCTTCTCATTCCCTTTCTTATATGATTGTGCTTAATGCTTAGTACCTCTTTGTTAGAGAAGTTGATTTTAGGTTTTCACATGCACACCAAGTGTTTGATGAAATTCCTGAATGAAGTTCAATGCTTGAAAATGGTGTTTAGATAATCATGAGTCTTTGCATGTATCATTTCTTGCTTGAATGTGCTTATTGCTTAGTACCATATTGATGAGAAAGTAAGTATCTCAACTTTCAAAATAATTTACCTCCTTTGGTTTGGAGCCAAGGGAGTTTGAATTTTTAAATGGGATTCTTTCTGACCTCTTTCTTAGCTTCTGAACACTTTTGTTTTTGTCCCCCATACTTTTGATTCCTTATGTTCCCTCACCAACCTTTGATTCCTTTGGTTTCCTCTCTTTTCTCTCTATTTAAGCAACAACTTCCTTCACTTCTCTTCACACTTAAACTCACTATTCTTCTCACCTAAAGCTCGAAATTACTAGTTATCTTTCTCTTTTATTGCTTTCTCTAAGTGTTCAATGGCTCCACTAAAGGTTTGCTTCCTAAACTATCTCTCTTTGCTCTTACTCTTTGCTTATGTTTAAAATCGCTTAGTAGATATTTTTTAAGAGCAAGTAGTGTTTAGTTTTAATTGTTGTGCTATGGTTTTGCAATTTGGATTTGTTTTGAAATATCAAGCTAGATGTTGAAGTTCTGTTTAATGTCTATTTATCTCATTGCTTGTTTATCTTCACCCATTTGCAAGATCATCTTCTCTTTTGCCTAAGAACCATTTTGCTAGAGTGTCATACATAACTGTTTGTGTTTTTTGCATCCTAGCTTATTTAGCTGCTAGCTTTTGATCTCTTCTTGCTTTGAATAAGTTTAAGCTTGTTGTTAGGACTTGTTAGACTTTTCTTAGCTTAAAGATTTTTCCATCAAAAGCTTTCAGCTATTTGGTTCTTCAGCTTTTATTCTTTCACTTACCTTGTTTTCAAGCTTTGCTTTTGAAAGTACCATGGGAAGAACAAACATAGCTGCTGGGAAAAAGGGAAAAGCACCTCAGGAAGCACCGATCCAACCAAGAACTAAGAAAGAAACAGGAAGGGGCAAAGCTGCTGAGACTTCATCTAAGGCTGCTGGAAAGAGACCAGCTGAAGATAAATGCGCTAAGCAGAGAGGCAAGGGAAAAACTGCTGAGGAAGAAGTTCCACCCATGAAGTACAGTGCTAGGGAACTCATGTAGGGATTCAGTAGATGCACCTTCAAGCCAACAAGATACCCATGCACCTCCACAATGAAAGAGCTGGGAATCTATGAAGACTGCATCTGCACCTTTGAACAAATGGGACTTACAAAGCTATTAGATCCTCTCCCATCCTATGAGCGCTTCACTCATCAATTCCTCTCCACCCTCAAGGTGGTTTATTATGAGAAGAGTGAGCTCCCTGACCATGATGGATGGATCTCTTTCAAGCTTGGAAAGCAGAGGTTCACAATCACATTCCAAGAACACTCTAGAGCTGTGGGGCTAAGCACCTACTTTCAAAGAGGGAAGAAGTTCTTAATCCATGAATCGCAGTACACAAGGTTTTGGGAGGTAATTGGAGTAGGGTAATTCAGAGCTGGAGCTACAAGACACCAACACTTGAAGCATCCTGCAGTTAGGTATGCACAAAAGGTGCTTGCAAACACATTCTTTGCAAGGAAGAAAACCTCACACCTAACTGGAAAGGAGAGAGACTTCCTCTACAATGGATTGTACACCGGTCCAGGCACCAGCTGATGTGCAGTGCCATTTGATCCACCAAGCAAGTTCTCATGCCTTGTAAAACTGTTGATGGAGCAGCTGCAAACATACCAGAGATGGGTTGTCAACAAAGGAAGAAGGGAGAAGAATCCACAGCTGCACATTGGAGGAGTTGTGTGAGCAATTCTCATAGCTTGTGATGTGAACCTTGAGGAGCATGCTGAAGATGCTCTAGACCCTATCTGGATAGATATGGAGTATCTGAAGAGAAGTCATTTTCTTGAGAAGAGTGTTCAGGGCAAGTATGTTTACCAATTCCTCAACAATCACTCAGAGCAAGTGAGGGTCCTTCTCCCAAACCCAAAGCTAACCTCCTTCACCACAACAACAAACATCAACTTCAACTTGAGTGACGAGGAGCTCTACACAGGCGGCCCTATTCCTAAATAAGGAGAAGAAGACAGTGAAGAAGAAGAGGAGCACACTGAAGAGATTAGACAAGAAGAAGAAAAAGATCACCAATGAAATGCTACTGCTGGCGCTGAAGGCCAAGGAGGAACCGATGAAGAAGATGAGCTTGAAGAAGAAGAAGTGTTGAGCTACAGCTCAAAGCAGTTCCACTTCCAGCCCTATGAAGCACCCTACCAAGGAAGCTCTTTGAGAGCAGCTCATGAGCACATCAACACACTCCAGAAGTGGTGCAAGTGGCAAGACAAAGCCATCAAAGGGCTAATGAAGATGGTGAAAGGGAAGTTCAGGAAGAACAAGGCTACATCAGCAAAAACTTCCCACCACAGCCACACCCATGAGCTCAACTCTCACCAAGAAGAGAAACTGCACCAAGCTGAGCCAAGTGAAGAGGAGGAAGCTGTATGGAACCCCCATGGAAGACACTCATTCCATGCTCAACCAAGTGACCAATGGGCTACATGGGCACAACCAAGGGCCTCATCCTATGAGCCAAGAGCCCATGTTCAATCAGCTTGGGAGGCGCCAAACCCCAACCCCTCTGAAGTTTAGGAGACAGGGCAATGGGGCACACAAGGGACTTCTTCACAAGTTGAGCAACTATGGTCAAGCTGGGTTCAACCACCTCAAGAAGCAGAGCATTCCACTCAAGTTTATGAGAGAAGGAAGAGGAGAGCTAGCAAGTCTCCTCAAACCTCAGGATCATCCCACCACTCCTACAATTAAACAAAGTACCACATCCTTTCCATTGTTTTATACCATTGCATCTTTTAATTTCTGTAGTATATTTTGTTGCTTCTCTCTTCCATTGCTTTCATTACACAAGGGACTGTGTAATATAAATGTGGAGGAGAGATTTGTGGTTTGACTTTGTGTTCTGTTTTCTTAGTTTTTCTTTTCACTTTGAGTCTCATACATATCATGCATTCATGTAAGGCATAGAAAAAGACAAAAATCAAAAAATTTGAAAATTTTTGTATGTTTGCAAACCATAAAGAAAGCATGTAGTTGCATTTCATTCTTCTAAGATTGAGTCTAGTGTTGACATGTAGGTTGCATTGCATTTGCATTGGGCATTATGATGAACTTTCCTTGTAAAGTGCTTAGTGTTTACAGATGATTTCAGTTTTTAAGTGCTTAGTTGTTTGATGCATCATTTGATTGCTAGAAGTTAAGGCTGAACCATGCTCAGATTGCTAGATTTGGTGTTCTCATCTCATTCTGAAAGCATTTGTTCTCTGAAAATCAACTCTATCAACTTGAACTTTAATTTGGACTTTTAATTATCATGTCTTATGCATTGAAAAGTGAATTCATGGCTACCATATACATATTTGGATCATCTTTCTCCTTTCTACCACTTTTGTTGATCCAAATAGCTGATCCTCATAATTATGGGACAGTTACATCCTCACCCTTAACCAAAACCTCCTTTTGAGCCTAAACACTATTGTGAGAGTTGTGAGGCCTTTGCATTGCATTTTCAATTTTGTCTTGGCAAAAAGTGTTAGGAATAAGGCTGGCAATGATTAGCTCTCTTGTAGATATCAGCTTGCATCTTCAGCTTGATTCTAGGATAGGAGTTTTGGGTTTAAAAGGGTAGTATAGGTGGTTTGAACTTCATGTTTATATGTTGTGAAAGAAAGGGAAAATATTTGAAATGGTAGAAAATGGGAAACAGTTTAGTATTGTGGTTAAGCAAAGGGGGAATAAAAGCTCTAAGTTCAAAAGGAAGAATTGGCACCAACAACAATGCTTAGAAAGGTCCAAAAGAAGAAAAATCTGACCAAGAAGCAATCCACCAAAGGTGATGAAGGTGCCAATAAAACAAAGAAGAGCAAGTCCCAACCAAAAAGAAGCAGCCACACAAGCAAAAAGAAGAAGTTTCCCCAGCCATGAAGAAGGATAAAGGGTAGAGTTTAGGAAAGGGTAGACTTAGACGGTTCACTCTTGGGTTTAGAAATGCTTAGGACTCATCTTTGGGAAATAAGGGTAGAAGAGAGCTTTGAATTGCATGCATAAGTGTGCTTTTACCTTTAGAATTTTGCCTAAGATGAAGTCATTTTATTGAGTGATCATTTATGTTTTTAACATGAGATCACTCTTATCTCATAATCTTACCCTTTTTTAACCAAATGTCTTCACTTGATTTGCATAAGCATGATTCATGTTCTGAACTTAATTGAATGTTAAAGAGTTGGTTGATTTGAGCATTTGCCTAGGTTGAGATTTGAGATCATTTTGAAACATGATGAGCATGGCTAGGTTCTTTAAAGTATAGCTGATTATGTTTGCATCCTACAACTAGGCACTTAAGCATTGAAACCATCTCTTTACCTTTGCACTTTTGGAATCTGAATGCCCACTTTCAAACTTCAGTCTCCCATTTGTTCTTATTTGCTTGAGGACAAGCAAAAGGCAAGTGTGGGGGTGTTGATATCCCTTGTATTTACACCATTTAGGGCTGCATTTAGTACATATTTTGGTCCTCTTTTGCATGTTTTCCCTTAGCTTTTGTCCCATTTTCTTCTCCTTTTAGACTTAGGTTGCATTTAGAGTATAGTTTGCATTTTCCTTGCATTTTGGATGTTTTTATGTGCTTTTAGAGCTAAAAGGAGCTTGGAGGAGTTTTGGGGATGATCCAGGATGCTAGCTGGGCAAAAGGGAGCAAGAAGGATCGAAGCAGAGAATCTCTGCAGAAGTTTTTGGTCAGAGCACGGTGAATATCGGTCAAGGATGACCGATACGGAGCAGTATGGATCACCAGTATCAGTCAAGGGTGACCGACACAAACACAACGGATGGATTTCGGTCATATCTGTCGAATAGTCCAGACCGATGGGGATCTGTATCGGTCACTGAAGACCGACGTAACTGACCGATACTGACCCAGCCTGAACTTGTTTTTAATTACGCTTTTGCCATTACTCTAGGGCTTTCTTCTCTAGGCTATAAATAGCCTCTTTTCCAGATTTTCGACATGTCTTGTCAAAATACTGTTCATAAGCATTTTCTTAAGTTTGTAAGACAAATCCTTTGCTTTGTTTAATATATTTGAGTATTTGCTTTAATCTTTCTTTATTCTCTCTCTTAATCATGATTAACATCTTTTTCTTTTGTGATTTGGTGTTAAACTTGAATATGAGTGTGTAGTTATCTTAGAGTTTGTAGATGTGGTAGATTAGGGGAATTTAAGACTTGATTAGGGCTTGTTAAGTGCTTCAGTTTATGGGTTCCTCTCTATTAATCTGTTATTCATGCTAGATTAGTCTTGATCAAACTTATCTAAGTTGTTAGCTTTATCTTATGCCCACCAAGTGTTTGATGAAATGTTGATCTTGTTTAATAGAGAATTTGCTGGCCTTGGCTCAAGAGATTGACTGTTTGAGGAGCATTTTGACTTGAATAGAGTTGTTTACTAATGCTTTCTTGATGTTTTAGCACTAATGAGAGTTAGTTCTTGTTAAGATGTTTAGCAAAGGGCTATTTGCCAAGAGATTGGATCTAGCTTGCTTGATTGTGAACTCTATGTCTAGGAATCACCATTGCTTGCTTACCTGCTTGATCAATGTAGTTGAAACAGCCTTTGTTAGTGTCTGAAATTCCTCAAAGTCAATAACCACATCTAGGAACTTGCCTTTCTCTTATTTGAATCTCGGATTTGCTCTGCTTTGCTCTGTTTTTCTTGCTTAAAACTGCTTAGTTTGCTTTTGTTTTCACTTTCTTTGTTGATTGATCACCTTAGGTTGCTAGAACTGTTGCTTAGGCAACAAAAACCTTTTCTCTGCTTGCTTGACTTAGAGATTTCACTCTTAGCTCTTCTGTTTTCAACTGTTCCCAATTGGACTGATATTAAAACCCATACTACAACTGATTAGTACAATGGGTGATTGAGATAAGAGAGTCAAAAACTCTTGTATCAATGATCCTTCCCGTGGGCAGTGCATAGTATCGTCCGGATGCTTGTTTTTGGCTCAGACATTGTGCATCGAGCTTACATATTGGTGTTTTGCTCGATGCTACATCCTGATGTACGTCCTCCGTTGTTCTAATGATGTCCTCCGAGCAAACATATGTATGTGGCGTGCATCGAGGAAGGAGTAGTGATGTTTTGCTCGATGCTACTCCCAGATGTGGATCTTCTTGCACCCGGTAGTAATGTTCGTATGTGGTTGTTGTACCGGACATCGTCTCATGCTCGAGTCAGCAGTTGATACTCATATCGAGCAAAACCTTAGATATTTTACTGCATGTTACTCCCCGGTGCAGCTCCTTCGAGCTTCTTCGTCGATGTACTGACTGGGGCTCCACGATGTACGGTCTGGGGACTGTATCGAGTTAGATTTCACGAGGCTCTGCTCGATGTTGTATCCCGATGTGATCAAGTGTGCAACTTGGTCGATGTACGGTCCATTCTCCTCGATGTACGGACTAGAGCTCTAGGAACGATCACATAAGGCAAGGCTTTGGAGGTTTTGCTCGATGTGATACCTCGATGCATTGTCCATCGTGCAATCTACTCGGTGTTGAAAGAGGAACTTTTGCAAGCAGTTGTTGAATAGGGATTAAGTGTCAATTCACTTGTGGAAGATGAGATGCAGACAAATCCATAAGCTAAGCAATGATGGGGTTTTGATTGAACAAGGACAAGTCTAACAACTTAATAATGCAATGGAAAGAAAGCATAAACTAAATGCAAGTGAACAAAACAAAACAACGAACTTAAGGCAATGACTAAACAAGAACTAGCAAGAATGACTACTAAAGGAAGAACTAAGCAAGATGATCTTAAAGCCAATTAATTAAAAGCAAGACTCAAGGTTCTAAGCAATTGTGTGATAGTTGTTTTCAAGAGTGAAAATGGGGATTTCTAGCAAAGGCAAACATCAAGTATTCAAAAGCAAGCAATTCTCAATGTTGTACTCGTAGACAAGGTAACTAAACGGAACTATCTTGGCGTCAATAAGCAGTTCATATTCAATAAGATTGAAGTGTCAGACCCACTTGTGATGGTGTATCCTTCAACCATGAGCATAAAAATCAGAACCCATTCTAGCCCAATAGAAGTACTAATTAAGTCATCATTCTCTCACCCAAACAAGAATTCAGATCAACTTGTCTATCTTGTGAACCAATAAGGACCTAGTAAGCTAAACACCAATCAAGAATATGGATTTAAGCACACAGCTGCAACATCCTAACAAAGCTAAGCAATGAACAGGAATGAAACAAAGGCAAGATCTTTTGATGCATGCTATCTAACCATCAAGCAAAAATCTCAAAACCAGCACTATCTAGCCCTAAGTGAATCATCTAGCAATGGTGAACTATCGCTTTGGTGTCACTGAACAAAGGAAACATAGACCAAGCCAAACTATCAAGCCAAATAAGCGAACCGTGCTTAGAACTGAGATAACAAGCCATTTATTGAACCATATGCATCAATTAATACCATATTCACTCAAAAGGACCAAGCTTTATGCACAATAACCACTTTGCAAGAGAAGGAGACAACAGAGAACATTTAAATAAGCTTAATCACCCCTTAATCACATTTTAATCACAACTTTCCCTACTTAGAACCCTAAATCTAAAGTAAACTACTCACTAATCATGTTTAATCCCATTTTTTTGGAGATAAACATAACTAGATGAGATTAAATTGAAAGATGATAAATCTAAACTACCAAGGTCAAGAACAATGACTAAAAGACAAGATTAAGCCATAAAAAATCAAACTTTATTTAAGATTAAGATTCTAAGGCAAATCGCCATTTAAGGTTTAGAGAAGAGAGAGTTTTTGATGAAAAGCTAAATTTTTTTGTAGATAATATTTTGTGGCTTACCTTTTATAGTAGGGCGCCAAAAGAAGCAAAAAAAAACCTAAAAATAAGATGACTTGCATCGAGGTCAATGTGTGGATGACTTGCATCGAGGTCGTACGGACGATGGTCTGCTCGATATGCGACCTCGATATGGTCTGTGCAGCGCGCATCGGCTTCCTTCCTTGATGCGGGTCCTCGAAGCAGACCAACGGCTTAGACTCCTCGTGCTGACCCTCTTCCTCTCGTCCTGCTGCTTACATCGAGCATACTCCACGGATAATCTACTCGATATGGACCAGACATTGCAAGAACTCCATTTCTGACATCATCTTTGATCATGAGCTGCTTCCATCTCCTTCCCAACTCCAAGAAACTCCAAAACACCTGAAAACCACCACAAACATGCACATGTATGCAAATGTATGAAATCCTAAGATAAATGCATGCCATGTTGATTCTAAGTGCAAATGATACTAAAATGCTAAACTATAATGCAAAAAAAGAGGAAAAGATGAATGAAATGCAGCCTAAAATGATCTAAAATAGCAAGATATCAACACCCCCACACTTAGCTTTTCCTTGCCCCCAAGTAAACAAACACTTAACATGGTGATGAAGTTTTAAATGGGAACTCATATCTTTGAAAATGCTAACAATAAATCAAAATGAAGTCCATGTTCTCAATTCTAGAGTGCATTTGATGGAAGAATAGTTTAAACACTTAGCCACTCTCATCACAAAACAAGAATGATCACAAAGCTATCAACCAACACATGCTCATCAAATCAAACAACATTTTTAACATACAATTAAGCTCAAACCGTGAATCGTGCTTATGCAAATGCAAATGTGTCATTTGGCTAAGGGACAAGGCTTTATGGAATCAAAATGACCCCACTTTACAAACTGGTTTTGGTGGTTAAAGGGTTCTCTCAAGGAAAAGCATGGTTGTGCTTTGGCATAATGCTAAGGGTCAAAGAACAACTTACACATACAAAGGAAGACTCCCATCTACCCAAGATCTATAAGATGTGTTCCTAATTCTAGCCTATCAGTGTAAACCCACCTATGCTACCCTTTTTAAGAATTTAAACCCTTTTACAAACCCAAAAACTTTTCTCCTTCAAGCGCTTTGGAGGACACTTCTACTTTTGAACTTCAAGTGGTGGTGATTTGCTTCTTTTGAGTTTGGCTCCTTTATTTGGTGATGCTGGTGCTTAATTCGCCTTTGGCTTTTTGATTTACGTGTTTTGCATTTCTTTCATCTTCTTTTCTTTTTTGAACATGAGCCTTCTTTCTTTGAGTTTATAATCGCCATTTCCACCCTTTTGCTTGTGTCAAACTCCTTTTTCTTTTGTGCCTTGAGCTCTTTTCTTCTTTGCTTCACTTAAAAACTAATCCCAAGATAAACCCAAACCATTCCCCAAACATCCTAGCCTATCTAACTCAAGAGTGAGCTAGTTCTACAATGGGAATACTTCCCTTGTAATTCCAACCCAACACTTTTTGCTAAGCAACAACCATGATGGAAGAGGCCTCACAAATCACATACTATTAATTTCTTGGCTTGAAAGAAGGTTTAGTTAAGGGTGGGGAAATCTAAATGGATCTTTTAGAGAGTGCCAAAAGAGAATAAGAAGATCCAAATATTTTAAGCTATTCATGACATCAATCACAAAAACATAAGGCATGATAATTACGAATTCTAATTAGGTTCCACTTAAAAAAAAGTTGAAATTATTTCAAAGCATGCTTCAGTCTCAAACAAAGCTCACACAAATGCATATTCCAAAAGTTAGTTCAGCTTTATTTCTAATTCAACATCAAATGCACCAAAGGATTAAAAACAAGGGCTTCGTTTTCATAAACCACTAGCATTAACAAAGATGTACGCTCATAGTTCCGAATTTAGACAAGCAGGCTAGTCCTATATGAATGCATGAAGTCTAAATCCTATAAGAATGCATGAAAATCAAACTCTTTTTGTGAAGAAATTTTTTTAAACATGATGCATGGTTCCTATTCTTATATGCAAATGCAAATGCAAGCATCAGTCCATCATACACCCTCCTCCACACTTAAATTACACAGTGTCTATGTAATAAAAATTTAAGGAGAGTGCTCACAAATATCAAGCAAACAATCGCATGAAACTAAAAAAAAATTGTGGTTTTTACAATGGTTAGTGTGGTGTACCTTACTTCAGGTGGAGGAGTGGTGAGAGTCTGAACTCTTAATAGCATGGGAGGGTGACGCTTCCTCCTCTGATGGAGTTTTTTTGTCTAGCCCTTCTCTGCTTTCCTTTTCGCTTTGGAGCAGCTACATGAGATGAATGTCTGGCCGGTTGAGAAGCATGTGTCCTTGGCCGCTCACTGATGTGGAATGAGTGTCTCTCTTGGACTGTAGCTTCTGGTGTGTCCTCAGACATGTCTTCAGCATTAGACCCTCCTCCTTGTGGCTCTGCTTGGGCCGCTTGATCAGTTCTCTTGGCTTATGAAGATCCTCTCAACTTTTTCTTGAGCTTCTTCACTTTCTTCTTCAATGAGTCAACCGATTTCTTGCTTGCTTTAACTGTCTTCAGCAAACCTCGGATGGCCTTGTCTTGGAAGTGGTTCCACCTCTGAAGAAGCCTAATGTGCTCATGGGCAGCCTTTAAGGCTTCAGATGTGCAGATCACATCATAAGGGTCAAATGCATAAGGGCTGTTATCATAGTCTTCATGTTCATCCTCCTCCATCCCTTGATGCTGAACTTTTTGTTCTTGATGCTTCTCCACAATGTCTTCTTCCACATCTGAGTCTCTGATGGTGCTCATTTTCTTTACTTTACTTGGCCTCAACAATGGTGGGTCAGTCCTTGGGTATTAAAGCTCATCTTCTGATAGCATGAATCGGTTGTTCTCATAAGAGGTGAAGTTGGTTAAGCGCTGCTTGGGCAAGATGATCTTCCTCTTCCTGTTGTCCAGCTCAAACTGATAGCCTAATCCTGTCTCAACAGCCCTGGAAAGGTATCCGATCTTACTGAGATAAAGAACATCTAGGAAGATCATTGTAACATCTGGTGTGCCAAGCTCAACTCCAGCTCCAAGCAAGATAGGAGTGATCACGCCTCCAATGGCTATCTTTGGCTTCTTGTCTCTAGTGTTGAAAGCCCATTGTTGGAATGCTAGAAATTGCTTCATTAGGATTGTCACAAGAACAACTCCTAAGCGCTCTCCTTGAAACTTCCCATGCCTTGTTTCAACCATGATGTTCTTCAAACCATTCTCAAGCAACCCCATCTCTTCTTCTTTGACCATACATTGCTCTTTCCTGTAGAAGAGTGTGCTGGTGAGGACTCTATGAACATATCTGATAGCTGGATGGCGCATGCTAGCAGTCTTCGGATGACCAGCTCTAAAAGAATCATTCGCTATCTCCTCCCACACATGCCTTAGCTCATCATGCTTGAAGTGCATGTTTTGTGCTCTTGAGCCTTGATCAAATAAAAAAATATCATCAAGCTGAGTGAACCCCATGGTGTACCATGCTTTGTTGGCTCTGAACTTGATGAATCCATTGCCAAAGTCTTCTTCTCCTTCATCATATTCTTCATCAAACTTGTAGAAGTAGACCTTTTAAGTCATAAAAGTTGCTTTTAAGTTGGATAACCAAGACTAGCAAATTTCTCCAGTCCAATGTTGCTCAACAGCTCATCCACTTCAGTTTTGATTCCTAGCTCTCCCAACAGACCAGGATCAGCATATCTTGTAGGAGTGAACTCCACTCTCCTCATCGCTCTCAAGTAGTCATTTAGCTTTGGTGCTGCATCTTGGACTGGTTCTTCCACAACAACTGGCATTTTTCCCTCAGTTATGTTTCTTGCAGCAGCATTTGAGTCAGAAATCTCCTGATTTCCTCTAGTGTTCGACATAGTACCTGAAAATGCAATGCTTGAAGCAAAAATTAATATATTATCCTTTGAGAGCACTATGCAGAAAATTATTTTTCAAAAATCAAGCAAGCACGGGCAAATTCTGTAAAACATCACAATGATTACCAACAAACAAAGTCGAATTTAGCAAAACTTTCCAGCTCAAAAGGATAGACCCAATTAAAACTTAAATTCCCACAGTAACAAGTAGCGATTAGAGCAAATTCAAGCATATGCAGCAAAACATCATTCTCTCTCAACCAAACTACGAAAATGCATCAGATTCACCATTATCTAATAAGAAACAATTCAATGGTCAATATTCTGGAAAAACAATAGCATGCCTAGATTTGGCCAGAATCTAAATATAATGTCAAATTAAGCACAAAACAGCATTTTTCAAACATTTCAACCATAAATTTTCAAAGAAGAGCAACAATTGTGACATGCAAATCAAAACTATAAACAAAATTATGCAAAATAACCTCAATAATAATTCTAATGCATCCTACTTTATTTTGCAAAGATTAAACTCAAGAAACAAGGAATCTAGCAAAGTTTTACCTTAATCCTTGAGCCAAAAAATGAAGTTCTTAGAACAGAAACTGCAAGAGAGAAAGAAAAGATGTTTGGGAATGGATGTTTAGCTTGATATGGATTTGTGGAGAGAGATGAAAATGCCAGTTTTATGGCAAGAGGATAAGGAAAATCTAAAATAACTAAGGATAATGGAAAAAAAATCTCATTTAAAATTCCAAAATGCATGTGAGGGGGAAAGAAAATATACTTTTACAGCCATCAAGGCCAACAAAAAGGTTTTGCTCGATTTACCCATGTAAAAATTTCAAAAAAAAATTTACACGGATCGTTTCGACCAAAACACTCGATGTGGTACCTCAATGTGTACCATATCGGAGACGTCGGGTCCTGTGGCTTGGCGATCATGCTCCTCTGCCTCGGGGGTTCCGTGTTCTGGTCAGCTTCTCCTCCAGGGCAACTTGCATCGAGCAGTCTCAGCAGATGATCTGCTCGATGTTGTTGCTCGGTGTAGGGAGACACTTCGGCTTGCATGATTCTTCCCACTGGCAGTGCATGGCATCATCTGGATGCTTGTTTTTGGCTCAGCCATTCTGCATCTTGTAAACATGTTGGTGTTTTGCTTGATGCTACACCTCGATGTGGAACATCTCGTACTCGGTTGCTGTTCTCCTCGGTGGTTGTCGTAACGGACATCGTCTTGCATCGAATTGGCTGATGGCACCCATATTGAGCAGAACCTTAGATGTTATGCTCTATGCTACTCCTCGGTGTGACTCCATCGAGCAATCTGGTCGATGTACGGTACACACTCCTCGGTGTAGAGACTGGGGCTTCAGGAGCGATCACATCAAGCAGGGCTCTTGGTGTTTTGCTCGATGCTCCTTCCCGAGATAAGCTGTACCTCGATATGAAAGCAGAGTTTTCTTTCCATGCCCTTTAAATTATCCTACACAGCCATGGACCTGTTCTTTGACTTCTGAAACACTAAATAAAGACATTAGTAATAAAAGAAAGCATATACTTACAAGGATAGTCATGTGATTACCTCCCAAGTGTGCTCGTTTTAAGTCATTAAGATTGACTTTGATGGTTTGAGGACAAGTGAGAAGAGGTTGATGGAGCTGGTGCTCCTTCCTCTTTCTTCTTGTAAATCCAGGTGCCCACTGACATTGGTTTCTTCTTGTCACGAGCTGTCTTCCAGTTTCTTCTCTTCTTGACACTTGGTGTGATCAAAGGGTTCACTTCTTTGGTGATTATGCCTTCATTCTCTTTCAAACCATCTTCAAGCTTCAACTCAGTGTCAAGCTTCTACTCTGGCTCATCAGAGAGAGTGTCCCTCATCAGCATGTTCATTATGAAGCTAATAGCATGCTCCACACGCTCTAGAATATGATGTTGCTCACTCTCTTCTTTAACAATTGTTCCATAAAAACTTATGGAAGGAGAGACAATCTTGTAGACTTTGAACTCGTCAACATTCTTCAAAATCACAGAGCCTCTCTTGAAGTCTACCTGAGCTCCTGCTGTTGCCAAGAATGGTGTTCCTAGAAGAAGTGGCACCTCTCTTGAATATGTCTTCTCCATAAGCATAAAATCTATTGGCACCAAGCAATTTCCAATCTTCAAAGGGAAATCATTTACCATGCCCAAGGGTCTTGTTGAGGTGTTATCCACAAAAGTGATAGAGGCTTTGCAGGGCTTAAACTCCTTGATTCTTAAGGTCTGGCTTAAGTGGAGAGACATGACATTCACTGTTGAACCTGAATCACACAAAGCTCCAACATTGTCTAGCATCTCAAGCTCACAAGTGATGAGAAACTTTCAATGTCTTCAGCTCCTTGTTTCTCCTTAGATTAGCCCCCACATTCTCTAGAATTAGCTCCACTACTTCCAGCTTGTCAAAGACTTCTTTGAGGAACCTGATTTGATCCTTCACTTCAAGCAAAGTGGTACCATCAGGAAGCTTTATTCCAGTGTCTTGTATGTCCTTCCTGAACTTTGAATAGACTGCCATCTGAGCCTTTGTAAAGTGCATTTTGGGGTAAGGGATTGGTGGTTTATAAGCTTGAACTTCAGGAGCTCTACCCTTCTCATTGCTGCTTGAGGAGCTGCCCACTTGGCGATCATACAACTCCTTGAAGTCTTCAGGAATTTCTCTAGCCAAGACCATCAAAGCGTGGTATGTCTCTTCAAGCTCTTTATCATCTTCACTGAGCTCTGGTTTGGGTTCTTCTTCTGGAGCAACTAAGGCTTTCTCAGCCTCTTCCTTCTGAGCAGCTTCTTTTCCGGCTCTTTCTTGCTCTTCTTCTCTGTTCAAGCTTTCATCTAACCCATGGAGGAACTTCTCTACAATATCAAAAGCTTCTTGATCATCAATGGTGACATTGATAACCCCCCCCCCCCCCCCCCCCCCCCCCCCCCCCCCCCACACTCCTCCTTTAACATGTCCACATGTAACAGCATCTCTTGAATCAGAATGCCAAGGTCTTCCAATGAAGCATCTTATCATCAAACTCTTCATCTTTTTCAGCAAGCAAGTGGCAGAATTACTTAGGATTGGCTTCACTCTTTCCTGGTAACTGATTCTGAGGTTTTGAAGATGAAGCTCCTTTGCTTTCTAGAGACTTGACTCTTTGGTTCGGAGCATCTAACTTGCCATTCAGGTCACAAGTAGTGGTGTCTATCTTGTTGTGTACTTCAGCAAACTTCTTGTGCAGCTCTATAGTGTTGTTGACTTGACCAGTCAACAACTGTTGCATCATCTGCTTTAAATCAACATCTTGAGTGCTAGAAGAGGTTTGTGTATTGCCAAAACCTGGTGGGACAAAAGCTGGTCTTGGCTGAAAGTTTGCTTGTTGAAAACCGCCTTGAAATGGTGGTCTTGAAGCAAAGTTATTCTGCTAGTTGAAAGGAACAAAAGATTAGGTTCCTTGGATTTGTTGAGCAGCTTGTGATGGTTAGACTTGATCCTGAGGGTTGGCCACGTTGGTGCTTCTATAAGAGAAATTGGGATGATTCATGTAGTTGTTAAAACTGCCTCCTTGTTGATTCATGTAGAAGGCTTCTTCTTCCACTACTGTCCCATATTCTTCTTGTGTAGCAAGACTATCACCAACAAAACTGATATTCTTGAAAGACGCTCAGCAGCTTGTCTATCTTTTCATTCAATTCTTTAATCTCCTTCTTTGTTGTGCTCTCACCTTCAGCGCTTACAACAACTCTAGATGTTCTGTCATACTCCTCACCATAGTTTCCATCATAAAGTGTCAAGTTCTCCACAAGAGCTAGATCATCAACAACAGTATTTCCAATGAAATTTCCATTTGATGCTGTATCCAAGAGCGTCATGTACTTTGGCGTCACTCTTCTATACAAATGAGACAGCAAGCTTTAATTTGTGAAGCCATGGTGTGGGCACTGCAAAGTATATGAATTGAATCGCTCCCAAGCTTCAGCGAATGTCTCATTCCCATGCTAAGTAAAACTGCTTATGGTGTTCCTCAGATTTGCTGTTCTGGTGGAGCTGAAAATTGTTTTGACGAAAGCTGTCTTACATTCATCCCATGTGGATATAGAGCCTTGTAGAAGTGTCTTCTCCCACTGATGTGCTTTGGCACCTAAACTGAAAGGGAACAAGCGCAGCTTCAAAGCATCATCAGAGACTCCTTGAATCTTGGTCATACCACACACCTTATCAAACTGGTCCAGATGATCCAAAGGGTCTTCATTGGGCAGGCCATGGAATCTATTGCCTTGGACCAAGTTGATCAACCCAAGCTTCATCTCAAAGTAGTTAGGGAAGTAGCGGAGATACCATATCAATACTCTAGGGGCCTCTTGAAGGTAATTGGCTGTGCATTGTTATCTTCCCTACTCATCTTCATAGTCAAGGATTCTATTTGGGATTAGAAGTTGTTGCTGGTGGAGTCAATACTTTTTTGAATTTCAGCAGACATGCTTCTTTGAGCTTCAGCCATGCATCTTTAAACTTCTTTGAATTTCAGCAGTTTGGACTTGTTGTATTTGTAGGACAATTTGCTTGATGTCCAACTCTTGAAATGGCTGAGTGCTTGGTTGTTGTTGAGGTGCCAAGGCAGGCTGCATAGGAGTAGTGGGGAGTATCATGTTCCCTTGCTGTTAGTTATAGGCGCCAAGTGGTTGAGAAGAAGACCTTTGATGGTGGTGAATGTGAGGGCCACCATTGAGTAACATATCCACATTTTCTTGCATAGCTTTTACCATATGTCTTGCTGTTTCCAACCTCTCTTCAGATGCCCTTGCATGCTGCTCAAACTCATCAACATAGTCCCAATTGCTTAGTTTCATGTTCTCCACTAGTATCCATCCTTCATCAACATTTTTGCGAAGGAAATAGCCATTTCTTGCTGTATCTAGAAGGATTCTTAGTCTTGGTAGAACACCTCTATATAGTGGGGAGAGAAGCATTTATTTGGTGAAGCCATGATGAGGGCATTGTTGAGTGCAGCTCATAAACCTTTCCCAAGTGTCTTCAAAGCTCTCTTTAGACCACTGTTTGAAGTTTGTGATCTCATTTCTGAATCTTGCAGTTTTAGAGGGAAAGAAGAAATTGGATAAAAAGGCACATTTGCATTGTTCCCAAGTGGTGATGTTGCCTTGTGCCAAAGAATTTTCCCACATTTGAGCTCTATCACCAAGAGAGAATGGGAACAATCTGAGCTTCAACCCATCATCTGAAACTCCACTAAGTTCTGTCATAGCACAAATCCTCTCAAAGTGATCCAAGTGCTCAAGAGGGTCTTGATTAGGCAAGCCAAAGAACTTCCTTTCTTGAATCATAGCAATCATGCTGATTTTTATCTCATAGTGGTTAGTCTCCATAGGTGGAAAATTACCTTAGCTCGAAGCATAGCTTGATGGTATATCTGCAGCACATATAGGTCTCAATGGTCTTTGAACCCAAGCGCCTTATAAACCATGTGGACCTTGCTGTCCTTGCAAGCCTTGGATCCCTTGAAGACCTTGTGGACCTTGCAACCCAAAACCAGCAGCATACTGATGTTCCTTCATGCTTCAACAACTGATTACTACTGTTGCAAACCCAAAGTCCTTGACCTTGAACCTCAGTTGTAGTTGTAGACACTTAAGAGCAACTGTTTTGGTACCTACAAAAGGGAGAGTATCTCTTATCAGCATGTTCATTGTGAAGCTCATAGCTTGCTCCACACGCTCTGGAAGTTGCTGTTGCTCACTTTCTTCTTCCACAAAGGTTCCACAAAAAGCAATGGAAGGTGAAACAATCTTGTAGACCTTGTACTCATCAACATTCTTCAGAATTACACAGCCTCTTTTGAAGTCCACTTGAGCTCCAACTGTTGCCAAGAATGGTGTTCCTAGAAGAAGTGGTACCTCTCTTGAATATGTCTTCTCCATAACCACAAAATCTGTTGGCACCAAGCGATTGCCAATCTTCAAAGGAAAATCCTTCACCATTCCTAAAGGTCTTGTTGAGGTATTATCCACAAAAGTAATAGAGGCTTTGCAAGACTTCAGCTCCTTGATTCCTAAGGTTTGGCTTAAGTGGAGAGACATGACATTCACTGTTGTTCCTGAATCACATAAGGCTCCCACATTGTCTAGAATATCAAGCTCACAAGGGATCAGGAATTTCCTGGATTGGGAAGCTTTGTCAATGTCTTCAGCTCCTTGTTTCTCCTTAGATTAGCCCCCACATTCTCTAGAATTGGTTCCACAACTTCCAGCTTGTCAAAGACTTCTTTGAGGAACCTGATTTGATCCTTCACTTCAAGCAAAGTGGTGCCATGAGGAAGCTTTATTCCAGTGTCTTGTATGTCCTTCCTGAACTCTGAATAGACTGCCATCTGAGCCTTTTTAAAGTGCATTGTGGGGTAAGGGATTGGTGGTTTATAAGCTTGAACTTCAGGATCTTTACCCTTCTCATTGTTGCTTGAAGAAGTACCCACTTGGCGCTCATACAGCTCTTTGAAGTCTTTAGGACTTTCTCTAGCCAAGACCATCAAAGCGTGGTATGTCTCTACAATGTCCTTATCAGCTTCACTTAGCTCTGGTTAGGCTTCTTCTTCTGGAGAAACTAAGGCTTTCTCAGCCTCTTCCTTCTCAGCAACTTCTCTTGCCGCTCTCTCTTGCTCCAAAGCAAGCTCTTCTTCTTTATTCAAGCTTTCACCTAACCCTTAGAGGAATTGTTCTACAATATCAATAGCTTCTTGATCATCAATAATGACATTCAAGACATTCCCCTTACACTCAGCCTTTAACATGTCCACATGTAACAACATCTCTTGAAGCATCATACCAAGGTCTTCTAATAAAGCATCTTCATCATCAAACTCTTCATCCTCTTCAGCAAGCAAATGGCAGAATTCTTTGGGATTAGCTTCACTCTTCCCTGGTAATTGATTTTGAGGTTTTGAAGAGAAAGCTCCTTTGCTCTCTAGAGACTTAACTCTTTGGCTTAGAGCATCTAACTTACCATTCAGGTCAGAAGTAGTGGCGTCTATCTTGTTATGCACTTTAGCAAACTTCTTGTGTGCTAGAAGAAGTCTGTGTATTGTCAAAACCTGGTGGGACAAAAGCTGGTCTTGGCTGAAAGTTTGCTTGTTGAAAACAGCCTTGAAATGGTGGTCTTGGAGAAATATTGTTCTGTTGGTTGAAAGGAACAAAAGGCTTGGTTCCTTCTCTTTGTTGAGCACCTTGTGAGGGGTAGACCTGATCTTGAGTATTAGCCACGTTGGTGCTTCTATAAGAGAAGTTAGGATGATTCCTGTAGTTTTTGAAACTGCCTCATTGTTGGTTCCTGAAGAAGGATTCTTCTTCTATAACTGTTCCATAGTCTCCTTGTGTAGCATCAGCTTCACCAACATATCTTACACTCTTGAATGATACACTCAACAGCTTGTCTAACTTGTCATTCAAAGTTTTGATCTCCTTCTTAATTGTGCTCTCACCTTCAACGCTTACTGATATATCATGGTTTTTATGGTTTTTAACCATGATATAAGTCCTTTTTATTGAGTCATTTTGATCTTTTTAGAGTCCTAGTAGAGTCTTTGCAGGTTATAGCATGTCTGGAGCATAATTGGAGATTTTGGAACCTTTTGGAGCATTCTGAGTTGAAGCCACGAAGTATCCAACTCGGGAAGAAAAGTATGCATATGGGTGACGCTCGTCACCAATCTGGTGACGCTCGTCACCCACCAAGGAAGGAGGTCGTGGCCTGTTTTTAAAAGATTGGGAAGAAATTGCAGTTTTGGCCCAAAAGTTCCAGTATTTGCAAAAAGACCCCAGATCGTGTTTTAGCTTGTATATTAGGTTTTTCAGCCATTCTTTTGGCAGATATCTTGTATCTTATTATTTTTGAGAGCTTTAGAGAGAGATTTGTAGCAGAGCTTTTGGAGAGACAAATCAGACTACTTCAGAGCAGATTTCGAACTCCTTTATTTCTACTTCTTATTTCTTTTATGCAATCTATTCTTTTCATGATGTTTTCTCAAATCACCATGTCTGAGTAGTTTGTTAGTTAAGTTAGGGCTTTTCAAAGGTTGAAGAAGAGTTTGAAGAATTGCTAAAAACTTATAAGAAATTCATTGGTTCTTCATCTGTACTTGCATTCATATCGATTTCTTAGACACATCATCTGGATTTCGAAACCCTAGGTTTTTGATAGATGTGAGAGCATTATTATTCACCTGAACTAGTATTAGATGAGCAAAACGCCCTAGTACAAAGAGACTTGGCTTAGGAGTTTTGTGAACAATTGAACCTGATCTTTACTGCATGTTTAGGTTGTTAGGGTTTGCAAAGAGATTTGAAACTCTGTGACTTAGACATAGATAACTTCTGCAATGAGAATTGATTAGTTATATCTTTGCGATTCATGTTCAAGACGGTTTTAATTCATTCCTGATTGCATGCATTCTACACTCTCGGATTCAACCTGCGAACTGTCCTGACTTAGCGCCTTTAGCCTTCCGAACTTTAAGAACAAGCATAAAAACGTCATCTTGCATTTATTTTACTGTTTTGCATTACATTCATTATTTATCGCTTAGCTTAATCTGAATCTATAATCGCTAGTGTGGTTTACATACTCCCTTGGGATTCGATAACCCCTTGTACTACAACTGCTTTTGTTGTGCACTTGCAGTAGTTTTATTTGGGTAAAACCTGACCCTATCAAGTTTTTGGCGCCGTTGCCGGGGAGGAATAGCTGCCTATCGATTTTTAGTATTAGGATTTTGTCTAAGTTTTTATTTGTTTACTGATTTTCAGCTACTTTTCCTTGTTCCTGTTTCAGGTGTATGCCTAATCGCAGAACCAGAAGCAACAAAGAGAAGGAGCTTGTGACTTTGAGCATCAACGAGCTTGCTAGGTTGGAGAGAACTAACAGGAAAGCTAAGAAGCAATCTACAATGGTCGCTCCACTTATCTTGGTTGAAGATGCAGAAGGTCACTTGGTTGACAGAGAAGGAAACAGGAGGAACGAAGAGGGGCAGAGAATTGATCAAGAGGGGAATGTCATTGTTGAACAGCAGGTTCAGCAAGTGGCTGAGAACGTGGGGGTTCCTGCTGCTGTCAATAACGCTGCTGGGCGTTTTGTTCAGAGGACTCTAGGTGACTACAACAGACCTGATCAGTTCTATGCCAACAGAGCTGCAATCCGACCTCCTGCCTTCCAGAGGAACGATTTTGAGGTTAAACCAGTCTACTATCAGCTGGTTGGTCAGCATCCATTCCATGGCTTACCTCATGAGCATCCTATGGATCACATTGAGAGGTTTGAGAATCTGGCTTCAAGTGTCAAAGCTACTTGAGTCAGCAATGATTTCCTGTTCTGCAAGCTTTTTCCTTACTCTCTTGGAGGAGAAGCTGCATATTGGCTGAAGCAACTGGAACCTGCTTCATTGACTACTTGGGAAGACACCAAGAATGCCTTTTTGAACAACTTCTATGATGATGCAAGATCAGAGGACATGAGGACGAAAATTGCATCATTTACACAAGGCCCTACTGAAGCTTTCAAGGTCTCTTAGATCAGGTTTAAGTCTTATCAAAGGGACTGTCCTCATCATGGTTTCAGTCAGGTGCAATTACTTGGAATTTTCTTCAGAGGCATTGACTGGAAATATCAGATGGCGCTGGATGCAGCAAGTGCAGGAAACTTCAACACCAACATACCAGAAGAAGTTGTAAGATTGATTGAAAACTTGGCATGCAGTAACGGCACTAAGAATGCAAATTTTCAGAGAAAGCAGCAGGCTGGTTTGAATGATGGAAACTAAATAGCTGAAGTTAAGGCTAAGTTAGACAGCATGCACAGCCTTCTGGTGGGAAAGAAGTCAGTTCAGTTTGCTGCAGAAGTGGAGAGTTTCGAAAATCCTGAAGAATTTGAGCAGAAAGATGTTAATTTCATCAATGGAGGGGGTTTTCAGAGCCAAAAGTTTGGAAATCAGCAATGGAACAGAGGCTACAACAGCAATAATCAGCAGAGTACCTTTACAGGAGGACAGAGCACGCCTGGTTACACTCCTAAGCCCCCATTCCATAAGACTGAAGTTGAGAAACCTTACCAAAACAGCAGGAATTTTGGTTCTTCTTCCTACCAAACTGCACCTCCACAAGACAATAAAATGGAAGCTATGCTGGAGCAGGTACTTGAAGGACAGCAGAAGATGACAGTGAACTTCAATGGCAAGCTAGATTCGCTGTATCAAGATCTGAATGGAAAAATTGAGAGTCTGAACTCTCACATGAAGAAGCTTGATGTGCAGGTTGCTCAAACTGCAGGAGCTGTTCAAAGGCAAGAGGGATTCCTTCCTGGAAGGACTGATATCAATCCCAAGCATCAGGTTAATGCCATCACAGTCAGGAATGAAAAGGAGCTTAAAACAGTGCAGAAAACGAGGTTGAGTGCAGAACAGATCGTGCAACTCATGGAGTCTGAAGATGAAATTTTTTCTGTCTCAGAGGTGAGTGACGAGCGTCACCAAGGAGGAGTGACGCTCGTCACCAACCTACAAAGAAATCGGGGGTTGTCACAAGTGAGTGACGAGCGTCACCCACCTGGTGACGGTCGTCACCCACCCCAGAACGAAGCTGCTTCGCCTGTAACTGCAAATTATGACCAGGAACGTGTCTATAAACCCAAAACACCATTCCCCAAGCATCCTAGGAAGTCTAAACAGGAGATAGAAGAAGCCAGATGTAAAGCTATGATAGACAAGCTGATGCTTGAGATCCCTCTTGTTGATGCAGTCAAGCTTTCACCAGCTCTAAGAAGGTATGTAAAGAGAATGGTTGTGAATGGTGTAAGTCCTGAGGAAGGAGCATTGCTTACCAGAGACATCAGTGCAATTCTCTTAGGCACAGTTCCAAAGAAGAAGAAGAAGGTGACTGTTTCTGAACAAGTCAATACCATCACTCAAAGCAGAGTTCCAGAGAAGCTATCTGATCCAAGGACCTTTGTGCTTGATTGCTCAATATCTGCAGGACGTTTTCCATATTCTCTATGTGATCTAGGGTCAAGTATTAACTTGATGCCTTTCTCTGTTGCTGCTAGACTTGGAATGACTGATTTCAAGCCGGCTGGGATCTCTCTCATCCTAGCAGATCGATCCATAAGGACCCCAGAAGGCATGTTAGAGAATGTTCATGTTAACATTGAAGGCTGCATAATTCCTACAGATTTTGTGGTTCTGAAATATGCTGAAGAACCTAAAGATCCTCTTATTTTGGGAAGATCATTCTTGGATACTGCTGGAGCCATCATTGATGTTAGTAGGGGGAACATTATGCTTGATCTTGGTGATGTTGTCATGAACTTTGACATAGATAAGTTAAGAGGGAGTTCTACCATTGATGGTCAGACCTTTTCTGTAAGAACTTCTAGAGATGAAGAGACTGTCATGGAGCATTCAGAAGACACTATTGCTGAGTGTGTCAATGAATCAGATATAAGTGGGCAAGTGAGCAAGATGGCTGCTGAAGAGCCAATATCTGAAACTTCTGCAGAAGCTGTTGGGTTTGAGGATTGCAGTGAGGATCATATCTTCATGACTGGGCTTGAAAAAGAGGTTCTAATGAATGCCAAGTTGCTGGAGGAAGACGTGTATGTGATGGAAGCAACACTTGCAGAGCTGAATTGCAGGAAAACTGCAGAAACTCGAACTGCAGAGTCAGTGACGAGCGTCACTGACCTGGTGACGCTCGTCACCAATCTGGACACAAAGGAGAGACGTGATATTTGCTCTACAAGTCCATCATATGTTGCCAATCCGAAAATTCAACAGTCCACAACCCAGAAACCTGCAATTAAGCAAAGGTATGCACTTCCTGGAACCAAATCCAAACCTCCTAATCTCATCAATAAGAATTTAAAAGGTGAAAAAGCTGCTTCACACTTATACAAGCAACGAAATTCTCGTAGAATGCTTGGTGTTTCTTTTGATGATTCTGCAGGAAAAAGAAGTATCCCACCCACAGTCACGACCCACTCTGCTGATGTTCCTCATTTCCTTGGAAGTGTTCATACATCTACTGCTTACAAACCACCATGGATGAGGAGACATTCTTCTCCAAGGCATTCAATGCCACCTTCTGCTCCACCAGCTGTCTGAGCAGCTTTTAAAGTCGAGCTAATGACTTTAAACAAGCGCTTAGTGGGAGGCAACCCACTAGTAAGTTTTCTTTTTTGTATATTAGTTTAGGTTTCTATTACATAGCTAAAAAAAAACCCAAAAACATGAGAAAAATCAAAAAAAAAAAAAAAAAAAAAAAAAAAAAAAAGAGTCACTTTGTTCAGTTTGCTTGGATGATATCTTGTGAACTTGTTGGACCATGGACTATGCTTTGTTTGGATGTTTTGATGTGTGTTTTGAGTGCTCTTACAGTTTGACTTCGGAGTACACATGATGGCATAGCATTTAAACATCCAACATGTCGATTTCTGAAGTATCAGAGATGGTGACGCTCGTCACCAATCTGGTGACGCTCGTCACCAGGTCCTTTGCGAGGTACCACTTTTCCACCTTGGTTTTACACGTTCTCATGCTTCATTTTGACCAACTCTTGGCTTAATAATACTGGGGACAGTGTTGTTTAAGTCTGGGGGAGGTGGTTACTGACGTTGTGTGCTTTGTGTCATGTTTCTAGAGTCTTAAAGTTGAGTCAAAAACCTGTTTTATAGAGTCAAAATTTTTGAAACTGTTAGTTTTTCTTGGAACTAGCCATAGGATGTTTTTGCTGATAAGAACCATTGCCACAATAGTTGATTACAAGTCTTACTAAGTTGAAAATCATAGGTAGATCAGTCTAGCAATGAAGGTTTAGGTTCTTAGAGAGTCTGGAAAATTTGCTGTTAGCTCCACCTTAATGAACTTTAAACTTCTTGTCTTGGTGATTGATTCTTATTGATCTTGATTCTCTCTTTCAGCACTGACAATAAGGTTTAAAAGTTTAAGTCCAAAGAATGGTGCATTCATGACCCTGTCTCCTCACAAGGAACAACAGTAATGAACACATTCAAGAATCTGTCTCCTCACAAGGAACACAAGTATTGAGTAGCACCATATCTTAGATTGTAAAAGTTGAGAAAAAATGAAGTGAAAAATCGAAAATATTCAAAGGAAAAGATCAAGGGAAGAGAAAATAGGAGAGCTGTGTTGAGATTGATTTATTCAGTTGTTAGGAAGGGAAAAGAATCTGTAAAGTGATTGAGATGATAGAGCCTTGATGAGATATCACACTTAGATAAAAAAATAAGGAGTTAACAGTAGAACTTTCGGATTTCTTGAAGGGATTTGGACTGGACTTGAGAGATTTGCTAAGCTTGTGATAATTAGACTGAAATTTGATCTTGTGTTGACTATGTGGTATGTGGATTCGAAAGCTCTAACTAGTGTGGTGTTCCTGATGACTGACTGACTGTTTCTTGTTTTCAAACCTCGACCTTGTTCTTTGTCTGATGTTTGCTTGAGGGCAAGCAAAAGCTAAGTCTGGGGGAGTTGATATATCATGGTTTTTATGGTTTTTAACCATGATATAAGTCCTTTTTATTGAGTCCTTTTGGTCTTTTTAGAGTCCTAGTAGAGTCTTTGCAGGTTATAGCATGTCTGGAGCATAATTGGAGATTTTGGAACCTTTTGGAGCATTCTGAGTTGAAGCCACGAAGTATCCAACTCGGGAAGAAAAGTATGCATATGGGTGACGCTCGTCACCAATCTGGTGACGCTCGTCACCCACCAAGGAAGGAGGTCGTGGCCTGTTTTTAAAAGATTGGAAAGAAATTGCAGTTTTAGCCCAAAAGTTCCAGTATTTTCAAAAAGACCCCAGATCGTGTTTTAGCTTGTATATTAGGTTTTTCAACCATTCTTTTGGCAGATATCTTGTATCTTATTATTTTTGAGAGCTTTAGAGAGAGATTTGTAGCAGAGCTTTTGGAGAGACAAATCAGACTCCTTCAGAGCAGATTTCGAACTCCTTTATTTCTACTTCTTATTTCTTTTATGCAATCTATTCTTTTCATGATGTTTTCTCAAATCACCATGTCTGAGTAGTTTGTTAGTTAAGTTAGGGCTTTTCAAAGGTTGAAGAAGAGTTTGAAGAATTGCTAAAAACTTATAGGAAATTCATTGGTTCTTCATCTGTGCTTGCATTCATATCGATTTCTTAGACACATCATCTGGATTTCGAAACCCTAGGTTTTTGAAAGATGTGAGAGCATTATTATTCACCTGAACTAGTATTAGATGAGCAAAACGCCCTAGTACAAAGAGATTTGGCTTAGGAGTTTTGTGAACAATTGAACCTGATCTTTACTGCATGTTTAGGTTGTTAGGGTTTGCAAAGAGATTTGAAACTCTGTGACTTAGACATAGATAACTTCTGCAATGAGAATTGATTAGTTATATCTTTGCGATTCATGTTCAAGACGGTTTTAATTCATTCCTGATTGCATGCATTCTACACTCTCGGATTCAACCTGCGAACTGTCATGACTTAGCGCCTTTAGCCTTCTGAACTTTAAGAACAAGCATAAAAACGCCCTCTTGCATTTATTTTACTGTTTTGCATTACATTCATTATTTATCGCTTAGCTTAATCTGAATCTATAATCGCTAGTGTGGTTTACATACTCCCTTGGGATTCGATAACCCCTTGTACTACAACTGCTTTTGCTGTGCACTTGCAGTAGTTTTATTTGGGTAAAACCTGACCCTATCACTTACAACAACTCAAGATGTTCTGTCATACTCTTCACCATAGTTTCCATCAGATAGTGCCAAATTCACCACAAGAGCTAGTCCATCAATAAATGTATTCCCCATGAAATTTCCATTTGATGATGTATCCAAGAGCATCCTGTACTTAGGCGTCACTCCTCCATACAAAGTAGACAACCAACTTTCATTTGTGAACCCATAATGAAGGCACTGCAAAGTGTATGACTTAAAGCGCTCCCATGCTTCAGCAAATGTCTAATTCCTATGTTGAGTAAAGCTGCTAATGGTATTCCTGAGCTTTGCTGTTCTTGTTGAGCTGAAGAATTTGGTTGTGGATATAGAGCCTTATGGATGTGTCTTCTCCCACTGATGTGCTTTGTCTCCTACACTGAATGGGAACAAGTGCAGCTTCAAAGCATCTTCAGAAACTCCTTGTATCTTGGTCATACCACACACTTTGTCAAATTGATCCAAATGATCCAAAGGGTATTCATTGGGCAAACCATTAAATCTGTTTCCATGCACCATATTGATTAACCCAACCTTGATCTCAAAGTGGTTTTGGTGGACAGCTGGAGCATGAATTCCATTCCTGTTGTGGTGACTATCAGGCGCATCACCAGCTCCTATATGTCTTGCAGCTCTAGGTGCATGAACTGGTACTCTCAACCATTGTATTCCAGCTGCTTGGTTCAAAATATCTTGTGCTTCATCCATATGAGCTGCAACTTGTTGTAAAGGTGCTTGTCCTACAACACCAACATGTGTTAACTGAGCTTCTTGCTCTGCCATTCTCTGTTCTTCCAACTCTTGAACTCTCTGTCTTACAACTCTTCTTCTATGGATGTTGTCAATAGATGGAGTCAGATTTGATGAGCCTTTGGACCTCAAATTCATACAAGTACCTGAAACAACAGAGCAAATAATACAGAGCAAATTAGTAACTTTAATGAAAACTTAGTCTAACAGCAATGTTAAACTCAAAGAATCCAAAAAGGCAACAGCGCCAATTTGAAGCCAGGGTTTTTGAGGCCCTTGTTAACTTCAAAATAATCCTAATCCCCAAATCAGTTGTAGTATAGGGTCTTAGCTGTCAAACACACTTGTGGATATTGAGATACAAACAATGCTGTAAGCTAAGTATGATTAGGGATTATAATTGTGAAATAGTAACTCTAGCAACCTAGCAATGCAATAAAAAGAAAATAGAAATCAAATGCAAGTAAATTAATACTAAGTAATGAAACCAAAGCAAGAACTAAGCAAGAGCTAAATGGGAAAGACATCTTAAGCAATACTAAGCAAGATGATCTTAAGACAATTAATAAAAAGAAAGACTCAAGGTTTTAAGCAATTGTGGGATTAGTGGATCTCAAGAGTGGCAAAGGTGATTTCTAGTGAAGGCAAACATCAAGCATCCATAAGCAAGCAATTCTTAATATTGTGCTCCTAGACAAGGTATCTAAAAGGAATCGGCTTGGCGTCAATAAGCAATTCATATTCAATAAGATTGATGTGTCAAACCCACTTGTGATGGTGAATTCTTAAACTATGAGCATAAAGATCAGAACCATTTTAGCCTAAGAGAAGTACTAAGCACGTAAACAACTCTCACCCAAGCAAGAACTCAGATCAACCTATCAATCTTGTGAACCATATAGGGACCTAGGTAGCTAAACACCAATCAAGAATATGGACTTAAGCACACAGTTGCGAAATCCTAACAATGCCAAGCAATGAAGAGGAATCAAACAAAGGCAGGATCTTTCAATGCATACTATCTAACAATCAAGCAAGAACCTCATAGCCAACACTATCTAGCCCTAAACGAATCATCTAGCAAGGTGAACTATCACTTTGGTGTCACTAAAAAAAGGAAACATAGACCAAGCTAGACTATCAAACCAAATAAGCGAACCATGCATAGAAATGAGATATCAAGTCATCAAGTAAACCATATGCATCAACAATACCATATTCAATCAAAAGGAGCAAGCTTTATGAACAATAATCACTTTGCAAGAGAAGGAGACAACAGAGAACAAACTAACCAAGCCTAATCACCCCTTAATCATATATTAATCACCGCTTTCCTTACTTAGAACACTAAAGCTAGGGTAAACTACTCACTAATCATGTTTAATACTATTTTTTAGAGTTAAACATGATTAGATGAGATTATAATGCAAAAATGAGAAAACTAAACTACCGGGGTGCTAAATCAAAGATCAAGAGGAAAGATTAAACCATAAAAATGCAAACTTTATTAAAGGAAGAAGATCTAGAGCAAATCGCTCTTTAAGCTGCAAGAACAAGATGAAATGATAAATTTTGAAAGAAAGCATAAGATGAGATAAAGACATTGTTTTGTGGTTTCCCTTTTATAGTAGGGAACCAAAAGAAGGATAAAAAACCTAAAACCAAGATCAGGTCAACGAAAATAAGATGGTCAATGCGCGGATAAGCTGTATCGGGGTTGTATGGACGGTTATGCTCGATGTACAACCCGATATGGCTCGTGCAGCGCGTATCGGCTTGTGCATCAGTTTCCTGCTTGATGTAGCACCTCGAAGCATCCACTCGCTTAGACTCCTCGATCTGGTCTTCATGTCCACGTCCTGCGGCTTACATCGGGCATACTCCAAACACGTTTTGCTCAATGCTTCTCCTCAATATGGGACTAAACTTTGCAAAACTCCTTCTTTGGTATCTTCTTCGAGCGGGAGTTGCTTCCATCTCCTCCCCAAGTTATAAAGCCTCCATAAGCACCTGAAAAGCACCACAAACATGCAAATGTATGCATATGTATGCAATCTTAAACTAAATACATGTAATGTTGATTCTAAGTGCAAATGAGACTAAAATGCTAAACTATAATGCAAGAATAAGGGAAAAGATGTATGAAATGGAGCGTAAATTGCTCTAATATAGCAAGTTATCAACCAACACGCAATCAAAGCAGAATTCCAATTCTATATTGCCAAAATTATCCCTAGACATCTAATCTCTTAGAACAAATCCTTTAAATGACCAATCAGCATTTCATCAAACACTTGATAGGCATAAGAGAAAGTATGGATACTAAGCACGCTTGATCAAAGCAAATCAAGTATTAAGCACATCAAATAGAGAGGAAACAATCATATTAAGCACAAGACATCATTAATCTATCCTAAAACGTCCTTAATCTACTTAGTCTCAGACCCTAGAAATCACTAATCAATAACAAAATCGAAAATCATAAAACAAAGATGAACAAGAAAGGAAAGACTAAAAGATAAAAAAAAAGAAGAAAACATAAACAAATATATACAAGTGATCCAATCTCATCCCACAATGGGATTTGTTCTTGTTCTTTGAAAAACCAAAGCAAAGCTTTGGGGAAGAGAAAGGATCAGAGAAAATAGATCTAGGTTTAGCTGTTTTTAGGGAACATCCCCAAGATAGCCTTATGAAGTAAAAATAAAGGAGTCAAAGATGGTCAAAGTTGGTACCCGGATTAAGGCATATCGGGCAGGAGGAAAGAAGTCTTGGCCGGCAAGCTACTGGTTGCGGACAGTGATGTTGGAACCGCCATATCTTTTGACCAACTGATCGGATTGGCTTTATTCAACCTCCGTTCGAACGCTTGTTCGATCCTCTTCAACTTCTATGAAGGCACTGAGGCTGAATCTCATCGGAAGACCTTCGTTCGGACCCAAACATTTCATATCGACCTGCATACCGGGCAGGTTTTTCTCAACTTTGGTCGATACAGGACTTTGGTGCAGCCTAAACCCTGCCATCTTGGCCACTATACTTGGCTCTATATGTCTCCATCATTCACCATTCCCCAAATGTCCTCCATAGCTCCATTTAGACCTGAAAAACACTCCAAACAATGCAAAACATGCAATGTCTAACCTAAAACCTATTATGTCTAATATCTTAGCAAATGGGACAAAATGAAGTGAATAAATGCATGAAAGGAACCAAAACATGAACTAAATACAACCTAAAATCTGCTAAAATATGAGTATATCAATATGCTTGTGGTTTCTGATATATCATGGTTTTTGCTGGTTTTTGACCATGATATGAGTCTTGTTTATAGAGTATTTTTGGTATTTTTCGAGTCCTATAGCGTCTTTGCAGGTCCAGGTATGTTTGGAGCATAACTGTGAGTTTTGGAGCCTTTTGGAGCTATGTTGAAGCTGATGCTGAAAAGACCAAGTCGGAGAGCATTATGAAGCAGGGTGTCGATCGACCCCCACCATTTAGTGTCGATCGACACCGGTCGTGGTCGCGAAGAGAGTGTAAAAACTCATTGGAAGACTTTGCAACTTGGCCCAGAAGTTTCCCACTATTTGCACTTTTGCCCCAGTTCGTGTTTAGACTTGTATTTAGGTTTTCTAAGCCATTGTTAGGTGATCATCTTGTTTTCATTGAGACTAAGAGAGAGATTAGATTGAGAGCTTTTGGGGAGACAAATCCATACTTTATAGAGAAGAATTTCGAACCCCTTCATCTTTTACTCTATTTCTTAATGCAATTTTATTCAGTCATAATTTGTGTTTCACTTGCAATGTCTGAGTAATCTGCTAGTTAGGTTTTGGGTTATTCAAAGGTTGATAATAAATTTTTAGAACTACAAAACTGGAAGGATAAATAATTTTGTTCTACATCTAGATTGCTTTAACACTGGTTTTAAGATTGATCACCTAGAAATCAGATCTTAGGTTGTTTAATAGATGTGGAAACATTGTTAATCACCAGAACTATCTTAGACGAGCAAAATAACTGATTGCAAGGGAATTTGGATTAACGATTTTGTGAACATATCGAACCTGAATTATAATGCTTGCTTAGGTTGTTAGAATTTGCAAAGGAATTTGGAATTCTAGAATCTGATCATAGTTAATCTCTGCGACGGAAGTCGATTGGTTTTACATTCGTGTTTTCGAGTTCTAGAACGGTTTTAATAAATATTCCTTCCATTCTGTAGTCTGTGATTTATGTCAACCTGCGAATTTTCCATTGCCTAGCGTCTTGTCTCTATTGATTTTAAGAACTCACAATCCGCTTTTGATCTTGTCACATTCATTATATTATTTAGTTGTATTTATTATTGACTGCTTAGCTTCATTTAAATCTAAAATCAGTTGAGTAATAGTACTAAGTCCTTGTGGATTCGATCCCTAAGTACTACAGTGATCTCTTAATTTGAGAGAGTAGCTCTAAAGGTTAATTTGAGCATATCAAATTTTGGCGCCGTTGCCGGGGACTTAGATATTACTTTCAGATTTTTAGTTTTAGAATTTTGACTAAGCCTTTATTTTCTGTTTACTAACTTTCTTCACTTCTCTGTTGTCTGTTTCAGGTGCATGCATAATCGCAATACCAGGAGCAACAAAGACAAAGAACTTGTGACTCTAGGCATCGACGAACTCGCCAAGCTAGAGAGAACCATCAGGAAAGCCAAAAAGCAGACTAAAATGGTTGGACCACTTGTTTTAAGGACAGATGCTGCGGGTCAATTAGTTGACAGAGAAAGGAGCAGAAGAATTGAGGATGGGCAGAGGATAGATGATAATGGCGTTGTGATTGAGGAGCAGAATGTGAAACAACAAGCTGCTGGAGATGCTTATGGGCGTCATCCACAGAGGACTCTGGGAGATTACAACAGGCCGGATCAGTTATGCAAATAGAGCTGCAATCCGCCCACCAGCCTTTCAGAGGAATGACTTTTTTTCTCAACTTTTACAGTCTAAGATATGGTGCTACTCAATACTTGTGTTCCTTGTGAGGAGACAGGTTCTTGAATGTGTTCATTACTGTTGTTCCTTGTGAGGAGACAGGGTCATGAATGCACCATTCTTTGAACTTAAACTTTTAAAAACTACATCAGGGAAGATCAAAGAGAGACTGTATTTTAACCTTATTGTCAGTGCTGAAAGAGAGAATCAAGATCAATAAGAATCAATCACCAAGACAAGAAATTTAAAGTTCATTAAGGTGGAGCTAACAGCAAGTTTTTCAGACTCCCTAAGAACCTAAACCTTCATTGCTAGACTGATCTACCTATGACTTTCAACTTAGTAAGACTTGTAATCAACTACTGTTGTAATGGTTCTTATCAGCAAAAACGTCCTATGGTTAGTTCCAAGAAAAACTGACAGTTTCAAAAATTTTGACTCTAGAAAAACAGGTTTTTGACTCAACTTTAAGACTCTAGAAACATGACACAAAGCACACAACGTCAGTAACCACCTCCCCCAGACTTAAACAACACTGTCCCCAATATTATTAAGCCAAGAGTTGGTCAAAATGAAGCATGAGAACGTGTAAAACCAAGGTCGAAAAGTGGTACCTCGCAAAGGACCTGGTGACGAGCGTCACCATCTCTGATACTTCAGAAATCGACATGTTGGATGTTTAAATGCTATGCCATCATGTGTACTCCGAAGTCAAACTGTAAGAGCACTCAAAACACACATCAAAACATCCAAACAAAGCATAGTCCATGGTCCAACAAGTTCACAAGATATCATCCAAGCAAACTGAACAAAGTGACTCTTTTTTTTTTTTTTTTTTTTGATTTTTCTCATGTTTTTGGGTTTTTTTTTTAGCTACGTAATAGAAAACTAAACTAATATACGAAAAAGAAAACTTACTAGTGGGTTGCCTCCCACTAAGCGCTTGTTTAAAGTCATTAGCTCGACTTTGAATGCTGCTCAGACAGCTGGTGGAGCAGAAGGTGGCATTGAATGCCTTGGAGAAGAATGTCTCCTCATCCATGGTGGTTTGTAAGCAGTAGATGTATGAACACTTCCAAGGAAATGAGGAACATCAGCAGAGTGGGTCGTGACTATGGGTGGGATACTTCTTTTTCCTGCAGAATCATCAAAAGTAACACCAAGCATTCTACGAGAATTTTGTTGCTTGCATAAGTGTGAAGCAGCTTTTTCACCTTTTAAATTCTTATTGATGAGATTAGGAGGTTTGGATTTGGTTCCAGGAAGTGCATACCTTTGTTTAGTTGCAGGTTTCTGGGTTGTGGACTGTTGAATTTTCGGATTGGCAACATATGATGGACTTGTAGAGCAAATATCACGTCTCTCCTTTGTGTCCAGATTGGTGACGAGCGTCACCAGGTCAGTGACGCTCGTCACTGACTCTGCAGTTCGAGTTTCTGCAGTTTTCCTGCAATTCAGCTCTGCAAGTGTTGCTTCCATCACATACACGTCTTCCTCCAGCAACTTGGCATTCATTAGAACCTCTTTTTCAAGCCCAGTCATGAAGATATGATCCTCACTGCAATCCTCAAACCCAACAGCTTCTGCAGAAGTTTCAGATATTGGCTCTTCAACAGCCATCTTGCTCACTTGCCCACTTATATCTGATTCATTGACACACTCAGCAATAGTGTCTTCTGAATGCTCCATGACAGTCTCTTCATCTCTAGAAGTTCTTACAAAAAAGGTCTGACCATCAATGGTAGAACTCCCTCTTAACTTATCCATGTCAAAGTTCATGACAACATCACCAAGATCAAGCTCAATGTTCCCCCTTCTAACATCAATGATGGCTCCAGCAGTAGCCAAGAATGGTCTTCCCAGAATAAGAGGATCTTTAGGTTCTTCAGCATATTTCAGAACCACAAAATCTGTAGGAATTATGCAGCCTTCAATGTTAACATGAACATTCTCTAACATGCCTTCTGGGGTCCTTATGGATCGATCTGCTATATCTTTTGACCAACTGATCGGATTGGCTTTATTCAACCTTCGTTCGAACGCTTGTTCGATCCTCTTCAACTTCTATGAAGGCACTAAGGCTGAATCTCACCGGAAGACCTTCGTTCGGACCCAAACATTTCATATCGACCTGCATACCGAGCAGGTTTTTTCTCAACTTTGGTCGATACAGGACTTTGGTGCAACCTAAACCCTGCCATCTTGGCCACTATACTTGGCTCTATATGTCTCCATCATTCACCATTCCCCAAATGTCCTCCATAGCTCCATTTAGACCTGAAAAACACTCCAAACAATGCAAAACATGCAATGTCTAACCTAAAACCTATTATGTCTAATATCTTAGCAAATGGGACAAAATGAAGTGAATAAATGCATGAAAGGAACCAAAACATGAACTAAATACAACCTAAAACATGCTAAAATATGAGTATATCAATATGCTTGTGGTTTCTGATATATCATTGTTTTTGCTGGTTTTTGACCATGATATGAGTCTTGTTTATAGAGTATTTTTGGTATTTTTTGAGTCCTATAGCGTCTTTACAGGTCCAGGTATGTTTGGAGCATAACTGTGAGTTTTGGAGCTTTTTGGAGCTATGTTGAAGCTGATGCTGAAAAGACCAAGTCGGAGAGCATTATGAAGTAGGGTGTCGATCGACCCCCACCATTTAGTGTCGATCGACACCGGTCGTGGTCGCGAAGAGAGTGTAAAAACTCATTGGAAGACTTTGCAACTTGGCCCAGAAGTTTCCCACTATTTGCACTTTTGCCCCAGTTCGTGTTTAGACTTGTATTTAGGTTTTCTAAGCCATTGTTAGGTGATCATCTTGTTTTCATTGAGACTAAGAGAGAGATTAGATTGAGAGCTTTTGGGGAGACAAATCCATACTCTATAGAGAAGAATTTCGAACCCCTTCATCTTTTACTCTATTTCTTAATGCAATTTTATTCAGTCATGATTTGTGTTTCACTTGCTATGTCTGAGTAATCTGCTAGTTAGGTTTTGGGTTATTCAAAGGTTGATAATAAATTTTTAGAACTACAAAACTGGAAGGATAAATAATTTTGTTCTTCATCTAGATTGCTTTAACACTGGTTTTAAGATTGATCACCTAGAAATCAGATCTTAGGTTGTTTAATAGATGTGGAAACATTGTTAATCACCAGAACTATCTTAGACGAGCAAAATAACTGATTGCAAGGGAATTTGGATTAACGATTTTGTGAACATATCGAACCTGAATTATAATGCTTGCTTAGGTTGTTAGAATTTGCAAAGGAATTTGGAATTCTAGAATCTGATCATAGTTAATCTCTGCGACGGAAGTCGATTGGTTTTACATTCGTGTTTTCGAGTTCTAGAACGGTTTTAATAAATATTTCTTCCATTCCGTAGTCTGTGATTTATGTCAACCTGCGAATTTTCCATTGCTTAGCGTCTTGTCTCTATTGATTTTAAGAACTCACAATCCGCTTTTGATCTTGACACATTCATTATATTATTTAGTTGTATTTATTATTGACTGCTTAGCTTCATTTGAATCTAAAATCAGTTGAGTAATAGTACTAAGTCCTTGTGGATTCGATCCCTAAGTACTACAGTGATCTCTTAATTTGAGAGAGTAGCTCTAAAGGTTAATTTGAGCATATCAAATTTTGGCGCCGTTGCCGGGGACTTAGATATTACTTTCAGGTTTTTAGTTTTAGAATTTTGACTAAGCCTTTATTTTCTGTTTACTAACTTTCTTCACTTCTCTGTTGTCTGTTTCAGGTGCATGCATAATCGCAATACCAGGAGCAACAAAGACAAAGAACTTGTGACTCTAGGCATCGACGAACTCGCCAAGCTAGAGAGAACCATCAGGAAAGCCAAAAAGCAGACTAAAATGGTTGGACCACTTGTTTTAAGGACAGATGCTGAGGGTCAATTAGTTGACAGAGAAGGGAGCAAAAGAATTGAGGATGGGCAGAGGATAGATGATAATGGCGTTGTGATTGAGGAGCAGAATGTGAAACAACAAGCTGCTGGAGATGCTTATGGGCGTCATCCACAGAGGACTCTGGGAGATTACAACAGGCCGGATCAGTTATGCAAATAGAGCTGCAATCCGCCCACCAGCCTTTCAGAGGAATGACTTTGAGCTGAAACCCAGTTAATACCAGCTTGTAGGTCAGCACCCTTTCCATGGGCTTCCACATGAACACCCAATGGATCATATAGAGAAGTTTGAAGACCTGGCTACAAGTGTTAAAGCCAATGGAGTCACCAATGATTTCCTATTTTGGAAGCTTTTCCCTCACTCTTTGGAAGGAGATGCAGCACATTGGCTCAAACAGCTGGAACCTGGTTCTTTGACCACGTGGGAGGACACAAAATCTGCTTTCCTCAACAACTTTTATGATGATGCAAGATCAGAGGAGTTGAGGACAAAAATCGCCACATTCTCCCAAGGTCCAACTGAAGCTTTCAAAGCAGCTTGGGTGAGGTTCAAGCTGTACCAATGGGATTGTCCACACCATGGGTTCAATGAAGTACAGCTGTTGGGTATCTTCTTCAGAGGTGTTGATTGGAAGTACCAGATGGCTCTGGATGCAGCAAGCAATGGGAACTTCAACACTAGAGTCCCAGTTGATGCCATCAAGCTGATAGAGAACCTATCTTCCAGCAACAGCACAAAGAATGCTGATTTTGAGAGACAGAAATACGCTGGCAATGCAGGGAGCAATTACTTTGCTGCTGAGATGAAGGCCAAACTGGATTCTGTTCATAACCTCTTGATGGGTAAAAAGTCTGTTCAGTTTGCTGCTGAGGTTGAGACATTTGAACCAGCTGAGGAGTTTGATGAAGAAGATGTCAACTACATCAATGGAGCTGGTTTTCAGGGTCAGAGGTACAACAATCAGCAAGGAAACAGAGGATTCAGTGGGAATATGCAGAGGAGCAATGATATATCATGGTTTTTATGGTTTTTAACCATGATATAAGTCCTTTTTATTGAGTCTTTTTGGTATTTTTAGAGTCCTAGAAGAGTCTTTGCAGGTTATAGCATGTCTGGAGCATAATTGGAGATTTTGGATCCTTTTGGAGCATTCTGAGTTGAAGCCACGAAGTACCTAGCTCGAAGAAGAAAGTATGTCATATGGTGACGCTCGTCACCCACCAAGGAAGGAGGTCGTGGCCTGTTTTTAAAAGATTGGGAAGAAATTGCAGTTTTGGCCCAAAAGTTCCAGTATTTGCAAAAAGACCCCAGATCGTGTTTTAGCTTGTATATTAGGTTTTTCAGCCATTCTTTTGGCAGATATCTTGTATCTTATTATTTTTGAGAGCTTTAGAGAGAGATTTGTAGCAGAGCTTTTGGAGAGACAAATCAGACTCCTTCAGCAGATTTCGAACTCCTTTATTTATACTTCTTATTTCTTTTATGCAATCTATTCTTTTCATGATGTTTTCTCAAATCACCATATCTGAGTAGTTTGTTAGTTAAGTTAGGACTTTTCAAGGGTTGAAGAAGAGTTTGAAGAATTGCTAAAAACTTATAGGAAATTCATTGGTTCTTCATCTGTGCTTGCATTCATATCGATTTCTTAGACACATCATCTGGATTTCGAAACCCTAGTTTTTTGATAGATGTGAGAGCATTATTATTCACCCGAACTAGTATTAGATGAGCAAAACGCCCTAGTACAAAGAGATTTGACTTAGGAATTTTGTGAACAATTGAACCTGATCTTTACTGCATGTTTAGGTTGTTAGGGTTTGCAAAGAGATTTGAAACTCTGTGACTTAGACATAGATAACTTCTGCAATGAGAATTGATTAGTTATATCTTTGCGATTCATGTTCAAGACGGTTTTAATTCATTCCTGATTGCATGCATTCTACACTCTCGGATTCAACCTGCGAACTGTCCTGACTTAGCGCCTTTAGCCTTCTGAACTTTAAGAACAAGCATAAAAACGCCCTCTTGCATTTATTTTACTGTTTTGCATTACATTCATTATTTATCGCTTAGCTTAATCTGAATCTATAATCGCTAGTGTGGTTTACATACTCCCTTGGGATTCGATAACCCCTTGTACTACAACTGCTTTTGATGTGCACTTGCAGTAGTTTTATTTGGGTAAAACCTGATCCTATCAAGTTTTTGGCGCTGTTGCCGGGGAGGAATAGCTGCCTATCGATTTTTAGTATTAGGATTTTGTCTAAGTTTTTATTTGTTTACTGATTTTCAGCTACTTTTCCTTGTTCCTGTTTCAGGTGTATAATCGCAGAACCAGAAGCAACAAAGAGAAGGAGCTTGTGACTTTGAGCATCGACGAGCTTGCTAGGTTGGAGAGAACTAACAGGAAAGCTAAGAAGCAATCTACAATGGTCGCTCCACTTATCTTGGTTGAAGATGCAGAAGGTCACTTGGTTGACAGGGAAGGAAACAGGAGGAACGAAGAGGGGCAGAGAATTGATCAAGAGGGGAATGTCATTGTTGAACAGCAGGTTAAGCAAGTGGCTGAGAACGTGGGGGTCCCTGCTGCTGTCAATAACGCTGCTGGGCTTTTTCTTCAGAGGACTCTAGGTGACTACAACAGACCTGATCAGTTCTATGCCAACAGAGCTGCAATCCGACCTCCTGCCTTCTAGAGGAAAGATTTTGAGGTTAAACCAGTCTACTATCAGCTGGTTGGCCAGCATCCATTCCATGGCTTACCTCATGAGCATCCTATGGATCACATTGAGAGGTTTGAGGATCTGGCTTCAAGTGTCAAAGCTACTGGAGTCAGCAATGATTTCCTGTTCTGCAAGCTTTTTCCTTACTCTCTTGGAGGAGAAGCTGCATATTGGCTGAAGCAACTGGAACCTGCTTCATTGAATACTTGGGAAGACACCAAGAATTCCTTTTTGAACAACTTCTATGATGATGCAAGATCAGAGGACATGAGGACGAAAATTGCATCATTTACACAAGGCCCTACTAAAGCTTTCAAGGCCTCTTGGATCAGGTTCAAGTCTTATCAAAGGGACTGTCCTCATCATGGTTTCAGTCAGGTGCAATTACTTGGAATTTTCTTCAGAGGCATTGACTGGAAATATCAGATGGCGCTGGATGCAGCAAGTGCAGGAAACTTCAACACCAACAGACCAAAAGAAGCTGTAAGATTGATTGAAAACTTGGCATGCAGTAACAGCACTAAGAATGCAGATTTTCAGAGAAAACAGCAGGCTGGTTTGAATGATGAAAACCAAATAGCTGAAGTTAAGGCTAAGTTAGACAGCATGCACAGCCTTCTGGTGGGAAAGAAGTCAGTTCAGTTTGCTGCAGAAGTGGAGAGTTTCGAAAATCCTGAAGAATTTGAGCAGAAAGATGTTAATTTCATCAATGGAGGGGGTTTTCAGAGCCAAAAGTTTGGAAATCAGCAATGGAACAGAGGCTACAACAGCAATAATCAGCAGAGTACCTTTACAGGAGGACAGAGCACGCCTGGTTACACTCCTAAGCCCCCATTCCAGAAGACTGAAGTTGAGAAACCTTACCAAAACAGCAGGAATTTTGGTTCTTCTTCCTACCAAACTGCACCTCCACAAGACAATAAAATGGAAGCTATGCTGGAGCAGGTACTTGAAGGACAGCAGAAGATGACAGTGAACTTCAATGGCAAGCTAGATTCGCTGTATCAAGATCTGAATGGAAAAATTGAGAGTCTGAACTCTCACATGAAGAAGCTTGATGTGCAGGTTGCTCAAACTGCAAGAGCTGTTCAAAGGCAAGAGGGATTCCTTCCTGGAAGGACTGATATCAATCCCAAGCATCAGGTTAATGCCATCACGGTCAGGAATGAAAAGGAGGTTAAAACAGTGCAGAAAAAGAGGTTGAGTGCAGAACAGATCGTGCAACTCATGGAGTCTGAAGATGAAATTTTTTCTGTCTCAGAGGTGAGTGACGAGCGTCACCAAGGAGGAGTGACGCTCGTCACCAACCTACAAGGGTATCGGGGGTTGTCACAAGTGAGTGACGAGCGTCACCCCCCTGGTGACAGTCGTCACCCACCCTAGAACGAAGCTGCTTCGCCTGTAACTGCAAATTATGACCAGGAACGTGTCTATAAACACAAAACACCATTCCCCAAGCATCCTAGGAAGTCTAAACAGGAGATAGAAGAAGCCAGATGTAAAGCTATGATAGACAAGCTGATGCTTGAGATCCCTCTTGTTGATGCAGTCAAGCTTTCACCAGCTCTAAGAAGGTATGTAAAGAGAATGGTTGTGAATGGTGTAAGTCCTGAGGAAGGAGCATTGCTTACCAGAGACATCAGTGCAATTCTCTTAGGCACAGTTCCAAAGAAGAAGAAGAAGGTGACTGTTTCTGAACAAGTCAATACCATCACTCAAAGCAGAGTTCCAGAGAAGCTATCTGATCCAGGGACCTTTGTGCTTGATTGCTCAATATCTGCAGGACGTTTTGCACACTCTCTATGTGATCTAGGGTCAAGTATTAACTTGATGCCTTTCTATGTTGCTGCTAGACTTGGAATGACTGATTTCAAGCCAGCTGGGATCTCTCTCATCCTAGCAGATCGATCCATAAGGACCCCAGAAGGCATGTTAGAGAATGTTCATGTTAATATTGAAGGCTGCATAATTCCTACAGATTTTGTGGTTCTGAAATATGCTGAAGAACCTAAAGATCCTCTTATTCTGGGAAGACCATTCTTGGCTACTGCTGGAGCCATCATTGATGTTAGAAGGGGGAACATTGAGCTTGATCTTGGTGATGTTGTCATGAACTTTGACATGGATAAGTTAAGAGGGAGTTCTACCATTGATGGTCAGACCTTTTCTGTAAGAACTTCTAGAGATGAAGAGACTGTCATGGAGCATTCAGAAGACACTATTGCTGAGTGTGTCAATGAATCAGATATAAGTGGGCAAGTGAGCAAGATGGCTGTTGAAGAGCCAATATCTGAAACTTCTGCAGAAGCTGTTGGGTTTGAGGATTGCAGTGAGGATCATATCTTCATGACTGGGCTTGAAAAAGAGGTTCTAATGAATGCCAAGTTGCTGGAGGAAGACGTGTATGTGATGGAAGCAACACTTGCAGAGCTGAATTGCAGGAAAACTGCAGAAACTCGAACTGCAGAGTCAGTGACGAGCGTCACTGACCTGGTGACGCTCGTCACCAATCTGGACACAAAGGAGAGACGTGATATTTGCTCTACAAGTCCATCATATGTTGCCAATCCGAAAATTCAACAGTCCACAACCCAGAAACCTGCAACTAAGCAAAGGTATGCACTTCCTGGAACCAAATCCAAACCTCCTAATCTCATCAATAAGAATTTAAAAGGTGAAAAAGCTGCTTCACACTTATGCAAGCAACAAAATTCTCGTAGAATGCTTGGTGTTTCTTTTGATGATTCTGCAAGAAAAAGAAGTATCCCACCCACAGTCACGACCCACTCTGCTGATGTTCCTCATTTCCTTGGAAGTGTTCATACATCTACTGCTTACAAACCACCATGGATGAGGAGACATTCTTCTCCAAGGCATTCAATGCCACCTTCTGCTCCACCAGCTGTCTGAGCAGCATTCAAAGTCGAGCTAATGACTTTAAATAAGCGCTTAGTAGGAGGCAACCCACTACTAAGTTTTCTTTTTCGTATATTAGTTTAGTTTTCTATTACATAGCTAAAAAAAAAACCCAAAAACATGAGAAAAATCAAAAAAAAAAAAAAAAAAAAAAGGAGTCACTTTTTTCAGTTTGCTTCGATGATATCTTGTGAACTTGTTGGACCATGGACTATGCTTTGTTTGGATGTTTTGATGTGTGTTTTGAGTGCTCTTACAGTTTGACTTCGGAGTACACATGATGGCATAGCATTTAAACATCCAACATGTCGATTTCTGAAGTATCAGAGATGGTGACGCTCGTCACCAATCTGGTGACGCTCGTCACCAGGTCCTTTGCGAGGTACCACTTTTCGACCTTGGTTTTACACGTTCTCATGCTTCATTTTGACCAACTCTTGGCTTAATAATACTGGGGACAGTGTTGTTTAAGTCTGGGGGAGGTGGTTACTGACGTTGTGTGCTTTGTGTCATGTTTCTAGAGTCTTAAAGTTGAGTCAAAAACCTGTTTTTCTAGAGTCAAAATTTTTGAAACTGTCAGTTTTTCTTGGAACTAACCATAGGACGTTTTTGCTGATAAGAACCATTACCACAGTAGTTGATTACAAGTCTTACTAAGTTGAAAGTCATAGGTAGATCAGTCTAGTAATGAAGGTTTAGGTTCTTAGAGAGTCTGAAAAACTTGCTGTTTGCTCCACCTTAATGAAATTTAAATTTCTTGTCTTGGTGATTGATTCTTATTGATCTTGATTCTCTCTTTCAGCACTGACAATAAGGTTAAAATACAGTCTCTCTTTGATCTTCCCTGATGTAGTTTTTAAAAGTTTAAGTTCAAAGAATGGTGCATTCATGACCCTGTCTCCTCACAAGGAACAACAGTAATGAACACATTCAAGAACCTGTCTCCTCACAAGGAACACAAGTATTGAGTAGCACCATATTATAGCATGTCTGGAGCATAATTAGAGATTTTGGAACCTTTTGGAGCATTCTGAGTTGAATCCACGAAGTACCTAGCTCGAAGAAGAAAGTATGCTATATGGTGACGCTCGTCACCAAGCTGGTGACGCTCGTCACCCACCAAGGAAGGAGGTCGTGGCCTGTTTTTAAAAGATTGGGAAGAAATTCCAGTTTTGGCCCAAAAGTTCCAGTATTTGCAAAAAGACTCCAGATCGTGTTTTAGCTTGTATATTAGGTTTTTCAGCCATTCTTTTGGCAGATATCTTGTATCTTATTATTTTTGAGAGCTTTAGAGAGAGATTTGTAGCAGAGCTTTTGGAGAGACAAATCAGACTCCTTCAAAGCAGATTTCGAACTCCTTTATTTATACTTCTTATTTCTTTTATGCAATCTATTCTTTTCATAATGTTTTCTCAAATCACCATGTCTGAGTAGTTTGTTAGTTAAGTTAGGGCTTTTCAAGGGTTGAAGAAGAGTTTGAAGAATTGCTACAAACTTATAGGAAATTCATTGGTTCTTCATCTGTGCTTGCATTCATATCGATTTCTTAGACACATCATCTGGATTTCGAAACCCTAGGTTTTTGATAGATGTGAGAGCATTATTATTCACCTGAACTAGTATTAGATGAGCAAAACGCCCTAGTACAAAGAGATTTGGCTTAGGAGTTTTGTGAACAATTGAACCTGATCTTTACTGCATGTTTAGGTTGTTAGGGTTTGCAAAGAGATTTGAAACTCTGTGACTTAGACATAGATAACTTCTGCAATGAGAATTGATTAGTTATATCTTTGCGATTCATGTTCAAGACGGTTTTAATTCATTCCTGATTGCATGCATTCTACACTCTCGGATTCAACCTGCGAACTGTCCTGACTTAGCGCCTTTAGCCTTCTGAACTTTAAGAACAAGCATAAAAACGCCCTCTTGCATTTATTTTACTGTTTCGCATTACATTCATTATTTATCGCTTAGCTTAATATGAATCTATAATCGCTAGTGTGGTTTACATACTCCCTTGGGATTCGATAACCCCTTGTACTACAACTGCTTTTGCTGTGCACTTGCAGTAGTTTTATTTGGGTAAAACCTGACCCTATCAAGCAATTTCACAGGGAACCAGAGTTCTTCTGGTTACACTCCCAAGCCTCAGTTTCAGAAGTCTGAGTACCAGAAGCCTTACCTGAACAACAACTTCAACAGGAACTATGGTTCCTCATCTTATCAGCCTGCACCAGCACCATCAGCTTCAAGTAAGATGGAAGCCATGCTTGAGCATTTGCTTGAAGGTCAGCAGAAGATTACAGTTGACTTCAATGGCAAGATTGACGCCCTATACCAAGATTTGAATGGAAAAATTGAAGCTCTGAACAATCATGTTAACACTTTGGATACTCAAGTGGCTCAAACTGCTGGAGCTATGAAAAGGCAAGATGGATTTCTTCCAGGAAGAACAGATACCAATCCAAGGTACTCTGTCAATGCCATCACACTGAGGAGTGGAAGGAATCTGCAACCAGTGCAGAAAAAGGGCCTGAAATAGAGGATTTCGAGCAACTGCAGGAGTTTGAAGATGAAGATTTCGCCAATCTGGAAGAGTGTCGATCGACACCAACCCATCAGTGTCCATTGACACCAGAGGAAATTCACGGTTCTTCGACTCGAGGTGAAGAGATATCGACCATGGTCGACAAGCAGCTCGACACACAATCGACACGCTCGACACCACTTCCAGGAGCTAGTGTCGATCGACACCCACCCCCTGGTGTCGATCGACACCCACCACAGAAGAAAGCTACCATTTTTCAGACTCCAGAAAATGCAGAAAAAAGGGTCTATAAGCCAAAGGTACCTTATCCAAGGAACCAGAAGAAGACTAAACACGAACTGGAGGATGCTAGGATCAAAGCTATCATGGATAAGCTTGTGGTGGAGATTCCTTTGATAGATGCTAAAAGGACTACTCCTGTGATAAAGAGGTATGTGAAAATAATGATGACCAAAAATCTGGGACTTGAGCAAGGGACAATGCTGATTTCAGAGCAAGTGAGTGCAGTCATTCAGAACAAGATACCAGAGAAGCTGACTGATCCTGGGAGCTTTGTTCTAGACTGCACAATCTTTTCTGAAAGGTTTAAGAGGTCATTGTGTGATTTGGGGTCAAGTGTCAACCTGATGCCTCATTCAGTTGTTGTCAGCTTGGGCATGACTAATTTCCAGCCAACCAGAATATCTCTTATCTTAGCAGATAGATCAGCAAGGATTCCTGAAGACATTTTAGAGGATATGCCAGTCAAGGTGGGAGATTGTGTGATTCCCACAGACTTTGTGGTTCTAGCTTATGGTGAAGAACCAATGGACCCTTTGATTTTGGAAAGGCCATTTCTGGCTACTGCAGGCGCCATCATTGATGTCAGAAAAGGGAGCATTGATTTGAATGTAGGCGATTTGGTGATGAATTTTGACATGGACAAGTTGATGAAGAGACCAGCAATAGATGGCCACACATTCTATGTAGACTCCCTCACCAGTCTTGCAGAAGAGATCTTCCAAGAGATGCATCCTGCAGACCCTTTTGAGAGGGCATTGACAGTTTCTGCAGAAGCAACAGAGCATCTAGACAACATTGCTGCTGGTTATGTCAGAATGATGGATGCAAGTGAGCAAGTCATGCAGCTGGTTGCACAGCAAGAGCTGGTTGGGACATCTGTAAAAGCTGCAAAGCTAGGCGATTGGAGTCAAGCAAAAGCTCCAAAGATCGAACTCAAACAGCTCCCTGCAGGTCTAAGGTATGCTTTTCTGGGACCTAACTCTACATATCCTGTTATAGTTAGTGCTACCTTAAACAATGTAGAGCTCACTTTACTCCTAAGCAAGCTGCACACTTTTCGCAAAGCTCTTGGCTATTCTTTTGATGACATTTCAGGTATCTCTCCAGAGTTGTGCATGCACAGGATACACCTTGAGGATGAGTCAAAGTCGTCAATTGAGAACCAGAGGAGGCTGAATCCAAACTTGCAGGATGTAGTGAAGAAGGCAATCATGAAGCTTCTAGCTGTTGGGATCATCTATCAGATTTCAGATAGCACTTGGGTCAGTCCAGTACATGTGGTTCCCAAGAAAGGAGGAGACACAGTGGGAAAAAATGAGAAGAATGAGCTGATTCCCACAAGAACCATCACTGGACACGGAATGTGCATTGACTACAGGAAGCTAACCGCTGCAACAAGGAAGGACCACTTCCCACTGCCATTCAATGATCAGATGCTGGAGAGGTTGGCGAATCACTCCTACTACTACTTCTTGGATGGCTACTCTGGCTTCTTTCAGATCCCCATTCACCCAGATGACCAGGAGAAGACCACATTTACTTGTCCTTAACTTTTGCATATCGCAGAATGCCATTTGGAATTTGTAATGCTCCTGCGACATTTCATTAAGGACTCGGTAACTCTGTCTTTCCACCTTTCTTGCTACTCAATCATGAAGGCCATCAAGGTTTTTGTTATCTTATTGGTCTGCAAACGGTTCTTTTGCAACTCGAATACTTCAAAGTATTCTTCTACTGACTTGGCTCCTTGAATGATCTTTCTGAATTGCTTTTGTAGTTCTTGATGGTAGTAGGAGGGGATGTATCCCTTCCTCATTTGATAGTGCATGTCATTCCATGTACTGATTTGTTAATGCATATGCCTTCTTCTCTCGGACACTTCTCTATCCCACCAGGAGAGAGCATTCTCCGGGAGTTGAGCGGCTGCAAGGAAAATCTTCTTGGCGTCATTGTAATGGTAATACTCAAATATGTATTCCATTCTTCGTTCCCAGTCAATGTATGCTTCAGGGTTTACTCTTCCAGCGAATTTAGGGGCTTGAGCTTGAGCCAAGGTTGCTCCGAGCCAAGGTTGCTCCCCTGTTTCGATCTCGATTCCTCCTTGGTCTAGGATTTGGGTCATCGTTTCAAGACTTTGCATATCGCTATCGGTGTCACTATCCCTTTGAGGTTAGGGCGTTCTCTCGCGGTTTCTTAGGCCATTAGGTTCTCTTGGAGGTGGGGGAGCTGGTAGTCGCTGCTCCAATAGGTACATACATTCGCTAGTGCCTTCCATGGTTGTCAACATTTGATTCGTCATTGCTTGTTGATCAATGTTTTTCCAATATTTGGTACCTGCACAATACTTGAAAGATTAAATGTTGATTGGATTCTTTAAGCAAAATATTCAATGACAGAGAATCACTAAAGTTTGTATAAAACAAAGTCTCGAAATCAATCTCACAAAATAGATTGGTTGTTTTGAAACTGAAATTTTACAAGATTTTGTGATTATTTTAAAATTACATGTTATTCAACTAATAAATTCTAAATATTTTACCAAAATCTATGTTATTGGACATAAAATTTATATGAAATCAATTAAAATAACTTAAACCTTCATGTTATTCAATTAAAAATATGTAAAAATTAAATCAAAATTACTGTCATTGAAAATATTTAAAATAGTGAATTTTAGAAAATATTGAGTGTTTTTAAATAATTTAATAGAGTTTGTTAGTTAAAAATACAAAAAAACATATCTCACTGTTTTAGATAGTATTTTATATAATTTTAATATTAAATCATTTAAATTTCCCCAATCTTTATAAAATCATCAAAAAATATATTAAGACTCAAATTTTTTCAAATTACATATTGATTACACGCTCTTATTAATAGTTCAAAGATCCGAGGAATGAATGCACTCGGTAATTGTAATTTTGTTTAAACCAAATATGGAGAGGAACTTTGTTAAGACAAACGAAATGGTCGTCAGATGATAATGGTGCCACAATTATGGTAATGAATACACAATGAATGTGTAAGCTAGAACACTTGATATGATATTATTTTTTTTAAATAAGATGATCCAAGATCAAGGCAATGAAATAATTTCAAAAATTAACAGTTTTTAAATGAAAAAATCATCTCAATTTATATTCATGAAACCTAGATGCAAATGTAAATAAATGCAATCCTAAAATGCAAGATGCAATTAAATGATCATACGTTTTTAGAAATTTTTGAAATTGTTTCAAATTTTGAAATGTTTTGCAAATATGAGTAATATGCAAAAAGTATATGCTAAAATTTGATAGAGAACTGTTAGCGTCAAACCCTCCTCCACACTTAAATTATACAGCCTCTCTGTAATCCACTATGTAATATAAATGTAAGAGGAGGCAATAATCAACAAGCAATCCAAAAATCAAGAGAAGAAGAAAATAGGAAAAGTACAAAGGTATTGGAGTATACCTCAAGGTCTTGTAATGAAGGAGGAGTGGAAATGCTTCAAGGAATGGCTTGGAATGGTAAATGGTGAAGAAGAAAACTTTCACTCCCTTGAAACCAGCAGTTTGCACCATATTGAGCAAGATCAAGCAGGTATATCGGACATTCTCATCACCTTTGGTGGAATACTTTGGTCTGATTTCTCCTTTTAGATGACTTTTGTAAGCATTGCTATTGCTGGCACCTTCTCTTCTTTAACACTAATAGTTTTCTCATAGTCACTTAACCACAAAATAAACTATTGTCTCCATACTACCATTCCCATACTTCTTCTTCTTGACAAATGATATAAATATTTAAAGCTCAAACTACTTATACAACCCTTTCTCAAACTCCTAACCTAGTACCAAGCTCAAAATTCAAATTGGTAACTACAAGAGAGCTTCTGCTTGCCAGCCTTAATCCTAAAACTTTTTGCCAAGATAAAATCAAAAATGATGCAATGCAAGGCCTCACAACTCTCACAATAGTGTTAAGGTTAAGGAAGAAGGACTGGTTTAGGGTGTGGTTAACTGTCTCATAATGATGATGATCAGCTACTTAGATTAACAAGAGTGGTAAGAAGGGAAAAAAGATAATCCAAGTATGTGTATAGATAGCCATGTAATTTCAATGCACAAACATGAAAATTCAAAGTCAGGTTTATGGTTCCAATAAGATAGAGTTAAAATCAAATCACAGCAAGCTTCAGCACAAGACAAGAATATCAATGCAAGAATTCAAGATATAGTGCAGCCTTAACTTCAAACTCACTACTATGCAATCAAATAACAGATGACCAAGGCACTGAAAATAACTCAAACATTAACATCTTGACAAGTGTTTATCATCTACTCCATATGCAAATGTGTGCAAAGCTTTATGAAATGCATCTAGACTCAATCTTAATCATGCAAATGCACCTAAATGATTCTTTTTGGTTCCAAAAGATTGAAAATTTTATGGATTTTCAGTGCACATAGATGAATGCATGAATGCATGCGACTCAAATATGCAAAAGGGAAAATAAGAAAACAAAACACAATGCAAATGCAATGCCCTCCCCTACACTTAAATTACACAGTGCCTTGTGTAATAAAAGTTTGAAGGACATGAATAAAACAAACTAAAAACAATTGTAAAAGGATGCATAAAAAAAGGAATGAAGTTAGGTACCTTAGATGAGGTTTTGGCAGAAAGGGTGTTGACATCGAGCTGACCTGGTCGATGTTGATGCTCGATGCTTGCACCAATACTCCCTGCCCTTTTACATCGCACGATGTTGATGGTTGATGCTTGGGTATCAAGCATTGATAGCTCGATGTTAGTGCTCACCATCCATGGCCTGACTCGGGGGCGTTTTACATCGCCAAGTGATGGTTTCACTAGGAACGGTTAAAAACATTTCTGTATGGATTGGCAAAGTTGATATGCCAGCAGATTTGGTGATCTACAGAATTAAGTCCTATGACGTTATCTTGGGGATGGACTGGTAAGGCAAGTATAGAGCACATTTGGATTGTCACCAAGAAAGGGTGTGATTCGAGAGAGACGGCGAGGTCTTGGTTTATTAGGGAGTTAGACCAACCTCGAGAAGTTAGGTGGTTTCAGCGATTCAAGCGGAACGACTGATAGAGAAGGGTTGTGAGGCGTATCTAGCATAGATCACTACCACAGAAAGAGGACCGGATGTTGACTTCGGTAGTATACCAGTGGTGCAAGACTTTGAGGATGTATTTCAGGGGTTGGCTGGACTGCCACCAGCTCGTTCAGATCCGTTCACGATTGAACTTGAGCCGGGGACAGCTCCATTGTCCAAAGCATCATACCCGATGGCGCCGGCTAAGATGGTGGAACTGAAGAAGCAGCTAACAGAATTGCTGGACAAGGAATTCATAAGATCGAGTAGTTCACCATGGGGTGCGCCTGTGTTGTTCGTGAAGAAGAAGAATAGAAGTTTCAGACTTTGCATCGATTACCACGGATTGAACCGTGTGACCGTGAAGAAAAAGTATCCACTTTCCAGGATAGACAAGTTCTTGGACCAACTCAAGGGAGCTACTTCGTCTTTAAGATCGATTTTGCATCAGGGTACCATCAAATACCCATAGAGGAGACAGACGTACGTAAGACTGCGTTTCGAAAAGGTATGGTCATTACGAGTTTGTGGTCATGCTGTTTGATTTGACGAATGCGCCAATCATTTTCATAGACGATATTCTAGAATACTCGAAGAGTAAGGAAAAGCATAGAGGTCATTTAAAAATTGTTCTGGAGAATCTGCTAGAACATAAGTTATATGTCAAGCTCAGTAAGTGTAGCTTTTGGCAACAACATATAGGATTCTTGGGACACATTGTGTCGGGTAAGGGAGTGTTCGTGGATCCAGAGAATATTCAGACCATAGCGGATTGGCCAAGGCCAGAGAACGCTATAAAGATAAGGAGTTTTATGGGGTAAGCCGGATATTATAGGCGGTTTGTCAAAGGCTTTGCAAGCATGGCTCAGCCGATGACAAAGCTGACTGGTAAGGACGTGGAATATGTCTGGACGGATGAGTGTGAAGAGTACTTCGCGAAGTTAAAGGAGTTACTCACCAGTGCACCAGTATTGGCATTACCAAAACTAGGTGAGCTATGCGTGGTATACACGGATGCATCACAGAAAGGACTAGGGTGTGTCCTGATGCAGGATGGTAAGGTGATAGCGTATGCTTCACGGCAGCTACGGAAGCATGAAGAGAATTATCCTACGCATGATTTAGAGATGGCGGCTGTAGTATTTGCACTTAAGATATGGAGGTCTTACTTGTATGGAGAGAAGGTGCAGATATACACGGACTATATGAGTTTAAAGTACATCTTTACTCATTCGGATTTGAACTTGAGACAGCGTAGATGGATGGAGTTGGTAGCAGACTATGATTTGGAAATAGCATACCATCCAGGAAAGGCCAATTTGGTCGCAGATGCATTGAGCAGGAAAAGAGCTAGCGTATCATCAGAACGAGATGTTGGAAGCATTGTGAACATGCTAAGCACATTGCGGTGGAATGCAATAACAGAAGGGGTGGAACTGTTGGGTTTGGAAGCTGTGGATCGAGTTGACTTGTTGACTAGGATTCGGAATGCTCATGAGCAGGATGAGAATATGAACAAGATGTCACAGAATGATAAGACGGAATATCAGACTTCAAACAATGGGACAATTGTTATGAACGGACGGGTATGTGTTCTGGATGTGAAAGAGTTGAAGGATGAGATCCTTAAGGATGCACATCAGTCAAGGTTTTCTGTTCATCCGAGAGTGACAAAGATGTACCAGGATCTGAAACGGTACTATCATTAAGTCAAGATGAAGCATGATGTGGCTAAGTGGGTGGCCGGTTGTGGGACATGCCAAATGGTTAAGGTAGAACATCAGTTTTCGAGTGGTTTGTTGCAAACATTACCAATGCCGGAATGGAAATGGGACATGATCACCATGGACTTTGTACTGGGTGTACCGAAGTCTAAGAAGCAGCAAGACGGAGTATGGGTCATTGGGGATCGATTGACCAAGTCTGCTCACTTTTTACCGATGAAAAAGACGGATGGAGTACCAAAGTTGGTAGATATGTACATTGATCAGATCGTGAGGTTGCATGGAGTGCCAGTGAGCATTATTTTATATGGTGATCCAAAGTTTACTTTGAGGTTCTGGAAAGAGTTCCAGGAAGCGTGTGGAACACGGTTGCATATGAGTACAGCATATCATCCGCAAACGGATGGTCAGTCTGAAAGGACCATCAGGACGTTAGAGGATATGTTGAGGGTGTGTGTATTGGATTCGATTCGATTCGATTTTCCTCGATTATTTCCTCTACCGGCTCGACCATCCACTCGATAAACCCCAAAATAACCGACCTAACACTTGCCCCACGGCCCAAATCCCTTTCCACTCGGATAAACCGCCCTTATCCGAGGTGTTTTCCATTTTCCATCCGGATTTTCCTTTTCCTCTCGGACAACTCGTCTCGCCTCGGCTAATCATCTATTCCTCTCGGAGGTTTCCTTTTCCCCCTCGGAGACAGTCTACTGACACTCGGACTAACCTCCTAGACTCTCGGATATATCCCACTGCACTCGGATAAATCCCATTTCCCACGAACTGGACCCTGTTTTCCCTCGGATATGGTCCATCTGGCTCGGCTATCCAGCCTATATCCGACTATTTCACCGGTCAACACCCGACCATAGTCTGAACCTCCATTTCCCAGCCCATACTCGACCTTTGGCTCGATCATTCCTCGGACACTGCCCTGTCCGGTACGATCATTCCACATTTTCTCAGATACGGATGCTACACGTTCTCTCGTGGTTTCTCAGGCCATTAGGTTCTCTTGGAGGTGGAGCTGGTAGCCACTGCTCCAATAGGTTCATACGTTCGATAAGGCCTTCCATAGTTGTCAACATTTGATTCATCATTGCTTGTTGATCAACGTTTATCCAATGTTTGGTACCTGCACAATACTTAAAAGATTAAATGTTGAATGGATTCTTTAAGCAAAATATTCAATGAATAGAGAATCACTAGAGTCTGTATAAAACAAAGCCTTGAAATCAATCTCACAAAATAGATTTATAGGGCTATAATGAAATTGAAATTTTACAAGATTTTGTGATTATTTTATAATTTCATGTTATTCAACTAATAATTTCTAAATATTTTACCAAAATATATGTTATTAGACATGAAATTTATATAAAATCAATTAAAATAACTTAAACTTCTATGTTATTCAATTAAAAATATGTAAAAACTAAATCAAATTACTGTCGTTGGAAATATTTTAAATAGTAAATTTTAGAAAATATTGAGTGTCTTTAAATGATTTGGTGGAGTTTGTTAGTTAAATATAAAAATAAAGGCATCTCCTATATATTTATTGAGAAGCATTTTTAGAGAGTAACCTTATTTGTGTAAGTATTTACAATAGTGTCATTATGCTGATGTGTCAACTCCACATTCACTCTCAGCTATTTTTCTATAAAAAGACATAGATTACTAGATTAATTACATAATATGTCATTATATATTTTAGGTCCATAATAGTGTTATCTTTCGTTTAAATGAATTCAAAAGTAATAATGTATGTTTTAATAATTTAATAGACTAAGAAATAACAAAATATTTATCCAATCTATAAATATTTAATTATATATCCATAATAAAATATATAATAAATTACTAATATTTATTACTTTCATTCAAAAAATTGTGTATTAATCATTCATAAAATGTATAAATAAAAGTGGGGATAATAATTCTTATATCATATAATTAAAATTAAAAAAACATTTTAAATTTTTTTTGTCAAAAATCAATCGGAACAAATTCAAATAAGTCATAATAATTTTATTTCATCTATTGTTATAATTATATATAGCAAACATAAAAATGACTGTCCAACACATATATAATACTTCAAGACCATAGATTTTCATTAATATCTTTTAACAATTCATAAAAGTATATACAAAACAACATGATTAAAAATATTTGTTATTTTCAAATTATAAGAAAATCATAAATAAAAATATTCGAAATTGTTATAAGTTCATTTATTACTATAAATAATACTTCAGACCATATACTTTTAACAATTCATAAAATTATATACAAACCAATATGATTAAAAAAAAATTTATTTTTGAATTATAAGAAAATCATAACTAAGAATTTCAAAAATTATGATTAGAGTTTATTTATACATATCCATTATAAAAATATTCGAAATTGTTATAAGTTCATTTATTACTATAAATAATACTTCAGACCATATACTTTTAACAATTCATAAAAATATATATACAAACCAATATGATTAAAAAAAAATTTTATTTTTGAATTATAAGAAAATCATAACTAAGAATTTCAAAAATTATGATTAGAGTTTATTTATACATATCCGTAATAATTATATAAAGAAATCATAATATTGTGATTGTGATTTTTGTTGTATATTGATTGCTTCTAAATTATTAATCAATGATAATCAATGGCATACTAATATGGTAATATGACTTAATTGCATACTTTATTAAAACTTAAACAGTATATATTGTTTATCAATATTAATTACTTAACGAGTATGATATGTCTTAGTAAATCATATATTATATTGTTTACTAATATTAATGATATATCTTAGTAAACATATATATTATTTAAGAGATTTTTTTAATCATTGTTTGATTTATCATATACCAAATTCTCTTAAAAATTGATATGTGTTTTTCTATTTTATTAGCGGTTAAAATGTTTTAATTTGTTAATCTTTAAAATAAATTACAGAAAAATGAATAATAGCCGAAACACGAATATTTGTTTCTCGGCTTTAAATCAATCAATATAATTACCTCCGAAAGAGGTACTACTATATTGTTCATATCTTCAACATTTTTTCTACCTTTTAAAGTTAATTTTTTATATATTAAAATCTTATCAAATATATCATTTTATAATTTTTTTAATTTAATTTATCAAATTTAAATAATGATTTTTTTACTCTGCACAGAGCGCAGGTTATCACCTAGTATCTCATTGTTTTAGGTGATATTTCATATAGTTTTAATATTAAATCATATCAACTTCTCCAATCCATATAAAATCATCAATATTTTTATTAAGACTCAAATCTTTTCAAATTACATATTGAATACACGCCCTTATTAATAGTTCAAAGATCCGAAGAATGAATGCATTCGGTAATTGTCATTTTGTTTAAACCAATTATGGAGAGGAACTTAACAAACGAAATGCTCGTAAGATGATAATGGTGCCACAATTATGGTAATGAATACGCAATGAATGTGTAAGCAAGAACACTTGATATGATATTATTATTTTTTAAATTAGATGATCCAAGATCTAAAACAAATGCTATGAAACAATATTTTATTTTTTTTCAACAATGAATCTAAAATGTAATGAAGTAGAAAATATGTAACAAAGCAATAAACTGTTTTGTATGTATTTTTTTTTTCTTTTTTGAAAGGAATGATAAACAAATGCAAACAAAACAAAGAAATAGATGCAAATATAAGATAGCATCTGATTTGAAGTCTTGGCCCTGAAACCAGATGATACAAGACTAGAGGGGGATGATCTCGTTTGGGGACTGATGAAATCGACTGATGGTTGTTCAACTCTTTCGGGACCGATTAATCGATGGCTGGTGAATAGAAGTGGATGAATGTGGATCAAAGAATGGTTGTTCAACTCTTTTCTATTGATCAAAGGGTGAGACGAATAAGTAACAAGAGATGTATCGAGGCTCCCACAAAGCTTTATGGTTATAAACTTTGATAAGACAAACAAAATCCTCTGAACAGAATCACCCAAGGGGATTTTTTAATAAGAACACTCTGGTATTTTTATTAATCAAAGGTAAATAATATACTGCTATGAGAAGAATTTTATAAACAGTTCAAGCAGCTATTGCCCTCTTTAGAATCTTTGAAACAAATTACATAACATAACTAATTCAATTGAAATTAAAGATAATTTGCTAAACATGTACCTTGACTACTAATTATAAAGTCAAATTAATCACATTTAAATACAAGCAATCTCATTTTATTAGTGTAGATACCCGAAAGGAATTCAAAAGAGTTGGTATGTACCTTGGCATGGACTTGGTCTGAATAGTTTTAATGAAGTGCTGCGTTTTGAATTATCAAGTAAGTTGCGAGATGCTACATAAGGTAACCTCCTTCATCTCTCGAATCATCGGCCATTCTTTATTATATTGTTTGCTTTTGATGTTTGGAATGTCATTGATACAAATGTTCATGTCTTGGTGCGCTTCTTGGATTTTAATGATGTTGTGCGCTTCAAGTACTTCTTTGGCATGGGATGCTTCTTTGTTGATCATCAATGTTTCCACACCTTGATTAAAGCTTTCACACATATCTCTAGTTTCTGACCTTGTCCTTGGTGCTTGTTTGATTGTAGGAACTAAGGTGTTTGATTCACAGCTAGTTTCTGATATTGTATCAATATTTATAATAATTTTGCAGTTGTTTCGGGGATCTCATGAGAGACGCGTGTAAGGCGGTTGGACAATATTATCTGTCAAATTTGATTCTATTCATCATTCATTTTAATTCAATCTGAAAAAACTGAATATCAGTAATAGTTCAAAACAAATCAAATACTAAAATATAGTATTTATTGAAAACTAAACAAATTGCAAATACTAATTTTATAAAAGCTAGACATCTGCTATATATATATATATATATATATTAGTTGGTGATCCGCGCTACGCGCAGCTATGTGATTCATTTTTATATATTTTTGTATTAATTTGTAGTATCGTATATTCTTGAGAATTTTAAGATGGATTTCTATTTTTCACATGTATCTCTCTCGAATTTTTAATCTCTTTCAAATTTATAGTTTGTGATCCGCACAACACATGGATTTGATTATCAATTTATATATTTTTTATATTATATTTATTGTATCATATAGTTTTGATATTTTATGATTGTTTATTTTTTTCAATGTACCCATCTTGAATTTCTTGTCTAATCTATTATCAATTGAAGATTATTTGGTTTATTCAAATTGATAAGAAAAAAGAACATATATGATATTAGATATCCAAATTATCTATTTAATAACAAAAAAATTAAAATTATATAGTTTTTAAATATTTCCTCGACTTTTCAGAATTTTCAAAAAATATTTTTTGAAGTTGACTTTCATCCAAATTATTGAGAATTTGTGAATAGATTTTAGATAAAGCAATTTCTTGAACCCATCTCGTTACCCGAATTTCCTATTCTATTTTTATTAGATTTCATTTGGAAATTGTTATCTGTCTTTCTAATTACCAATTTCCATCACACACTCTTAAATATTCGCTTTTAATCTTCAAATACTCAAAGCTAATGTATATTATTATTTTTTTTTTATATTTTGTTTATTTTTTATTTTCTCACAACACAATATAATTTTTTTTGTTTGCTATTTTTTATATTGAAATGTTAATATTAATTTTTATTATTTTCCATCTTTCTAATTACCAATTTTTGTTACACACTCGTAAATTTGTGTCTTGAATCTTGAAATACTCAGATCTAATGTATATCATTATTCTTTTATAGTATTTTGTTGATCTTTTATTTTCTGACAACATATTATAATTGTTTTGTTATGTTTACTATTTTTTATATTGAATTTTAATATTAATTTTTATTATTTTCTGTCTTTCTAATTATCAATTCCTGTCATACAGTCGTAAATATCTGTCTTGAATCATTAAGTACTCAGAGTTAATGTATATTATTATTTTATGGTTTTGTTATTTTGTTGATTTATATTTTCTGACAACACATTATAATTATCTTTTTATGTTTGTTAATTTTTATATTAAATTTTAAGGTTATTTTTATTGTTTTCCGTCTTTCTAATTACCAATCGTATCACACATTCGTAAATTTCTGCCTTAAATCTTCAAATATTCAAAGCTAATGTGTATAATTATTTTTTGGTTTTATTTTATTTTATTTTATTTTTTGACAATATATTATAATTTTTTTTTAGTTTTTCTATTTTTTATATTGAATGTTAGTGTTATTTTGTGTTTTAAAAAATTTAAATGATAAACAATTAATGATGTAGTTGCTGATGTGGCAGAATGAGAAGTGAGAAAGGTATTTTATTTTATTTGTGACAACATATTGTAATTGTCTTTTTAGTTTTTCAATTGTTTATATTGAATGTTAATATTATTTTGTATTTAAAAGAATTTAAATGATAAACAATTAATGATGTAGTTGTTGAGGTGGCGGAAGGAGAAGTGAGAAAATGTAACTTTATATATAGATATATATATATATATATATTAATTTATAAAATTTATACAATGTAATTATCTTTGTAATAAATAAAAATGTTAGAACGAATATGCATGTAAAAAATACAAATAACAACTCTTTAATGGTTAATCAATATTAACAAGAGAAATTCAAAAAGCTTCTATTAGAGTTGTGGGTAGTTGATATTATTTATTTTATAACTATTTTTTCTTTTAACTATCTTAATATTTAGGAAGCTCTTTATTTTATTCTATTTTCTAAAATAAAAATAATTAATATCTGCTTTGATTTTTTCTTCATAATATTATATACATTTTCAGTTTTTTTTTATTAAACGGAGCAATCCGAATATCGATACATATTCATATTTTTTTGAAGGGAAATAAATCATAAAATTAGATATTAAATTCAAACATAGCAAATAACAAAAATTAAGTTTTTTCAGATATATAATACGTGTCCAAGCCTAATTGTAGAATTTACAAGCACATGATATTGGTTTTATAAATTTGACCTTCACATGAACAAAATGGTGTATTGTGATTATGACGGCCTTTGGTTTCATAAGTGGCTGCGCAGGAAATGGAGACATGTTTGTTGTCGTTTACGTAAATAATCTTGAAATGGAAACACCCTCTCGCTATTGTAGGAAAAAAATTTCTTTAGTACTATTCTCGGTTCTGATTTATAAAATCCATAACAATTTTAATTAATTTAATAAAATTTAGAAATTTGTGACCTTTTAAGATTTTCTTAACATTAACATGTATTTATTAAAAGCTATTTTTAAATATTTATATGAACCGGGCGTCTTGCTTTTTTTTTCTTTTTCTAACCTTTCTTGGTTTCAGAGTATTTTATTTTGGTATATTAGACTGTCTGTTATTTTTCTTTTATCTTCTGGAAGATTGAATGTTTAACGATGAGACAACAACTTTGGTACGTTGAGATTTGATTCTTTGTGGTAACTAGTCATTTGTGAAAATATTTTATTAAAAAAAATTAGTTAAGCTATAAAATATGTAACGAAGAATGTAGCACGAAGCATTTCTTCTTACACATAAAAGTGGAAGTTTTGATTTGGGCTATGCATTGTATGCCAAACGCAAGAAGATTGGTGATGGCTTTCGTTATGAACTGTTATGAATTGGTGAAGATGATGTCCGAATCAGATGAATGGCCGGTTTTCATATCACATTTGGAGGAATATAAGGCAAGTCGAAAACATTTTGAATTTTTTTCCATCTCATATGTCTCACGCGCTCAAAATACAAAAGCATACAAGTTAGCACAGAGTGCTCGAAACTACTTTTATAATTTAAATTATGTAAACTCAATTCCACATAGTTTAGATTTCCAAACTGTGTAAATTTGAGGCTATTGACAAAAAAAAATTATAAAATTTTAGAATATATTTGCTGGGACCAGTTTTACCAGAACAAATGACAGCAAAACACGTGGGCACAGAATGACCATAAACACTGACACCGCCCGCTAGCTTGGCCAACAACTCCCTAACGTACTATTCCCGGACAGTTGATGAACTTTCTAAATTACGCAAGTGCCACCAACCCACCTGCTTCTCTGGCACGTCGAACGGATGAGACAGGACAGGGAGGATCTGTATAAAAGGATGGCAAGAGAAGAAGAGAAGAGAGGTGGAAAAAGAAGAGAGAGAGAGGGCCAGAGGCCAAGGGCCCGAACCAGAAAGAGAGAGAGACAGAGACAGAGAAAGATGAGATCAAAGGAGATACATCCTTACTTCAGTCTAAGGAGGAAGAGCCCGGTCCCGTCCGAGAGAAGACAAGCACAGAAATTAAGCGCAGTCTCGAGGGAACAGTCTGTTTCCCGGAGACAGCTCCAACGAGGATATGTCCCTTTTTGCCCCGGAATCGTGCCTTTATAATCGCTACATCTCCTTTTCCTTATAACATCTTCGAAACTCCCGTAACCAGAAAGATGTCTCGAGCCTCAAACGAGACATATAACCTTTAACCCGTAAAATCACCCTCCTGAGTACTTGTTCTAGGTAGGATGTTCATTGACTTGGGCATCAGAGAACCTTCGTGAGGGAAACCCCCTTTCGGTCTTCCTGAAGGCACGGCTGATTCTTTTGTGTAGTGCCTGCAGGACTCAAACAGGCTTTCGCCCCGGAACGGCTCGTTGTCTTTCCCTCTAGAGGACGAATGATACACCCTGAAAAAATGGCGCTAAAGGGAGTGGGGATCACCAGCGAGAAGTTCCACGAAAGAAGCAGACAAGGTGGCTCAACTGCACAAAGAGCACACTACCCGAGAAAAGGCCCACAAAGTCCAAGAGCTTTACAAAGCTAAGGAGATCCCTACCTCTGACGAGTTGTGCGGGACAACCCGATGTTTTAAGACTTTAAACCTGGCAGCAGTGCTCATACTAGCCTCAAAGTCAAAGTACCATATCTACTACAAAACAAGACAACAAACGAAGAAAGGCGCATAAAGACGAAATATGTGCAAATTAACAAAGAAACAATCATCAGGCCAGCGGCCATCGGATCCATGAGTTCAAGAAAAATATTTTACAAGGGCCAAAGGTCCCCGAAAAGAATTTTTTTTAATTAAAAGCCCGGGAACGAAAAGGCCCCGCCGACAAAGATAGAGGCGCGCCCTCTGCCACCTCCTAATATTCCCAGAACATCCACTCCCCGCGACCCGTTTTGGCGACGCTCTTCCTCAAGTTCCTGCCAGAGCCGGCAAACATCGCTTGGCTGTTAGAGAAGGCTTGCACTGCCATCAACGCGACGTGAGACTCCGCGCTCAGAGCGAAGACCCATATCATGTTGAGAGTCTCACAAAGCATCTGCACCTCGAAGACGCGAGTCTCCAACTCATTTTGGCTATCGGCCAGCGCCATCTACAAGCGCTTCACCTCCACGCTCAAATCCTCCTCCAAACGGAGGTCTCCGCCTTCGCGAGCGGGTCTCGAGTCACGAGCAACTGGGCTCAGCCACATGAAGTTTCTGCAGCATCTCGACCGAGCACTGATTCTGCAAAGGCGAATAGGTCAACAAGGTCGTTGCCTTAAGAATGAAAAATCACAAGGGTCCCAAAAAAATCTTACCACATCAAATGAACGGTTTATCTTCAAGGTGGCCAGGTGCCACCCGGAAAGCTGTCATGGAGAAGGAGCGGCTGGAGAAGGCATTAAGACGGGTGCCAATTCCGAGGAGGGGCTCCTTGCTCGTGGAGAACCCGACACGAAAAGGGCCGGGGGCATCAGCGTTCCGGGTCTAGAGGTTCCCTCGGGAGCCTGGGAAGGCCCAGCCCCAGTCAGAACTTCATGGCCCTAGGAGGAGTCAGAGCCTGTTGAAAACGAGAGGGCGAAAGGCGGCCCTGTGTGGGCCAAAGAGGGTGAGTTCGCGACGTCTCCCTGGCAGGCAAATCAATGCAGCGTCTCTAACGAGGTGGTTGGGCAGACGCCCTCCTCGCGCTTCGAGTGAGCCTGGCATTGGGACACCCACCCCCGAGAGTGTAGATGTATCACATCAAGTCAAGTCGACGCGGGTGATATACCGAGCCAAGGTCAGCAAAGACATCTTCATAATCAACGCAACCAGGAAGATCAAGCAAATACCTGGAGAAAGAAGCGGCACGCAGGCCAGAAGATTAAGAAAGCTCGCACAGATGCTCACCGGTAATAGCAAGAAGTCATATGACATGAACAGCTCGTCTAGCGCAAGCAGCTGGTCCAGGTCATCCTTGTGATAGGCATGCAAGGTCGCGGAGTCTGGAAGCGCCAAAGCTAAGAATCAGAAGTCGAGCAAAAATCAAAAAAGGAAAAGAAAGTTAACGATCTAGAAACCTACCTCGCACCCACCAAGTGAGCGGGACGATGGTTCCCTCGGGCACCATCCAGTAGAAGAACCACTCCCGCTAGCCACGGCTCCCAGAGCGGTCCCCGAGGATGGGGACCGAGCAGCAATCCTTGGCGTGCAAGTTATAGCGGAAAGAGACGGTGGTGGGGTTGTGGAGCTGGTAGGACACCAGCACCACAGAGCTGCGGATGCGGACAGGTCCGGAAGGACTTAGTAAGAACTGAGAAGGCTCCACGCTGAAGGGTGGAGCTAGCTAAGACATATGCCGAGATAGCGGCAGAAAATAACCAAAATCCATGGAAGATGGCCTCAGAAACCGTAAAAAATATAGTCGTCGTAGATCAACAGGCAGTGAAGCGAAGGGCGATCCGCTTGGTCCCCCCCCCCCCCCCCCCCCCCCCCCCGGTGAGGGAAGATAGGTTTGAGAGCGGCACAAGGAGGGTCAGTCATCTTCAGGACCCTCTCTAAGAATCTGGCGTGCACACCGACGAAAATCAGTCAGAAGGAGCAGCCGCCTCTGGCCTCCCCTCCAGACCACGAGAAAGAGGCACGCCACGCGCTGGCAGATAAGCTCGTTGACGACATCTCAATCGAACGAAAAGTGAGATAGGAGGTGAGGCAAGATCAAAAATGAGATCAGAAGTTTATGACTATTTCGGTAGTAAATGTGTGGATTTCGCGTCTTTTATACAAGAAGAAGAAACCGAAGCAACGCACAAGGATAGTCACGTCGCTCAGAGAAAGCCAAAAGTCAAGGGCATTTTTGTAATTCTCGGATTATTGAGCCTTGCCATCGAGAAGACACGTCATTAATGAAGAAGAAGGCAGGCAGTCCTTTGTGGCAGAGAAAGCAGCCGACAATTCATGAGAATCAAGGCGTACTGTGCAACACGGCACTCTACGCCTCAAACCACATGAATCCGTCACGTGGATCGCACTCATTATTAGCTAGATACTTGATAAAAAAGGAGCCTAATCAACAGCTAGCAATCCACCTAGGGAAACCTGCGAGGAAACTATCATTAGACGAACAATCGTAACAGTATGGATCTCACACCCCTACAGGAAAACCGCAAGTCGCTCGTTGACAGTTGCGACCCCGGAGACAGGTCAAATGTGACTGTCCAGGAGCTCCAATCCCCTTAGGTGGGTTGCATGGAAACCCATACCCGCGGACCATACGTGACCATCTTTGGGCATGACCATACCCAAAGCACTCAGAACTCGCGAGGTTGTCTCATTTTGGTCTTACAGGGTTACGTGACCCTATGCTTGCATGATTGTGTGATTATCTGCTTGTATGATTGTGTGATTTTCTGCTTGCATGATTGTGTGATATCTTGCTTGCATGATTGTGTGATTTCTTACTTGCATGATTGTGTTATTTCTTGCTTGCATGATTGTGTTATTTCTTGCTTTCATGATTGTGTGATTTCCTGCTTGCAGTATTGTGTGATTTCCTGTTTGCATGATTGTGTGATTTTATGCTTGCATGATTGTGTGATTTTCTGCTTGCATGATTGTATGATTTCCTGCTTGCATGATTGTGTGAATTTCTGTTTGTGTGATTGTGTGATTTCCGGCTTGCATGATTGTGTGATTTTCTACCTGAGGAGAATGTGTACTTGATAAAAACCAGACTGCAGGCAAGAAGTATTGAAAACCTGCAATTCTGTCACACCAAAGAACAGTGACAAGCGACACCAGGAGGGTGACGCTCGTCACCCAGTCCATAGACTTGTGAAGGAGTCGCGATACAAAGCCAGTGACGTATCGCCACCACCCCCAGGTGACGCTCGTCACCTAACACAAATGTTGGCATTGATTTGTGCCAGCTTGGGAGCTGCTTTTGAAGAGCAAGTTTATGCCACCACTGATCCAAAGAGGCTCGGATATGCTGATATTGTCAAGTACTTGGCTGCAAAGGACAAACCACATGATTTTAAAGACTATGCTAAGAAGGAGTTCATGAGAGAACTTAGGAGATTTTACTGTTATGAACCATATCTTGAAAGACATTGTGCAGATGGGATTTACAGGCAATGCATTGTAGAGACTGAGGTTCCAGATGTTTTGTTTCACTGTCATGGCTCTGAGTATGTTGGAGACTTTGCTACATTCAAAATAGTCTCCAAGGTTCTTCAGGCAGGCTTATGGTGGCCTAATATCTTCCAGGATGCACAGGCCTTTATATCAAGAGGAGAGGAAAGATTAGCAGAAGATATGAGATGCCACAGAACTTCATCCTTGAAGTTGAAGTCCTTTTCCTTCATCTTATAGGGACAAATACATCCTGGTTGATGTGGATTATGTATCCAAGTGGGTGAAGGCGTTGGCTACTCCCACGAACAATTCTGCAGTGGCTCTGAAGCTGCTCAAGACCATTATTTTCTCCAGATTTGGTGTACCGCGAATTGTTATTAGTGATGGTTGTTCTCACTTTGTTAACAAGGCATTTGACAAGTTGCCGAAGAAGTATGGTGTTCAGCACCGTGTGGCCACTCCATATCATCTCCAGACCAGTGGACAAGTTGAAGTCTCCAACAGACAGATCAAACAAATACTAGAGAAGACTGTGGGGAAGACAAGGAAAGACTTGGCTGCGAAATTAGACGATGCGCTGTGGGCTTACAGGACTGCCTATAAAACGCCACTTGGGACTACACCATTCCACTTGCTCTATGGGAAGGCATGCCATCTTCCAGTGGAATTGGAGCACAAGACAGCATGGGCTATAAAGAAGCTGAACTTCGATCTGAAGCCTGCTGCAGAGAGGTGTTTGGTACAGCTCAATAAACTGGATGAACTCAGACATTTAGCCTATGAAAACTCCAAGTTATACAAGGAGAGGACTATAGCATATCATGATAAGAACATCACCTCTAGACATTTCGAGCCCAATGACCAGGTACTTCTCTATAACTCTCGTCTGTAGTTATTTCCTGGTAAACTACATTCTCGTTGGTCAGGTCCCTTCACTGTCAAAGAGGCTCGACCACATGGCGCCATTGTCCTGATAAACTCAAAAGGAGAGGAGTTCACTGTGAATGGCCAAAAGATGAAGCATTATCGGGCGCAAGTCGAGATTCCAGCAGGATACATTGTGTCTCTGGACGATGCAGCCGCTGTCTGAACAGCATTCCAAGTCAAGCTAATAAGCGTTTGGTGGGAGGTAACCCACTTGTAAGTTTTCTAGTTCTTGTACATATATTGATTTTCGTTCTGTACAGATAAAAAAAAATAATAATAAAATAAAATTGGCGGAGTGGTGACCATCTGGCTAATCACCACAGCTCGTCACCCGTCCAGACTAGGTACGCGTTTATAATCACTTTCTTCTTCTTCTTCCCACAATTTTTCTTCTCTCTCAGTCGCGAACACATAGAACACCAAATTGCATCTTTTGATTTTGTTCACCAAATCGAGTGATTCAAAAGCCTGACCAGTGCGGATTTGTACCCTCTTTCATAATCTATCACTCAATTTCAAGATCTGCAAGATGCCTCCAATAGAGAAGAGACCACGATCCTCCACATCTACCAGTGAAGCATCAGGTTATACACAACTAAAGGTCACAGGACCACCGTGCTTGCCACCATAGCCCAAGAGAGAGAGCAGAAAGATAGCTTTGGGAATTTCTTTGGCAGGCACCCCAAAGGAGGAGATAGCCAAGAATGCATGTGTCTTCCGCGACATACAGAAAGGCTGGGATGAGTATGACACGCTGTTCTACAATGTGTGGCTCGTTGTTAAAATATTGCCCACCAGATTCGTAGACAACACGGTGATGCAGCGGACAGGCATCAAGGAAGAGTTTCTGCAGGTTCTGAGGAGGATTGGCATGAGTACCATGGCGACTAAGCAGTATGATCTCTTCCCTGATCTAGTCCGCTAGTTCCTCGCCACAGTTCGCATGTAATACGAGAATGAACTGGCCAAGACCGCAAAGAAAGGCACTTTCACATTTCTGATCAGAGGAGTGCACTACAAGATTAGTCTCTTTGAGCTATGCGCGATTTATGGGTTCGATCAGCACCCTACATCGGTTATCACACCTTCGCATTGGTCTTATATGCAGACCTTCTGGTCCAGTTTGGAAATGAGACTTATGAGTCCAATACGAGCACGCAGACTGAGGTCCATGTGGTGCGCTACATCCTGTGCCTAATAGGCAACACCATCCTCTGTTAGTCTGCGCCGAGCAAGATGCGCGTGAGTGAGCTCATTTTGCTGTATTATGAATATGCTGACATGCTTGTTGATGAGATCCTGATGGAGAGTATGATCCGCGCCAACTTGGGGGCGCTGTTTGCTGAGCATTTGGTCTATCTGAAGACCAAGCCATTCACGAGCTTAGGAGCCAAGACAGAGAGCGTTGGCAGCTTTCTGACACCTGTCTTTCAGCACTTCCAGATTGACACAGAGCTTTGCAGGATTGTCACTGCAGGAGCCCTCATGGATGAGCCACATTTGGGACATGCGACTTTGCTTAAGCCAAGGTTTATCTGGTACTTTACGACTCTTGTTGGGGAGTATGTGGGCCTGCAGTTGACTAACTGGGAGCTTACTACGATCCAGAGCGATCCCCGTCAGCTGTGATTTCTTCGTGACCTGATACTACTGCGATCTGTTGTGCCCACACGAAGCCATCAAGGAGGTTCTGCTGGCGCTTCTTCTTCTGCTGCTGTGGATCAGGCTGAACCATCACGACGCCAGCATATGCATGCGCCTGACCTTCCGCATCTTAGGCGACCTGTTGCTCCTCCGATTCCTATGGATATAACAGCTTTTCAGAACTATGTCATTCAGAGCTTTGACGGTCTCTGGAAAGCCGTCGCCACTGTCAGCAACTGGGGTTGTATTCGCCCGGACACACCTCCTGAGACTGACTCTGAGGATAAGGACTAGCTCCTCTACCTATCCTGGTTACGTGTTCTTTTTCCCTTTATCTTTCTTTATGTGGAGTCAGTTTTCTGTTTTCTTTTGAGTAAGTTTGTCAGTTGCTTTGATGATCTTTTATGAACTTATTGAACTATGAGTTATGCCATATTTGGATGTTTTTAATGTGTGTTTGAGTGCTCTAACAGTCTAACTATGGTGTACACATGATAACATTACGTTTAGAACATATAACTGACGATATTGGAGTTTCAGACACGGTGACGATCGTCACCTATGCTGAGTGACGCTCGTCACCAACTCATGCGTAAGGTACCACTTTCAAACTCAGCTCAATGTATTCTATTACTTCTGATTGACCAACTTCAGGCTTAATAACACTGGGGAAAATATTGTTTAAATCTGGGGAAGGTAGCTACTGACGTTGTGTACATTATGTCATGTTTTGAGAGTCATTCAGTTGTGTCAAAATCCTGCTGTATTGAGTCAAAATTTTGAAACTGTTAGCTTTTCTTAGAACTAACCACAAAACATTGATGCTTACAAGAACCATTACCACAGATGTTGATTACAAGTCTTACTAAGTAGAACATCATAGGTAGACCAATCTAGCAAAGAAGGTTTATGTCCTTAAAGAATCTAGAAAATCTATTGTTGACTCCACCTTAATGAACTTTTAACTTCTCATCTTGGGGCTTGATATTCATTGATCTTGATTCTCTCTTGTAAACACTGGCATGAATGTTTAGGTACAGTCTCTCTTTGATCTTCCTTGATACAGCTTTTAGAGGATAAGAATATAGAATGGCGACACAAACCTGTCTCCTCACAAGGAACACAAGTAGTGAACACTCATGAACCTGTCTCCTCACAAGGAACACAAGTAATGAGTAGCACCAATTCTTAGGCCGTAAAAAAATGAGAAAAGAAACTTGAATAATCGAGAAAGAATAAAATATAAGATCAAGGGAAGAGAAAATAGGAGAGCTGTATTGAGATTGACTTGTTCAGTAATTAGGAAGGGAAAGAATCTATTAGTGATTGAGTTGATAAATCCTTGATGAGATATCACGCTTAGATTAATGAAAGGAGATAGCAGTAGAAATTTTGGATTTCTTGAAGGAGTTTGGGCTGTATTTGAGAGATTGCTAAGCTTGTGATAAGTATATTGAAATATGATATGGTGTTGACTCTGTTGTAAGTGGATTCGAAAGTATTGATCAAATAGGCGTTCTGAAGGTTAGCTGACTGTTTCTGTTTTCAAACCATGACTCTATTCTTAGTTTTATGTTTGCTTGAGGGCAAGCAAAAACTAAGTCTGGAGGTGTTGTTATATCATTTTTTTATAGTTTCTAACCATGATATAAGTCCTTTTTATTGAGTCTTTTTGGTTTTTTAGAATCCTAGTGATAAGGTCAGGTTTTACCCAAATAAAACTACTGCAAGTGCACAGCAAAAGCAGTTGTAGTACAAGGGGTTATCGAATCCCAAGGGAGTATGTAAACCACACTAGCGATTATAGATTCAGATTAAGCTAAGCGATAAATAATGAATGTAATGCAAAACAGTAGAATAAATGCAAGAGGGCGTTTTTATGCTTGTTCTTAAAGTTCAGAAGGCTAAAGGCGCTAAGTCAGGACAGTTCGCAGGTTGAATTCTGAGAGTGTAGAATGCATGCAATCAGGAATGAATTAAAACCGTCTTGAACATGAATCGCAAAGATATAACTAATCAATTCTCATTGCAGAAGTTATCTATGTCTAAATCACAGAGTTTCAAATCTCTTTGCAAAACCCTAACAACCTAAACATGCAGTAATGATCAGGTTCAATTGTTCACAAAACTCCTAAGCCAAATCTCTTTGTACTAGGGCGTTTTGCTCATCTAATACTAGTTCAGGTGATTAATAATGCTCTCACATCTATCAAACAACCTAGGGTTTCGAAATCCAGATGATGTGTCTAAGAAATCGATATGAATGCAAGCACAGATGAAGAACCAATGAATTTCCTAGAAGTTTTTAGCAAATCTACAAACTCTTCTTCAACCTTTGAAAAGCCCTAACTTAACTAACAAACTACTCAGACATGGTGATTTGAGAAAACATTATGAAAAGAATAGATTGCATAAAAGAAATAAGAAGTAGAAATAAAGGAGTTCAAAATCTGCTCTGAAGGAGTCTGATTTTTCTCTCCAAAAGTTCTGCTACAAATCTCTCTCTAAAGCTCTCAAAAATAATAAGATACAAGATATATGCCAAAAGAATGGCTGAAAAACCTAATATACAAGCTAAAACACGATCTGGGGCCTTTTTGCAAATATTGGAACTTTTGGGCCAAAACTGCAATTTCTTCCCAATCTTTTAAAAACAGGCCACGACCTCCTTCCTTGGTGGGTGACGAGCGTCACCAGATTGGTGACGAGCGTCACCATATGGCATACTTTCTTCTTCGAGCTAGGTACTTTGTGGCTTCAACTCAGAATGCTCCAAAAGGCTCCAATATCTCCAGTTATGCTCCAGACATGCTATAACCTGCAAAGACTCTTCTAGGACTCTAAAAAGACCAAAAAGACTCAATAAAAAGGACTTATATCATGGTTAAAAACCATAAAAACCATGATATATCAACTCCCCCAGACTTAGCTTTTGCTTGCCCTCAAGCAAACATTAGGCAAAGAATAAGGTCGAGGTTTGAAAACAAGAAACAGTCAGTCAGTCATCAGAAACACCACACTAGTTAAAGCTTTCGAATCCACATACCACAAAGTCAACACAAGATCAAATTTCAGCCTAATTATCACATGCTTAGCAAATCTTTCAAGTCCAGTCCAAACCCCTTCAAGAAATCCGAAATTTCTACTGTTAACTCCTTATTTTTATCTAAGTGTGATATCTCAACAAAGTTTTATCATCTTAATCACTTTACAGATTCTTTTCCCTTCCTAACAACTGAACAAATAAATCTCAACACAACTCTCCTATTTTCTCTTCCCTTGATCTTTTTTTCCTTAGGATATTTTCGATTTTTCACTTCTTTTTTCTCAACTATTACAGTCTAAGATATGATGCTACTCAATACTTGTGTTCCTTGTGAGGAGACAGGTTCTTGAATGTGTTCACTACTGTTGTTCCTTGTGAGGAGACAAGGTCATGAATGCACCATTCTTTGGACTTAATCTTTTAAAAACTACATCAGGGAAGATCAAAGAGAGACTGTATTTTAACCTTATTTTCAGTGCTGAAAGAGAGAATCAAGATCAATAAGAATCAATCACCAAGACAAGAAGTTTAAAGTTCATTAAGGTGGAGCTAACAGTAAATTTTCCAGATTCTCTAAGAACCTAAACCTTCATTGCTAGACTGATCTACCTATGACTTTCAACTTAGTGAGACTTGTAATCAACTACTGTGGCAATGGTTCTTATCAGCAAAAACGTCCTATGGCTAGTTCCAAGAAAAACTAACAGTTTCAAAAATTTTGACTCTAGAAAAACAGGTTTTTGACTCAACTTTAAAACTCTATAGACATGACACAAAGCACACAACGTCAGTAACCACCTCCCCCAGACTTAAACAACACTGTCCCCAGTGTTATTAAGCCAAGATTTGGTCAAAATGAAGCATGAACGTGTAAAACCAAGGTGGAAAAGTGGTACCGCGCAAAGGTGGACCTGGTGACGAGCGTCACCAGATTGGTGACGAGCGTCACCATCTCTGATACTCCAGAAATCGACATGTTGGATGTTTAAATGATATGCCATCATGTGTACTCCGAAGTCAAACTGTAAGAGCACTCAAAACACACATCAAAACATCCAAACAAAGCATAATCTATGGTCCAACAAGTTCAGAAGATATCATCCAAGCAAACTGAACAAAGTGACTCTTTTTTGTTTTTTGTTTTTTGATTTTTCTTATGTTTTTGGGTTTTTTTTAGCTATGTAATAGAAAACTAAACTAATATATGAAAAAGAAAACTTACCAGTGGGTTGCCTCCCACTAAGCGCTTGTTTAAAGTCATTAGCTCGACTTTGAATGCTGCTCAGACAGCTGGTGGAACAGAAGGTGGCATTGAATGCCTTGGAGAAGAATGTCTCCTCATCCATGGTGGTTTGTAAGCAGTAGATGTATGAAAACTTCCAAGGAAGTGAGGAACATCAGCAGATTGGGTCGTGACAGTGGGTGGGATACTTCTTTTTCCTGCAGAATCATCAAAAGAAACACCAAGCATTCTACGAGAATCTCGTTGCTTGCATAAGTGTGAAGCAGATTTTTCACCTTTTAAATTCTTATTGATGAGATTAAGAGGTTTGGAACTGGTTCCAGGAAGTGCATACCTTTGCTTAGTTGCAGGTTTCTGGGTTGTGGAATGGTGAATTTTCGAATTGGCAACATATGATGGACTTGTAGCTGTAAAATCACGTTGCTGCTTTGTGTTCAAGTTGGTGACGAGCATCACCAGGTCAGTGACGCTCATCACTGACTCTATAGTTCGAGTTTCTGCAGTTTTCCTGCAATTCAGCTCTGCAAGTGTTGCTTCCATCACAAACACGTCTTCCTCCAGCAACTTGGCATTCATTAGAACCTCTTTTTCAAGCCCAGTCATGAAGATATGATCCTCACTGCAATCCTCAAACCCAACAGCTTCTGCAGAAGTTTCAGATATTGGCTCTTCAACAGCCATCTTGCTCACTTGCCCACTTGTATTAGATTCAGTGACATACTCAGCAGTAGTGTCTTCTGAATGCTCCATAACATTCTCTTCATCTCTGGAAATTCTTACAGAAAAGGTCTGACCATCAATAGTAAAACTCCCTCTTAACTTATCCATGTCAAAGTTAATGACAACATCACCAAGATCAAGCTCAATGTTCCCCCTTCTAACATCAATGATGGCTCCAGCAGAAGCCAAGAATGGTCTTCCCAGAATAAGAGGATCTTTAGGTTCTTCAGCATATTTCAGAACCACAAAATCTGTAGGAATTATGCAGCCTTTAATGTTAACATGAACATTCTCTAACATGCCTTTTGGGGTCCTTATGGATCGATCTGCTAGGATGAGAGAGATCCCAGCTGGCTTGAAATCAGTCATTCCAAGTCTAGCAGCAACAGAGAAAGGCATCAAGTTAATACTTGACCCTAGATCACATAGAGAGTGTGGAAAACGTCCTGCAGATATTGAGCAATCAAGCACAAAGGTCCCTGGATCAGATAGCTTCTCTGGAACTCTGCTTTGAGTGATGGTATTGACTTGTTCAGAAACAGTCACCTTCTTCTTCTTCTTTGGAACTTTGCCTAAGAGAATTGCACTGATGTCTCTGGTAAGCAATGCTCCTTCCTCAGGACTTGCACCATTCACCACCATCCTCTTTACATACCTTCTTAGAGCTGGTGAAAGCTTGACTGCATCAACAAGTGGGATCTCAAGCATCAGCTTGTCTATCATAGCTTTGCATCTGGCTTCTTCTATCTCCTGTTTAGACTTCCTAGGATGCTTGGGGAATGGTGTTTTGGGTTTATAGACACGTTCCTGGTCATAATTTGCAGTTACAAGCGAAGCAGCTTCGTTCTGGGGTGGGTGACGACCGTCACTAGGTGGGTGACGCTCGTCACTCACTTGTGACAACCCCCGACTCTCTTCTGTGTTGGTGACGAGCGTCACTCCTCCTTGGTGACGCTCGTCACTCACCTCTGAGACAGAAAAATTTTCATCTTCAGACTCCATGAGTTGCACGATCTGTTCTGCACTCAACCTCTTTTTCTGCACTGTTTTAAGCTCCTTTTCATTCCTGACTGTGATGGCATTAACCTGATGCTTGGGATTGATATCAGTCCTTCCAGGAAGGAATCCCTCTTGCCTTTGAACAGCTCCTGCAGTTTGAGCAACCTGCACATCAAGCTTCTTCATGTGAGAGTTCAGACTCTCAATTTTTCCATTCAGGTCTTGATACAGCGAATCTAGCTTGCCATTAAAGTTCACTGTCATCTTCTGCTGTCCTTCAAGTACCTGCTCCAGCATAGCTTCCATTTTATTGTCTTGTGGAGGTGCAGTTTGGTAGGAAGAAGAACCATAATTCCTGCTGTTTTGGTAAGGTTTCTCATCATCAGTCTTCTGGAACTGTGGTATTGGAGTATAACCAAAAGCATTCTGGTTTCCTGGGAATGTGTTCTTCTGATTGTTGCCATTGTAGCCTCTGTTCCACTGCTGATTTCCAAACCTTTGGTTCTGAAAACCTCCATTGATGAAATTAACATCTTTCTGCTCAATGTCTTCAGGATTTTCGAAACTCTCCACTTCTGCAGCAAATTGAACTGACTTCTTTCCCACCAAAAGGCTGTGCATGCTGTCCAACTTAGCCTTAACTTCAGCTATTTGGTTTCCATCATTCAAACCAGCCTGCTGCTTTCTCTGAAAATCTGCATTCTTAGTGCTGTTACTGCAGGCCAAGTTTTCAATCAATCTTACAACTTCTTCTGGTCTGTTGGTGTTGAAGTTTCCTGCACTTGCTGCATCCAGCGCCATCTGATATTTCCAGTCAATGCCTATGAAGAAAATTTCAAGTAATTGCACCTGACTGAAACCATGATGAGGGCAGTCCCTTTGATAAGACTTGAACCTGATCCAAGAAGCCTTAAAAGCTTCAGTAGGGCCTTGTGTAAAGGAAGCAATTTTCGTCCTCATGTCCTCTGATCTTGAATCATCATAGAAGTTATTCAGAAAGGCGTTCTTAGTGTCTTCCCAAGTGGTCAATGAAGCAGGTTCTAGTTGCTTCAGCCAATATGCAGCTTCTCCTCCAAGAGAGTAAGGAAAAAGCTTGCAGAACAGGAAATCATTGCTGACTCCAGTAGCTTTGACACTTGAAGCCAGATCCTCAAACCTCTCAATGTGATCCATAGGATGCTCATGAGGTAAGCCATGGAATGGATGCTGGCCAACCAGCTGATAGTAGACTGGTTTAACCTCAAAATCGTTCCTCTGGAAGGCAGGAGGTCGGATTGCAGCTCTGTTGGCATAGAACTGATCAGGTCTGTTGTAGTCACCTAGAGTCCTCTGAACAAAACGCCCAGCAGCGTTATTGACAGCAGCAGGGACCCCCACGTTCTCAGCCACTTGCTGAACCTGCTGTTCAACAATGACATTCCCCTCTTGATCAATTCTCTGCCCCTCTTCGTTCCTCCTGTTTCCTTCCCTGTCAACCAAGTGACCTTCTGCATCTTCAACCAAGATAAGTGGAGCGACCATTGTAGATTGCTTCTTAGCTTTCCTGTTAGTTCTCTCCAACCTAGCAAGCTCGTCGATGCTCAAAGTCACAAGCTCCTTCTCTTTGTTGCTTCTGGTTCTGCGATTAGGCATACACCTGAAACAGGAACAAAGAAAAGTAGCTGAAAGTCAGTAAACAAATAAAAACTTAGACAAAATCCTAATACTAAAAATCGATAGGCAGCTATTACTCCCCGGCAACGGCGCCAAAAACTTTTGGGCCAAAACTGCAATTTCTTCCCAATCTTTTAAAAACAGGCCACGACCTCCTTCCTTGGTGGGTGACGAGCGTCACCATATGGCATACTTTCTTCTTCGAGCTAGGTACTTCGTGGCTTCAACTCAGAATGCTCCAAAAGGCTCCAATATCTCCAGTTATGCTCCAGACATGCTATAACCTGCAAAGACTCTTCTAGGACTCTAAAAAGACCAAGAAGACTCAATAAAAAGGACTTATATCATGGTTAAAAACCATAAAAACCATGATATATCACCTAGTAGAGTCTTTACAGGTTATTGCATGTTTGGAGCACAATTCGAGGTTTTGGAGCATTTTGGATCAAAGCAAGAGTTCTTCCCGAATGAAGCAACTAAGGAGACGTTACTCTGCACTGGTGACGATCTTAACCACCTAATGGGTGACGCTCGTCACCACATCTGAAGAAGAGACACGCGACTAATTAAAAGATGGAGAAGAATTTGTAGTTTTAGCCCAAAAATTCTACTATTTACAAAAGTGTCCGACTCGTGTTTTAGTCTGCATATTAGGTTTTTCAGCCATTCTTTGGCTTGTATCTGATTTTCTAGAGAGTTTTTGAGAGAGATTGAATCAGCGCTTTGAGGGAGACAAATCCTGTACTCTTTTAGAGAAGATTTCAAACCTTTGTTTTTCTCTTCTTATCTTTTTAATGCCGTTTATTTCAGTTATGATTTGTGTTATCATCTCCATGTCTTAATAATCTTCCAGTTAGGTTAGGTGATTTAAAAATTGATGAAAAGTGTGTAGAATTGTTAAACTGTTAGGAAAATCCATTGGTTCTTCATCTAGACTTGCATACATATCAATTTTAGGACTGATCATCAATAACTCGAAACCTAGGTTGTTTAATAGATGTGAGAACATTGTTAATCACCTGAACTAGTATTAGATGAGCAAAATTACTATATGCAAAAAGATTTGATTTAGAAATTTTGTGAACAATCGAAACCTGGTCATTACTTCTTGTTTAAGTTGTTACAATTTGCAAAAAGATTTGAATTCTGGGATTTACGCATAGATAACTTTTGCAATAAGTTCTGGACGGTTTTAATTATTTTCTGATTGCATGCATTCTACATTCTCGGATTCAACCTGTGAATTATCCTAGCTTAGCGTTTTTAGCTTTCTGAACTTTAGAACAAGTCATCAAATCGCCTGCTTTTATTTATCATGTTATCTCCTCTTTCATTCATTCATTATCGCTTAGCATAATCTGAATCTAAATTCTGTAGAGAAGTAGCTTACTTCCTTGGGATTTGATAACCCTTTATGCTACAACTCATTGTTGTGCACTTGCAGTAGTACTATTAATTGGGTGAAACTAGACCCCGATCAACTAGCGTTTTCATTATGGCTCACGTGTAGAAACTCATCCCACCATGCTCCCTTATGGACTTGCTCGTCCTCCGGTAATTTGGGACTACGGTCCAGCAGGCCCTCGTGGCCCTTTCTGCGTCAAATCCCTCAAGGGACAGTACAATGTCCAAAGCACGCTCCTCTGTGGACTTGCTAGCCCTCTAGGATAATATTCCTCCTGGAATCAGAAACTCCGGTCTCACAGGCCTCCGGGTCTTCTTCGCTAGTCCTCCCTCGGGGGCCGTGCGACCAATTAACATGCTCCTCCCAAGGACATGCTTGCCTCTAAGGTACTAGGGGAATTGAGGTCGTCTACCCGCAGGCTTTCTCATCCCGAAAAATTCCTCGACCTCTTTCCTTCGGGGTACGTCACAAGCACGTTCCTAAAACCCAGAAACTTTCACGTAAGCAAAATGCAAGACTGTCCAAGAAGTAAGGGATTCGAGGTAACACCCTCGAGGAAATGTCCTACTTCCCACCAGCTACATTCAAGTAGTGACTCCCCCCATGTTAGCGACCCGCGATATGATGACCATCTTTTCATCCACTCAACGGTGCCACCCGTGGTTCTTGGGTCGATGTCTTAAACCGCACCATTGTCTTATATCGATCTACATGGTCACATAGAACTATGAACTCTCTCATGACACCGATAAGTGGGGCAAGACGGCTCCTTGTCTAGTGCTTCACGAAGCAAGGTGTAAATTTCCTCCGGGGAGATGTCCACCAGTGGACGCACTAATAGTTCCTCTGGGAACACCAGTATCCCCCTATTATGAGCAGGTATGTAATCTTTCATATGCATGTCCTGGTCGGGGTAGGGTCCAACTAACACGCTTCTCCGGAAGTCTAACTCATTTGGCTAACAGCATAATTCTTCGAATGCGTCGCAAGGTCGAAGCAAGTTCTTTAACTATATATCTAGAATGACTGTCTTACGATTCACTTCTCCGGAAGTGTAATTCCTAACGTACTCTCCTGGATGCGAATAAGGTCGGAGTTAACACCTAATATGACGGTCTTACAGTTCGCTTCTCCAGAAATGTATTTCCTTTGACCAATAATGTACTCTCTCGGATGCAAAAAAGGTCGGAGTTGACACCTAGTATGACCGTCTTACGGTTTGCTTCTCCGGAAGTGTAATTCCTACGACCATTAACGTACTCACGCGGATGCGAATAAGGTCAGAGTTGATACCTAGTATAACCGTCTTACGGTTTGCTTTTCCGATAGTGTAAATCCTTCGACCAATAATGTACTCCTCCGGATGCGAATAAAGTCGAAGTTGACATTCAGTTTACTTCTCAGGAATTTTAACTCCCTGTTTTAGAGTCCCTGTTTTAATATAACCTTTTTTTTGTTTTCTATGAGAACCTCGCTTCGTGCAAACCAATTCCGTACCCCATGGATACGTAGCTAGGTCGCCGCGATAATACGACCTTTCATGGTAGAGACTTAGGGAACCAGATAACTCATACTCATTGTGCAGAAAGTATGAGGAACTTGACTCTCCGACTCATTTCCAATCAGTCGAGAAGTCGGGGGCAATTGTTGGGACCGGTTTTATTAAAACCAAAGAACAAAAAGACATGTGGGCACCGAACCACCCTAAACACTGACACAATCCGCTAACTCGGCCAATGAGTCCCATAGTTCACAAGCAGTTGGCGAGCTTCCCAAATTACGTATGCGCCACCAACCCACCTGACTTCTGTCACGCCGAACTAATGGGACATGACAGGCAGGATCTGTATAAAAGGAGGGCAACAGAAGAAGAAAAGAGAGGTGGACAATGAGGAGAGAAAGAGCTATAGGCCAAGAGCCCGGACCAGAAAGAGAGAAAGAGAGAAAGGTGTAGAGATCGAAAGAGATACATCCTTAGAGTTCAATCTAAGGAGGAAGAGCTCCATCCCATCCGAGAGAAGACAAGCACATCCATACAGCGTAGTCTCAAGGGAACAGCCCATTTCCCGGAGACAGTGCCAACCAGAATAAATCATTTTTTGACCCGAAATTGTGCCTTTATAATCGCTAAGTCTCCTTTCCCTTGTAGAATCCCTTCGAAACACCCTTAAACATAAATATGTCCAGATCCTCAAACGAGACATCTAACCTTTATCTCGTAGAATCACCCTCCTGAAGACTTGTTCCCGGTAGGATGTTCATTGACTTGGACACCGGAAAACCTTCAGGAGAGAAACTCCTATTTGGTTTTCCTGTAGGCCCCGGCTACTCTTTGGTGTAGTGCCCACATGATTCGAACAGGTTTACGCCTTAGAATGGCTCATTGTATTTTCCTCCAAAAGACAAAACTTGAAAACACAACTCCTCTATCCAAATGAATCATATACCTCCACATAACATTCTGTAAAATACTCCCGAACAATATATTAAAATTAATATTTTATTTATATTTTTTAAAAAAATTGTGTACATTGCCTTTATTATATTCAAGAATTTAATAATTTCGTTTCAATGTTAACTTATACTCATTTGATATCATATTCACACAAAAATAAGCATATATATATATATATTAAAAAAGGAAAAATACCAATTAACTACTTATATATACAAAAAATATAACATGCATTTTATTTTGAAGAGTTAATTTAATCAAGTTATACCACATTTACAGAATTTTTTATGGAATCCAACTTATATATTAGCGATCCATTTATTGAAATAAAGTTAGCTTATGAGTTTTACAATTTGCTTACAATTTAATGTATTTCATTAGACAGACGAAGAAAACCAGTTCACCTACTAAAATCACGTTTTAAAAACAACGCAGCTTCTGTCACCCGTCAAAACAAAACAAATATAACCAACCAACCAAACAAAAAAAACAAAACATTATTTTAAAAATGATGACTTTATAAAGTAAGCGACGACTTAGCCTTTCTATTTAATCACATATCACTTGCATTGGTAAAAAATATCCGAAAACACCAAGAAATAGCCAAACATGGATCTCTTCTTGATTATTGCCGCCTTGGTAGCGACTGCAGCCTTCTTCCTCCTCCGGAGCACCACCAAGAAATCTCTCCGGCTGCCTCCAGGGCCGAAAGGTCTTCCTATCATTGGAAACCTCCACCAGATGGAGAAATTCAACCCACAACACTTCCTTTTCCGTCTCTCCAAGGTCTACGGTCCAATTTTCACATTGAAAATTGGTGGCCGTCGCCTTGCTGTGATCTCCACGGCTGAGCTAGCCAAGGAGCTCCTCAAGACCCAAGACCTGAATTTCACCGCTCGTCCTCTCCTGAAGGGGCAACAAACGATGTCGTATCAAGGCCGTGACCTTGGTTTCGGACAGTACACAGCGTACTACCGTGAGATGAGAAAGATGTGTATGGTGAACCTCTTCAGCCCAAATCGAGTAGCTAGTTTCCGACCCGTTAGAGAAGAAGAGTGCCAAAGGATGATGGACAAGATCTACAAAGTCGCCGACCAATCAGGGACCGTTGACCTTAGTGAGCTTCTATTGTCTTTCACGAACTGTGTCGTCTGTAGACAAGCTTTTGGGAAGCGCTACAACGAGTACGGAACCGAGATGAAAAGATTCATAAACATCTTGTACGAGACTCAAGCCCTTTTGGGTACTCTGTTTTTCTCCGACATTTTCCCTTATTTCGGATTCCTTGACAACGTCACTGGTCTTAGTGCGCGTCTCAAGAGAGCTTTCAAGAACCTCGATACTTACCTTCAAGAACTCCTAGACGAGACTCTTGACCCTAAACGCCCTAAACCGGAGACAGAGAGTTTCATTGATCTTTTGATGCAGATCTACAAAGACCAACCTTTCTCCATCAAATTCACTCACGAAAATGTCAAGGCCATGATACTGGTAGGTAACTCACTCATTCAGTAACCTTACTGAATTTTTTGTAATTCTTACGTTAAGCTCATATTCATTCCTAGAGGTTAGTATTTCGACATTTCGATTATTCAGACGTTATTGGTTTGAATTAGATTCGGTTTTAGATATAAATATAATTTTGAATAGTCTGTTTTAATTACTTCAGGATATTGTTGTGCCTGGAACTGACACAGCGGCTGCGGTTGTGGTATGGGCCATGACTTACCTTATAAAGTACCCTGAAGCAATGAAGAAAGCTCAAGAGGAAGTGAGGAATGTGGTAGGCGACAAAGGATATGTCTCCGAAGAAGACATACCTAATCTCCCTTATCTGAAAGCTGTTATCAAGGAGTCTCTCCGTCTCGAACCAGTCATCCCCATTCTCCTACATAGAGAAACAATGGCAGACGCAAAGATTGGTGGCTATGATATTCCTGCGAAGACCATCATTCAGGTGAACGCGTGGGCAGTTTCTCGTGACCCAGCTGCCTGGGGAGACAACCCTAATGAGTTCATTCCAGAGAGGTTCATGAACGAGCACAAAGGAGTAGAATTCAAGGGGCAAGATTTTGAGCTCCTACCTTTCGGGTCAGGCCGGAGAATGTGCCCGGCGATGCATCTTGGAGTAGCAATGGTAGAGATACCTTTCGCTAACCTTCTTTACAGATTCGACTGGAGCTTACCAAAAGGCCATAAACCAGAGGATATAAAGATGGACGTCATGACCGGACTCGCTATGCATAAGAAAGACCACCTCGTTCTTGCCCCAGGGACGCACATTTGATCAGAAGCAATTGGTGTGCGGAGCTATATTATGAGAATTCTGCTAGTAGATATGGCGATCAATTGTTGTTTTTCAATAGGCGGCAAAATTTTCGTTAATAACACTGTTTTCAGTTCTGTAACAAATAATGTATTAATGCTATTTCTGAATTTGGAAACATGTATCACTATGTGTAATATGTAGAATAGTATGCATATGGAAAGGATAAGTTTGTAAATATATTATACCTAACGCATTATATGTATTCTATATATATTGTAATCATCTTATCTAATAAGAATCATTCAACCTCCAATTCTATATGGTATCAGAGCAGAAGCGATACCTAGAAAACCTAATCAAAACTTAGCCGTCACTTTCATTTCTTCTTCTTTTTCAAAATGACTACACTAACAATTGTATCCGATGAAACGGTGGTACCTGCTGAATCCACAACCATCGTCAATGTCAATATGACGAACGTTACCAAACTCAATGCTACGAATTTTCTAATGTGGAGCCGCCAAGTTCACGCACTCTTTGATGGATATGCTCTTGCGGGGTACCTTGATGGATCACTCGAGATCCCTTCTGCCACGATCACCATCGACGGTACAGTTCGTACCAACCCTGCCTATACAACATGGAAGAGGCAAGACAAACTGATATACAGTGCCTTGCTCGGTGCCATTTCCACCATGATCCAACCACTCCTCTCCACGACGAGTACTGCTGAGGAAATCTGGACCACACTTTCTTCGACCTATGCAAAACCAAGCAGGGGCCACATCAAACTGCTAAAACAACAAATCAAACAATGGACAAAAGGTACAAAGTCCATCAATGAATACTATCAAGGACTAACCACTCGTTTTGATCAGTTAGTCCTTCTCGGCAAAGGCATCAACCTTGAAGACCAGGTTGAATACATACTTGAAGGTCTTCCGGAGGAATACAAGAACCTTGTCGATCAAATCGAGGGGCGTGATTCTGCTCCATCTCTTACTGAGATTCATGAAAAATTAATCAACTATGAGGCAAAACTTCAGATGGCCGTGGTCTCACCTCCACTCAATCCGATCTCCGCAAATGTTGTAACTCATCGTGGTTCAAGCAATAACAATCACTACCGTGGTCAACATCAACGTGGTCCGTATCAACGCTCCAACAATCGCTACAACAACCAGACCTGGCAACAACAACAATTTTCCCATCGTCAAGACTTCAATGCTCCACGGGGATACCAAGGAAGATGTCAGATTTGTGGCCTTCATGGACACAGTGCCAAGCGATGCTCACAACTTCAGGTGTCTGGTGACTCTTTTGGAAACTCGTTCAGGTCACAGAAATCATCCCCTGTACCATGGCAACCACGAGCTAATCTAGCAGCTGCTCCAATGAACAACACTAATAGTTGGCTACTTGATAGCGGAGCAACACATCATTTAACAACAGACCTGAGCAATCTCTCATTACATCAACCGTACCTTGGTGGTGAAGAAGTTACAATAGCTGATGGCTCAAGCCTCCAAATATCACATACTGGTTCAACACTTATCTCTACTCCCTCTCATCTCGCACGCTTGCTTTAAAAGATGTTCTCTATGTCCCTGATCTCCAAAAGAACCTTATATCTGTCTATCGCCTCTGTAACACTAACAATGTATCTGTTGAATTCTTCCCGGCCCATTTTCAGGTGAAGGATCTCAGCACGGGGGCTCGATTGCTTCAAGGCAAGATTAAAAACGAGCTATACGAGTGGCCGGTTCATCCATCATCCATTTATTCTCTCGCTGCCTCACCTTCACCCAAAACGGATCCATGTTATTGGCATTCAAGGCTTGGACATCCTTCTTTTTCAACACTTCAAACACTTGTCTCGCATTTTCAATTACCTGTTTCATCTTTGCCAAAACAGTTTGCTTGTTCTGATTGCCTTATTAATAAAACTCATAAACTCCCGTTTTCCACAAACACCATTACCTCTCACAAACCTCTCGAATATCTTTACACTGATGTCTGGTCTTCTCCTATTCTCTCGGTCGACAACTACAAGTACTACTTGGTGTTTGTTGATCATTATACGCGATATACTTGGATGTATCCACTGAAGCAGAAATCACAAATTCTTCAAGTCTTCACAGCCTTCAAAGCACTTGTTGAGAACCGTTTTCTAACAAAAATTCGCACACTCTTCTCTGATAATGGTGGCGAATTTCTAGCCTTGCGTCATCTCCTTGCAGCGCATGGAATCTCCCATCTTACATCACCACCGCACACACCAGAACATAACGGGCTCGCTGAAAGAAAGCATAGACATATCGTAGAGACTGGATTAACTCTTCTCAGCAATCAGAGATGCCCAAGAGCTATTGGCCCCTTGCATTTGCAGCAGCCGTCTACCTAATCAATCGCCTACCAACGGAGGTCCTACACAATGAATCTCCCTATCGGAAATTGTTTCAACAAACTCCCAACTACCTGAAACTCCGAATTTTTGGATGTGCGTGCTTTCCATGGCTTCGTCCGTACGCGAATAACAAGTTGGATGACAGATCAATTCGATGCGTCTTCGTCGGCTACTCATTCACCCAGAGTGCTTATCTACGCCTGGACAAAGCTACTGGTCGAATCTATGCCTCACGACATGTAGTTTTTGATGAATCGAGTTTCCCGTTTCAAAAGAATCTGGAGAAGATTCAGACATCACCCACATAAATTTTCCCAACACCCAAAAGTCCACATCATACAATCATCACTGTTCGGCCGCCGCCACTCGTACGAGCTCCACCGGTATTGCCCCCGAGCTCCGACCTTCATCGTCAAGCACCAATCGTGCCTTCACCAAACACGCAGGTAAGTCACGATTCTTGATTTGACACAGAAACTAATATGGGCCAGGAAATAGAATTTACAGGCCCAACCCAAACAGATACTCAAACCACTTTCTCACACCAAACAGGCCTAAACCAAACAGATACTTAAACCACCTCCTCAAACCAAACAGGCCCAAACCCGAATATCAATTTACCACCAAACCAAATACCCCAGCCCAACACAAACCCTCGTCACTCGAAAAATCCTTCATCCTCTTCCACCGTCCGACCCTCACGCAGACAACGCCGACAACAACACCCATCGGATCCCCACCCTATGCGCACTCGCGCGAAGAATAACATCTTCAAACCCAAATCCAAGTTAGCTACCATAAAAACAAAACCAAAAATTCTCACGACCGTAACCCAAGCTTTGCGAGATGAGAAATAGAGATATGCGATGAGTGATGAATTCAACGCCCAAGTCCATCATCATACATTTGATCTGGTTCCGCCGAATCCAAATCAGAATGTCATCGCCACAAAATGGATTTTTACGTTGAAGTATAAGCCGAATGGTGATCTGGATCGATATAAGGCGCGACTTGTTGCTCGTGGTTTCAACCAACAACAAGGCATCGATTACTCTGAGACATTCAGTCCTGTGGTCAAGTCAGATACAATACGTCTGGTCTTACAAATCGCGGTCAGTCGTAATTGGTCTATTAAGAAGCTTGACGTCAATAATGCGTTCTTGCAAGGTACTCTTACGGATGAAGTGTATGTTAGTCAGCCGCTAGGATTTATTGACAAGGATAAACCAAATCACGTCTATGGGCTTCGGAAAGCACTTTATGGGTTGAAACAGGCTCCCAGGGCCTGGTATCAAGAGTTAAAGAATTATCTCACGGAGATTGGATTCAAAACTCACTGGCAGACACATCGGTGTTCACATATACTCGCGAAGGTACTGTCATCTATATCTTGGTGTATGTAGACGATATCATATCACCGGCAGTAGTAATCACTTAATCAACAAGGTGATCTCAGCTTTGTCAAACCGATTTTCACTAAAAGATCCCACAGATTTGAGTTATTTTTTGGGAGTTGAAGCCATTAGAACTCCGAAAGGTCTACATTTAATGCAGCGGAAGTATATCTCTGATTTGCTTACGAAGACAAAGATGCTGGATGCCAAACCGGTGGCCACACCGATGCCTCCTCATCCTAAGCTCTCTTTAACGACAGGTAACATCTTGGATGACTTTACTGAATATCGAATGGTTGTCGGAAGCCTCCAATATTTGGCTTTCACTCGCCCGGATATTGCATTTGTAATCAACAAACTGTCTCAGTTTATGCATCAACCAACGGATGCACACTGGCAAGCTGTAAAACGAGTCTTACGATACCTCGCCGGCACGTCTACACATGGGATATTCATGCGCGCCAACACCCCGATCACTCTCCATGCCTTCACCGGTGCAGATTGGGCTGGGGACTGTGACGATTATGTATCTACGAACGCTTACATTCTCTATCTTGGGCAAACTCCGATAGCTTGGTCCTCAAAGAAGCAAAAGAGTGTGGCTCGATCGTCTACTGAAGCTGAATATCAGGCCGTAGCGAATACAGCATCCGAGATAAGATGGGTATGTTCTCTTCTTACTGAACTCGGGATTCTCTTACCTGCACCTCCAGTGATTTATTGTGACAACGTTGGGGCTACCTATCTCTGCGCCAATCCTGTTTTCCACTCAAGAATGAAACATTTGGCACTAGATTATCATTTTATCCGCGATAATGTACAATCTGGTGCGTTACGAGTCACCCACATCTCCACCAAAGACCAACTGGCGGATGCACTAACCAAAGCATTACCAAGACCACGGTTTCTCAAGCTGTTCAACAAGATTGGAGTTGCTCCAGCCCCTCCATCTTGAGGGGCGTGTAGAATAGTATGCATATGGAAAGGATAAGTTTGTAAATATATTATACCTAACGCATCATATGTATCCTATATATATTGTAATCATCTCATCTAATAAGAATCATTCAGCCTCCAATTCTATATAATATCCCTCTATAAACCAAAGTTAAAATTTAATTTCAAGGCCTCTCATAATCTTATGCAATGGTTTACTCCAGAAAATATGAAAGTTCTGTCAATTTTCAAGTAAAACCTTTGAAGTCAAGAAACTCAACGTCGATTATGATTTTGCAAGAAAAGTTAACTTCAATCGTCCAAAGAAAATCTTCTTTTGTCTTGATCCAGTTAACTATTGCTTCTGGATTCTAGTAATCATTAAAGAAACAATGTCAGTAGTTTTATTCATTTTTGTGGAACTGAAACAGAGCCAGGGAAACAAATTCATAGTTTTTCTTACTTTGTTTATATTGGAGAAGGCTTTCATCGTGTATATATACTATTGTACTATCATTCTTGAATAATAGGATACTCTTTACTGGTGTTTATCTCATCCCTGAAGGAAAGATCTTTCTTGATTGGCTCGGCCCATATATAAAAGAGGTCAATCTAACACAAGTCAACACTGGTCAACAGAAGAAAGAGATCAACCCGATCGGAAAAAGGGCCAACCCGACCTATTTGCGACAGATGACCAGACCCACTTGCGACAAAATCCCAGCTGGCCTAACAATGGCCACCGCCTCAAAGTACTATAAATAGCATAATACTTTGATGTGATAAGATATCTTTTTTATTCTCACACGGATTGCGAATATGTGCTCATTATGTTTTTTCACCTGAGACTGGTCTCCACCAGTTGTCCACCCGACGCCACCCTTCTCTTCGATGATCCCCTCCCCTCCCCTCCCCACGTTTCGGAATGCAAGTCGTCTTTCTCTTTGAGAGGACTCTCTCTTTCAGTTTTACATTTAAACAATTTTTCCTTTCGATATCGATTAATTCGATTAATAAAAAAGTTCATGGATTCACTCTTATTCGTTTATTCTACTTATAACCGGATTCTAGCATCAACAATAGGTGCCATTTGTGAGAACGAGGGACTCTTCAATATTAAAAAATCAAGACCGATAATGACGAAAAGGACTCCACCAGAAGGAAGACTCTCGTATCAGAAAAGTTAACCTCAACAAAATTTGGAGCACCGATTTTTACGCCATCTGGCATGCCGACCTCTACAATGCCAGGGGAGCCGATCCCAACAATTGCATCAGCTAGGCCGACCTCAATGGCCTAAGTGTACATGAATTACAAACTGTCGACTAGGCCAGCCTTCTTGACAGCCACAATAAGGACATTTTTCTCTGCACCAGTGAAAAAGATAAGGACGATCTCAAATTCCACGAGGAAAGTAGCAGATCTTGATGACGTCCACTACACAAACGACGGAGGGAAAGTATCCAAACAATTCACCCTCATTGTGTAAATACAACAAACACTATTCAGGGATATGATCTCAAATCCAAATTAGCGAGCTGAGCAACCCTTTGCTACGACCAGTTAGGAGCAGAGAAACCAAGAACCACTCACCCTCGACGACCGTCATCAAGGCCAACAAAACGACGAGCTCAAAAACATGAAGGCGCAAATGCGACGGATGAACTCTAGAGTCCATCGGGCGACGTGCTCGGCGCCCAAAATCGATCGTGTGCTCAAAGTGGCGATTCACAAACCGCATTGCCAGCTCTCTAGTACGGCATTCACAAATCCCTGCATACGATGGAACCACGGTTCCCACGACTTTCATGTAAATGTCTAGCATCGTGGTGGTCCCCACTCAGTTCACCTTCGAAAAACGCAGCGTGGGCTACTGTCAACGGTTTGTCGAGAATCTCACCGGTGCCGCCTTAAGTTGGTTTTCCGGGCTAGAAACAAATTCGATAAACAGCTACCATCAACTCTCAATGTCATTCCTCAAAGACTCCTCCATGTACATTGAACAAGGAGTATGCAAAGCAGATCTATACACGCTCCAACAAGGCCAAAAGGAGTCGCGGCGCTCCTACATTGGTAAATTCAAGTGTATTATCTTACCATTATCGGTATCAGAAGATGCAACAGTCTCGGCTCTGTGAAATGGACTTGGGTATAAATCTGACTTATATATAAAAAATGAATAAAAAAAAGTCTCAAACGCTGAAGAATGCACTACATAGAGGGACAATCTTTATAGAACTAGAAGAAAAGAAAATCGAGAAGGCAAAGAAGTATGGTACTCAAATGACACCGAGACCCAAAGCCAAGCCGAAAGAAGAATATTATGAATCCTGATAGTACTATGATAACAACAGAGAGAGCAAGCTGTCTACCTTCGTCGTCAACTACGCAAAATTCAGTCTACTGCATGGAGGGTGATCGAACATCCAGCCAAACCATAAAGAATCACCCAGTGAACCGAAACCGTTCTGCAACTTTCACAGACGATACAGACACTCCGACGAAGAATGCTGTCATTTGCACAATAACATACTTGCACGCTATAAGAGAGAGCTCGAGGAGTTATGTGGAAGTTTGATAATACGAACAAAGAAAAGAAAGGAACCCCCAGCCTAAAAAGGTAGGAGGACGTTTTTGGACCCCCAACCTAAAAAGGTGGGAGGACGCTTTTGGATCGCTCAAGAAGAAGCCCGGCAACAATCCAAAATCACTTTGATGAACCCACCGGCTGAGCCCGTCGTCGTCGACAGGACACACCAAGCGGGGATATGGCAGACACGAAGCTGGCAACGCCTAGCCCCTTGCGAGAAGAAGAATCAACATGATTATTGGGAGGACTTCTTATGTGTAACGACTCAGTTTGATCGATCAAAGAGCGAGAAAGAGTATCGCTGTCCAGAAATGAAAGCGTAACGCCAGTGACAACTTTAAAATAGGCGACTAGATACCTTTCTAAGAGGCAGACTCAGAAGGGATCGATATGCCTCAGAACAACCCACTCGTCATCGAACATAAAATCGGACACTGCGAGAGTACCCTTATCCTCTTAGAAACTAGCAGCCCTGTGGACTTAATATTCAACAAAATGCTACATCGAATAGAGCCTTATAGTTTCGTGTTCAAGGCTAGCATAAAGCCACTTAAAGGCTTCGCGAGAGATACTACGATGACGATTGGGACTATGGTATATAACGCACAACTAAAATCGTTAAATTCGTCGTAATCGACAAACCAACAATCTAAAAAGCAATCCTCGGCACCCCTTGATTGTACGCAATGAAGGCAGTCCTGTCAACCTACCACCAAAGCATGAAGTTCCCAATACTGAGAGGCATATTTAAGATTCAGGAAATAAGACGATTGCAATGACATGTTTTATTGTTGAACACAAGGTAAACATGTCTTATAGCTACTAAGGCAGAGAATGAACTCACCTTACCCGATGACCATCAAAGGGAGGAAGTCGTTGAAGTAAACATCGATATAAGTGACCCATAATGGTACATTGGCATTGAGGCCGAATTAAGTGACAACCTCAGGGACGACCTCATCAATTTCCTTCACCAAAGCGCCTCCACATTCAGATGGAAAATTGGCGACATGAAAGGGATACCTCCTGCCCTCGCCAGCTACACATCAACCCGACTTTTAAAACCATAATGCAAAAGCAACAGAATCTCAACCCCGGGACAAGATAAGGAAGTAAACGATGAACTCAAACGACTATACGTCGACTTCACAGATCTAAACAAAGCCTGCCCCAAGGACGATTTTCTGCTTACGCATATTGATCGTCTGGTTGAAGAAACAGTAGGGAACAAACTATTGTCCTTCATGCCTTCTCCTGTTATAACCAAATCATGATGCACCCCGACACAATGAAAAAAACTCTTTCATCACTGATCGGGGTACATACTGCTACAAGGTCATGTCGTTCAGTCTTAAGAACGCTAGGAATACTTATCAACATCCGGTAAACAAAATGTTTCCCGACCAGCTGGGAGAGTCAATTGATGTTTACATTGATGACATGCTCATAAATTTGCTTAATGCTTGAGACCACGTCGATTGCTTAAGAGCCTTTTTCAAAACCTTTAACAAATACGAAATGAATCATAATGCAGAAAAGCGCACCTTAGCCATCAAGTCGGGAGAATTCCTCGGGTACCTCGTCACCAAAAGAGGAATCAAAGCAAACCTAAAGAAGATAGCCGCAGTACTTACAACAACTCACAAGACATATCAATGCTCTCAACAGATTCATCGGCCTTGTCCACAAACAGGGGCCTCCCCTTTTATCAGCTCCTACACGGCAATAAATTTTTCGAATGGGATGACAAGTGCGAAGAGGCTTTCAGTCATCTAAAAAAACATCTATCTACTCTGCAGTTCCTAGCCAAGCCCGAGCTTTGAAAAACCTTGTACCTCTACGTTGTTGTGTATCACTCGGCCGTCAGCGGCGTAGTTGTCAGAGAAAACTAGGACGAGCAAAAGCTAAACTTTTATGGAAGCAACAATGGAGAAAATTGCACACGCAGTGGTTACTTTGGCCAAAAAACTAGGACCCTTGTTTCAGTTACATACAATCACCATCCTCACAAACCAGTTGCTGCAAAAATTATTACACATCCTAAGTAAATCTGTCAAATTAAATGAGTACAACATTGATTATAAAAATGGATATGCGCCAAGTCCAAGGTCAATGCCGATTTTCTCATCGAGCTTCCACCAGGCTCCACCAAAGATGATCTTCCCCCTTGCTAAAAGTGATCCCTATACGTCGACGACTCTTCATCTTGAATTGGCTCAGAAATCAGAGTCAGGTTGATATTACCAACCAGAAAAATTCTCGAACAGTAGTCTTGCCTGAAATTTGCAGTAACTAACAATAAGGCACAATATAAAGCACTCATCTTCGGCCTACATTTTGCAAAAGCAATCAGAACCAAAAAAATACAAGCATTCTGTGATTCCCATCTAGTCGCCAATCAGTTGAAGGACGAATATGAGGCAAAAAATTAACGCATGAACGTCTACCTCAAGACCGTTCAAAATCTCTCAAAAGAATTTGGCGATTTTGTTCTCACGAAAAGCCCACGCAGGAACAACTCACCGGTAAACGCCCTAGCTGCCATAGCATCGACCTACATTCCAGATCTTTGCTGCATGATACCAGTGGAAAGCATCACACACCCGAGTATCAAACTACCAAAGGGTGTATACGTAATAACTGAACTTAGGGACGACCTCGACTATGCTGACAAAACAATCTATGAACCGATTGATAGAGCAGGTGAGCCCGTCAAAATTAGACTTGAGGGATGAAATCAAATTATAACTCTCAGATAGAGAAGTGCCTCACGAAAAATGGGCAGCCCGGTGCCTTAAGGCACAGAGCGCCCACTGCAATATATTTGACGAACACCTCTTCCGTTGGAGCGCCTCCGGGGTCCTACTAACTTGCATCCACAGTGATGAGGTGCAAGACGTAAAAAAAGAAACATATGAGTGAGCAGGAGGTAATCATTCTGAAGGGCAAGCTCTAGCCCTAATAATAATGAAACACAACATATTTTGGTCATAAATGATAATCGACAGCCAGAAATTCGTCGCTAGCTGCAAAAATGCCAGCGACACTCCCAAATGATAAAGATCCCTTCTGAACTTCTGACAGCCTTGACGACAGCTTATCCTTTCATGAGATAGGCGATGAACATTATCGGACGCCTTCCAAGATCTCGACAAAAACAATTTGTTTTGGTTATGACAGGCTACTTTACAAAATTGGTTAAAGCCGAGTCATACACCAAGATACAAGCCATTGACATCCAGAAGTTTGTTTGGAAGTTCAGCCTTTGCAGGCATGGACTCCCCTACGAAATCGTAACCGACAATGGCTCCAAATTTACGTCGGCCATGTTTGAAGGCTTTTGCGCCTGTTTGAAAATAAGGCTATGCAAATTGACTCCTTAATACCCCCAAGACAGTGGATAAGCCGAAGCAATGTGATATGATCATGGGGAACAATGACGAGCTTGTAGCCGAGGAGAAACAAGAACAAGGCAAGCATGTAGTTGATGAAGCTCTTGAAGTTCAAGGTGGTCCAATGACGCGTTCAAAGACTAAGGCATTTCTACTCAATCAAGTAAAGATCAATGACGACAAGGCTACACTTACCACTCTGGTTTGTATTCAAGCCAATTAGTTTATGAGTTAGTAATGCAATGTGTGCTCTTTTTCCTTTAGTGAGTTTTGTCCCATTGGGTTTTCTCACTATGGTTTTTAACGAGGCCATTGCATTGCTTTGTCATTGCCCATGAAACTAATCAGAAGACCCAAGCCTATTCCACCTCCTTTCACTCGGTTTTGAAGATCAAAGATGTTTCTAGTTCCTTTTTAAATAGGACGCTCCACCTCTTTATTATTTTTGTTGTTACAAGATGGTCTTCGGTGCTTGTACCAAGGCTGGTCTCTTTATATGGTTGTTGTTCCACAAAACGTTTTCTCATATATCTTTTTAATCAAACTCTTTTAAGATTAGATCATCCTTTGGTGTGTCATATCCGAAAAACCCTTGTTGTTTTCCTGGTGCGTCATATCCTTGAAAACCTCAAGTTGTTTATCAAAAGATTTTGACTCTTGCTAGACTCCACTCTCTACCATCGTCTCACCCTTTCATCAAACCATTCATTTTCATATCATCTGATCATCATTTCACCCCCAGAACACCTTCCTTGTTCAATACGGATCATCACTCATCTACAACGAATCAAACCGTCGCTTTTAGCTCTCAAAGTCAGGATCTTAGGGAGATCATATTACGTGGTATCAGAGCAAGCTCTGAGAAGCTAAGTATTTTGATCCGATCATTTTTTGACGTTTCATATTTTGTCTCTTCATCTACTCTCAATCACGGATTGGTTTCATTCGATCTATACAAGTTTAACTGTGATTTTGTTGATCCTTTTTATTTCAAAATCTTTGAGAATTAGTAAAAAAATTTCTCATCACAGATCTAGTTGTTTACTTGTCTCAAAATATTTTTAAGAACTACTTACTGCGAGTTGTTCATTATTTTTCAGTTACCATGGCCGGAGAAGATGATCTGGAGAGGCAAATGGGAAGAAGTCAAAGGATTTTGATCGAGGCCCTCACGACTGAGTTGAAAAAGATGTTACACACAGAAGTAGAAAAAAACAGACAGGATTTTGAACAAAGAGAACCAGTCAATAGACGTCCGGGCAAAGAAATTGCAAGAGAAAATAATCAGGAGGATCAGGCTAGCGGACATCATACTGACCACTACTACAAGGACAGTGGTTCTTCAAGGAGTGGCCGGAGGAGCTCTAGACAAGGCAGGGACCGTATACAGGACAACTTAGCCGAGCTTAAGTTGAAAGTTCCCTCTTTCCATGGCAAGTATGATCCAGATGCTTACCTTGAATGGGAGAAGATGATAGAACTTGTCTTCAACATGCAGCATTATACAGAGGAAAACAGAGTTAAGGTTGCAGCCACGGAGTTCTATGACTACGCTTTGAGTTGGTGGGGTCAGCTTGTCACAACTAGAAGACGCAACCAAGAGTACCCGGTTACTACAAGGAATGAAATGAGAAACTTAATGAGGAAGCGGTTTGTGCCTAGCCATTACCACCGTGAGCTCCATCAAAGGCTTAGGAGATTGACACAAGGCAATCGTACCGTGGAGGAATACTTTCAGGAGATGGAAACACTCATGCTTAGGGCGGCCATCTTAGAAGATAAAGAAGCCACAATGGCCAGATTCCTCGGAGGGCTTTCCGTGAGATTCATGACCGCCTTGAGACCCAACACTATGTGGACCTGGAAGAAATGCTCCATAAGGCTGTTTTGTTCGAACAACAAGTGAAGCGGAAAGGGTCGTATCGTGCCGGTGCAAACAGCCGATCAGTTTATCTGCGTGACGAGAGAAACTCCTACCGGTCAGTTTACCCGCATGACGATAAAAACCACCTGAGAGAAAACAGGTCATCCGTTCCAAAACCAGAAGCTACAACTTTACATGGAAAAACTAAGGAGGCTGGTACTAAGGCACGTGATGTGAAGTGTTTTAAGTGCCAAGGCCGAGGGCATTATGCCAATGAGTGCACAAACAAACGATTCATGGTCTTGCTTGACAACGGTGATATAGAATTCAGAAGATGAGAAGCAAGAGGAAACTGAAGAGGAAAATGAGTTGCTACCAGTCCAAGGGGAGTTACTTGTAGCAAGAAGGGCCTTGACCGTGCAAAGCAAGCCGGAGGAACAAGATCAGAGAGAGAATCTTTTTTCACACCCATTGCTTAGTTCAAGGGAAAGTTTGCAGTTTGATCATAGACGGTGGAAGTTGTGCCAACGTTGCAAGTGATATCATGGTCAAGAAGTTGGGATTACAAGCTACACCTCATCCGAGTCCTTAGAATTTGCATTGGCTGAATGAGAAAGGAGAAATGAAGGTCACCGAGAAAGTGCTAGTCCCATTGGCCATTGGAGAAAACAAAGATGAGATACTATGTGATGTGCTACATATGGAAGCAAGTCACATCCTGTTGGAAAGGCCGTGGCAATCTGGCCGCCGAGTAATACATGATGGCTTCTCCAACCGTCATTCCATTGAGTATAAGGGTAAGAAGAAAGCAGAGCGGGTATAACAGATTCATTTAGACGCAAAGAAGAGCTAAACATGCCAACAAGGTGACGTCATGAAAATATTTTTGAGGTTGGAGATCAAGTATGAGTACATTTGAGGAAAGAAAGGTTCCCGACTGAAAGAATGTCTAAGTTGATGCCGCAGATAGATGGTCCATTCAAAATCACTAAGAGAATCAACAACAACGCCTATCAGCTTGACCTCCAAGGTATGTATGATATAAGTTCTAGTTTTGACATTACTGATCTAGTTCCTTATTTTGCAGATGATTCGGATTTGAGGTCAAATCCTTTTCAAGACAGAGGGGATGATCTGATCATGGGGAACAATGACGAGCTTCAAGCCGAGGAGAAACAAGAACAAGGCAAGCATGTAGCTGATGAAGCTCTTGAAGTTCCAGGTGGTTCAATGACGCGTTCAAAGACTAAGGCATTTCACAATGCCTTAGAGGTTCTACTCAATCAAGTCAAGATCAATGACGACAAGGCTATACTTACCACTCTGGGTTGTATTCAAGCCGATTAGTTTATGGGTTAGTAATGCAATGTGTGCTCTTTTGCCCTTACTGAGTTTTGTTCCATTGGGTTTTCTCACTAAGGTTTTTAACGAGGCCATTGCATTGCTTTGTCACTGCCCATGAAACTAATCAGAAGACCCAAGCCCATTCCACCTCCTTTCACTCGGTTTTAAAGATCAAAGATGTTTCTAGTTCCTTTTTAAATAAGACGCTCCACCTCTTTATTATTTTTGTTGTTATCAGATGGTCTTCGGTGCTTGTACCAAGGCTGATCTCTTTATATTGTTGTTGTTCCACAAAACGTTTTCTCATCTATCTTTTTAATCAAACTCTTTTAAGAATACATCATCGTTTGGTGTGTCATAACCAAAGAACCCTTGTTGTTTTCCTGGTGCGTCATATCCTTGAAAACCTCAAGTTGTTTATCAAGAGCGTTTCACATCTCTTGCTAGACTCCACTCTCTACCATCGTTTCACCCTTTCATCAAACCATTCATTTTCATATCATCCGATCATCATTTCACCCCCGAAACACCTTCCTTGTTCAATACGGATCATCACTCATCTACAACGAATCAAACCGTCGCTTTTAGCTCTCAAAGTCAGGATCTTAGGGAGATCATATTACAATAAACAATATTATCATCGACGGGATAAAAAAACATCTGGATGCAAAGAAAGGTGTGTGGGCAGTCAAACTGGACGGCATCCTATGGTCACATCAAACTTTACCACGCCACTCAACAAATGGGACTCTTTTATGCTTATCCCATGGTGTAGAGACCATGTCACCCACCAAGGTCAATATTTCCGGACTCCGACAACACCATGCTCGTACAAAATGCTGAACTTAATGACCAAATTATAAGTGACCAACTCAAACTCCTAGAAGGGAACGCGATCAGGTGTTGCTAATAATTCAGAATTGTCGGTAAGTTGCAACTCGCTACTACACCAACAAGTTTTGAGGTAAGCGTTTTGAGGAAGGCGACATCATTCTACGAAAGGTGTTCAAGAATATATGCGAACCAAACACAGGTAAGCTCGGCACCTACAGAGAAGAACCATACCTCATATTAAGGATTGTTACACTAAGAGTTTTTGAACTAACAACAATGGCAGGAGAAGCAGTCCCACGTTCATGGAACATGGCTCATTACTGCAACAGGTTTTAAAATTTGTTTTCTGAATTTTAGATTTATAACTTTATTGCCGCAAGTGCACAGATGTTCGTTGTAGTACTTAGGGGTTGAATTACAAAGAGGTTGGGTACAGAAAAAAGAAGAGTTTGAGCAACCAACAATGCAAGGGGGCGGGGTGGGGGGGGGGGGGGGGGGGGGGGGTGTTTGGATTTTGAGGTTTTTTCACGTTTTGTATATGATAAAGAAAGTCAAGGCAAACGATTACATAGGCCTGACTTTCACTTAAACCTATAGAGAACGGAAAAATTAAATTCGCGAAAAGGAAAAGGCAGAAAAGTAAATTATTGATACTGTGTAATTGAAAGACAGAAAGTAAAGCAGTACGGTAAATCATTAGGAGAAAACTTTGGATCATTCCTGGAAATCTTAGGAGTTCTAAATTAGCATGAAACTCTAAACACTAGCAATGCACTTAATCGGATTTCTTCAAAATAGATATCATTCTATTTCATAATCAAAATATGTTCATAATAATGTTTGTCTATGTGTATATAACCTTATAGGTATGCTGTTCACATCCTATCAATTCAATAAATACGCAGTATAAGATCAGATTTGTTGTATAGCTCACGAAGCCATGCAAGTGATGCGGTTAGCTCCTATCGCTTCTCGCTTGTCTAAGCTAGATCATGATTCTAAAACACATGTTTTATGGATGAATGATAGCTTGCTATTTTAGATCATTTTAGTCTGCATTTCATGCATCTTTTCCTCTGTTTTTGCATTATAGTTTAGCATTTTAGTATCATTTCACTTAGAATTAACATAGCATGCATTTAGCTTAGGATTGCATAGATTTGCATACATGTGCATGTTTGTGGTGGTTTTCAGGTGTTTTTGGAGTTTCTTGGAGTTGGGGAAGAGATGGAAGCCGCTCATGATCAAAGAAGATGTCGGAAATGGAGTTCTTGCAAAGTCTGGTCCATATCGAGCACACATATCTAGCAGAACACTCGTGGAGTATGCTCGATGCAAGCAGCAGTACGAGAGGAAAAGGATCAGCACGAGGATTTCAAGCCGTTGGTCTGCGTCGAGGACCAGCGTCGAGGAAGGACGTCGATACGCGCTGCACAGACCATATCGAGGTCGCATATCGAGCAGAACATCAACCGTACGACCTCGGTGCAACTCATCTGCGTTGACCACGTGACTTTTGTAAACCTTATCCTATTTTTTTAGGTTTTTTATGCTTCTTTTGGCTCCCTACTATAAAAGGGAAGCCACAAAACATTATCTTTATAAAGTTCTATCTTATCAAAGTTTAGCTTTCTATCAAAAACCTTCTCTAAATCTTAAAGGGCGATTTGCCTTAAGGATCTTTATCTTTAATATTGTTTGCATTTTCAAAGTTTAATCTTGTCTTTTAATATTTGTTCTTGCATCTTGGTAGATTAGATTTATCATCTTTGCATTTTAACCTCATCTAGTTATGCTTAACTCCAAATCAATGGGATTAAACATGATTAGTGAGTAGTGCTCTTTAGATTTAGGGTTCAAAGTAGGGAAAGTGGTGATTAAAATGTGACTAAGGGGTGATTAGGCTTGTTTAATTGTTCTCTGTTGTCTCCTTCTCTTGCAAAGTGATTAATGTTGATAAAGCTTGCTCATTTTGATTGAATATGGTTTGATAGATGCATATGGTTCGCTTGATGTCTTGGTATCTCTTTTCTAAGCATGGTTCGCTTATTTGGCTTGGTAGTCTAGCTTTGTCTATGGTTCCTTTGTTCAGTGACACCAAAGTGATAGTTCACTACAGCTAAATGATTCACTTAGGGCTAGATAATGCTGGTTTTGAGATTCTTGCTTGATGGTTAGTTAGTATGCATTGAAAGATCTTGCCTTTGCTTCATTCTTGTTCATTGCTTAGCTTTGTTAGGATGTTTCCAGTTTGTGCTTAAATCCATAATCTTGATTGGTGTATAGCTTCCTAGGTTCTTATTGGTTCACAAGATTGATAAGTTGATCTGAATTCTTGCTTGGTGAAAGTAGTTGCTTGATTGGTGCATCTCTTAGGCTAGAATGGTCCTGATCTTTATGCTCATGGTTGAAGGATACACCATCACAAGTGGGTCTGCCACTTTGATCTTGTTGAATATTAATTGCTTATTGATGCCAAGTGGTTCCTTTTAGATATCTTATATAGGAGCATAACATTTAGAATTGCTTGCTTGTTAATGCTTGTTGAATGTCTTAGTAGAAATCTCCTTGTCACTCTTGAAAACCACTATCCCACAATTGCTTAGAACCTTGAGTCTTGGTTTGAATTAATTGTCTTTAAGATCATCTTGCTTAGTTCTTGCTTTAGTAGTCATTCTTGCTTAGTTCTTGTTTAGTCATTGCCTTAAGTTCATTGTTTAGTTTGGTTCACTTGCATTTAGTTGATGCCTTCCTTCCATTGCATTATTAGGTCATTAGCTTACAACATTGTTTGCATCTCATCTTCCACAATTTGGATTGATACCTGATCCTATTCTACAACTTTTTAGAGGCTAAGGACATTTGAGTTTAGACCTGTAAAAGTCTTGTTTCAAATTGGCGCCGTTGCCATTGTGGATTTTTTGAGTTTAACATTGCTGTTAGACTAAGTTCTTTACTTTAAAAGTTACTAATTTGCTCTATTTTCTGTGCTCTGTTTTTTTTTCAGGTACTTGTATGAATTTGAGGTCTAAAGCCTCATCAAATCTGACTCCTTTCATTGACAACATTAATAGGAGAAGAGCTGTAAGACAGAGAGTTCAAGAGTTAGAAGAACAGAGGATGGCATAGCAAGAAGCTTAGTTACCACATGTTGGTGTTGTTGGACAAACACCATTAATACAAGCTGCAACACACATAGATGAAGCACAAGAAGCTTTGAACCAAGCGGCTGGAGTTCAGGGATTGCGAGCGCCAGTTCATGCACCTAGAGCTGCAAGACCAATAGGAGCTGGTGATGCGCCTAATACTCACCACAACAGGAATGACATTCACGCTCCTGCTGTACATAAAAACCACTTCGAGATCAAGCTTGGGTTGATCAACATGGTGCAAGGCAACAGATTCCATGGCCTGCCCAATGAAGATCCTTTGGATCATCTTGACCAGTTTGATAAGGTGTGTGGCATGACCAAGATTCAAGGAGTCTCTGAAGATGCTTTGAAGCTGCGCTTGTTCCCTTTCAGTTTAAGTTACAAAGCACATCAATGGGAGAAGACATTTCCACAAGATTCAATCTCTACATGGAATGAGTGCAAGACAGCATTCCTCAACAAATTCTTCAGCTCAACAAGAACAGCAAAGCTCAGGAACACCATAAGCAGCTTTACTCAGCATGGGAATGAGACATTTGCTGAAGCATGGGAGCGGTTCAAGTCTTACACTTTGTAGTCTAATGAAAGCTTTCTGTCTACTTTGTATAGAGGAGTGACACCAAAGTACAGGATGCTCTTGGACACAGCTTCCAATGGAAATTTCATGGGCAATACTGTTGTTGATGGTCTAGCTCTTGTGGAGAACTTGACACTTTCTGATGGTAACTATGGTGAAGAATATGAAAGAACATCTAGAGCTGTTGTAAGCGCTGAAGGTGAGAGCACAACAAAGAAGGAGATTAAAGCTTTGAATGACAAGTTAGACAAGCTGCTGAGTGTGTCTTTCAAGAATGTCAGTTTTGTTGGTGATAATGTTGCTACACAAGAGGAAGATGGGACATTTGTAGAAGAAGAAGCCTTCTACATGAATCAACAAGGAGGCGGTTTTAACAACTACAGGAACCATCCCAACTTCTCTTATAGAAGCAACAACGTGGTTAACCCTCAGGATCAAGTCTATCCATCACAAGCTGCTCAACAAAACCAAGGAACCAAACCTTTTGTTCCTTTTAACCAGCAGAACTCTCCAAGACCACCAATGCAGGGCGGTTTTCAACAAGCTAACTTTCAGCCAAGACCAGCTTTTATCCCACCGGGTTTTGGCAATACACAAACCTCTTCGAGCACTCAAGATGTTAATCTGAAGCAGATGATGCAACAGTTGTTGACTGGTCAATCCAACACCACTATAGAGCTGCACAAGAAATTTGCTGAAGTGCATAACAAAATAGACGCCACTACTTGTGACCTGAATGACAAGTTAGATGCTCTGAACCAAAGAGTAAAGTCTCTAGAAAGCAAAGGATCTTCATCTTCAAAACCTCAGAATCAGTTACCAGGAAAGAGTGAAGCAAATCCTAAGGAATTCTGCTACTTGCTTGCTGAAGAGGATGAAGAGTTTGATGATGAAGATGCTTCATTGGAAGAGCTTGACATTATGCTTCAAGAGATGCTGTTACATGTGGACATGTTAAAGGCTGTGTGAAGGGAATGTCATCAATGTCACCATTGATGATCAAGAAGCTGCAGATATTGTAGAGAAGTTCCTCCAAGGACTAGATGAAAGCTTGAACAGAGAAGAAGAGCAAGAAAGAGCCGCACAAGAAGCTGCTAAGAAAGAAGAGGCTGGGAAAGCCTTAGTTGCTCCAGAAGAAGAAGCCAAACCAGAATTCAGTGAAGCTGATAAAGAACTTGTAGAGACATACCACGCTTTGATGGTCTTGGCTAGAGAAAGTCCTGAAGACTTCAAGGAGTTGTATGATCGCCAAGTGGGCAGCTCCTCAAGCAGCAATGAGAAGGGTAAAGCTCCTGAAGTTCAAGCTTATAAACCACCAATCCCTTACCCCACGATGCACTTTACAAAGGCTCAGATGGCAGTCTATTCAAAGTTCAGGAAAGATATACAAGACGCTGGAATAAAGCTTCCTCATGGCTCAACTTTTGTTGAAGTGAAGGATCAAATCAGGTTCCTCAAAGAAGTCTTTGACAAGCTGGAAGTAGTGGAGCCAATTCTAGTGAATGTGGGGACTAATCTGAAGAGAAGCAAGGAGCTGAAGACATTGACAAAGCTTCCCAATCCAGGAAAGTTTCTCATCACTTCTGAGCTTGAGATGCTAGACAATGTTGGAGCATTGTGTGATTCAGATTCAACAGTGAATGTCATGTCTCTCCACTTGAGCCAAACCTTAGGAATCAAGGAGTTGAAGCCCTGCAATGCCTCTATCACCTTTGTGGATAACACCTCAACAAGACCTTTGGGCATGGTAAATAATTTTTCTTTGTAGATTGGGAATTGCTTGGTGCCAACAGATTTTGTGGTTATGGAGAAGACATATTCAAGAGAGGTGCCACTTCTTCTAGGAACACCATTCTTGGCACAGCAAGATCTCAAGTAGACTTCAAGAGACGCTCTGTGATTTTGAAGAATGTTGACGAGTTCAAAGTCTACAAGATTGTCTCTCATTCCATAGTTTTTTGTAGAACAGTCACTGAAGAAGAGAGTGAGCAACAGCAACTTCCAGAGCGTATGGAGCATGCTATGAGCTTCACAATGAGTATGTTGATGAGAGCCACTCTCTCCGGTGAGCCAGAACAGAAGCTTAACACTGAGTTGAAGCTTGAAGATGGTATGAAAGAGGATGAAAACTTAGTCACCAAGGAAGTGAAGCCTTTGATCACACTAAGTGTGAAGAAGAAGAGAAACAGGATGACAGCTCGTGAGAAGAAGAGACTGATGTTAGTGGGCACTTGGGTTTACCAAAATAAAGAGGAAGGAGCACCAGCTCCATCAACCTCTTCTCACCAGTCCTCAAACCATCAAAGTCAAGCTTGGTGACTTAAAACAAGCACACTTGGGAGGTAATCTCATGATTATCCTTGTATATATATGGTTTCATTTATTACTAATGTCTTTATCTAATGTTTCAGAAGCCAAAGATCAGGTTCATAGATGTGTAGAATGGTTTAAAGGCCAAGGAAAGAAGACTTTGTTTTCATATCGAGGTACCATATCGAGCAGAACATCTGTCATTGCTGCTCGATACAGCTTATCTCGGGGAAGGAGTAGTCTGTACACCGAGCAGATTTCACGATGGGGATCACATCGCGGTGTAGCATCGAGCAGAACACCAAAAGCCCTGCTCGATGTGATCGCTCCTGAAGCCCCAGTCCGTACACCGAGGAGAGTGGACCGTACATCGATCAAGACGCACGGTGGAGATCACATCGAGGTGTAGCATCGAGCAGAATTCCAGAAGCCCTGCTCGATGTGATCACCAGTCCGTACATCGAGAATCTATAGCCCGTACAACGACCAGATTTCTTGATGGAGCATAACATTCAAAGTTCTGCTCGATATGGGTGCTATCAACCAATTCGATGCAAGAGTTGTCCGGTACGACAACCACTGAGGAGAACAGCAACCAAGTACGAGACGTTCCACATCGAGCAAAACACCAACATGTTTGCTCGATGCACAATGGCTGAGCCAGAAACAAGCATCCAGGCGGTGCCATGCATTGCCCACTAGAAGGATCATGCAAGCCAAAGTGTCTCCCTATATCGAGCAACAATATCGAGTAGAACATCTACTAAGACTGCTCGATGCAAGGTGCCGTGAAGGAGAAGCTGACCAGAACACGGAACCCCTGAGGCAGCATAGCATCATCGCCGAGCCACAGGACCCGACACCCCTGATATGGTACACATCGAGGTACCACATCGAGTGTTTTGCTCGATATGGTCCGTGTAAGAATTTTTTTGAAATTTTTACTTGGGTAAATCGAGTAAAACCTTTTTGTGGGCCTTGATGGCTGGTAAAACATTTTTTTCCCCCTCACATGCATTTTTAAAATTTAAATTAGATTTTTTTGCATTATCTTTGGATTTTTCTAGATATCCCTTATCCTCTTGCATTAAAACTAGCAATCTTCATATCTCTCTCCACACACACCCATATTGAGCTAAACATCCTTTTTCAAGCATCATTTCTTTCTCTCTTGCATTCTCTAGAACTTCATCATTTTGGTCAAAAAACTAAGGTTAACTTTGTTAAGATCTCTTGTTTCTTGAGTTTAATCTTTGCAAAATGAAGTAGGAGTGCATTAGAATTTTATTAAGGTTGTTTTGCATGATTCTGATTATGGTATTGATTTGCATATCACCATTGATGCTCTTTTTTGAAATTTTATGGTTGAAGTATTTGAAAAATGCTGTTTTTGTGCTTAGCTTGACATTATGTTTAGATTCTGGCCAAATCTAGGCATGCTATTGTTTTTCCAGTGCGTGCTTGAATTTTGAAAATTAATTTCCTCCACAGTTCTCTCAAGGGATACAATACTAATTTTTGCTTCAAGCATTGCATTTTCAGGTACTATGTCGAACACTAGGGAAAATGAGGAGATTTCTGACTCAAATGTTGCTGCAACAAACAGAGCTAAGGGAAAAATGCCAGTTGTTGAAGAAGAACCAGTCCAAGATGCAGCACTAAAGCTTAAAGATTACTTGAGAGCGATGAGGAGAGTGGACTACACTCCTTGATATACTCATATATTTCGCATATTTAACATGCATTTAGAGTGGTTTTCATGCATTCATCTTACATAATAGGCTAGGTTTACACCATTTGTCTCATTTTAGGTCCTAAGTGCACTTTGCATTAGCATGCATATTTCTTGCATTCTTGCATCATATTCAGGTTGTTTTGGATACACTGGAGCTGTGGAGGTTGCGTGGACATGCTAAGGATCGAGAGGGAGCCTGTGGACACTTGGAAGAACTCAGACATGCAGCAAAGGAACCGAGATCGAGGTGCGGATTGAGCTAGGCAGGTCGATATAGATGAGATCGACCAGAAGATTGAGTGACTCAAGTCGTTTCAAGAAGGAGGATCGAGACCAAGATACACCAAGGTAATCGATCGTGAGTACGGCCGTAGATTAAGCCATCCAGAACGAGAGCTAGATCGAGCTTAAGACTCGATCACCCAAGGATCGAGTAGAAGATCGAAGGAAACACTCGATCCATCCAATCGAATCGACCCGAAGATCGAGCAAAGGAGGACGATCCATGAAGAAGATCGAGCTAGAGATCGATCACCCAAGTCGATCTCTAGAACCTTATCCAGACAGCTCACTTTTGGCATGTAGTGAGGGGACCATTTTCTTTGTTTGGCTATTTTAGGCAATATGGTGTGAACCATTCATTTTGTCTCGGACCAGTTTATGTTTTCTTATGCTCTAAGGCTGAAAAATCGCCATTGTTCTACTTTTTAAGCTTTTCTTGTTTTGAACCTTTGAATCTTGCTTAAATCGCAAGACTTAAGCAAGGAAATGAAAACGCTAACAACTTAAACAAGGAAAAGAAACAAGCAAAAAGGATCTATTCTTTTGGGTTTTTCTTTTTATAACTTAAAACACGAAACTAAGCAAGACAAGTAAACGATTCTTATGGGTTTTCAAAAAAAAGGATGAGCAAAGAAACCAAACAACAATGAAAACAAGTGCAACTAGAATCGGATCTATAAAAGGTAAAGGATAGGAAACCGAAGATAGAATCTTCGGCTCTGATACCAGATGATGTAATACTCGGTTGGGAGTATTACGGTGATCAGAGTAGGTGGCTTGATGGAGACAACACACTGGCTTTGACGCTCTCTTGTGTTGGCAAAGGGGTGAGAATGATAGAACAAGGCGTGATGGTCACTCCTTGAGCCGAGATGGGATCTGTCAAGCTGGCTATAACGCTCTCTCTTGAGGGATCGAATGAATGGAGTAATGAAGTGGATTGATGGCACCACAGAGAGGATGGGAGGCTCCCTGATACAGCAACACTTAGTCTTGCACGAATCACACGAACAAGAACAAAGCAAGAACAAAAGGCAAAGCGGCGGCTATTGCTTTTGGAAGAAAGTTCAGTCTTTATTGATAATTTAGGGTAAAAATCATACAACGCTGCAGGGGAGCTTTATAAACAGCTCGTCAGGTAGCCCTAAGGCCGAAATAAAAGTAAAGAAATGACAACACAAAGCAAAAGAAAAGCTACAAAACACATAAGGAAAAAATACATGAAAATGGAAAGTTCACTTAACTAAAAAGAAAATAAAAGCTAAACTTAGCCGAATCTCTTGTGGCTCGAACTGGTGATTCCTTGGCGTGTGGGAATGCTTAAGAACCATTGAGGCAAGCTTCAGTACCTGCACAAATTGTATAAATTGAGAATACCTGGTTTTGGCGCGCTTGATGGTTGTTTGGTACGTTGGTGAATGTTGCTAGTTCTGGTGCGGTTGGGGCGAGTTTCTCAACGTTCTCTTCGTACTGATGAGTGTAGAAGTCGAGCTGGTACGTGTCTTCATGAGGTTCTCCACGTTCGGGGCTTGATTCATCTTCTTGCTCCAATGATGCTCTATCGGCTTTTATACTTGTACTTGGTGTGGATCGCGGCTTTGGTACAGTCTTGGTGGGTTTGTTGATGTTCTGAACGTCATTTCCTGTCAAACAAACTTTCATACCTTGGTTTATGCTAGTACGGTCATCTTTGAGGCTCATCTTGGCAAAGTCCTCAGTAATGTCTAGTTCGGGTGCAATGGAGAAGGGTTGGGGGCTAAGTATGTTCTCCACGTCCATATTGGTCAAAAGTGTTTGTATTGCCTCGTTAAACCCTTCTCTCAACCTCCTAGTCTTAGAACGCATCATGGGAGAGCGATGTATGGATTGTATGGTATTCGAGTCCGGCTCCCTTCGTACCGGTACGGACTGCTGGTCGTTACTACCGTCATCCTCTCGATCCGGTACGGTCAAACGTTCCATGTCCTCTTCATCCCCTCCCCCTTGGCGAGGTTTTGTCCTCAAAACTGGATCATTAGCATCATAAGGGGATAAGTCAGTAACATTAAAGCTATGGGATATGTTCAACTCACCTGGAAGATCTAAACGGTATGCATTGTCATTGATCTTTTCTAGAACTTTGAATGGTCCATCTCCTCGCGGTGCAAGCTTAGAACTCCTCTTTTAGGGAAACCTTTCTTGTCTCATGTGTAGCCAGACCCATTCTCCTGGCTCAAACGTCATCTCTCTTCGCTTCTTGTCAGCATGTTTCTTGTAAGCTTCCGTCTTCCTCAAGATGGTCTCTCGGACCCTCTCATGTAGTTTCTTAATGAATTCACCTTTCCTGAGACCATCTAGATTAACTTGCTCAACTTGGGGAATTGGCGAAAGATCAAGTGGGGTTAGTGGGTTAAAACCATAAACAACCTCAAATGGGGACATCTTAGTAGCTGAGTGAACAGCTCGGTTGTAAGCAAATTCTATAAATGATAAACAATCAACCCAAGTTTTTAGATTCTTGCCAAGGGTAACTCTAAGTAGAGAGGAGATAGTACGGTTTACCACTTCAGTTTGGCCATCCGTTTGGGGGTGGCAAGTGGTTGAGAACAGCAGCTTCGTACCAAGCTTCCTCCATAGAGTCCTCCAAAAGTGGCTCAGGAATTTTGTATCACGGTCGGAGACAATGGTCCTTGGCAAGCCATGTAAGCGCACCACCTCCTTGAAAAACAAGTCAGTCGTTTGTGTAGCATCATTCGTTTTGTCACATGGTATGAAGTGCACCATCTTTGAAAACCGGTCCACCACAACAAAGATTGAATCCTTGTGTTTAATCTTGGGCAAACCTAGGACAAAATCCATAGACACATCCACCCAAGGTGCGTTAGGGATAGGCAAAGGTAGGTAAAGGCCGTGAGGGTGTAACCTGGACTTTTCTTTGTGGCAAGTGACACATCTAGAACAATGTTTCTCAACATATCTCTTCAGGTGTGGCCAGTAGAAATGATCAGTCACCATCGCCAAAGTTTTGTTAACTCCAAAGTGACCCATAAGGCCTCCACCATGTGCTTCTTTGAGTATCAAGTCCCTCATTGAACATTGTGGAATGCATAACCGCTTGTCTTTCAATAAGAACCCATCGTGTAGGTAGAAAGAGGTGAAAGCTCCTTTGCCGTGCTCCTGATAGGCTTCTCCTAGTTCCGGGTCCTCCTTGTAAAACTCCTTTATATGCTCAAATCCAAGTACCTTAGCCTCCATGGTGGATATCAAAGCATACCTCCTTGATAGTGCATCGGCTACTACATTCTCTTTGCCTTTCTTATACTTGATCACGTACAGGAATGTCTCTATAAACTCCAGCCACTTAGCGTGTCTTCTCTTGAGTGATGTTTGCCCTCTCAAGTGCTTGAGTGTCTCGTGGTCAGTGTGAATGATGAACTCCTTGGACAACAAGTAATGCTGCCATGTCTCTAAAGCTCTCACCAATGCATAGAGCTCCTTGTCGTACGTTGGGTAGTTCAGTGTAGCTCCACTGAGTTTCTCACTAAAGAAGGCTACTGGCTTCTTTCTCTGATGTAACACAGCTCCTATGCCTAAGCCAGAAGCATCGCACTCCACTTCAAACATCTCGTCAAAGTCTGGTAAGGCTAGAACCGGCGCCTCGGTCAGTTTCTCCTTCAAGGTGTTGAATGCGTTCCCTTGAGCTGCTCCCCACGAGAATGGTGTGTTCTTCTTGATCACGGCAGTGAGTGGTGCAGCTACGGTGCTAAATTCTCTCACGAATCGGCGGTAGAAGCTAGCTAACCCATGAAAGCTCCTCACATGACTGATTGTAGAAGGTGTAGGCCATTCTTTGATTGCCTTTATCTTCTCCTCGTCAACTTGTAGTCCCTGTTTACTTACTACAAAACCTAAGAACACGATTTGATCAGTACAAAAAGGTGCACTTCTTAAGGTTGGCATATAGACCTTCCTTTCGAAGTGATTTAAGCACTAGTTCGAGATGTTTAAGATGATCAGCTAAGTTCTTACTATAGATAAGTATATCATCGAAATAAACAACTACAAATTTGCTTATGTATGATCGAAGAACCTGGTTCATGAGTCTCATGAATGTGCTTGGGGCATTGGTTAAGCCAAATGGCATCACTAACCACTCGTACAACCCTTGTTTGGTCTTGAAGGCGGTTTTCCACTCATCTCCTTCCCTCATTCTAACTTGGTGATAACCACTTTTGAGGTCCACCTTTGAAAAGATTGTGGAACCACTTAGTTTGTCCAACATGTCATCTAACCGCGGTATGGGGTGGCGGTACTTGATGGTGATGTTGTTGATGGCTCGGCAGTCCACACACATCCTCCATGTTCCATCCTTCTTGGGGACTAGTAGCACCGGTACAGCACAGGGGCTAAGACTCTCCCGGATGTATCCCTTCTCCATTAGGTCTCTTACTTGATTCTCCAACTCCTTAGTCTCGGTGGGATTCATTCTGTAAGCCGGATTGTTAGGTAAGGCTGACCCTGGTACAAGATCTATTTGATGTTCTATACCCTGGAGAGGGGGTAGTCCCGGTGGTATCTCTTCGGGAAACACATCTTGGAACCGGTCCAGTACAGCTTGTACTTCTGGTGGAACCTCTAAGTCACCTAATCCTGCGCTTAGACATTCTTTAAAATACATTAGTAGCACGGTGCCCTTGGCACACATGGTTTTAGATATGTCATTAGCTGAAAGATAGAGACTAGTTTTACTTACCTCAACCTCCTTAGACATGTGTTTTTGCAACTCATGTACCTCGGCTGGACTAAGTGGGGCAAGAGTAAACTTACGGTCCTTATGCATGAAGACATAATGGTTGGTACGCCCGTTGTAGCTAACGGCTCGGTCAAACTGCCACGGCCTCCCAAGCAGTAAGTGTCCCGCTTGCATTGGTACCACGTTGCATAGAACCTCGTCCAAGCACTTTCCCACGCTGAATGGCACAACGACTTGTTCCGAGATTTTAAGCTCGGTTTGATCATTTAACCACCTTAGCTTGTATGGTCGTGGATGTTTGATCTTCTCAAGACCTAACCTGTCCACCATATACTTGCTAGCTACATTAGTACATGATCCACCGTTTATGATAAGGTTACATACCTTTCCTTGGATTGTACATCGTGTGTGAAAGATGTTTTCTCTTTGTTCTTTCTCCTCGGGGTTGACTAGCACGCTAAGCACCCGCCTTGTAACTAGAAGGTCTCCTCGGTCAGGATATTGAATATCACCCTCATCACCATTCGAGTCCTCTTCTAGCTCATCTTGTGATTCATACTCGCCGCTAGGGGTGAGAATCATCACTCGGTTGTTGGGGCAGTCTCTTGAGATGTGTCCCCTGCCTTGACACTTGAAACAAATTATGTCTCTAGACCTTTGATTAGTGCTAGGGAACTTACCTTGCTCTGGTCGGTTGAATTTGGGGGCCTCGGTAGTCTTGCTCTTAAAGCGAGAGTCTATCTCTAGACCCTTTCCCTTATCTAAGGGTTTTGAGCTACTTGACGCCCACGGCTGAGTAGGTTTGTTGCGGTTGAAGTGGGGGTTCTTGCGCTTGATTTGTTGTTCTACTTGCACAGCTAAATGTAGTAACTCATGCATTCCCGCGTACTGCATCCGCTCCACCTTCCTTGCAATCCTCTCTTGTAAACCGTCTAAGAACTGAGCCATTAAGGCTTCCTCCGATTCCTCTAACTTTAAAGAGTTCATCAGCTTCTCAAACTCCTCAAAGTACTCATCTACGCTCCTTGCTCCCTGAGAAAGCTTACGAAAACGTTTTTGTAAGTCCCTATGATAATGCTCAGGTACATACCTTTGTTTGAGCTGATACTTCATATCGCTCCATGTTGACAGGCCAAACCGTTGCCTTCTCCTTTCAGCTATGGTTCTGTCCCACCACGCAAGTGCGTTCTCCGTGAGGTTAGCAGCTGCTACGGCTACTTTCTTATGCTCCGAGTACCCATAGCACTCGAATATATGGTCCATACGCCTCTCCCAATCCAAGTAAAGCTCGGGATTAGACTTTCCTGCAAAGGTAGGAGGTGTTAGTTTAATGTCATGGCTTGTATCTCTAGCATTTACCTCGCGGTTTGGGTTTCTTTGTAGGGGATCTTGTCTCCTTTGCCCTCGTCTCATGAGAGGATCAAGGTTGTCATCATCAGTGTCTTGTAACTCGTCTCCCGGGTCTACTGGTGGGGTATGGGGAGGCCTCGTACAGCCGCTCTCCTCGGTTGAATTTCAATCTGTTCAAGACGAGCTCCAAACTCTTGACGAATGGTACCCATCTGTTGGGTCATGTTTCTGATGTCCTCCCTTATGGCTGCTAGCACTTGAGCGAGATCAACTGGTGCAACGTTTGCTCCCTCGGTCATGTTGTTAAACTGCTTAACCTTACAACACTTAACAAACTTGTCAAGGCACCAACGAATTAACAACTAACAAGGATTACTAACTAGTCCAATAATCAAGCAATATGACCAAAGACAACTAGCAACATGCAAAAGAAAACAGAAGGGAAATTTTTTATGGTTTTTATAGGTTTTATGAAAACGCTAACAACTTAAACAAGGAAATGAAACAAGCAAAAAGGATCTATTCTTTTGGGTTTTTCTTTTTATAACTTAAAACACGAAACTAAGCAAGACAAGTAAACGATTCTTATGGGTTTTCAAAAAAAAGGATGAGCAAAGAAACCAAACAACAATGAAAACAAGTGCAACTAGAATCGGATCTATAAAAGGTAAAGGATAGGAAACCGAAGATAGAATCTTCGGCTCTGATACCAGATGATGTAATACTCGGTTGGGAGTGTTACGGTGATCAGAGTAGGTGGCTTGATGGAGACAACACACTGGCTTTGACGCTCTCTTGTGTTGGCAAAGGGGTGAGAATGATAGAACAAGGCGTGATGGTCACTCCTTGAGCCGAGATGGGATCTGTCAAGCTGGCTATAACGCTCTCTCTTGAGGGATCGAATGAATGGAGTAATGAAGTGGATTGATGGCACCACAGAGAGGATGGGAGGCTCCCTGATACAGCAATACTTAGTCTTGCACGAATCACACGAACAAGAACAAAGCAAGAACAAAAGGCAAAGCGGCGGCTATTGCTTTTGGAAGAAAGTTCAGTCTTTATTGATAATGTAGGGTAAAAATCATACAACGCTGCAGGGGAGCTTTATAAACAGCTCGTCAGCTAGCCCTAAGGCCGGAATAAAAGTAAAGAAACGACAACACAAAGCAAAAGAAAAGCTACAAAACGCAGAAGGCAAAAATACATGAAAATGGAAAGTTCACTTAACTAAAAAGAAAATAAAAGCTAAACTTAGCCAAATCTCTTGTGGCTCGAACTGGTGATTCCTTGGCGTGTGGGGATGCTTAAGAACCATTGAGGCAAGCCTCAGTACCTGCACAAATTGTATAAATTGAGAATACCTGGTTTTGGCGCGCTTGATGCTTGTTTGGTACGTTGGTGAATGTTGCTTGTTCTGGTGCGGTTGGGCGAGTTTCTCAACGTTCTCTTCGTACTGATGAGTGTAGAAGTTGAGCTGGTACGTGTCTTCATGAGGTTCTCCACGTTCGGGGCTTGATTCATCTTCTTGCTCCAATGATGCTCTATCGGCTTCTATACTTGTACTAGGTGTGGATCGCGGCTTTGGTACAGTCTTGGTGGGTTTGTTGATGTTCTGAACGTCATTTCCTGTCAAACAAACTTTCATACCTTGGTTTATGCTAGTACGGTCATCTTTGAGGCTCATCTTGGCAAAGTCCTCGGTAATGTCTAGTTCGGGTGCAATGGAGAAGGGTTGGGGGCTAAGTATGTTCTCCACGTCCATGTTGGTCAAAAGTGTCTGTATTGCCTCGTTAAACTCTTCTCTCAACCTCTTAGTCTTAGAACACGTCATGGGAGAGCCATGTACGGATGGTATGGTATTCGAGTCCGGCTCCCTTCGTACCGGTACGGACTGCTGGTCGTTACTACCGTCATCCTCTCGATCCGGTACGGTCAAACGGTCCATGTCCTCATCAAAAGGGTTTATGCCATACACCATGGATAAATCTATTTTAGCTTCTCAAGGCTTAGAGATAGCACAAAATGTGGAGATCTAATGTTTTCAAAATCCAAGCTTGAATCTTGAACCTTCTTAACATGTCCTTCTCAACCTTGAATCCTCTTTTAGCATTTAAAAACTCAAAGTTATCATTTCTTAGTTATAAAGTTTACATCTTTAGTCTTGAAAGTCATTGTTCTAGGTTGTTAGAAATTCTCTATTTTTCTGCCTTTAGCGTTCGATTTTTATAAATTACTATTCTTGCATTTTAATCTCTTAGGAGTCTTCTGCTAGTTTTTTAACCCCTCAGTGGGATTTTTAAAATTGTTTTCGCGGTCATTTGGTGCTTGCATTTAGTTTTCATAGAATTTCTAATCCATTTACCCGAATCTGACTTAGATTTGCTTAGCTCTTGCATTCTTAGTAGCTTTCATCAACCTAGGCTGGATTGACACCCTTACCACTATACTGCATCATTAACTGTGGTTTGGGCTTTGATAATTTGGCTTGCAAAAATCTTGTTTATCAAATGGCGCCGTTGCCAATTATAAGTTAGTTTCTCACGCATATACATTGCATTTTAGACTAGTTTGCATCACTTTAGGTCCTAGAGTATTCTTGAACCAGCATATGCATATTTCTTGCATTTTGCATCACATACAAGTTGTTTTCGGCTACTTTGGAGTCTTGGAGGGTTCTTGAACGTGCTGAGGCTCGTGAGGAGGTTCGTGGGACTTGGAGGATTCAGGAATGCTTGCTAAGGACCAGAGATCGAGAAACAGATCGACCATGGCCGGTCGATCTAGATGAGATCGACCAGAAGATCGAGTAGTCCAACCGATCCAAGGGAACTGATCGAGACGGAGATCGAGTGAAGAGATCGATCAAGGAGTACAGACGTGAATGACGCCATGCAGAGCGAGAGTCGGATCGAGTCCACTACTCAATCCTCCAAAGATTGACTCCAAGATTGAACAAAGCACCCGATCCGCCGAAGAAGATCGAGACATAGATCGAGCTGAAGGCACGATGTCCGAAGATGATAGAGTGAGATGCTCGATCTCGAGGTCAATCTCAGTGCACTTTAACCGTTTTTGGCCACTAGCGAGGGGGGGACCATCGAGCTGTTTGGCCTATTTCGGGAAGGCGGCGAGGATGCTTTTAGACACACGTTTTCACTTTATCATTTTTATCTTTTTTTCTCTCTGTTCGAAGGCGATTTCGCCATTGTTAGACTTTGAAGCTTTTCTTGCTTTGTATTGAATCTTTGAATCGTTTAAGTTTAAAATCCATCGTTCTTTATGTCTATGAGTTCGTCGTTCATGCTTTGCTTGGTTTACTTAATGTGTAGTGTGTAGTTTAATCGGGTTTTGGGGTTGAGAGGATTCAAAAGGGTTTAAAAGGTTTTCAAGTTTGGTGTTTTCTTGTTCTTCATGGCTTTCTCTTCTAGGATGAGGAGTTCTTATGGCCTAAAGAGTCTCACGCCAAGATCTTTATGATCAGAGAGGTCTCTTACCTTGACAGGATCCAGAGATCTCTGAAAATCGCATCCTATAGACTAGTTACCCTTTCCCAAACGCCATGGTAGTTTAGGGGACTAGTTAAGCCGCGTGTTTGAAATCTGAATTCTTTGCCCTTCAATCTCTTTTTCCGCCAAACGCCATGGGTTTGGAGGAGAGAATAAAGGGGTGATCCATACCACACGCCATAGATGGATCTTGTTTTGTTTTCAAGGCTTAGAGAATCTCACAAAGTGAGTAGATCTAGAGTTTTCAAACCAAGCTTGAACCTTTGAGACCCTTGAACATGAATCTCAACCCTAGACCCTCTTTCTTAGTATTCTTACATCTTCGTTAATCATTCGCTCATTATCTGTTGCATCCTGGTCATTAGTTTCGTTGCATTTGAAATTTTAGACGAGATCAATCATTGTTGCTTGATCTAGTGGTCGATCCTGTGGTCGATCCACTAGTCGATTTTTATAAATTCATAGCTTTGCATTTTAATCATTCTGTTTGTTCGTCGTGGTAGTTAGCTCGTTCCTGGTAATTTTAAAATAGTTTTGCCTTGCATCTAGTCGTTGCATCTAGTTTTTAGGATTTTCACAAAACCGTTCATCATTTGCCTAGCTTTACTCGATCCTTGCATTCTCATTGCACTTTCTAGCTCCTAGGTTGGATTGATTCCTCTTGCTTGCTATACTACGACTGTGTGCTGCTTGAGGTTTGATAACCTCCTGTTGCATTGCATCACTCCCCTTTTACACTGTTAAAAAGATGTTATCAAATGGCGCCGTTGCCATCTTAGTAGTGTTTAGAAAGCATTGAGATTTGGGGTTTAGTAAAGATTAAACCTTTCTTTTACTTGTGGTTACTAATTTGTCTACTCTCAAACTTGTGCTTCTCAGGTACATGAATCTTCATTCAAGGGGAGACAACAATCTACTTCAACCCTTGGACAACATTCATCAACCTGGTCATTCACGACAAAGAAGAGTACGAGAGCAAGCTAGAGCTTTTGAGGAGATTGTTCAGCACGGTTCAGTGGATTTTGAAGCGATGGCTGAGCACGAGCATCCAGAGGGACCTCCTCCAGCTCACGGAGCAGTGGGAAGGGGTAATGGAAACCCCCAACACGCGGCTAGACCCCCAAGGATCATAGGAGTGGGAGATGCCCCCAATACCCATCACAATAGGTTTGGGATCACTCCTCCTCCTGTACAGAACAACAACTTCGAGATTAAGCCAGGTTTTATCTCAATGGTGCAAAACAATAAGTTTCACGGGCTAGCAATGGAAGATCCCTTGGAGCACCTTGATAACTTTGATCATGTATGTGGGATGATCAAGATAAATGGCATATCCGAAGATGCTTTCAAGCTGCGTTTCTTTCCATTTTTTCTTGGAGACAAGGCTAGACATTGGGAGAAGACACTTCCACAAGGCACCATTACATCTTGGGCTGAGTGTAAGAAGGCTTTCCTCTCAAAGTTTTTCTCTAGCACCAGAACAGCCAGGCTGAGAAGCGAGATCAGCGGCTTCACTCAAAGGAACAATGAGACTTTCAATGAAGCCATGGAGCGGTTCAAGTATCCAGCGTCCTCACCATGGCTTCAGCGAAGAGACTCTTCTAAGCACTATCTATCGCGGAGCTTCACCCAAGATTCGCTTGTTGCTTGACAAGGCTAGTATGGGAAACTTCCTTGGTCAAGAGGTAGAAGAAGGCATGGAGCTGATTGAGAACTTAGCATTGAGTGACAGCAACTACGCTGAAGATTACGACCGTGCACCGAGAGGTTCTGAGCTAGAGTCTCACAAGAAAGAGCTTAAGTCATTACATGAGAAGATTGATAAGCTGGTGTTGGCTAATCATAAGCATGTTCACTTTGTTGGTTAAGCGGATGAAACATTAGAGGAGCTTGAGTTGAGTCAAGAAGAAGCCAACTGGGCGGCGGGTCAAAACAACTACAAACCTTAAGGGTATTCACATGGCTACAACCAGAACAACAATCTCTCATACCGTAGCACCAACGTCGCAAACCCTAAGGATCAAGTGTACCCTGCTCATCAAGCAAAGCCTTTCGTACCATACAACAAAGGTTTTCAGCCGAGTGGTGGCTTCCAAGGGCAAGGGCAGAACAACTTCCAAGGACAACAGCAAGGAAACAAGGGTTATACGCCAATGTACCCTCCAGGCTTTGTACCTCAACAACAACAAGTTGATCCTGTCCAAGCTATGTTTCAACAATTGATCCAAGGGCAAGCCTCTACAAATCAGAAGTTCGCCGAGATGAACACTCTTTTAGACTCGTCCCTCATGGATTTCTCTACTCAGATTACAAACTTGAATAACAAGATCAAGCAGCTAGAGAAGGGCAAGGCGAGTACAAGCGGTCAGAATAGCTTACCGGGCAAGTGTGAGCAGAATCCCAAGGAATACGCCAATGCTATTACGCTAAGGAGTGGGAAAGAGCTTGCACATACGGTTACTCCAAAGATCAATGAGGACGTTGTAATTCAAGAGGGGGTGGGTAAGCTTTCAGCCGATGATGAGATAAACTTTGACAATGTTTGGATTCAAAGACCAAGGAGAGGTGAGAAAGCGGTTGTTGAGAAGAAAGCAGAGCAAACTACTAAGGAGAAGGATGCTTATGTAACTCCACCGTATGTACCTAAGCTACCTTTTCCTGGCCGTTTCAAGAAGCAACTCATAGAGAAGCATAAAGTCTTGTTTGAGAAGCATCTTAAGGACGTAGAGATCAAGCTACCTCTCGTGGACTGCCTTGCAATGATGCCTAAATGCGCCAATTTCTTCAAAGATACGCTCATGAAGAAGAATAAGGAAAGCAAGGAAGTGCTTGTTCTTAGTGAGGAATGTAGTGCGGTGATACACAAGGAGATAGTCCCTAAGAAGTTGGGAGATCCTGGAAGCTTCACTATACCTTGCGCTTTAGGTCCTTTGGAGTTCAAGAGTTGCTTTACCCGTTTCAAGGATTGTAGAATCTCGTTGGTACTAGCTGACAGAAGTGTGAGGTTACCCGTGGGTTTTCTTGAGGACTTGCCAGTGAGAATCAGTGGAGTAAACGTGCCCACAGACTTCGTTGTGTTGGAAATGGACGAAGAGCCTAAGGATCCACTCATTCTCGGTATACCTTTCTTAGCCACCGCCGGAGCCATCATAGACCTCAAGAATGGGAAGATTGCTCTGCACTTGGGTAAATATATAAGGCTGGACTTTGATATCAACGAGGTTCTGAAGAAGCCTACGATTGAAGGGCAAGCTTTCTACATTGAAACGTTGGATGCCTTAGCTGATGAGTTGCTAGAGGAGTTGGCTCAGGAAGATCATTTGAAGCTAGCATTGACTAAGGAGCCAGGAGAGTTTGGTTACGTGGATCAGAGGACTCAGGAATACGTCAACTTGCTTGATTCAAGGTAGGTTGTGCTAGAAGATGAAGGCGTTTGCCTAGAGATCGACTCAAAGATCGATGAAATTACTCGATCCAGGGGTCAAATCGACAAGACAATCGAGAGAACAACTCGATCCAGGGGTCAAATCGACAAGACAATCGAGGAGGGTGATCGATCCAGGAAAACAATCGAGTCCAAGATCGAGAGAGGCTTTCTGATCAGTTTGGGGTATAATCCGGAGATCGACTCAGCGTCTCGATCTCTCACTTTATCCACATTTAATCGAGTGAGTGAATCGAGCGAAACTGATCAATCTAGACGACATCGAGAGCAAGATCGACTGGACGACTCGATTTCAGAAGGGATATCGGTTGGAGAAAGCAGCCTCAAGGGCTATGTCTCGGGTTCTAAGAAAGGTTCCAAGGATGAAAACAGCAGGAACAGCCACGAGGATGATTGGAGCGAGCTGCTAGCCCCAACGGTGGACCTTAAGGAGCTTCCAAAAGGGCTAAGGTATAATTTCTTAGGGCTTAACGAAACCTATCATGTGATTGTGAATGAAAACTTAAGTGATGATGAGTTGCACTTGCTCTTAAATGAGTTGAGAAAGTATAGGAAGGCCATTGGGTACTCTCTAAGTGACATCAAGGGCCTTTCACCGATGCTTTGCACTCATAGGATTCACTTGGATAATGAGAACGCCTCTTTTATAGAACATCAAAGGCGTTTGAATCCTAATTTGAAAGAGGTTGTTAACTACTTGGCATGTGGGGAAGAGCCTTCGCATCTTGACAAATACCATAGGAAGAAGTTCATGAGGGACGTGAGCCACTATTATTGGGATGAACCCTATTTATACAAGAGAGGTGTTGATAGCCTGTACAGAAGATGCGTGACAAAGGAGGAAGCAAGAGATATCATCTTTCATTGCCACGGTTCTTTGTATGGCGGGCACTTTGCTTCATTCAAAACCGCCACTAAGGTCTTACAAGCTGGCTTCTGGTGGCCGTCCATCTTCAAGGACACCCATGAGTTCGTGATGAGTTGCGAGGCTTGTCAAAGAGCAGGGAATATCACTAAGAGGAACGAGATGCCTCAAGTTCCTATCTTCGAGGTAGGCGTCTTTGACGCATGGGGCATAGACTTCATGGGGCCGTTTCCTTCATCATACAGCAACAAATTCATACTAGTAGCTGTTGATTACATCTCTAAATGGATTGAGGCCATTGCTTCCCCAACAAACGACTCTAAGGTGGTGATCAAGCTCTTTAAGAGCATTATCTTCCCGAGGTTTGGAGTGCCTAAGGTGGTGATAAGCGACGGAGGAAGCCATTTCATCAACAAGCTGTTTGAAAATCTTCTAAGGAAGTATGGCGTAAAGCATAAGGTAGCGACACCTTACCATCCTCAAACGAGTGGCCAAGTGGAGGTTTCTAATCGGCAGATAAAGGCGATACTCGAGAGAACAGTTGGGGCAACTCGGAAGGATTGGGCGCTGAAGTTAGATGATGCTTTGTGGGCTTACCGGACAGCTTTCAAAACGCCCATTGGTACTACTCCTTTCACCCTTCTCTACGACAAAGGATGTCACCTCCCAGTTGAGTTAGAACATAAGGCGTCGTGGGCTGTGAAGCGGCTGAATTTTGATCTGAAGATGGCTCAGGAGAAGCGGTAGATCCAGCTGCCCGAGCTTGATGAGCTAAGGCTGGATGCTTACGAAAGCGCTAGGATCTACAAGGAGCGTACCAAGGCTGCTCATGACAAGAAGCTGGTACCTAAGGAGCTTAAGGAAGGGAGTTTGGTGCTACTTTACAATTCAAGGCTCAAGCTCTTTCCATGGAAGCTGAAGTCATGGTGGAGCAGTCCGTATGAAATCAAGGAAGTATTTCCTTACGGAGCTGTCACGTTGGTCGGCAATAGTGAGAATGCATTCACAGTGAACATACACAGAGTTAAGCCATACATGGCGAGTGCATTTGACAAGGAGAGCACCTCAATGCTTCTCCAAGACCCACCATCTGCCTAAACCAAGTAAAGTCTAGCTAAAGACGTTAAAGAAAGCGCACTTGGGAGGCATTCCCATGTCTATCCTGTATATATTCTTGCTTTATTTCTTTTCCAAGTTTTATGTTTTTATCTTCTGAGTGTGTAGGAACAAGTACGAGGGATTGCAAGCCATGATCTTAGATCCAAAAGGAGTAAGAAGGGGCAAGTATATGCTAGAGATCGAGTGCTAAATCGACTCATCCTGGCTCGATCTTTGCTAGATCGAGCTAGTGAATCGAAAGAAGTCAGTCGATCTAGACGAGATCGAGTAGACAGATCGTGTGACACAGTCGATCACGCGAGGACGAACACCCTACACGTTTAGCCTAAAAAGCGAACGAGAGGTGGATCGACTGAGTCACTCGATTATAAAGGCTTAATCTAATAGTCTACTCGATCTGCCACTCGATCCAAGCTTAAATCGACTCCTTAATCGAGAACGTGGCTCGATCATGAGGACTTAGCCGTCGTGCCAAAAATTCAAGGAACGAGAGGGGTTATCGATCCAAGACTCGATTCAATTCGAATCGAGTCCCAAATCGAGCAACCCTCTCGATCCACGCCATTATGGGCATGAGATCGAGTCCCAAACCGACCAAACGGACTCGATCTCGTGCCGAGATAACATTTTCTTTTCCCTCTCTTACTCTTTCCCTCCGGTTTTTAAATTCAAAAAGTGGTCAAGGCAAGCATCTTTGACCATGAAAGATGTGCCTTGACCACAGCTTTTGTCAGAAAACCACTTCTTTTTTACCCATGGTTTTGTTTTGTTGGCCTTTAAATGTTTTCAACTACTTTCACACTCTCTCGTCCTTGTTTTCTCGAGTGTTAAGCAAAAAGAGAGTGTGAGTTCTTGTTTTCTAAAGGCTAACAAGTATCTTTTACAATCTTTGCAAAGGTATTTTCGAATCTTTAAGAAAATATCCTTTTTATTCGCTTTGATTATTTTAGATGCTAGGGCGGTTTTAAATTTTTAAAAATAGCTTGATAATAGGAAAAATTCTAGATTTCTCTCTATCTCTAGATTAGATTCTCTATTATTTTGCTATAATTTTTATAAATCTCCCAAAATTCTAGGGTAGTAGTTATAGGTTTTCTTCTTCGCTTCTCTCTTTCTCACATCATATCGCCGATTTGCTCATTGCTTTGCTTGAGAAACTTGTTTCAGGCACAATGGCTCCTAAAAGAACGAGAGATGAGACAGCACAAGAGGGAGGAAACCAAGAAGTGTCTGTTCAGGAGAGGGTTCGTTGGAGTAAGGACGAGAAACGGGACAAGGAACGGCTTCAACGGCTGAGGTTCGAGGCGACTAAGTTCACGGACAGAGGATTGCGGGCCAAGATGGGGATTCTAGGAGACTTTGACCAGCTCCTCCAGAAGATTGGGCTGAGGTGTTTGTCACGGATGGATTTCCCAACCTTTCCCGAAGTGACAATCGACTTCCTTGCCACGTTGAAGTTTGGGTACGAGAATCGTAGCATCCCAATTCCTTCTTAAGGCCGCCTCTCCTTCAAGATAAAGCGCCAAGCCTTCAGCCTCTCAATCCCCGAGCTTTGCCAAGCTTACGGTCTCGATGCTGAAGCCACAAAGGTGGAGTTCCCCTCCTTCACTCAAGCGAACGATTTTTGGGACCTCATCGCCAATGACGACTACAAGGCGAATACCTCGAAGATCAAGAGAGTGAGGAACCCGGTGCTACATTACACCTTGAAGCTGATGGCTAACACTTTTAGTGGTCGGTCCGTAGCCCCCACGGTGACCAAGACAGAGCTTTGCTTTCTGTTCCAAGGCCTTAAGCACCTTCTTTGTGATCCGGATGAGAACGAGGAGCCGTTAGAAGATCAGCTCGGAGATGACGTGAACTACGGGTGCATCCTTGCTGCTTCGTTGGTCAAATACAAGGCGTATGCCTTGAGATACAAGGCAAACTCGTCACTCAGCCGGCGTCCAGCTTCAGAACTTCACTCCCGTTCCGAAAAGAGCCTTCATGGACGAGACATACCTAAGGAACACTGATACCTTGGGACGCACGCCAGCCGAGGGTTTCTTTGAGTACTTGTTCGTTGATGAGGAGAATGAGAAGAGGACATGCATCTTGCCAAACCAAGCCAAGACCGAACTGTTTGGCGTTGGGAACATCGAGTTTCTCCTGAGTAGAGATGAGTGCTTTGCTCCTCTAGGAGCCGCGGCATCAATTCAGCAGGCTACTCACCCAAGAACAGAGTCTCCAGCCACGGATGATGAGATGCCCGAAGCCTTTGTCCTTCCCAAGCTTGACTTTGAGCCGCAGACCAAGACAGAAAAGTTCTTTGCTACTGTTGTGGAGATGCAAATGAAGATCAACAAGTGGCAGAGCAAAGTCATCAAGAAGCTTGCCAAGAAGGTCAAGGCGCTTCAAAAAGGTTCACCAAGGCAGGCTGCGAGCGAAGAGTTTCAACAGCCCGAGAAGAGAAGGCTTTCAACCGGTGGAGTTGTCATCCGTGAGACTCAAGGCAGCAACATTCAACCGGCGCGTCTCTCTCTCCAAGAGCCAGCCTTCAAAGGCAAAGCCATAGTATCTAGCTCTTCTGGAACATCCTCAAGTTCCAGCCAAGACTAGATCCAAGGTCACAACAACCTTCCATTGTATATACCGTTCATGTTTTCTTAATTTTTGCTTTGTGTTTTGAGCTCTCTCGAACCTGTTTGCCACCGGGACGGTGTCATTCAACTTTGGGGGAGTATGTGTGTGGTTTGACATATTTATTTTGATCTTATTTTATCTTTGCATAACTTGAGTCTTGCATGCATCTAAGGCATAGAAAAGAAAAGGAAAAAATTGGTAAATTTTTTAAAATTTTCAAAAAAAAATCATGTAGTTACATTCATCTTGTTAAGCATTTTAGGATTGAGTCTAGAATTTTTAAGCATCTAAGTTGTTTACATTTGCATAAGGGGTTAGAGTTTTCTTAAAAATGTGTTTTAAGCTTATGAACAGTTTCAATATCCTAGTTAGTAGTTCTCTAATGCTTTGCTCACGCTTTGAAAGTAAGTCCTTACCATGCTTGGATCAGTTGTTTTGATTTTTGTGACTTGAATTGAACTCTCATGATTTGAAACTTGTCCTAATAAGTGAAAACCTTAATCTGATTTTTTAAATATCATTCTTATGCACTTGAAAATAAACACATGGATGTTAATAATATTTAGGCTCTCTTCTTCCTTTTACCACTCTTTGTGAGCCTAAGTAGAAATCCCACCTTGACCCTTACCTTTCTTTGAAGCCAAGTTTTCGTGTGTGATATCATTGTGAGGCCTCTTTCGGTTTGAACTTAGCATAACGTGTTACGTTTAGGCGACATGATTAGGTTCTCATATGTTTGCTAGCTTTGCATTTTGAAGCTAGATGTAGGCTTAGGATAAGTTTGGGGAATCATTGGGGGTTGCTTTCTTGTTTATATGGTTTCTGTTTCAAAAGAGTTTGGCATTTGAAGTGAATAAAAGGTTTTAAGTGAAAGGTTTTGTGTTTAAAATGTATAATGCTCCAATAATTTCAGAAGATAGGTCTCTCAAAATGAAAAGAATAAGAAAAAAATAAAAGAGCCTAAGTGCCAAAATAAAAAGAAAAGAAAAAGAAAGAAAAGAAATAATGACAAGAGAGCTATCAATATGAAAGAAATAAAGAGCCTAATATTTTCAAACCTTTTCACTAGCCTAAAACAGTAAAGATGTTTTCTATTTTGATTTGGGGATTGCTAAGCTTATGCTTTGAAGATAAGGGTAGATTTTAGGAGGGTGAGTGAGCTAAAAAGAGAAAAATGAGAGGGGTTTTAGGATCATTGTTAGCTTGCATGGGTAGATAAGAATCTGATCATGTATGCATCAATTGCCTTTACCTTTAGCATTATGCATAAAGTTCTTACCATCTTTGAGAGAAACCCGTACTTAACCCTTCTTTAAAATGAGATCATTATATGCTCATAGCCTTAACCCTTAGCCAAATGTGTTTTGCTTTAAAGTGCATAAGTTTGATTCATGGTTAAGTCTTAATAAATGTTAAATGATGAGTTTCTTTGATTGTTTGGAATAGGAGAGTCACGATTTGAAATTTATTGTATGATGAGTATGACTAAGTTCTTTGGAGTATGAGTGTGCGCATTGCATTTTAGAACTAGTAACTAGGACGTTGAGATTGATTCATTTGAAAGATACTTTTGCGGGAAGCTTAAACCCCCGTTTGTTTTAAAAACCTCTCTCCCTTCTTTAATTTTGTTTGCTTGAGGGCAAGCAAAAGGTAAGTTTGGGGGAGTTGATATAGCTGCATATTCCATGCATTTTGCATACATATAAGTTAGTTTCTCACACATATACATTGCATTTTAGACTAGTTTGCATCACTTTAGGTCCTAGAGTATTCTTGCACCAGCATATGCATATTTCTTGCATTTTGCATCACATACAGGTTTTTTCGGCTACTTTGGAGTCTTGGAGGGTTCTTGAACGTGCTGAGGCTCGTGAGGAGGTTCGTGGGACTTGGAGGATTCAGAAATGCTTGCTAAGGACCAGAGATCGAGAAGCAGATTGAGCATGGCCGGTCGATCTAGATGAGATTGACCAGAAGATCGAGTAGTCCAGCCGATCCAAGGGAACTGATCGAGACGGAGATCGAGTGAAGAGATCGATCAAGGAGTACAGACGTGAATGACGCCATACAGAGCGAGAGTCGGATCGAGTCCACTACGAGATCCTCCAAAGATTGACTCCAAGATCGAACGAAGCACTCGATCCGCCGAAGAAGATCGAGACATAGATCGAGCTGAAGGCACGATGTCCGAAGATGATCGAGCGAGATGCTCGATCTCGAGGTCGATCTCAGTGCACTTTAACCGTTTTTGGCCGCTAGCGAGGGGGGGACCATCGAGCTGTTTGGCCTATTTCGGGAAGGCGGCGAGGATGCTTTTTGACACACGTTTTCACTTTATCATTTTTATCTTTTTTTCTCTCTATTCGAAGGCGATTTCGCCATTGTTAGACTTTGAAGCTTTTCTTGCTTTGTATTGAATATTTGAATCGTTTAAGTTTAAAATCCATCGTTTTTTATGTCTATGAGTTCGTCGTTCATGCTTTGCTTGGTTTACTTAATGTGTAGTGAATAGTTTAATCGGGTTTTGGGGTTGAGAGGATTCAAAGGGGTCGAAAAGGTTTTCAAGTTTGGTGTTTTCTTGTTCTTCATGGCTTTCTCTTCTAGGATGAGGAGTTCTTAAAGCCTAAAGAGTCTCACGCCAAGATCTTTATGATCAGAGAGGTCTCTTACCTTGACAGGATCCAGAGATCTCTGAAAATCGCATCCTAGAGACTAGTTACCCTTTCCCAAACGCCATGGTAGTTTAGGGGACTAGTTAAGCCGCATGTTTGAAATCTGAATTCTTTGCCCTTCAATCTCTTTTTCCGCCAAACGCCATGGGTCTGGAGGAGAGAATGAAGGAGTGATCCATACCACACGCCATGGATGGATCTTGTTTTGTTTTCAAGGCTTAGAGAATCTCACAAAGTGAGTAGATCTAGAGTTTTCAAACCAAGCTTGAACCTATGAGACCCTTGAACATGAATCTCAACCCTAGACCCTCTTTCTTAGTATTCTTACATCTTCGTTAATCATTCGCTTGTTATCTGATGCATCTTGGTCATTAGTTTCGTTGCATTTGAACTTTTAGATGAGATCGATCGTTGTTGCTCGATCTAGTGGTCGATCCTGTGGTCGATTCACTAGTCGATTTTTATAAATTCATAGTTTTGCATTTTAATCATTCTGTTTGTTCGTTATGGTAGTTCGCTCGTTCGTGGTAATTTTAAAATAGTTTTGCCTTGCATTTAGTCGTTGCATCTAGTTTTTAGGATTTTCACAAAACCGTTCATCATTTGCCTACCTTTACTCGATCTTTGCATTCTCATTGCACTTTCTAGCTCCTAGGTTGGTTTGATTCCTCTTGCATGCTATACTACGACTGTGTGCTGCTTAAGTTTTGATAACCTCATGTTGCATTGCATCACTCCCCTTTTACACTGTTAAAAAGATGTTATCAAATGTCAATTGCCTTTACCTTTAGCATTATGCATAAAGTTCTTACCATCTTTGAGAGAAACCCGTACTTAAAACAAACCCTTCTTTAAAATGAGATCATTCTATGCTCATAGCCTTAACCCTTAGTCAAATGTGTTTTGCTTTAAAGTGCATAAGTTTGCTTCATGGTTCGGTCTTTAATAAATGTTAAAGGATGAGTTTCTTTGATTGTTTGGAATAGGAGAGTCACGAGTTGAAATTCATTGTGTGATGAGTATGGCTAAGTTCTTTGTAGTAAGAGTGTGCGCATTGCATTTTAGAACTAGTAACTAGGACGTTGAGATTAATTCATTTGAAAGATACCTTTGCGAGAAGCTTAAACCCCCATTTGTTTTAAAAACCTCTCTCCCTTCTATAATTTTGTTTGCTTGAGGGCAAGCAAAAGGTAAGTTTGGGGGAGTTGATTTAGCTGCATATTCCATGCATTTTGCATACATATAAGTTAGTTTCTCACGTATATACATTGCATTTTAGACTAGTTTGCATCACTTTAGGTCATAGAGTATTCTTGCACTAGCATATGCATATTTCTTGCATTTTGCATCACATACAGGTTGTTTTCGGCTACTTAGGAGTCTTGGAGGGTTCTTGAACGTGCTGAGGCTCGTGAGGAGGTTCGTGGGACTTGGAGGATTCAGGAATGCTTGCTAAGGACCAGAGATCGAGAAGCAGATCGAGCATGGCCAGTCGATCTGTGACAACAATCTACTACAACCTCTAGACAACATTCATCTACTCGGAAGTGCAAGAGAAAGAAAGGCAAGAGAACAAGAACAACACTTTGAGGAGATATTGCAACCATGTCATGGCTGAGCAAGACCAAGCCGAGGCTCCACCTCACCGTGCTGCTGCTGGAAGGGGCAATGGAAACCCCAACCACGCCCCAAGAGCACCAAGGATCATTGGTGCGGGTGATGCTCCAAACACACATCACAACCGCTTTGGTATCACCCCTCCACCGGTGCAAAACAACAACTTCGAGATCAAGCCAGGCTTTATGTCAATGGTGCAGAACAACAAGTTCCATGGGCTTGCAATGGAGGACCCTTTGGAGCATCTTGACAACTTTGAGCAAGTTTGCGGAATGATAAAGATCAATGGAATCTCGGAGGATAAATTCAAGCTTAGGCTTTGCCCTTTTTCATTTGGGGATAAAGCAAGGCATTGGGAGAAAACCTTACCTCAAGGGACTATAACCTCATGGGCTGATTGCAAGAAGGCGTTTCTATCAAAATTCTTCTCAAGTACAAGAAAAACTCGGCTAAGTGATATATCATGGTTTTTATAGTTTTTAAAACCATGATATAAGTCCTTTTTGTTGAGTCTTTTTGGTCTTTTAAGAGTCCTAGAAGAGTCTTTGAAGGTTATAGCATGTCTGGAGCATAATTGGAGATTTTGGAACCTTTTGGAGCATTCTGAGTTGAAGCCACGAAGTTCCAAGCTCGAAGCAGAAAGTATCCCATATGGTGACGCTCGTCACCCATCAAGGAAGGAGCGTGGCTGTTTTATTAAAAGTGTGAAGAAGATTTACAGAATTGGCCCAGAAGTTCCATTATTTACAAGAAGACCCCAGATCGTGTTTAGCCTCTATTTATTAGGTTTTTCAGCCATTGTTGGCGATTATCTTAGTTTTTGAGAATTCAGAGAGCCTAGAGAGAGAATTATTCAGAGCTTTTTGGGGAGACAAATCATGCACTCTTTTGAGAAGATTTCGAACCCCCTTATTCTTTTACTCTTTCTCTTAATGCAATTTTATTCAGTTATGTTTTGTGATTCCATAATCATGTCTGAGTAATCTGCTAGTTAAGTTAGGACTTTTTCAGGGTTAATGAAGAGACTGTAGAATCGCAATTCTGTTAGGAATATCTTTTGGTTTTTCATCTGTGCTTGCTTTAAATTCGAATTTCTGAGAAACATCATCTAGGAATCCGAAAATCTAAGGTTGTTAAATATATGTGAGAGCATTATTCATAACCTGAACTAGTATTTGATGAGCAAAACAACTTAGTGCAAATAGATTTGGCTTAGGAGTTTTGTAAACAATTGAATCTGATCATTCCTGCATGCTTAGGTTGTTAGGATTTGCAAAGAGATTTGAAACTCTGTGATTTAGGCATAGATAACTTTTGCAATGAGAATTGATTAGTTATACATCAGTGATTTATGTTTAAAACGGTTCTTAATCATTCCTGATTTCATGCATTCTTTCATGTTTAAAACGGTTCTTAATCATTCCTGATTTCATGCATTCTACATTCTTAGATTCAACTTGCGAACTGTCCTGACTTAGCGCTTTTAGTCCTCTGAAACTTAGATCATCTTACAAAATCGTTTGCTTACTTTTATTCATTCATTCGCATTACATACATAATATCTTGCTTAGCTTAATCCAAACCTACATTCGATAGTGTAGTCTACATTACTCTCTTGGGATTTCAATACCCCTTGTACTACAACTGCTTTGCTGTACACTTGCAGTAGTTTTATTTGGGTAAAACCTGAGCCCTATCACTAAGGAGTGAAATCAGCGGTTTTACACAAAGGCAGAATGAGACCTTTAGTGAAGCAATGGAGCGGTTCAAAGACTACACTATAGCTTGCCTTCATCACGGCTTCAGTGAGGAGACACTCTTGAGCACCATCTATAGAGGAGCTCTTCCCAAGATTCTCATGCTTCTTGACACGGCAAGTAAAGACAACTTTCTCGGTCAAAATGTAGAAGAGGGAATGGAGCTCATTGAGAATCTTGCTTTGAGTAATGGGAACTATGCTGAAGATTATGATAAAGCACCAAGAATATCTGACGTTGAGGCAAATAAGAAGGAGCTGAAGTCTCTCCATGAAAAGACTGACAAATTAGTACTTGCAAATCAAAAGCATGTACACTTTGTGGGAGAAGTTGAAGATATTCTAGATGAGTTAGAGCTGAACCAAGAAGAAGCGAATTGGGTTGGAGGCCAGAACTACAACAAGCCACAGGGCTATGCTCAAGGATATCATGGCAACAACAACCTCTCTTACCGAAGTACAAATGTGGAGAACCCTAAAGATCAAGTGTATCCTCCACAACAAGGCAAATCTTTTGTTCCTTACAACAAAGGAGGGTTTACACAAAACAATGGGTACCAAGGGCAGAGACAAGGCAACTTCCAAGGCCAGCAACAGCAAGTGAACAACAGTTATCCTCCTGGTTTCATGCCTCAGCAGCAACAAACTCAACATCCACCTCAAGATCCGGTACAAGCTATGTTCCAACAATTACTTCAAGGACAAGCTTCTACAAATAAAAAGTTTGTTGAGTTGAACAAGAGAATGGACTCTTCTCTTACTGAGGTATCTACAGAACTCACCAACCTGAACAACAGGATTGGCCAGTTAGAGAAAGGAAAGGCTAGTTCAAGCGGTGAAGGTACCTTACCCGACAAGTGTGAGCAAAACCCTAAGGAGTATGTCAATATGATTACCTAGAGGAGTGGGAAAGAGCTAGTAAGCTTTCAAATGATCAAGAGATCACATTTGACAATGTCTGGATTGCAAGACCTAAGAAAGGCAAGGAAGCGGTCTTAGAGAAAAAAGTGGAGCAGGTTATAAAGGAGAAAGAAGCTTATGTGCCTCCACCTTACGTACCAAAGCTCCCCTTCCATGGCGGTTCAAGAAGCAGCTGATTGAGAAGCATAGAGTCTTGTTTGAGAAACACTTGAAGGCTGTTGAGATAAAACTGCCATTAGTTGATTGCTTAGCTATGATGCCAAAATGCGCCAAGTACTTCAAGGATACCCTTACTAAGAAAAACAAAGAGAGTGAAGAGGTCTTGGTGTTGAGTGAAGAATGCAGTGCAATCGTCCACAAGGAGATCGTTCTTAAGAAGCTAGGAGATCCAGGATCATTCACTATCCCTTGTGCACTTGGACCTTTGAAGTTTGAAAGTTGCTTGTGTGATCTAGGAGCAAGCATTAACCTCATGCCTCACTCCATTGCCAAGAACCTAGGCTTTACCAAGTTTAAGGAGTGCAGAATCTCACTTGTGCTGCCTGATAAAAGTGTAAGGCTCCCTGTAGGCATGCTTGAATACTTACCCATGAGGATCAGTGGTGTGAATGTGCCAACAGATTTTGTAGTTCTAGAAATGGATGAAGAGCCAAAGGATCCTCTTATCCTTGGTAGACCCTTTCTAGCAACTGCTGGAGCCATCATAGACGTGAAGAATAGGAAGATCTCTCTACACCTTGGCAAGAAAACCAAGCTAAACTTTGACATCAATGAAGTCTTTAAGAAGCCAACTATTGATGGGCAAGCGTTCTACATAGGAGCTTTGGATGCATTGGCTGATGAGTCGCTTGAAGAACTGAGACAAGAGGATCATCTACAGCTGGCTTTGACAAAGGAGTGTGGAGAGTATAGTTTCTTGAATGAGCAGACCCAGGAGTATGTTCGCATCCTTGATTCTCGAAAAGTTGTGAAAGAAGAGGAAGGTCATTGCCTAGAGATTGACTTGGAAATCGATGAGATCACTCGATCCAGAAAAGAAATCGATGAGAAGATCGAGAGAGACAACTCGATTAGTTCAGGGAACGACTTGGTGAATCGATCTCTTGCTCGATCCCTATCAAATCGAGCAAGTGAATCGAGGGAGTGCAATCGATCCAGCCTAAATTGAGGGAAAGATCAACTGACTGGCTCGATCTCAGCGGGAGGAACGGTTCAAGAAGGCAGCTTGAAGGCTCATGACTTGGGTTCAAAAGAGGCGAATGAGGACATCAACCTCAACACAAGCCAAGAGGAGGACTGGAGTGAGCTGCTAGCCCCAAAGGTGGAGAAGTCTCTTGCTTCGGTCGTGGAGATTCAGCGTAAGACCAACAAATGGAAAGGCAAGCTGATCAAGAGGCTGGCTAAGAAGATCATAGACCTTCAAGGAAACTCATCTGAAGCGTCTTCAAGTGAGGAGGTGGAGCAACCGGAGAAGAGAAGAAGATCAACCGGAGGAGTTGAGATCCGTGAACCCCAAGGAAGCAATCAAGCTGGACAACTTTTTCTCCATGAAGGCTCAAGCAGGAGCAAGGACAAAGGCACTCACCGCGCCACTCCTAGCAAGAGCAGGAGGGCTGGAGCATCCTCAAGCACCAGCCGTGCCTAGCTCCGAGGTACCACACACAACCTTGTAAATAACATGCATTTTTCATTTTTTTGCTTTTTGTTTTAATCTCCTCTTGAATTTGTTTGACACCGAGACGGTGTCATTCAAGTTTGGGGGAGAGTGTGTGGTTTGACATGTTTTATTTGGATCTTATTTTGAGTTATCATCCTTGAGTCATCATGCATCATCTAAGGCATAGAAAAATACAAAAAAAATAATAAAATTTTTAAAATTTTCAAAAAAAAATCATGTTGCTTGCATTTGCATTGTTAAACATTTTAGGATTGAGTCTAGAATTTTAATCATTTAGGTTGCTTGCATTTGCATAAGGGGCGAAAGTTTTTTCTTGAAAAGTGTTTTAAGCTCATGAATTGTTTCAAGGCCCTAGTTAGTAGTTCTTTGATGCATTGTGCAAAGTTTGAAAGTAAGCTCTAACCGTATTTGGATCATTTGTTATAATTTTCGTGGCTTAAGTTGAACATTCATGAATAGAATCCTTTCCTATCAAGTGAGAACCTTAATTTGAATCTTTGAATTACCATACTTGTGCATTTGAAAAAGAATACATGGATCACATATACATACTTAGGCTTTCTTTTTCCCTTTTAACCAATCTCTTATAAGGCTGAATAGAACTCCGCACCTTGACCCTTACCCTCCTTTCAAGCCAAATATTTTGTGTGTGATTTTGTGAGGCCTTATTTTCGGTTTGAACCTGGCATAAAGTGTTAGGTTTAGGCGACATGATTAGGCTCTCATATGATTGTTAGCTTTGCATTTTGAAGCCAGTTTTAGGCTTAAGTTTGGGGGTGGGAATTCACGGGTGTTGTTGCTTTTGTTTATTTGGTTTCAGTTTTGAAAAGTGTTGGTGTTGGGAATTTGAAATAAAAGGGTTTCATAGTTTTAAGTGGGTGGTCTTGAAATGTTTTGTATAAAAGCTCTAGTTTAAAAGAGAAGAGATAGCTCTCAAAAAGAAAAGAAAAAAATGAAAAAAGCCAAAGGCCAAATGTTTAAAGAAAAGAAAAAAAATATTTGAGAAGAGAGCTATCAAAATAAAAAAGTAAAGAACTAAGTTTATGTATAAGACCATCCCACTAGCTATAAGGAAGGTTGAGATTTGTGTTTATTTGGGTAATGCTTGGAATCTTGCCTTGTTCTTTATGGGTAGTCTCTAGAGGGTGAGTGAGCTTTAAAGAGAAAGAAAAAAATGAGAGAGGGTTTTAAGATCATTGTTAGTGTATATGGGTAGATGAGAGTCTAGTCATGTATGCATCAATTGCCTTTACCTTTAGCATTATGCATAAGTTCATTCCTTTTTTAGATAACCCATTGCTTGATATACCCACTTAAATGAGATCATTTTTATCTCATAACCTTTGTCCCTAAGCCAAATGTATTCGGTTTTAAAATGCATAAGTGTGATTCACGGTTTGAGCTTAATGAATGTTAAAAGTTAGGATTCTTGGATTGTTTGGAATGTGAGAGTCATTATTTGAGATTCAATATGTGATGAATATGGCTAAGTTCTTTGGAGTATGAGTTTGTGTATTGCATCTTAGAATTGAGAACTAGGACCATTGAATTGATTCATTTGAAAAACACTTGTCAAGGAATTTGAGCTCCCATTTTTAAAACCTCTCTTCCTTTCTTGGATTTTGTTTGCTTGAGGGCAAGCGAAAGGCAAGTTTGAGAGAGTTGATATACTCATATATTTCGCATATTTAGCATTTATTTATAGTGGTTTTCATGCATTGATCTTACATAATAGGCTAGGTTTGCACCATTTGTCTCATTTTAGGTCCTAAGTGCACTTTGCATTGGCATTTGCATATTTCTTGCATTATTGCATCATATTCAGGTTGTTTTGAATACACTGGAGCTGTGGAGGTTGTGTGGACATGCTAAGGATCGAGAGGGAGCCTGTGGACACTTGGAAGAACTCAGCCATGCATCAAAGGAACCGAGATCGAGGTACGGATCGAGCTAGGCACGTCGATCTAGATGAGATCGACCAGAAGATCGAGTGACTCAAGTCATTTCAAGAAGGAGGATCGAGACCAAGATCGACCAAGGTGATCGATCGTGAGTACGGACGTGGATTAAGCTATGCAGAACGGGAGCCAGATCGAGCTTAAGACTCGATCACCCAAGGATCAAGTAGAAGATCGAAGGAAACACTCGATCCACCCAACCGAATCGACCCGAAGATCGAGCAAAGGAGGACGATCCATGAAGAAGATTGAGCTAGAGATCGATCACCCAAGTCGATCTCTAGAACCTTATCCGGACAGCTCACTTTTGGCATGTAGTGAGGGGACCATTTTCTTTGTTTGGCTATTTTAGGCAATATGGTGTGAACCATTCATTTTGTCTCGGACCAGTTTATGTTTTCTTATGCTCTAAGGCTGAAAAATCGCCATTGTTCTACTTTTTAAACTTTTCTTGTTTTGAACCTTTGAATCTTGCTTTAATCATAAGTATTTTCCTTAATCTGTCTTCTTTAATCGCTTTAATCATGTTTAGCGTATCATCCTTTGCATTTCAATCGGTTTTAACAATGTGTAGTGAGTAGTTTTTCTTTAATTTGAGGTTGGGGCAATTAAGAGAGTTTAAAAGGTTTAAAGCTTGGATCTTTTCTTGTTCTTAACTTAAATCTCTTCTTGGATTTGGGATCTTAATGCTTAGAGAGTCTTGGGAAAGATCTCTTTGATCTCTGGGATCTCCTTACCTTAGCAGGATTCAGGAGTCCCTTAAAACCAAATCCAAGAGACTAGCTCATCCTTTTCCAAACACCATGGATGCTTAGGGAGCTAGTTAAGCCACTTTTTGAGATCTATGATTTATGCTCTTCGACCTATCTTTCCATCACACACCATGGGTTAGGAGGAAAGGTTGAGGAAGGGGTTTATGCCATACACCATGGATAAATCTATTTTAGCTTCTCAAGGCTTAGAGATAGCACAAAATGTATAAATCTAATGTTTTCAAAACCCAAGCTTGAATCTTGAACCTTCTTAATATGACCCTCAACCTTGAATCCTCTTTTAGCATTTATAAACTCAAAGTTATCATTTCTTAGTTATAAAGTTTGCATCTTTAGTCTTGAAAGTCATTGTTCTAGGTTGTTAGAAATTCTCTGTTTTTCTGCCTTTAGTGTTCGATTTTTATAAATTAGTAGTCTTGCATTTAAATCTCTTAGAATTCTTCTGCTAGTTGTTTAACCCCTCAGTGGCATTTTTAAAATTGTTTTCGCGGTCATTTGGTGCTTGCATTTAGTTTTCATAGAATTTGTCATCCATTTACCCGAATCTGACTTAGATTTGCTTAGCTCTTGCATTCTTAGTAGCTTTCATCAACCTAGGCTGAATTGACACCCTTACCACTATACTGCATCATAAAATGTGGTTTGGGCTTCGATAATTTAGCTTGCAAAAATCTTGTTTATCACTCCTACAAGATATGCTGATCCTGGTCTGTTGGGCGAGCTAGGAATCAAGTTTGAAGTGGATGAGCCGTTGAGCAACATTGGACTGGAGAAATTTGCTAGTCTTGGCTATCCAACTTACAAGCAACTTTCTTGTGAGTTCCTTGCAAGCTTCAAGGTCTACTTCTACAAGTTTGATGAAGAGTATGATGAAGGAGAAGAAGAATTTGGCAATGGATTCATCAAGTTCAGAGCCAACAAAGCATGGTACACCATGGGGTTCACTCAGCTTGAAGAAATCTTTGGATTTGATCAGCTCAAGAGCACAAAACATGCGCTTCAAGCATGATGAGCTAAGGCATGTATGGGAGGAGATAGCGAATGGTGCTTATAGAGCTTGTCATCTGAAGAGTGCTAGCATCTGCCATCCACCTATCATATATGTTCATATAGTCCTCACCAGCACACTCGTCTACAGAAAAGAGCAAAGTATGGTCATATAAGAAGAAATGGGGTTGCTTGTGAATGGCTTGAAGAACATAATGGTTGAAACAAGGCATGGGAAGATCCAAGGAGAGAGCTTAGGAGTTGGTCTTGTGACAATCCTAATGAAGCAATTTCTAGCATGCCAACAGTGGGCTTTCAACACTAGAGACAAAAAGCCAAAGATAGCCATTGGAGGCGTGATCACTCCTATCTTGCTTGGTGCTGGAGTTGAGCTTGGCACACCAGATGTTACAATGATATTCCTAGATGTTCCTTATCTCAGTAAGATCGGATACCTTTCCGGAGCTGTTGAGAGTTCAGACTCTCACCACTCCTCCACCTGAAGTATGGTACACCACACTAACCATTGTATAAATACCATTCATTTTTTATTTACTGCGATTGTTTGCTTGATGTTTGTGAACACTCTCCTTAGCATTTTTTATTACACAGGCACTATGTAATTTACGTGTGAGGGAGGGTGTATGATGGACTGATGCTTGCATTTGCATTTGTATAATAGAATAGAAACCATGCATCATGATTTAATAGCATCTAAGGCATAGAGAAAACCAAAAACATTGAAACATTTTCAAAAAATTGCTTCACAAAAAGAGTTTGATTTTCATGCATTCTTATAGGATTTAGACTTCATGCATCCAGATAGGACTAGTTTGCTTGTTTAAATTGGGAACTATGATAGTACATCTTTGTTAATGCTAGTGATTTATGAAAATGAAGCCCATGTTTTTAATCCTTTGGTGCATTTGATGTTGTACTAGAAATAAAGCTGAACCATTTTTGGAATTTGCATTTGCGTGAGCTTTGTTTGAGACTGAAGCATGCTTTGAAATGATTTCAACCTTTGTTTAAGTGGAACCTAATTTGAATTTGCAATTATCATGCCTTATGCTTTTGTGATTGATGTCATGGATAACTTAAAATATTTGGATCTTCTTATTCTCTTTTGCCACTCTCTAAAAGATCTATTTAGATTTCCCACCCTTAACTAAACCTTCTTTCAAGCCAAGACATTAATAGTATGTGATTTTGACGCAGTCGGAATCACTAAGGTCAGCAAACACTAAACCTTAGAAATAATTCAAGTTCTCAAACAAGAACTTGAAAAGAAAACTCTGGATTCCACCAGAAAACATTGAAAGCTTTGAAACTTTTATTGAAAGATAATAATAAGATTGTGTCTAAAACAAAATACCTAAAGCTTCTTATATAGAGAGAGCATAAACATAGAATAGGAAATTCTAGTAAAACCCTATAGAAAAAAGAAAAAACCAAATAAAAGGATAGAAATGGAAAACACCAAATAAAAGGAAAACTTCTAGAAACAATAGATTAGGTTGTCTATGATTCTCCTACATCAGTCTCCTCCACCTCTAAAGAACTCGACCCCGAGTTCTCTTCAGGATAAAGAACACTATCAGCATGGTACTCATAGATGTCAGCCATATTGAATGTTTTAGAAATGTTCATGTCTTTTGGAAGTGCCACCACATAAGCATTATCATTTATCTTCCGCAAAATCTTGAAAGGACCATATTTACGAGGCTGAAGCTTGCGATATGTACCAACTGGAAATCTTTCTTTTCGTAGAAACACCATCACTTCATCTCCTTCTTTGAAAATCTTGAGTCTCTTACGCTTGTCTGATGCATCCTTATTCTTTTGACCAGTTGCTTCTAATTTAGCTCGGACAGCTTCTTTAGTAGCTAAAATCTCTTCTGCCATAGCCTCAGCTGAAACACTAACTCCAGGAGCTTTAGGCAACTTAACCAAATCGACCACATGCTTTGGAATAGAAGTATAGACCAAAGAAAAAGGCGACCTCCCTGTAGCGGAATGCACGGCACTGTTGTACGAAAACTCCACTTGTGGTAAAGCTAGATCCCATTGTTTCGGTTTATCTCCACATACACTTCGAATCATATTCCCCAAAGTTCTGTTTGTTACCTAGGTTTGCCCATCAGTCTGTGGGTGAGCTGTAGAACTACGTTTCAAGCTGGTTCCAAACATTCTCCAAAGTGTAATCCAAAAATGACTGAGAAACTTGGTATCTCTGTCTGAAATTATTGTCTTAGGAACCCCATGAAGACGTACTATTTCCCTCAAAAACAACTTGGCGATGTTAGAGGCATCTGCGGTCTTCTTGCAGGCGATGAAATGCGTCATCTTAGAGAACCTGTCAACGACCACAAATACAGAATCGACTCCTCGCTGTGTACTAGGCAAGCCTAGCACAAAATCCATGGACAAGTCTTGTCAGATATCCTCTGGGATCGGTAATGGCATATAAAGACCAGTGTTCTGAGATTGTCCTTTAGAAACCTGACAGACATAACACCTTTTAACTATAGCACCCGCATCTCTCCTGAAATGCGGCCAATAAAATCTTGCCTCCATGCTAGCAATGGTCTTCTCTCTTCCCAAATGACCACTAAGACCGCCACCATGCAAGTCTCGATTCAACTTTTCTCGTAATGACGAGCAAGAAATGCACAGACTGTCTCCTTTAAAAAGATAACCATCTCATATGTGGAAATCTGCTGAAGGGTGCTTCCCATTACATTTGCCCCATAATTCCTCGAATTCAGCATCACGTTCATACAACTCCTTCAAAAAATCGAAGCCCACAACCTCTTGTTCTAAGATAGAGAGTAAGGAAGCTCTTCTACTCAAGGCGTCTGCCACCTTGTTAAGTGTCCCAGACTTATGCTTAATAATGAAAGGAAACTTTTGCAGAAAACTTACCCAATGAGCATGCATCTTATTTATCATTTTCTGGCTGTGAAGATACTTTAGAGCTTGGTGGTCCGTAAATAGAACGAACTCTCTTTGAATTAAGTAATGCTCACATTGTCGTAGAGCTCGAAAAACTGCATAGAACTCTTGATCATACGTACTCCACTTTTGGCGAGCTTTGCTTAAATTTTCACTAAAGAAAGCTATCGGTCGTTTCTATTGCAATAAGACAGAACCAATTCCCACACCACTAGCGTCACATTCCACTTGAAACACTTTGTCAAAAATGGGTAATGCTAATACTGGTGCAGTACAAAGCTTCTCTTTGATTAAAGCAAAGCTCTCTTCTTGTTCGGGTCCCCAATGAAACTTCCCTTTCTTTAAACACTCAGTGATAGGCGCAGTAATGGTACTAAAATCTCTAACAAATCTCCTGTAGAAAGTAGCTAGACCATGAAAGCTGCGTACCTCAGTGACCCACTTAGGAGCAGGCCATTCCCTTATGGCACTTACTTTGTCCTCATCAACCTGAATCCCTTCTTCATCAACAACGAATCCGAGAAATAACAGCTTGTTGGTGCTGAACGTACATTTTTTAAGATTGATGTACAGTTGTTTTTCTTGTAAAACCTGCAAAACTTGCTTCAGATGTTTCAAATGCTCGTCTCTGGTTTTACTGTATATCAAAATATCATCAAAGTAAACCACCACAAAAGAACCAATGAAAGGGCGGAGAATCTGGTTCATTAATCTCATGAAAGTGCTAGGAGCATTTGACAACCCGAAAGGCATCACCATCCATTCGTATAATCCATCTTTACTCTTCAAAGCTGTCTTCCACTCATCTCCAGGCCTGATTCGAATTTGATGATAACCACTCCGAAGATCTATCTTCGAAAACACCTTAGAACCTGACAACTCATCAAGCATATCTTCCAACTGAGGGATAGGGAATCGATACTTAATGGTTATCTTATTAATGGCTCGACTAACAACACACATCCGCCACTGGTTACCCTTCTTAGGAACTAGAAGGACCGGTACGGCACATGGACTCATGCTCTCACGAATAAATCCTTTTCTCAGCAAATCTCCAGTCTGTTCTCTTAAAATCTCGTTCTCTTTAGGGCTCATACGGTAGTGAGGAAGATTCCGTAAACTAGATCCTGGAATCAAGTCAATATGGTGCTGAATATCCCTCATGGGCGGTAGATTATTAGGCAGTTCTTCCGCAATCAGCTCTTTGAAATTGTCCAGAATTTCTAACACTTCACGTGGAGTTGACGTTTCCTCCGTTACAGCGCTCAACAGCCCTTTAACCACCAAAGGATAGAAACACTTTGCTTCTTTAACATCCCCATCAAGCTCTTTGTCGTCCTTTGTTATAACCAAAAAGCTTGACTTCTTTACCTTCACACTGTTACAAAAATCCTTAAGAGGCGCCATAGCAATTTTATGATTGCCCCACGTAAACATTATCACATTGTCTCGACCTCGATATGTGATATCGTTATCATACTGCCAAGGTCGTCCAAGAAGAATTTGACAAACATCCATGTCAAGAACGTCACAAGTGATCTCTTCCTTGTAGTGTCTAACTATAGATATGAGAACCTTGCAAGTCATGCTAACTCGAACTTGCGATCCTCTCTTTACCCAACCAAGGCCATACGGTTTCTCATGATGCGTCGTAGGTAACTTCAGATACTCCACCAGCTTTTGAGAAACTAAATTCTCTGAGCTTCCATTATCCACAATCACATTACACACCTTGTTTTGAATAGAACAATGTGTTCTAAACAAATTCTTACGCAGACCTTCTTCTTTAGATGACAACAAGATTGGTTGCAGCACAAGGTTTATCATCTCTTCAGATTCCTCTTCAGTGAATTCAGCTCCCTTATATTCTTCATTCTCAGCGTAATCCCTTTCATCATCTTCGTCTTCTTTATCTATTATAGCGACTGTTCTCCGACCTGGACAGACATTTGATTTATGACCATGTTCTTGGCAACGGAAACACTTGTCAAGGGAAGGCTTATCGTAAGGACGGTTCTATTTCTGAGCTGGTGTTTTGTTCTGTTGTGTAGTATTAGAGCTACTTGCCCCTTTTTTTCCTGGATTGGAATCTTTATTGGCTACGCTCATTTCTTTCTCACTCGTTGGTTCAAAACTGGTCTGAGCCGTGTTTCTCTTGAATGTTGAGAACCCTCGCGATAACTTCTCCATTAACTCGGCTTTCAACGCTAGACTGGAAGCTTCCTGCACGGTCCATACGGTTTGCAAACCCATCTTCCCTGAAGAGAACCCTTCAAACCGCTGATGTACCTAGCCACCTTCTGATTCTCTGTCTCCCCTAACTCGTTGCGTTCAGAGAAACGCAAGAATTCAGCTGTGTATCCAGTCACAGTTCTGTATCCTTGTATGCAATCGAGGTACATCTTGTAGAGAATCTGTTCATAGTCTTCTGGTAAGAATCGCTCCAGCATTAATTGCTTCATTCGGCGCCAAGTCTTAACAGGTCCTTTCCTTTGTCATTGCCTTTGGACGAGCAGCTTATCCCACCACACAGCAGCAGTCTTCTTTAGTCTGATTGCTACCATCTTCACTTGTTAATTCTCCGGGATTCCCATGACGTCGAAGAATGGATCAACATCGATTTGCCAATCAAGAAATTCCTCCACTCCCATAGTTCCATAGAACATTGGAATATCAGCTTTTACTCGATAATCGTGATTATTTTGTTGGTTTCCTTCAGCTATTTCTTCTTCAGATTCCTCTTCTGAACTGGAATTATCAACAATAGCCTCGCGATTATTCCTGCATTGAAGAACCCTATTTCCGGCAACAACATCTCGATTGTTTCTTCCTTGTTAAACCCGTACTGGTTCCCTTCCCCTATCTCTTTGCCTAGCATTATTTATCTGGTTGGGTAATGCCACAACCTGATTAGTTAATGTGGTCCGCAAATTTGTTAGGTTTTCGATAGCTGCCGTTAAACCTCCAAATCTGCTCTGGTCACTGGTTGATCACCCATCGCTAATCATGTTTTAAAAAGAGAAGGAGAAAGTCTTGCTCTGATACCACTTTACGCAGTCAGAATCACTAAGGTCAGCAAACACTAAACCTTAGAAATAATTCAAGTTCTCAAACAAGAACTTGAAAAGAAAACTCTGGATTCCACCAGAAAAGATTAAAAGCTTTGAAACTTTTATTGAAAGATAATAATAAGATTGTGTCTAAAACAGAATACCTAAAGCTTCTTATATAGAGAGAGCATAGAACATAGAATAGGAAATTCTTGTAAAACCCTATAGGAAAAGGAAAACACCAAATAAAAGGATAGAAAAAGGAAAACACCAAATAAAAGGAAAACTTCTAGAAACAATAGATTAGGTTGTCTATGATTCTCCTACATCAGATTTGTGAGGCCTCTTCCTTCATGGTTGTTGCAAAAAGTGTTGGGTTAGAACTACAAGGGAAGTACTTCCATTGTAGAACTAGCTCGCTCTTGAGTTAGATAGGTTAGGACATTTGGGAAATGGTCTGGGGTTATCTTGGGTTTAGTTTTTAAGAGAGGCAAATCAGAAAAGAAGTCAAGGCAAAAAAGAAAAAGGAGTGTGACACAAGCAAAAGGGTGGAAATGGCGATTCTAAACTCACAGAAAGAAGGCTCATGTTAAAAGAAAAAAAGAAGATGCAAGAAGTGCAAAACAAGAAAGTAAAAAAGCCAGAGGGGAATCAAGCACCAGCATCACCAAGCAAAGGATCCAAACTCAAAAGAAGCAAATCGCCACCACTTGAAGTTCAAAAGTAGAAGTGTCCTCCAAAGCTCTTGAAGAAGAAAAATTTTTGGGTTTTAAAAAGGGTTTAATTTGTTTAAAATGGTAGCATAGGAGGTTTTACACTGCTTAGCTAGAGTTAGGAACGCATCTTATAGATCTTGGGTAGATGGGAGTCTTCCTTTGAATGTGTAAGTTGTTCTTTGACCCTTAGCATTTTGCCAAAGCACAACCATGCTTTTCCTTGAGAGAACCCTTTAAACACCAAAACCAGTTTGTGAAGTGGGATCATTTTTATTCCACTAAGCCTTGTCCCTTAGCTAAATGACATTCACATTTGCATAAGCATGATTCACGGTTTGAGCATAATTGAATGTGAAAAAGGTTGTTTGATTTGATGAGCATGTGTAGGTTTATAGCTTAGTGATCATTCTTGTTTTGTGATGAAAGTTGCTAAGTATTTAAAGTATTCTTCCTGAACACCGGTTTTCACCACTTCTTCTATACTAGGGTTATGCACGATAAAGAGGTCGATTCGCGCCCATGTCGAGCAGATACTCGATATCCTCATCGATACAAACTCATGAAACTTCTTCAGCTCCTTTGAGTGCTCCTCATTGCTTCATCTTGATCCCTAACCCTCCACATGTCCTCCTTAGCCCCATAAAGACCTGAAGTACACTCCAAATGCGACAATATGCATTTTAATCCCAATGCACTCTAAATCTACTATGAATGCAAATGGGACACTTTGGACTATGAAATGAATGAAATGGTATGAAAAACTATACTAAATGATGCCTGAAATAATATAATTATGCAAGTTATCAACACCCCCTAAACTTGCCTTGTGCTTGTCCTCAAGCAAACAAGAACAAATAAGGGAATGAGGTTTGAAAATGGGAGTTCATAGTCTAAAATCTCAAATGAAGAGATGAGATCAATATCCAAGTTAACAATTCTAAGATGTATATGATTTTTATTCTACTCTAAAGAATCTAGCCACATTCATCACAAGCAATGACAAGTACTCAAGTTTAGTCTACTCAAGCAATCACATCAATTGATCCTTTTAACATTCAATTAAGTGTAACCATGTGAATCATGCTTATGCAAATCAATTTCTTTCAGTTGGCTAAGGGTAAGGTTATGAGACTATGATGATCTAATTAAAAATCAGAATGGCTTATGAAAATGCAAGGGATATCTTATGAATATAGAAAGAGCTTTGGTAAAATGCTAAAGGTAATGAACAACTCATGCAAACAAAGATAAACTCCCATCTACCCAAGTCCCATAAATGATCATAAAATCTTACTTTTCTACCCATGAACACATCATATTCTACCTTTTCCTTGAAGCCTTTTTGCTTCTCTGATATCACACTTTTATCTTCTCCTTTGGAGCTTCTTTGAAGATGCATCTTTTTCTTTGAATCTTCTTGGTGGTTGGCTTGTTGGTTTGTATGAGATCTTCTTTTACTTTGCTGGTGCTGGATAGCATGCATTATTCCATCCTATTAGGAGTCATATAGTATAGGATTTGCATCACATTTCATCCTTATAAGTCCAACTTGTGTCTCATTTTCATCCACTTCTTACATAGCATGCATATTGTTTGTGGCTTCTTGGTTTGTATGAGCTCTTCTTTACTTTGCTGGTGCTTAATAGCATGCATTATTCCATCATATAAGGAGTCATATAGTATAGGATTTGCATCACATTTCATCCTTTTAAGTCCAATTTGTGTCTCATTTTCATCCACTTCTTACATAGCATGCATATTGTTTAGAATTGCATTTTGCATGCATTTGAGAGTTTTTTCAGGTCTTTATGGAGCTAAAGAGGCATTGGTCAAAAGGATGGATAAAGTAAAAGAATGAGTTTCAGCAAGGAGAAGCAGTTCTAGGTGTGAAGATGTGTCCATACCGGCCAAGTGCACCGTGGAAACCAACTAAACCTTTCCACGGTGCGATCTGCACCGAGAAAGTTGTGTCTGTACACCGAAAGGTCTCCTCGGAGGCGATTGTACCGACGAAAGGGCTGCCGTACACCGATGCGTTTGCTTGATATGAAACTTCAGGACCTACTGATGAGTGCACTAAGGAGAGTAACCCGACGTCTTCCACGGTGCGTCCCAAGACCGAGTCTCTGCCCGAGTAAACTCCCAGACGCAGCCTTCTCAACATTGCACTGACATGTTGCACTGAGGAGAACAACTTTTCTCCTTCCTTGGTGCTGGCTATTTTGGGAGCTTTGACCACAATTGATTTGTTGACTTTTTGTATTTTTAGTTGACTAGGTGTATTTTTGGTGGTCTTCCTATAAACAGCCTATGTTGAAACCGCCACTTATCACATCTTATCTTATCATTAACAGTTTTCTTTACCTTAGCACAAAACCTTTCCTTTGTAAGAACTTTCCAAGAGATCTTTGAATCTTGAGGTTTTATTGCTTAAGTATTGTTATATTCTTTAAATATCTTGTCTTTTGCTTTCATCTAATCATGTTTAACCCGTGCAAAATTTGTGCGATTTTGGGCCAATCCAAAGGGTTACTGTGATGCCATCATCAGTGAGGCCATTAAGACTAAGTGTCGGGAGAGCGCTTCAAGCTTGGGTGTTGCTGCTGAAGAAGAAGACATGATCATTGATGAGTTTTTGTTGAGCATCAATAAAGATGATGAGGTCAAGGAAACTGAAGTGAGTGAAAATGACAAGCTAATCAAAGTCTTCCATGCTTTGAAGGCTCTTGCTAAGGAGACACCTCCACAAACTAAGGCTGAATCCAAGAAGGTTATTGAGAAACCTCTAGCTGAGGAAAAAAAAGCTTGTTTGAAGAATCTGATCACATACAAACCGCTAATTCCTTTTCCAAGAGGAATTCTCACTAAATGTCAAAGAGCTCTTCTCTCAAAGTTCAGAAAAGACATGTACACGCAAGTCAAGGATCAACTAAGCTTCATTAGAAGTGTTCTTGGCAATGCAGACAAAGTGGAGAAAGTTGTGAACTCTTTTGATGGCGCCAACGAGTCAAAGGATGAGCCAAAGGTCCTCCAAAAGCTGAAAAATCCTGGAAAGTTTCTGGTTGCTTGTGAGTTTATAAGTCTTAACAAGGTGGAAGCATTGTGTGACTCTGGTTCTACTGTGATTGTCATGTCACTTGAGATGATAAAGAAGTTGGAAATCATTGATCTTAAGGAGTATGAGTCTACCATCTCTTTTGTTGACTCATCAACAAGGCAGCCACTTGGGTAGTTTGAAGACTATCCTTTGAAGATAGGAAGCTGCACAATCCCTACTGATTCCATTGTGATGGATATGGGTAAATCTAAGACTTCCTCTTCTGCTTGGGACACCATTTCTGAACACATCAGGCACTGATATTGACTTTACCAAGAATAAGATGGTGCTCAAGAATGTGGACCAAGGTGTAAGCTATGAGATCAAGCCTCCCTACTCTAACTTTTGTGAGACAATAGAAGACAAGAAGCTAAGTGTGGGGGTTCTTCCTGAGAAGGTTGAGCATGACATGAGCTTCAATGTCAAGTTCCAAGAAGAAGAGGTTAATCCACTAGACCACAATGAGTACCAAGGAGAAAGCTTTGATGGAGAGTCTCTTTTGGTGTTGTTTTAGGGATTGGTTGTTAAGGTTGAGGATGAAGTTAAAAGGAGCCACAAGAAGCTCAGGTCAAAGAAGAAGGTTCAGGCAGGGACCAATCAAGTATTTGTTGAGAGAGGTGAAGGGAATTGGATTCCCATTCATACTTCTCATTGAGCTCTTAGCCAACCAAAGTCAAGCTTAATGATTCTAAACAAGTACATTTGGGAGGTAATCCCATGTCTATCCTTGTAAATATTAGTTCCTTATGTTTTTGATATGTTTTATTTAAGTATTTCAGGTAGTTTAGATGTCAAATGGGTCAACTAGATGGTTTAAGATGGCCAAGGCGAAAACTCGGCATCTGTACCGAGCAGCTGCACCGTGGAGATGAATATGTGCCTTGCTCGATGGCGATCATACCGAGGAAATGCCTGCAGTACACCAGTTAATTTGCTCGATGGCGATCATACCGATGAGATGCACGCCCTACACCAGTTAGCCTCCTCGGTATGTACTATGACGACCCTCCGGTGATCCTCCGACGTCCGGTGTACTGCGTGCCCGAGCTCCAATGAATGGCAGTTGCACCGAGCAAGTGCGCCGACGAAACCAACATACGTCTTGGTCTGTGCAACACAAGATGGTGGTACGTGCTTGGGTAGATAGAAGTCTTCTCTTGTATGCATAAGATTTTTAAAAAGGGTAGATGGAAGTCTTCTATTGTATGCATAAGATTTTCTCTACCCATAGCATTTTACTATAGCTCAATCACCTTTCGTGAGAGAACCCTTCTTTGAACAAATTAACCACTTCGAAATTAATGGGATTATTTTCATCTCATAACATTGTCCTTTCAGCCAAATGATGACACTTGTTTGAAACTTAATGAATGTTAAAAGGGTTAAGTGATTTGATAGTTTGTGTAGATTGATAACTGGCGGATCATTTTCATTTTGTGAAGAGTGTGGCTAAGATATTAGAGTAAAGTTCCATCAAGTGCATTTTAGAATTGTTAACATGGACATTGGTTTGATTGAAAATAGCATCATTTTCGGATATAAGTTCCCACTTTGAATCTTCACTCTCATCTTGTTTCTTTTATTTGCTTGAGGGCAAGCAAATATCTAAGTGTGGGGGTGTTGATAGCATGCATTATTCCACCATATTAAGAGTCATATAGTATAGGATTTGCATCACATTTCATACTTTTAAGTCTAATTTGTGTCTCATTTTCATCCATTTCTTACATAGCATGCATATTGTTTAGAATTGCATTTTGCATGCATTTGAGAGTGTTTTCAGGTCTTTATGGAGCTAAAGAGACATTGGACAAAAGGATGGATAAAGCAAAGAAAGGATTTTCAGCAAGGAGAGGCAGTTCTAGGTGTGAAGATGTGTCCATACCGGCCAAGTGCACCGTGGAAACCAACTAAACCCTTCCACAGTGCGATCTGCACCGAGAAAGTTGTGTCCGTACACCGAGTGGTCTCCTCGGAGGCGATTGTACTAACGAAAGGGCCGTCGTACACCGATGCGTTTGCTCGATATGAAACTTCAGGACCTACTGATGAGTGCACCGAGGAGAGCAACCCGACGTCTTCCACGGTGCGTCCAAAGACCGAGTTTTCACCCGAGTAAACTCCTATACGCAGCCTTCTCAGTATTGCACCGATGTGTTGCACCGAGGAGATCAACTTTTCTCCTTCCTCGGTGCCGACTATTTTGGGAGCTTTGACCACAATTGACTTGTTGACTTTTTGTATTTTTAGTTAACTAGGTCTATTTTTGGTGGTTTTCTATAAACAGCCTATGTTGAAACCGCCACTTATCACATCGTATTTTATCATTATCATTTTTCTTTACCTTAGCACAAAAACCTTTTCTTTGTAAGAACTTGCTAAGAGATCTTTGAATCTTGAGGTTTTATAGCTTAAGTATTATTTTCTTTGAATATCTTGTCCTTTGCTTTCATCTAATCATGTTTAACCCGTACAAAATTTGTGCGATTTTGGGCGTGCAGTTCCCGTGTCGATCGACACTCAGGAGGGGTGTCGATCGACCCCGTGCAAATTTTGTGCACTTCGAATTCTAACGAAGGGTTATCGACCAGGGTCGATAGGGATCGAGGCAGAACATCGACACAAGGTCCTGGTGTCGAGCGACACCCCTATGGTGTCGAGCGAAACCCTATTCGAAAGCAAAAACTGGGCAGTGACGTGCAAAAATTGGGCAACGTTCTGGAAACCAAATATTAACTTGAATCTACAACAGAATATGTCTACCAGCCTAAGATTCTTTACCCAAGAGGACATAGGAAGTCTAAAACAGAGGTAGAAGAAGCCAATTGCAAGGCAATAAAAGACAAGCTGATAGTTGAGATGTCCCAGTTGATGCAGTCAAGCTTTGTCAAGAGAATGGTTGTGAATGGTATAAGTCCTGAGGAAGGGGCATTGCTTACAAGAGACATCAGTGCAGTTCTTTTGGGAACATTTGCAAAGAAGAAGAAGAAGTTGATGATCTTTGAACAAGTCAGTGCTATAATTCAGAGCAAGATTCCAGAGAAGCTACAAGATCCAGGAAACTTTGTGCTGGATTGCTCAATCTCAACAAAAAGGTCTCCTCATTCTCTTTGTGATCTAGGTTCAAGTATCAACTTGATGCCTTCCTTTGTTGCTGCTAAACTTGGAATGACTGATCTCAAGCCAGCTAGGATTTCTCTTATCCTAGTAGATCGATCAACAAGGACCCCAAAAGGTGTGTTAGAAGATGTTCCCATCATGATTACAGGCTGCTTGATTCCCATAGACTTTGTGGTTTTGGACTATGATGAAGAACCTGTAGATCCTCTTATTCTGGGAAGATCATTCTTGGCTACAGCTGGTGCCATCATTGATGTGAGAAAGGGGAAGATAGAGCTTGATCTTGGAGATTTTGTCATGAAATTTGACATGGACGAGCTAAGAGGGAAGTCCACCATTGACTATCAGACTTTTTCTGTGAGAACTTCCAGAGATGAAGAAAAACTCAAAGAGCATTCTGAAAATATTACTGTTGGGATTAGGCTTGAAGAGGAGGTTCTAATCAAGGATAGGGATTTGGAGGAAGACATTTTTGTGATAGAGGCAAGGATTGCAGAGCTGAACTGCAGGAAAATTGCAGAAATTCGAGTTGCAAGACCCTGTGCTGATCGACTCCCTCCGCAGAGTCACCCAGAATCGACCAAAGCAAAAGGTTTTCGGAAGGTTTCTTGTCATGAAGGAAAAACAAGTGTCCCACCCAAAGTCATATCCCTCCCTTCTGCTGTTCCTCATTTCCTTGGAAGATCTCATGCACCCACTGCTTATACACCACCATGGATGAGGCGACATTGTTCTCAGAGGCATTCACTGCCACTCTCTGATCCACCAGATCTCTGAAAACCGACACAGTCAAGCTAATGACTGAAAACAAGCGCTTAGTGGGAGGCAACCGACTTGTAGGTATGATTTTCTTTGAATTTTTGTTTTATTTTGACTAATTTTTGGTTTTGCTTTTCTTATGTTAAAAAAAAGAAAAAAAAAGAAATTCCAGGACTCGAGATGGACGGTTATCGACCGATGCCGACACCTTGGTCGATAGTGAACAGTGTCGAGCTACACCACCTGGTGTCGAACGACACTTTGACGGGACTGCGATTCCAAAAGTTTAATCATCTATAACTTTTGTGTTTCTTGACCTGTTTGAGTGATTCAAAAGTCTAAACTGGTTGGATTTTTTGCTCTTTCACATTCTATCACTCATTCATTCGACCTGCAAGGTGTGTGTCACTAAAACCTCTGTTCACTGAGTTTTGAGTGACCATTGCTGCAAGATTAACACGACAATCCGACTAATGAAAAATCTTTAGGCTGACCAGTTAATTAGAAACATCCATAATTCCAGCAAAGTTCACTTAACTTGAGCTTTAAAAAGACTAAGTTAGTAAGTCTGATATTCATAGAGCTTGATTCCTCATTCATACCTGATAAATTGCCTACAATGTTTGAAAAGTAACAGTACTCCTCTCCCTTGGATAATAAAAAAAAGGAAATAAAATTTGGTAAATTTTGAAAGTTTGATATGATTCTCTTTGGGTGAAGGCTAGAAAAATTTCCAATGATCCCATTATTTCATTTTAAAGAGATGATCACAGGTGGAAGTAAGGTTAGGATTATCTCGTGATACCATTATTTACATACACCTGAATAATATAATGAAATATAAGAAAAGAATAAGTCTGGGGGAGAGCAAGAGTACCAAAGGTTGATAGATTGTAGTGCAAATTTATTTAGGTATAGTATGGGAATGAATTTAGAAGGTTCTTGAATATTTAGACTGCTAATAACGTTTAGCAAGATTAGTTATTGGACAATGCTGTGAATTTATGAGTTGAATTTGGGATGCTGTGAATGTCTAAGGAGAAGTACATGGTGGTTCTATTTGGTTTAAGAAATACAGTGTATGGATTACAGGATGAACAATTGAAGCAATTATCTATGAGAAGGTGAGTTCCCACGTTTCCAAACCTCGACTCTACATTTAGTTTTCTGTTTGCTTGAGGGCAAGCAAAAGCTAAGTATGGGGGAGTTGATATATCATAGTTTTTACCGATTTTTGACCATGATATAAGTCTTTTTCATAGAGTCTTTTTGGTATTTTCGAGTCTTTTTGAGTCATTAGAGGTTTGGATATGTTTGGAGCTTATTTGGAGATATTGGAGCATTCTGGAGCAAAACAGAAGATGTTGCTGAAAAAATCAAGTCGTGCACAAATTGTACACTGTCAAGCTGAAACTGTGCAGTGTGCGTACAAATCCCATGTCGATCGACACTAGGGTCTTGGTGTCGATCGAGACCAAAAGTGCACAAATCTTGCCTGAGTTTTTAAAGATTTCTGAAGACTTAGAAGTTTGCCCAGAAGTTTTATATATTTGCAGTTTTGCCCTAAATCGTGTTTAGGTCTATAAAAGCATTTTTATGGTCATTGTTTAGACCTAAGCTTTATTTGAGAGAGAGAATTTTAGAGAGTTTTTGGAGAGATAAATCATTCTCCTTTAGAGAAGATTTTGAACTCCCTTATTTCTTCTATTCATTTCTTTTATACTTTCTATTCAAATTATGATTTGTGTTTCATTGATCATGTCTGAGTTGTTTGCTTGTTAGGTTTAGGGTTTTTCAAAGGTAATGATGAATTGCTAGGTTGAATTGAATTGTTAGGATAAAATCATTAAAGTTCTTCATCTTGATCTGTGTATAATGCTTATTCTAGTTTCATGACCTAGAATCTGATTAATAGATGCGGAAGTATTGTTAATCACCATAACTAGTCTTTGATGAGCAAAATTCCTATCTACAAAGGAATTTGGTTTAGGATTTTGTGAACCATTGTACCTGATTTTAATGCTTGTTTGAATTGATAGGATTTGCAAAGGAATTTGGGATTTTAGGATTTAGACATAGATAATCTCTGCAGCGGAAGTTGACTGATTTTATATTAGTGTTTCAAGTTCAAGAACAGTGTTTTATAAACTCCTAACATTCTGTCTAGATTTGCAATTCGGATTCACCTGTGAATTTTGCAATGGCCTAGCGTTTCTCTATTTGATTTAAAACCTTCGAAATCGATTTGCTGCTTTCTTTTTATTACTTGCAATACATTTATTTCGTTTTGCTTAGCTTGATTTGAACCTGAAATTTATTGTGCAACAATTTAAATCTTTGTGGATCCGCCCTCTAAATACTACATTGATCTCTTAATTTGAGAGAGTAGCTCTAGAGATAATTTGAGCATATCACTCCTGATCGATGCTGGCTAGAACATCGACTAATTCAGCTAACCCCTTGCCTTAAACTCCACCTGATCCTAGGATCAAAAGAGAAACACAAACACAAACTTAAAAGTCAAAATATGTACATAGATAACATGGGAATACCTCCCAAGTGTACTTGTTTAGAGTCACTAAGGTTGACTTTTCTTGCTCCTTAGTTGGGTTGAGAGGGAGTTAGAGAACTCCTTGGTGGATCCTTTCCTGAGTGGCCTGTGAATGTGGTTGATGGTGACTTGGAGAGAGGCCAATTCTCAGCTGCAAAACTCGATTCCTTAGTCTTCATGAAATAAGCTTGTCCGTTATCTCCCTTCTTGGTCCTCTTGATGTCAAACCTTAACACCTTGTCTTCCTTCAACCTTAACTCAATGATGTCCTTCTTAAAATCAAAAACAGCATAAGCAGATGCCAGGAATGGTCTTCCCAATATGATTGGAGTCTCCTCATCATTCTTTATATCTAGCATCCGAAAATCAGTTGGTACCTTCACCTTGTCAATCAACAATGGAACATCCTCAAGAGACCCAACTGGTTGCTTTCTTGACCCATCAACTAGGGTGAGAGAGACATTACTTTTCTTGAAGCTAGTGTGGCCCAAGGTTTTAGCAGTAGAGAGTGGCATAAGGTTGATGCGGGACCCAAGATCACACAAGCAACTCTTGAAAGAGAGTGCTACCAATTCACATGGTAGTGTAAAACAACCAGGATCTTCAAGCTTGGTAACTTGGGTTTCTTCATCTTTAGTGAGAACCTCTTCTTTAGCAGCTCTACCTTCCCAAAACTTCTTTGCTTTTAACATTGCAAGATACTTTTGCTTAAGAGGTGGAGACAACTTCTTTGTTGCTTCATCTAATCTAAGGGTCTCTTCAATTTTTGCCATTTGATCATCATAAAGACCCTTATACTTGGCAACTAACTCCTTCTTGAAACTTTCAGGAAATGGTATTGTAGGCTGATAAGGAAGAGGAATGTATCTTGGTTCCTTGGTTGTCTCCTTGGGTACCTCTTTAGGCTTCTCTTGAACCACTTGTTTGGCTTTGCTATTCCTTGAGCTTTCACCAACCTCAACCACTTCATCTTCTTTCACTACTGTCTCTTTCTTGGAGATAACCTTTTCTTCCCTTGAGGCAGCAACATAGACAGCTTCCCTCTCCTTATCACTTATGGCCTTTACTGATTTCCTCCCCCACACCTAGAGCTTCAATGTCCTCATTGATGATAGAGGGTGTCACCTTTGGAGTTATTGGGACAAACTCATGGCCATAGAGAAGGCTTTCAATCGCAGCAATAGAGTTTTCATTCTCTTCTTGAGTAGTTAGGGAAGTAGAGGAGATACCATAACAATACTCTAAGGTTCTCTTGAAGGAAATTGGCTGAGCATTGTTCTCTTGCCTACTCAGCTTTAAACTCAAGGAGTCTATTTGGGATTGGATGTTTTTGCTGGTGGAGTCAATACTTTTTTGAATTTCAGCAGTCATGCTTCTTTGAGCTTCAACCATGCATCTCTAAATTTCAGCCATGCTTCTTTGAATTTCAGTAGTTTGGACTTGTTGTATTTGAAGGAGAAGCTGCTTGATGTCCAACTCTTGAGATGGCTGAGTGCTTGGTTCTTGTTGAGGTGCCAAGCTGTATAGGAGTAGTGGGGAGTATCATGTTCCCTTGCTGTTGGTTATAGGCGCCAAGTGGTTGAGAAGAACACCTTTGATGGTGGTGAATCTGAGGGCCTCCATTGATCAACATATCCACCTAACTTGCATAGCTTTTACCATATGTCTTGCTGTTTCCAACCTCTCTTCAGCTGCCTTTGCATGCTGCTCAGACTAATCAACATAGTCACAATTGCTTAGTGCCATGTTCTCCACTAGTATCCATCCTTCATCAACATCTTTCCCAAAGAAATATTCAATGCTTGATGTATATAGAAGGATTCTTACTCTTGGTAGAACATCTCTATAAAGTGTGGAGAGAAGCATTTCTTGGGTGAAGCCATGATGAGGGCACTGTTGAGTGAAGCCCTTAAACCTTTTCCAAGTGTCTCCAAAGCTCTCATTAGACCACTGTTTGAAGTTTGCGGTCTCATTTCTGAATCTTGCAGTTCTAGAGGGAAAGAAGAACTTGGTTAAGAAGGCACCTTTGCATTTTTCCCAAGTGGTGATGCTGCCTTGTGCCCAAGACTTTTTCCACATTTTAGCTCTATCACCAATACAGAATGGGAACAATCTGAGCTTCAACCCATCATCTGAAACTCCACTAAGCTTTGTCATAACACTAATCCCCTCGAAGTGATCTAAGTGCTCAAGAGGGTCTTGATTAGGCAAGCCAAAGAACTTCCTTTCTTGAATCATAGCAATCATGCTGCTCTTTATCTCATAGTGATGAGTCTCCATAGGTGGAAGAATACCTTGTCTTAAAGCGTAACTTGAAGGGATATCAGTAGCACCTATAAGTCTCAATGGTCTTTAACCTCTAATGCCCCAAGCTCTTTGTAAACCAGCTTGACCTTGCTGTCCTTATAAGCCTTGAATTCTTTGAGGATCTTGTAGACCTTGTGGACCTTGCAAACCAAAACCAGCAGCAAACTGATATTCGTCCATGCTTCCACAACTGATATATAATGTTGCAAACCCAAAATATTTGACCTTGAACTTTAGTTGTAGGCGTAGACACTTTAGAGCAAGTGTTTTGGTACCTACAAAAGTGATTCTAGACCAGAAAGAAAAATCAGTAACCAAAAACAAAAATAAGAAAGCTTGATCTCAAGATCTCTACAAATCGTACTGAACAAAGCATTCCCCTATTGGCAATGGAGCCAAATTTATGTAGTTTTTTTTATCCTATCTCAATCCTCAACCTACATTGGTTAGATGGGGAAAGAGTTGTGAAAAATATTTACGAAGCTGACGTGGCAAGGGCGACCCAAAAGGTGATTTTAAGGTTTTCAGTTGCTTCCTCCAGAGGCAAGGTTTTGGCGGCCGGCCATCGGATTTTTTCCGATGAGCTCGTCGAGAGAGGGATCACCAGGCAGTAGATTGGGAGATTCACATGAAGATTCTACTGCAGTATGTCGAACAGAGCACCGAGAGGATTCATAGGAGCCACAGGGAGGGAAAGAAGCTGTGGGGGTTAAGAAGAAAACGTGGTCGGCGATTGTTCAGAACAAACCAAGTCTGTCAAAATATGATTTTCAAATTGATGACACGGAGGAAACTCCGTGTGTGCTGATCCCAGATAATATCATTCAAAATTGCATACCACTGTGGGAGGATTTTCTCGTCGGAAACTTCTTATCGACAGCTCTACATTTAGCAAAAATATATGTAATCATCAATAAAATCTGGCCTTTGGGAAACAAGACGATCAAGGTCGATGTCTTTGTTGTTGATGAAACTACGGTCAAATTTTGGATCAATGATAGCTCTCTACAAGCCAGAATTTTTAGGCGCAGAATGTGGAACATAGCAAATGTTCCGATGATAGTAACAAGGTGGTCTCCAATTCCGGAGGAGGCACAACCGGAGACTAAATCACTACGAATGTGGGTAGTGCTAAAAAATGTTCCAAGGAAAATGTTCTCCTGGCCTGGACTGGGATTTCTGGCAAGCCCCGTGGGAATCCAAAAAAGATTACACCCAGACACGGAAACCTGCAAAAGTTTTAAGGAGGCCAAAGTGTTTGTGGATGTAGATCTATCGAAAGAGCTTCCAAAATCTTTTCAATTCAAATCAGATGAATGGCAAATTGACGCTAGTGTTCAATACGTCTTCCCCTAGTTGCCACCGAGATGTGAGAATTGCACTAACTGGGGACATATGGTAAAAACATGCATCGCTAAAGGGAGGCCAGTCCAGAAGAAAAGCACCCCAGATAAACCAGTCTCTGTGATTGTGGGAGAATCAAGTTCTACAAAAAAAACTCAGATTACAGAGTATTTCAACAGTGGAGGAAGATAAATTTTTGGGGGTGACTAAGTTCCTGTCACCAGGAAAAGGAGACACTGTTATATCTAATACAGAATCGGAAGATGAGGGAGAGCTCGAGCCAGGGTAAATAGTGGAATCAGAAGAATAAGTTAGCGAAACACAAGATGAGGGGGAAGATAATGAAAAATGGAAAACGGTTTCATCCCCATCTCGGAGGGGATAAAAGAAGCAAACTCAGCAGCATAATTTGACCAAAGAAGATGAAAATCTATCTTCCCATCCCGTTTCGCAAATCTGGATGTCGAAGACACTCATGAAGAAGTTAGTAAGGATAAGGAGATGGAAGCCCCGGACGTGAAAACATGTGATATTATCTTTCCAATAAAAAAGACACAAAAAGTTGAAAGCGAGGCAAAAAACACTCGTAGAAACTGGACCCTCGACAACTGCCCAGAACTTTGAAAACAGATCATAAGTTTCTACCGAGCACTGCTGCTCAGAGTACAAAGGTCTCACTCCCGAGTACTCAGAGTAAGAATGCTCGTAACATAAAAATCCTCTTAATGTCCGGTTTCTTCTGGAATGTGCGCGGATTCAACAAATCAGAGAAACATTCCATAGTAAAGAAGTGGATACAGGATACTTCAGTACAGTTTGGGTGTCTCTTGGAGGCACGGGTTAAGGAGAGTCAGATCAGAGAATTTTTCATAGGTCTTTCACAACTGATCATTCATGGCTAATTATGAGTGTCACCAGTTGGGGAGAATTTGGGTAGTATGGAAAGAAGGAGTTTGGTTAACTCCAGTTTTTAAAAGTAATCAGCTTATCACAGTGTCAGATTTCCTGGGAGGACAGGAACGGGAGTGATCGATGTGGGCTTCTGGTTCTTGACATCAATCCGATGATGATCGATGTGGTTGATCGTTGTGATCATCAAGGCTCTCGGGTCCATTACATCGATCAGTCTTGGTCAATGCTGGTAATCAATGTGAGTATCCTGTCTCTCCACATCGATCACATCGATGTGAGTGATCGATGTGAAATTCCCAACTTTTTGCTGCTTTACATCGACCGATGCTGGCTAGGTCTTGATCAATGCAGGTTGAGCGGTTTCACGAAAACTTTTGTAACGTTCTAATCACTGATGGGAATGACCTTACACCAACTCCAGACGCAAGCTGACTCATGGGACTACAACATTGATGAAGACTGTTGAAGCTGAATCGGGTTGGAGATGCTTTGTCCGAGCCGTTTTTGTCAGGTAAAGTTTCTGGCCGCTTCAACAAGGTGCACCTTCTTCTTGGCTCTTTTGATGTCTTGTGCTGCATCCACTATCATCTCCCATGATCCTTGTAGTCTCCACACTCTCCAAACATACCTGCCAAACTTCTCAGATCCACAAAACATGCGATGCACACCCTAAATCTACACTAAGCCTTAATTGAATGCAAATGGGACAAAAGCAAGCAAAAATGCATGTTTACAGACTATAAAACAATGCAAAATGAATGCTAATATGGTGTAAATACTTACACATACAAAGGAAGATGCCCATCTACCCAAGACCCATAAGAAATATTCCTAACTCTAGCTAAACAATGTAAACCCGCCTAAGCTACATTTTAAAAAACATTAAACCCAAATAGAAACCCAAAACTTCTTCTCTTTTAAGCTCTTTGGAGGACACTTCTTCTTTGATCTTCATGTGGTGGCGGTTTTCTTCTCTTAACTTTGGCTCCTTTTATTTGGTGATGCTTGTGCTGTTTTCGCCTTTGGATTTTTTATTTACTTGCTGTGCACATCTTGCACCTTCTTTTCTTCTTTGAACATGAGTCTTCTCTTTTTTTTTGAACTTTGAACCGCCATTTCCACCATTGCTTGTGCCATACTCCCAAAATAAATCCCAAACCATTCTCAAACTTCCTAGCCTATCTTACACAAGAGTGAGCTAGTTCTACAATGGAAATACTTCCCTTGTAGTTCCAACTCAACACTTTTTGCTAAGCAACAACCATGAAAGAAAGATGCCTCACAAATCGCACACTATTAATGTTTTGGCTTGAAAGAAGGTTTAGTTAAGGGTGATGAGATCTAAATGGACCTTTTAAAGAGTGGTAAAAGAGGATAAGAAGGTCCAAATATTCTAAGGTAATCCATGACAACATTCACAAATGCATAAGACATATTAATTGTAATTTCAAATTAGGTTCCACTTAAACAAATGTTGAAATCATTTCAAAGCATCCTTCAATTTCAAACAAAGCTCACAAAATTGCAAATTCCAAATATGGTTCAGCTTTATTTCTAGTTCAACATCAAATGCATCAAAACACTAAGAAGAAGGGCAATATTTTCATAAAATACTAGCATTAACAAAGATGTACTATCATTGTTCCCAAATTAGACAATCAAGCTAGTCCTAGATGAATGAATGAAGTCTAAATCATATATGAATGCATAAAAATTAAACTCTTTTTGTGAAGCATTTTTGAAATTTTTTCTATTTGTTTGGTTTTTTCTATGCCTTAGATGCTATGAAAATGTGATGCATGGTTTCTAATCTAAATGAAAGTACAAGTGCAAAAATCAGTTCATCATACTAAGGCAAATTCGAATTCAAGCAAAAAACAGAGAAAATATGGGACTTGAGATGGGGTAATTGGTATTAGGGAACTCTTAACTCAACCTATGATGCTTACATACTCACACAATGGTATTCCTTGTGCATAAAATTCATTTATATGACTAATCCAATCTCTTGGCACTAATCTCTTTGCTAATCATCAAGTTAAAAACTAATTCTCATTAGTGAAATGACAAACAACAAGCATTAAAACAATTCTATCAATCCTATACTGCCAAATCACTCCCTAGACAGTCAATCTCTTGAGTTAGGATAAACAATTCTCTTACAATGCAATTCAGGCATTTCATCAAACACTTGGTGGGCATAAAATCAGCCTAAGATCCTAATCAACTTAGCTAAGGCTAATCAGGAATTAAACACAGCATTTTAAAAAGGAAATGGAAGAATTAACACTAAGCAATCATAAATCAAGCCTTAAATTCCCTAAACCTAACCCATCTCAATTCCCTAAAAAAACTACTCCCTAATCACCATCAAAACCATCAATTCAAAGAGAAAGAGATAGCTAGTCATGGTTAGAAAGGCAAATCAAGAAGATAAATGAAAACTTATATTGAAATAAACCAAAGATTTAAGCTACAAGATCAAATCAAAAACAAAAGAAGAAAGAACTGTTTGATAAAGAGATGATCCCCAAAAATTAGAGATTTTTCGTATTTATATGGGTCTAAGCAAAAATGGCAAAAGTGTAAATACATGCAAGTTCGGGCTGGTCTGTATCGATCTAGAGTGATCGATGGCCATGATCAATGGTCACCTATCGGTCAGTCTTGACCGATGCACTTGGTCGATGGAGCATCTGATGGTTTCCCATCAATCACTCCTTGATCGATGGGTTTGATCAATAGGCTTCTGCTGACTTGTATCGATCATGCCAGATCGATAGGCATCAGGTCTTGATCGATGGAACACCAGAAATCGCCCTCCTTAGCTCCTTTTACTCTTTCTCAGCTTGGCGAACTTGTTAAACCATTTCCACACTTCCTCCTTGCTCCATTCAGCTTCTTAAGTACCTAAATACATCCTTGATGCATTGAAAATGCAAACTACAACCTAAATGGAACCTAAGTCTAAAAGGAGAAGAAAATGGGACTAAAGAGAAGGAAAACATGCAAAAGAGAACAAAAACATGAACTAAATGAAAGCCTAAATGATGTAAATGTATGAGATATCAACACCCCCACACTTGTCTTTTGCTTGTCCTCAAGCAAATAAGAATAGATGGGAGAGTGAGGTTTGAAAGTGGGAGCTGAAAACTAAAGATGTCAATGTAAAATTGAAACAATGCTTAAGTTATAGGTTCTAGGATGATAGAGATTGTTCTACTTCAAAAGCTTTAGTCATACCTATCATAACAAACAATGAACTCTAGCTTATGATACAAGGGTTTTTAGGATTTGATTCAATCACCCAAGCTTGTACTAATCAGTTGTAGTATAGCATAGTGTTTTATCAATCCAAAAGGGGAGAATGAAACAGTAAGAATGCAGTAAAGCTCTTAATTCAAGCAGATATAGATAGTTTTGAAGTCCAACAACCTAAATGATCAAGCAAAGAAGCAAAACAAAAGCAAAAGAAAGCAATTAAAGAGCAGTAATGGCAAAGAGAAACATAGCAAGAACAGAGTAAAGGCTGAACTAAAACAGAGTAAAACTAAACTTCAAAGACTAAAAGATGGTTCAAGATCAAGGCAATGGTGATAGGGTGATTTATGTTCATGTCTAGGGTGATCAAAACAAACAATTCTAAACACTCCACCTTAGGTAAGAAACACTAATAAATACTAATCCAATCTCTTGGCATTATTCCCTTTTCTAATCATATATTCAAGATAAATCTCTTTACTCAAACACATAATCATCAAGCATTAAAATCAAGTTCCATAAAACCAATTAGCATGCTAGACATCTAATCTCTTAAGCTAGGTTTACTAATCTCTTATACAATATATCAAACATCAACTTAAATTCTCATGCATAATCAGTGTCTAAAGGCAAGTTCTCATCAATATGGTACTAAGAAATAAGCACATTCATGCAAGAAATGATAGATGCAAAGACTCATAATTATCAAAACACCATTTTCAAGCATTGAACTTCATTCAGAAATTTCATCAAACATTTGGTGTGCATGTGAAAACCTAAAATCAACTTCTCCAACAAAGAGATACTAAGCATTAAGCACAATCATATAAGAAAGGGAATGAAAAGATCTAAGCCCTAATCAACCTAGACAATCACTAAAATCACCCCATCTGCCCTAATCTCAAACCTAAAGAAAACAACTCACTAAACATGGTGAAAACCATCAAATCTATGAAGAAAAGATAGTTAATCATGATTAGAGAGACAAAAGATTAAGAGAAATTCAAACTTTTATTAAAATCAAGCAAAGATTCAAGTTACAAAATCAAAAAGCTAAAACAAAGAAGAAGAGACTGCTGGATCAAGAGTTGTTTCCAGAAATTAGGGATTTTAAGTATTTATACGATATCTGTTAGAAGGGCATATCAGAATGACCTGAAACCAAGTCCTCCTGAAAGCTAACTCACGTGGCTACAACTTTAATGAAGAGTGAAGATGCTTAATAGAGACGGAGGTTACTCTTCCGAGCTGATCTTCAAGTCGGTCAAGATCAACAATAAAGACTCCAGATGGACATGTGCTGACTTTATTCGCCATAAATCTTCAAACACTGATGGGAATGACTCGAAACTAAGACCAAACAAATTCTAACTCAACTGGCTACAAAGTTTATGAAGGACGCCGAAGCCAAATCGGAATGCAAACACCTCATCTGAGCTGATCTTCAGTCGATATGAATCACATTGGTCTGGGCAGTGATCGATGTGGTGACCGAAATTCATACGGGGCATTTGTGTCGATCACTTCTGATCGATGCTGTTGATCGATGTGTTCGTATTAGTAACCCCATGATCAATGCTCCTGACCGAAAATCCATTATCGGTCACCTCCTGATCGATGTTCCTGACAAAAAATCCAGTATCGTTCACCTCCTTGGTCGATGTTCTCCGTGCTATGACCGAAAGGGATTGAGGGGTTTACGAAAACTTCTGTAACTTTCTAACCGCTGACGGGAATGACCTGAAACCAACTCCAGACGCAAGCTAATTCACGAGGCTACAACATTGCTGAAGACTGTTGAAGCTGAATCGGGTTGTAGATGCTTTGTCCGAGCCAATTTTGTTAGGTGAAATTTCTGGCCGCTTCAACAAGGTGCACCTTCTTCTTGGCTCTTTTCATGTCTTGTGATGCACCAACCATCATCTTCCATGGTCCTTGTAGCTCAATGAGTACCTATAAATATCATTTATGCAAAGAAAATGCAAACTACATCCTAAATGCAACCTAAGTTTAAAAGGAGAAGAAAATGGGACAAAGGATAAGGAAAACATGCAAAAGAGAACCAAAAGATGCAATAAATGCAAGCCTAAATGATGTAAATACAAGAGATATCAACACCCCCACACTTGCCTTTTTCTTGTCCTCAAGCAAATAAGAACAAATGGGAGAGTGAGGTTTGAAAGTGGAAGCTCAAAACTAAAGATGTCAATGGAAAAACTGATTCAATGCCCAAGTTATAGGTTCTCAGGTGCATAGTGATTGTTATACTTTAAAAACTTTAGCCATACCCATCATAGCAAGCAATGAACTCTAGCTTAGCCTACACAAGCATTCAAATCTACCAACTCTCTAGCATTCATTAATCAATAAACAATGGATCATGTTTGTGCAAATCAAGAGAAAACATTTGGTCTAGGGACATGGTTATGAGATGAAAATGATCTCATTCAAATAAGGGTTCAAAGATTCAGAGGATCACTCAATGAAATGATTCTATCTTAGGCAAAATGCTAAAGGTAAAAGCACACCTATGCATGCAAGTCAAAGCTATCTTCTACCTTTTTTACCCAAGATGAACCTAATAACTTCTAAAACCCCAAGTGGAATTCCTAAATCTACCCTTTCCCAAAGCACTTGATCTCTTCCTTCTTCGTATTTGGGGGAAACTCCTTCTTCTTTTGTTTGTTTGGTTGACTTCTTTTTGGAACTTGCTCTTCTTTGTTGTATGATTAGCGTCATTTTCATCACCTTTGGTGGATTGCTTGGTCTGATTTCTCCTTTTGGATGACCTTTTGTAAGGTTTGTTGTTGTTGGCACCTTTCTTCTTTAGCACTTAGAGCTTTCTTCCTAGTTAACTTAACCACAAAATGAATTGTTCCCCCATACTACCAATCCCACACTTCTTCTTCTTCTCAAATATGTAAACAATTAAAGCTCAAACCACTTACACTACCCTTTTCCAAATTTCTAACCTAATACCAAGTTCAAAATGTAAGCTGGTGTCTACAAGAGAGCTTCTCCTTGCCAGCCTTATTCCTAACACTTTTTGCCAAGATAAAATCGAAAATGATGCAATGCAAGGCCTCACAACTCTCACAATAATGTTTAGGTTCAGAAAGAAGGATTGGTTTAGGGTGTGGTTAACTGTCCCATAATGATGAGGATCAGCTACTTGGATTAACAAGAGTGGTAAGTAGTGAAGAAGATAATCCAAGTATGTATACGGGTAGCCATGTAATCACTCTCAATACCCAAACAAGATAATTCAAAGTCAGGATTATGGTTTTAATAAGATAGAGTTGGAATCAGATCAAAGCAAGCTTCAACATAAGACAAGAATATCAATGAAAGTAGTCAAGATATGGTGCAGCCTTAACTTCAAACTCACTACAATGCAATTAGACAACAGATAACCAAGGCATTGAAAACAATTCAAACATTAACATCTTGACAAGTTTTTATCATCTACTCCCTATGCAGATGTATGCAAACCTATATGAAATGCATATAGACTTAATCTTAGTTATGTAAATGCAACTAAATGATCTTTTTGGTTCCAAAAAAATTGAAAATTTCATGGATTTTCAGTGCACATAGATGAATGCATGAGACTCAAGTATGTAAAAGAGAAAATAAGAAAACAAAACACAATGTTAAATGCAATGCCATCCCCACATTTAAATTACACAGTCCCCTGTGTAATAAAGGCTTGGAGGAGGTTAATAAAGGGTGCTCAGAAGTATTCAGAACTAAAGGAGTGGAGTTGTGTACCTTAGGAGGTGTTTTGGCAGACTTATAACAAACTTATAACAAGTTGCCTTGAATCGCACTTGTTCCTGTTATTGAAAGAAAAACAGAAATGAAAGCATAAGATGCAATAATATGTACAAGGATAACATGAGAATACCTCCCAAGAGTGCGTGTTTATAGTCACTAAGCTTGACTTGTCATGCTCCTTAAGATCATGGAGGATGATGGAGTGGAACTGGAGTTCCTTCTCCTTTCTTCTTGAACAATGTGTTGGGTCCACATTAGGTTTCTTGACTCTATTTATTGGCTTCTTTGGTCCACCATAGAGCTTCACCTTGATTCCATCAAACAAGTCAAGAAGACAAGCACCATCAAAGGCTTCACCATCATACTCATTGTGGTTAAGAGGGTCTTCATCTTCTTTTAGCACTTCAGCCTTGAATCCCCTCAGCTCTTTCTTGACATCAGGTGGCTTCTTAGCAGCTCCTTTCTCAACATTAGTGATGCTTCCACAAAAGCTTGAAGGTGGAGGCTTCATTGCATAGCTAACTCCACCATTCACCTTCTTGAGGGCGACTCTCTCTTTGGTGAAGTAAATATCAGTGCCTGTTGTGTTCAGAAATGGAGTCCCAAGTAGTAAAGAAGGCTTTTGAGTGTGAGCCATTTCCATCACAACAAAATCAGTTGGTATCTTGCATGCTCCAATCCTCACAGAAAAGTCTTCAATGAGACCAACATGTGTTCTTAAAGAAGAGTCCACAAAAGTGATTGTGGAATCATATGGTTTCAGCTTGGTGACTCCTAGTTCTTTTGCCAAGTCAAGGGACATCACATTGATACTTGAACCTGTGTCACACATGGCCTCTTCCATAACCAATTCACCAAGCTCACAAGAGACTAGAAACTTTCCTGGATTACCAAGGTTCTTTATGTTCTGCTCCTTAACCTCAGATGCTCCAGTTTTAACCCTTAGTTTCTCAAGCTCCTCTTGACCATTCAGACCTCTCATTTCCATTTGAGCAGCATAGAGGGTCTGATACTTCTGTACTAGCTGTTTTTTGAATCTTCCTGGAAAAGGGATAGTGGGTTGATAAACAGGAAGGATAGCAGCTTGAGTCTTCTCTTTAACATCAGGAACTTCAATCAAGTATTCCTTGGTATCATCAACAAGTTCATGTGGCGCCCACCACTCTTCTTCTTCTGTGTTTTCCCCTTCTTCAAAAGGTTCTTCTTCTGCAAGAGTTCCTTGAGGGCCTGGTGCTGGTGCAGCTCCTTGTTTGACCTCCACGTCAGCTTTAAAAACCTCAACTCCAATAGCCTTATCTTCTTCACCAGCATTTGCATCACTATCTGAACTCAAGTGAAAAGCACTTCCCCCACACTTAGACTCAATGCCCACATTGATGATAGAGGGTGTCACATTTAGAGTAATCTCAGCAATAGAGTTTTCTTTCTCAGCAATATCAATTAGGGAAGTGGAAAAGATACCATAACAATGCTGTAAGGGCTTCATGAAGGTGATTGGCTGAGCATTTTTCTCTTGTTTATTCAGCTGCATAGTCAAGGAGTCTATTTGGGATTGGAAGTTGTTGATGGTGGAGGCAATACTTCTTTGAATTTCAGCAGCCATGCTTCTCTGAATTTCAGCCATACTTCTTTGAATTTCAGCAGCCATCTTCTTCTGAAATCCTCCATTATTAAGTTATTGGATTTGCAGGAACATCTCCTTAAGGTCCAATGCATGTGAAGGTTGAGAGGTGTTGGCGCCAACTGTTTGAGAAGAATAACCTTGATGTTGTTTAGTATGAGTGTCTCTATATGACTGGTGTACACAAACATCATGGTCTTGGTTCATTATTGGCGCCTCTTGTAGCTGAACAACTTTGATTTGATGCTCTTTGTATTTGTTTTGTGGAGCAACACTAGGAAGAGGTTTAGTGGTCTCACTGATCAGCAAGTCAACTTTCTTTTGCAGGGCCTTCATCTCATACAATGCTGTCTCTAGCTTCTCTTCAGTTGCCTTTGAGTGTTGCTCTTTATCATCAACATAATCCCCACTACTGATTGCCATGTTCTCTACTAGAAGCCATCCTTCATCAACATCTTTACCAAGAAGGTAACCATTGCTTGCAGTATCTAGAAGGATTCTTATTGTTGGGAGAACACCTCTGTATAGTGTGGAGAGTAGTATTTCTTTGATGAAGCCATGGTGAGGGCATTGATGAGTGAAGCCTCTAAACCTTTCCCAAGTGTCTCCAACGCTCTCATTAGACCACTGTTTCAAGTTTGTGATATCATTCCTGAATTTTGCAGTTCTTGAAGGAGAGGAGAACTTGGTTAAGAAAGCACCTTTGCATTGGTCCCAAGTGTTGATGCTGCCTTGTGCTAAAGACTTTTCCCACATTTGAGCTCTACCACCAAGAGAGAATGGGAACAATCTGAGCTTCAAACCATCATCTGAAACTCTACTAAGCTTTGTCAAAGTACATATCCTCTCAAAGTGATCCAAGTGCTCAAGAGGATCTTGATTGGGCAATCCAAAGAACTTCTTTTCTTGAATCAAAGCAAGCATGCTGCTCTTTATCTCATAGTGGTCAGTCTCCATAGGTGGAAGAATACCTTGCCTTGAAGCATAGCTTGATGGTATATCTGCAGCACCTATAGATCTAAATGGTCTTTGAACCAAAGTTTCTTGTAAACCATGTGGACATTGCTGTCCTTGTAAGCCTTGAATTCCTTGAGGACCTTGTGGACCTTGCAAACCAAAACAAGCAGCATACTGATGTTCTTCCATGCTTCAACAGCTGAATTCTGATTCTGCAAACCCAAAATCTCTGACCTTTAACCTCAGTTGTAGTTGTACCTACAAAAGAAATTCTAGACCAAAAGAGAAATCAGTAACCAAAAACGAAAATAACAAAGCTTGATCTCAAGATCTCTACAAATCCTACTGGACAAAGCATTCCCCTAATGGCAACGGCGCCAAATTGTTACAAGGGTTTTTAGGACTAGATTCAATCACCCAAGCTTGTACTAATCAGTTGTAGTATAGCATAGGGATTTATCAATCCAAAAGGGGAGAATAAAACAGTAAGAATGCAATAGAGCTCTTAATTCAAGCAGACAAAGATAGTTTTGAAATCTAACAACCTAAATGATCAAGCAAAGAAGCAAAACAAAAGCAAAAGAAATCAATTAAAGAGCAGTAATATCAAAGAGAAACAGAGCAAGAACAGAGTAAAGGCTGAACTAAAACAGAGTAAAACTAAACTTCAAAAACTAAAATATGGTTCAAGATCAAGGCAATGGTGATAGGGTGATTCATGTTCATGCCTAGGGTGATCAAAACAAGCAATTCTAAACACTCAACCTTAGGTAAGGAACACTAATAAAGACTAATCCAATCTCTTGGCATTAATCCCTTTTCTAATCACATATTCAAGATAAATCTCTTTACTTAAACACATAATCATCAAAAATTAAAATCAAGTTCCATAAAACCAATTAGCATGCTAGACATCAAATCTATTAGGCTAGGTTTACTAATCTCTTATACAATATATCAAACATCAACTCACATTCTTATGCATAATCAATGTCTAAAGGCAAGTTCTCATCAATATGGTACTAAACAATAAGCACATTCAAGCAAGAAATGATAGATGCAAAGACTCATGATTATCAAAACACCATTTTCAAGCATTGAACTTCATTCAGGAATTTCATCAAACACTTGGTGTGCATGTGAAAACCTAAAATCAACTTCTCCAACAACGAGGTACTAAGCATTAAGCACAATTATATAAGCAAGGGAATGAGAAGATCTAAGCCCTAATCAACCTAAACAATCACTAAAATCACCCCATCTGCCCTAATCTCAAACCTAAAGCAAACTACTCACTAAAGATGGTGAAAACCATCAAATCTATGAAGGAAAGATAATTAATCATGATTAGAGAGAGAAAATATTAAGAGAAATGCAAACTTTTATTAAAATCAAGCAAAGATTCAAGTTACAAAATCAAAAAACTAAAACAAAGAAGAAGAGACTACTCGATCAAGAGTTGTTTCCAGAAATTAGGGATTTTAAGTATTTATAGGAGTCTAAGCGAAAACGGCAAAATTATAAATAAAAGATCTTCAGTCTGGGTCACATCGATCAGTTGCATCGATCAATGTTGATCGTTGTGAATCCTATCGATGGGCTTCTGGTGGTCAATGCAGGTTAAGCGGTTTCACGAAAATTGCGATATCTGTTGAAGGGTATATCAGAATGACCTGAAACCAAGTCCTCCTGAAAGCTAACTCACGTGGCTACAACTTTCATGAAGAAAGAAGATGCTGAATAGAGACGTAGGCTACTCGTACGAGCTGATCTTCAAGTCAGTCAAGATCAACGGTAAAGACTCCAGATGGACATGTTCTCACTTTATTCGCCATAACTCTTCAACCACTAATGGGAATGACTCTAAACTAAGACCAAACAAATTCTAACTCAACTGGCTACAAAGTTGATGAAGGACGCCGAAGCCAAATCGGAATGCAAACACCTCCTCTGAGCTGATCTGCAGTCGATATGAATCACATCGGTCTAGGCAGTGATCGATGTGGTGACCGAAATTCATCCGGGGCATTTGTGTCGATTACTTCTGATCGATGCTGTTGATCGATGTGCTCATATCGGTCACCCCATGATCAATGCTCCTGACCGAAAATCCAGTATCGGTCACCTCTTGATCGATGTTCCTGACCGAAAATACAGTATCGGTCACCTCCTCGATCGATGTTCTCCGTGCTATGACCGAAAGGGATTGAGCGGTTTCACGAACACTTCTGTAACTTTCTAAACGCTGATGGGAATGAGATGAAACCAACTCCAGACTCAGGGGGCTACAACATTGGTGAAGACAGTTGAAGCATAATCGTGTTGTAGATGCTTTGTTCGAGCCAGTTTTGTCAGGTGAAGTTTATGGTCGCTTCTACAAGGTGCACCTTCTTCTTGGCTCTTTTCATGTCTTGTGCTGCATCCACCATCATCTCCCATGCTCCTTGTAGCTCAATGAGTACCTATAAATATCTTTTATGCAAAGAATATGCAAACTACATCCTAAATGCAACCTAAGTCTAAAAGGAGAAGAAAATGGGACAAAAGATAATGAAAACATGCAAAAGAGAACCAAAACATGCAATAAATGCAAGCATAAATGATGTAAATAAAAGAGATATCAGCTTAGCCTACACAACTATTCATTAATCAGTAACAAATGGATCATGTTTGTGCAAATCAAGAGAAAATATTTGGTCAATGGACATGGTTATGAGATGAATATGATCTCATTCAAATAAGGGTTCAAAGATTCAGGGGATCACATAACGAAATGATTCTATTTAGGCAAAAATGCTAAAGGTAAAAGCACACCTATTCATGCAAGTTAAAGCTCTCTTCTTCTCTTTTTGCCCAAAGATGAACCTAAGAACTTCTAGGACCCCAAGTGAAACTTCTAAATCTACCCTTTCCCAAAGCACTTGATCTCTTCCTTCTTCATATTTGGGGAAACTCCTTCTTCTTTTTCTTGTGTGGTTGACTTCTTTTTGGAACTCGCTCTTCTTTGTTGTATGATTGGCGCCATTTTTATCACCTTTGGTGGGTTTCTTGGTCTGATTTTTCCTTTTGGATGACCTTTTGTAAGCTTTGTTGTTGTTGGCACATTTCTTCTTTAACAGTTAGAGCTTTCTTCCTAATTAACTTAACCACAAAATAAACTGTTCCCCCATACTACCAATCCCATACTTCTTCTTCTTCTCAAAAGATGTAAACATTTAAAGCTCAGACCACTCATACTGCCCTTTCCCAAACTCCTAACCTAATACCGAGCTCAAAATGCAAGCTGATGTTTACAATAGAGCTTCTCCTTGCCAGCCTTATTCCTAACACTTTTTGCCAGGATAAAATCGAAATTGATTCAATGCAAGGCCTCACAACTCTCACAATAGTGTTTAGGTTTTGAAAGAAGGATTGGTTTAAGGCGTGGTTAACTGTCCCATAATGATCTCATTTAAATAAGGGTTCAAAGATTCAGGGGTTCAAATAAGGGTTCAAAGATTCAGGGGATCAGCTACTTGGATTAGCAATAGTGGTAAGAAGGGAAGAAGATAATCCAATTATGTATCTGGGTAACCATGTAATCACTCTCAATGCACAAACAAGATAATTCAAAGTCAGGATTATGGTTCTAATAAGATAGAGTTGGAATCAAATCAAACCAAGGTTAAGCATAAGACAAGAATATCAATGCAAGAATTAAATGTATGGTGCAGCCTTAACTTCAGACTCACTATAGTGCAGTAAAACAACAGATAACCAAAGCATTGAAAACAGTTTAAACATTAACTTCTTGACAAGTGTCTATCATCTACTCCCTATGCAAATGTATGCAAACCTATATGGAATGCATCTAGACTCAATTTTAGTTATGCAAATGCAACTAAATGATCTTCTTGGTTCCAAAAAAATTTAAAATTTTTATGGATTTTCAGTGTATATGGATGAATGCATGAATGCATGAGACTGATGTATGTAAAAGAGAAAATAAGAAAACAAAACACAGTGTCAAATGCAATGCCCTCACCCACACTTAAATTACACAGTCCCTTGTGTAATAGAAGCTTGAAGGAGGGTGATAAAGGATACACAGAAGGAAAGGAGAGGAGCTGTGTACCTAAAAAGGAGTTTTGCTAAAGTGGAGAAGTGTATCGGTCTCTCCAGACCGATACTGTTGATCGATGGAGTCGTCAAGGCTGTCAGCTGGATCCCATCGATCACTTGTGATCGATACACCTGATTGATACTCTATCCGATTGATTTCCATCGATCACATTGGATCGATAAGGGTGATCGATATAGGTGTATCAGTCACATCTAGATCGATACAGTTGACTGATACAGGCTAGAAAATGCATCAACTCAGCTGACAGCTTGCCTTAAACCCCACTTGCTCCTGTTATCAGAAGAAAAACATAAAGAGAAACATAAAATGCAATAATATGTACAAAGATAACAAGGGAATACCTCTCAAGTATGCTTGTTTAACATCCTTAGCTTGACTTTCCTTAGTTGATCACTCTTGTGGAGGATCCTCAAGGTTGATGTCTACATCATCTCCCAGGGATTCACTTGCCATGTATGGCTTCAGTCTGTGCCCATTTACTGTGAAGCCTTCTCCATCCTTTTCAAACAAAGTCACAGCTCCATATGGTAACACCTATTTGGTCTTGAATGGGCTTGACCATCTTGACTTCAGCTTTCCAGGGAACAACTTCAGCCTTGAGTTGAACAACAGCACCTGATCTCCTGCCTTGAACTCCTTGGGTTTGATCCTTTTGTCATGAAAAGCTTTTGTCCTCTCCTTATAGAACCTAGAACTTTCAAAAGCTTCAAGGCGGTTTTTTTGTAACTCATGTAAGTAGAGGAGTCTCCTTTCTTGAGCTGTCTTGATGTCAAAATTCAGAAGCTTTGTTACCCACAAGACTTTATATTCCAGCTCAACAGGCAGATGACAAGCCTTGCCATAGAGGAGTGAGAAAGGAGTTCTACCAATGGGTGTCTTGAAGGCTGTCTTGTAAGTCCACATGGCATCATCAAGCTTAATAGAACAATCCTTTCTTGTAACACCAACAGTCTTCTATAAGATGGCTTTGATCTCCCTGTTAGACACCTCTACTTGACCACTTGTTTGAGGATGGTAAGGAGTGACAACCTTCTCAAAGACCTTGTTGATGAAATGACTTCCACCATCACTTATCACAAACCTTGGAACACCAAACCTTGGGAAGATGATTGTCTTAAAGAGCTTCGACACAACTCTAGCATATTTGTTGGACTGGCAATGGCTTCAACCCATTTTGACACATAATCAACAGCTACAAGGATGTACTTGTTCCCATAGGAGGAAGGGAAAGGTCCCATAAAGTCAATTCCCCACATATCAAACAGATCCACTTCAAGAATAGAACTTAGGGGCATCTCATCTCTTTTGGAGATGTTACCCTTCCTTTTGCATGCATGATAGGGCTCAAGTTTTACCCAATTAATTAACTACTGCAAGTGCACAGCCAAGCAGTTGTAGCATAAAAGGTTATCGAATCCCAAGGAAGTCAGCTTACTACACTAACAATTTATAGATCCAGATTAAGCTATGCAGTAAATAATGAATGTAATGCAAAGTAACTAAAAAATATGAAAGCAAACGATTTTGGTTGATCTAGATTCAGAAAACTAAAAGCGCTAGGTCAGGACAATTCGCAGGTTGAATCCTAGAGTGTAGAATGCATGTGATCATGAATGAATTAAAACCGTCTAGAACATGAAACGCAAAGATATAAGTAATCAATTCTCATTGCAGAAGTTATCTATGTGTAAATCACAGAGTTTCAAATCTTTTTGCAAACCCTAACAACCTAAACATGCAGTAATGTTCAGATCAATTTTTCGCAAAATTCCTAAGCCAAATCTCTTTGCAAATAGGCGTTTTGCTCATCTAGTACTAGTTCAGGTGATCAATAATGTTCTCACATCTATTAAACAACATAGGGTTTCAAAATTCAGATGATGTGTCTAAGATATCGATATGAATGCAAGCACATATGAAGAATTAATGGATTTCCTATCAATTTAGCAATTCTACAAACTCTTCATCAACCTTTGAAAAGCCCTAATTTAACTGACAAACTACTCAGACATGGTGAATGAAACAAACATCATGAAAAGAATAGATTGCATAAAAGAAATAAGAAATAAAGATAAAGGAGTTCGAAATCTGCACTGAAGGAGTCTGATTTGTCTCTCCAAAAGCTCTGCTACAAATCTTTGTCTAAAGCTCTCTAGAAAATAAGATACAATGTCTATGCCAAATAATGGCTGAAAAACCTAATATACAAGCTAAAACACGAGCTATGTCTTCTTGTAAATAATAGAACTTCTGGGCCAAAACTGCAATTTCCTTTCCATCTTTTAATAGAAGTCGCGATTTCTCTTCAGAGGCTGGTGACGAGCGTCACCCATAAGTGGTGACGAGCGTCACCCACTACAGGACAACGGTTCTGACTTGCTTACTTCAGGGATGATCCTTGCAATGATCCAAAAAGCTCCAAAACCTCCACTTATGCTCCAGTCATGCTATAACCTGCAAAGACTCTACTAGGACTCTAACAAGACCAAAAAGACTCAATAAAAAGGACTTATACCATGGTTAAAAACCATAAAAACCATGATATATCAACTCCCCCAGACTTAGCTTTTGCTTGCCCTCAAGCAAACATCAGACAAAGAACAGGGTCGAGGTTTGAAAACCAAAACAGTCAGCTAAACATCAGGAATACCACATTGATCAATATTTTCGAATCCACATACCACCAAGCCAACACAAGATCAAATTTCAGTGTAATCATCATAAGCTTAGAAAATCTCTCAAATCCAGTTCAAGCTCCTTCAAGAAATCCGAAATCTCTACTGCTAACTCCTTATATTTATCTAAGTGTGATATCTCATCAAGGTTTTATCATCTCAATCACTTACAGATTCTTTTCCCTTCCTAAACACTGAACAAAACAATCTCAACTCAGCTTTCCTATTTTCTCTTTCCATCATCTTTTCCTTTGGATATTTTCGATTATTCAACTTCTTTCTCATTTTTTATAGTCTAAGATATGATACTTCTAAATACTTATGTTCCTTGTGAGGAGACAGGTTCTTGAGTGTCCACTACTGTTGTTCCTTGTAGGGAGACAGGATCATGATGCACCATTCTACAGACTTAAACTCTTAAAAGCTGTAATCAGGGAAGATCAAAGAGAGACTGCATCTAAACATTCTTGTTAGTGTTGAAAGAGAGAATCAAGATCAATGAGAATCAAGCCCCAAGATAAAAAGTTTAAAGTTCATTAAGGTGGAGCTAACAGCAAATTGTCCAGATTCTCTAAGAACCTAAACCTTCATTGCCAGATTGATCTACCTATGACTTTCAACTTAGTAAGACTTGTAATCAACTATTGTGGCAATGGTTCTTATAATCATCAACGTTTTGTGGTTAGTTTCAAGAAAAAGTGACAGTTTCAAAATTTTGACTCATTAAAACAGATTTTTGACTCAACTTTAAGACTCTAAAAACAAAACATAATATACACAACATCAGTAGCCACCTCCCCCAGACTTAAACAACACTGTCCCTAGTGTTATTAAGTCTAGAGTTGGTAAAAATAAAAGAAATGAACGTGTAGAACTGAGTCTGAAAAGTGTACCTCGCAAAGGAGCGGGTGACGAGCGTCACCTCTCTGTGGTGACGATCGTCACCACGGCTGATACTCCAGAATCGTCATGTGGGATGTGTTAATGCACTGCCATCATGTGTACTCTGAAGTCAGATTGTTAGAGCACTCAAAACACACATCAAAAACATCCAAACGATGCATAACCCATGGTTCAAAAAATTCACAAGACATCATCAAAGCAAACTGAACAAACTGACTCTCTTTTTTTTTTTAATCTTTTTCCGTTTTTCTCATGTTTTTGTTTTCTTTTTTTTTTCTTTTAATATGAAAACTAGACTAAGCATATGAAAAAAAAAAACTTACCAGTGGGTTGCCTCCCACTAAGTGCATGCTTAAAGTCATTAGCTCGACTTTGATTGCTGTTCATACAACTGGTGGAACAGAAGGTGGCAGTGAATGCCTCGAAGAAGAATGTCTCTACATCCATGGTGGTGTATAAGCAGTATGTGCATGAACTCTTCCAATGAAGTGAGGAACAGCAGGGCAGGTTGTGACTGGGGGTGGGATTTTCTTTCTCCAGCAGAAACATCAAAAGAAATACCAAGCTCTCTACGAGAATCTTGTTGCTTGCATAAGTGTGAAGCATCTTTTGCACCGTTTAAGTTCTTATTAATGAGATTAGGAGGTTTGGAAGTGGTTCCAAGAAGTGCATACCTTTGCTTTGTTGAAGGTTTCTGGTTTGTGGAATGTTGAATTGTTTGTTTGGCAGCATAAGATGGATTTGCAGAATAAGGATCATGCTGCTCTTTTGGGTCCGGATTGGTGACGAGCGTCACCAGGTCAGTGACGATCGTCACTGACACTGCCATTCAAGTTTCTGCAGTTATCTTGCAATTCAGCTCTGGAATCCTTGCCTCCATCACAAACTCGTCTTCCCCCAGCAACTTGTCATTCATTGGAACTTCGTTTTTGAGCCTAGCGACGAAGATATCATCCTCACTCCTATCCTCAAACCCAACAGGTTTGGCAAAAGTTTCAGATATTGCCCCTTCAACAGCCAGCTTGTTCACTTGCCCACTAATATCTGATTCATTGACATACCCAACACTAATGTATACTGAATGCTCCATGATTTATTCTTCATCTCTGGAAGTCCTTACAGAAAAGGTGTGACCATCTATGGTGGATTTTCCTCTCAGCATATCCATGTCAAAATTCATGACAACATCACCCAAATTAAGCTCTATCTTCCCCTTTCTCACATCAATGATGGTGCCAGCAGTAGCAATAAATGATCTTCCCAGAATAAGAGGATCTTTAGGTTCTTCTGTATATTTCTAAACCACAAAGTCTGTGGGAATTATGCAGCCTTCAATGTTAACAGGAACATCCTCTAAGATACCTTTTGGGGTCCTTGTGGATCGATCAGCTAGGATATGAGAGATCCCAGATGGCTTGAAATCAGTCATTCCAAGTCGAGCATCAACAGAGGAAGGCATCAAGTTAATACTTGACCCTAGATCACATAGAGAACTGGGAAAACGCCCTGTTGAGATTGAGCAATCAAACACAAAGTTTCCTGGATCATGTAGCTTCTCTGGAACTCTGCTTTGAATGATGGCACTGACTTATTCAGAAACAATCACCTTCTTCTTTTTCTTTGGAACAGTACCCAAGAGAATTGCACTAATGTCTCTGGTAAGCAATGCTCCTTCCTCAGGGCTTACACCATTAACAACCATTCTGTTGACATACTTTCTTAGTGCATGTGAAAGTTTGACTGCATCAATACGAGGAATCTCAACCATCAGCTTGTCTATCATTGCCTTGCATCTGACTTCTTCTATCTCATGTTTAGAGTTCCTTGGATGCTTGGGGAAGGGTGTTTTGCGTTTATAAACTTTTTCATTGCTATTATCTGCAGTTACAGGCGAAACAGCTTCGTTCTGGGGTGGGTGACGATCGTCACCAGGGTGGTGATGCTCGTCACTGACTTGTGATGACCCCCAATTCCTTTGTAAGTTGGTGACGATCATCACTCCTCCTTGGTGACGCTCGTCACCCAACTCTGAGACTGCAAAATTTTCATCTTTAAAGCTCCTTTTCACACCTAACTGTGATGGCATTTACCTGGTTCTTGGGATTGATATCAGTCCTTCTAGGAAGGAATCCCTCTTACCTTTGAACAGCTCCTGCAGTTTGAGCAACCTGAACATCCAGCTTCTTTCAGACTCTCAATTTTTCAATTTAGGTCTTGGTATAGCGAATCCAGCTTCCTATTGACGTCCACTGTAATCTTCTGTTGTCCTTCTAGGATCTGCTCCAGCATAACTTCCATCTTGTTGTCTTGTGGAGGTGCAGTTTGGTAGGAAGAAGAACCATAGTTCAGCAAATTCCCTGAACTTCTTCCTCGGCTATGCATCTTCTGAACAATCCATCATTCCCTCTCTTGTCGAGATAAGGCTCATCCCAAAAGTAGTGAGAGACATCTCTCAAGAACTTCTTCTTCTGATGTGAGTTGAGGTTCAGTGGTATGTGCCCAATAACCAGGTAGTTCACAAAGGCAGCTTGTTCTCTTCTAAGCTTTCAACTTCAGCTGCCTTCACTCCTAAATCATGCAGCTGCTCTTTTGGTAGAGTATCATTGATTGGGACAATGTCATCTATCCTTAGTCTTGAAAGGTGATCAGCTACACCATTCTGAATACCTCTCTTATCCACAATCTCCATGTCAAACTCTTGCAAGAGGAGGATCCATCTAAGAAGTCTTGGCTTGGTGTCTTTCTTGGCATAAATGTGCCTTAGTGCAGCATGATCAGTGTAGACTATCACCTTAGACCCCACTAACTAGCTTCTGAACTTTTCAAATGCAAAGACAACTGCTAGGAGTTCCTTCTCAGTTGTTGCAAACCTCGTTTGAGCCTCATCCATTGTTCTGCTTGCATAATAGATTACACGAAGTTTCTTGTCTACTCTTTGCCCCAAGACTGGTTCAACAGCATAATCACTAGCATCACACTTGATTTCAAAATCCCAATTTGGAGCTTGAACAATTGGCGCTGAGACCAGAGCTTGCTTGAGGGTGAGGAAGGCGTGAAAGCATTCTTCATTAAACACAAACTCTGTCTCCTTACACAGCAGCCATGTCAAGGGTCTTTCTGTCTTAGAGAAGTCTTTCATGAACCTCCTGTAGAAGCCAGCATGCCCCAAGAAGCTTCTGATTCCTTTGACTGTGTTTGGAGGCTCTAAGTGCACCATCACATCTATCTTTGCCTTGTCCACTTCTATCCTCTTCTCTGAAATTTTGTGACCCATCACAATGCCTTCTTGAACAATGAATTGGCATTTCTCCCAATTCAGAACCAGCTTAGTGTCTTCACATCTCTGCAAAACCTGGGAAAGATTGGATAAGCAGACACCAAAGGAGGATCCAAACACACTAAACTCATCCATGATTACCTCCACCATCTCTTCAAGCAAGTCAGAAAAGATAGAAGTCATTCACCTCTGAAAGGTAGCAGGAGCATTGCATAAACCAAAATGCATTGTCCTATAAGCAAATGTTCCATATGGGCAAGTAAAAGTTTTTTCTCTTGATCATTATGATGGATAGGGATTTGAAAGAATCCACTATATCTAAAAAGCAGTAATACTTATGATTTGCTAATCTTTCTAGGATTTGGTCTATGAATGGCAAAGGGAAGTGATCTTTCCTAGAAGCAGAATTAAGTTTTTTTGTAATCTATGCACATCCCATGACCAGTAATTGTTCTAGTTTGTATTAGCTCATCATTTTCGTTTTTTACAACAGTGATCCCTCATTTCTTAGGCACCACATGGACTGGTGAGACCCATGTGCTGTCTGAGATAGGATAGATCAGTCCTGCCTCAAGCAACTTCAATATTTCCTTTTTTACTACCTCTTTTAGATTAGGATTCAATCTCTTTTGAGGTTCAACATAAGTTCTTGTCTCATCCTGTAAATGGTTCCTATGAGTGCAGAGGTTAGAAGAAATGCCTTGGATATCATCTAGTGAATATCCAATGGCTATCTTAAACCTCTTTAACACTTTGATAAGAGCAAGGATTTCATCATCATTGAGGTTATCATTGACAATTACAGGGAAAGTAGAGTTAGAGCCTAAGAAGTCATACCTTAGCCCTTTAGGAAGAGGTTTGAGCTCAAATTTGGGTGCTTTGAGCTAACTCCAGTCCTCCTCTAATCTGCCTTGCTCCTTCGCGCCAACTTCATTGCTTGGAGAACCAGCTTCTTGAACTGAGAACACCTCCTTTCTTGGGTGATATAAGATCAATGGTATGATCTTATATAACCGGTATGATGGTGAATAAGTTAGCTGGCCACACGGCACTCCCTAACTAGATTCGGGACGATGGTGATGGTTTGATGTAGTGGTGGCTAAGTAACTGGCCAAACGGCTCTCTTTACTTAACCAAGTGAGTGATGATGGGAAAATGGATCGAGCTGACACCCACACGGTTGATGATAAGTCCGTGATAAATCAGTATGAACTCAAGAACAATAGGGGAATCCACACAACTGTTCTAGAACTCAGCGGATGCTTTCTTTGAAGAAAGTTCGTTCTTTATTGATAATAGGGTAAAAGTGTGACTACAATGCTGCATGTGGGACTTTATTAATAGTCTGTCAGCCTTGACCTTCTAGGGTCGAAAGAAATAAAAATGCAAGACCGAAAATACAAAAGAATTAACAAAAGATTACAAAGTTTATTCTAAAGGTTCTATAAAGAAACTAAGAATAAATCTCTGCAAAACAAAAGATATTATGAAAGTAAATGACAATTCTTACCGTTGCCTCTTGATTAGTTTGTGTCTGAATATGGTAAGTCTTTGCCACCACGCTTATTCCTAAGCTTGGTCGTTTTGAACCGGCGAGATAATGAGCAATGTTAGGCCGAGGCTAGCTTTAAGGAGGGGCCATTCGTCTAGGCTGGAGTTTGCCTTGAATGTAGCTGGGCTTTGGATGTCTTGAAAATATTCTAAGTGTTGGCCCGCTTGCTCGTTTAGCCCGTTGGTACAATGTCCCGTAATGCTCTCTAACGTGGTACAGGGACGGTACGTGATGGCCTCGTCCGTGGTACGGGAGCGGTACGTGATGGTGTCGTCCGTGGTACGGGGAAGGTACGTAATGCTACCGTCATGCTCCGTAATGTTCTCATCCCGTTCTGTCATGCTCTCGTTCGTGGTATTGATAATGAGCTGTTAGAGCAAATGGTTCATGTCCTCCATCTTCTTAAGGTTGAGAAGGCTCTCTACAGCATTGTTGAATTCCTCCCTCATGGTCCTTGTACCGGAGCGAGTCCTTGGTGGTTTGTACATAGTGGGCACCCTATGCTTGTCGGTATTGAGGTCCTCATCATTCCCTCCCTCTTGAAGAGGTTCTGACCTCAGAACCGTATCTGCATCAAACGGAGCTAAATCAGTGACATTAAAACTATTAGAAATGTTCATTTCACCTGGGAGCTCTAAACGGTAGGTATTGTTGTTGATGCGTTCAAGGACTTTAAAAGGTCCATCTCCTCTTGGCGAAAGCTTTCTCTTCCTTTGGTTCAGGAACCTCTTCGGCCTCATGTGTAACCAAACCCATTCGCCGGGTTTGAATATGACCTCCTTGCGGTTCTTGTCAACGTTCAGCTTTGTTTGTAAGGTCTTCTTATACTTGATGATGTAGGGGAACGTCTCTATAAACTCTAGCCACCTCGCGTGTCTCCTCTTCAAGGTAGTCTGGCCTCTAAGGTGCTTGAGAGTCTCATGATCCGAATGTATGACAAACTCCTCGGAAAGCAAGTAATGTTGCCATGTCTCCGACGATCTCACCAATGCGTATAGTTCTTTGTCATACGTAGGATAGTTAAGTGTAGCTCCGCTTAGCTTCTCACTAAAGTAGGCTACTGACTTGTCCGCTTGTGTAAGAACAGCACCAATGCCTAATCCTGATGCATCACAATCAACTTCAAACATTCTATCAAAATCAGGAAGTACTAATACCGGGGCATTGGTAAGGCTGAATTTGAGCTTGGCAAAGGCTTCTTCTTGCCGTGGCCCCAACTTGAAAGCTACATCCTTCTTGATCATTGATGTTTAGGTTTTTAAGCCTTAACTCAATCCTCAAACACACATCTCATTGTAGTACTTGAGGTGTCAATCCAATCCAGAAGATAAAGAACAATCAAGATGCAGAAAACTTGCTAAGCTAGGCCAAATAAAGAGAGGGAATTGAGCTCTAACAACCTAAGATACACAAGAAGGAAATCTAACAACCTAATGATGAACAAGAAGAAAGCAAAGCACAAAAGAGGCAAGGTTCAAGACTAAAGTGATAACAAAGTGAATCATGCTTATGGTTAAGGGATCAAATCAAATTAAGAACAATTCAACTCTAGATAAGGACATCTAAAACAAGACAAGCTACTTTGTTCATTGGCATGTCAAACCCATGTTTAGTGGTGTATTTACCAACAAACAAGCAAGAAGCACAAGGTCCATAAAATCTAACAAGTTCTCATACCTCCACTTTTGATGGCTTGTGTGATTACTTATCACTTGCTGGAATATATCAGACAACTACTCACTGGTTAGGTTTATTGCAGTTATCTAAGGGCAACTTTCCACCAATGGGTGATGCAAAGACTCATGACATTCTAAGCATCTATTTCAATACTTAACCCACTAAGACATTTCATCAAACACATGGAGTGCAGGATAAAATGCACATGATTCTTATATAATCCAAAGAGGTACTAAACATTAAATATCAATTCAGCAAGAAGAGGAATGGGATCTAGCAACCTAACAAATCAAGCATCCAAAAGAAACACTTTTGCATCACAAAAAATCATGAATCTCTAAAATAACTCAAACCCTAAAGAGAAAATTTGAAATTGATAAAAGCAAGAACAAGACTAAAGATTAAAGAGTTATGATTAAAAGGAGAAGAAAACATAAATAAAAGTATATACAATGATCCAATCTCAACCCACAAAGGGGTTTGTTTTTGTTCTATGAACAACAAAGCAAAGCTTTGGGGAAGAGAAAGGATACGAGAAAATAGATCTAGGTTTTTCTATTTATAGGGAAACATCCCAAAAATAGTATTATGAAGCAAAAACAAAAAAGTTAAAGATGCTTCTCGGACCAAAACCTATCGATCAGAAGGAAGGGGGTGATGCTCAATGTAGGTGATCGATAGGAACTTCTGGTTGCAGACAGTGATGCTTGAACCGCCGTATCGTTTGAACTATTGATCGGATTGACCTGATTCAACCTGAGTTGGAAAGCTTTGTCGATCCTCTGCAACTTCTATGAAGAACGTGGAGGCTGAATTGCACCGGAAGACCTTCGTTTTGACCCATACATTTCATATCGATCTGCATATCGGACAGATTTCTCTCAGCTTTGGTCGATACAAGACTTTGATGCAGCCTAAAGCCCGTCATCTTGGCTATTATACTTGGTTCTTCATGTCCTCATTATTCACCAGTCTCCAAATGTCTTACTTGCTCCATTTAGACCTGAAAAAGACTCCAAACAATGCAAAGCATGCAAATGTCTAACCTAAAACCTATTATGTCTAATATGAATGCAAATATGACAAAATATGATGAATGAATGCATGAAAGAGACCAAAAACTAAACTAAATGCAAGCTAAAACATAGAAAATTATGAGGATATCAACACCCCCACACTTAGATCTTGCTTGCCCTCATGCAAGTATGAACATGGTGGAAGAGAAGTTTGAAAGTATGAGCTATTTGGTTTGAAAGATGCCAATAATAAAAATGAAGTCATTGTCCAAGTTAATGATTCTAAGATGAAAATAAGTTTTGTTCTTTCTGAAAATCTAGCCACACTCATCACAAGCATATACAAGAAAGCTCAAGCCTATCTTACACAAGCAATCACATCATCCAATCTCTTTAACATTCAATTAACTTATCAACCAAGTGGATCATGCTCATGCAAATCTTGTGTTTTCATTTGGCTAAGGATAAGGCTTATGAGGCAAAGATGACCTCAAGCAATTTCGAACTGGTTATATTTAAGTGCAAGGGTTCTCTCAAGAAAATGGAATGAGCTTTGGTAAAATGCTAAGGGTAAAGAACAACTTATGCATACAAAGGTAAACTCCCATCTACCCCAAAAACCCATAAGTGATCTAAACTCCTTTGCTTCTTCCCCAAAACATAATCCTATTCTACCCTTTTTCTTGAAGCTTTTTGCTTCTTTTGATCCCATTCTTCATTCTCCTTTGGAGCTTCTTTGATAGTGCATCTTCTTCCTGTATTCTTCTTGGTGGTTTGACCATTTCTTCTTTGCTTTTGCTCTTCTTTACTTTGCTAGTGTTCTCTTTGCTAGCTTTGGACATCTTCTTCATTTGCATAGAGCTTTTAATAATTAGCCAAACTTCCCAAGGTTACTTATGTGCACTCCTTTTCCTTTTCTTTCTCTTTTCCTTCTTCACTTGATAACCCAAAATTAAAATCCCAAAACCATCCCTTGTTAACCAAAACATCCTAGCCTATTTAGCTCAAGAGGGTGAGCTAGTTCTACAATGGAAGGGTCCCTTTGTAGTTCTAACCCAACACTTTTTACTAAGCTCATTCCATAAAGAAAAGGCCTCAATCACTCACAAACAATTTTTGGCTTGAAAGAAGGTTTGGTTAATGGCAAGGAAATCTACTTGGACTAGCAAGAGGGGATAAAGAAGGGAAAAAGAAACCCAAGTATGTGTATGGTATCCATGAAAACACTTTGAATGCATAAGACATGATAATTCAATATTCAAATTATGGTTCTAGTAAATAGAGACTGAATTAAGGTCATGCAAGCTTCATCAAGACAAGAGTATCTTGCAAAGAATTCCAAGTGTGGTTCAAACTTCAATTCAAACTAGACCATTGTGGATGCAGATATCCACACTCAAAGATTTGTTAAGTGTTTAGATGAAGTTAGGGAAATGATTGGTAAGAATCTCTATTTGAGAAACTGAACGTAAGATCGAGAATAGATAAATGGACTTTTATTGATTGAATCGATAGGTCGCTTACAAGAGATCGATGTAGTTTAATACAAGAGCTCGTAGAGCGAATATTTCTTTAGTTCGTGTAAATCTTTCTAGTTTGGTCTTCCAACCCTTCCTTTGTCTTTTAAATACTCTTCCTTCGTTGTTAGCTCCAGCGCGTATCCCGTAATCCGTTGCCCGCACGAGCTCCGGATCTCCCATCATCCTTTTGAACTGTTCTCTTCTTATCCTTTTCCTCTCCCATTCCTTTGTTGGGCCTTGATCTGTGATATCATTGCATATTGCATACATTCTGCATACTCATTAGGTAGTTTTTCATGCATTTGTATCATGTTTTAGGCTAGATTGCATCACTTAGGGTCCTAGAGCATTCTTGCATCAGCATGTGCATTTTCTCTGCATTTTGCATTCATTCCAGGTTGTTTCTGGTTGTTTTGGAGACACGGAGGTTTGTGGAGGTGTGGAGGCCGATGTAGCAGTTCATGGAAGCTCGGGAGTGTGCTAAGGACCAGTGATCGAGGAGCAGATCGAGCATGGCCGGTCGATCTAGGAGTTGATCGACCAGAAGATCGAGCCAACTAGGCGATCCAAGGATAATGATCGAGATGGAGATCGAGTGAAGCAATCGATGTATCGGTACGGACGTAAATGATGCAATGCAGAGCGAGAGCCGGATCGAGTACACCACTCGATCCTCCTGAAGATCGATACCGAGATCGGATGCAACACTCGATTCACCGAAGAAGATCGAGACCCGGATCGAGCTGAAGACACGATGGCCGGATATGATCGATAGAACAACTCGATCCAGTGGTCGATCTCTGTCCTTTCAACCGTTTTTGGCTGTTAGCGAAGGGGGGACCATTGGACTGTTTTGACATTTTAGGCAAGGCGGCGAATGCTTTTTCGATAACTTTTAGATTTTCTAACTTTTTCCTTCAAGTTTTCTCTCTCGTTTTCGGAAGAACACCATTGTTAAACCAGTTTTCTTTGCAAGCTTTTGTATTCTCGAACCTTATCGTTTAATCTAGTCGTTTTTTCATGTTTATCGTTTCATCTCTTCCACTTTGCTTGATTTACTTTATGTGTAGTGAGTAGTTTACTTTGGGTTAGGGGTCGAGAGGATTAAGGGGTAGAAAAGGTTCGATCTTGGTTTGTTTTCTAAACGTTTTTAAGGCTATCTCTTCTAAGGTCTTGAAAGCTTAATGCTTGAAGACTCTCACGCCAAGAGCTTCATGATCCGAGAGGTCTCTTACCTTGACAGGATCCAGGGGCCTCGGAAAATCTCACCTTAGAGACTAGTTACCCCTTTCCAAAAGCCATGGAAGTTTGGGGGACTAGTTAAGCCATTGTTCGAAATCTATTTTCCTTGCCTTTCGACCTCTCTTTCCACCAAAAGCCATGGGTTTGGAGGAGAGGATGAAAGAGTGATCTATACCGAAAGCCACAGATAGATCTTGTTTTGTTTTCGAGGGTTAGAGATCCTCACCAAGTGAGTCGATCCAAAGTTTCAAACCCAAGATCGTTCCTTGAAACCACTTATATGAATCTCAACCCTCAAGCCCTCTCTTCTAGCATATTTACGTCTCATATCATCTTTAGCTTATTACCTGATAGCATCCTGGTCTTTAGATTCATTGTTCTTACGGTTTTAGACGAGATCGATCGTTTCTGCTCGATCTAGTGGTCGATCTTGTGGTCGATCCACTAGTCAAATTTTAACAATTCGAAGCTCTTCTCTTTAATTTATCTGTTTGTTCCTCGTGGTAACTGCTTCCTTTCTAGTATTTTTAAAATAGGTTTCATTCCATTTAGGTTGTTGCATTTAGTTTTTAGATTATTTCTCATAAACTGTCTCATTTGCTTAGATTTGTCTTAGACCTTGCATTCTCTGTGGATTCTCTATCATCTAGAAGTGGATTGACACTCTCCTGCTTGCCTAACTACAACATTGCTTGCATTAGAGTTTTGATAACCTCTCTGCTGCATTAGACCATAAGAAAAGCGATTATCAAATGGCGCCGTTGCCATTCTAGGTTGCTTAGAGAACATAGAGATTTGGGTCTTAGCAAAGACTAAGTCTTTACCTTTTTCAAGTTACTAATCCTACTACTCTAAACCGTGTGTTTTCAGGTACATGAATCTTCGTTCAAGGGGAGACAACAATCTTCTACAACCCTTAGACAACATTCATCAGCTTGGTCACTCACGGCAAAGAAGAGTCAGAGATCAAACAAGAGCCTTTGAAGACATTGTTCAGCAAGGTCTGGTTAACTTTGAAGACATGGCTGCACACGAGCATCCAGAAGGACCACCTCCAGCAGGACGGGGCAATGGTAACCCCCAACACGCGGCTAGACCTCCGAGGATCATAGGAGCCGGAGATGCTCCCAATACCCACCACAATAGGTTTGGGATCACTCCTCCTCCGGTACAAAACAATAACTTTGAGATCAAGCCGGGGTTCATATCTATGGTGCAAAACAACAAGTTCCACGGCTTAGCAATGGAAGACCCCTTGGAGCACTTGGACAATTTCGAGCAAGTGTGTGGAATGATTAAGATCAACGGTATATCAGAAGATGCCTTCAAGCTGCGTCTCTTCCCCTTTTCACTCGGAGAAAAAGCTAGACATTGGGAGAAGACCCTCCCACAAGGCACCATCACATCATGGGCTGAATGTAAGAAGGCTTTCCTCTCAAAGTTCTTCTCAAGCACCAGGACTGCTCGGTTGAGAAGCGAAATCAGCAGTTTCACTCAAAGGAACAATGAGACATTCAATGAGGCTATGGAGCGAGCGTTTCAAAGATTACACGATCCAATGCCCTCATCACGGGTTCAGTGAGGAGACTCTACTCAGTACCATATACCGTGGGGCTTCACCAAAGATAAGGTTGTTGCTTGATACAGCTAGCAAAGGGAACTTCCTTGGTCAAGAAGTAGAAGAGGGTATGGAGCTGATAGAGAACCTGGCGTTGAGTGATGTAAACTATGCTGAGGATTATGACCGAGCACCGAGGGGATCAGAATTAGAGTCTCACAAGAAGGAGCTCAAATCGTTGCATGAGAAGATTGACAAGTTGGTTTTAGCTAACCAGAAGCATGTTCACTTCGTTGGTGAAGCTGATGAAAACCAAGAGGAGTTAGAGCTAAGCCAAGAAGAAGCATATTGGGTGGCTGGACAAAACAACTACAAGTCTCAAGGCTAGAACCAAGGCTACCAAAACAACAATCTCTCTTACCGAAACACCAATGTAGCCAACCCTAAAGATCAAGTGTACCCTGCTCAACAAACTAAGCCTTTCATCCCTTACAACAAAGGTTTTCAACCGAGCAGTGGTTTCCAAGGTCAAGGGCAAGGCAATTTCCAAGGTCAAGGGCAACAACAACAAAACAAGGGTTATACTACCAACTACCCTCCAGGCTTTGCACCTCAACAGCAACAACAACCGATGCAACAACAAGTTGATCCGGTTCAAGCAATGTTCCAACAGCTAATACAAGGGCAAGCTTCTACAAATCAGAAGTTCGCTGAAATGAACACTCGGCTAGATTCATCCTTAACCGACTTCTCCACTCAAATCACAAACCTCAACAACAAAATAAAGCAGCTGGAGAAGGGCAAGGCAAGCACGAGTGGACAGAACAGCCTCCCAGGAAAGTGTGAGCAAAACCCCAAGGAGTATGCCAATGCTATTACGTTACGAAGTGGCAAAGAGCTTGAGCCTCCGGTCTCTACCAAGAACAACGAGGACGTTGTAATTCAAGAGGGGGAGGGTAAACTTTCAGCTGATAATGAGGAGATAAACTTTGACAACGTATGGATCCAAGGACCGAGAAGAGGTGACAAGGCATTCATTGAGAAAAAGGCTGAGAAAACCATCAAGGAAAAGGATGACTACGTGCCCCCACCTTACGTACCAAAGTTGCCATTCCCGGGTCATTTCAAAAAGCAGTTAATAGAGAAACACCGGATCCTGTTTGAGAAGCACTTGAGAGACGTGGAGATAAAGTTGCCTCTTGTAGACTGTCTCGCTATGATGCCCAAGTGTGCCAAATTTTTCAAGGACACCCTTGTGAAGAAGAACAAAGAAAGCAAAGAGGTGCTTGTACTAAGCGAAGAGTGTAGCGCGGTTATTCATAAGGAGATAGTACCTAAGAAGCTGGGAGATCCGGGAAGCTTCACCATACCTTGTGCTTTAGGTCCCCTAGAGTTCAAGAGTTGCTTGTGTGATCTCGGAGCTAGCATAAACTTGATGCCTCACTCCGTGGCTAAGAAGCTTGGTTTCACTCGGTTTAAGGAATGTCGGATCTCATTGCTGCTGGCTGATAGGAGCGTGAGATTACCGGTAGGGCTGCTCGAAGACTTACCGGTGCGAATCAGTGGTGTGAATGTACCTACAGACTTTGTAGTGCTGGAGATGGACGAGGAGCCGAAAGATCCACTCATCTTAGGGAGACCATTCCTCGCAACCGCCGGAGCCATAATAGACGTGAAGAATGGGAAGATTGCCTTGCATTTGGGGAAAGAGATCAGGCTAGACTTTGACATCAACAAGGTTCTAAAGAAGCCAACCATTGAAGGACAAGCTTTCTATATCGAAACGATGGATGCCTTGGCGGATGAGTTGCTGGAAGAGCTAGCTTTAGAAGACCATTTGAAGCTAGCACTCACTAAGGAGCCAGGAGAGTTTGGCTATGTGGACCAAAGGACCCAAGAGTACGTGAACCTGCTAGATTCGAGGAGAATCATCAAGAGTGAAGAAGGATGGTGCCTAGAAATCGACCCCGAGATCGACGCTATCACTCGATCCAGGAGTCAGATCGACAAGCCAATCGAGAACCCAACTCGATCCGGTGCAACAATCGACCAACAGATCAAGAATGATGCTCGATCAGAAGAAACAATCGAGTTGACGATCGAGAAAGACCTCCCGATCATTTTGGAGTCCAATCAAGAGATCGACTCAACGTCTCGATCCCTTACTCGATCCATATCAAATCGAGTAAGTGAATCGAGTGAAATAGCTCGATCTAGACGACATCGAGAGGAGAATCGACCGGAAGACTCGATCACAGAAGGGATAGCGATAGAGGAAAGCAGTCTGAAGGGCCACGCCTCGAGTTCAAGGGAGAGATCCAAGGAGGAGAACAACAACAACAGCCACCAGGATGACTGGAGTGAGCTGTTAGCCCCAAAGGTGGACCTTAAGGAGCTCCCAAAAGGGCTAAGGTATGCTTTCTTAGGACCTAATGACACCTATCCCGTGATAGTAAATGAAAACCTTAGTGATGATGAGTTGCACTCGCTCTTAACTGAGCTGAAAAAGTATAGGAAGGCCATTGGGTACTCTTTAAGTGACATCAAAGGCCTTTCACCAATGCTTTGCACTCATAGGATTCACTTGGATATTGAGAACGCCACTTCTGTAGAACATCAAAGGCGTTTGAATCCTAACTTGAAAGAGGTTGTTAAGAAGGAAATCCTTAAGCTTTTAGAGGCTGACGTGATCTATCCCATAAGTGACAGCACGTGGGTTTCACCTGTACACGTGGTGCCTAAGTAGGGAGGGATCACGGTCATAAGGAATGAAAAAGATGAACTTATCCCTACTAGGACCATTACTGGTCATAGAATGTGTATTGACTATAGAAAGCTTAACCTTGCGACTAGAAAAGACCATTTCCCTTTGCCTTTTATTGATCAGATGCTTGAGAGACTTGCGAATCACCCTTACTACTGTTTTTCTCGATGGGTATAGCGGTTTCTTCCAAATACCTATCCACCCAAACGATCAGGAGAAAACGACTTTTACATGTCCCTACGGTACCTTTGCATATCGAAGGATGCCGTTTGGATTGTGTAATGCACCGGCTACCTTTCAGCGGTGTATGATGTCGATCTTCTCCGATCTTATAGAGGAGATGGTAGAGGTGTTCATGGATGACTTCTCTGTGTATGGTGCGTCCTTTCCTGCGTGTTTGTTGAATCTTTGCAGGGTACTTAAACGTTGTGAAGAAACAAACCTGGTGCTGAACTGGGAGAAATGCCACTTCATGGTCAAGGAAGGGATAGTACTCGGTCACAAGATTTCAGAGAGGGGTATTGAGGTTGATCAGGCTAAGGTTGAGGTTATGATGGGTTTGGAGCCGCCGGTTAATGTTAAAGGGATTAGAAGCTTCTTGGGACACGCAGGGTTCTATAGGCGCTTCATCAAAGATTTCTCCAAGATTGCACGCCCCCTTACACGGCTGTTATGCAAGGAAGCTGAGTTTGTATTCGATGAGGAGTGTTTGAAGGCTTTTGTGACCATCAAGGAAGCCCTCACGTCAGCCCCTATAGTCCAAGCACCAGACTGGTCTCTCCCTTTGGAGATTATGTGTGATGCTAGTGACTATGCTGTAGGAGCAGTCCTTGGTCAGAAGAAGGACAAGAAGCTACATGTGATCTATTATGCTTCAAGGACCTTGGATGACACGCAATCACGATACACCTCTACGGAGAAGGAGCAGCTTGCAGTAGTCTTCGCCTTTAAGAAGTTCAGATCGTATCTCGTTGGCTCCAAGGCTATTGTATACACGGATCATGCTGCTCTACGATACATCTATTCAAAGAAAGACACTAAGCCTCGGCTCTTAAGATGGATTCTCTTACTTCAGGAGTTTGACATGGAAATTAAAGACAAGAAGGGGATAGAAAATGGAGTCGCTGACCACCTCTCAAGACTAAGGATCAACGAGTCTCTCCCTTTAGACGATTCTCTTCCAGAAGAACAACTTATGGCGATTACTACTGCTGTTTGTGGGAAGCTAGAAGGAAGGTTTGAGGAAGTGTTGAGTTTTAAAGAGGAGGATCTACCATGGTATGCTGATATGGTGAACTACCTAGCATGTGGTGAGGAGCCAACACATCTCAACAGCTATCACAAGAAGAGGTTTTTGAGGGAGGCTAGTGACTACTTTTGGGATGAGCCTTACCTATACAAAAGAGGAGTAGACAGCTTGTACCGAAGATGTGTTACAAAGGAAGAAGCCAGGGATATCCTCTATCATTGCCATGGCTCTTCCTACGGAGGACACTTCGCTTCATTCAAAACTGCCACGAAAGTATTGCAAGCGGGTTTCTGGTGGCCGACTATCTTCAAAGATGCACACGAGTTTGTGAAGAGCTGTGAGGCATGTCAGCGAGCAGGGAACATTACCAAGAGGAATGAAATGCCTCAAGTTCCTATCTTCGAGGTTGACGTGTTCAATGCGTGGGGTATTGACTTCATGGGGCCTTTTCCTTCTTCATACGGCAACAAGTACATCTTAGTAGCTGTGGATTATGTCTCCAAATGGGTTGAGGCTGTTGCTTCCCCTACAAATGACTCTAAGGTTGTGATCAAGTTGTTCAAGAGTATCATCTTTCCAAGGTTTGGGGTACCCAAGGTTGTTATAAGTGATGGAGGAAGCCATTTTGTAAACAAGGTTTTTGAGAGCCTCTTGAGAAAGTATGGGATTAAGCATAAGGTGGCTACACCGTATCATCCTCAAACGAGCGGTCAGGTGGAAGTCTCTAACAGGCAGATCAAAGCTATTCTGGAGAAGACCGTTGGAGCAACAAGGAAGGATTGGTCAGTGAAACTGGACGATGCTCTTTGGGCCTACCGTACTGCATTCAAGACGCCGATTGGTACAACCCCTTTCACTCTACTCTATGGCAAGGGTTGTCACCTCCCGGTTGAGCTGGAACACCGTGCATTGTGGGCTGTGAAGAGGCTGAACTTTGATCTCAAGACGTCTCAGGAAAGGCGTCTTATTCAGCTACACGAACTGGACGAGTTGAGGTTGAATGCTTACGAGAGTTCCAAGATCTACAAGGAGCGGACTAAGGAGGCTCATGACAAGAAATTGGTTGCCAAGGAGCTTAAGGAAGGAGAACTGGTGTTGCTGTACAACTCGAGGCTGAAGCTCTTCCCGGGCAAGCTGAAATCAAGGTGGAGCAGACCGTTCGTGATTCAAGAGGTCTTGCCATATGGAGCTGTTACTCTGATAGGAAGAAGTGGTAGTGCATTCACCGTCAACGGACACAGAGTCAAGCCTTACCTGGCGGACAGCTTTGACAAGGAGAGTACCTCGGTGCTTCTCCAAGACCCACCATCCGCCTAGACCAAGTAAGGTCTAGCTAAAGACATTAAAGAAAGCGCACTTGGGAGGCATTCCCATGTTTATCTTGTACATATTTTTGCTTTCATTTCTCTTTCAGTTTTATGTTTTTATGTTTTTAGTGTGCAGGAACAGGTATAAGGAATCTAAACCTTGTCTTTGGGTTCCAAAAGGGGCAATAGGGGTTAAGATAAAGCTAGAGATCGAGTGCTAGATCGACTGATCCTGGCTCGATCTTTGCTAGATCGAGCCAGTGAATCGAGAGGAGCCAGTCGATCTAGACTAGAACGAGTGACAAGATCGACCTTGACGAAAAAGGATCGATCGATCCAAATAGGATCGACCGATCTAATTTCTCTCGGAAAATCTGTTGAAAATTGATCGATCACTCGACTCGATCCATCACTCGATCTATGCTAAATCGACCCCTAAATCGAGGACATAGCTCGATCAGAGGGACTTAGCCGAGGAGCCAACATCTCAATGATCGAGAGAGCCAATCGATCCAGGGCTCGATTCACCTTGAATCGAGTCACAAATCGAGTAACCCTCTCGATCTAAGCCATTTTAGGCATGAGATCGAGTCCTAGATCGACCAAAAGGACTCGATCTCATGCCGAGGTAAAAATTTTCTTTCCCTCCTTTACTCCTTTCCCTCCAATTTTTAAATTCAAAACTTGGTCAAGGCAAGCATCTTTGACCATGAAAGATGTGTCTTGACCAAGACTTTTGTCAGAAACCACTTTGACCACCCATTGTTTTGGTTTGTTAAACTCTTTAAATGTTTCAATTTATTCCTCACCCTCTCATTTCTGTTTGCTCGAGTTTTTCTTACAAAGAGAGTGAGAATTTAAAAGCTTTTAAAGTTTAGCAAAGATATCCTCTACTCTTGCAAAGGTATTTTCAAGGTTTAATGATTTTATTTCAAGAAAATCTCTTTAAAAATCGCAAGTTCTTGTTCTAGGATATAGGATCGGATTTGAATTTTTAAAATTAGCTAAGTAATAGGAAAAATTCTTAATTTTCAGTATCTCAAAGATTTTATTTCCTTTTATCTAGCCATTATTTTTATTTGATCCTCAAAATTCTAGAGTAGTTTATATAAATCTTCTTCTCCTCTTCTCTTATTCTCATTCAATCGCCTCTTGCTAATCATTCTCTAGAAAAAGTTGTTTCAGGAGCAATGGCACCAAAGAGAACAAGAGAGGAGCGAGTGCAAGAAGGAGAAACACAAGAAGTGGTGGTTCAAGAGAGGGTCCGGTGGAGCAAAGATGAGAAGAGGGATAAGAAGAGGTTGGAGAGGCTCCGGTTTGAACCTACAAAGTTTGCTGATCGAGAGCTTCTGTCCAGGCTCGGGATCCTTGGAGACTTCGACCAGCTCCTTAAGAACATTGGTCTGGGGTGCTTATCGCGGATGGACTGCCCTACAATTCCCGAGGTGACGATATATTTCCTAGCCACTTTGGAGTTCCGGTACGAGAATCCGAGTGCACCTGTTCCTTCTCAAGGCCGTCTCTATTTCAAGGTTGGCCGCCAAGCCTACACACTATCCATCCCCGAGCTATGCCAAGCCTACGGTCTCAAGGCTGATGCACACAAGGTGGAGTTCCCAGCCTTCAAGAAAGCGGACGAGTTTTGGGACCTAATCAGCAATGAAGACTACAAAGCAAACACCGCCAAGATCAAGAGAGTTAGGAGTCCGGTGCTGAGGTATACTTTGAAGCTGATAGCTAATACATTCAGTGGGAGGTCTGTTGCTCCTACTGTCACGAAGACGGAGCTGTGCTTCCTTTTCCAAGGCGTGAAGCATTTGGTGTCTGATCCGGATGCGAATGAAGAACCCATAGAAGATGAACTCGGCGATGAAGTGAATTACGGCTGTGTGCTCGCGGCTTCTCTGGTGAAGTACAAGGCTTATGCCTTACGGTGCAAGGCAACCTCTTCCTATATTGGCGGTTTCCTTACTCCTTTGTTCGTGCAAGCCGGTGTGCCCATCCATGACTTTGCTCACGTCTCAAACAGAGCTTTCATGGATGAAGCATACATGAGAAACACTGATAGCTTGGGACGCACGCCAGCAGAAGGGTTTTATGCTTACCTCTTCATAGATGAGGAAGACAAGAAGAGAGTGTGCATCCTCCCCAACAAAGACGAGACCGCGCTGCTTGGTGTTGGGAACATCGAGTTCTTACCCACGGAAGAAGAATGCTTTGCCCCTTTAGGAGGACCGCCTGCTTCAGCCATTGCCCCGCGCCAAAGGTCAGAGTCTCCAGGAACAGAGGATGAGATGCCCGAGGTTTACACACTTCCTAAGCTGGATTTTGAGCCTAAGACCAAAACCGAGAATTTCTTAGCCTCGGTGGTGGAGATGCAGCGGAAGATAAACAAGTGGCAAGGGAAGATGCTTAAGAAGCCGGGGAAGAAGGTCAAACAACTCCAAGGAAGCCAGCCTAAGCCAGCTGTAAGCCAGGAGATACAACAACCCGAGAAGAGGAGACTCTCAACCGGAGGAGTTGTGATCCGCGAGACCCAAGGAGAAAACATTCAACCGGCTCGCCACTCCCTCCAAGAACCAGGCAACAAAGGAAAGGCAACAATCTCTAGCTCCTCTGGAACATCCTCAAGTTCCAGCCGAGCCTAGACAAGAGGTAACAACCTTCCTCCATTGTATATAACCGCACATCTTTGTTTCTTGCATTGTGTTTGTTTGCTTCTTCGGATGAGTTTGCCACCGGGACGGTGTCAAGCAAGTTTGGGGGAGTACTTGTGTGATTTAATCTTGTGTTCTTTGATCTTATTTTCCTTTTTGCATCCTTGAGTCTTAGTTCATGAAAAATTGGTAAAATTTTTAAAATTTTTTTCAAAGATTCATGTTGTTGCATTCATCTCTTTAAAAACATGTTAGGATTAAGTCTAGAATTTCTCATATCACCTAGGTTGTTTGCATTTTGCATAAGGGGTTAAAATTTCTTAAAAAGATGTTTTACTTATGAATCATTTCAATGCCCTAGTTAGTAGTTCTCTAATGCTTGGTTTATGCTTTGAAAGTAAGTTCTAACCATGCTTGGATCACTAGTTAGGATTTTCGTGACTTGAATTGAACTCTCATGATTTGAAACTCATCCTACTAAGTGAAAACCTTAATTTGAAAATCTAATTATCATTCTTATGCATTTGAAAATGAACACATGGTTTTAAAATATTTAGGCTCTCTTTTTCCTTTTTACCACTCTTTGTGAGCCTAAGTAGAACTCCCTCCTTGAACCTTACCCTCCTTTGAAGCCAAATGTTCTTGTGTGACATCTTTGTGAGGCCTTATTTTCGGTTTGAACTTGGCATAAAGTGTTAGGTTTAGGCGACATGATTTGGTTTTCATAATTGATTGCTAGCTTTACATTTTGAAGCTAGGTATAGGCTTATGATAAGTTTGGGGGATCATTGGGGTTGCTTTCTTGTGAATTTGTTTTCGGTTCAAAAGAGTTTGTGTTTTAAGGAAAGAAATGAGGTTTTAAGTGAAAGGTTTGTTTTTAAAACATAAGTATGCTCTAATTTCAGGAGGTAGCTCTCCATAATAAAAAAAAAAAAAAAAAAAAAAAAAAAAAAAAGAGAAGAAAAAAAAATAAAAAAGCCTAAGTGCCAAATAAATAAAAAAAATGAAGAGATAAATAGTAATAATAAGAGAGCAACTAATAAGAAATTTCTATGAGCAAAAATATTTTTCAAAACCTTTTCACTAGCCTAAAAAGTTTAAAAATATCTTTATTTTGAATTAGGGATTGCTAAGTTGAGAAGAAGGGATAGACTCTTAAGTGGTGAGTGAGGGTTAAATTTCTTAAATGAGAGGGGTATAGGACTGTTTGATAGTTTACATGGGTAGATGAGAATCTAATCATGTATGCATAAATTGTCTTTACCTTTAGCATTATGCATTAGTTCAAACCATTTTTGAGAGAAACCCTTGTCTAATTGTAAACCCTTTTCAAATGAGATCATTCTATGCTCATAACCATAACCCTTAGCCAAATGTGTTTTGCTTTAAAGTGCATAAGTTTGATTCATGGTTCGAATGTTAATGAATGTTAAAGGATGAATTTCTTTGATTGTTAGGAATAAGAGACTCATGATTTGAATTTCTTTGTGTGATGAGTATGGCTAAGTCCTTTGGAGTGTGAGTATAAGCTTAGCATTTTAGAACTGTTAACTAGGACATTGAGATGATCTATTCGAAAGGCACCTTTGCAAAAAGTTTAAAACCCCTTTGAATTTTCTGAAAACCTCTCTTCCTTACTTGTTTTTTGTTGCTTGAGGGCAAGCAAGAAGTAAGTTTGGGGGAGTTGATATCATTGCATATTGCATACATTCTGCATACTCATTAGGTAGTTTTTCATGCATTTGCATCATGTTTTAGGCTAGATTGCATCACTTAGGGTCCTAGAGCATTCTTGCATCAGCATGTGCATTTTCTCTGCATTTTGCATTCATTCCAGGTTGTTTCTGGTTGCTTTGGAGACACGGAGGTTCGTGGAGGTGTGGAGGCCGATGTAGCAGTTCATGGAAGCTCGGGAGTGTGCTAAGGACCAGTGATCGAGGAGCAGATCAAGCATGGCCGGTCGATCTAGGAGTTGATCGACCAGAAGATCGAGCCAACTAGGCGATCCAAGGATAATGATCGAGATGGAGATCGAGTGAAGCAATCGATGTATCGGTACAGACGTAAATGACGCCATGCAGAGCGAGAGCCGGATCGAGTACACCACTCGATCCTCCCGAAGATCGATACCGAGATCGGATGCAACACTCGATTCACCGAAGAAGATCGAGACCTGGATCGAGCTGAAGACACGATGGCCGGATATGATCGATAGAACAACTCGATCCAATGGTCGATCTCTGTCCTTTCAACCGTTTTTGGCTGTTAGCGAAGGGGGGACCATTGGACTGTTTTGACATTTTAGGCAAGGCGGCGAATGCTTTTTCGATAACTTTTAGATTTTCTAACTTTTTCCTTCAAGTTTTCTCTCTCGTTTTCGGAAGAACACCATTGTTAAACCAGTTTTCTTTGCAAGCTTTTGTATTCTCGAACCTTATCGTTTAATCTAGTTGTTGTTTCATGTTTATCGTTTCATCTCTTCCACCTTGCTTGATTTACTTTATGTGTAGTGAGTAGTTTACTTTGGGTTAGGGGTCGAGAGGATTAAGGGGTAGAAAAGGTTCGATCTTGGTTTGTTTTCTAAACGTTTTTAAGGCTATCTCTTCTAAGGTGTTGAAAGCTTAATGCTTGAAGACTCTCACGCCAAGAGCTTCATGATCCGAGAGGTCCCTTACCTTGACAGGATCCAGGGGCCTCGGAAAATCTCACCTTAGAGACTAGTTACCCCTTCCAAAAAGCCATGGAAGTTTGGGGGACTAGTTAAGCCATTGTTTGAAATCTGTTTTCCTTGCCTTTCGACCTCTCTTTCCACCAAAAGCCATGGGTTTGGAGGAGAGGATGAAAGAGTGATCTATACCGAAAGCCACAGATAGATCTTGTTTTGTTTTCGAGGCTTAGAGATCCTCACTAAGTGAGTCGATCCAAAGTTTCAAACCCAAGATCGTTCCTTGAAACCCGTTATATGAATCTCAACCCTTAAGCCCTCTCTTCTAACATATTTACCTCTCATATCATCTTTAGCTTATTACCTGATAGCATCCTGGTCTTTAGATTCATTGTTCTTACGATTTTAGACGAGATCGATCGTTTCTGCTCGATCTAGTGGTCGATCTTGTGGTCGATCCACTAGTCGAATTTTAACAATTCGAAGCTCTTCTCTTTAATTTATCTGTTTGTTGCTCGTGATAACTGCTTCCTTTCTAGTATTTTTAAAATAAGTTTCATTCCATTTAGGTTGTTGCATTTAGTTTTAAGATTATTTCTCATAAACTGTCTCATTTGCTTAGATTTGTCTTAGACCTTGCATTCTCTGTGGATTCTCTATCATCTAGAAGTGGATTGACACTCTCCTGCTTGCCATACTACAACATTGCTTGCATTAGAGTTTTGATAACCTCTCTGCTGCATTAGACCATAAGAAAAGCGATTATCAATCTGGAGCGCGGACATTCTTCGAGGGTGGTTTTGATGGGCCGATTAACAGGCCGAATTTGGTGACAAATCCGGGTCCAACAGTTGCCTCCCAGCCCATCAGGCGCAGTGGGAAGCCTGATTGACGGTATACAATTCTGTCTGGCAGGAGCTCGCTATATTTTCTGAGCCCGCGAAATTCTTGCTGAAGGAAAAGCATAAATATCTTTTCGGTAATAAACATAAAATATTTTTTAATCGAATAGATTTAGAAGCGAATATCGGGAAGCGAGATGAATAAATAATTCATCTTTATCGTTGACAAGACGGTTGAAATTTCTAAAGGAAGAGAGAGAGAAAAGGAATCTTTTTGGATTTTCTTTAATTTTGGCGAACAGAAGGATTAATGCATATAAATGCAGTTTTCCCATCTCACCTCTTCTTTAACCGCACATGTCTCCACTTCTTTTCAAGGTAACTTCCCTTTTCGTTCTTTTATTTAAAGAATCATAATTGTTTTCTCTTGCTTTTTCTCCCTTTATTCTTTTGCTTCTGTTTGCGAAAAGAAATTAGGCAAAATTTGTAGTTTTTCGTGTGCTCGACCTAAATCAGAAACTATTTGTTCGTTTGCTTGTCGATTCCTTCTCTCTTTTTCTTCGATTTCCCTCTATTATGGCCGATTCTCCTGTCAACCAAAGCGAGAAATTGATGGCGATTAAAAACTAGAAAGGTGACCCCGCCAGCGGATCTCAGCGCTTGAAGATGTCGGCTCCTCGGGGTCCTCGCATGACCACGAAGATGACTCCGATGAAGTTGAAGAACTTCAGCTAGCTTATGGGGTCGAGATACTCAAGCCGCAAAAGCCGGAGGGCCCCCAGAGGGTGACGAGCGGGTACGGATGTGCCTTCTGGCAATACTTCGAGTCCTGCAGACTCACCTTCCCGATCCCGCCGTTTCTGTGCCCGATATGGGGATTGCGTTTCCTCAGATGCATCCGAACATGATTTGGATGATTATCGGCTTATGGGTTATATCGCGGGAAAATGGACTTCACTTCGGAGTAAAGGAATTTCATCGGCTTTGTTCTGTGAAAAAGAATGCTCGCAGTGACGGCTCGTTTTACCTTTCCCCGAAGTCGAATCGGAAGATAATCGACGGTTTGCCGCCACGGGACGACGAGTGGCAGGATAAGCCTTTCTTTTTCAAGATCAACCAATCTTCGATTGGCGATTTCGATTTTAGTTCTCTGCCTTCCGAATGGGCCGACTCCGTCGGTTAGGAAAATCCCGTTTACTTTATACCCTAGATAGATTTCTTTGCCGCCTTTATTTGCATGTTCGATCTTGCTAGCTTTGCCGGTTTTGGTGCAGATTCTCCCGGCCGGATTCGTTTTGACAACGCGCACAAGGATCGAGTTGATACACTGTGGAGAGGTCGTTCTCGGTGGTTGTCTTTCACGAAGGACATAATTCTTCAGGCTTACCAGCTCCCGGCTCCTGTTAGAGAAGCTTTGCCTTCCGTTCAGATCTCACCAGGTATGTGACGGTCTTAGCTTTTGATTGACGGATTATCAGAGGCTATATGTTATGCCACAGGCTGTAATTTCTGTTTCTTCTGGTTTTTGATCCGTAGCGAGAGGTCCGCAGCTCGGAGATAGCAGTTCGTCAACGGTTCCTCCCCCGGTCAGGAATATGTCTCGCCGACCCTCGCAATGTCAGCTCGAGAAAGCTGCAGGAAAAATGAAGGTCGATGGTAGTGAGCCGGCAAAGGCTGGCGACGTGGCATCTGCACTGCACGAGGTGATGTAGGAAATAGAGGCTAATGTCTCGACGGGGGCTCGTCCTTCAGCCGTCGTATCGCCTCGTGCCGATTCATCGGATCGTGGTAATTCAAAGCGAGCTTCTTCCGTGCATAGTTTGAAGTCCCAGAGCTCGGGGAGCAATGGCGGATCTCACCAGCAGTCCAAACGTCAAAGGGTGGAGAAGTCATGTGCTCGTGATAGCTGGTCGCGGGGCAGGCCCTTCCACTGGGTGTACGAACACACTATGGACGCTGCTATTAAGGAGGATCCAGTCGGTTTTGCCCATCTGCTGAGACATTGTAAACCGGCCGGCTGAACCATCCCGCCGGTGGAGAAGCTGAGAGCTCGTGAGCTTTATATCGATACGGCACTGGCGGATGGCCGGGTAAGTTTTCGTTTCATATTGCTTCTGTTCGTAATTTCTCACCTTGTTGCTGCTTGCGTGAACTGAATGTGTTCGTTTTTGGGTTTTCAGTCCATGGAGGCGAAGAAAAAGCTGGTCGCTTATTATGAAGATCTGTTGCAAAGCGTTCCCTCTGTCGACGAGCTCGCGAGGATGACGGCGGTGGTTGGTGACCTGAAGGATTTGTTGGAGACAGCTAAAGCTCAGATAGAGGTCTGTGAGAAGGAGCACACTCCTTCCAGTGAGCTGCATCATCGCGTCGAGCTACTGGAGGCTCAGATCAAAGTTGCGAGGCTCGAGCGATAAGTTGCTATGATCAGGCTGCCAAACTCGAAGTCCAGAACAACGAGCTGCGAGACACCAAAGACGAAGCTATCCGTCATGCTGCCAGATCTGGAAAACGTGAGATCAAGGCCGGGTATGAAAAGATGATGAAGTCGTTGAGGGAGAAATGGGACAAGCGTAAGGGTGAGGTGGACTGCCACATTTCTCTTCAGGAGGCAGTTGCTAACATCGACTTGATTACGGATATAATGTTCGGGGCGGCAAAGATCAAAGAAGAGTTGCCGAAGTGGAAGCGCAAGGCTGACAGCTACGAAGGGAAGCTAAAAGGACTGGTCATTTCTAATATGACTCTAACCAAGCTGGACATTCCTCAGGTTTCTGACGACTCTGTTCGGATGGAAGTGGATCCTACTACCAACGTGCCGACTGGCTTGGACGAATACATGAGTAATGGCAGCAAGGGTGCTTAGGGCGATGAGAAAGGTGATGGCACGGAAGGGTCCGGGACTGGTGCCCATGAAAAAACTGGAATCGGGTCGGGTACGGAGAAAGGCCATGTTGAGACTCTCCCGCCTGTGGAGTAATCCCGAAAATTTCTCGCCTTCCCTTTGCCTTTATTTTCCTTTTATTTCAGACTTTGCCCGGGAGGGTTTTAATCCTTGAACTAAGTTTGCATTTTGGATTTGTTCTGTTGTTCTTTTTTTGGTCGCGAACACTTTTGGTTCGCGGCGTACTCTGGCTTTTGTTTGCCTGCGAAGGCTTTTAATTGAACTCTGTTTTTAGGAACTTATATGCTTTTCATCCTTTCCTCGCGCACTTTGATTTTGTCTTCGATTGTTCGTCCGAATTTTATCTCACGACCTGGCTTCTTGGTGCGATGATTATTCGGTTTCGTACTGGTTGAATTCTCGCGAGCTGTCTCGAAGATATTTTGGCGGACTCCGACTCGCGTGATTTTTTGTATTTTTCTCAGGTTGCGGGAGCCGATGGTTTGTTTACGGTTGAGGACGGTAGTCCGAGTTGATAGTGCTTTTAGTGCGAGCTACAGCTCGGTACGTCGCCCGACTTGAGTTTGTTTAGGTTATGGTACTTGTACTAAAGCGGGTTATTATGCGAACATCTGTTCGAAAGCGGGCACGTATGAGATGGACTCGTAAGAGTGTTGTCTGGCAACACGTTATTTAGCGGATCATCGTTGGTGCCGAGTACTCATTTGTGCCTTAGTTGTTCGTGCGTCAAGTTAAGAGACTAAGAACTTGGTTAAATTTCGGGGGCTCGTAGCCTCGTTTATAGAAAAGGTTTACGTATATAACGCGGTATAGTATGTAAAGATCTTAAAGATTGGGGCTGGACTCTAGGGACGAGCTGCCTACGTATCCCCCAAGGGATCAAACCTTGTTGTAGTTCGATTTTAGGAATATTTCAAGAATAGTATCCTTTGAGGTTCATGGAATTCCATGGACGCAGTTCGGCTTTTTCCCTCTTTTGATCGAAGAGTTTGTAGACGCCGTGGCAAACTACTTCGGTGACCTTGTAGGGACCTTCCCAATTGGCCCCTTGCTTTGCACCTATTCTGCACGCTTTGTCAAAGACTTTTTGAAGTACCAGATCTCCGACTATAAACGTCTGTTCCTTTACGTTGGAGTTGTAGTACCGGGCTGCGGCCTGTTGATAGTTCTGGATGCGGACTAAGGCTTGATCTCGTTTTTCTTTGATTAGGTCTAGTCTGTCTCTGAGCATCTCTTCGTTAAGTTCTGCGTTGATTGGACAAAGTTGTCGTCGGAGGGTTGGTACTCTGAGTTCGGTTGGGATTATGGCTTCCATCCCGTAGGCCAGCGAGAATGGCATTTTTTTGTTGCTTTGTGAGGCGTGGTCCTACAGGCCCATAGGACCGCATTCAGCTCGTAGGACCGCATTTCCTTCCTAGCGTTTAACCTTTTCTTGATATTATTCATTACTGTTTTATTCGTCACTTCCGCCTGGACGTTTCCCTGCGGGTACCTGGGCGTGGAATAAGATATCCGTATATGCCATGTTTTGCAGAAGTCTCTGAAGGCTTTCGATATAAATTGTGGGCTGTTTTCCGTCACGATTTCGTACGGGAGGTCGTGCTTACATATTATATCTTGCCATATGAAGTCTTGTACGTTGACCTCAGTCGTTTGCTGGTAGGCTCTCGCTTCTACCCATTTGGTGAAACAGTCTGTCAGAACCAACACGAACCTTAGCTGTTTTGGTTCCGAGGGGACCATTGGCCCTACAATGTCCATGGATCATCTCATAAACGGATACGGGGCACTTATAGACGAGAGGTTCTCGGTTGGTTGGTGGATCGCTGGTGCGTGCTTTTGGCAATCATCGCACTTTGCCGCGTAGCTTTCGCAGTCCGCGGCTAGTGTCGGCCAGAAGTAGCCGTGTCTTTTGATTCTTACGGCAAAGGTTCGTCTGCTGGAGTGGCTGCCACACACGCCGTGGTGAGTCGTAGACTGGATGGCTAGGACTTCCATGCCGTGGATGCACCTATAGTATGGCTCTATTAGGCTGTGTTTGTATAGTTTTTCTTCGATTATACTGTAGCGGGAGCTTTTGGCTCTTAGTTTCCGAGCTTTCAACTTATCATCGGGCAGGGTGCCGTTTTGGATGTATTCGAAGATCAGGATTTGCCAGTCCGAGCGGGCGTGAATCTCTTCGTCCGTGATGAATCGTCTTTCGGTGCTGTTGCGCTTGATGTGGTTTGCTCGTTTACATCGGGATCTGAACCTGGATTCGGGTTCTCTGCACCTGGTGTGTCTGTATCACCAGTTGGCGTGGGCTCGCTAGGTAGTTTGCTTGTGCTGGCTGATGCCTTGTCCGATACGGCTAACGTTTCGCCGGATGCTGCTGATATTACCACATATTCTGCATATTTTGCATGCATTTAGGATAGTTTTTCATGCATTCATCTTGCATCATAGGCTAGTTTGTTCAATTTGCTGCATTTTAGGTCCTAGGTCCCTTTGCATTCGCATTTTGCATATTTCTTGCACTTTTTCATCATTATCAGGTTGTTTGGAGCACTCTGGAGTTGTGGAGGTTGCGTGGACGTGAGGAGGACCAAAACAAAGCTCGTGGACACCTGAAGAACTTAGCCATGCATGCGAAGGACCCGAGATCGAGTAGCAGATCGAGCAAGGCAGGTCGATGTAGAAGAGATCGACCAGAAGATCGAGTGACCCAAGTCGATTCAAGGGGAAGGATCGAGACCAAGATCGAGAGAGGAGATCGATTGAGAGTACGGACGTGAATGACGCCATGCAGAACGAGAGCCAGATCGAGACCATGACTCGATCATCCAAGGATCGAGTAGACGATCGAAGGAAGTGCTTGATCCATCCAACCAGATCGACTTGAAGATCGAGCAGAAGATGGCGGTCCATGAAGTAGATCGAGTGAGCTGATCGATCTCAAGGTCGATCTCTGGGGCCTTAACCGTTTTTGGAGCATAGTGAGGGGACCATTTGGCGGTCTAGCTATTTTAGGCAAAAGGAGGCTGTCACTTTCATGATCCTCCAACTTTCTTTCATCCTTATCTTTTCTAAGCTTTTCTGTAGGTGATTATCTGCTATTGTTAATGTTCTTGAGTTTTTGATGTTTTGAACTTGAATCTTATTAATATTAAGCAGTTTTTCTTTAATCGCTCTTTAATCATGCTTAGTTTATCTTTCATTGCATTTCTAGTCGGTTTCAATCATGAGTAGCGAGTAGTTTTTCTTTGGGTAAAGGGTCGAGGCGATTTAAGGGTTTAAGGGGTTTAAGCTTTGTGTTTTTCTTGATCTTCATTCATTCCTTTCTAGGATTTTGGGGTCTTAAGACTTAGAGAGTCTTGGAAAAGATCTCTATGATTCCAAGGCTGTCTTACCCTGACCGGATTCAGATATCCTAGAAAATCAGATCCTAGAGACTAATCGACCCTCTCCCAAAACGCCATGGATGTAGAGGAGGTTAGTTAGGCGATTAGTTGAAATCTGTTTTTCTTGCTCTTTGATCTCTTTTTCCACCAAACGCCATGGGTTTGGAGAAGAGATTGAGGAAGTGAATCATACCACACGCCATGGATGGTTCTTGTTTTGTTTTAAAGGCTTAGGGAAAGCACATCAAATGAGTAGATCTATGTGTTTTCAAACCAAAGCTTGACCCTTGAACACTCTTGAATATGACCCTCGATCCTGAACCCTCTTTTAGCATTTTTAAACCTCAAGTAATCATCTTTTAGTTTCAAAGCTTGCATCTTGTTCATTAGATGTCGTTTGCCTTTAAGTTGTTAGATCGATCTGTTTTACCCGATTTAGCTCTCGATTTTTAGTTATTAGTAGATTTGCATTTTTAATCTTCTGCTTTCTCCTAGTAGGAGTTAACCCTCTTCCAGGGATTTTAAAATCGTTTTTCACTTTATTTAGTCATTGCATTTAGTTTTCACCGATTTTACCAACCATTTACCCGATTTGCTTAGATTTGCTCAGCATTTGCATTCTTAGTGTTCTTCCTACATCCTAGATTGGATTGATACCTCTTGCATACTATACTACAACTATAGGGCTTTGATATTCCTTGCTTGTTGCAAAAAGCCTAGTATCAAATGGCGCCGTTGCCATCTTAGGATTGCTAGGAAGCATTATTATTTGTTGTTTACCAAAGACTAAGCCTTTTACTTTTATTTTGATTACTCATTGCTCTACTTTTTTGTTTGTGATCTCAGGTACTGATAGCAGATTTCATAGTGCAATGATATGTCAACATGCAACAGAGAGGTTATCATAGCTCTAATGCACACAAAGATGTAGTATAGTGAGCAAGAGAGATATCAATCCACACCTAGGGGTAGCAGGTTCACTAAGAATGCAAAGGATGAGTAAAGCTAAGCTAAAATGATAATTGTTCGGTAAAATCCCTAAAAACTAAATGCAAGTGTCAAATGCAAATCAAGACAACTTTAAAATCCCTGGAAGAGGGTTAACTACGACGGGAAACAAGTGGAATAATTAAAATGCAAAGCTACTAATTATTAAAAATTGACTAGTGGATCGACAACGGGATCGACCACTAGATCGAGCAACAACGATCGATCTCATCTAAACAACCTAAAATGATGAAATGATGCAATTTGCGATTAACAAGAACACAACTTTATGATGATGGAATGATATTAAACGACTTAAGATACTAAGAAAGAGGGTCTAGGGTTAAGCGTCACGTTCGTGGGTCTCAAAGGTCAAAGCTTGTTTGAAAACATTAGATCTACTCTCTTTGAGACGTTCCCTAGGCCTTGAAAACACAACAAGATCCATCCATGACTTGTGGTATGGATCACTCCTTCATTCTCTTCTCCTAACCCATGGCGTTTGGTGGAAAAAGAGATCGAAGGGCATAAACATAGATTTCAAACAAATGACCTAACTAGTCCCTTTTACAACCATGGCGTGTGGGAAAGGTAGACTAGCCTCTAGGATTCGATTTTCAAGGACATCTGGATCCTGTCAAGGTAAGACATCCCTCGAAGAGATAGTGATGAAGAACAAGAAAACACAAAACTTTAACCTTTTTGACCCTTTCGAATCGCCCTAACCCTGAAACCCAGTAAGAATACTCGCGACTCATAAGGAAAACCGATGAAAGCATAAAAGATGATCTATTAAACATGATTAACAAAGATTAAAGCAAGAAGTTCAATATTTAAAAGTTAAAATGCAAGAAAAGCTTCAAAGGTCTACAATGGCGATTCTCCTAAAATGAGAGAGAAAGAAAAAAGGTAGAAGACAGGATGGGATACTAAAAGGGATCGTTGCTTTTTGCCAAAAATTGCCAAACCGCAAATGGTCCCCCCCTCGCTACGGTCCAAAGCCAGCTGGACGGATAAGGTTAGTCTGGGATCGAGCACGAAGCTCGATTTTGTCTTGGATCAGATGGCTCTTAGTCGATCTCTGAGTCGATCTTGTGCTGATCGGGTTGGAAGCTCTATCCGGTCTTCGATCTGCATGGCGTGATTTACGAACGTACTTCATATCGATCTCCACACTCGATCTTGGTCTCGATCCATCCGCTTGCATCGACTTGAATACTCGATCTTCTCATCGATCTCGTCTAAATCGACCTGCCTTGCTCAATCTGCAACTCGATCTCGGGTCCTAAGCATGCAATCCTGATTTCTCCAAGTGTCCATGAACTTCCTCACGAGCCTTAGCACGTCCACGAATCTTCCATAGCTCCAAAGTAACCGAAAATAACCTGAATGCGATGCAAAATGCAAGAAACATGCAAATGCTGGTGCAAAAGTACTCTAAGACCTAAAGTGATGCAAACTAGCCTAAAGTGCAACGTAAATGCGTGAGAAACTATTAACTCCCCCAAACTTGCCTTTTGCTTGCCCTCAAGCAAACAGAATTCAAGAAGGGGAAGAGGTTTCAAAAACAGGGGTTTAAGTTTCTTGCAAAGTTGTCTTTCAAATGAACCGATCTCAACGTCCTAGTTATTAATTCTAAGTTGCAATGCACACACTCATACTCCAAAGAACTTAGCCATACTCATCACACAATGAATTTCAAATTATGACTCTCCTATTCCAAACAATCAAAGACTCTCATCCTTTAACATTCATTAATGATCAAAACATGAATCAAACTTATGCACTTTAAAGCAGAACACATTTGGCTAAGGGCGAAGGCTATGAGCATAGAATGATATCATTTTGAAAGGTTTCATATTGCAACGGGTTTCTCTCGAGAATGGTATGAACTTTATGCATAATGCTAAAGGTAAAGGCAATTGATGCATACATGATCAGATTCTCATCTACCCATATACGCTAATCAATGATCCTAAAACCACTCTCCTTTCTTTTCTTTTAAGCTCACTCACCCTCTTAGATACTACCCTTATCAACAAAGCATTAGCTTAGCAAACCCCAAATCAAAATAGAAAACGTCTTTACTCTTTAAGCTAGTGAAAAGGCTGAAAATATTTTACCTCTTTATTTTTTTCTTATTGATAGCTTCCTACTCTTTTCTTTCTTTTCTTTTCTTTTTATTTGGCACTTAGGCTCTCTTTTTTTTTTTTTTTTCTTTTTCTCTCTTTTTTTTTTTTTTTTTTTTTCTTTTTCTTGAGAGCTATCTTCTGAAATACTTAGAGTTTTTTATTTTTGAAAACAAAGTCTTTCACTTAAAACTTTTTATTCACTTCAATCACCAAAACTTTTTGAAACCGAAAGCATATAAACACCCTTTATGAACCCCCAAACCTATCCAAAGCCTAAAACTAGCAATCAAATGAGAACCTAATCATATCGCCTAAACCTAACACGTTATGCTAAGTTCAAACCGAAAATAGGTCTCACAATGATGTCACACAAGAATACTTGGCTTGAAAGAAAGGTAAGGGTAATGGTGGGAGTTCTACTTAGGCTCACAAAGAGTGGTAAAAGGAGGAAGAGAGCCTAAATATGTATAAGATCCATGTGTTCATTTTCAAATGCATAAGAATGATATTTAAAAGTCGGATTAGGGTTCTCACTTATTAGGACAAGTTTCAAATCATGAATGTTGAAGTCAAGTCACGAAAATCAAAACAAGTGATCCAAGCATGGTAAGGACTTACTTTCAAAGCGTTAGCAAAGCATCAAAAAATTACTAACTAGGGCATTGAAACAATTCATGAGTTAAAAACACCTTTTTAAGAAAACTTTAACCCCTTATGCAAATGTAAACAACCTAGATGCTTAAAAATTCTAGACTCAATCCTAAAATGCTTACAAAATGAATGCAACTACATGAATTTTTTTGAAAATTTTATAAAAACATTTACCAATTTTTTTGTTCTTTTCTATGCCTTAGATGCAATGATATGCAATGCAAGACTTAAGGGATGTGAATAGAAAATAAGAGCAAAATAAACATGTCAAACCACACACATACTCCCCCAAACTTGAATGACACCGTCTCGGTGGCAATCAAATTCAAAGGAGTTCAAAGCACAAAGCAAAAGAAAGCGAAAACGGATGATGGTATATACAAGGATCGGTTGTTGGTACCTTGGAGCTAAACTCGGCTGGAACTTGAGGATGTTCCAGCGGAGCTGCTCTTGCTAGAGGAGCGCCGGGCTATGTCCTTGCCTTTATCCTCGGTCGGGAAGCCATGGACGGAATGACGTGCTTGTTGCGCGTTGCCTTGTGGCTCATGGATGATAATACCGCCAGTCGATCTCCTCCTCTTCTCGGGCTGGTCGACCTCTACACTCATGGAACCCTTAGACCTCGCGGATGAGCTCCCTTGAAGCGCCTTGACCTTCTTGGCAAGCTTCTTGATCATCTTCCCTTGCCACTTAGTTATCTTTCGCTGCACCTCCACCACTGAAGTAAGAAACTTCTCAGCCTTGGTCCACGGCTCAAAGTCCATCCGGGGAAGCTCAAAGTCGGCTGGCATTGCGCCATATGAGGGTGGTGATTCTGACTGCTCTCGTGCGGACTGAATAGGCATCATGGTTGTACCAAGTGGGGCGTAGCACTCCTCGGGGGTTGGGCAAAACTGGGTCGTACCGATGCTATCCAAGTGTGTCTCCTCAACGTTGGGTAAGATGCACACGCTCTTCTTCCTTGCGTCATTGTAGAACTGAGAAGCGAAGAATCCTGGAGCTGGCGTAGGTCCCAAGCTATCGGTTTTACGCATGTAGGTTTCGTCCATAAATGATCTATCCGCGCAAGGCTCGACCCGTTGAAGGGGTACACCGGCTTGGATAAAGAGTGGCGTGAGAAACCCTCCAATGTATGCTGAACTTGCCTTGCACCTCAGAGCATATGCTTGTACTTCACCAAGGAGGATGCTAGAATACACCTGTAGTTAACATCATTCCCAAGGTCATCCATCAGCGGATCATGGTTCTCTTCTTCGCTGATGCATAGTATCCTCTTGATCCCTTGGAAAAGGAAGCATAACTCGGTCTCTGTCACAGTAGGAGACACGGACCGCCCGCTGAAAGTATTCGGTAGCAACTTGAGAGTATACCGCAGGATGGGGCTCCTCACTTTCTTGATCTTAGCCGTGTTTGGCTTGTAGTCTTCATCGCAAAGCACGTCCCATATGATGCTAGCGTTCTTGAGAGGGGGAAACTCCACTTGTTTAGCCGCGGCGTTGAGTCCATATGCTTGGCAAAGCTCCTCAATGGAAAGGTGATAAGCTTGCCTCTTGACCTTGAAGGTGAGATGTCCTTGTGAGGGAGTAGGGAGGCTCAGATTCTCATAGGAAAAAGCCAAGGTAGAGAGGAAATCCAAGGTGACTTGCGGATATGTTGGGCAATCCATCCTTGAAAGGCAAGCAAGTCCCATGTTTTGGAGAAGAGAGTCAAAATCCTTTAGAAGACCCATTTTTGCCAACAAGTCTCTACTCGCGAACTTGGTAGGCTCAAAGCGCAGCCTCTCTAACCTCTTCTTTGCTGTCTTTTCCTCCTTAGTCCAACGGATCCTCTCGTGAACTTGCTGAGGTTCTTCCTCTTGAACTTGTTGAGCTCCTTCCTCGTGAACCACTTGTTGCTCTTCTTCTCTTTGTGTATCCTCTTCTCTGGTTCTCTTAGGTGCCATTGGTGCCTGAAAGGTAAATCTCGGAAGAGAGAGTTAGAGTAGGCGGCGGATACAAAGAAACTACAAGGAAGAGAGAAAAATTTGCAACTATTACCCTTGATTTTTGTGAGATTTATAAAAATTGTAACTAGATAAAGGAAAAGAAAATCTAGAGATGAGATTAAATCTAGAAAATTTCCTGATTTCTAGCTACTTTTAAAAATTTGTGAAAACCTTTAGCAACTTAGATCAATCATGCAATTATAAAAGGAATTTTTGAAAAGATATTAATTAAAAATCTGAAAATACCTTTGCAGGATTGAAAACAGAATGACGTTTATGAAAAGAAAGATAGCACTCTCTCTCGATTTAGAATTTGCAAAAACAGAAATGAGAGAGTGTGAAGTTGTTGAGAACATAAAGGCAACAAAAATCTAAAACCATGGGTAAGGAAAGCGGTTTTCTGACAAAAGGTGTGGTTAAGGCACATCTTTTGTGGAAAGATGCTTGCCTTGACCACCATTCAAATTCTAAAAGCGAGGGAAAAGAAAAAGGGAGGGAAAAGTTTTGGTTACCTCGACACGAGATCGAGTCCTTTTGGTCGATCTAGGACTCGATCTCATGTCATGTTGGCTGGATCGAGAGATTTGATCGATCAGTGACTCGATTGGTTTAGAATCGAGTCTTAGATCGATTTTACTCTCTCGTTCCTTGACTTTTGGTCAACTAGGCTGTACTCCTTGGATCGACTTCCTTGATCGATTCGGGGGTCGATTTGGCTGAGATCGAATGGCAGATCGAGTAGATTGCTCGATCTTTTCAAGGATCGAGTGACTCGGTCGATCTACACCTCGTTCGCTTTTCAGGCTGAACGCATTGGGGAATTGTCCTCTCATGATCGACCGTTCCACTTGATCTCATCTAGATCGACTGACTCCTCTCGATTCTCTAGCTCGATCTTGCAAAGATCGAGCCAGGATGAGTCGATCTAGCACTCGATCTCTAGCCTATATTCACCCCTTCTTACTCCCTTTGGAACAAAGATCGTGGCCTGCAATCCCTTATACCTTTTCATACACACTTTGAAGATAAAAACATAAAACTGAAAGAGAAATAAAGCAAAAATATATACAAGATAGACATGGGAATGCCTCCCAAGTGCGCTCTCTTTAACGTCTTTAGCTAGACTTTACTTAGTTTAGGCAGATGGTGGGTCTTGGAGAAGCATTGAAGTGCTCTCCTTATTGAATGCGTTGGCCAAGTATGGCTTCACTCTGTGGCCGTTTACTGTGAATGCATTCCCACTCTTGCCAACCAACGTAACGGCTCCGTAAGGCAATACCTCTTTGATCTTAAACGGTCTGCAGCACCCAGACTTCAGCTTTCCTGGAAAGAGCTTCAGCCTCGAGTTGTAGAGCAATACCAAACTGCCTTCCTTAAGCTCTTTGTAGACCAGCTTCTTGTCATGAGCCGCCTTAGTACGCTCCTTGTAAATCCTAGCACTTTCGTAGGCGCCCAGCCTTAACTCATCAAGTTCATGTAAATGGATTAAGCACTTCTCCTGTGCCGTCTATAGATCAAAATTCAGCCGCTTTACTGCCCACAAGGCCCTGTGTTCCAGCTCGACGGGGAGGTGACATCCTTTGCCGTAGAGAAGAGTTAAAGGAGTAGTACCAATGGGTGTTTTGAAGGCGGTCTGGTAAGCCTACAAAGCATCGTCTAGCTTAGCTGCCCAATCCTTACGAGTAGTACCCACTGTCTTCTCGAGTATGGCTTTGATCTGTCGGTTAGAGACCTCCACTTGCCCACTCGTTTGAGGGTGATACGGTGTAGCCACCTTGTGCTTCACACCATATTTTCTTAGAAGGCTCTCAAACAACTTGTTGATGAAATGGCTATCACCGTCACTGATTACAACCTTTGGGACTCCAAACCGTGGAAATATGACGGTTTTGAAGAGCTTTATCACCACCATAGAGTCGTTTGTAGGAGAAGCAATGGCCTCAACCCATTTAGAAACATAGTCAACATCCACCAAAATGAACTTGTTGCCGTAAGAAGAAGGGAAAGGTCCCATGAAATCTATGCCCCATGCGTTAAACACGTCTACCTCCTGTTCCCGAAGAGAGAGAAGAAGCTAGTGAGGAAGCAGAACCTGAAGAGGTTGAAGAAGAGAGAAGAGAAGAAGGTGCAGAAGAAGTCCATGAAGATGCTACTGCTGGCGCTGAAAGCGAAGTCCATGAAGAAGGTGCAGAAGAAGTCCAAGAAGAAGATCTTGATGAAGATGAAGTGCTGAACTACAGCTCAAAGCAGTTCCACTTCAAACCTTATGAAAGCCCAAGCCAAGAGAGCTCAATGAAGTCTGCTCATGAGCATATCAACACCCTTCAGAAATGGTGTAAGTGGCAAGACAAAGCCATTAAGAAGTTGGTGAAGATGGTTAAAGGGAAGTTCAAGAAGAACAATGCTACATCAGGAGAAGCTTCCCATCAGAGCCACACTCATGAGTATACCTCTCACCATGAAGAGCCACTGCCACAAGCTGACCCAACTGAAGAAGAGGAAGCTGTTTGGAACCCCCAAGGAAGACATTCCTTTCATGCACAGCCAAGTGATCAATGGGGAACATGGGCACAACCAAGGGCTTCATCATATGAACCAAGGACCCATATACCATCAGCATGGGAAGCGCCAACTCCCATCCCTTCTGAGGTTCAACAAACATGGCAATGGGGTAATCAAGGTACTTCTTCTCAAGCTGAGCAGATATGGTCAAGCTAGGTTCCTCCACCACAAGATACAGCGCCATCTTCAAGGACTTATGAGAGGAGGAACAAGAGGAGAGCTAGCAAGTCTCCTCAGACATCTGGATCCTCCCACCACTCCACTTATTAAAAAGGTACCACATCCTATTCATTGTCTATACCATTGCATTTTTTCGATTTTGTATAATATTTTGTTGCTTCTCTCTCTCATTGCTTTCATTACACAAGAGACTGTGTAATTTAAGTGTGGGGGAGAGATTTGGGGTTTGACTTTGTGTTCTCTTTTCTTAGTTTTTGATTTTCCTTCATCTTGAATCACATGCATATCATGCATTCATCTAAGGCATAGAAAAACACAAAAAACCGAAAAAATTGAAAAATTTTGCATATTTTTGCAAACCAAAAAGAAAGCGTGTAGTTGCATTTCATTCTCTTAGGATTGAGTCAAATGTTGACATATAGGTTGCATTGCATTTGCATAGGGCATAATGATGAATATTCCTTGTAAAGTGCTTAGAGTTTAGAGACGATTTAAGTGTTTAAGTGATTAGTTTTTTGATGCATCATAAGAAAGTTAGACGTTAAGGCTGAACCATGTTTGGATTGCTAATTTTGATCATCTCATCTCATACTGAAAGCACTTGTTTTTCGAAAATGAACTTATCAACTTGAACCTTAATTTGGACTTTTAATTATAATGTCTTATGCATTGAAAAGTGAATTCATGGCTACCATATACATATTTGGATCATCTTTTTCCTTTATACCACTCTTGTTGATCCAAGTAGCTGATCCTCATACTTATGGGACAGTTAATCCACTCCTTTAACCAAAAACTTCTTTTGAGCTTAAACACTATCTTGAGAGCTGTGAGGCCTTTGTATATCATTTTCGATTTTGTCTTAGCAAAAAGTGTTAGGAAAAGGCTGGCAATAATGAGCTCTCTTGTAGATATCAGCTTGCCTCTTCAGCTTGATTCTAGGTTAGGAGGTTTGGGTTAAAAAAGTAGTGTTAAGTGGTTTGAACTTCATGCATACATGTCTTGAAAGAAAAAGGAAAAATTTTGAAATGCAAGAAAAGGGGAAACAGCTTAGCGTTGTGGTTAAGTAAAGGGAAGTAAAAGCTCTAAGTGTTTAGAAAGAATGGCGCCAGCAACTTAAATGTTTTGAAGGGTCAATCTAAAGAAGAAATCAGACCCAAAGCAATCCACCAAAGGTGAAAAAGGTGCCAAAGCAACAAAGCAGAGCAAGTCCCAACAAAAAGAAGCAACCACACAAGCAAAAAGAAGAAGTTTCCCTAACCATAAAGAAGGGTAAAGGGCAGAGTTTAGGAAAAAGGGTAGACTTAGGGGTTCACTTTGGGGTTTAGAAGTGTTTAGGATTCATATTTGGGTAGAAGGGAGCTTTGAATTGCATGTATAAGTGTGCTTTTACCTTTAGCATTTTGCTTAAGATATAATCATTTCATTGAGTGATCCCTTATGTTTGTGCACCCTTTGTTTGAATGAGATCATTTTTATCTCATAACCTTACCCTTTGAACCAAATGTCTGGACTTGATTTGCATAAGCATGATTCATGATTTTGAGCTTAACTGAATGTTAAAGAGTTGATTGATTTGAGCATTTGGCTAAGTTGAGATTTGAGATCATTTTGAAACAATATGAGCATGGCTAGGTTCTTCAATGTATGGCTGATTATGTTTGCATCCCACAACTAGGCACTTAAACATTGATACCATCTCTTTACCTTTGCACTTTTGGATTTGAATGCCCACCTTCAAACCTCACTCTCTCATTTGTTCTTATTTGCTTGAGGACAAGCAAAAGGCAAGTGTGGGGATGTTGATATCTTTTGTATTTACACCATTTAGGCTTGCATTTAGTGCATTTTTTGATTCTCTTTTGCATGTTTTCCTTATCTTTTGTCCCATTTTCTTCTCTTTTTAGACTTAGGTTGCATTTAGGATATAGTTTGCATTTTCTATGCATCATGGATGTTTTTAGGTACATATGGAGCTATAAGGAGCATGGAAAAGCTTTGAGGATGATCCAGGAAGCCAGCTGGGCCAAGAGGAGCAAAAGGGACCAAGGCACAAGGCCTATCGGTCAAGGAGTGACCGATAGAAGGGTTATCGACCAGACCTATCGGTCAGAGAAGTGACCAATAGAAGTGCACCGTGTATATTTCGGTCATCCTATCGGTCATCTTCTAGACCGATAGGATCCCTATCGGTCACGACTGACCGATAGGAACCCAGTCCGAGCCTGTCTTTTATTACACTTTTGCCATTACTTTAGGGCTTCGTTCTTTTATGTATAAATACCTCTTTTTCTGGGATTTTCGACAAGTCATGTCATAACACTGTTCTTGAGTTATTTTTCTGAGTTTGTAAAACAAATTTCTAACTTTATTTAATATAAGTTTGTATTTGCCATTAATCTTTCTTTAATCTCTCTTCTAATTATGATTAACATCTTTTTCTCTTGTGATTTGGTGTTAAACATGAGTATTAGTGAGTAGTTTGCTTAGGGTTCTTATATGTGATAGATTGAGGGGATTTAGGGATTGATTAAGGTTTGTTTATTGTTTAATTATATGGGTTCCTCTCTATTGATCTGTTTTTAAGCTAGATTTGTCTTGATTACATTTATCTAGGATTTGAGCTTTCTCTTATGCCCACCAAGTGTTTGATGAAATGCTGATCTTGTTTGATAGAGGATATGCTGGCCTTGGCTCAAGAGATTGAATGTTTGAGGAGCATTTTGACATGAATAGAGTTGATTGTTATTGCTTGCTAAATGTTTTAGCACTAATGAGAGTTAGTTCTTGTTAAAGTATTTAGCAAAGGGCTATTTTACAAAAGATTGGACTTAGCTTGCTTGTTTGTGAACTCTATGTCTAGGAACCACCATTGCTAGCTTGTTTGCTTGATCAATGCTGTTTGAAACAACCTTAGTTAGTCTCTGAATTCCCCAAATTCAATAACCACATCTAAGAACTTGCTTTCTCTTTTATTGAATTTCGAATTTGCTTTAGTACTCTGTTTATTTGTTCTGTTTTACTTCTTTAATCATAGCTAAACTGTCTCGTCTGAGTTCTCTTTGGTGATTGATCATTTTAGGTTGCTAGTTTAGTTGCTTAGGCAACAAAAACCTTCTTTGCTTGCTTGACTTAAGGATTTCTGCTCACAAATCTTTTGCTTTCAACAAAACCCTTTTGGATTGACATAAAACCATATGCTATACTACAACTGATTCATATAGTGGGGTGATTGAGAAAGAGTGCAAAACCTCTAGTATCACCCTTCTCCATACCTTCCCTCGCCACCTCCTTTGCCACGTCGGCGAATGTGAGGATGAATCTGTGCTAGAATATTATGTGTCCTGCATTTCTGAATGTTTAGTTTGGGGTTAAACCAAGCATAACCTACTTTCTGCTTTAAAACCGCTGTCCGACGATCACTCCAGCCGCCGCGAAGGCTCAGTCCCTTCCTGGAGCAGCCGTCGCCGTTGAGGAGCCGCACGTCCACCACCTTTGGAATGGACCCGTTGCTGCTCCAATCAGCCTCCCAATCCTGGTGTTTGACATCGACGATGAGCCGGAGTCTTCCTGAAGCAACACGCCGCCGCAGCATCAGACCCGAAGGACGATCAACCCGGTGTGGCTAGCCATCGTTGAGTACCTGGCTTCCTTCCCTTCTGCATTCCTTCCCTCGCCACCTCCTTTGCAACCTAGGCCAAGGTGAGGATGAATCTGTGCTAGAATATTATGTGTCCTGATTTTATGAATGTCTAGTTAGGGCTTAAACCAAGCATAACCTACTTTCTGCTTTAGAAGTGAGTCCCAGGCAGGTCTTGATAGGTTGTTGATACTGTGTGAATCGTCTATATGTGGTTAGGGTTGTGAAACTGAAGTTGCAGGAGATTAAAACGAATCTTAGTTGTGTATTGCGGATTGTTGTGTGTTTGATTGCTGTTTGTTCCACTTGCTTGCTGTTTGATCACTTAATTTTTGTAAAGAGGTAACGTGTTTGGCTTTAGGCGCAGCCGATCAACCTGCGAACTGTCCTGATTTAGCGTTTTTAAGCTTCTGAAACTTAGAACAACAACCATATTTAGTTTGCTTTCTTTTATTTTGTCTTTCACATTACATACACCACCTACTGTTTAGCTTAATCTGAACCTACAATCGATAGTGTAGTTTACGTACTCGTTTGGGATTCGATACCCCTTATACCACGACTGCTTTGCTGTGCACTTGCAGTAGTTTTTATTTTGGTAAAACCTGAGCACTATCATTACTGCTCTTTGTTTTCTTTCTTTTGCTTCTTTGTTTGTTATTAGGTTGTTAGAAATCAAAACCTTTCTCTATTAGCTTAGCTTAGCATAGTACTACAATGACATGTGTGTTTGAGGACTCAAAAACCTCAACATCAGTAAACAAATAAAAACTTAGTCTAAATCCTAATACTAATAATAGATAGGCAGCTATACTCCCCGGGAACGGTGCCAAAAACTTGATAGGGTCTAAGTTTTACCCAATTATTTTTACTACCGCAAGTGCACAGCAAAGCTGTTGTAGCACAAAGGGTTATTGAATCCCAATGGAGTAAGCTACTACACTAAAGAGTTTAGGTTCAGATTAAGCTAAGCAGTAATGAATGAATGTAATGCGAATTAACTAAAATAATGAAAGCAGCAATTTTTATTGATTGATCTAAAGTTCAGAAAGTTAAAGGCACTAAGTCAGGATAATTCGCAGCTTGAATCCGAGAATGTAGAATGCATGCAATCGGGAATGAATTAAAACCGTCTAGAATTCAAAACACAATGATATAACTAATCAGTTCACATTGCAGAAGTTATCTATGCCTAATTCACAGAATTCCAAATCTGTTTGCAAGTTCTAACAAGTCAAGCAAGCATTAAAGATCATGTTTCGATTGTTCACAAAACACCTAAGTAAAATCTCTTTGCAAATAGGCGTTTTGCTCATCTAATAATAGTTCTGGTGATTAACAATGTTCTCACATCTATTAACCAACGGTTCCGATATTGAATGCAAGCACAAATTAAGAACCAATGGATTTTTCTAACAGTTTGGCAATTCTACAAACTCTTCATCAACCTTTAAATCATCCTAAGTTAACTAACAGATTACTCAGACATGATTATGAATGAACAAAGCATAGCTGAAATAAACTTCATTAAAAAGATAAGAAGAGAGAAACAAGGGTTTGAAATCTTTTCTAAAAGAGTACAAGATTTGTCTCCGTCAAAGTTCTGAATAATATCTCTCTCAAAAGCTCTCTGAAATCTAAGATACAAGATTCAAGCCAAAGATTGACTGAAAAACCTATTATACAGGCTAAAACACAAGCTGGGGTCTTCTTCTAATTAATGGAACTCTGAGGCCAAAAGTAGAAATTCATCTCCAACTTTTAATAGAACACGCGACTCCTTCTCAGATGAGGGGGACGAGCGTCACCCTTGAGTGGTGACGATCGTTACCAATGCCAATCAATGCCTTCTGATTTGCTAACTTTGGGCATGATTCTTGCTTTGATCTAAAAAGCTCAAAAACCTCTAGTTGTGCTCTGTTCATGCTATAACCGGCAAATACTCTACTAGGACTCTAAAAAGACCAAAAAGACTCAATAAAAGGACTTATACCATGGTTAAAAACCATAAAAACCATGATATATCAGCTATTTCTGGGATGTTGACCAAATGTTGACCTGTTGACTAGGTAATTTTTATGTTGACCAAGCCTATTTTGGGTCTCTCCTATAAATAGGCTTGGTCCAAAAAAATCTTATCTGATCTTTATTATTACTTTGTCACATCAAAACGAAAAATTTGCTTATTTTTGTAAGAACTTTCCTTAAGAGAAAAACTTGATGTTGAAGTTTATTTTTAATTAAAGTCTTGTTCTTTTTTTTTTTCTTTGTTTAATATCTACTTGCAATCATGTGTAACCATAGCCTTCTGGATTTAAACATGATTAGTGAATATTCTACTTTAGATTTGAGATTAGGGTAGATTAGGGTGGTTTCAAAGATTGCTTATGGTGATTAGGGTGTTAGATCTTGTTAATATCTTCTTATGTGATTGTGTTTAAGGCCAAGTATCTCCTTTTATGAGAAATAGACCCTGGGCGTTTTTTGCTTGCATCTAAGGTGGTTTTTAAAATGCTTGATTGAGGTTCATAACTTGAAAATGGTGTTTTGATTGTCATGACTCATTGCATCTATCATTTCTTGCATGGTTGATTTTATTATTAAAGTACTTTAGGGATTGAGAAATTGCCATTAGACATTGATTATAAATGGAATTGTGAGCTAGTGGTTGAATAATTGCATAAGAGATTAGTGTCATTAGCCTAAAAACTTAGTTGTCGAAAATTATTTTTGGCTTTATGGACTTTGTGTTTAATGCTTGCTGATTATATTTCCACCATTGAAAGTGGGTAAGTGATACAAGAGTTTTTAGGTCTTGTGACTCAATTCCTCAAGTCTAAAATCATGTCATTGAAGTACAAGAGGTTATCAATCCAATCCCGAAGCTAAGGAACAATCAAGATACAGAAAACTTGCCAAGCTAGGCCTAATCAAAGAAAGGAGAATTTAATCTAACAACCTAAAACAAGAAATGTAAACTAGAAAACAGAGATTCAAGACTAATGAATAACAAAGTGGATCTAAATCATGATCAAGGTGAAAGAAACAATCAATGCATTAATCTCTAGGCAAGGACTACTGATATAGACTAGCCCAATTCCTCAGTACTAATCCCTTATCTAATCACATATTGAAGATAACTCCCATTACTCAAACACATGATCATCAAGGATGAACATCAAAGTCCATAGAGCCAAAAAGCATGCTAGACATCTAGTTTCCTATGCTATGTTTACTAATCTCTTGTGCAATAGAACTAACATTAACTCACACTCCCATGCATAATCAATGTTTAAAGGGTAATTTCCCACTAATATGGTACTAAGCATTAAGCACAATCAAGCTAGAAATGATAGATGCAAAGACTCATGATTATCTAAACACTATTTTCAAGCATTGAACTTCATGCAAGCATTTCATCACACACATAGAATGCAGATGAAAACCTAAGATCAACTTCTCCAACAAAGAAGTATTAAGCCTTAAGAACAGTCACACAAGAAGAGATAATCAAAGATCCAACATTCTAACACCTTAAACAATCATTGAAAATATGTTTGTTCTTCAAAAACAAAGAATCTCAAAGGCTAAAAACAGAAATTCAAAATTACTAAAGCAAAATAAGAAAGTAAGACTAGGAGATTAAAGACTCAAGATAAAAAGAAGATAACTTATATAAAAAGGTATATAGAAGTGATCGAATCTCATCCCATAAAGGGATTTGTTGTTCTTCTTTGAAAAAACCAAATCAAAGATTTAGGGAAGAGAAATGATAAGTGAGATAGGATCTAGGTTTTGTTATTTATAGGGAACACCCCCAAAATAACCTTAGGGAGCAAAAATAAAAGAGTCAAAGATTGTAAACTTTGGTTATCGGGTTTAAAGCATATCGAGGTGGAGGAAGGAGTTCTTGGCCGATACACTGCTCGGTACAGCGTTCTGGTTGCGGGCAGTGAAGATGAAAATGTCCTATCCTTTGACCCACTCACCAGATTGAATTAATTTGACATCCGTTGGAAAGCTTATTCGATCCTCTACAATTTCTCTGAAGGACGCGGAGGCTGAATCGCACCAGAAAACCTTCGTTTGGACCAATACATTTCATATCGACCTGCATACCAGGCATGTTCCTCTCAGCTTTAGTCGATACAAGACTTTGGTGCAGCCTACAGCCTAAAACCCGCCATCCTGGCCATTATACTTGGTTCTTCACGTCCTCATCATTCACCATTCGCCAAATGTCTTCTTTGCTCCATTTAGACCTGAAAAAGACTCCAAACAATGTAAAACATGCAAATGTTAAACCTAAAACCTATTATGTCTAATATGATATGATGTGATTGCTTGTGTAAGATAGACTTGAGTGTTCTTGTATATGCTTGTGATGAGTGTGGCTAGATTTTCAGTTATAACAAACATCATTTTCAAATTAGAATCATTAACTTGTTTAATGACTTGATTTTTATTATTGACATCTTTCAAATCAAATAGCTCTAATTTCAAACTTCTCTACCACCAAGTTCATACTTCCTTGAGGGCAAGCAAGATCTAAATGTGTGGGTGTTGATAACTTCATAATTTACCATGTTTTAGCATACATTTAGTTTGGTTTTTGGTCTCTTTTATGCATTCATTCATCATGTTTTGCTCCATTTGGAGCAAAATGCGCACGGATTAGACTCTTGAATCACTTAATTTGATTTAGAAAATCAAAAGTTAGGAAATTCTCAATTTTTTTGCTAAGTGTTCTTGGTTTTGCAGGTTGTGAGCACGAGGAAGAAGAAGAAATAACTAAAACCCGTGCTCGACTTCTGCGGGTGACGAGCGTCACCTTAAGGGTGACGATCGTCACCATCTTTTTTTTTTTTGTTTTTTTTTGTTTTAACTGAATAGTCTAATTACTAAGCACGAAAATAATAACTAAGTGTTATATCTACAACTTACCAGTGGGTTGCCTCCCACTAAGCGCTTGTTTAAAGTCATTAGCTTGACTTTGGTTGGCTGTTTAGACAGCTGGTGCCTGATCCAGAGACACAATGTGTCCTGCTGGAATCTCTGCTTGTGCCCAGTAGTGCTTCACCCTTTGTCTATTGACAGTGAACTCCTCTCCTTTGGAGTTAATCAGGACAATTGCACCATGTGGGCGAGCTTCTTTGACAGTAAAAGGACCTGACCATCGAGAACGCAATTTACCAGGAAAAAGCTGTAAACGAGAGTTGTAGAGTAATACCTGGTCATTGGGCTCGAAATGCCTGGAGATGATCTTTTTATCATGATATGCCTTTGTCCTCTCCTTGTAGAACTTGGAGTTTTCATAGGCCAGATATCTGATCTCATCCAGTTCATTGAGCTGAATCAAACGCCTTTCCGCAGCAGGCTTCAGATCGAAGTTCAGCTTCTTGATGGCCCATTCTGCTTTGAACTCCAACTCTACTGGTAGATGGCACGCCTTGCCATAGAGAAGATGGAATGGTGTAGTCCCAAGTGGCGTTTTGTATGCAGTCCTGTAGGCCCATAATGCATCATCCAGCTTTGCAGACCAATCTTTCCTTGTCTTCCCAACTGTCTTTTCCAGAATCTGCTTGATCTTCTTATTGGAAACCTCAACCTGTCCACTTGTTTGGGGATGATAGGGCATGGCCACTCTGTGCTGTACACCATACTTCTTCAAAAGCTTGTCAAAAACCTTGTTGACAAAGTGAGAACCACCATCACTTATGACAATCCGCGGGACACCAAATCTGGGAAAGATAATGGTCTTAAACAGCTTCAAAACCACTGCAGCATCATTAGTAGGAGTAGCCAACGCCTCTATCCACTTAGATACATAATCAACAGCAACCAGAATGTATCTATTCCCATAAGATGAGGGAAAAGGTCCCATGAAGTCAATACCCCAACAATGAAAAACTTTAACTTCCAGAATGAAGTTCTGTGGCATCTCATGTCTCCTGCTGATTTTTCCTCTTCTCTGACAAGTATCACAGCTTGTGATGAAGGCTTGGGCGTCTCTGAACATAGTAGGCCACCAAAATCCAGCTTGCAATACCTTAGAGACAGTCTTGAATGTAGCAAAGTGTCCAGCATATTCTGATCTATGACAGTGAAAAAGCACGTCCTGGACTTCTTCTTCTGCTAAGCATCTTCTGTAGATACCATCAGCACAATGCTTGTAGAAGTATGGCTCATCCCAATAGAATCTCCTAAGTTCTCTCAAGAACTTCTTTTTAGCATAGCCTTTAAAATCATGTGGTACATCCTCTGCAGCAAGATAATTTGCAATATCGGTATACCAGGGCCTCTTTGGATCATGTAAAGCATAAACAGGTTCTTTAAAAGCCATCCCCAAGCTTGCACAAATCGCAGATAAGTGTTGATATTGGTGACGAGCGTCACCTCTCTCGTATACTTTGGTCGCGACTGTTCTGGGTTGGTGACGAGCGTCACCCTCCTGGTGTCGCTCGTCACTCCCCTGCAATTTCGTGAAAACTGCAGGTTTTCAGTACTTTCCTCCTGTTCTCTGGTTTCCACCAAGTAAAAATTCTCTTCAGGCAAGAAATCATTAATTGGAACACTATCTTCGACCTGAATCCGGGATAAATGATCAGCAACTCCATTCTCAACCCCTTTCTTGTCCTTCACTTCAATATCAAATTCCTGAAGAAGCAGGATCCATCTTAACAGCCTTGGTTTTGCATCTTTCTTCTGCATTAGGTACTTCAGTGCTGAATGGTCAGTATGAACCACGACCTTGGAGCCAACAAGATACTGCCTGAACTTCTCAAAAGCAAACACAACAGCTAACAATTGTTTCTCAGTTGTTGCATAATTCTTCTGAGCATCATCCAACGTCCTACTTGCATAGTAGATGGCGTGGAGTTTCTTGTCTTTCCTCTGTCCCAGCACTGCTCCAACTGCAAAATCGCTGGCATCACACATTACCTCAAAAGGTAAGTCCCAATCTGGAGGCTGCACAATAGGGGCTGTAACCAAAGCCTGTTTGATCTGTTCAAAGGCGGATTTGCACTCTTCTGTGAACTCAAACTTCACATCCTTGCAGAGGAGAGCAGTAAGTGGGCGTGCTATCTTGGTAAAATTCTTGATGAATCTTCTGTAGAAGCCTGCATGACCCAGAAAACTCCTCACTGCTTTGACTGAATCAGGTGCTTGCAGACTTGTCATCACCTCAATTTTCGCGCTATCCACCTCTATACCGTCTCCTGAGACTCTGTGGCCAAGTACAATACCACCCTGAACCATAAAATGACACTTCTCCCAGTTTAAAACCAAGTGCTTCTCTTCACATCTCTGCAGAACTGCACACAGATTATCCAAGCAGTTCTTGGAAGAGGACCCATAAACAGAGAAGTCATCCATGAACACCTCCGTAAACTTCTCTATCATGTCTGTGAAAATTGACATCATGCATCTCTGGAAGGTTGCAGGAGCATTACACAGCCCAAAATGCATTCTGCGATATGCAAAAGTGCCATAGGGACAAGTAAAAGTGGTCTTCTCCTGATCATCTGGATGGATGGGGATCTGAAAGAAGCCTGAATATCCATCAAGGAAGCAGTAATACTTGTGATTCGCTAGCCTCTCTAGCATCTGATCGATGAAAGGCAGAGGAAAATGATCCTTCCTTGTTGCTGCATTCAGTTTCCTGTAGTATATGCACATCCGGTGTCCTGTCACAGTCCTGGTTGGAATCAGCTCATCCTTGTCATTCTTTACCACTGTGACACCTCCTTTCTTAGGCACCACGTGCACTGGACTCATCCAAGCACTGTCTGATATAGGATAGATGATACCAGCCTGCAACAACTTCATGATCTCTTTCTTGACCACATCCAGCAAATTCGGATTCATCCTCCTCTGGTGCTCAACTGATGATTTCGACTCATCCTCCAAGTGTATCCTATGCATGCACAAGTCTGGGGAGATACCTGAAATGTCATCAAGAGAATAGCCAAGAGCTTTGTGAAATTATCGCAGCTTACTTAGCAAAAGGGTGAGCTTGCATTGTTCAATGAAGCATTAACAATAACAGGATAGGTGGAGTTTTCTCCCAGAAATGCGTACCTTAGCCCTGCAGGGAGCTGTTTAAGCTCAACTTTTGGTGCTTTTGCTGCAGACCAATCACCCATTGTGGCAGCTTTCGCAGATGTGGAGACAAGCTCATCCTGTGCAACCAGTTGCATCACTTGTCCAGTAGCATCTATCATCTTTGTGTAGCCTGTTGCAGCAGCATCTAAATGCTCATACTCAGCTGTAGAAGTGGTCAACGCCCTTTCCAAGGAATCCTCTGAACTCATCTCATGGAAGATCTGATCAGCAATGTTTGTGAGAACATCCACATAAAAAGTCTGTCCATCTATGGTTGGCCTCTTCATCAGCTTGTCCATTTCGAATTTCATCACTAAATCGCCAACATTCAGCTCTATTCTAACCTTCCTAACGTCAATAATAGCTCCTGCAGTAGCTAAGAAGGGTCTGCCAAGAATCAAGGGGTCTTTGGGCTCTTCTCCATACTCTAGAACCACAAAATCAGTAGGGATCATACAATCTTCTATTTTGATAGGAACATCCTCTATCACTCCTTCAGGAACTCTGACTGATCTATCAGCTAGGACAAGAGATATCCTTGTAGCCTTAAAATCAGTCATCCCCAAACTCTTGGCAACAGAATGAGGCATGAGGTTCACACTAGAACCAAGATCACACAATGACCTCTCAAACTTGTCATTGAAGATGGTGCAGTCTAAAACAAAGCTTCCTGGGTCTGAAAGCTTCTCTGGAACTCTGTTCTGAATCACTGCACTGACCTGCTCGTTGATCATCATAGCTCCAACCTCAAGACTCAAGTTATTGGTCACCATCCTCTTCACATACCTCCTTATAACAGGAGTGATCCTTACAACATCTATCAATGGGATCTCTATGACCAACTTGTCCATGATAGCCTTGCATCTTGCATCTTCAAGCTCTTGCTTAGACTTCTTAGGATGCTTAGGATAGGGTATCTTGGGTTTATACACGGTCTCCTTAGCATTATCTGAAGTCTTAGGCGAAACTGCAGCATATGGTGTCTGGTGACGAGCGTCACTGGAATGGTGGCGAGCGTCACTCACTTTGGATGAGTCAGGATCGATCACTAGATATGGGTGACGAGCGTCACCCACCTGGTGATGGTCGTCACCAATTTGTGAAGAGTCGGGGTCGGGGTTGTGCTCGATGGGTGACGAGCGACACCCATTATTGGTGACGAGTGTCACCCGTGGTTCTTCAGCAAATATTTCTTCATCTTCATACTCTTCCATACCCACGAAATTCCTTGAGGTTAAATCCTTCTGCAACACTGGTTGCAGGTTGTTTCCACACCTCAATGTGATCGCATTCACATGGTGTTTGGGATTAACAGTTCTTCCTGGAAGAATTCCTTCTTGCTTCTGAACAGCTCCTGCAGTTTGGGCAACTTGAACATCAAGCTTCTTCATATGAAAGTTCAGACTCTCAATTTTTCCATTCAAATCCTGATAGAGCGAATCTATCTTGCCATTAAAGTCCACTGTAAGCTTCTGTTGTCCTTCCAAGATCTGTTCTAACATTGCTTCCATTTTGTTCCCTAGTGGAGGTGCTGGTTGATAGGAAGAAGAACCATAGTTTCTGTAACTTCCACTGTTCTGGAATGGCTTCTGGTACTCTGTCTTCTGGAATGGGGGTCTAGGAGTGAAACCAGGCATGCTCTGTCCTCCTGTAAGGGCGTTCTTCTGATTGTTGTTGCTGTATCCTCTGTTCCACTGCTGATTCGCATACCTTTGTCCCTAAAAACCACCGGAATTGATGAAATTTACATCCTCCTGCTCAACTTCCTCTGGAGCTTCAAAAGTTTCAACTTCTGCAGCAAAGTGAACTGATTTCTTCCCCACCAAAAGGCTGTGCATATCATCCAACTTAGCCTTAACTTCAGCAATCTGATTTCCATCAGCTACACCAGCTTGTTTCATCCTCTGAAAGTCTGCGTTTTTAGTGCTGTTGCTGCAGACCAAGTTCTCAATCAGTCTGATCGCCTCTTCTGGTCTGTTGGTGTTGAAGTTTCCTGCACTTGCTGCATCCAGCGCCATCTGATATTTCCAGTCAATGCCTTTGAAGAAAATCCCAAGTAATTGCACCTGACTGAAACCATGATGAGGACAGTCCCTTTGATAAGACTTGAACCTGATCCAAGAAGCCTTAAAAGCTTCAGTAGGGCCTTGTGTAAATGATGCAATTTTCGTCCTCATGTCCTCTGATCTTGCATCATCATAGAAGTTGTTCAAAAAGGAATTCTTGGTGTCTTCCCAAGTGGTCAATGAAGCAGGTTCCAGTTGCTTCAGCCAATATGCAGCTTCTTCTTCAAGAGAGTAAGGAAAGAGCTTGCAGAACAGAACGTCATTGCTAACCCCATTAGCTTTGACACTGGAAGCCAAGTCCTCAAATCTCTCTATGTGATCCATAGGATGCTCATGAGGTAAACCATGGAATGGATGCTGGCCAACCAGCTGATAGTAGACTGGTTTAACCTCAAAATCGTTCCTCTGGAAGGCAGGAGGTCGGATTGCAGCTCTGTTGGCATAGAACTGATCAGGTCCTCTAAACAAAACGCCCAGCAGCGTTATTGACAGCAGCAGGGACTCCCACGTTCTCAGCCACTTGCTGAACCTGCTGTTCAACAATGACATTCCCCTCTTGATCAATTCTCTGCCCCTCTTCGTTCCTCCTGTTTCCTTCCCTGTCAACCAAGTGACCTTCTGCATCTTCAACCAAGATAAGTGGAGCGACCATTGTAGATTGCTTCTTAGCTTTCCTGTTACTTCTCTCCAACCTAGCAAGCTCGTCGATGCTCAAAGTCACAAGCTCCTTCTCTTTGTTGCTTCTGGTTCTGCGATTAGGCATACACCTGAAACAGGAACAAAGAAAAGTAGCTGAAAGTCAGTAAACGAATAAAAACTTAGACAAAATCCTAATACTAAAAATCGATAGACAGCTATTACTCCCCGGCAACGGCGCCAAAAACTTGATAGGGCTCAGGTTTTACCCAAATAAAACTGCTGCAAGTGCACAGCAAAGCAGTTGTAGTACAAGGGGTATCGAAATCCCAAGAGAGTAATGCAGACTACACTATCGAATGTAGATTCGGATTAAGCTAAGCAAGATATGATGTATGTAATGCGAATGAATGAATGAAAGTAAGCAAACGATTTTGTAAGATAATCTAAGTTCTAGAAGACTAAAAGCGCTAAGTCAGGGCAGTTCGCAGGTTGAATCCAAGAATGTATGACGCAGGAAATCAGGAATGATTAAGAACCGTTTTAAACATGAATCACTAATGCATAACTAATCAATTCTCATTGCAAAAGTTATCTATGCCTAAATCACAGAGTTTCAAATCTCTTTGCAAAATCTAACAACCTAAGCATGCAGGAATGATCAGATTCAATTGTTTACAAAACTCCTAAGCCAAATCTCTTTGCACTAAGTTGTTTTGTTCATCAAATACTAGTTCAGATTATGAATAATGCTCTCACATATATTTAACAACCTAAGATTTTCGGATTCCTAGATGATGTGTCTCAGAAATTCGATTTTAAAACAAGCAGAGATGAAAAACCATAAGATATTCCTAACAGATAGCGATTCTACAATCTTTTCATCAACCTTTGAAAAACCCTAACTTAACTAGCAGATTACTCAGACATGATTATGGAATCACAAAACATAACTGAATAAAATTGCATTAAGAGAAAGAGTAAGAAATAAAGGGGGTTCGAAATCTTCTCAAAAGAGTACAGGATTTGTCTCCCCAAAAAGCTCTGAATAAATCTCTCTCTAAGCTCTATGAATTCTCATAAACTAAGATAATAGCCAACAATGGCTGAAAAACCTAATAAATAGAGGCTAAACACGATCTGGGATCTTCATGTAAATAAAGGAACTTCTGGGCCAATTCTGCAAATCTTCTTCATACTTTTAATAAAACAGCCACGCTCCTTCCTTAATGGGTGACGAGCGTCACCAAAGGTGGTGACGAGCATCACCATATGTGATACTTTCTGCTTCGAGCTTGGTACTTCGTGGCTTCCACTCAGAATGCTCCAAAAAGTTCCAAAATCTCCAATTATGCTCCAGACATGCTATAACCTGCAAAGACTCTTCTAGGACTCTAAAAAGACCAAAAAGACTCAATAAAAGGACTTATATCATGGTTAAAAACCATAAAAACCATGATATATCAATTGGCTGATGAGTTGCTTGAGGAGTTGGCACAAGAGGATCATCTACAACTGGCCTTAACAAAAGAGTGTGGGAAGTATGGTTTCTTGAGTGAACAAACCCAGGAGTATGTACACATCCTTGATTCTCACAAGGTTGTGAAAAAGGATGAAGGCCAGATCCTAGAGATCGACCTGGAGATCGACAAAATTAATCGATCCTGGGAAGAGATCGATGAAACGATCGATAGAGATAACTCGATCTGTTCAGAGAACGACCTCGTGAATCGATCTCCTGCTCGATCCATATCCAATTGAGCAAGTGAATCAAGGGAGTGGAATCGATCCAGCCTAGAACGAGGAAGCGATCGATTGGTTGACTCGATCTCTGCGGTACGAGCGGTTTAAGATGGCAGCTTAAGAGCTCATGACTCGGGTTCAAAATAGGCGAATGAGGACAGCAACGCCAACACAAGCCAAGAGGACGACTGGAGTGAGCTGCTAGCCCCAAAGGAGGACCTAAAGCAGCTTCCAAATGGGCTAAGGTACGCTTTCTTGGGACCAAATGATACTTATCCGGTCATTGTGAATGAAAATCTAAGTGAGGATGAGTTAGACTCACTCCTTAAGGAGCTGAGGAAGTATAGAAGGGCCATTTGGTACTCTCTCAGTGACATCAAGGGCCTTTCACCAATGCTTTGTACTCACAGGATTCACTTGAGCATCAAAGACGTTTGAACCCAAATTCAAAAGAAGTGGCCAAGAAAAAACTATTAGAAGCTGACATGATATACCCTATCAGTGATAGCACATGGGTCTCTCCGGTCCATGTGGTACCAAATAAAGGGGGTATCACGGTTATAAAAAATGAAATAAATGAGTTAATTCCTACAAGAACAATAACTGGACATAGAATGTGTATTGATTATAGGAAACTCAACCAAGTCACTAGGAAAGATCATTTCCCTCTTCCCTTCATTGATACAATGCTAGAAAGATTAGCCAATCACCCATACTATTGTTTTCTAGATGGCTATAGCGGTTTCTTTCGAATACCCATTCATCCTAATGACCAAGAGAAAACCACTTTCACATGCCCCTAAGGTACCTTTGCTTATCGAGGGATGCTATTTGGGTTATGTAATGCACCAGTAACTTTCAAAGGTGTATGATGTCTATTTTCTCGGACCTTATAGAGGAAATGGTAGAGGTTTTCATGGATGATTTTTCTGTGTATGGTGCTTCGTTTGGTGGTTGTTTGTCAAATCTTTGCAGGGTTCTCAAGAGATGTGAGGAGACAAACTTGGTGCTAAATTGGGAAAGGTGTCACTTTATGGTGTTGGAAGGCATTGTGCTTGGGCATAAGATTTCTGAGCATGGGGTTGAGGTTGACAAGGCAAAGATAGAGGTTATGCTGAGCTTAGAGCCTCTGGTTAATGTGAAAGGGATAAGGAGCTTCTTGGGGCACACTGGCTTCTACATGAGGTTTATCAAGGATTTCTCCAAGATAGCACGTCCTCTTACAAGGCTACTGTGCAAAGAAACCGAGTTCAACTTTGATGAAGAATGCCTCAAAGCCTTTAAGACCATCAAAGAAGCCTTGGTCACCGCGCCTATAGTTCAAACTCCGGATTGGGATTTGCCCTTCGAGATTATGTGCAACACAAGTGACTACGCCGTGGGTGCTGTTTTGGATCAGAGGAAGGATAAGAAGCTGCATATGATCAACTATGCAAGCCGTACCTTGGATGACATGCAAGTGAAGTATGCAACCACCGAGAAAGAGCTTCTAGTTGTGGTCTTTGCTTTTGAGAAGTTTAGGTCTTACTTGGTGGGCTCTAAGGTCATTGTTTATACTGACCATGCTGCCTTGAGGTACATATACTCCAAGAAAGACACCAAGCCGAGACTCTTAAGGTGGATCCTTCTCTTGCAAGAATTTGATATGGAGATCATGGATAAGAAGGGCATAGAGAACGGTGTAGCGGATCATCTTTCAAGAATGAGGGTGAATGATGTCTTGCCTTTGGATGACTCACTCCGTGAGGAGCAGCTTATGGTGGTTAACACCGTGGTATGTGCAAAGCTAGAGGAGAAGTATGAAGAACTCTTGAGGTTCAAGGAAGAGGATCTACCATGGTATGTAGATATTATTAATTACTTGGCTTGTGGAGAAGAGCCTACTCACCTAGACCATTACCATAAGAAGAAGTTCATGAGGGTCATCTCTCACTACTTTTGGGATGATCCTTATCTGTACAAGAGGGGTGTGGACAGCCTATACTGAAGATGTGTCACAAGAGAAGAGGCAAGAGACATTCTTCTCCATTGCCACGGTATGACCTATGGTGGACACTTCACATCTTTCAAGACAGCTACAAAGGTTCTACAAGCCGGGTTTTGGTGGCCTACACTCTTCAAGGATGCACATGAGTTTGTAAAATCGTGTGAAGCTTGCCAAAGAGCTGGGAACATCACAAAGAGGAATGAGATGCCGCAAGTGCCTATCTTTGAGGTGGAAGTCTTTGAAGTTTGGGGAATTGATTTTATGGGTCCATTCCCATCATCATATGGCAACAAGTATATCCTAGTGGCAGTAGACTATGTGTCTAAGTGGGTGGAAGCAATAGCCACACTAACTAATGATTTAAAGGTGGTAGTTAAGCTTTTCAAGACTATCATTTTTCCAAGATTTAGAGTTCCTAAGGTGGTGATTAGTGATGGAGGCAGCCACTTCATCAACAACGTTTTTGAGGGTTTTTTTAGGAAGTATGAAGTTAAACACAAGGTAGCCATGCCCTATCACCCTCAAACCAGTGGCCAAGTGGAGGTTTCGAGTAGGCAAATCAAGGCTATCCTAGAGAGAACCGCGGGAGTGACTAGGAAGGATTGGGCAAGCAAGCTTGATAAACCTCTTTTAGCATATAGAACGGCTTTCAAAACTCCCATTGGTACCCCGCCTTTCAACCTCCTCTATGGTAAATCTTGTCACCTCCTTGTGGAGTTAGAGTACAAAGCTCTTTGGGCTGTGAAGCAAATGAACTTCAGTCTCAAGACGGCAGAAGAGAGAAGGCTGGTGCAACTTCATGAGCTTGATGAATTGAGATTGGATGCCTATGAAAGCGCCAAGATCTACAAAGAAAGGGCCAAAGCCATGCATGACAAGAAGCTGGTGCTTAAGGAGCTGAAAGAGGGAAGCCTGGTTCTGCTCTACAACTCGAGTTTGAAGTTTTTTCCAGGGAAGCTCAAGTCTAGATGGAGCGGTCCGTTTGAGATAAGAGAAGTGCTACCATATGGGGCAGTAACATTGGTTGGCAAGAGTGGAGAGAGTTTCACGGTGAATGGGCATAAAGTCAAGCCCTACATGGCAAGTGATTGCAGCAAGGAGAACACCACGTTGCTTCTCCAAGATCCCCCTCTAGCCTAAACCAAGTAAAGTCAAGCTAAGAGACGTAAAACAAGCGCACTTGGTAGGCATTCCCATGACTATCATTGCACATATTTTCGATTTCTTTATGTTTCAATTTTATTCTTTTTAGTTTTACTGTGTAGGTATATGGAGATGGGAACCAGAGATCATGATCTTGGAGTCAACAAGGCAAGGAAAGGAGAAGTAGAGGCAAACGATCGAGTGATAGATCGACCTATCCTGGCTCGATCTTTACTAGATCGAGCTAGTGAATCGAGTGAAGTCACTCGATCTAGATGAGATCGAGTAGAAAATCGAGTGAGTCAATCGATTGTGAGAGGATGCTCGATCTAAGGAGGAGCATGGCCATAATCACGTGGAATCTTGAAACGAGGAGCAGACTCGATCTAAAGCTCGATTCAAATCGGATCGAGCCCCCAATCGAGCAAGCCTCTCGATCACAGACAAAATGGGCATGAGATCGAGGTCAAGATCGACCAATTTGACTCGATCTCATGCTGAGGTTGGTTCAAACTTTCCCCCTCTTTTCTCTTTCCCTCCCATTTTAAATTTGAATTTTGGTAAAGGCAAGCATCTTTTTCAGAACCCCTTGCATGCATCCATAGACTTTTGTCTTTATAAGACCTTGCATCCACACTCTCTCCCATTGCATTCCATACTGATTTTTAGAAAGAGAGAGCGTTAGTTCGGTTTTTAAAGACATAGAGCATCTAATAAGCATCCCTTTTCAAAGGTATTTCGCATTTCTTGAATTTCATATTTGAGTTTTCAAGAAAATTTCCTTTTATTTAATTGGTTGAATATTATTTGCTAGGGACTAGGTTGAGTTTTTTAAAATATCTAAGTATTAGGGAAATTTTCTTGATTTAGTCTTATCTCAAGAGATTTTCTTCTTCTATTTATTGATAAATTTTAGAAAATCCCCAAAAATCTACGATTTATGTTTAGAGTTTTTCTCTCTTGCCTTATCTTTTTCTCTTAATCGCCGCCACTCATCTTCTCTTTGAGAACTTGTGTTTCAGGTACCATGGCACCAAAGAATAGAAGCAGAGACTTGGCAACTCAAGAGGAGACTCAACAAGTGGTTGAAGAAAGGGTTAGATGGAGTAAGGAAGAGAAGAAGGCAAAGAAAAGGCTTGAGAGGCTGCGGTTTGAACCTACGAAGTTTGCAAGTAGGGACCTCTTGGAAAGGCTAGGCTTGTTGGAGGATTTTGACAAGTTGCTCAAGGACATGGGGCTTGCGTGCCTATCACAGATGGACTGCCCTACTCACCCCGAGGCTACGCTTGACTTCCTCTTTACCTTGGACTTCTCATATGAAGATCCAAGCATTCAAGTTCCCTCCAAGGGCCACATCACATTCAAGATCAAAAAGCAAGCTTACCACCTCTCCATCACCGAGCTGTGCCAAGCCTACGGTCTCAATGCTGCGGCCAAGCTTGTAGAGTTCCCTCCGCTCAAATCCGCTAACTATCGATGGGACTTGATCAGCGATGATGACTACAAAGCCAACACCGCCAAGATCAAGAAGGTGCGGAACCCTGTGCTGTGATACGCCCTCAAGCTACTAGCCAACACCTTCAGTGGAAGATCCGTGGCTCCAACCGTTACCAAGAACGAGCTGTGCTTCCTTTTCGAAGGAGTAAAGAAGGTTGTATGCGATCGAGCGGAGAATGATGAGCCAATGGAGGATGAGCTTGGAGATGACGTCAACTACGATTACATCTTGGCTTCTTCTTTGGTCAAGTACAAAGCTTGGGCGTTAAGGTGTAAGGCGAGCTCTGGACTCATAGGAGGCTTCCTCACACCAATGTTCATACAAGCGGGAGTGCCTCTTGTGGAGTTCGAGCCTTGCGTGGAGAGAGCTTACATGGATGAGACCTACATGCGCAACACTGATTCACTAGGGCCTACTCCAGCTCCAGGCTTCTTTGCTTACCTGTTCTACGACCACAACTACACGAAGAAGGTCTGCATCCTGCCTAATCCGGATGAAACACATCTCCAAAGCATCGGCATAATAGAGTTCCTACCGAGCGATGAAGAATACTTTGCACCTCTTGGAACCGCAGCAGCACCACCTCAGCTCACTCGTTCGCCTTCAGAGTCGCCTCCTTCAGATGCTGAGATGCCACCGAGCTTTGATCTCCCCAAGCTAGACTATGATCCGCAAACAAAAGCTGAAAAGTTCCTTGCCTCGGTTGTTGAGATTCAGCGCAAAGTCAACAAGTGGCAAGGAAAGATGATAAAGAAGGTGGCAAGGAAGATCAAAGACCTACAAGGGAGCTCATCTGAGAAGACTGTGAGTGAAGAGGTTGAGCAAACAACGAGGAGACAATCAACCGGAGGTGTGGAGATCCGTGAGCCCCAAGAAAGTGATCAAGCTAGCCGCCTTTCTCTACATGAAGGCACGAGCAGGAACAAGGACAAGGAGATCCTTCACGACACTCCTAGAAAGAGCAAGAGGACAGGAGCAACCTGAAGCTCCAGTCATGCCTAGCTCCAAGGTACCAAAACTCAACCATTGTAAATATCATGCATTTTTCTTATTTTTGCTTTGTGTTTGAACTCCTCTTGAATTTGTTTGACACTGAAACGGTGTCATTCAAGTTTGGGGGAGAGTGTGTGCTTTGACATATTTTTATTTGGATCTTATTTTATGTTATCATCCTTGAGTCTTTATGCATTGCATTCATCTAAGTACATAGAAAAATACAAAAAAAATCAGACATTTTTTCAAAATGTTCAGAAAAAATCATATAGCTTGCATTTGCACTTTAATACATTTTAGAATTGAGTCTAGAATTTTTATCATTTAGGTTGCTTGCATTTGCGTAATGGGCATAAAAATATTCCTTGTAAAGCGTTTTAAGCTAATGAATTAGTCCAAGGCCCTAGTTTGATGCTTTATTCTTTGATGCTTTATTCAAACTTTGAAAGTAAGCTCTAACCATATTTGGATCATTTGTCTTGATTTCCGTGGCTTAAGTTGAACAAACATGAATTGAATCCTCTCCTATCAAGTGGAACCTTAACTTGAATTTTGAATTATCATACTTGTGCATTTGAAAAAGAATACATGGATTACATATACATATTTAGGCTTTCTTATTCCTTTCACCACTCTTTTTTAAGCCTGAATAGAACTCCTCACCTTATCCCTTACCGTCCTTTCAAGCCAAATTTTTCGTGTGTGATTTTGTGAGGCCTTAATTTTCGGTTGAACTTGGCATAAAGTGTTAGGTTTAGGCGACATGATTAGGCTCTCATATTGATGCTAGCTTTGCATATTGAAGCTAGTTTTAGGCATAAGTTTGGGGGTGGGGATTCATGGGTGTTGTTGATTTTGCTTATTTGTTTCGGTTTTTGAAAAGAGTGGTTGTTTGGAATTTGAATAAAAAAGAACTCATAGTTTTAAGTGGGTGGTTTTGTTTTAAATAAAAGCTTTAGTTCAAATGAAAAGAAGATAGCTCTCAAAAGAAAAAAATAAAAAAAAAGACAGCCAAAAGGCCAAGTAAAAAAAAAGAAAAAAAATATGTGAAGGGAGCTATCAAAAGAAAAGAAAAGAGCTTAATATATATGTATGACCATACCACTAGCTATAAGAAGGTTTTTGAATGATGGATTTTATATGGGTTTTGCTTGACGTCTTGCCTTGTTTGATTTGGGTAGTCTCTAGAGGGTGAGTGAGCTTGAAAAGGAAAGAAATTGAATGAGAGGGATTAGGATCATTGTTAGTGTATATGGGTAGATGAGAGTCTAGTGAAGTATGCATCAATTGCCTTTACCTTTAGCATTATGCATAAGTTCAACCCCTTTTGAGATAAACCATTGCTTGAATTACACATATGAATGAGATCATTTTTATCTCATAACCTTGTCCCTAGCCAAATGTAATCGGTTTTAAATGCAAAAGTGTGATTCACGGTTTGATCTTAAATGAATGTTAAAGGTTAGGATTCTTGGATTGTTTGGAATAGGAGAGTCATGATTTGAGATTCAATATGTGATGAATATGACTAAGTTCTTTGGAGTATAAGTTTGTGTACTGCATCTTAGAGTTGAGAACTAGGAGCATTGAATTGATTCATTTGCTTAAACACTTTTGGCAATTTGAGCTCCCACTCTTAAACCACTCTTCCTAGCTTGAATTCTGTTTGCTTGAGGGCAAGCAAAAGGCAAGTTTGAGGGAGTTGATATACTCATATATTTTGCATCTTTAGCATGTATTTAGAGTAGTTTTCATGCATACATCTTTCAAAATAGGCTAGTTTGCACTATTTATCATATTTTAGGTCCTAGAACACTTTGCATCAGTATTTTGCATATTTCTTGCATTCTTGCATGATATTCAGGTTGTTTTGGATACACTGGAGCTATGGAGAGTGCGTGGACATGCTAAGGATCGAATGGGAGCTTATGGATACTTCGAGGAACTCAGCCATGCAGCAAAGGAACCGGGATCGAGGTGAAGATCGAGCTAGGCAGGTCGATCTAAATGAGATCGACCATAAGATCGAGTGACTCAGGTTGTTTCAAGGAAGAGGATCGAGATCAAGATCGACCAAGGTGATCGAACGTGAGTACGGACATGGGAACTAAGCCTGGGAAGAACGAAGGCCAGATCGAGGTCACAACTCGATCATCCGAGGATCGACCAGAAGATCGATGGAAGCACTCAATCCACCCTACCGAATCGACCAGAAGATCGAGCGAGAGAAGACGTTCCACGAGAAAGATCAAGTAAGAGATCGACTGCTCAGATCGATCTCTGAACCTTATCCAGACAGCTAATATTTTGGATTCTAGTGAGGGGACCATTTCCTTTGTCTACCCTATTATGGGAGCGAGGCAGAACAATACATATTGTCTCCTCCTTGTTTTAGTTTTCCACCTTATCTTTTATCTTTATGCTCTAGAAAACCGCCATTGTCTAAGTTTTAAGCTTTTCATATTTTATAGACCTTAATCTTGCTTTAATCTTAAGTATTTCCTTTAATCTTTCTTCCTTAGTAGTTTAATCATGCTTATCTTTTCTTTCTTTGCATTTTCATCTGTTTTAATCATGTGTAGCAAGTAGTCATTTATGGGTTTAAGGTTGAGGTGATTAAGGGGTTTAAAGGTTTAAGCTTTGGTCTTTTTCTTGTTCTTAACTTAATCTCTTCTTGGATTTGGGATTTTTAATGCCTAGAGAGTCTTGAGAAAGATCTCTTTGATCTCAGGGATTTCCTTACCTTAGCAGGATTCAGGAGATCCCTTAAACCGAAATCCAAGAGATTAGCTCATCCTTTCCCAAACGCCATGGATGCTTAGGGAGCTAGTTAGGCCATTATTTGAGATCTTTGCTTTATGTTCTTCATCCTTTCTTTCTATCACACGCCATGGGTTAGAAGGAAAGGTTGAGGAAAGGATTTATACCACACGCCGTGGATAAATCTAGCTCTAGTTTCTCAAGGCTTAGAGATAGCACTCAAATGTGTAGATCTATGTTTTCAAACCCAAAGCTTGAATCTTGAACCCTCTTAAGCATGACCCTCAACCTTGAATCCTATTTTAGCATTTAAAACTCAAAGTAATCATTACCTAATTCTAAAGTTTGCATCTTTTGTGTGAAGTTCCTTAAATATCACCCTAGGTTGTTAGATCTTTCCTTTTCTGTCTGCCTTTAGCTTTCGAATTTTAAAAACTAGTAATCCTGCATTTTAAATTCTTAGAAGTCATCTAGTAGTTGTTTAACCCTTCAGTAAGGATTTTAAAATAGTTTTCGAGGTCATTTAGTAGTTGCATTAAGTTTTAACAGATTTTCTCCTCAAATAATCCGAATTCACTTAGCTTTACAAAGATCTTACATACCTAGTAACTTTCATCAACCTGAGCTGGATTGACACCTAGAGCACCCCATACTTACCACTATAATATGCTTTAGGATTTGATTCAAAAACAGCTTGCAAAAAACCTGTTATCATTGAGGACAGCAACCTCAACACAAGCCAAGAGGAGGACTGGAGTGAGCTGCTAGCCCCAAAGGTGGACCTAAAGCAGCTTCCAGATGGGCTAAGGTACGCTTTCTTGGGACCAAATGATACATATCCTGTCATTGTGAATGAAAATCTAAAAGATGATGAGTTAAACTCACTCCTTAAGGAGCTGAGAAAGTAAAGAAGGGCCATTGGGTACTCTCTCAGTGACATCAAGGGGCTTTCACCAATGCTTTGTACTCATAGGATTCGATTAGAAAATGAAAACACATCTTCCATTGAGCATCAAAGAAAGAAATCTTAAAACTCTTAGAAGTTGATGTGATGTACCCTATCAGTGATAGCACGTGGGTCTCTCCGGTCCATGTGGTACCAAAGAAAGGGGGTATCACGGTTATAAAAAAATTAAAAGATGAGTTAATTCATACAAGAACAATAACCGGACATAGAATGTGTATTGATTAAAGGAAACTCAAGTCAGACACTAGGAAAGATCATTTCCCGCTTCCCTTCATTGATAAAATGCTAGAGAGATTAGCCAATCACCCATACTATTGTTTTCTAGACGGCTATATCGGTTTCTTTCAAATACCCATTCAACCTAATGACCAAGAGAAAACCATTTTCACATGCCCCTATGGTACCTTTGCTTATCGAAGGATGCTATTTGGCTTATGTAATGCACCAACAACCTTTCAAAGGTGTGTGATGTCTATTTTCTCTGACCCCATAGAGGAAATGGTAGAAGTTTTCATGGATGATTTTTCTGTGTATGATGCTTCGTTTGGTGGTTGTTTGTCAAATATTTGCAGGGTTCTCAAGAGATGTAAGGAGACAAACTTGGTGCTAAATTGGGAAAAGTGTCACTTTATGGTGAGGGAAGGCATTGTGCTTGGGCATAAGATTTCTGAGCATGGGATTAAGGTTCACAAGGCAAAGATAGAGGTTATGATGAGCTTAGAGCCTCCAGTTAATGTGAAAGGGATAAGGAACTTCTTGGGGCACGCTGGCTTCTACAGGAGGTTTATCAAGGATTTCTCCAAGATAGCACGTCCTCTTACAAGGCTACTGTGCAAATAAACCGAGTTCAACTTTGATGAAGAATGCCTCAAAGCCGTGAAGACCATCAAAGAAGCCTTGGTCACCGCGCCTATAGTTCAAGCTCCGGATTGGGACCTGCCCTTCGAGATTATATGCGACGAAAGTGACTACACCGTGGGTGCTGTCTTGGGTCAGAGGAAGGATAAGAAGCTGCATGTGATCTACTATGCAAGTCGTACCTTGGATGACACGCAAGTGAAGTATGCAACCACCGAGAAAGAGCTTCTAGTCGTGGTCTTTGCTTTTGAGAAGTTTAGGCCTTACTTGGTGGGTTCTAAGGTCACCGTGTATACTGACCATGCTGCCTTGAGGTACATATACTCCAAGAAAGACACCAAGCCGAGACACTTAAGATGGATCCTTCTCTTACAAGAGTTTGACATATAGATCAAGGACAAGAAGGGTATAGAGAACGGTGTAGCAGACTACCTTTCAAGAATGAGGGTGAATGATGTCTTGCCTTTGGACGACTCACTCCCTGAGTAGCAGCTTATGATGGTTAACACCGTGGTATATGAAAAGCTAGGGGAGAAGTTTGAAGAAGTCTTGAGCCTAAAGGAAGAAGATCTACAATGGTATGCGGATGTTGTTAACTACTTTGCTTGTGGAGATGAGCCTACTCTCTTGGACCATTACCATAGGAAGAATTAAATGAGGGACATCACTCACTACTTTTGGGATGATCCTTATCTGTACAAGAGGGGTGTGGACAGCCTATACCGAAGATGTGTCACAAGAGAAGAAGCAAGAGACATTCTTCTCCATTGCCACGGTATGACTTATGGTGGGCACTTTGCTTCATTCAAGACGGCTACAAAGGTTTTCCAAGCTGGGTTTTGGTGGCCTACACACTTCAAGGATGCACATGAGTTTATAAAATCGTGTGAAGCTTGCCAAAGAGCCGGGTACATAACCAAGAGGAATGAGATGCCGCAAGTACCTATCTTTGAGGTGGAAGTCTTTGAAGTTTGGGGAATTGATTGTATGGGTCCGTTCCCAACATCATATGGCAATAAGTATATCTTAGTGGTAGTAGACTATGTGTCTAAGTGGGTGGAAGCCATAGCCTCACCAACTAATGATTCAAGGGTGGTAGTCAAGCTTTTCAAGACTATCATTTTTCCAAGGTTTGGGGTTCCTAAGGTGGTGATTAGTGATGGAGGCAGCCACTTCATCAACAAGATTTTTGAGGGTCTTTTGAGGACGTATGGAGTTAACAAGGTAGCCACGCCTTATCACCCTCAAACCAGTGGCCAAGTGGAGGTTTCGAATAGGCAGATCAAAACCATCATAGAGAGAACCGCGGGAGTGACTAGGAAAGATTGGGTAAGAAAGCTTGATGACGCTCTTTGGGCTTATAGGATGGCTTTCAAGACTCCCATTGGTACCACGCCTTTCAACCTCCTCTATTGTAAGTCTTGTCACCTCCATGTGGAGTTAGAGCACAAAGCTCTTTGGGCTGTGAAGCAAGTGAATTACAGTCTCAAGACGGCGCAAGAGAGAAGACTTGTGCAACTACATGAGCTTGATGAATTGAGGTTGGAAGCTTATGAAAGCGCCAAGATCTACAAAGAGAGGACCAAAGCCATGCATGACAAGAAGCTGGTGCTTAAGGAGCTCAAAGAGGGAAGCCTGGTTCTGCTCTACAACTCGCGTTTGAAGTTGTTCCCCGGAACTCTCAAGTCTAGATGGAGCGGTCCGTTTGAGATAAAAGAAGTGCTACCGTATGGGGCAGTGACTTTGGTTGGCAAGGGTGGACAGAGTTTCACAGTGAATGGGCATAGAGTCAAGCCCTATATGGCAAGTGATTGCAGCAAGGAGAGCACCACGTTGCTTCTCCAAGATCCCCCTCTAGCCTAACCAAGTAAAGGCATGCTAAGAGACGTAAAACAAGCGCACTTGGGAGGCATTCCCATGACTATCATTGTACATATTTTTGATTTCTTTCTGTTTCAATTTTATGCTTTTAAGTGTGTAGGTATAAGGAGATGGGAAGCGGAGATCATGATCTTGGAGTCAACAAGGCAGGGAAAGGAGAAACAGAGGTAAACGATCGAGTGATAGATCGAATTACCCTGGCTCGATCTTTGCTAGATCGAGCTAGTAAATCGAGTGAAGTCACTCGATCTAGATGAGATCGAGTAGACAATCGAGTGAGTCAGTCGATTGCGAGAGGATGATCCACCCATAAGTTTAGCTTGAAATGCAAACGGGGTGTGGATCGACTGGTCTCACTCGATCTTCGAACTGGATTGATCAGTTCACTCGATCAGCTCACTCGATCCTTGCCAAAACGACCTCGAAAAATCGATCCAGAAGCTCGATCTAAGGAGCATGGCCATAACCACGTGGAATCTTGGAAGGAGGAGCAGACTCGATCTAAGGCTCGATTCAAATAAGATCGAGCCTCCAATAGAGCAAGCCTCTCGATCATGGACAGAATGGGCATGAGATCGAGGTCAAGATCGACCAATTTGACTCGATCTCATGCCGAGGTTGGTTCAAACTTTCCCCCTCCTTTCTCTTTCCTTCCCATTTTGAATTTCAATCTTGGTCAAGGCGAGCATCTTTGACCATGAGTGATGTGTGCCTTGACCACACGTTTTCAGAACTCACTTGCATGCATCCAAAATTTTTGTCTTTATAACACCTTGCATCCACACTCTCTTCACATTGCATTTCGAAACTGATTTTTAGAAAGAGAGAGTGTGAGTTCGGTTTTTAAAGGCATAGAGCATCTTATAAACATCCCTTTTCAAAGGTACCATGGCACCAAAGAAGAGTAGTAGAGATTTGGGAACTCAAGAGGAAACTCAGTAAGTGATCGAAGAAAGGGTTAGGTGGAGTAAGGAGGAGAAGAAAGCAAAGTATAGGCTTGAGAGGTTGCGGTTTGAGCCTACAAAGTTTGCAAGTAGGGATCTCTTGGAAAGGCTAGGGTTGTTGGAGGATTTTGACAAGTTGCTCAAGGACATGGGTCTTGCTTGCCTATCACGGATGGATTACCCAACTTACCACGAGGCTACGCTTGATTTCCTCTCCACCTTGGACTTCTCATATGAAGATCCAAGCATCCAAACTCCTTTCAAAGGGTTATGTCACGTTCAAGATCAGAAGACACGCCTACCACCTCTCCATCTCTGAGCTATGCCAAGCTTACGGTCTCAATGCTGCAGCTAAGCTTGTGGATTTCCCACGGTTAACATCCGCCAATGATCTATGGGACTTGATTAGCGATGGAGACTACAATGCCAACACCACCAAGATCAAGAAGGTGTAAAACCCTGTGCTAAGATACACCCGCAAGCTTCTGGCCAACACATTCAATGGAAGATCCGTGGCCCCAACAGTTACCAAGAACGAGCTATGCTTCGTCTTCCAAAGGATTAAGAAGATTGTATGCGATGACAAAGAGGATGAGGAGCCAATGGATGATGAGCTTGGGGAAGACACCAAATACAGCTGCATCTTAGCTTCTTCCTTGGTCAAATACAAGGCTTGGGCGTTAAGGTGTAAGGCGAGCTCTGCACTCACAGGAGGCTTCCTCACACCATTGTTCATACAAGTGGGAGTGCCCCTTGCAGATTTTGAGCCTTATGTGGAGCGTGCTTACATGGATGAAGTCTACTTGCGCCACACCGATTCCGTGGGACCTACTCCAGCTCCAGGCTTTTATGCTTACTTGTTCTACAACCATCACCACGAGAAGAAGGTCTGCATTCTGCCCAATCCAGACGAGACGCACCTCCAAAGCATCGGTACAATTGAGTTCTTGCCAAGCGATGAAGAGTGCTTTGCACCTCTTGGAACCACAGCAGCCCCACCTCAGCTCACTCGCTCACCTTCAGAGTCACCTCCTACGGATGCTGAGATGCCCCCGAGCTTTGATCTCCCCAAGCTAGACTATGAGCAACGGACAAAGGCTGAGAAGTTCCTTGCCTCGGTTGTTGAGATTCACCGCAAGGTTAACAAGTGGCAAGGGAAGATGATCAAGAAGCTAGCAAAGAAGATAAAGGACCTACAAGGGAGCTCATTTGAGATGATTGTGAGTGACGAGGTTGAGCAGATGGGAGAAACAATGAGGAGACGATCAACCGGAGGTGTGGAGGTCCGTGAGCCCCAAGAAGGTGATCAAGCTAGCCACCTTTCTCTACATGAAGGCACGAGCAAGGGCAAGGACAAGGAGATCCTCCACGACACTCCTAGAAAGAGCAGGAGGACAGGAGCAACCTCAAGCTCCAGTCATGCCTAGCTCCGAGGTACCAAAACACAAACCCTTGTATATATCATGCATTTTTTTTTTTGCTTTGTGTTTTTGATCTCCTCTTAAATTTGTTTGACACCGAGACGTTGTCATTCAAGTTTGCTAAGTGCATAGAAAAATACAAAAAAATCAGAAATTTCAAAAAAATTTCAAAAAAATCATATAGCTTGCATTTGCATTGTCAAATATTTTAGAATTGAGTCTAGAATTTTAATCATTTAGGTTGTTTGGATTTGCATAGGGGACAATGATATGAAAATTTTCCTTGTAAAGTGTTTTAAGCTCATGAATTAGTTCAAGGCCCTAGTTAGTAGTTCTTTGATGCTTTATTCAAACTTTGAAAGTAAGCTCTAACCATATTTGGATCATTTGTCTTGATTTTCATGGCTTAAATTGAACAAACATGAATTGAATCCTTTCCTATCAAGTGAACCCTTAACCTGAATTTTTGAATTATCATACTTGTGCATTTGAAAAAGAATACATGGATTACATATACATATTTAGGCTTTCTTATTCCTTTCACCACTCTTTTGTAAGCTTGAATAGAACTCCTCACCTTAACCCTTACCCTCCTTTCAAGCCAAATTTTTCGTGTGTGATTTTGTGAGGCCTTAATTTTTGATTGAACTTAGCATAAAGTGTTAGGTTTAGGCGACATGATTAGGCTCTCATATTGATGCTAGCTTTGCATATTGATGCTAGTTTTAGGTGTAAGGTTAGGGTGGGAATTCATGGGTGTTGATTGATTATGCTTACTTGTTTCGGTTTGAAAAGAATTGGTGTTTGGGGTTTGAAAAAAATGGATGCATAGTTTTAAGTGGTTGGCTGATAAACATATTCTTTGCAAGGGTGAGTATGCAATGAGGTTATCAAACTCAAATGCAAGACAGGTTGTAGCACAGTATGCAAGAGAGAGTCAATCCACACCTAGGATGATAGAAAATGCAAAGAGAATGCAAGGACTATGCAAATCTAAGCGAAACAAGATCGGTTTTGAGAAAATCCCTAAAAACTATATGCAGCAACTAAATGGAATGCAAACTATTTTAATATTACCAGGAATGATCAAACTACCATGAGGAACAAACAGAATAATTAAAGGACAAAACTACAAATTACTAAAATTCGACTAGTGGATCGACCATGGGATCGACCACTAGATCGAGCAATAAAAATCGATCTCGTCTAAAAATCCAAGAACAGTAAAACTAACGACCAGGTTGCTATTAAAGATCAAGCGAATGACGAGAGAAGATGTAAAGATGCTAAGAGATACGGCCTAGGGTTGAGATTCATGGTCAGGGGTTTCAAAGGTTCGACCTTGGGTTGAAAACTTTAAATCGACTCACTTTGTGAGAATCTCTAAGCCTTGAAAACTAAGCAAGATCTATCCGTGGCTTTCGGTATAGATCACTCCTTCATCCTCTCCTCCAAACCCATGGCTTTTGGTGGAAAGAGAGGTTGAAGGGCATGGAAAACAGATTTCAAACGAGTGGCTTAACTAGTCCCCCAAACTTCCATGGCTTTTGGAAAGGGGTAACTAGTCTCTAGGGTGTGATCTTCAGAGGTCCCTGGATCCTGTCAAGGTAAGGAACCTCTCGGATCATAAAGCTCTTGGTGTGAGAGTCTTTAAGCTTTGAGAACTCGACACCCTAGAAGATATAGCCATTAAAACACTAGAAATCCCCAAGATCGAAAACCTTTTTGACCCCTTAATCCTCTCAACCCCGAATCCAAATGAACTACTCACTACACATAAGATAAATCAAGCAAAGCATGAAGAAAGAAGCGATGAACATGAAAAGAAACTAGATTAAGCTGAAACGATTCGATTACAAAAGCTTGAAAAACTCAAAGTTCGACAATGGCGTATTTCTCCAAAACCAGAGAGAAAAGCATAAATAAGATAAGGATGAAAAGTTGTGTGGGAAAAGGACGTCGCCGCCTTCCCAAAATGTCAAAAACAAGCTGATGGTCCCCCCCTCGCTAGCGGCCAAAAGCGGTTGAAAGGACAGAGATCGACTCCGGGATCGAGCGACTCTCTCGATCGTTTTCGGACATCGTGTCTTCAACTCAATCTGGGTCTCGATCATCTTCGGAGGATCGAGTGTTGCATCCGATCTCGGTATCGATCTTCGGTTGGATCGAGTGGTGTACTCGATCTGGCTCTCGCTCTGCATGGCGTCATTTACGTCTGTACCGTTTGATCGATTGCTTCACTCGATCTTCGTCTCGATCATTCTCCTTGGATCGCCTGGTCTTCTCGATCTTCTGGTCGATCTCATCCTAGATCGACCTGCCATGCTCGATCTGTTCCTCGATCTCTGGTCCTTAGCGAATATCCGAGCTTCCACGAACCGCTACAACAGCTTCAGCACGTCCACGAACCTCCACGACTCCAAAGCAGCCAGAAACAACCTGAATGTGATGCAAAATGCAAGGAACATGCGTATGCTGGTGCAAGAATGCTCTAGGACTCTAAGTGATGCAATCTAATCTAAATGTGATGTAAATGCATGGAAAGCTATCTAATGTGTATGCAAAATGTATGTAATATGCAGTAATATCATTGGCCTTGTTTTAAATGAAAGCTCGATTTGAAAAAGGAGGTAGCTCTCAAAAAAAGAAAAAAAAAGAAAAAAAATATGAGAAGAGAGCTATCAAAAAGAAAAGAAAAGAGCTGAGTATATATATATATATGGTCATACCACTAGATAATAGAAGGTTTGAATGATGTGTTTAATTGGGTTGTGTTAGGCATCTTGCCTTGTTGTTTTGGGTAGTCTCTAGAGGGTGAGTGAGCTTGAAAAAGAAAGAAAATGAATGAGAGAGGGATTAGGATTATTGTTAGTGTATATGGGTAGATGAGAGTCTAGTCATGTATGCATCAATTGCCTTTTACCTTTAGCATTATGCATAAGTTCAACCGTTTTTGAGATAAACCATTGCTTGAAATACCGACATGAATGAGATCATTTTTATCTCATAACCTTGTCCCTAGCCAAATGTATTCGGTTTTTAATGCATAAGTGTGATTCACGGTTTGAACTTAAATGAATGTTAAAGGTTAGGATTCTTGGATTATTTGGAACAGGAGAGGCATGATTTGAGATTCAATATGTGATGAATATGGCTTAGTTCTTTGGAGTAGAAGTTTGTGTACTGCATCTTAGAATTGTGAACTAAGACCATTGAATTGATTCATTTCCTGAAACACTTTTGGTAATTTAAGCTCCCATTTTTAAACCTCTCTTCCTTTCTTGAAATCTTGAATTTTGTTTGCTTGAGGGCAAGCAAAAGGCAAGTTTGGGAGAGTTGACATACTCATATATTTTTCATATTTACCATACATTTGGAGAAGTTTTCATGCATACATCCTTCATAATAGGCTAGTTTACACCACTAATCTCAATTTAGGTCCTAGAACACTTTGCATTAGCATTTTGCATATTTCTTGCATTCGTGCATCATATTCAGGTTGTTTTGGATACACTGGAGCCATGGAGGGTGCGTAGATATGCTAAGGATCGAAAGGGAGCCTATGGATACATGGAGGAACTCAGCCATGCACCAAAGGAACCGAGATCGAGGCGAAGATCAAGCTAGGAAGGTCGATCTAGACGAGATCGACCACAAGATCGAGACAATCGGGTCGTTTCAAGGAAGAAGATCGAACTCAAGATCGACCAAGATGATCGAACGAGAGTACGGACACGGAACCTAAGCCTGGGAAGAACGAGAGCAAGATCGAGGTCATGACTCGATCGTCCGAAGATTGACCAAAAGATCGATAGAAGCACTCGATCCACCCGACTGAATCGACCCGAAGATCTAGCAAAAGAGGACGTTCAATGCTGAAGATCGAGTAAGAGATCGACTGCTCAGGTCGATCTCTGAAACTTATACGGCCAGCTCACTTTTGGAGTTTAGTGAGGGGACCATTTCTACTTTTGTTTACCTTATTTTGGAGCGATATAAACCATTCGATCTGTCTCCCTCTTCTTTATGCTATGCTATCTTATCTTTGATCTTTTCTTTAAGGAATAGCCGCCATTGTCTAAGTTTTAAGCTTTTCATATTTTGTAGACACTAATCTTGCTTTAATCTTAAGTATTTCCTTTAATCTCTCTTGCTTAATAGTTTAATCATGCTTATCCTTCTTTCCTTTATATTTTCGTGTGTTTTAATCATGTGTAGTGAGTAGTTTTCCAAAGGTTTAAGGTTGAGGTGATTAAGGGGTTTAAGGGTTTAAGCTTTGGTCTTCTTTTTCTTGATCATAACTTAATCTCTTCTTGGATTTGGGGGTTTTAATGCCTAGAGAGTCTTGAAAAAGATCTCTTTGATCTCAGGGATTTCCTTACCTTAACAGAATTCAGGAGATCCCTTAAACCCAAATCTAAGAGAATAGCTCATCCTTTCTCAAACGCCATGGATGCTTAGGGAGCTAGTTAGGCCATTTTTTGAGATCTATGCTTCATGTTCTTCATTCTTTCTTTCCACCACACGCCATGGGTTAGGAGGAAAAGTTGAGGAAAGGATTTATACCACACGCCATGGATAAATCTAGTTTAGTTTCTCAAGGCTTAGAGATAGCACTAAAATATGTAGATCTATGTTTTTAAAACCCAAAGCTTGAATCTTGAACCTTCTTAAGCATGACCCTCAACCGTGAACCTGCTTTTAGCCTTTTAAAACTTAAAGTAATCATTTCCTAGTTCTAAACTTTGCATATTTTGCCTTAGTTTCTTAAAAATCATTTCCTAGGTTGTTAGAACTTTCCTTTTTTGTCTGCCTTTAGTTTTCGAATTTTAAAAACTAGTAGTTTGCATTTTAAATTCTTAGAAGTCATCTAGTAGTTGTTTAACCTTTCAGTAGGGATTTTAAAATAGTTTTCGTGGTCATTTAGTAGCTACATTTAGTTTTTACAGATTTTATCCTCAAATTATCCGGATTTCACTTAGATTTACAAAGTTCTTGCATTCCTAGTATCTTTCATCAACCTGAGCTGGATTGACACCTAGAGCTGCTATACTACAACATTAGCATTGCTTTAGCTTTGATTTAAAACAGCTTAGAAAAAAATCCTCTTATCAGCTGTGCACCAAAACCACTTTGAGATCAAGCTTGGGTTAATTAACATAGTGCAAGGAAACAGATTTCATGGTCTGCCCAATGAAAACTCTCTAGATCATTTGGATCAGTTTGAAAAAGTGTGTGGTATGAACAAGATTTAAGGAGTCTCTGAAGATGCTTTGAAGCTGCGCTTGTTCCCATTTAGTCTTGGAGATAAAGCACATCAGTGGGAGAAGACACTACCATAAGGCTCCATATCCACTTGGGATGAATGGAAGACAGCATTCCTCAACATATTCTTCAGCTAAACAACAACAGCAAAGCTCAGGAACACCATTAGCAGTTTCACTCAACATGGGAATGAGACATTTGCTGAAGCATGGGAGCGCTTCAAGTCATACACTTTGCAATGCCCTCATCATGGGTTCGCAAATGAAAGCTTGCTGTCTACATTGTATAGAGGAGTGACGCCTAAGAACAGGATGCTCTTGAATACAGCATCAAATGGACATTTCATGGGGAATACTGTTTTTGATGGTCTAGCTCTTGTGGAGAATCTGGCACTGTTGAATGGAAACTATGGTGAGGAGTATGACAGAACATCTAGAGCTGTTGTAAGCGCTGAAGGTGAGAGCACAACAAATAAGGAGATAAAGCTTTGAGTGACGAGTTAGACAAGCTACTGAGTGTGTCTTTCAAAAATGTAAGCTTTGTTGGTGATAGTGTTGCTACACAAGAAGAAGATGAGACAGTTGTAGAAGAAGAAGCCTTCTACATGAACCAACAAAGAGGCGGTTTCAACAACTACATGAATCATCATAAATTCTCTTATAGAAGCACCAACGTGGCTAACCCTCAGGATCGGGTCTATCCCTCCCAAGGTGCCCAACAAAGCCAAGGGACCAGACCATTTGCTCCTTTCAACCAGCAGAACAATTTTGCTCCAAGACCACCATTTCAATGAGGTTTTCAACAAGCAAACTTTCAGCCAAGACCAGTTTTTGTCCCACCATGTTTTGGCAATACACAAACCTCTTCTAACACTCAAGATGTTGATCTAAAGCAGATGATGCAACAGCTGTTGACTGGTCAAGCCAACACCACTATAGAGCTGCACAAGAAATTTTCTGAAGTGTATAACAAGATAGACGCCAGTACTTGTGACCTGAATGGCAAGTTAGATGCTCTATGCCAAATAGTTAAGTCTCTAGAGAGCAAATGAGCTTCATCTTCAAAGCCTCAGAATCAATTACCAGGAAATAGTGAAGCAAATCCTAAGGAATTCTGCCATTTACTTGCTGCAGAGGATGAAGAGTTTGATGATGAAGATGCTTCATTAGAAGAGTTTAAATGTTATAGGCTGAGTGTGAGGGGGGGGGGGGGGGGGGGGGGGGGTGGGGGGGGGGGGGGGGGGGGATGTCTTGAATGTCACCATTGATGATCAAGAAGCTGTTGATTTCAAAAAGAGCTTGCTTTGGTGCAAGAGAGAGCCACAAGAGAAGCTGCTGAGAAGGAAGAGGCTGAGAAAGCCTTAGTTTCTCCAGAAGAAGAAGTCGAAACCAGAAATCAGTGAAGCAGATAAGGGGCTTGTAGAGACATACCACGCCTTGATGGTCTTGGCTAAGGAAAGTCCTGAAGACTTCAAAGAGCTGTATGAGCGCCAAGTGGGTAGCTCTTCAAACAACAATGAGAAGGGTAAAGCTCCTGAAGTTAAAGCTTATAAACCACCAATCCCTTACCCCACAATGCAATTTACAAAGGCTTAGATGGCAGTGTATTCAAAGTTTAGTAAATGACATACAAGATGCTGGAATAAAGCTTCATGATGGCACCACATTTCTTAAAGTGAAGGATCAAATCAGATACCTTGAAGAAGTTTTTGACAAGCTGGAAGTAGTGGTGCCAATTCTAGAGAATGTGGGGGCTAATCTAAAGAGAAACAAGAAGCTGAAAATATTGACAAAGCTTCTCAATCAAGGAAAGTTTCCAATCACTTGTGAGCTTGAGATGCTAGAAAATGTGGGAGCTTTGTGTGATTCAGGATCAACTGTGAATATTATGTCTCTCCACGTAAGTCAAACCTTAGGAATCAAGGTTTTAGGGTTTAGGGGGGGGGGGGGGGGTGTCTTGAATGTCACCATTGATGATCAAGAAGCTGTTGATATCAAAAAGAGCTTGCTTTGGTGCAAGAGAGAGCCGCAAGAGAAGCTGCTGAGAAGGAAGAGGCTGAGAAAGCTTTAGTTTCTCCAGAAGAAGAAGCCGAAACCAGAAATCAGGGAAGCAGATAAGGGGCTTGTAGAGACATACCACGCCTTGATGGTCTTGGCTAAGGAAAGTCCTGAAGACTTCAAAGAGCTGTATGAGCGCCAAGTGCGTAGCTCTTCAAACAACAATGAGAAGGGTAAAGCTCCTGAAGTTAAAGCTTATAAACAACCAATCCCTTACCCCACAATGCACTTTACAAAGGCTTAGATGGCATTATATTCAAAGTTTAGGAAATGACATACAAGATGCTGGAATAAAGCTTCCTGATGGCACCACATTTCTAAAGTGAAGGATCAAATCAGATACCTTGAAGAAGTTTTTGACAAGCTGGAAGTAGTGGTGCCAATTCTAGAGAATGTGGGGGCTAATCTAAAGAGAAACAAGGAGCTGAAAACATTGACAAAGCTTCTCAATCAAGGAAAGTTTCTAATCACTTGTGAGCTTGAGATGCTAGAAAATGTGGGAGCTTTGTGTGATTCAGGATCAACTGTGAATATTATGTCTGTCCACGTAAGTCAAACCTTAGGAATCAAGGAGTTGAAGCCCTGCAAAGTCTCTATCACTTTTATGGATAATACCTCAAGAAGACCTTTGGAAATGGTGAAGGATTTTCCTTTAAAGATTGGCAATTTCTTGGTGCCAATAGATTTTGAGGTAATGGAGAAGACATATTAAAGAGAGGTACCACTTCATCTGGAGACACCGTTCTTGACAACAGCAGGAGCTCAAGTCGAGTTCAAGACAGTCTCTGTGATTCTTAAGAATGTTGATGAGTACAAAGTCTAGAAGATTATCTCACCCTCCATTACTGTTTGTGGAACCATTGTGGAAGAAGAGAGTGAGCAACAGCAACTTCCAGAGCGTATGGAGCAAGCTATGAGCTTCACAATGAACATGCTGATAAAAGACACTCTCCCTAATGAGTCAGAACAGAAGCTTGACACTGAGTTGAATCTTGAGGATGGTTTGAAAGAGGATGAAGGCTTGATCACCAAAGAAGTGAAGCCTTTGGTCACACCAAGTGTGAAGAAAAGGAGAAACTAGAAGACAACTCGTGACAAGAAGATGCTGATGTCAGTGCGTACTTGGATTTACAAGAAGGAGGAAGGAGCACCAGCTCCATCAACCTCTTCTCACTTCTCAAACCATCAAAGTCAAGCTTAGTGACTTAAAACAAGCATAGTTGGGAGGTAATCCCATGAATATCCTTGTAAATATATGCTTTTTTTATTACTAATGTCTTTATTTTGTGTTTCAGTGGTCAAAGAACAGGTCCATGGCTGTGTCGGATGGCTTAAAGGCCAGAGAAAGAAAAAATCTGTTTTCATATCAAGGTAACATATCGAGCAGAACATCTGTCATTGCTGCTCGATACAGTTTATCTCGGGGAAGGAGCAGTCCGTACACCGAGCAGATTGCACGATGGAGACTACATCGAGGTATCACATCGAGCAAAACCTCCAAAGCCTTGCTCGATGGGATCGCTCCTGGAGCCCCAGCCTGTACACCGAGGAGAATGGACCGTACATCGACCAAGTCGCACGGTGGTGATCACATCGGGTTGCAGCATCGAGCAGAGCCTCGCGAACTCTTGCTCGATACTGTCTCCAGACCGTACATCGTGGAGCCCCAGCCCGTCATCGACGATGATGCTCGATGGAGATACATGGAGGAGTAGCATCGAGCAAAACATCGAAGGTTTTGCTCGATATGGATGTTATCAGCTGACTCGAGCATAAGATGATGTCGGGTACTACAACCACCGACGAGCATTGCAATCGGGTACGAGAAGATCCACATCAAGGTGAAGCATCGAGCAAAACACCAATATATTTGCTCGATGCACAATGTCCGAGCCAAGAACAGGCATCCGGATGATGCCATGCACTGCCCACGGGAAGGACCATGCAAGCCGAAGTGTCTCCTTACACTGAGCAACAACATCGAGCAGAACATCTGCTGAAACTGCTCTATGCAAGCTGTCCCGGAGGAGAAGCTAACCAGAACACAGAACTTCAGAGGCAGAGGAGCCGGATTGCCGAGCCATGCATCACGGATAAAGCGGTCGATTTGACGGAATAAGTGATCTGCTGTATGAGAGATACTGTCATGCATCCGAGTGTTTCTCTCCTTCCAAATGAAGAAAACAATTGCTTGAACAGCCAGAAGCTTGAGAATGGGAGATATATGGGTGACAGGCCTAACATCCAAGAGATTAAGCCAGCCCAGTTTAGGATCAATAAGCCTGGCTCTCCTAATCACCGACAGACGATCCTCTAAACCTGAAGGGAGAATTTACATTGGAGAAGAAGATGATCTCTAGTTTCCTCGTACATGTTGCAGAGGCAGCATGAGTCGTTTGTGTGGAGACCCTAATTGACAAGACTTGCTTTCACTGGCATCCTATCTCTTTGCGCAACCCAGAAGGTAAAAGCATGTTTGGGGATAGAGCCTTTGAACCACACCACTTTGTACCGGGGGACGACCTGAGCAACCGGTCTGATATCTTCCCAAGTATAAGCCATTGAGAAAATGGATCTCTCTATGTTACCTGCCTTCCAGAGATAAACATCTTCCCCGCTGGTGATGTTTGGCGGTTCTGTTATAAGAAGGACCTCCTTTACATCACAGAGCAACCTGTCGCGAGTACGACTGCTTAGAAGGGTCTAAGTTCCTGAATTACAGGTTTAAGAGACTATGCTTTGCAGTGGAATACCAAGTGATCGCCGACCCTCAACTCCCACATAATCCAACAGAGGGCCTATGGAAAGCCAATTATCAAAGCAAAAGCTGCAACGCTGCCTGTTGTTCACCGTACATGTAAGAAATCTTTGAGCCAAAGGTCTCAAGTTCAGCAAAAATTTCCAGATCCAGGAGAAGTTTCCCTTTGCATCTGCTTGCCAAAAATTTGTTCGCTTGAGACGTTGCTTTTTATTCAATGCGACCCATAGTGATCCGCTCGAAGAGAAGAGAAGCCAGATGAGCTTTAGGTTTAAGGCTTTTTACGGAAGGGAGACCTGCTGTCAAGATACCTTTGCCCCATGATGATTGCTTATACTGCCAGACCAGAGAAACCTATTGCAAAGCGATTCCACTGTCTTCAGACAGCTTTTCGGAATAGCGAAAACAGCCAGCTAGAAGTTAATGGAGCTGTAAATCACTGAGGTGATAAGCTGCACTCTCCCTGCGAAGGAAAAAGTTTTGACCATCCAATTATTAAATCTGCTTTTAATAGCATCAATAAGCGGCGCATACTCAGCTCTCCTAAGCTTACGATGCATGAGAGGAAGGCCGAGGAATCTTATAGGGAGTGATCCGAGGAGGAAACAGAGAGATGCAGATTCCATAGTTTCCGCCTGGTTCAGACCTGCAACATATAGAGCTGATTTCTCCGTGTTCATAACCAGTCCCAAGAGCTCAAAGAAAGCCTCCAAAGTGTTAATAATAGCCTGCATGGAGCTTATTTTACTATCATAGAAAAGCATAACATCATCCGCGAAAGAGAGGTGAGAGATCCTCGGATTATGAGCCTTTAGATGGAAACCGATTTTGCCCCCGTTGAACTTGGATTTAAGAAGGAAATAAAATACTTCCATCGCCAAGACATAGAGATACGGAGAGAGAGAGTCACCATGCCTCAATCCTTTTGTACACTTAAAGTACCCTCGAAGCCCACCATTGATACTCACAGAGAAGCTGGTAGTAGTAAGACAATGAGACATCTAATTCACAAAAGTTGGAGGGAAGTCAGCCACCCGTAGAACCTGGACTATTAAATCCCACCAAACTGAATCGAATGCTTTACGGATATCGACTTTTAGCAGACCTCTCCGTGAATTTTTTTTTCTGGTTGAAACCTTGAACCAGCTCTGTCGCAAGAAGGACATTCTCCACCAGAAGTCTCCCTTTCAAGAACGCTGACTGAGAGTTAGAAATCATCCCAGGCAATACTGCTTGGAGCCTCTTTGCGAGTATTCTAGAAATTTTCTTATAGACGGTGTTGCAGCAAGATATTGGTATGAAGTTCTTTACATTATCTGCACCAGGGTGCTTTGGAATCAGAGCTAGCACCGTTGGGTTGATTTACTTTAGTATCTGGCCAGAGGAGAAGAACTCTAGGACAGCTTGAGTGAGCGCATCCCTAGCAACTTCCCAAGAGGATCGGAAGAACTCTAGTGTATAGCCATCTGGTCCCAGGGATTTGCTTAGAGGGACGGAGAAGAGTTATCTCTTAACAACTGCTGCAGAGATTGGTCCGTAGAGAATTTCCTGAGCTGCGGATGCGCATCTGAAGGGGGGGGGGTGGAGGGCTCGGGCTCTTATACAGTCCAAATTCTGAACAGATAAAGGGGCCTGATGACAACCCAGAAGGCTTGTATAGTAATCTACACAGAATCACTGCCAATGTTTCATGCTTGAAACTTGAGTTATCTATGATGTAGTGAATCTGATTAAGAGATCGCCTAGCTGCCACGAAACGGTGGAAAAACGCTGTATTCTTATCTCGACATTCAACCCAAGTTACCCTGGAACGCTGTTGCATGAAAAGTGCCTCCGTAAGAGCAAGGTCTGACCAGACTTTATGAGCCTCTTTTTCCAAGGTTGCTAAGGAAGGTGTTGGAGAAGATAGGAGGTTGCGTTAACAGGTGGATAAATTTTCAAGCGCCTCCGAGACCCTCTTCTCCAGATTTGAGTAGTGATCTCTATTTATGCCACGCTGGTGAGATCATCGGCACAAACTCATGGTGCTTGGAAATAAAGTTAAAGAACTTGAAGGGTCGGTTTGCTACCCGAGAGGGGCGCACCGAGCTCTACACAAGCTGGGCTGTGGTCAGAGAAAAGGCTCTCTCCAATCCGCAGGAGAATGGGAAAGTGAGTAGCCAGTTATCGTTGATTAGAATCCGATCCAGCTTTTTCCTGATGGGGTACTAGTCTTGGTTGTTCCACCATGTAAACTGGTTCCCTCTGTAAGTGAGGTCAAAAAGACCAGCGGAGAGCAAGCAATCACTAAACTCTTTCATACCGCTTGTGATTCTAGATCCTCCTATGGATTTAGAGATTGGTTAAAATCCCCCAGCACTGTCCACAGAGTTGAAGTGATTCTCGGGTCAGAGGCAAGATTCTTCAGTTCCTGCCAAAGGTCTCTTCTGCCAAGGGGACAATTCACCGCGTAGACAAAGGTGACATCCATTTCTTGGGTACACTCTGGAAGCTTCACCAAGCATGAAATCGACTGCTTTGACTTGTGAATAACCGTCAGACTGATATTCAAATCCCAAAGAACCTAAATTCGCCCAATATCAGAGAATCTGTAGTTTGTAACATGGCTTCAGCCCGGGAAATAAGAACTTAAAATCTCTATCTACTTTTACTCCTTCACTCTAGTTATCGACTTCTACTCCTTCACTCTAGTCTATATTATACACCCAAAAGAGGCTTTACTACGCCTGCGCCATCTTTTGAAATTACTACGTCTAACTGAATTATTAAAACCGCGAACGTTCTAACAAAAAAAGTCGACTATCATCAGATTTAAAGGTGTTTGGGGCCTTTGCCCCGAGACTTCTCCACATATTTTTTCACTTTGCGATGCTGCTACAAAACCACTGCAATAAGTATCTCACTATCTTGAGGGTTATCATCTTCTTCCGAGTAATAACTAGGATCTTCCGAACTAGAGCCCGAGTTTGCAGTGGAAGGCTGAGCTGATTCAGAATAGGGGGATAGAGCATGTGTTTTCCTGATTGAGGAATGACCTTTGGATCTCTGATTGATGATGGAAGAGGTCGGGATCAGGATCCTTTTTCCCTCCGCCTTCGATACTGCACTTTGCTTTGAAGTATCCGCTGAGGTAAGAGAGACTGTCGCACTCCGTGAGGAACTTGCCTTTCTCATAGTGTCCTCTTTCTGATGAGCAGGTTTCTTTTTTTCTCTTGGGCAAGTGTTTGTCGGGTGCAAGGTGGATTTGCATCCTGCTCAAGTAATTGAGGCCGAGGGGCAGCGACGGATCGAGTGACCAATCTGACTGCAATGCTCGCATGTTGGAGGGAGCCAGGGAGAGGAGACTTCCACTCGCTGAGTTTCCCCTGATTGGAATCTCACGTTAACAAACTCCGGGAGAGGCTGCGATGGATAAATTATCGTCAACACCATTGCAACTTCTAGGTTTGTCATATTTAGAGTTGTTGGTTGACATCTAAGTGGATCACCAACTAGCTCTACAATGTGTTCTAGACCCTCTTCCGAGTAGAACTGGAGGGGAACATTACGGAAGTTAACCCAGACTGGTGCTGAAGTTAATGTCTGTATTTCTGGTGTCAGACCTGGCTCCCATTTGCCGACGAACATGGACTTATTTCTATGTGCCTCATACCCTGCACAAGAACTCTCTTCCTAGTGAGTGGGCAAGGTATCCTTATAAGAAAGGATCAGCCGGTAAGCTTTGAGACAGTGATGTCACAAAGCCTATTACTCCAGATACCGTTGGTGATGGCGTGCAAAGCTCCGGGGAAAGGTTCTCTGCCATGAAATTGAGCAAGAATGAGTTCTCCCATCTATGTTGGTTTCTGGAGATGACTTTATTAGGTATTGTGACGCAGGTTTAGCCTGAGTCGAGGGTAAAGATCTCACCTTTCTTCACCATCTTCTTGTTTGAGGGGCTAATAGCCTCTGCCCAAGAAGGCTTGCTGGAGTGCTCAGGTTCAGCGGCATGTGCTTGTGGAGCTGGGGTTTGGATCTACGTGGAGTCATGAACAACTGTGATGCTGGTACCGGAAGCCGCGGGCGAAGCCGGACGAGTAGCCGCGGAGGGTTTTAGGCACCTTTCGGTAGCCAAGGATGTCACTGATTTTTTAGTTTTGCCTAATTTCAGGGACACAGTGGAGAGGTCAGGGTTGCCGTTGGTGGGGGATGGGCTCGATTTTGGGGGTAAACGAGATTGGGGGCGGTCTTTCGAACCATGAAGGGAACCGAGGATGGGGGGTTTCTTTTTCATAGCTATTGGGTTTGCCCGCGATGGTGGCCAGGGACCAGTGCCGGTTTAGATCTAGGTTTTGAGAACATCGGCCTTTTAGTCACCCTTTTTAGAGGAGAGAGAAAGAAGAAGAAATCTTCATGTTTTAACTAATATCTAAAAGTTATTTTATGAAGAACTTCATTTCTTTCTTCAATCTTTCCAAGTAGATATATGATGCATAACAAATTGCTGAGATTGTTTTCCATAATTTTGATTATGGTTTTGATTTGCATGTCACCATCGTTGCTCTTCTTTGATAATAAATGGCTAAAATGTCTTGGAAATGCTATTTTTGTGCTTAATTTGATATATTGTTTAGATTTTGGCAAAATCTAGGCATACTATTGTTTTTTCAGCATATTCACCATTTAAAAGCTTCATATTGGATTAATAGTAATGAATATGGTGCATGTTTACAATTTGTTGGAGAGATGATATTTTTGCTGCATATGCTTGAAATTGACTAAATCGCTGCATGTTCATATGGGAATTTTAATTTTCAATGTGTTCATCATTTTAAATTGAAACTTTTTGTTAAATTCGACTCTGTTTATTGCCAATCAGTTTGAATTTTTATAGAATTTTCCTGTACATGCTTGAGTTTTGAAAACAAATTTTCTGCACAGTGCTTCCAAAGGATGTTATGCTAATTTTTGCTTCATGCATTGCATCTTCAGGTACTATATCGAGCACTAGAGGAGATGAAGAGATTTCTGACTCAAATGCTGCTGAAAGAAACAGAGCATCGGGAAAAAGGCCAGTGGTTGAAGAAGAACAAATCCAAGATGCAGCACCTAAGCTCAAAGACTACATGAGGGCGATGAGGAGAGTGGACTTTGCTCCAACAAGATATGCTAGCCCTAGTCTGTTGGAAGAGCTGGGAATCAAAACTGAGGTGGATGAGCTGGTAAGTAACATTGGACTTGAGAAATTTGCTAGTATTGGATATCCAACATACAAGCAACTATCTTGTGAGTTCCTTGCAAGCTTCAAAGTCTACTTCTACAAGTTTGATGAAAAGTATGATAAAGGAGAAGAAGAATTTGGCAATGGATTCATCAAGTTCAGAGCCAACAAAGCATGGTAGACCATGGGCTTCACTCAGCTTGAAGAATTATTTGGATTTGATCAAGGCTCAAGAGCACAAAACATGAGCTTCAAACACAATGATCTACGACATGTGTGGGAGGAGATAGCGAATGATGCCTATAGAGCTGATCATCTGAAGAGTGCTAGTATCCGCCATCCAGCTATCATATATGTTCATAGGATCCTCACCAGCACACTCTTCTATAGAAAAGAGCAGAATATGGTCAAAAAGAAGAGATGGGGCTGCTTGTGAACGGCTTGAAGAAGATTATGATGGACACAAGGCATGGGAAGATTCATAGAGAGTGCTTAGGAGTTGGTCTTGTGACAGTCCTAATGAAGCAATTTCTATCATGCCAACAATGGACTTTCAACACAAGAGAGAAGAAGCCTAAGTTAGCCATTGGAGGTGTGATCACTCCCATCTTGCTTAGTGCTGGAGTTGAGCTTAACACACAAGATGTTAGCATGATCTTCCTTGATGACCCCTATCTAAGCAAGATTGGATACCTCTCAGGAGCTGTGGAAACCGGATTTGGCTAACAGCTTGACCTGGAAAATAGGAAAAGGAAGATCATCTCGCCAAGGCAGCGCCTCACCAACTTCACCACTTATGAAAACATCTGGTTCATGCCAACAGAAGATGAGCTTTATGATCCTAGGACTGACCCTCCATTGATGAGGCCAAGCAAGGTTAAGAACATGAGCACCATCAGAGATTCAGATGAGGAAGAAGATGTTGAAGAACAGCATCAAGAACAAGAATTTAGCATCAAGGGAGAGAGGCGGATGAACATGAAGACTATGATAGCCGCCCTTAAGCATTTGATCCTTATGAGGTGATCTGTACATCTGAAGCTTTAAAGGCTGCTCATGAGCATATTAGGCTTCTTCAGAGGTGGAACCATTTTCAGGATAAGGCCATTAGAGGCTTACTGAAGACAGTTAAGGTAAGCAAGAACTCAGTTGATTCCTTGAAGAAGAAAGTGAGAAAGCTCAAGAAGAAGTTGGGAGGATCTTCATCAGCCAAGATAACTGATCAAGCGGTTCAATCAGAACCACAATGAGGAGGATCTGATGCTGAGGATATCTGTGAGGATACACCAGAAGCCACACTCCAGGAGAGATACTCAATCCACATTAGTGAGAGGCCAAGAACACATGTAGCTGAACCGGCCATGCACTCATCTCAGGTAGCTGTTCGAAGGCGCAAAGGAAAAAACAGAAGGGCTAGACAGCAAACTCCTTCAGAAGAAGAAGCTTCTCCCTCCCATGCCATTGAGAGTTCAGACTATCACCACTCCCCCACTACTCCCCCACTTGAAGTAAGGTACACCACACTAACCATTGTACATACCATATTTTTTAAAGATTTTTATGCAATTGTTTGCTTGATGTTTGTGAGAACTTTCCATAGTATTTTTATTACACAGGCACTGTGTAATTTAAGTGTGGGGGAGGGTGTATAATAGACTGATGCTTGCACTTGCATTTGCATGTTAGATTAGAAACCATGCATCATGTTTACATAGCATATAAGGCATAGAAAAACCAAAAAAATTAAAAAATTTTCGAAAATTGCTTCACAAAAAGAGTTTGATTTTCATGCATTCTTATAGGATCTAGACATCATGGATTCGTATAGGACTAGATTCCTTATTAAATTGGGAACTATGATAGTACATATTTGTTAATGCTAGTAGTTAATGAAAATGAAGCCCTTGTTTTTAATCTTTTGGTGCATTTGATGTTGAACTAGAAATAAAGCTGAACCACTTTTGGAATTTGCATTTGTGTGAGCTTTGTTTGAGACTTATGCATGCTTTGAAATGATTTCAACCTGAGTTTAAGTGGAACCTAATTTGAATTTGCAATTATCATGTCTTACACATTTGTGATTGATGTTATGGATAGTTTAAAATATTTGGATCTTCTTATTCTCTTTTGCCACTCTCTAAAAAGTCCATTTAAATTTCCCCACCCTTAACTAAACCTCCTTTCAAGCAAAGACATTAATAGTGTGTGATTTGTGAAGCCTCTTTCCTTCATGGTTGTTGCTTAGCAAAAAGTGTTGGGTTGGAACTAAAAGGGAAGTATTTCCATTGTAGAACTAGCTCGCTCTTGTGTTAGACAGGCCAGGATGTTTGGGGAATGGTTTGCGATTTATTTTGGGTTAGTCTTTAAGAGAAGCAAAGAAAAAGTCAAGGCAAAAAGAAAAGGAGTGTGACACAAGCAAATGTGGAAATGGTGGTTCTAATTTCAAAAGAAAGAAGACTCTTGTTCAAAGAACTTCCTTAGCATTTTTATTACACAGGCACTGTGTAATTTAAGTGTGGGGGAGGGTGTATAATGGACTGATGCTTGCAGTTGCATTTGCATGTTAGATTAGAAACCATGCATCATGTTTACATAGCATATAAGGCATAGAAAAACCAAAAAAATTAAAAAATTTTCGAAAATTGCTTCACAAAAAGAGTTTGATTTTCATGCATTCTTATAGGATCTAGACATCATGCATTCGTATAGGACTAGATTCCTTATTAAATTGGGAACTATGATAGTACATATTTGTTAATGCTAGTAGTTTATGAAAATGAAGGCCTTGTTTTTAATCTTTTGGTGCATTTGATGTTGAACTAGAAATAAAGCTGAACCACTTTTAGAATTTGCATTTGTGTGAGCTTCGTTTGAGACTTATGCATGCTTTGAAATGATTTCAACCTGTGTTTAAGTGGAACCTAATTTGAATTTGCAATTATCATGTCTTACGCATTTGTGATTGATGTTATGGATAGTTTAAAATATTTGGATCTTCTTATTCTCTTTTGCCACTCTCTAAAAAGTCCATTTAGATTTCCCCACCCATAACTAAACCTCCTTTCAAGCAAAGACATTAATAGTGTGTGATTTGTGAAGCCTCTTTCCTTCATGGTTGTTGCTTAGCAAAAAGTGTTGGGTTGAAACTAAAAGGGAAGTATTTCCATTGTAGAACTAGCTCGCTCTTGAGTTAGATAGGCCAGGATGTTTGGGGAATGGTTTGCGATTTATTTTGGGTTAATCTTTAAGAGAAGCAAAGAAAAAGTCAAGGCAAAAAAAAAAAGGAGTGTGACACAAGCAAATGTGGAAATGGTGGTTCTAAGTTCAAAAGAAAGAAGACTCTTGTTCAAAGAAGAAAAGAAGATGCAAGAAGTTCAAATCAAGTAAATCAGAAAGCCAAAGGCGAATTAAGCACCAGCATCACCAAATAAAGGAGCCAAACTGATATCTCTTGTATTTACATCATTTAGGCTTGCATTAGTTCATGTTTTGGTTTCCTTTTGCATGTTTTCCTTCTCTTTAGTCCCATGTTTCTTTCCTTTTAGACTTAGGTTGCATTTAGGTTGTAGTTTGCATTCTCTTTGCATTAAGGATGTTTTTAGGTACCTAAGGAGCTATTTGAAGCAAGGAGGAAGCATTGGGATGATTCAAGGTGTTTCCCAAGCTAAGGGGGAGCAAGAGGAGCCAAAGGAGTGGAAATCTGGTGCAACATCTATCTAGACCAAGCCAACATCGTACGATGTCAAGCTACAGAGAAGACTGGTGTCCACATCGATCACTCACATCGATCACATGTGATCGATGTCAAGCCACATGACAACCACATTGGACACTCACATCGCACAATGTAGATGGGCAGGAGATTCAGAAGTTTGCATCGATCAGCCACATCGATCATAATCTGATCGATGTCAAGAACCAGAAGTCTACATCGATCATCCACATTAAACACTTATGATCGATGTTGGCCTAATCCGAAACTCTTTTATTTACAAGTTTGCCATTCTTCTATGGCATTTGTCTTTTTATATAAATAGGATTGGACTAATGGTTTTTAGCCAAGTCTTGTTCTTGCATAGTTTCTTAATTGCTTTTGAGTTTTTGTAAAAACAAGTTCATCCTTTTAATTAAAGTTTTGTATTTGCCTTATTAAATCTTCTCTAATCTCCTTGTAATCATGTTTAACATATTTTCCTCTTGTAATTTGCTGTTTTTCATGATGATGAGTGAGTAGTCACTTTTAGGGTTTTAGATGTGGTAGATTACGGGAATTTAAAGGCTTGATTAGGATTTGTTAGTGCTTAATTAGGTTGATTCCTCTCTATTAATCTGCACTTAGGCTAGATTTATCGTGATCACATGAATCTAGAATTAGGCTTAATCTTATACCTACCAAGTGTTTGATGAAATGCTGACTTTTTTAATAGAGGATTTGCTTGTCCAAGCTCAAGAGATTGACTGTCTAAGAAGTATTTTTGCTTGAATAGAGTTAGTTCTGCTTGCTTGTTGACTGTTCTAGCACTAATGAGAGTTTGTTCGTGTTAGGATGATTAGCAAAGGGTTACTTATCAAGAGATTGAACTTAACTTGCTTGATTGTGAACACTATGCCTAAGAATTAGCATTGCTTGCTTGTTTGCATTCTCAATGAGATTGATAACACCTTAGTCTTGCCATTAAATTCCCCAAAGTCAAGGATCCTTGCTTTTGATATCTGAATTTCGAATTTGGTAGTGTTCTGTTTTTGCTTGCTTTGTTTTGAACTTGATCATTGCTATGTATTGCTTTCTTGAGTTTTGCTTGGTTGAATGTCCACTTAGGTTGATAGTTTAGTAGTGTTAAAAAATCTCTTCTTTGATTCACTTGACTTAAATTATTCTGCTCCTAATCCTAGTGGAATCTAGCTTAATCCCTTGGATTGACTTAAAATCCTATGTTGTGCTACAAATCATTAGTACAAGGGTGATTGATGTTGAGGTTTTTACGCCTTAACTCAATCCTCAAACACACATGTCATTGTAGTACTTGAGTTGTCAATACAATCCAGAGGCTAAGGAACAATCAAGATGCAGAAAACTTGCTAAGCTAGGCCTAATCAAGAGAAGGGAAATTTAATCAAACAACCTAAAGCCTATCATCCTGGACAGGTTTCTCTCAGCTGTGGTCGATACAAGATTTTGGTGCAGCCTAGAGCCCGTCATCCTGGCCATTATACTTGGTTCTTCACGTCCTTATCATTCACCATTCTCCAAATGTCTTCCTTGCTCCATTTAGACCTGAAAAAGACTCCAAACAATGCAAAACATGCAAATGCCTAACCTAAAACCTATTATGTCTAATATGAATGCAAATGTGACAAAAGATGATGAATGAATGCATGAAAGAGACCAAAACCTACAGTTAATGCAAGCTAAAAGATGCTAAAATATGAGTATATCAACTCCCCCACACTCGCCTTTTGCTTGTCCTCAAGCAATCAAAGACAAATAAGAGAGAGGGATTTGAAAATGGGAGATCAAAACTAACCATATCAATGGAAGAAGGGTGATCAATGTCTAAGTTACCAGTTCTTAAGATGCAAAGAGCTTGTTCTACTTCAAAAGCGTTAGCCATACTTATCACAAACAAACAATGAACTCAAGCTTAGTCTACACAAGCATTCAAATCAACCAACCGTTTGACATTCTTTGATAGTAACCAATGAATCTTGCCTATGTAAATCAAGTGAATGCATTTGGTTCAAGGACATGGCTAAGAGATAAAAATGATCTCTTTTAGAGTGGGGTTTCAAATGTAAGGGATCTCTCTTTGAAGGAATGAACTTTGACAAAATGTTAAGGGCAAAGCACAACCTATACATACAAGGATAAACTCTTATCTACCCATTGCCTAGATTGTTCTAAACCCAACTTTTAATCCCAATAAAGCACATCCTAATCTACCCTTTTCATAAGGCTTTTGCCTCTTTCTAACACCCCCACATTTAGCCATTTTTTAGGGAAGCTTCTCTTCATCGCCCTCATCATGATATTGCTTTGTTTGATCTTCTTTTTGCAGCTCTTCTTTGTTGATTAGGGAGTCTCCATTTGCTTCATCTTTTGATGCCTTAGGCGTTTTTGCCTTTCTTCTTTGTTGTTTGAGAACTCCTGCTTTGTGCTTGAGGCTTTTAGACCCTTTGGTTCCACATATGTTAAGCTTGTTGCTTTCCCTTTCTTCATTTCTTCTCCAGTTTGAAAATTAAAGAACACCCAAGCCCCACACCTAAATATACCATCCTAAACCTATTTATGACTCAAAGGGAAGAGTCATATCTACATGAAAGATCACCGTTGTCATGCTAAACCCAACACTTTTTGCTAAGTTCATTCAAAATAAGCCCTCACACACACAAGATAATATTTAGGCTTGAAAGGAGGATTGGTTAAAGGTAGAATTAACTATCCTATAGATGAGGATCAGCTACTTGGACTACCAAGAGTGGTAGAAAGAGAAAGAAAGTCCAAGTATTTATATGGTATCCATGCAATCACTTTTCAAAACCTAAGCAAGATAATTTATTGTCAAGATTAAGGTTCTAATAAGTAGAGCTGGCATCAAATCACAACAAGCTTCAACTTAAGACATGAATATCAATGCAAGAATTCAAAGCATGGTGCTGCTTTAATTTCAAACTTACTACAGTGCATCAAACAACTAATAACTAAGGCATTGAAACATTTCAAACATAGATATATAACAAGTGTTTATCATCTACTCCCTATGCAAATGTATGCAAAGCTAAATGAGATGCAATCTAGACTCAATCTTAATCATGCAAATGCAACTAAATGATCACACTCTTCTTTTTTAAAAAATCATAATTTTTAAGAAATGAGTGAGATGCATGAAATGTATGGAAAATTTTGAAAGAACATTGTTAGTATCACACCCTCCTCCACACTTAAATTACACAGTCCCTGTGTAATCCACTATGTAATAAAAATGCAAGAGGAGGCAATATTCAACCAAAAATTCAAAAATTAAGAGAAGAAGAAAATAAGAAAAATGCAAAGGTATTGGAGTATACTTCAAGGTCTTTTGATGGAGGAGGAGTGGAAATGCTGCAAGGAGTGGCTGGGAATGGTGAATGTTGGAGAAGAAATTCTTCTCCCTTAAAACCAGCAGTTTGCATCATGTTGAGGAGGATCAAGGAGGAATATCGGCCAAAGTCCTCGATATGCAAATCGGTACATGTTGAGCTTGATACGTTGCTCGATATGCTCCACTTTTAGTGTGTATCGATCGATACATACATCGGTATGGTCCTCTTCATTTCTGTATCGACTTGACATGCCCGAGACGTTGGTCGATATGCTACACAGCATGCCTTCATCGATGTGGAGAGGCCGGTATATAGCTCGATATGCCCATCTTGTTGTCTGTATCGGTCGGTACACTGCTATGTATGCACCATGGGGTTGTATCAATCTTACCATCCTTAATATGTACATTGATACAGTCGCTGTTTGTCTTCAAGGTGTATCAAGCTGCATGCTCGATATGTACGTCGGTACAATCACCCCCAGTTAAGGCAGATCGGGCTGCTGTCTCGATACGTTGGTCGAGACATTCATCAGGTGCTTGTATCGATGTGCCAGCTCCAGTACAGTCCTTGATAGATTCCCCCTTCGTCAAGGTGTATCGGCTTGTGTAGCTGGAGTTGTACATCGATATTTCCCTGACTGATGTGTATCGATATTAGCTTGTCGGTATGTCCGCTGGTATGAGCGATATCGGGCAAGCTATGACCGACATGCAGCCCGATATTAGCCAATATCGGGTAAGCTAGTCTGATATTGTGCTTGATATGAGCGACAACACCTAGGCAGACCTTTCCTTCAACTTGGCTCGGCCTCCTGATCAGCCTCCAAGGCTTCTACTACTTTAACGTTGGTGTATGGGCTCAGAATGGCGTGGACTCCGGATGGCCCTGGCTCAGACATCTTCTCAGCATCGGTCCAGCTCGGTATTGGTCCTTAGTGTAAGCACCATTTGGAGAGTAGCTTGGTGTATAGAAAGGCAATCAGACTGAGCAGAAATGTCTGGTTTGTACTCAGTATGTTGCCTACCATTTTTCTTGGCCTTGTTCATTGCACCAGCTTGATGACTAAGCTGTTTTAACTCCTTGGTGTTCTCCACCTCTTGTTGAACCATCTGAACCATCTAAGAAACCTGAAACACTGAATAAAAGAAATCAAAAGCAAAAGGAACAAATATATACAAGGATAGTCAGGAGATTACCTCCCAAGTGCGCTAGTTTATAGTCACAAAACTTGACTTTTGGCAAATGAAACTCAAAGATGAGAGTGCAATGGAACTAGTGTCCCTTTTCCAATCATTAAAAACACAAATACATAAAGAAAAATGGCATAGTCTAAGCAAGAAATCAAACTCAAATGCCTTAAACACAATTCCCCGGCAACGGCGCCAATTGATGTGAGGTTTTTACAGCTTAACTCAATCCTCAAACACACATGTCATTGTAGTACTTGAGGTGTCAATCCAATCCAGAGGCTAAGGAACAATCAAAATGCAGAAAAATTGCTAAGCTAGGCCTAATCAAGAGAAGGGAAATTTAATTTAACAACCTAAAGCAAGAAATGCAAACTATAAAACAGAGATTCAAGACTAATGAATAACAATGTGAATCTAAATCATGATCAAGGTGAAAGAAACAATCAATGCATTAGTCTCTAGGCAAGGATTACTGATAAAGATAGCTCAATTCCTCAGTACTAATCCATTATCTAATCACATATTCAAGATAAATCCCTTTACTCAAACACATGATCATCAAGCATGAAGGTCAAAGTCCATAAAGCCATAAAGCATGCTAGACATCTAGTTTCCTATGCTAGGTTTACTAATCTCTTGTGCAATAGAACTAACATTAATTCACACTCCCATGCATAATCAATGCCTGAAGGACAATTTCCCACCAATGTTGTGTTAAGTACTTAAGCTCAACCTATGCGAGACATGACATCAACCATAACTTCTATCAAGCGTTTCAGCAAACACCCTAAGTGCAATACTAGAAAGCCTAGAATCTACTTATCCTAAAAAGAGGTACAAAGCATGAAGAACAGTCACACAAGAAGAAATAATCAATGATCTTAACATTCTAACACCTTAAACAATCATTAGAAACACTTTTGTTCTTCAAAAACCAAGAACCTTAAAAACTCAATGAGACAAATTCGAAATTACTAAAGCAAAATAAGCTAGCAAGACTAAGAAATTAAAGACTAAAAGAAGAAACCTTAAAATAAAAGTGTATACATGTGATCCAATCTCAACCCACAAAGGTTTTGTTCCTGTTCTATAAAAAACCAAAGCAAAGCTTTAGGGAAGAGAAAGGATAAGTGAGAATTGATCTAGGGTTAGTTATTTATAAGGAACATCCCCAAAATAACTTTAGAAAGCAAAATAAAGGAGTCAAAGATGGTCAACTTGGTCCTCGGGTTAATCCATATCGAGCAGGAGTAAGGAGGTCTTGATCGATATACTGCTCAATACAGCATTCTGGTTGGAGGCAGTGAAGATGAAACCGTCATATCGTTTTAACTACTGACGGGATGTACTTGATTCGACCTCCGTTGGAAAGCTTTTGTTCGATCCTCTACAACTTCTATGAAGAACGTGGAGGCTGAATCGCACCAGAAGACCTTCGTTCGGACCCATACATTTCATATTGACCTGAATACCGGGAAGGTTTCTCTCAGCTTTGGTCGATACAAGACTTTGGTGCAGCCTAGAGCCCGTCATCCTGGCCATTATACTTGGTTCATCACGTCCTCATCATTTACCATTCTCCAAATGTCTTCATTGCTTCATTTAGACTTGAAAAAGACTCCAAACAATGCAAAACATACAAATGTCTAACCTAAAACCTATTATGTCTAATATGAATGCAAATGTGACAAAATATGATCAATGAATGCATGAGAGTGACCAAAACCTAAACTATATGCATGCTAAAAGATGCTAAAATATGAGTATATCAGTGATTGCAAAAGAGCTCAAAACTCTAGTATCACAAACTCAAAGAAGCAAACCGCCACCACATGAAGATCAAAAGAAGAAGTGTCCTCCAAAGCGCTTGAAAGAGAAGAGTTTTTGGGTTTTTAAAAGGGTTTAAAGCTCTTAAAAGGGTATCCTAGGCGGGTTTACTTTGATTAGCTAGAGTTAGGAACATATCTTATAGGTCTTGGGTAGATGGGAGTCTTCCTTTGTATGTGTAAGTTGTTCTTTGACCCTTAGCATTTTGCTAAAGCACAACCATGCTTTTCCATGAGAGAACTTTTTAAACACCAAAACCAGTTTGAAAAGTGGAATCATTTTTATTCCACTAAGCCTTGTCTCTTAGCCAAATGGCACATTTGCATTTGCATAAGCATGATTCACGTTTTGAGCTTAATTCAATGTTAAAAAGTTTGTTTGATTTGACGAGCATGTGTAGGTTGATACAATTGTGATCATTTTTGCTTTGTGATGGAATTGGCTAAGTGTTTAAAGTATTATTCCATCAAGTGCACTCTAGGATTAAGAACATGAACTTCATTTTGATTTATTGTTAGCATTTTTAGAGATATGAGTTCCCATTTTAAAACCTCATCACGATGTTAAGTGTTTATTTGCTTGAGGGAAAGCAAAAGCTAAGTGTGTTGATAGCTTGCTATATTAGAGCATTTTAGGCTGCATTTCATGGATCTTTTCCTTTGTTTTTGCATTATAGTTTAGCATTTTAGACTCATATGCACCAATAGGCCTCATAGGGCGTGCAACATGTGCTGGTCTTCCGTGACCTTGCTCACCTTGGACTCCTTGTTGTCCCTGAACACAGGCAACTCCTTGAACACCTTGTGCTCCTGGTGGTCTGATAGCTTGCTATATTAGAGCATTTTAGGCTGTATTTCATGCATCTTTTCCTCTGTTTTTGCATTATAGTTTAGCATTTTAGTGTCATTTGCACTTAGAATCAACATTACATGCATTTAGCTTAGGAATGCATACATTTCCATAGATATGCATGCTTGTGGTGATTTTCAGGTGTTTTTGGAGGTTCTTGGAGTTGAGAAGGAGATGAAAGCAGCTCATGTTCGAAGAGGATGTCAAGATGGAGCTTTTGCAAAGTCTGATCCCAAATCGAGCAAGGATATCGAGCAAAACCTCTGTGGCGTGTGCTCGATGTAAGCCGCAGGACATCGAGGTCCAGCATCGAGCAAGGAAGCCGATACACGCTGCACAATATCGGGGTTGTACATTGAGCAGAACATCGTTCGTACAACCCCGATGCAACTTATCTGTGCGTTGACCACTTGATTTTCATTGACCTTATCTTGTTTTAATGTTTTTTAAGCTTCTTTCGGTTCCCTACTATAAAAAAAAGCCACCAAACATTGTCTTTATCCTATCTTAGTCTTTCTATCAAAAACTTTCTCTTTTCATCTTGTTCTTAAACCTTAAAGGGCGTTTTTCTCTAGAATCCTTTCCTTTAATAAAGTTTGCACTTTTATGGTTTAATCTTGTCTCTTAATCTTTATTCTAGCACCCTGGTAGTTTAGATTTCTTATATTTTCATTTTAATCTCATTTAATCATGTTTAACTCTAAACAAATTTGATTAAACATGATTAGTGAGTAGTTTACCTAAGATTTGGGGTTTGAAGTAGGGAAAGTGGTGATCAAGATGTGATTAAGGGGTGATTAGGCTTGATTAATTTGTTCTCTGTTGTCTTCTTCTCTTGCAAAGTGATTATTGTTCATACAGCTTGCTCCTTTTGATTGAATATGGTATTGATTGATGCATATGGTTCACTTGATGTCTTGATATCTCATTATGCATGGTTCGGTTATTTGGCTTGATAGTTTAGCTTGGTCTATATTTCGTTTGTTCAGTGACACCAAAGTGATAGTTCACCTTGCTAGATGATTCGCTTATGGCTAGATAATGTTGGTTTTGAAATTCTTGCTTAATGGTTAGATAGTATGCATTGAAAGATCTTGCCTTTGTTTGATTCGTCTTCATTGCTTAGCATTGTTAAGATTTTGCAACTGTGTGCTTAGGTCCATATTCTTGATTGGTGCTTACCTAACTAGGTCCCTACATGGTTCACAAGATTGATGGGTTGATCTGAATTCTTGCTTGAGTTATAGAATGTTTGCTTGTCTAGTACTTCTCTTAGGCTAGAATGATTCTGATATTTATGCTCATGGTTGAAGAATACACCATCACAAGTGGGTTTGACACTTCAATATTATCGAATATGAATTGCTTATTGGCGCCAAGCTGATTCCTTTTAGATACCTTGTCTAGGAGCACATCATTGAGAAATGCTCGCTTATGAATGCTTGATGTTTGCCTTTCCTAGAAATCCCTTTTATCACTCTTGAAAAACCACTAATCCCACAATTGCTTAGAACCTTGAGTCTTGCTTTTAATTAATTGTCTTAAGATCATCTTGCTTAGTATTATTTAATTTGTCTTTCTCATTTAGTTCTGGCTTAGTTATTGTTTACTTGTATTTGATTTCTGCTTTCTTTTTATTGCATTGTTATGTTGCTAGAATTACTACTTTACAAACAAAATTCCCAACCTCACTTAGCTTACAGCAAGTGTGTTTGACACCTAAGACCCTATACTATATCTGATTTGGAGATTAGGATAACTCTTAGCTTTAAACAAGGGCGTCAAAAACCCGTGCTTCAATAGTCTCTTGTGTAACAAAAGTGAAAGAGGAGCCAATATCCAACAAGACGAAGTAAAATAACCGGAAGAAAAATAAAGAGTGGTATGTACAATAGTAGGAGGAGTGTAGCTCAGCTCCCATAAGAGGATGAGGTGTCCTAGGAGTAGGTGTAGTTTCTGGAGTGTGAGAAGTTGTTGCAGAGGGAGGGTGGGGAATGTGTAGCTCGCGTTTTCCTCCTTTCGTGTGGCTCATAGGATTAGGCTCTAGGAGGCTCAGCTTCCTCTTGTTCCCTAGGAGGCTCTCTAAAGGACTGGCTCCTATCTTCACCCATGTTATTTTCTCCTTGATTTTCCTCATATCCTTCCTCTTGTGCACCATAAGTTTCACTATTCTTTACCCTTAAGCATTTGATCTCCTTCTCCATGCCTTTCATCCCTTTCTTCATCTCCTTAATTGTCTTGAAAAGCTTTTTAATTGTCTTGTCTTGCCATTTATTCCATCTTTGGAGGAGGGAGGTATGCTTGTGAGCTACCATTGCTGCTTCATTGGGGATTGGGCTGTTGTAAGGCTTAAAGTGGTACCACCGCCATAGAGGTTCTCTTGGCCTTCCTCTTCCTCAAACCTTTCAGGTGGCAGGTATACTTGCTCTCTTGGATTTGCCCTTGATGGACTCAAGGGGTGGATCTCTCCTTGGGTTTACAAGAGCTTCTGATGGGATGTTGAACATAGCCAGAGCTGATGAGACAAAGGAGGTGTACTCAGTCATGGTGGGAAGCAAAATCTTCTGCTTGACTGTGAGGCTCACATAGAACTGATATGCCAATCTTTGGCTCAAGCATCCAGCAAAGTATTGGGTCTTGGCTAGGTAGTACTTGTCAATGTATAGAGGAGAATGTGATGGTACACCAAGAGAGACATTTGCTGCTTCTAATTTGGGTGTGATGAGGGCTCCAAAACCAATCCAAGGCTTTGAATCAGTTGTAGTGGAGATCCAGTGCGCTATGTGTAAGAAGCACTTCATCAAGACAGTGACTAACCCCATTTCTGAGAGATCCCCTTTGATGTTTTCCGTCCTTCACACATTCTTGAGAATGTCTTTCAAAACCTTGCACAAGAAGGCCATCTCCTCTTCAAGTGCATTGTTGTTCTCCTTCCTCTTAAAGAAGGTGTTTGCAGGCACCTTGTGTGCATATCTGATAGTATGATGGCGAATCCTAGCACTTTTTCAATAACCAGGATTGTATTCCCCCACACTTATCTGTTCCCATACTCCTTCTTGCTCATCCTTGACTAAGTCCATTTGTGTGCTCCTTTTCTTGCCAGCTCTGAACCCAAAAACCTTATTGAACTGGTTGAAACCCTTGTGGTAGATGGTTCTTCCCACCTTGAACTTTATCGACCCATCTTCAAACAAAGGGTCTCTCTTTTTACTTCCTTAATAAAAGAACACCTCCAGTGAACAGATGAACTGACATGTACCAGTCTTGTGGGAAGGATAGACCATATTGAAGAACTTCTCCAACCGAATTTTTTTGAAAAGCAACTGAACCTGTCCCAAGATGCTGATGTAGCTAAGCAGCTCCATATCTGCATATCTGGTTCCACTGAATGCCATCCCGATAGCCAATCTATAGAGCTCATCAGCTTTGAGGTTGGGGGTTTCTTTTGAAGCCGTCTTTTGCTTCCCCTTATCTTCCCCTTTGCTTATCTTTGTTTAGCCCTTGACTCATGCTGTAGCATCCGTATCCGAGAAGTCTCAAATGATCGAGGCTGAGCAGGCGTTGTTTGAGGGGTTACTAAGTTCAGTCAAGTGAAAAATCCGTATGAATGGGAGGTTCAGACTATAGTCGAGTGATGACTGGGAAATATTCGAAGGATGGCCGGGGTGGCCGAGCAGGATGGACGATATCCGAGAGAAAAATGGTTTAGTCCGAGTGAAAGTGAACTATGTCCGGGAAAAAGGAAAATTTCCGAGGGGAGAAGGAAATTAGCCGAGTAAAAATGGGCTGGGCCCATGGGCCGTGAGATAGGTCGGATAAAAATTAGTTACTCGCGTGGATGGTCGAGCAGTATAGGCGATAGCAGAGAGAACTCAAAGCTGACCAGGATAAACCCGACTGGAACCGGGAGACGTCGGCTATAACCCGGTAACCTAGGTTTTCCGAGTATAAAAAGGTGATTTTGAGACTTTTCTCGGGAGAGCCGCATTTTTTGGCAGAAATAGAGCGAGAGAGAGATTAGTCGGTGGAAAACCCTGAAGTTTTGATTATCCCAAGAGTTAGACGAGAGAGATCAAGCTATAACCGTACGGATCTGACTATCATCGAGAGATTGGGAGTTCTGTTCGAGTTTCCGTTGATCTGATCCGATCATTCGTTCTGAATTGGTGGTTTTTTTAGGGAATAACCGATTTTATCCGTGGAATTCTGAGCATATCGTGGGATATTCGAGAGCACTTCGATTTGTCCGAGAGAATCTGAGACTTGCTTGACAAAAAGTGAACGGGTTGAAAGATAGCAGAGAGGAGTTACGATTTCACCGGACCACTCAAAGCGATAGCCGAGAAATCGCAAGTGTGTTCGACTATCTCTGTTTCTGATCGGGTAATCACCGAGTTTCATCGTAATGGTGTGACTGTTGTCTGTTTCTAGAATCGTTGATTCCTAGGTTATCTGATCTTCATTGATTACTTGTGTAAGTTAGTGAATATGCTTAGCAAGGTCAATGTGAGAATGAATGTGAATGTGAATGGTACAAGGTACCGAGTGGTCAAAACGTGGTATCTAACTAACTGTGTGTATGTCTGGATTGATTTGCTAGCTCAAGGGGATGTGTGATTCTCGCTTGGAGTAGAACCGATGCCTTGTGAGGCTTCACAAGTAGTTGAGATGATCGTAGGACCGAACTGTGTATGTTCTTGCTTGCTCAGAGATTATGCGATCTGTATAACTGATAGTATGATTGCATTTCTGGTAATGGCTAAGGTTTTATAGGATGACTGTTTTCACTAAGTATTTATCAAATACTTAGGCCTCTCGTTTTGAGTGTGCATGTAATGTGATTGTCCAGGACAAGTAGTCCTGAAGACAGACGTGGAGGCAGTGAACGAAATGGGTGGATTAAGACCAGGTTTTGGGATTTGTGTTCTGAGTTTCGGTTTACGTGCTTTGGTGTTAGTGCTTTCTGCGTTGAACTTAATCTAATAAGTTTAGTTTTCTGTTGTTGAATCCGAATTCTGTTAAGTGTTTTTGAAAAAATATGCAATGAGAATCGATGTCTTTTTATGAATCAAATCTCCTTAAAGTTATAGAAAAGTTTTTGAAATATGCGTTTTTTTGTATTCTGGCTGAGGGCAGACTCGGTAAGGGTTCAAGCTGGTTTAGTGATAGACGGGGTCCTCACACAAGTTGTCTCTCTGAATCAGAGCCACTGTCATGAGGCGCTGGATTCTTTTCCTTCTTAGCAGCACTTGCTCTTGCTGTTGTACCCTTGGCCTTTGTAGTTCTTTCCTTTGTCCTCATGATCTACAAGAGAAGACACATTTATAAGACAATGAGTATAGTGTAGAACTCTTTAAAGCAAGTATCATCTTGTTTATGCAATCTCTATTTGTCATTTACCAAGCCAAGAAAGTAAACAAGCAAATAACAAGGACAAAGCTAACCAAAGATCACAATCCCAACACTCGGGCAAAAATTTAAAATTTTGGTGAAAATCGAAAATCCTCAATGTGATCAAAGCTGTGATTTATCACCCAAATACAATTCACCTAGGTTATAGAAGCCTAATGGAATTGGAAGCATTAAAATCTAACAAGTTTCTAGTGAGTAATTGCAATTTTCTAACTCACTATTCACTAAGAACACAAACTTGCTAAAACACCCAGTGATCAATCCCTAAGCAATTTTCATTCCAATTCCATGTCCTAGCAATGATTTCTAAACCTTTCTACCAGTGAAGGCGGTGGAGAAAATCTGGGATTTCAGAGAAATACATTTGCTTTTGGAGTGATGGAAGGATGGAAATAAACACAAAATCAGGTAGAACACGTTTATCCGAGTTGTCTGAGTTTTCAATCGGAATTTTTTGTTGAGAATTTAGGGAGATATTGAAGGTGGCGTGAATAAAGATGGAGGAGAAAAAATATATTGGGTTTTTGAAGGTTAAAGGAAGGGAAAACTAGGGTCAACGCGTACAAAAAAAATGTTGACTTACCTGGAGGGGGTCACACTGAACAGTGTCAGCCTGACTGGCCAGTGCAAGTTGCAGAGAATACTTAATTTCGAAATCTAGGTGATAAAAATAGATTAAGGCTTACTTGGAGCTGATATGCCAATCTTTGGCTCAAGCATCCAGCAAAGTATTGGGTCATGATCCTAATCACAGCGCAAGGTAAGGGAGAATGACAAATTGTAATTAGAAAGGAGATAAACACCAACTTTTGATTGAAAGAACAAGGTTCAACAGGAAATTACAAGAAAAACTAAGAGAAAATACAAAGGAGAAAGCTATTATCCAAAGTGTGAAGATGAAAAGATGATCCCCTAATGTTTTTAGGTCACAACCTATATATAGATTTTAGGAAAAGCCCTTAGTAACCCGGAAATATACCGGAAAGCAGCTGGTTCAGATGCCTGATATCGGCTTGCTACATTGATATGCTGATCGATATTGTTTGACTGAGGGTTGTATCGACCAAGTACGGTCGATACAATGATCGATACAGTCGCCTCTAGCTAAAGCTTATCGGTTGGTCTCCTTGGTATGCTACTCGATACAATCACCCTTTAGTTAAGGCTTATCGTGCTCAATCATCGAGACTCTGATCGATACACTTTTCATGGCTGGTGTATCGAGATGCTCCATGTCGATATGATGGCCGGTATAGATGCTCTGAAGGTTTTGTATCGGCTATAGTGGCTCAATACTCTCTGCTTGTTCTGTCTCCTTATATCCCTTCTGCACATCGACATGATGATCGGTATGTGTCCTCAGCTCGTATCGAAGTATGACGTTGATATGTTGCTCTGTACGCTCTGTATCAACTTGCTAAGCCGATACCATGCTCGATATGGAGCGTTCTCGCTTTGGTTTGTTCACCCAATGACTTCCAGCACTTCCCTTAGTCCTTAAGCTCCCCCAATGCACCTGCCAAATGCTCGAAATGCACTTAATATGCAATGCAACTCCTAACTATACTCTAAATGCTAAGTGGATGCAATTGGGATATGAACATGTAAAAATGCATGCTTAAAGACCAAAAACTAGTGCTAAATGTATGCTAAAATGGTATATAGATAGTGTATATCAACTCCCCCACACTTGCCTTTTTCTTGTCCTAAAGCAATCAAGGACAAATAAGAGAGAGAGGTTTGAAGGTGGGAGCTCAAAACTAAAGATGCCAATAAAAAAATTGAATCAATGCCCAAGTTATATGTTCTAAGATGCATAGAGATTGTTCAACTTTAAAAGGTTTAGTCATACTCATCCCAACAAACAATGAACTCAAGCTTAGCCTACACAAGCATTCCAATCAACCAACTTTTTAACATTCATTAAGTGTAACCAATGGATCAAGCTTATGCAAATCAAGTGAATACAGTTGGTTAAAGGGACATGGTCATGAGATGAAAATAGTCTCCTTCAACTAAGGGTTCAAAGACTCAAGAGATCACTCAATTAAATGATTCTATCTTACAGAAAATGCTAAAGGTAAAAGCACACTTATGCATGCAAGTAAAAGCTCTCTTCTACCCTTATTACCCCCAAGATGAACCTAATGTTTTCTAAACCCAAAGTGAAACTCCTAACTCTACCCTTTCCCAAATTACTTGTCATCTCCTTCTTCTTGATGTGTGGGAGAAATTTATTCTTTGGTTGTATGGTTGACTTCTTTTTGGAACTTGCTCTTCTTTGTTTTGTGGGCGCCATTTTCATCACCTTTGGTGGATTGCTTGGTTTGTAATCTCCTTTTGGGATGTCCTTTGTAACCTTTGCTGTTTTTGGCCCCTTCTCTTATTTAGCACTTAGAGCTCTCTTCCTCTTTACTTAACCACAAATCCTAATTATTTTCCCAACACTTCCTCTTTCAAAAGATGCGAACAATTAAAGATCAAACTACTTAGCACTACCGTTTCACAATCTCATATCCTAGTACCAAGCTCAAAATGCAAGCTGGTGTCTAAAAGAGAGCTTCTCCTTGCCAGCCTTATTCCTAACACTTTTTGCCAAGATAAAATCAAAAATGATGCAATGCAAGGCCTCACAACTCTCATTATAGTGTTTAGGTTCAGAAGGAAGGATTGGTTTAAGGTGTGGGTAACTATCCCATAATGATGAGGATCAGCTACTTGGATTAACAAGAGTGGTAAGAAGGGAAGAAGATAATCCAAGTATGTATATGGGTAGCCATGTAATCACTTTCAATGCACAAACAAGATAATTCAAAATCAGGATTATGGTTTTAATAAGATAGAGTTGGAATCAAGTCAAAGCAAGCTTTAGCATAAGTCAAGAGTGTCAATGCAAAAATTCAAATCATGGTGCAGCCTTAACTTCAAACTCACTACTATGCATTCAAACAAGAAGCAGCCAAGGCATCGAAAACAATTCAAACATGGGCATCTTAACATGTGTTTATCATCTACTCCTTATGCAAATGTGTGCAAAGCTACATGAAATGCATCTAGACTCAATCTTAATTATGCAAATGCACCAAAATGATTCTTTTTGGTTTCCAAAAATTTGAAAATTTTCTGATTTTCCCAATGAAATGTAAGAATGTATGAATGAGACTCAAGTATGAAAAAAAAGAAACTAAGAAAACAAAACACAATGTCAAATGCAATAACCTCCCTCACACTTGAATTGCATAGTCATCTGTGTAATAAGAGTCATAGAAGAGGTTTAAACAACTATAAATGATGAATGAACAAAAGGCAGGGCAAAAGAAGTGAAGGAGGAAGAGCTAGGGGATACTTACAGGTTTTTTTTCGCGGCCGATATTCGGGTGCAAGGTCGATATGTTGATCGATATGCTTCCGAGGCAGTGGTTATTTGGGAGGGACATCAATACGCTGGTCGATATTCTTCTGGGTGATTCGTATCTATCTGAGTATCGGTGCAGATGTCGATATGCCTTGTTGCATAACTCAGAAATCGCCGTCGTCCTTTTGTTAAGGCATATCGATTTCATTCCCTTGGATATCCTTGTCGATACGCCCGTGCTCTTTGTGTACTGGTGTTGTAGTCGATATTCAAATCGATACACATCGCTCCATCTTGTGTATCGGGTCGGTTGTTGCCCGGTATATGGACGGTAAAGGTGTATCGATTGGGGTGCACCTCTGTACGCTGCTCCATACGTCACTCTTCCTCTTGTATCGATCTGGGTATACCCGGTACGCTGGTCGATACGTCATTCAGCAGGGCGTATTAAGTCAGCTACACCGGTATTCAGGTCGATACAATATCTTCCTTCATGTATCGACCTCCAGCTTGTTCGATACACCAGTCGGTACAGGTGCTAAGGCACACAATATCGACCAGGTGTGCTTGATATGCACATTGATACCATCTGTATCGACCTGTGCTTGTCGATATGCTAATCTTTACGACTCGCCTTCGAGTATACCCTTCTTTGTAACTCAGCTGTTCTTTCAAGGTCCCATCCTAGCTGCTTAAGGGTATTCCTGGATGCTAAAACAAAGTAGAGAATCATGAAAAAGCAAAAAATATAGACATGAATAACATGGGAATACCTCAAAAGAGTGCTTGTTTATAGTCACTAAGCTTGACTTTTTTTGCTCCTTAGGCAGATGGAGGGTCTTGGAGGTGAATGTCTGTATCATCTGCAAGTGTGTCACTAGCCATGTAAAGCTTCAGTCTATGCCCATACACTGTGAACCCCCCTTCCTCTTGCTTGAACAATGTAACAGCTCCATAGGTGATACACGAGTTTTGAGTCTCTCTCTCAATCACCCTTTGTACTAGTCATTGTAATAAGGGTTTTATGTCAATCCAAAAGGGGAAGATTGAATCAGCAGAAATGCAGTAGATGCTCTTAATTCAAGCAGATATAGATACGATTGAAGTGTCTAACAACCTAGGTGATCAAACAGAACTGAACCAAACACCAAACTTAGAGTGATCAGCAAGCAAATCAACTAAAACATAAGCAAAAACAGAGCAAATTCGAAATGAACTAAAACTGAGGAAAGACAAAACTTGAGATGGGGTAATTGGTGCTAGGGAACTCTCAACTCAACCTATGATGCTTACAAACTAACACAATGATATTCCTTATGAATAGAATTCATTTATATGACTAATCCCATCTCTTGGCACTAATCTCTTTGCTAATCATCAAATCAAGAACTAATTCTCATTAGTGAAATGATAAACAGCAAGCATTAAGATAATCTATCAATCCTATATTGCCAAATCACTCCCTAGACAGTCAATCTCTTGAGCTAGGACAAGTAATTCTCATGCAAAGCAGTTCATGCATTTCATCAAACACTCGATGGGTATAAAATGAGCCTAAGATCCTAGTCAACTTAGCTAACGCTAATCAGGCATTAAACACATCAATCAAAAAAGAAAATGGAAGAATTAACACTAAGCAATCATAGATCAAGCTTCAAATTCCCTAAACCTAACCCGTCTCAAATCCCTAAGTCACCACTACAAGAAAACAGTCAGCTAATGACTGCAGAAGTAGTCGCTAAATAGTCACACATATGATTTCTACGACTATTTAGCGACTAAAATGAAATGTCACCGATATTGAGTCACAAAATCTTACAGTCGCATATTAGTCATAAATTTACGACTATTTTACGATGAATATGCGAGTTCAGTATTTGGTCGCTAAATAGTCGGAAAATAGTCGCAATATGTAGTGACTAATTTGCGACTAACCTAGTGACCACGCACCGACTAAGTTGCGACTAATCTGTTTACAAATATGCGACTAATACGAGACTATTTAGTGATGAATATAACGACTATTTAACCACTAATCGAAGTACTGAAACGTAGAATTGTAATTTAGTTGTGACTATTTTGTCACTCTCTTGCAACTTGTTGGTGACTAATATGTGACTAATTAGTGACTTATTTGTTTTTAAAACTTGGAATTGTTATTTGGTTTGGTACGCAAATTACTAATTTGGTATATTATTAATACTAGTTCTTTAGAATAAAAAATATACAAAATGCAATATCATTTATAACATCGTTATCAACCATTTTATACAAACCAAAACTCCAACAGTGGAGTTACCACAACATAAAAACATTAAGTCTACAACATTTTTTTACAAACCAAAACTCCCAACAGTGGAGTTACCAAAACATATAACCATTAAGTCTTCAGTACAAAGGCTACAAAAGCAGTAAATTAAGAAAGAACTACAGAGGGATCTGTGTTTTGGGTCGAACCTGCACTGATGGAGCCGCTTGAGAAGCCATGATGTCTACAATCTCTGGATTAGTTGCACGCAAGAACTTCTCCACCAATGACAAGCGCTGGATCTTCTTTTGTTGCTCAGCCAATTGTCGCGAACTCTCTGTTTCACGGGCAGCAGTCTCGGCATCACGCTGAGTATTATAAGCAACCTGCTCTTCTATTTTACGTTTAGCTTCTTTTAGTTGTTGTTCCAGTGTCACAAAGCATGAAGAGCTTCATGGGTGCATACGCTTGCCGTTGACATGAGAATGATTGAGGCTTCCAAAGCCATAAGGACGTCCTCTTTCATCCCTGAAAGTGGACTGCCAAAAGAAAACAAGTTATAATGTACAATGTGTAAGATATATAATAGACTATGAAAAATCAAACGAGTTAGTGAAGAATGTATATTTACCAGCAGAAATAGCTCGTTGTACACATCTATGGGGAGATCGTCAGGTTGAGGATCACCATTCAAAGTTTCTGAATTATGAGCCTTGAGCTCGGACAACTTAGCTTTGACATTGATCTCATAAATTTCAGCGATCTTCTTGTCTTTTACATTGACAAAGGTCCCATCCGGTTTTGTATGGGTCTTGATAAAAACCTCACCAATGCTCAATGGTCTTCCGAACTGTTCTTCCTGAAATTTTATATAATGAAAAGACTTTAAATTTGCAGAGGTTAAATATATAGAAAGTGTAGATTTAAAAAATTACCATTTCCTGTTGGATTTGTAGATGCGACTTCTGGCCAGATAAGTGTATGTGAGGACCAAGTCCTTTACTGTCAGACTTACGAGCTTTAGAATAGGTTTTGCTCCTTTTTTCGCTAATTCTGTATCCCACTCGGTGGTCATCTGTGTCCAAAGTGTGGGCTCAATCCAATTGGGTCGTTTTCTGGTAGTGCGCACAGTGCTAACCATGCCCTTCATCCGGCGCTGACATATCTTCTCAAACTATCTTTGAACTGTCCCTGAGATTAAAGGATCCCACATGTGGGTTTTCTACATTTCTTATACATGAGATTGATTAGTGAAAAAAATAAAAGCAAAAGCATATATAGGAAATTAAGAAGAGAGAAACCTTTACCGCAAACTCAATGAAAAATCTTTCTTGTCTCTCCCCAGGCACAACTTTCCAGCAATAATAGGGACCATTTAATTTGTTTGTAAAGACTTTAGTAATCTCTCGGACCAAGGATCCTTTGTCACGACCAAACCTTCAAACAAAAACCAATTTGTAAACAATAAGAAAATAAGTGAATAAAATAAATCAAGTAACGAGACCATATACTTATAAGCAAACAAACACTCATTATCAGAAGCACTAAAATGATACATGAAACGTATCAGATTATCTTACAGCAATAAGCAGAGAAACAGAGATAGTTATTAAAAAACAAGTAAGTAGAAGAATCCTAACTGGAACTAAAATAAATCAATCGTTGAACTCTTGCAAGAATCACATGTCACAAAGGCGTCTCAAATACAGAATGTATTGGTGAAAATAATTTTTTAAAAAATTATTGATGCTACTGATAGCTCTTGGTCGCTTTGAAGCAATAGTCAAATGCAAAACAACACAGAGCAGAGCACACATAATCCCATATCTAAAAATCAAACTACAGATTTACAAAAACACTTGATATATACCTTAAACGAACAGATCAAATATTAGCCAAGAACATATGCAGAGAAGAACAAAATCATATGCCAAGAATTGCAATTTCAAACCAAATTTCGTAACAAATTTCCCTTAGACTACAAAACAAATCAAATCGATTTTAACTCTTACACTACAGAACATATGCCAAAGAAGAACAAAAGCATATGTCAATCGTTAAACTAAAACAAATCAATCGTTTAACTCTTGCAAGAATCACATGTCACAAGACGTCACAAATACATAATGTATTGATCAAAGGTATTTTCAAAAAAAATGATTGCTCCTACGAGCTAAATGCTACATATTTCTCTTGGTCGCTTTGAAGCAATAGTCAAATGCAAAACAACACAGATCATAGCACATATATTCCCATATCTAAAAATCAAACTACAAATCTACAAAAACACTTGATATATACCATAAACGAACAGATCAAACATTACCAAATTTCATATCAATTTTCCCTTATACTAAAAAACAAATCAAATCGATTTAACTCTTATACTACATAACCTACGCAGAAAAGATCAAAAGCATATGACAAATCATAAATCGCAGATTAAAAAACTATGACTCAGACTCAATTGCAAAAAAACTTAGACTCAAACTGATTAAGAAACGGAAAGGGTAAAGGGTAATACCAAGTTGTGTTTGGCTTCTGTTCAGGAGATGGCACGGTGGTAATTTTTCACGATCTGGCACCAGAAGGATATAATTCAAAAGACATTGTAGGTCTTCCTGGAGAACCGGCTCAGCTGGAGGTACTCCATCGTCGTCTTCACCGTCGTCGTCATAGTCATCTTCACTGTCGTCTTCGCAATGGATTTGTGAGCTGCCGAAGATCGATCATCCACATCGATCACATGTGATCGATGTGAGCCTAATCCGAACTTCTTTTAATTATAACTTTGCCATTGCTTTCGGGCTTTCGTCATTTAGTATAAATAGGCTTTCACTAATGGTTTTTAGCCAAGTCTTGATCTTACTAAGTTTCTTAAGTGTTCTTTCATCTTTGTAAGACAAGATCTTCTTTTTATTCTAAATTTTTGTATTTGCATCATTAAATCTTCTCTAATCTCCCTTTTAATCATGTTTAACATCTTTTCCCCTTGTGATTTGGTGTTTTTCATGATGATGAGTGAGTAGTCTTTTTAGGGTTCTTAAATGTGGTAGATTTGGTGAATTTAGAGGCTTGATTAGGGTTTATTAGTGCTTAATTAGGTTGATTCCTCTCTATTTTAATCTGTTTTTAGGCTAGATTTATCTTGATCACATGAATCTAGATTTAGGCTTCATCTTATGCCCACCAAGTGTTTGATGAAATGCTGATCTTGTTTGATAGAGGATTTACTGGTCTTAGCTCAAGAGATTGACTGTCTGAGAAGTATTTTGGCTTCAATAGAGTTGGTTTTGCATGCTTGTTGATTGTTCTAGATCTAATGAGAGGTAGTTCTTGTTACGATGATCAGCAAAGGGTTATTTGCCAAGAGATTGAACTTAACTCGCTTGATTGTGAACTTTATGCCTAGGAATTAGCATTGCTTGCTTGTTTGCATTGTCAATGATGTTTGAAACAGCTTTGTCTTGCCTTTGAATTCCCCAAAATCAATAACCACATCTAGGAGCTTGTCTTTTAATATTTTAATTTCAAATTTGCCTTATTGCTCTGTTTTTGTTGCTCTGTTTTGCTTTGAATCATTGCTAAGTTGTTCTCTTTTGGATTCTGCTTTGTTCTTGATTCACTTAGGCTGTTAGTTTGGTTGCTAAGCAACACTCTTTCTCTGAAATTACTTGACTTAAAGCTTTCTGCGCATAATTCTGGTGGCATCTAGCTTAACCCCATTAGATTGATAAAAACCCTATGTTATACTACAACTGATTAGTACAAGGGTGATTAACCAAGGACTCAAAAATCTTGTATCAATTAGGCGCAGTTGCCATTGGGGTTAGTGTATTGGGGTTAGTGTTTGGATCATTAGAATTTGTGGAATCTTTATGATCAGGTTTTATTTGTATTTGGTTACTATTAGTCCTTCCCTCTCATTTCTGTTTTCAGGTGTATGAACCTTAGATCAAGAGGCTCTAGCAACTTAGTGGACTTCATAGATAACATTAATTTGATTGACAGAGGTCTAAGGGCAAGGAGACTAAGGGAAAGACAGCAGCACTTTGAGAGATTGGGGATGAACATCCAAGATCAAGGTGTGGATGATATGAGCCAAAGCACACGTCAGCGCCAACACCATGGGTTTTCAGAAGCTTCACTCCTCTCCACTCTATACAGAGTCGCCCTCCCAAAGATCAGAATGCTCTGGGATACTGCATCGAATGTTAACTTCCTATCTAAAGATGTTGATGAGGGAATGGAACTTGTTGAGAATGTAGCACAATCAGATGGGAATTATAATGAGGAGTTTGATAAAGCTCCAAGGAGTGCTAAGGATGAACTGGAGTCTAACAAGAAAGAGATCAAGGCTCTATATAAGAAGATTGATATGTTGCTAAGGGAAAGGAAGGAAGTTAGTTTTGTTGGTGACTTGGTTCAGATTGAAGATCAAGAAGGCTGCCAAGTTGAGGAGATGAGCTACCTTGGTAATCAATGAGGTTACAATGGATATGAGAACTACTGACCTAACCCAAATCTTTTCTACAGAAGTAACAATATAGCCAACCCTCAATATCAGGTCTACCCACATCAACAACAACAGCGAGCTGGTTAACGACCCTTTATGTCTTACAACAACAACAATCAAGGCTTTCAACAAAGGAACAACAACTTCCAGCCTAGAGCACCCTACAACCATCCAGGATTCAATGCTCAAGCACCAGCTCAAGCCTCTTCCAGCACTCCAGACTGTGAGATCAGGAGTCTCATCCAACAAGTGTTTCCAAATCAGATCAACACTACCTTGGAGATGAACAAAACGTTTGCTGAGGTCTACAACAAGATAGATTCTGTTCATATGGAACTCACAAACAAGTTTGATGGTCTAGCTGCAGGAGTGAAGACTTTAGAGAACAACAAAGGAGTAGCTAGTGGACCACGCCCTCAAGGTAACCTTCCAGGAAAGTGCGAGATGAATACCAAGGAGTATTGCCAAATTGTTGATCCTCAAGATGCTTTCACCACTGAGGAAGAAGGTATTATAGATGAGTTCTTGTCAATGCTCAATGAGGACATTGATGATCAAATTGAGGGGGAAGACCTTGTCCAAGTTTCTGAAGCTAAGAAGGAGGTTCAAGCTGATTTGCTTCCAGTTTACCAACCTGGCATTCCATTTCCAGAAAGATTTTTAGCAGGAGCTAGTCAAGAAGTATTCAACACTCTATGCTGTTTGTGTGAATTGGGTGCTAGCATAAATCTGTTACCATCAACTACAGCTAAGGAGTTGGGTTATACCATGTTCCACCAAAGCAATGTGTCCTTAACCATTGCTGATGGGACAGTCAAGATGCCATTGGGAGCCCTCAAAGACGTTCCTATGAAGATTGAGAGAGTAACAATCCCAACTGATTTCTTGGTTTTGGATGTTGAAGGCCAGATCAAGAATGCAATTAATCTAGGAAGATAATTCTTAGCCTCAGCTGGTACTGTATTTGACGCCAGGGAATGCACAACAGAGCATCGGCTCACCAAAGAGTAGGTCTTGAAGTTTGATAGCAAGGGTAACAAGCTGGAGCATGAACATGCTTTCTCCATGGAGCTGAACAAGATGAAAGGACTTGACAAGAACTGGCCTGAGTTCTAAGGCTATACTGGAGAGAGCTTTGATGGCTGCTGATGATGGTTGTTCGAAGACACAACCGAAGAAGAGGTCCTCCAAGTGGTTAGTTCCAAGAAGATGAATGAAATTGTGATGGTTAATGAAGAAGGAGAGGTGGGTTTTGTAACCATTTGACTCAAGGAATGGTGAAGTCCCGAGAAGGTTTGCTCTCTTCCACTATTCATTTACTAGTTCTTATGCTTTGAACTCTAGTTTTTATGAATCTTTTGCTTTAAGAACTAGTATTGTTGAGTTTAAAGTGCTTGTTTTGATTTTTGAATGGTGAAATTTGTTAGTTTAACCAAGTAGATGTTAGAGCTGATTACGGTTCACAAATCTATTATCTTGCCTTGCTTTAAATTCACTTTGCATAATCATATTTCATTTTGTTTAAAGGCCACCATGCTAGGTTCATGTGCATAAAAAGTTAAAATTTGCTTAGAACTCTAGCATGCTTATGATTTTTGCTCTTGAATTCTCTTAATTCTTTAGAGGTTTACCTTGTTTAATAATTAGTTAAGCCTCTTTTAGTGTTGAGAAATTTTTTTTTTAGAATTTTAAAATCATGATTTATCATCCTTTTGTTGCCATAGTTATTATTTTTTAAGAATTTTTCTTATAGGTACTATAAGGAGAACAAAGGAGATTGCCAAAAACAAAGGCCAAGCACCTAAGAAGAAGGCGCTCTCTACTGCATTTGCAATCAAAGACAAGGGCAAAGGTGTTGCTGATAGACAATCCTCAAAAGCTGCTGCAAAAAGAGTGGTGGAGAGTAAGGCTACCAAGTCCAAGGACAAAGGGAAGGGCAAGGTTGTGGAAGAAGCCCCAAACAAATAGCCAAGCGTAAGAGAGTTTATGGAGCCCTTCAATCAGTATACCTTCGAGGTTACAAGGTACCCTTGCATACCCACAATAAAGGCGCTTGGGATATATGATGATTGCAAAACAATCTTTGAAGAGATGGGGATTGAAAAGGTCATGGAGCTGGTGCTTACCTCCTACCAGCATCTCACCATACTCTGAGCTAGAGAGTGATGATGTGTTGACGCTGGAGGGGGCTGAAGTGGAGGCAAACGGGAGTTCTGATTTTGAAGCGATGAGGAGTTTCCGATTTTGCGCTGTTGTGATGGAGAATCATGGAAAAGCTGTTGGGGCGGAGGAAAGTCTCGGAAATATGGCTGAGGTGAGTAGATGGGGACTTGAGGTAGGGGAATCTCGGTTACGGGAGGTTGGGACGATGGCGTGAAGTTATATTGGCTTGGTAGAGGGGTGGGAGTTCTCGACGGCGTGGATCCTCCTGGTCTCTGAGATATGTTTGGAGCGGCTAGTCTCGGAGCACCGCCACGTCTAAGCTTGCCTCGTCCTTGGTTCTTCATCGGTGAAATCGACTTGGGAGTGGAGTGTTTGAGTTTCCAAATTGAGAGGCAGAGATAGAATATAGATTTCGAGAATAAGAGAGAAAGAGAGATTCGAGAATCGTGGTTAGGGAGAAGAGAAGAAGAATAGCACGTTGTCTCTGTAACACAATCATAGAGTATATGGGAATTAGGGTTCTTAATCGGTAAAGGGAAGAAAGAAGAGAAGAAGAATGACGGGTTAGTGAGCTATTAGGGATTTGGTTTTGAGAATTTTTGTTTAGGCACGAAATTTGGGTTTTGGTTTTGGTTTTAAGGAGAAACCAAAATTTGATCAAATTTGGGTTGGGGGAAATCTAATTTTGGTTTTAAATTTTTGTTGGTATTAGGGAGAAACCAAATTTTGATCAAATTTGGGTTTGAGAAATCTAATTTTGGTTTTAAAATTTAGTTTTGGTTTAGAAAAATTGTTTTCAAATGAAATTTGATATTTAATTTTCGAAAACTTAACCAATAATAGAAGTATAAATAGATTTGCTAAAATTTTAATTTCATTTAAGCTTTGGTTTTAATATAGTTTTGAATAATTTTAATTTTTGTTTTAAATTTTGATGTTAGTTTCCAAACACTTAATAACATTTTTGATTTTTGTTTAGAATATTATATTAAATCTTAAGATTTCACAAAGTTAAAATATTTATTACCGAAAGTGATAGCGTAATTAGTAAGTTTTGTCTTCACTATCATCATCATCATCATCAGAGGACGACATTACATTGAACTTGAGATCGTAATCGAGATCTATTGGGTTCACCTCTTGTAACAAATATCCGACTTCAATATTGTCAATTGTAGTCAAAAGTACAGCATCATCATTTTCATGCTCGTAAGGAGAAGCTCTAAGTGTTTAAAGTATGGAGGCGCCAAAAACAGCAAGGCTTTGAATGGTCATTCAAAAGAAGAAATCAGACCCAAGACAATGGCGCCTAATTAACAAAAGAAGAGCAAGTCCCAACAAAAAGGATCAACCAAACAAGCAAGTAGAAGAAGTCTTCCCACAAATAATGAAGAAGAAGAACAAGTTCTTTGGGAAAGGGTAGACTTAGGGGTTCACTTTGGGTTTAGAAGTCTTTAGGATTCATCTTTGGATTAAGGGTAGAAGAGAGCTTTGACTTGCATGCATAAGTGTGCTTTATGCATGCATATGATATTGACATTTATGTATACGTACCTAGAATAAATAGTTCGTATTTATTGTATCATCTTGATTAACGGACGTCAATTTCCACCATTGCTCCTCCGAGTGCCTCTACCAATAACAGGATCATTTCATTTACAATTAAAAAGTGTGATTTTCAATCGGACTATCCCCTTATATTCAAGTTGTATGATATCTGTTAAGGTCCCGTAGAAATCAGCTTCATCAGATGTATTAGTATAATTCTCTCCTTTAACACATACGCCATAGTTACATGTCTTTCGTCCCTCTCCGTGATTCTGCGTATGAAACAAATATCCTCTTGTGAAATAGATATGCCAGGTTTTGACCTTATTCACGGGTCCATGCACTATCTCTTGAACCCAAGCAGGAAAAGAATTTGTGGCGCTCCAGTAATTGACCTACATATAGATATACATTATCAATATATAGAAGTATAAATACATACAAATATATAATATATACATGGATGTGAATATTATTTAGACATACATAATCTTTCACCCATGCACTATATTCGTCAGCTTTTTCTCGAAGAGTTCTGGATATTTTGCTGAAATATAAGCTTCGAACATATTGTATAAGACCAACATATATGAAAAATCATCATAGTGGATTATAGTAAAACGTAAGTGAAAACATGCGAAATTATACCTCTCAAATGGCTGAAAATAATCACAATTTCGCAAAACATATGCATGTGCGCATCGATAGTCGTTCTCTGAAAGCCATATTTCATGCATTATCCCACTTGGTCGACCTATGTGAGTAAATATATCAAGTACTCCAAGGACATGATATACGGGAACTTCACCTTCGTCGAATCTTGTTAGGCTAACCAAATGTGTATAAAAGTATTTCACATTAGAATATATACCATGTGTCTTGAAATTTGATTAATTTAAACATTTACCTTGATTTCGTTTGTATATGTGCGGCAAAGTAATGCTCTGAGAAATAAGTTACCTCGTCATTGATATATGATTCAACAATCGATCCTGCTGCATATATTTTGTTCTTTGCTTTTCCTTTCAACTTCCTGAAAAATCTTTCAAAAAGATACATCCACTTATATTGCACAGGGCCTCTTAGTTCAGCTTCGTAGGGGATATGTATAGGCAGGTGCTCCATCACGTCGAAGAATGATGGTGGAAAGATATTTTCCAAATTGTATATGATTAAAACTGTATTATGTTTTAGAAGTTGGACGTGAATGTTTTGCAAAGTTCTCGAACATAAGTCACGGAAAAGTCCTCTAACTCCTACATTATATATTCAAACAGAAAGTTAATAAGTTAATGGTTACATTAATATGATATGAGGTATATTTAAATGTTGCATCTTTCATAGAGCTACAAGTGTTGGTACCTGATATTGCGAGGTGGACGTTCCAGTCTAGGAGTTCTGCAAAGATAAATGGTAGTAGACGCTCCATAAAAACATGGCAATCATGGCTCTTCATGCCTGAAAAACTTTCTGTTAACCATATCAGCACAACTAGCTAAGTCTGACGCATAACCATCTAGGAATTTAACCGCATGTTTCACACACTCCAATAAACTTGTTTTGGCCTCTTATGTCAATGTGAATACGGGGAAAGGAGCTTTACCATCACTATCAATATGTAAGTCTGGCCGAGAACAGAATCGTTATATATCCCTTCGTGACATGATGGTGTCTTTTAATTTACCTTTCACACTCATAAGAGTATTCATGATGTTGTAAAAAAATTCTTCTCTATATGCATCACATCAAGATTATGTCGAAGATCGAGGTCATTCCAATACGGCAGCTCCAAGAATATGCTTTCCTGATGCCAGTGATACCAATTCCCATAGCCAGCCTTCTTCTTTTTATGACCATTTCCACCACAGTTTTTTTTGTCTTTGGTTGATTAACACCATCTAACCGCTCGTAGTAAACTTGCTCACCTGTCAAAGACCGAGGTGGATCCTTATTCAAAGCGTGTTTTCCTTTCAAGAAGTCCTTTTCATTTTTCCTCAGTGGATGATCTTGAGAAAGAAATCTCCAATGACAATCAAACCAACACATCTTCCTTCCATTAGGGAGATAAAATGACTATGTATCTTCCATGCAAATTGGACAAGACAATTTACAATGAGTCGTCCATCCTGATAACATGCCATAAGCCGGAAAGTCGCTTATCGTCCACATAAGCACTGCTTTCAAGTTAAAATTTTGATTCAAGGATAAATCGTATGGATCGACTCCAGTATACCACAATTCTTTTAACTCGTCAATATGAGGTCGGAGGAAGATATCCAGACTAGCTCGCGGATGATTTGGCCCAAAATTCAGAATTATTAGAAACAAATACTTTGTATTCATGCACATACCAGGGGGTAAATTATATGGAGTCAAGATCACATGCCATAATGGATGATTACGAGACATGCCAAAAGGATTGAATCCATCAGTACATAATCCAAGATAAACATTATGGGGTTCTTCGGCAAACCGGAGATGCAGGTCTTGAAAATATTTCCACTCTGCTGCATCAGACGGATGACACATTTCTCCCTCCTTTGCTTTGTGCTCAGCATGCCATCTCATAGCCGTTGCAGTCTTCTCACTCTGATACATTCTTATCAATCTATCAGTAATTGGTAGATACCACATACGACTAAATGGAACTTTGGTTCTCCGTCGCCCGTTGTTCGGCTTCCATCTTGGTGCATCACAGAATTGACACTTATCCTACTTTTCATCCTCTTTCCAGAAGATCATACAATTATTAATACAAACATCAATTATATAATATGGTAGGCCTAAATTGTGCATCAATTTTTTGTCTCGTAATGTGAACCAGTTGACTGGTTTCCGGCTGGTAAATACTCTGTCAACATATCACAAATTGAATCCACACACTTTTCACTCATATTATAATCTGTCTTATTTTGCATGACTCGAGCAGCTAAGGATAACTGTGAATGATCTTCGTGACAACCATTGTATAATGGATTTTTTGCCACTTCTAACAAGTCGTAGAATTTTTGGGAATGGTTATGAATCGGTTCTTCTACATTTTGATAATTATCATACTGATGATAGTTATCAAAATGCTTGGTATCACGAAATGCATCATTCACCATATCTACATATCTATCTTCTACTACATTACCCACTTCTTCACTCCCACTTATTTGGGTTGTATTAACATAACTCGTTCCGAAATTCATATTGATTTCTTCTTCATGCTTATACCAAACATAATAATTTGGCATAAATCCTCAACTATACAGATGATTCCAATTTTTTTCCCCGAGATAAATTTGTTATTTTTGCAACCACTACAAGGACAGTGAAACTTACCCCTATTGCTCTGCGCTAGAGGCTGGTTATTTGCAAATGCCATAAATTGATCGACCCTTGTTTTGAACTATGCCGAAAAGTGTCCCGTCTCTTCATCTATCTTCTTATACCATATAGTTGTCATAAAGTTTACGACTATTTTGTGACTAATATTTAGCAACTAAACAGTGTTAGTCGTAAATTAGTCGCAAACTCTGCCGACATACCATGTAGTCGTAATATAGTCGCAAACACTGCCGACATACCATGTAGTCGTAATATAGTCGCAACTCATACGACTATTTTTGCGACTAATATTTAGCGACCATAGATTAGTCGCAACTCAGTCCTAAATCTACAACTATGTTACTACTACATGATGTAGTCTCTAATTAGCGACTATGTTGGGACTATATGTTTATAATCGCAATATTTGTTGCTAAATAGTCATGAAATAGTCGTGTATTTTTGCAACTATCGTTGTATTCGTACTCTGTAGTCGCAAACTGACTATTTTCTTGTAGTGCACTACTCACTAATCACCATCAGAATCATCAATTCAAAGAGAAAAGGATAGCAAATCATATTTAGAGAGATTAAACAAAATGATAAATGCATTCTCTTATTAAAATCAAGCAAAGATGTAAACTAAAAATTGCAACCCAAAAGGAAAATAAGAAAGAACTGCTGGATAATATGATGTTTCAAAAAAATAGGAATTTTAAGTATTTATACGAGTCTAACCGAAATGGCAAAATTATAAATAAGTTTTCTTTGGTCTGGGTCAGCATTGGTCACAAGTGACCGGTGTGGATGACCGATGCTCATCTCGGGTGCATTACATCGGCCAGCCGATGACCGATGCGGATGATCGATGCGAATCTTCAACCTCTCGGCTTGGTTACATCGGTCAGTCTTGACCGATGCTCTTGACCGATGCAGGTGTCCTGTCTGTTCACATCGGTCACAAGTGACCGATGCAGATGATCGATGGGATTCACCAGCTTCTCTGTTGCTTTACATCGGTCACCATTGACCGATGTGTGTGTGGGCTGGATTTCACACAATAGAATTTGTCTGTTAAAAATAAAGGTTCTGCTCGATATGTGTGCTAACAGTCAGCTCGATGCAAGACGGTGTCCGGTATGAAACCCACATAGGAGAACAGCAACCATGTACAAGATGTTCTACATCGAGGTGTAGCATCGAGCAAAACACCAACATGTTTCCTCGATGCACAATGGTCGAGCCAGAAACAAGCATCCAGACGGTGCCATGCATTGCCCACGGGAAGGATCATGCAAGCCGAAGTGTCTCCCTACACCGAGCAATAACATCAAGCAGAACATCTACTGAGACTGCTCGATGCAAGGTGCCCTGAAGGAGAAGCTGACTAGAACACAGGACCCCCGAGGCAGCAGGGCATCATCACTGAGCCACAGGACCCGTCGTCCCCAATATGGTACACATCGAGGTACCACATCGAGTGTTTTGCTCGATATGATCCGTGTAAGAATTTTTTGAAAATTTTACATGGATAAATCGAGTAAAACCTTTTTGTGGGCCTTGATGGCTGGTAAAAGAATCTTTTCTTTCCCCCTCACATGTATTTTTAAATTTTAAATCAGATTTTCTTGCATTATATTTGGATTTTTCTAAATATCCCTTATCCTCTTAAATTAAAACAGACCAGAGGAGGCGATCAGACTGATTGAGAATTTGGTCTGCAGTAACAGCACTAAAAATGCAGACTTTCAGAGGACGAAACAAGCTAGTGTGGCTGATGGGAATCGGATTGCTGAAGTTAAGGCTAAGCTGGATGATATACACAGCCTTTTGGTGGGAAAGAAGCCAGTTCACTTTGGTGCAGAGGTGGAAACTTTTGAAGTCCCAGAGGAGGTTGAACAAGAGGATGTAAATTTTATCAATTCTGGTGGTTTTCAGGGTCAAAGGTATGGGAATCAGCAGTGGAACAAAGGCTACAACAACAACAACCAGAAAAGCACCTTTACAGGAGGACATAGCACGCCTGGTTAATGTAAAGATTATGGTTCTAATAAACATAGATGGCATCAAATCAAAGAAAGCTTCAATATAAGACAAGGATATCAATGCAAGTAGTCAAGATATGGTGCAGCCTTATCTTCAAACTCACTACAATGCAATCAAACAACAGACAACCAAAGCATTGAAAACAACTCAAACATTAACATCTTGACAAGTGTTTATCCTCTACTCCCTATGCAAATGTATGAAAACCTATATGAAATGCATCTAGACTCAATCTTTGTTATGTAAATGCAACTAAATGATCTTTTCGGTTCCAAAATTTTTGAAAATTTTATGCATTTTCAGTGCATATGGATGAATGCATGAATGCATGAGACTCAAGTGTGTAATAGAGAAAATAAGAAAACAAAACACAATGTCAAATGCAATACCCTCACCCACACTTAAATTACACAGTCCCTTGTGTAATAGAAGCTTGAAAGAGGGTGATAAGGGATACTCAGAATGAATACAGAAGGATTCAGAAGGAAAGGAGTGGAGTTGTGTACCTTAAAAAGGCTTTTGGCAGAATGGAGGATTGCATCGGTCACTCCAGACCGATGCTGTTGACCGATGTAGTTCTCAAAAATTGCTTCCCATTCACATCCATCACCCATGACCGATACTGGTGATCGATGTAGGCGCATCGGTGGGTCTTGATCGATGATGTTGACCGATGCAGGTGTCCTGTCTCTTCACATCGGTCACAAGTGACCGATTCAGATGACCGATGGGATTCACCAGCTTCTCTGTTGCTTTACATCGGTCACCATTAGCCGATTGCTTCGTGTCATAGCCGACGTTGCACCAGAAATCACCTTCATTACCTCTTTTTGCTCCTTCTCAGTTTGGCTAACTCCTTGAAACATTCCCACACTTCCTCATTGCTCCTAATAGCTTCTTAAGTACCTAAAAACATCCCTAATGCACAGAGAATGCAAACTACAACCTAAATGCAACCTAAGTCTAAAAGGAAAGGAAAATGGGACTAAAGAGAAGGAATACATGTAAAAGAGAACCAAAACATGAATTAAATGCAATCTTAATGATGTAAATGCATGAGATATCAATAGGGAAGCACTTCCTTGATCTTGAAAGGACCTGTCCATTTGGACTTGAGTTTTTCTGGAAATAACTTCAGCCTTGAGTTGAATAACATCACCTTGTCTCCAGCTTTGAAGTCCTTGGGTCTTGTCCTCTTATCATGAAAAGCCTTGGTCCTATTTTTATAGATCTTAGAGCTCTCAAAGGCTTCAAGGCAATTTTTCTCTAACTCATGTAAGTTGATGAGTCTCTTCTCTTGAGTTGTCTTGGTTGCCCACAAGGCTGTGTACTCTAGCTCCACAGGCAGATGACAAGCCTTTCCATAATGGAGTGAGCAGCGGGTTCTACCAATGGGTATTTTGAAGGCTGTCATGTATGCCCACAAGGCATCGTCTAGTTTGTGAGACCAATCCTTTCTTGTAATACCAACTGTCTTCTCTAAGATTGCTTTGATCTATCTTTGTTAGACACCTCAACTTGTTTGAGGATGGTAAGGAGTGGCAACCTTATGGTTAACACATTTCTTCCTTAGCAAACATTCAAAAAACTTGTTGATGAAGTGGCTTCCTCCATCACTGATATCACATATTGGAACACCAAACCTTGGGAAGATGATTGTCTAGAGGAGCTTCAGCACAACCTTGACGTCATTTGTATGACTAACCACTGCTTCAACCCACTTTGAGACATAATCCACAATATTAAGGATATACTTATTCCCATAGGATGAAGGGAAAGGACCCATAAAGTCAATTCCCCAAACATCAAATATATCCACTTCAAGGATTGAGTTCAGAGGCAATTAAATTTCTCTTAGAGATGCTTCCCTTCCTTTGGAATGCATCACATAATGAGATATAAGCTTGGGTGTCTTTGAACAAACTAGGCCACCAAAAACCAGCTTGGAGTACCTTTTGTGCTGTTTTGAAGGCGGCAAAGTGACCTCCATATGTTGATCCTGACTGTAGTGAAGGACACCTTTGACTTCCTCTTCGGCTATGCACCTTCTGAACGGTCCATCAGCTCCCTTCTTGTAGAGATATGGTTCATCCCAATAATAGTGAGATACATCATTGAAGAATTTCTTCTTGTGATAGGTATCACTAAGGCTTGCAAGCAGTCTTCATCAAACACAAACTTTGTTTCCTTGCACAGCAGCCATGTCAAGGGTCTTGCAATCTTAGAGAAGTCTTTGATAAACCTCTTGTAGAAGCCAGCATGTCCTAAGAAGCTTCTGATTCCCTTGACAGTGTTTGGAGGCTCCAAGTGCATCATCACTTCTATCTTTGCCTTATCTACCTCTATCCCTTTCTCTGAAATCTTATGCCCCAAGACAATGGCTTCTTGAATCATGAAGTGACATTTCTCCCAATTCAGAACCAGCTTAGTGTCGTGACACCTCTGCAAAACCTGAAAAAGATTGGACAAGCAGACGCCAAAGGAAGATCCATACACACTAAAGTTATCCATGAATACTTCCACCATCTCTTCAATTAAATCAGAGAAAATAAAGTTCACACACCTCTGAAAAGTTGCTAGGGCATTGCACAGTCCCATTGGCATTCTTCTATATGCAACAGTTCCATAAAGACATGTGAAAGTGGTCTTTTCTTGATCATTGAGATGAATAGGAATCTGGAAGAAGCCACCATTCCCATCTAAAAAGCAATAGTATTTATGATTAGCTAATCTTTCTAGCATTTGGTCTATGAATGGTAAAAAGAAGTGATCTTTCCTAAAAGCAGAATTCAGTTTTTTGTAATCTATGTACATCCTATGACCAGTTATAGTTCTAGTGGAATTTAACTCATCATATTTTTTTACAACAGTGATTCCTCCTTTCTTAGGCACCACATGGACTGGTGAGACCCATGTGCTGTCTGAGATAGGATAGATCACACCAGCTTCAAGTAGTTTTAGAATCTCTTTTTTAACAACTCTTTTCAGATTAGGATTCAATCTCCTTTGAGGATCAATGGATGATTTTGTCTCATCCTCTAGATGAATCCTGTGAGTGCAAAGGCTAGGAGAGAGACCTTTGATATCATCTATTGATTATCTAATGGCTCTCCTAAACTTCTTTAACACTTTCACAAGTGCAAGGACTTCATCATCATTGAGGTTTTCACTGACAATAACATGATAAGTAGAGTTAGAGCCTAAGAAGACATACCTTAGCCCTTTAGGAAGTGGTTTGAGGTCCACCTATGACGCCTTGAGGTCACTCCAGGCCTCGTCTATGCCGCTCTATTCCTTGGCGTCAACTTCTTGGACTGAGAGAAGCTCTGTCTCCTTGTAGCTTAGCTCCTCAAATGGCTCATCTTCCTCCAAGATCCTATGAGAGTTAAGCCTCAGCCTGTAACCCAAGATTTCTTTATCCAAATAACCATCTTTCCAGTGCTCCTTTGTCAAAGCCACTTGTAGTTTGTCATCACAGCACAGCTCCTCTGGGACTTCATCATGCAGCTCCTCCAAGATCTCTATTTTGAAAATCTGACCTTCTATGGTAGGCTATTGCATAATTTGCTTGATGTCAAACTTCAGAGACATGTCTTTACCCAACTGCAGCTCAATCTTCCCTTTCTTGACGTCAATGACAGCTCCTGTTGTGGCTAGGAAGGGTCTCCCAAGTATGAGAGGATCTCTAGGCTCCTCATCCCTTTTTAGGACTAAAAAGTCAGTTGGGATCTCCACATTCCCTATTCTGATTGGCACATCCTCAAGCAGTCCCTTAGGAGGTCTCACTGATCTATCAGCCAACACTAAAGGGATCCTACAGCCTTTAAATTCAGTTAACCTAAGGCGCCTAGCTATTGAATAAGGCATGAGATATACACTTGCTCCCAAGTCACATAGGCACTTGTCAAACATTAGTGGACCTATAGGGCAAGGCAAAGTAAAACTTCATGGATCACCAAGCTTGTTGGGATATACCTTTTGCTGCTGAATGATGGCGCTGCACTCATGTGTTAGCACAACCATGCCTTGCAGATCTTTAGTTCTCTCAACTACAACATCTTTCAGAAGTTTATGGTAAGGAGAAACCAAGACAAAGGCATCAAGCAATGGCATAGTAAGCTGAATCTTCTTCATATGCTCATCAAAGAGACCCTTATATTTGGTGATCAGCTCCTTCTTGAACCTTCCAGGAAATGGTAGTGGTGGCTTGTAAGGTGGAGGAATGTATCTTGGTTCTTTAACCAACTCCTTGGGGGCCTCCTTTTGCTTCTGAATGATTACATATTTGCCTTTATCCTTACTTAGGATTTTATCAGCCCTGACTGGTTCATTATCTTTCATTACCACATCATCATCTTCTGTCACCACCTCTGCTTCTTGTTCCTCAATGTCCTCATTGTGGATAGTGAGAGCACCTCTAGGTGGAAGCTGTTTTCCACTCCTCAATGTAACATCTTTGATGTATTCTCTAGAGGAGTGAGATGTAGAGGGCGCATTCTTGTGCTGCAATTGCTCAAGCTTTTGGTCAAAGGCTAGTTGCTGAGCTTGGAGTTCAGACTGAAGCTGAGACTGAAGTTGAGATTGTATTTCAGCCTTTAGTGTAGCTGCTTGTGTGGTAATGTCTTGTTTAAGCTCTTGGAAACCAGTTTGTTGGGAGTGATGAAGCTGCTTCAATATTTGTTGCATGTCAGTTTCTTTGGAGGAAGGAAGAGGTGAAGATTGCTGTAGTTTTGGCTGACTCTCCCCTTCTTGTTGTTGAACATATTGGGTCAGAAGCTGTTGCTGAAGTTGTGATTGGCGGAATTCATCATCCATTCTTTCTTTCAGCACCTTCACTTCTAGTAATGTAGCTTATAGTTGAGAAGAGACCAATTTTGAAGTGTCTTCTTGGTCCTCACCATAATGTGCAATCCTATGGGCCAGATTCTCAATCAAATCCAAGCCATCTTCCACATCTTGACCAAGAAAGTTACCTCTACTAGCTGTATCAAGGAGTGGTCTCATCTTAGGCAAGACACCTCTATAGAGTGTAGACAACAGCACCTCCTTTGTGAAGCCATGATGAGGGCATTGGACTGTGAAGCTCCTGAACTTTTCCCAAGCATCTGAAAAACTCTCATTGGACCATTGGTGGAAGTTGTAAATTTTATTTCGAAATCTGGCAGTCCTTGAGGGAGAGAAAACTTGGTTAGGAAGGCAGTTTTGTATTGAGCCCATGTTGTGATGCTTCCTTGCTGCAAACCCAACTCCCATAGTTGAGCTCTATCTCCAAGTGAAAAAGGGAAGAGTCTAAGCTTCAGACCATCATCAGATATACCACTCATCATAGCCATAGAGCAGATCCTTTTAAAGTTGTCTAGATGCTCAAGTGGATTTCATTGGGCAGTCCAAAGAATCTGCTGTCTTGAACCATTGCAATCATCCCTTTTCTTATCTCAAAGTGACTGTCTTCTATAGGAGGGATGATCCCATGTCTTGAAGCAAAGTGTGTTGGGAGATCGCCAGCTCTTATAGGTTCTTGTGGCCTTTGATCTCAAACCCCAATCACCTTTTAAAATCATTGGACCTTGCTGTCCTTGTAAACTTTGGATCCCTTTTGGACCTTGAAGACCTTGTGGACCAAAACCAGCTGCATGTGGATGCTCTTAAATCCTTCAACAACTGATAGCTGCTTCTTGAACTAGTTGAGCAGCTGTAGGCACCTTAGATGAAGTAGAGTGGTACATACAAAATAAATTCTAGTCCAAAAAGAGCAATTAGTAACCAAAAATGAAAATAAAAGTTTGATCTCAAACAACCTACAAATACTAATGCCTAGAAAAATCCCAAATGGCAATGGCGCCAATTTGATGTAGGATTTTACTCTATTTCAAATCCCTAACACAATCATGTCATTGCAACATGTAAGGTATCAATCCAAATGGGCAATCTAATTCAAGCAAGCATAAATGGGTGATTGAAACTATGAATTTAACAACTAAAATAGAATTCAAATGAGCAAGAGCAAGTGAAATAAACGGACAAACTAAAGCAAGTTCGAATTCAAACAATCAAAGACTAGTAGGCTTGAGATAGGGTAACTGATCTAGGGAGACTTTCAGCTTAGCAAGTGATGTTTACAAACTCACAACAAGCTATTCCTACGCATAGAATTAACAACTATAACTAGCAAAGTTTCTTGACACTAGCTACATTGCTAAGCACATATTTAAGACAAATTCCTTTACTCAAATACATGATCAACAAGCATTATAAGCAATTAACCAAATTCTATATTGCCAATCTACTCCTTAGACAGCTAATTCCTTAGGCTAAGATAAGCAAATATATTACTTGACTCTTTTAGGCAATTCATCAAACACTTATCAGGTATAAGAGAACCCTAAGATCTAGATCAACTTATCAAGGGCTAATCCAGCATTAAACACAATCAATAAGAAGGAACAATTATATTTAGCACTAAGCAATCACTAATCTAGCTTTAAATCTCCTTATCTGTATCCCTTCTCAAACTCTAGGATAACTATTCACTAATCATGATCCTATTCACAGCCCAAGGCAAGGGAGAATGAAAAATTATAATTAGAAAGGAGATAAACACCAAATTTTGATTCAAAGAACAAGGTTCAACAGGAAATTACAAGAAAAACTAAGAGAAAATACAAAGGAGAAAGCTATTATCCAAAGGGTAAAGATGAAAAGTTGATCCCCTAATGTTTTTAGGTCGCAACCTATATATAGTTATTAGGAAAAGCCCTTAGTAAACCAGAAATAAACCGGAAAACAGCTGGTTTGGAAGCCTGATATCGGCCTCCTACATCGATATGCTGATCGATATTGGTTGGCTAAGGGTTGTATCGACCAAGTATGGTCGATACATTGATCGATACAGTCGCCTCTGGCTAAGGCTTATCAGTTGATCTCCTCAGTATGCTACTCGATACTATCGCCTTTTAGTTAAGGCTTATCGAGATCAATCATCGATAGTCTGCTCGATATACTTCTTGGCTGGTGTATCGAGATGCTCCATGTCAATATGATGGCCGATATAGATGCTCTGAAGGTGGTGTATTGGCTAGAGTGGCTCGATACTCTCTGCTTGTTCTGTCTCTTTATATCGACTCAACACCTCGACATGATGATTGGTATGTTTCCTCAGCTCGTATCGATGTATGACGTCGATATGTTGCTATGTACGCTCTGTATCGACTTGCTAAGCTGATACGCTGCTCGATATGGATCCTTCTCGCTTTGGTTTCTTCACCCAATGACTTTTAGCCCTTCCCTTAGTCCTTAAAATCCCCCAAAGCACCTGCCAAATGCTCGAAATGCACCTAATATGCAATGCAACTCCTAACTATATTCTAAATGCTAAGTGGATGCAATTGGGATATGAACATGTAAAAATGCATGCTTAAGGACCAAAAACTAGTGCTAAATGTATGCTAAAATGGTATAAATATAGCGTAAAGACAAGCAAATCCTCTATTAAACAAGATCAGCATTTCATCAAACACTTGGTGGACATAAGAGGAAGTCTAATTCTTGATTCATGTGATCAAGATAAATCTAGCCTAAGCACAGATTAATAGAGAGGAATGAATATAATTAACACTAACAAACCCTAATCAAACATCTAAATTTCCCTAATCTACGACATCTAAAACCCTAAAGGTGACTACTCACTCATCATCATGAAAAACACCAAATCACAAGAGGAAAAGATGTTAAACATGATTAAGAGGGAGATTAGAGAATATTTAATAATGCAAATACAAAACTTTAATTAAAAGGATGATCTTGTTCTTACAGAAACTCAAAAGCACTTAAGCGACTAAGAAAGAACAACACTTGGCTAAAAACCATTAGTCCAAGCCTATTTATACTAAAAGACAAATGCCCTAGAAGAATGGTAACCTTGTAAATAAAAGAGTTTCGGATAAGGCCAACATCAATCATAAGTGATCGATGTGGATGATCGATGTAGGTCTTCTGGTACTTGACATCGAGCAGTCGTTGATCGATGTGCTTGGTCGATGTGAACTTCAAGACTCTCGGGTCCATTATACCGCACGATGCTGGTGATCGATGTGGTTGTCCTGTGGCTTGACATCGATTATTACTGATCGATGTGAATGATCGATGTGGACTCCCATACTCCCTGATTGTTTACATCGTACGATGCTGGTTTAGAAGTGATCGATGTTGCACCTGATTTCCACTCCTTTGGCTCCTCTTGCTCCTTCTTAGCTTGGATAACTCCTTGAATCATCCCCATGCTTCCTCCTTGCTTCAAATAGCTCCTTAGGAACCTAAAAACATCTTTAATGCAAAGTGAATGAAAACTACAACCAAAATGCAACTTAAGTCTAAAAGGAAAGGAAAATAGGATTAAAGAGAAGGAAAACATGCAAAAGGAAACCAAAACATGAACGAAGTGCAAGCCTAAATGATGTAAATACAAGAGATATCAACACTCCCACAGTTGCCTTTTGCTTGTCCTTAAGCAAACAAACTAAGACAAATGGCGGATGAGGTTTAAAGGTTGGCACTCAAATCCAAAAATGCTAAGATAAAGAAGTGAAATCTCTAAGTGCCTAAGTGTAGGATGCAAAACACAATCAGTTATACTTTAAAGAACCTAGCCATGCTCATCATGTTTCAAAATGATCTCAAATCTCAACCTAGACAAGTGCTCAAATTAATCAACTCTTTAACATTCATTAAGCTTGTAACCATGAATCAAGTTAGTGCAAATAAGGTGAAAACATTTGGTCTTAGGGTATGGTTATGAGATGAAAATGATCTCATTCAAGTAAGGCTAATAAACTCAAGGGATCACTCAATGAAAATGATTCTATTTTAGGCAAAATGCTAAAGGTAAAAGCACACTTATGCATGCATGTTAACTTCTTCTTCTTGCTTGTGTGGTTGATCCTTTATGTTGGGACTTGCTCTTCTTTTGTTGATTAGGCGCCATTCTTCATCACCTTACGTTGATTGCTTTGGTCTGATTTCTTCTTTTGTATGACCGTTTAAACATTGCTGTTGGCGCCTCTTTTATCTTTGACACTTAGAGCTTTTCTCCCTTATAATTAACCACAATTTTAACTTATTTTCCCACACTACCATTCCCATACTTCTTCTTCTTCTTCTCAAAAGATAAAAACCATGAAGTTCAAACCACTTAACACTACCCTTTTACCCCAGACTCCTAGCCTAGAATCAAGCTCAAAATGCAAGCTGATATCTACAAGAGAGCTTCTCTTTGCCAGCCTTAAGCCTAACACTTTTTGTCAAGATAAAATTCGAAATTATGCATGCAAAGCCTCACAACTCTCACAAATGGTTTTTAGGCTCATAAAGGGTTGGTTAAGGGTGTGGATTAACTGTCCCATGAGTATGAAGATCAGCTATTTGGATCAACAAAATTTGTAAGAAAGGAAGAAGATGATCCAAGTATGTATATGGTAGCCATGAATTCACTTTTCAATGCACAAACATGATAATTCAAAATAAGATTTAGGTTCTAATAGATTATAGTTGATTTTCAATGAACAAACGGTTTCAGCATGAGATGAGAGAATCAAATTTAGCAGTTCAAACATGGTTCAGCCTTAACTTTTAACTTCTTATGATGCATCAAAAAATTAACCACTTAGACATTTAAATCCAAAACACTTAGCATTTTACAAAGAAAATTCACCATTGTGCCCAATGCAAATGCAATGCAACCTATATGGAAACACTAGACACAATCCTAAACAAATGAAATGCAACTATATGCTCTCCTTTTGGTTTGCAAAAGATGCAAAAAATTTCAACTTTTCGATTTTGTTTTTGTATTTTTCTATGCACTTACATGTATGCATGAATGCATGAGACTAAAAGATGAAAGAAATGAGAAACTAAGAAAAGAACACACAAAGTCAAACACCAAATTCCTCCCGCACACTTAAATTACACAATCCCTTGTGTAATAAAAGAGTGGAAGAAAGAAGCAACAGATATATATTATATAAACTAAAAAAAAATGCAATGGTGTTTACAATGGAAAGGATGTGGTAACTTAGTTGTGGTGGGAGGAGTGGTGGGATGAGTAAGAGAGTTCATCAGTCTCTCCTGGATCTATGAATGATCCTGATGTTGATGGTTGTGGAGACTAACTTGCCCTCCTCTTGTTTCTCCTCCTTTCTTGTGAAGATGATGCTGTTTGAGGTGGAGGTACCCAACTAGGCCAATGGGCTTGCACTTGAGTTGGGTTTCCTTGAGAGTCATACTCCTGCCAAGTTGTGTAAGCTTCAGAAGGAGAATAGGCTGGCTCTTCCCATGCTGATGGCATAGGCTGGCTCTAGGTTGGGACATAGAGACATAGGATGAAGCCCTAGTTGGTTCCTAAGCTGGCCATTGATCAGTTACATCAACTCATCTTCCTCTTGTTTTCCTCTTGGGATTCCTCTTCATTGTTGGTGCCAGCATCATCTTCACCTTCTTCTTCACTCTCTCCCTCTTCTACTTCAGTAACAGCGCCACCATGATTGATCATTCTCTCTGTTAGGAAGAAGTCCATGTTGCTCCTCATTGTCATGGAGGTATGTTGTAGATTGGGATGAAAAAACATGGCTGGCTCCATTGATGGCTTGTCTATATCAGTAGTCCTTGCCTAGAGATATATGCATTGATTATTTCTTTCACCTTGATCATGATTTAGATTCACCTTGTTATTCATTAGTCTTGAGTCTCTGTTTTCTAGTTTGCATTTCTTGCTTTAGGTTGTTAGATTTCATTCCCTTCTTATGTTTAGGCCTAGCTTAGAAAGTTTTCTGCATCTTAATTAGTCCTTAGCCTTTGGATAGGATTGATAACCTCTTGTACTTCAATGGCATGATTTTAGACTTGCGGAATTGAGTCACAAGACCTAAAAACTCTTGTATCAAGCTCCAAACTTCCTGCCCGTTAACATCGTATGATGTTGGTGTACGAGTTAAGCACATCGAGCAAGCCTTGATCGATGCTGTTGCTCGATGTAGATTGCCACACTCTCAGTCAGTTTACAACGCACAATGTTGGTGTCCGCTGTGCACCAAATGTTTCCACTTCTTTTCACATCGTATGATGTGCCTGGCCGATATTGTTTGTCTTACTCTCAGGTTGATTACTTCGTACGATGTAGGTGATTGATGTGATCAACACGAGATACTTCCTTTCCCACATCGAGCATGTTGTGCTCGATGTAGTTGCCCGATGCACTATTGGTTCCACAACATCGAGCTCCCTAGATCGATGTACATGATTGATGTAGCCAACATCGAGCTGGTTTGCTCGATGTTGGAGCTCGATGTTAACCAGAATGCACCTTCTTTGGTTCTCCAAACATCTTCTCATCCCCTTAACCAAACTCCTGCTTGTAAGAACACTCAAAATCCATAAAACATAAACTAAAAGTTTAACTATATACAAGGATACCATGGGACTACCTCCCAGGTGTGCTTGTTTAAAGTCACTAAGCATAACTTTGATTACCTCTTTAGCGGATGTAAGGAGAAGGAGTCTTGGAACTCCTTAGTGGCACCTTTTTCCCCCTGACTCTCTTGATGACACCATCCATCTTGAACACGGCAAAAAGCTTAGACTTCCCCTCTTGCTTCATCTTGTAGTAGACCTCACCATTCTTAGAGCCAACTGGTATCAAAACCACTCTTCAATCTTTAGCACCCAACTGAATTTCATTCAACATCTTAGAACCAACCACTTGGAGGACCTCCTCTTCAGTGGTGTCTTGCAACAACAAGGGTAAACAGCAACCATCAAAGCTCTATCCTACATATCCTTCAAACGCAGGCCAGTTCTTGTCAACTCCTTTCATCTTGTTCAGCTCCATGGAGAAAGCATGTTCAAGCTCTACCTTGTTACCCTTACTATCAATCTTTAAGAGCTTCTCCTTGGTGAGCCTAAGCACTGTAGTGCATTCCCTGACATCAAAGACTGCTCCAGCTGAAGCTAAGAAGGGTCTTCCTAGAATTATTGCTTTCTCGATTGATATATCATGGTTTTATGTGTTTTAACCATGGTATAAGTCCTTTTTATTGAGTCTTTTTGGTCTTTTTGGAGTCCTAGTAGAGTCTTTGCATGTCATAGCATGATTGGAGCACAATTGGAGATTATGGAGCTTTTTGGATCATTGTAATAATCAACTCCGAAGTTAGCAACTCAAAAGGCATTACATGGAATTGGTGATGATCGTCACCACTCAAAGGTGACGCTCGTCACCCGCATCTGAAGAGAGTCGCAACGTTTTATTAAAAGAATGGAGAAGATATTGCACTTTGACCCAGAAGTTCTACTATTTACAAAAGTTTCCCAGCTCGTGTCTTAGCTTGTATATATTAGGTTTTGAGCCATTGTTGGCTTGTATCTTGTATCTTGGAATTCAAGGACCTTTAGAGAGATAATTATTCAGAGCTTTTGAGGGAGATAAATCCTGTACTCTTTTAGAGAAGATTTCGAACCCTTGTTTCTCTCTTCTTATCTTTTTAATGCAGTTTTATTCAGCGATGCTTTGTGTTTTCATAATCATGTCTGAGTAATCTGTTAGTTAAGTTAGGATCATTCAAAGGTTGATGAAGAGATTGTAGGATTGCTAAACTGAAATGATATTCATTGGTTCTTCATATGTGCTTGCATTTATATCGATTTCTTAGACTAGACATCTGGATTTCGAAACCCTAGGTTGTTTAATAGATGTGAGAACATTGTTAATCACCTGAACTAGTATGAGATGATCAAAACGCCTTTCTAAAGAGGTTTGACTTAGGAGTTTTGTGGACAATTGAACCTAATCATTACTGCAAGTTTAGATTATTAGAATTTGCAAAGAGATTTGAAATTCTGTGATTTAAGCTAAGATAACATCTGCAATGAGAATTGATTAGTTATAACTTTGTATTTCAAGTTCTAGACGGTTTTAATTCATTCCTGATTGCATGCATTCTATATTCTCGGATTCAACCTGCAAATTGTCATGAATTAGCCCCTTTAACCTCAAATCAATCAACAAATCACCTGCCTTCATTACTTTAGTTACTTTGCATTACATTCACTCTTTACTACTTTGCTTAATTCGAATCTATAATCGCTAGTGTAGTAAGTTTACTCCCTTGGGATTCGATAACCCCTTGTGTTACAATTGCATTGCTGTGCACTTGCAGTATACTAAAAGTGGGTAAAACTTAGACCCTTTCAAGTTTTTGGCGCCGTTGCCGGGAAGTAATAACTGCCGATCGATTTTTAGTATTAGGATTTTGACTAAGTTTTTATTTGTTTACTAACTTTCTGCTACTTTTCTTTGTGCTGGTTTCAGGTGTATGCCTAATTGCAGTACCAGAAGCAACAAAGAGAAAGAGCTTGTGAGTTTGAGCATCGACGAAGTCGCTAAGTTGGAAAGGACCATCATGAATGCTAAGAAACAGTCTACAATCGTTGCTCCACTTGTCTTGATCGAAAATGCAGAAGGCCACTTGGTTGACAGAGATGGAAACAATAGGAATGAAGAAGGGCAGAGATTGGATCATGATGGTAATGTCGTAGCTGAACAGGTGGTTCAACAAGTTGCCAATGTGCTGCAAACGTTGCTGGGCGTTTTGTGCAGAGGACACTAGGAGATTACAACAGACCTGATCAGTTTTATGCCAACAGAGCTGCAATCCGCCCTCCTGCATTTCAGAGGAATGATTTTGACCTCAAGCCTGCTTACTATCAGCTGGTGGGTCAGCATCCTTTCCATGGCCTGCCACATGAGCATCCTATAGATCACATAGAGAGATTTGAGGATCTAGCTTCCAGCATCAAGGTTAATGGAGTCAACAATGACTTCCTCTTCTGCAAGATGTTCCCTTACTCTCTTGGAGGAGATGCAGCTTATTGGCTCAAGCAACTTGAGCCTCGATCGCTGACCACTTGGGAGGAGATTAAGAAAACTTTTCTGAACAATTTCTATGATGATGCAAGATGAGAATAGTTGAGAACAAAAATCTCTTCATTCTTCCAAGGACCTACTGAAGCTCTTAAGGCCTCTTGGCTGAGATTCAAGTCTTATTAGAGAGACTGTCCTCATCATGGGTTCTCTCGGGTGCAGCTGCTTGGAATTTTCTTCAGAAGAATAGATTGGAGATACCAGATAGCGTTGGATGCTTCTAGCAGTGGCAACTTCAACACAAACCTTCCTGAACATGCAATCACTATGACTGAAAATTTGGCATGCCAAATTGCTGAGGTAAAGGCTAAGTTAGACAGTATGCATAGCCTTCTGGTGGGAAAGAAATCAGTCCAGTTTGCTGCATAGGTGGAGACTATTGAAAATTCAGAGGAGATTGAGCAGGAAGATGTTAATTTCATCAATGCAGGAGGATTTCAGGATCAAAGGTTTGGGAATCAGCTGTGGACCAGAGGTTACAATTGCAACAATAAGAAGAGCACCTTCACAGGATACCAGAATTCTTCTGGTTACACGTCAAAGCCTCAGTTCCATAAGAATAAGTTTCAAAAACCTTACCAAAACAGCAGAAACTTCAACAGGAATTATGGTTCTTCTTCCTACCAAGCTGCACCTTCACATGAAAAAAAGATGGAAGCTCTGCTGGAGCAGATCCTAGAAGAACAACAGAAGATGGCAGTTGACTTCAATGGCAAGATAGATTCGCTGTATCAGGACCTGAATGGAAAAATTGAGAGTCTGAACTCTCACATGAAATAGCTGGATATTCAGGTTGCTCAAACTACAGGAGCTGTTGAGAGGCAAGAGGGATTCCTTCCTGGAAGGACAGATACTAATCCCAAGCACCATGTGAATGCCATCACATTGAGGAGTGGAAGGAACCTTAGCCTAGTGTTGCAGAAGGGTTTGAGTACAGAGGAGTTCGTGGGACTTGAAGATTTTAACGATGATAAAATTCCTGCTGAGAAAAACCGAGTGACGATTGTCACCCCCGAGGGGTGTCACTCGTCACCCACTTACAAAGACTGGACACAAAGGACTCTAACTGAACATCATCTATTTCGCCTGAGACTTCAAACAATGCTAAGGAAGTGGTGTATAAGCCTAAGATACCCTATCCTAAGCATCCTAAATGCAAGGATATCATGGACAAACTGGTTATTGAGATTCCTTTGATTGATGCTGTAAGGATTACTCCTGTTATTATGAGTTATGTGAAGAGGATGGTCACAAACAACTTTAGTTCTGAACAAGGAGCCATGATGATCAATGAACAAGTCAGTGCAGTGATTCAAAACAGAGTACCTGAGAAGCGTTGAGATCATGGGAGCTTTGTATTGGACTGCACCATCTTTTCAGACAGGTTTGAGAGATCATTGTGTGATCCTGGCTTTAGTGTGAACCTGATGTCTCATTCTGTTTCCAAGAGCTTAGGGATGACCGATTTGAAAGCCACCAGGATATCTCTTAAGTGTTCTTTCATCTTTATAAGACAAGATCTTCTTTTTAATCTAAAGTTTTGTATTTGCATCATTAAATCTACTCTAATCTCCCTCTTAATCATGTTTAACATCTTTTCGTCTTGTGATTTGGTATTTTTCATGATGATGAGTGAGTAGTCTTTTTATGGTTCTTAGATGAGGTAGATTAGGGGAATTTAGAGGCTTGATTAGGGTTTCTTAGAGTTTTATTAGGTTGAATCCTCTCTATGAATCTAGATTTAGGCTTCATCTTATGCCCACAAAGTGTTTGATGAAATGCTCATTGTGTTTGATAGAGGATTTACTGGTCTTAGCTCAAGAGATTGACTGTATGAGAAGTATTTTGGCATGAATAGAGTTATTTTTGCATGCTTGTTGATTGTTCTAGCACTAATGATAGTTAGTTCTTGTTAGGATGATTAGCAAAGGGTTATTTGTCAAGAAATTGAACTTAACTTGCTTGATTGTGAACTCTATGCCCAGGAATTAGCATTGCCTGCTTGTTTGCATTGTCAATGATGTTTGAAACAGCATTGTCCTGCCTTTGAATTCCCCAAAGTCAATAACCCTATCTAGGTTCTTGTCTTTTAATATTTGATTTCGAATTTGCCTTATTTCTCTGTTTTTGTTGCTCTGTTTTGCTTTGAATCATTGCTAAGTTGTTCTCTTTTAGATTCTGCTTGGTTCTTGATTCACTTAGGTTATTAGTTTGGTTGCTAAGCAACACTCTTTGGTTGTTAAGCAACACTCTTTCTCTGAATTTACTTGTCTTAAAGCTTTCTGCTCATAATTCTAGGGGCATCCAGCTTAACCCCATTGGATTGATAAAAACCCTATGCTATACTACAATTGATTAGTACAACGGTGATTGACTAAGGATCCAAAAACCTTTATCACTTTACCACATTCAAAACTGTCTCTAAAGTTATTCAAGCAGGCTTCTGGTGGCCTACAATGTTCCAGGATGCACATGCATTCGTTACAAGATATGATACCTGTCAGAGAAGAGGAAAGATTAGCAAAAGAGATGAGATGCCACAAAACTTCATCCTTGAGGTTGAAGTCTTTGATTGTTGGGTCATTGACTTCATGGGTCCTTTTCCTTCATCCTATGGGAACATATATATTATAGTTGCTGTTGACTATGTATCCAAGTGGGTAGAGGCGTTGGCTACTCTTATTAATGATTCTGCAGTAGTTCTGAAGCTGTTTAAGACCATTATTTTCACCAGATTTGGTGTCCCGTGAATTGTTATCTGTGTTGGTGGTTCTCACTTTGTTAACAAGGTCTTTGACAAGCTGCATAAGAAGTATGGTGTTCAGCATAGAGTGGCCACGCCTTATCATCCCCAAACCAGTGGACAAGTTAAAGTCTCCAGCAGACAGATCAAGCAGATATTGGAGAAGACAGTGGGGAAGACAAGGAATGACTGGTCTGCGAAATTGGATGATGTGTTGTGGGCTTACTGGACTACCTACAAAATGACACTTGGGACTACACCATTCCATCTACTCAATGGCAAGGCGTGCCATCTTCCAATGGAGTTGGAGTACAAAGCAGAAGGGGCTATCAAGAAGCTGAATTTCAATTTGAAGCCTGCTACAGAGACGCACTTGTATCAGCTCAATGAACTGGATGAACTGAGATATCTGGCCTATGAAAACTCCAAGTTATAGGAGAGGACAAAGGATTATAATGATAAACTCCAAAGGAGAGGAGTTCACTGCAATGGATACGGGTTGAAACATTATTGGGCGGAAGCCGAGATTCCAGCAGGACACATTGTGTCTTTGGATGATGCACCCGCTGTCTGAACAACATTCCAAGTCGAGCTAAAGAGTTAAAACAAGTGCTTGGTGGGAGGCAACGCACTGGTAAAATTTTCTTTTCATGTACTTAGTATTATTTTCGTGTATATAGCTAGCTAATAAGAATAGTTAAAAAAAAAGGTAATTAGGCGTCACCACCAGTGATGATCGTCACCACTTACTGGGTGACGCTCGTCACCCGTTCGAAGCCTAGGTACGCGTTAAACTCTCTTTTCTTCTTCCTCACCTCATAACTATTAAACAACCCAACGAACACATCAAAGCTTCAAATCCTATCTTTTGATTTTGTTAACCAAATTGAGTGATTTAAAAGCCTAATCGGTGCGGATTTTAGCCCTCTCTCACAATCTCTCATTAGGATTCAAGATCTGCAAGGTATGTGTTCGGAATCCCTAATTTTCAGGCTGCGATAGGTTTGGTAAAATTCGATTTTCGACTTGATTAGCTTGATTTAACTGTTGAATAATGATTATTTAGGTTGTACTAGATGAATGCTACCATCCCTATGAGATTTTATTTGTTCATTGGTGAGTTTTTGAGAATTTCGAATTTGTGATAAAACTTGTGAAAATCTAGAATTTTTGGTTGAATTGGGTTGAAGTTGTATTTGATTTGTGTTACTGATAGTGTTAGGGACGAACGCTGATGGTTGTATAACCATAAATTGATAATTTTCAAAAATTTCGAAACTGAACTAATTTTGGTGAATTTTTGGTTGGTTTTTATTTGGATTTTCAGATGGCTCCACGTGAGAAGAGACGGCGACCCGCATCTTATTCAAGTGATGCATGACCAGTGTGCAGGCCTCCATGGCCTAAGAGAGAGGATAAAAAAACTGCATCGGGAATTGCTTGGGCAGGGACCCCGAAACAAGAGATACCGAAAGATGCCTGTATTTTCGGTGACAAACAGGAAGGTTGGGATGAGTATGACACGTTGTTCTACAATGCGTGGCAAGATGTGAAGATTCTTCCCACCAGATTCGTAGACAACAAGGTGCTGCACCAGATGGGCATTAAAGATGAAGTTCGGCTGGTTCTAGGGAGGATCGGGATGAGCACTATGGCGACTCAGCAGTACGAACTGTACCTCGATCTGGACCGCCAATTCCTCGCCACAGTTCGCGTATACTATGAGAACCAGCTGGGCAAGATAGCACAGCAGGGCACGCTCACCATCCTGATTAGAGGCATTCACTATAGGCTCAGTATATTTGAGCTTTGAGGGATCTATGGTTTCGATAACCACCCTTCAGGAGTCCTCACACCTTCGCAGTGGACCCATATGCAAACTTTCTGGTCAAAGTTCGGAAATAGTGTCTATAAGTCCAAGACGAGCACACAGATTGATGTTAGGCATCCAGTGATGAGGTACATTCTGCACCTTATAGGCAACACCATTCTCTGTGAGTCTGCGCCGAGCAAGATGCGTGTCAGCGAGCTCGTTCTGCTCTTGCCAATATGCTGGTTGACGAGATCCCTATGGAGAGCATGGTCCGCATCAATTTGGGCGCCATTTTTGAAGAGCACTTGGTTTCTCTAAAGACCAAGTCATTCACGAGTTAAGTGGACAAGACAGAGTGCGTTGGCAGCGTTCTCATGCCTATCTTCCAGCACTTTCAGATCGACACAGTGTCCTGCAGCATTGTCACCGCGCGAGCTCTTATGAACGATGCACATTTGGGACATGCTACCTGGCTCAAGCACAGGTTGGTTTGGACTTTCACTACTTCTGCTGGGGAGTATGTTGGCATGCAATTGCCAAACCGGGAGCTCACTACGATCCAGAGCAATTCACTTCAGCTGCGTTTTCAGCCTGACCCAGTTTTGTTGCATCCTCTTGCACCCACATGACGTCATAGAGGAGCCACTGCTGGCGCACCTTCTTCCACTGCTACTGCTCAGCCTGGACCGTCTCGCCGTCAGACCATACCCACGCCAGACATTGCTGCTGTGAGGCGCCCTCCTAGACCTCAGACACCTATGTACATGACAGCCTTTCAGGACTATGTCATTGACAGCTTCCACGGTCTGTGGAACGCTGCCGCTACTCTCAGAAACTGTGGTTGCATCCGCCTTCATTCTCCTGCTGAGGACTGCGAAGATGAGGACTAGCTCCTCTGTTATCCAGGTTACCTGTTCCATTTTCCCCTTTTGTTTTATTTCTCTTGAGTCATTTTTATGTTTTTCTCTTGAGTCAGTTTGTCAGTTGCTTTAATGTTGATTTGTGAACTTGTTGAACTAGGAGTTATGCTATACTTGGATGTTTTTCACATGTGTTTGGGTGTGATACAAGAGTTTTTAGGGTCTTGATGTCAATCACCCAAGCTTGTACTAGTCAGTTATAGCATAGCATTGGGTTTATATTAATCCAAATGGGTTTTGTTGAAAGCAGAAGAGTTATGAGCAGAAATCTATACGTCAAGCAACCAATCTATCACCCTAAGATGATCAAGCAACAAAGAGAACAAAGAAAGAAAGCAGTTTAAGCAAGATTATACAAGTAAAATAGAGCAAAACATGGCAAATCTGAAATATATCAAAAGAGAAAGCAAGTTCCTATATGTGGTTATTGATTTTGGGGAATCTAGAGACTAACTAAGGCTGTTTCAAACAACATTGATCTAGCAAACAAGCTTGCAATGCTGATTCCTAGACATAGAGTTCACAATCAAGCTAGCTAGATCCAATCTCTTGTAAAATATCCTTTTGCTAAACATCTTAACAAGAACTAACTCTCATTAGTGCTAAAACATTCAACAAGCATTAATAAACAACTCTATTCAAGTCAAAATGCTCCTCAAAGAGTCAATCTCTCGAGCCAAGGCCAGGAAATCCTTTATTAAATCATCATTTCATCAAACACTTGGTGGGCATAAGAGAAAGCTCAAATTCTAGATAAGTGTGATCAAGACAAATCTAGTTTAAGAACAGATTAATAGAGAGGAATCCATATACTGAAGCACTAAACAAGCCTTAATCAATCCCTAAATCCCTTTAATCCACCACATCTAAGAACCTTAAGCAAACAACTCACTAATACTCATGTTTAACACCAAATCACAAGAGGAAAAGATGCTACTCATGATTAAAAAAGAGATTAAAGAAAGATTAAAGGCAACTACCAACGTATATTAAATAAAGCAAAGGATTTGTCTTACAAACTCAAAGAAAATGCTTAAGAACAGTAAATTGACATGACTCCTCGAAAACACAGAAAAATGTACTATTTATACCCAAAAGAAGAAAGCCCTAGAGTAATGGCAAAAATGTAAATAAAACAGGCTTGGACTGTGTTTGTATCGATCAGTTGTATCGATCAGGGCTTAATAGATACGGATCATATCGATCTGGAGAGTGATCGATACAGTGACCAAAATTAACACGGCGCGTTTGTATCGATCACTCATGATCGATAGTTATGATCGCTACACTTTGTATCGACCACCCTTGATCGATACTCTTGGTCGATACCGATTGTATCGATCACTCTTTGATCGATAGCCTCCGTGCTCTGACCGAAAAGCTATGCAGAGATCGTCTGCCTTGGTCCCTTTTGCTCCTTTTGGTCCAGCTAGATTCTTGGATCTTCCTCAAAGCTCCTCCAATCCTTTTAGCTCCATAAGCACCTAAAAACATTCATAATGCAAGAAGAATGCAAATTATATCCTAAATGCAACCTAAATCTAAAAGGAGAAGAAAATAGGACAAAAACTAAGGAAACCATGCAAAAGAGAACCAAAATATGTACTAAATGCAAGCCTAAATGGTGTAAATACAAGAGATATCAATACCCCCACACTTGCCTTTTGCTTGTCCTCAAGCAAATTAGAACAAATGAGTGAGTGAGGTTTGAATGTGGGCATCTAGATTCCAAAAGTGCAAAGGTAAAGAGATGGTATCAATGCTTAAGTGCCTAGTTGTGGGATGCAATCATAATCAGCTATACTTTAAAGAACCTAGCCATGCTCATCATATTTTGAAATGATCTCAAATCTCAACTTAGGCAAATGCTCAAATCAACCAACTCTTTAAAATTCAATTAAGATCAGAACATGAATCATGCTTATGCAAATGAAGTGAAGACATTTGGTTTAAAAGGTAAGGTTATGAGATAAAAATAATCTCATTTTAGCAAAAGCGTTTTAAAACAGAAGGGATCACTCAATGAAAAAGATTCCATCTTAGGCAAAATGCTAAAGGTAAAAGCACACTTATGCATGCAACTCAAAGCTCCCTTCTACCCAAAGATGAATCCTAAGCACTTCTAAACCCAAAGTGAACCCCTAAGTCTACCTTTTCCTAAACTATACCCTTTATCCTTTTTCATGGCTGGGAAAACCACTTTTTTTTTTTTTGTGGCTGCTTCTTTTTGGTTGGGACTTGCTCTTCTTTTTTTGTATTGGCACCTTCTTTGGTGGATTGCTCTTAGTCTGATTTTTCTTCTTTTGACCTTTCTGAACTTTGTTGCTGGCGCCTTTCTTCTTTACACTTAAACCTTTTATCTCCCTTTACTTAACGACAACTCTAGACAGTTTCTCCTTTTCTACCATAACAAACTTTTTTCTTTTCTTTCAAAACATATATACATGAAGTCCTAACCACTTACATTACCCTTTTAACCCAAAACTCCTATCCTAGAATCAAGCTCAAGATGCAAGCTGATATCTACAAGAGAGCTTATTATTGCCAGCCTTATTCCTAACACTTTTTGCCAAGACAAAATCGAAAATGATGATCAAAGGCCTCACAGCTCTCAAGATAGTGTTTAGGCTCAAAATGAGGTTTTGGTTAAGGGTGTGGATGTAACTGTCCCATAAGTATGGGGATCAACTATTTGGATCAACAAGAGTGGTAGAAAGGAAATATATGATCCAAATATGTGTATGGTAGCCATGAAATCACTTTTCAATGCATAAGACATGATAATTAACAGTCCAAATTAAAGTTCAAGTTGATAGAGTTGATTTTTAGAGAACAAATGCTTTCAGAATGAGATGAGAAGACCTAATCTAGCAATCTAAGCATGGTTCAGCCTTAACTTCTAGCAATCTTATGATGCATCAAACAACTAGCCACTTAAACACTGAAATAATCTCTAAACTTTAAACACTTTACAAGGAAGGTTCATCATAATGCCCTATGCAAATGAAATGCAATCTAAATGTCAACACTAGACTCAATCTTAAGAGAATGATATGCAACTATATGCTTTCTTTTTGGTTTGCTAAAATGCAAAAATTTTCAAATTTTTCTATGTTGTTTTTTGTTTTTTTATGCCTTATATGAATGCATGATATGCATGAGACTCAAAGTGAAAGAAAAAGAAAAACTAAGCAAACAAAACACAAAGTCAAACCCCAAATCTCTCCCCCACACTTAAATTACAGTCTCTTGTGTAATGAAAGCAATGAGAGAGAGAAGCAACAAAATATAATACAAAATTGAAAAAGATGCAATGGTATAGACAATGAATAGAATGTGGTATCTTGCTTAATAGTAGGACTGGTGGGAGGATCCAGATGTCTGAGGAGACTTGCTAGCCCTGCTCTTGTTCCTCCTCTCATAAACTTTTGTAGATGGTGCAGCTTCTTGTGTAGGAGCAACCCAACTTGACCATAACATCTCTGCTTAAGAAGAGTCACCTTGTGTACCCCATTGCCATGATTCTTGAACTTAAGAGGGAATGGGAGGTTGTTCCTAAGCTGATGGTACATGGGCATTTGGCTCATATGATGAGCCCCTTGGTTGTGCCCATGTCCCCCATTGATCACTAGGCTGTGCATGGAAAGAGTGTCTTCCATGGGGGTTCCAAACAGCTTCTCCCTCTTCAGTTGGCTCAGTTGGTTGTGGTTGCTCTGCTTGATAAGGAGTGTGCTCATGAGTATGGCTCTGAAGGGAAGTTCTTGCTGATGTAGCTTTGTCTTTCTTGAACTTCCCTTTGACCATTTTCACCAACCCCTTAATGGCTTTGTCTTGCCATTTGCACCACTTCTGAAGTGCATTGATGTGCTCATGAGCCACTTCAAAGAGCTTCCTTGGCTGGGTACTTCATAAGGTGTGAAGTGGAACTGCCTTGAACTGTAGCTCAACACTTCTTGTTCATCATAGTCTTCTTTTTCATGGGTTCCTCCCTGGTCTTCAGCGCCAGCAGCAGCATCTCCTTGGTGATCTTCTTCTTCAATCTCTTCAGTGTTTCCTTCCTCATTGTCTTCTTCTCTCTTTCCAAGGACAGGGCCGCCTTTGCAGAGCTCCTCTTCACCCAGATTGAAGTTGATGTTGGTCCTTGTGGTGAAGGAGGTGAGCCTTGGGTTAGGGAGAAGGACTCTTGCTGGCTCTTGGAGATCATTGAGGAATGTGTAGACATGCTTGTCCTGAATACTCTTCTCAATGATATGGCTTCTCTTCAGATAATCCATATATATCCATGAAGGACCTAGAGCATCTTCAGCATGTTCCTCATAATTCACACCACATGCCACTAAGATGGCTGTCACAACGCCTCCGATGTGTATCTATGGGCTGCTTGCCTTCTCTGTGAAAACCCAGCGTTTGTAGGAGAAGAGGTTCTCCATCAACATAGCGGTGTAGTAAGGATACTTGGTAGGCGGCCTGAGAGGGGTTCCATTGGTGCTGTAAATCACTAGTGGCTTCATGGTATTGTACATGAAGTCTCTCTCCTTATCTGTGAGGGTTTATGTATCTTCTCTTGCAAAGAATGTGTTTGCAAAAGCCATTTGGGCGTACCTCACTGCTGGATGCTTTAAATGTGGTTCCTTGAGGTTTTTGCAGCGGATTTACCAGCCCCTAACACTTCTCATAGCATCTTGTGTTACCTTTGGCTGATCTTGAAGTGGTTCCTCCATTCAGTATATCTGTATGTACCCAGGGCCAGTGCAAGCTTGAAGAAGGTTGTTGTAAAAGTTTGATTGCCAATTCGGAATGATATCCAGCTGTCTCAATTCACCAGCACACTGTCATCGTAGTGCACCACTTTCAGAGTTGAGAGGAATTGGTAGGTGAGATCCTTGTAAGATGGAAGTGCTCTCACCATAAAGTCAGTGAGCCCCATGCTCTCAAAGATTGTTTTGCAGTCTAAGTTTATCCCAAGTTCTTGCATAGTGGAGGCGCAAGGATATCTTGTGGGCCTGAAAGTGCATTGGTTGAATCTTTCCATGAGCTGCTCAGCACTTGGAGCATCGTGAGAGACTTCCTCTACTAGTGTTCCCTTTCCTTTTAACTTGGCGACCCTTCCTGCCAACTGGTCTTGGTACAGCATCTCTTGAGAACTGCCCTTCAGAAACGCCCTTGCCTTTGCTTCTTCTAGCTCTCTGGGAAATAGGTGCCTCTCCCTGTTGTGCTCTCTTTTTGCTTTTGGCCGAGCTGTTCATTCTTCTCATTGTACCTGAAAGAACAAGGCTTGAAGGTAGGTTGAGTAAAGGAACAAAGGCTGAAAAACCAAATAGCTGAAAGCTTTAATAAGAAATCTCTCTAGGCCAAGATAAGCTTAACAAGTCTTAGAAACAATATTAAACTTTCAAAAGGCAAGAGGAGTTCAAAAGCTAACAGTTTAGACAATCTAGAATTTATGAAGATAAAACAGCTATGCATGTGAATCTAGCAAGGTGGTTCTTAAGCAAAGGAGATGATGATCATGCAAAGGGATAGTAAACAAGCAAGGAATGAGATTTATAAACAGTACACAAAGCTTAAACATCTAACTTGCTCACTTTAAACAAATCCAAAATGCAAAACCAAAGCACAACACTTAAACTAAGAAGAATTTGTTCTTAAAACCATAGATAGAGCAGTTTCAAGTACATGAATATGTAAGAAAAAGATGTAATTAGTTGAGAAGGCAAACCTCAAAGGAGCTTCTGAGCACTTGAAAGAGTTAAAATAAACAGAAAGAGAGCTTAGCAATGAGAGAAGTAGAGAGATGAAGTGTGAAGAGAGTACGAAGAGCTTGTTGGTATATAAAGAGGTGGGTGGGGAACCAAGGGAATCTAAAGAGTGGGGGACAAAGACAAAAGTGCTCAGGAGCTCTACAAGTGGACAGGAAGGATCCAAAGTTTAAATTTAAACCTCCTTGGTTCCAAACCAAAGGAGGGAAATTTTTTGAAAAGGTGAAACAATTACCTCGGGCGGGTATCGATCACAAGTGATCGATACTACTGATCGATATGCTCAGTATCGACCACGAGTGATCGATACAAATGATCGATATCCTTCCTGTGAATCGTATCGATCTTCATATGATCGTTACACAGACCAAAATTCATACGGCGGGTTTATATCGATCAGTGTTTGATCGATATGAATGATCGATACGGTTTTCACTTTCAGACTTCCTTCCCTATCGATCAAAAGTGATCGATAGGTTGACTGGTGCAATCTGGCTCCACTAATATCGATCACTCATTATCTATATTCATGATCGATATGCTCAGTATCGATCGGTCCTGATCGATACAGTTGATCGATATCAGCCTGAAAGCACCTGTTCTTTGCCTCCTTAACTCATAAAAATTTGCCTTAGACCAATCTTGCTCCTGTTATTGTAAGAGAAACAGAAAAGAAAACATAAAATGCAATAATATATACAAGGATAACAGGGGAATACCTTCCAAGTGTGTTTGTTTAACGTCCTTAGCTTGACTTTCCTTAGTTGATCACACTTGTGAAGGTTCATCAAGGTTGGTGTCTACTTCATCTCCAAGAGACACACTTGCCATGTATAGCTTAAGCCTGTGCCCATTCACTGTGAAGTCTTCTCCATTCTTGCTAAACAAAGTCACAGCTCCATATGGCAACACTTCCTTGATCTTGAATGGTCCTGACTATCTTGACTTAAGCTTTCCAGGAAATAATTTCAACCTTGAGTCGAATAACAGCACCTGATCCCCTGCCTTGAAGTCCTTGAGTTTGATCCTTTTTGTCATAGAAAGCTTTTGTCCTCTCCTTGTAGATCCTAGAACTCTCAAAAGCTTCAAGGCGGTTTTCCTCTAGCTCATGCAAGTTGATGGTCTCTTTTCTTGAGCTGTCTTGATGTCAAAGTTCAGCAACTTTGTTTCCCACAAAGCTTTATATTCCAGCTCAACAGGTAGATGGCAAGATTTACCATAAAGGAGTGAGAAAGGAGTCCTACCAATGGGTGTCTTGAAGGCTGTCCTATAAGTCCACAAAGCATCATCAAGCTTATTAGACCAGTCCTTTCTTGTAACACCAACTGTTTTCTCTAGACTGGCCTTGATCTCTCTGTTGGACACTTCCACTTGGCCACTTGTTTGTGTATGGTAAGGAGTAGCAACCTTGTGCTTGACACCATTCTTCTTGAGCAAACTTTGAAAAACCTTGTTGATGAAATGGCTCCCACCATCACTGATCACACATCTTAAAATACCAAACCTTGGGAAGATAATTGTCTTGAAGAGCTGCAACACAACCTTAGCATCATTTGTTGGATAGACAATGGCTTCAACCCACTTTGACACATAATCAACAGTAACCAGAATGTACTTGTTCCCATAAGAGGAAGGGAAGGGTCCCATAAAGTCAATCCCCCGCACATCAAACAGATCCACTTCAAGGATAGGGTTCAGAGGCATCTTATCTCTCTTGGAGATGTTTCCCTTTCTTTGGCATGCATCACATGAGGAGATGTGGGCTTGGGTGTCCTTGAACAGACTAGGTCACCAAAAACCAGCTTGGAGGACCATGGAGGCTGTCTTGAATGTTGCAAAACTTCCTCCATAGGCTGAACCATGGCAATGATGTAGAATCCCTGGGATTTCTTCTTCAGCTATACACCTTCTGAACAACCCATTATTCTCTTTCTTGTACAAATAAGGCTCATCCCAAAAGTAATGGGAGACATCTCCTAAGAACTTCTTCTTCTAGTGTGAGCTGAGGGTTTCTGGTATCTTCCCAATGACCAAGTAGTTTAAAAAGTCAGCAGAACAAGGCAGTTTATCCTCTTCTAGGCTTACCACTTCAGCTGCTTTCACTCCTAAAGCATGCAGCTATTCTTCTGGTAGAGTGTCATTGATTGGGACAACGTCATCTATCCTCAGTCTTGAAAGGTAATCAGCAACTCCATTCTCAATGCCTCTCTCATCCACAATCTCCATATCAAATTCTTGTAAGAGGAGGATCCATCTAAGAAGCCTTGGTTTGGTGTCTTTCTTGGCATAGATGTGTCTCAGCGCAGCATGATCAGTATAAACAATCACCTTGGAGCCTACTATGTAGCTTCTGAACTTCTCAAATGCAAAGACAACTGCTAAGTGCTCCTTCTCAGTTGTAGCATATTTTGACTGAGCCTCATCCATAGTTCTGCTGGCATAGTAGATAACATGAAGTTTCTAGTCAACTCTCTGCCCTAAAACTGCTCCAACAGCATAGTCACTGGCATCACACATTATTTCAAATTGCAAATCCCAGTTTGGAGCTTGGACTATTGGCGCTGATACCAGAGCTTGTTTGAGGGTGAGGAAGGCTTGCAGGTAGTCTTCATCAAACACAAACTATGTCTCCTTACACAACAATCTTGTCAAGGGTCTTGCAATCCTTGAGAAATCATTGATGAATCTCCTGTAGAACCCAGCATGACCCAAAAAACTTCTGATCCCCTTGACAGTGGTTGGAGGTTCTATGTGCACTATTACATCAATCTTAGCCTTGTCCACTTCTATCCATTTCTCTGAGATCTTGTGATCCAAAATAATTCATTGTTGCACCATGAAGTGGCACTTCTCCCAATTCAGAACCAGTGTTGTGTCTTCACATCTTTGGAGGACCTGAGAAAGATTTGACAAGCAGACACCAAAGGAAGATCTATAGACACTAAATTCATCCATGAATACCTCCACCTTTTCTTCAAGCAAGTCAGAAAAGATAGAATTCATACATCTTTGAAAGGTAGCAAGAGCATTGCATAAACCGAAAGGCATTCTCTTATAAGCAAATGTTTCATAAGGGCAAGTAAAAGTAGTTTTCTCTTAATCATTAGGGTGGATAAGGATCTGAAAGAATCCACTAGAACGATCTAAAAAGCAGTAATACTTATGATTTGCTAATCTTTCTAACATCTGGTCTATGAATGGCAAGGGGAAGTGATCTTTCCTAGAAGCAGAATTAAGTTTTCTGTAATATATGAACATCCTATGACCAGTAATTGTTCTAGTTGGTAATAGCTCATCATTTTCGTTTTTAACAACAATGATCCCTCCCTTCTTAGGTACCACATGAACTGGTGAGACCCATGTGCTATCTGAAATGGGATAGATCACTCCTGCTTCAAGCAACTTCAAGATTTCATTTTTTACTACTTCTTTTAAATTAGGATCCAGCCTTCTCTGAGGTTCAATAGAAGTTCTTGTCTCATCCTCTAGATGGATACTATGAGTGCAAAGGTTAGGAGAAAAGCCTTGGATATCATCTAATAAATATCCAATAGCTTTCCTAAACCTCTTTAACACCTTGACAAGAGCCAGGATCTCATCATCATTGAGGTTGTCATTGACTATAACAGGGTAAGTGGAGTTAGGACCTAAGAAAACATACCTTAGCCCTTGAGGAAGTGGTTTGAGCTCCACTTTGGGTGCCTTGAGCTCACTCCAGTCCTCTTCTGAGCTGTTCTGCCCTTTGGCTCCACCTTCCTTGCTTGGGGAGTCAACTGCTTGAGCTGAGAAGGCTTCCTTTCTTGTGTACTCCAACTTTTCAAATGGCTCTTCCTCTTCAAAGACCTGTGAGAGTCTAACCTCAGCTGATAACCCAACCTTTCCTTATCCAAGTATCCATCATCTACATGCTCCTTTGTCAAAGCTACTTGAAGTTTGTCTCCACAACACAACTCCTCTTGAAGTTCATCATGCAGCTTTTCTAGGATATCAATCTGGAACACTTGACCTTTAATAGTAGGCTGCTGCATAATCTGCTTGATGTCAAATTTCAGAGACATATCTTTTCCCAATTGTAGCTCAATCTTCCCTTTCTTGACATCAATAACAGCTCCTGTTGTGGCTTGAATGGGTCTCCCAAGGATGAGAGGATCTTTAGGCTCCACATCCATATCTAGAAACACAAAATCAGTAGGTATCTCTACACTCCTAATTCTGAGTGGTACATCTTCAAGCAAACCCTTGTGGAGTCTCACTGATCTATCAGCCAACACCAAAGAGATTCTACAGTCCTTGAACTTGGTGAAGCCTCTAGGCGCTGTGCTACAGAGTAGGGCACCAAGCTGACACTAGCTCCAAGATCACACAAACATTTGTCAAAAAGAAGTGGACCTATAGAGCAGGGCAAAGTAAAGCTTCATGGATCTCCAAGCTTGTTGGGAGTCACTCTCTTCTGTTGGATAATATCACTACACTCATGTGTGAGGATCACCATCCCTTGCAGGTTCTTGGTTCTTTCAGCAACAGCATCCTTTAAGAATTTCTGATAAGGAGGAACTAGAACAAAGGCATCCAGAAATGGCATTGTGAGCTGGATCTTCTTAATCTGTTCATCTAAGAGCCCTTTGTATTTAGCAACCAGCTGCTTCTTAAACCTTCCAGGAAAAGGTATGGTTGGCTGATAAGGAGGAGGGATGAATCTTGGTTCCTTGATCAACTCCTTAGATGCTTCCTTTGGTTTTTCCTTAACCACTTCTTTGGCTATGGTGTTGTCTGAACCTCTTCCAGCTTCAGCCACTTAATCCTCTTGAGCTTCTTCAGTGTCTTTAGCTTCGACCCCTTCTTCTTGTTCCTCAATGTCCACATTGGGTGTAGAAGGTGCCACTCTTGGCAGAAGTTGCTTCTCGCTTCTTAAAATAACAGCTTTGACACACTCTTGTGTTAGTGAAGAGGTGGATGGTGGAGCCATGCTCTCTAGTTTGGTGATCTTCATATTCATAGGACCTATGTGTGACTGAAGTCTTGATTCAATGCCTTTGTGTATTTCATCAGTCATATTTCTTTGAATATCTGTCCAGCTCTTTTGGATCTCAACAGCCATCATCTTTTGGAGTCCTCCATTAGTAAGTTGTTGGAGTTGGATGAGAATTTCTTTATAGTCCAAATCATGTGAAGGAGGAGAAGTGTTGATGCCAACTGTTTGAGAAGAGGAACCTTGATATTGTTGAGTGTGAGTGTCTCCATAGGATTGGTGGACACAAACATCATAGTCTTGATGATTCACTGGAGGCTCTTGTTGTTGGAGAGCTTGGACTGGATGTTCTTTGTAGTGGTTTGGTGAGATAGCACTAGGAAGGAGTTTAGTGGACTCATTGAGCAGCAAGTCAACTCTCATCTGTAAGTCTTTCATCTCCTGCAATGCTGTCTCTAGGTTTTCTTCAGTGGCTTTGGACTGTTGTTCCTTATCATCCACATAATCCCAATTGTTGAGTGTCATGTTCTCCACTAATATCCAACCTTCATCAACATCTTTCCCAAGAAAATAACCATTACTTGCTGTATCAAGAGGGATTATTATCTTTGGGAGAACACCTCTATATAGTGTGGATAGCAGCATTTCCTTGGTAAAACCATGGTGAGGGTATTGATGAGTAAAACCTCTAAATCTTTCCCATGTGTCTCCAAAGCTTTCATTAGACCACTGCTTGAAGTTTGTGATCTCATTTCTGAAGTGTGCAGTTCTTGAGGGAGAGAAGAATTTGGTTAAGAAAGCACCTTTACATTGTTCCCAAGTTGTGATGCTCCCTTGTGCTAGAGATTTCTCCCATAATCTAGCTCTATCACCAAGAGAAAATGGGAATAACTTGAGCTTCAAACCATGATCTGATACTCCACTAAGCTTTGTCAAAGTGCATATCCTCTCAAACTGATCCAGGTGCTCTAAGGGGTCTTGGTTGGGCAATCCAAAAAACTGCTTTTCTTAGATCATGGTGATGAGACGGCTCTTGATCTGATATTGCTGAGTCTCCATAGGTGGAAGAATACCTTGCTTTGAAGCATAGTTAGAGGGTATATCAGCAGCACCAATAGGCCTTCTTGGTCTTTGAACTCTCATTCCCCAATCACCTTGTAGACCAGCTTGACCTTGTTCACCTTGTAGGCCTTGAATCCCTTGAGAACCTTGTAAACCTTGTGGACCTTGCAAACCAAAATCAGCAGCATACTGATGTTCATCAATGCTGTAACAGATGATTTCTGATTCTGCAAACCCCAAAATCTTTGACCTTGAACCTCAGTTGTAGTTGTAGACACTTAAAAGCAAGTGTTGTTGTAACTACAAAAGAAATTCTAGACCAAAAGAGTAATCAGTAACCAAAATCGAAAATAACAAAGCTTGATCTCAAGATCTCTACAAATCCTACTGATCTCAAGATAATGGCAACGGCACCAAATTGATACAACAGTTTTTAGGGTCTTGATGTCAATCACCCAAGCTTGTACTAGTCACTTGTAGCATAGCATAGGGTTTTTATCAATCCAAATGAGTTTTGTTGAAAGAACAAGAGTTATAAGCAGAAATATATAAGTCAGGCATTCTCTGCGAGTCTGCGAGTCTACAAAGAAATCTACAAATCTATAAATCTATAAATCCCGTGATGCGGTACATTATGTGCCTTATAGGCAACACCATTCTCTGCGAGTCTACGCCGAGCAAGATGCGTCTTAGCAAGCTCGTTCAGCTCTATTATGGCTATAAAGAGCATGGTCCGCACCAATTCGGGCGCCATTTTTACAGAGCACTTGGTCTCTCTGATGACCAAGTCATTCACGAGTTTAGTGGACAACACAGAGTGCGTTGGTAGCCTTCTCATGCCTATCTTCCAGCACTTTCAGATCGACACAGTGCCCTGCAGCATTGTCACCACGCGAGCTCTTATGGACGATGCACTTTTGGGACATGCTACCTGGCTCAAGCACAGGTTGGTTTGGACTTTCACTACTTCTGCTGGGGAGTATGTTGGCATGCAATTGCCAAACCGGGAGCTCACTACGATCCGGAGCAATTCACTTCAGCTGCGTTTTTAGTCTGACCCAGTTTTGTTGCGTCCTCTTGCACCCACACGATGTCATGGAGGAGCCACTGCTGGTGCACCTTCTTCCAGTGCTACTGCTCAGCCTGGACCGTCTCGCCGTCAGACCATACCCACGCCAGACATTGCTGCTGTGAGGCGCCCTACTAGACCTCAGATACCTATGGACATGACAGCCTTTCAGGACTATGTCATTGACAGCTTCGACGGTCTGTGGAACGCTGTCGCTACTCTCAGAAACTGTGGTTGCATCCGCCTTCACTCTGCTGCTGAGGACTGCGAAGATTAGGACTAGCTCCTCTGTTATCCAGGTTACCTGTTCCATTTTTCCCTTTTGTTTTATTTGTCTTGAGTCATTTTTATGTTTTTCTCTTGAGTCAGTTTTTCAGTTGCTTTGATGTTGATTTGTGAACTTGTTGAACTTGGAGTTATCCTATATTTGGATGTTTTTCACATGTGTTTGAGTGTGATACAAGAGTTTTTAGGGTCTTGATGTCAATCACCCAAGCTTGTACTAGTCAGTTGTAGCATAGCATAGGGTTTTTATCAATCCAAATGGGTTTTGTTGAAAGCAGAAGAGTTATGAGCAGAAATCTATAAGTCAAGCAAGCATAGAAAAGTTTTTGTTGCCTAAGCAACCAATCTATCACCCTAAGATGATCAAGCAACAAAGAGAGCAAAGAAAGAAAGCAGTTTAAGCAAGATTATGTAAATAAAACAGAGAAAAACAGAGCAAATCCGAGATATATCAAAAGAGAAAGCAAATTCCTAAATGTGGTTATTGATTTTGGGGAATATAGAGATTAACTAAGGCTGTTTCAAACAACATTGATCTAGCAAACAAGCTAGCAATGGTGATTCGTAGACATAGAGTTCACAATCAAAGAAGCTAGATCCAATCTCTTGTAAAATAGTCTTTTGCTAAACATCTTAACAAGAACTAACTCTCATTTGTGCTCAAACATTCAACAAGCATTAATAAACAACTCTATTCAATTCAAAATGCTCCTCAGACAGTCAATCTCATTAGCCAAGGCCAGCAAATCCTCTATTAAACAAGATCAGCATTTCATCAAACACTTGGTGGGCATAAGAGAAAGCTCAAATTCTAGATAAGTGTGATCAAGACAAATCTAGTTTAAGAACAGATTAATAGAGAGGAACCCATATACTGAAGCACTAAACTAGCCTTAATCAATCCCTAAATCTCCTTAATCCACCACATATAAGAACCCTAAGCAAACTACTCACTAAAACTCATGTTTAACACCAAATCACAATACGAAAAGATGCTAATCATGATTAAAAGAGAGATTAAAGAAAGATTAAAGGCAAATACCAACTTATATTAAATAAAGCAAAGAATTTGTCTTACAAACTCAAAGAAAATGCTTAAGAACAGTAAATTGACATGACTCCTCGAAAATACAGAAAATGGGCTATTTATACCCAAAAGAAGGAAGCCCTAGTGTAAATAAAAAAAGACTCAGACTGGGTTTGTATCGATCAGTTGTATCGATCAGGGCTTGATCGATACAGATCATATCGATCTGGAGAGTGATCGATACAGTGACTGAAATTAACACGGCACGTTTGTATCGATCACTCATGATCGATACTCATGATCGCTACACTTTGAATCGATCACCCTTGATCGATACTCTTGGTCAATACTGATTGTATCGATCACTCCTTGATCGATAGCCTCCGTGCTCTAACCGCAAATCTCTGCAGAGATCGTCTGCCTTGGTCCCTATTGCTCCTTTAGGTCCAGCTAGCTTCCTGAATCATCCTCAAAGCTCCTCCAAGCTCCTTTTAGCTTCATAAGTACCTAAAAACATCCATAATGCAAGAAGAATGCAAACTATATCCTAAATGCAACCTAAGTCTACAAGGAGAAGAAAATGGGATAAAAACTAAGGAAAACATGCAAAAGAGAACCAAAATATGTACTAAATAGTGTAAATACAAGAGATATCAGAGTGCTCTAACAGTCAGACTTTAAAGTATAAACGATAACATATCGTTTAACGCATCTTACTGACGATTCTGGAGTTTCAGGAATGGTGACGATTGTCACTACTGAGGGGTGACCCTCGTCACCCACTCCTTCGCGAGGTACCACTTTCAAACTCGGTTCTGCAAGTTCTCTTGTTCTTCTTGACTAACTCTAGGCTTAATAACACTGGAGACAATATTGTTTTAAGTCTGGGGGAGGCAGCTACTGACGTTGTGTACATTGTGTTATGTTTTGAGAGTCTTAAAGTTGAGTCAAAAACCAGTTTTATAGTGTCAAAATTTTGAAACTGTCAGTTTTTCTTGGAACCAACCACAAAATATTGATGGTGATAAGAACCATTGCCACAGTTGTTCATTACAATTCGAGGTCTCTAAGTCGATATGCTTCCTTCACACCACGCCTTCACTGTATCGATGCTGAAGTCATCGATACTCCCATCGATATGCTCTTGTATGGATCAGTTGATGTCGATATCATCATAGATATTGGCCATCCGCCTTTGTCCCTTGTCTTGCTTCATTCCCAGCTCACACTCATGGCACCACATGACCTCCACACTCCCTCTAATACCTGAATAAAACTCAAAATGCATGCAAAATGCAATACATCTCCTAAAACTACACTAACTCCTAAATACATGCAAAAGGGACAATAAGAAGCAAGATATGCATGTTTAAAGACTAAAACTAGTGATGAATGCAAGCTAAATGTTATAAATAATGGAGACATCAACACCCCCACACTTGTATTTTGCTTGTCCTCAAGCAAACAAACTAAGACAAAGAGGAAGTGTGGATGACCGATGCTCCTCTCGGGTGCTTTACATCGGTTAGCTGATGACCGATGTTGATGATTGATGCGAATCTTCAACCTCTCGGCTTGGTTACATTGATCGGTCTTGACCGATGCTCTTAATCGATGTGGTTGTCCTGTCTTTTCACATCGGTCACACGTGAGCGATGTGGATGACCGATGCGATTCACCAGCTTCTCTGTTGCTTTACATCAGTCACAAGTGACCGATGTGCTATGTGCCTTGACCGATGTTGCACCAGAAATCGCCTTCCTTAGCTCCTTTTGATCCTTCTCAGCTTGGCTAACTCCTTGAACCATTCCCACACTTCCTCCATGTTCTATAGAGCCTCTTAAGTACCTAAAAACATCCTTAATGCATAGAGAATGCGAACTACAACCTAAATGCAACCTAAGTCAAAAAAGAAAGGAAAATGGGACTAAAAAGAAAGAAAACAAGCAAAAGGAGACCAAAACATGAACTAAATGCAAGCCTAAATGATGTAAATGTATGAGATATCAACACCCCCACACTTGCCTTTTGCTTGCCCTCAAGCAAACAAACTAAGACAAATGGACGATGAGGTTTAAAGGTGGGCACTCAAATCCAAAAATGCTAACGTAAAGAAATAAAGTCAATGTCTAAGTGCCTAAGTGTAGGATGCAAAACACAATCAGTCATACTAATAAGAACCTAGCCATGCCTTTCCAGTTTCAAAATGATCTCTAGCTTAGCCTAGTCAAATGCTCAAATCAATCAATCTCTTTAACATTCATTTAAATTTTGTAACCAAGCGAATCATGTTTGTGCAAATCAAGTGAAAAAATTTGGTTTTAAGGGTAAGATTATGAGATTACAATGATCGTATTGAAGCAAAAGGTTCATAAACATAAGGGATCACTCAATGAAAATGATTCTATCTTAGGTAAAATGCTAAAGATAAAAGCACACTTCTGCATGCAAATCAAAGCTCTATTCTACCCTTTTACCCAAAGATGAATCCTAACAACTTCTAAACCCGAAAGTGAACCCCTAAATCTACCCTTTTCCTAAACTATAACCCTTCTCTATCTTCATGGTTGGGGAAACTTCATCTTTTTGCTTGTGTGGTTGACCTTTATTTTTTGGACTTGCTCCTTTCTTGTTTATTAGGCGCCATTTTCCACCTTTGATGGATTGCACTGGGTCTGATTTCTTCTTTTGATTGACCTTTCAAAGCTTTAATGATTTTTGGCCCTCCTTGTCTTAATCATGTAGAGACTTTTCTTCCCTTTACATAATCACAATTTAAACTTATTTCCCCATACTACCATTCCATACTTTTCCTTCTTCATTTAAAGCATAAACATGAAGCTCAAACCACTTAACACTACCCTTTTATCCCAAACTTCTAACCTAGAATCAAGCTCAAAATGAAAGCTGATATCTACAAGAGAGTTTTTCCTTGCCAGCCTTAGTATTAATACTTTTTGGCAAGATAGAATTCGAAATGATGTATGCAAGGCCTCACAACTTTCAAGATAATGTTTAAGCTCAAACGGAGGTTTGGGTAAGGGTGTGGATTAACTGTCCCATAAGTATGAGGATCAGCTACATGGATCAACAAGAGTGGTACAAAAGAAAAAGATGATCCAAATATGTATATGGTAGCCATGAAATCACTTTTCAGTGCACAAACATGATAATTAACAATTCAAATTAATGGTTCTAATAAATAGGGATGATTTTCGAATACAAAGCGATTTTGGCATGAGTCTAGAAGATCAGATTTAGCATTCATGAGCATGGTTCAGCCTTAGTTTCTAACTTCTTATGAAGCATCAAACATTTAATCATTTAGACAACTAAATCAGTCCAAAACATGCAATGCAACCTATATGAAAAATACTAGACTCAATCCTAAACAAATGAATGCAACTACATGCTTTTTTTATTGGCTTGCAAAAGATGCAAAACTTTTAAAATTTTTCGATTTTTTTTTGTTTTTCTATGCCTTAGATGAATGCATGTGACTCAAAGATGGATGAAAATGAAAAACTAAGAAAAGAACAAACAAAGTGAAACCCCAAATCCCTCCCCCCCCCCCCCCCCCCCCCACACACACACACACATAAATTACACGATCCCTTGTGTAATAAAAGAGTAGAAGATAGATGCAATAAAAATATATTACAAGAACTAAAAAAATGCAATGGTATATACAGTGGAGGAGTTTTGTGGTACCTTAGAAGGTGGTCTGGGAAGTGTAGAAGGCGCCTGAAAGGTCGTCCATGTCAATGTTGTGGCTCCTCATTGACCTCTCTCTCCTTGGGTGTCTCCTCCTTCTTGGCGCTTCTTGACATGATGCTTGGTGGCACCTAAGCTCTCACTTCTACATAGCCAGCGAAGGAGTGCCTTCTACTAGGACCTATATCCACTCCTTGGCTTTCAGCTTGTTTCTCTTCTTGAAGAGCAGAAGTAGAGGCTCCACTAGACTTCCTCTATAAGTCTGTGATTTGAGGTTTCATGCTCTTCATTCCCTTCCCCAACTTCTTGATGGTTTTGTCTTGCCATTTGTTCCATCTTTGCAAGAGTTTGATGTGTTCATGGACTTTCTTCAAAGGCCCTCCTTGGTGTGAGACATCATGGGGCTGGAAGTAGTAATCCTCACTGTTGAAGCTTGGAGCATCTGATTCTCTTCTTCCTAAATTCCTTCTTCCATTTGCTCTCCTTCAAAGATCACAAGGGGATAGTCTCCTTGAGGAAGAGGAGTGTTGTCGCCTTGGTGAATGTAAGAGGATGGAGCACCATCTTGGTAGAGAATGTGCTGTGGAATTTGAAATGAAAAGCTGTTGGGATTGGAGAAGGATGTGAGGTGCACATCAGGGAGTAGAAGCTTTGCAGCAGATCTATCTTCTTGGATGAAGTTGTAGATGAACTTGTCACCCACTTGGTCGCCAAGGAATCTTGCTTTCTTCAGGTAAGGCAGGTCCAAGTATGTGATCTTGACTGTTGGTGGTCCACTGTCAACTCCTGCAGCTTCCATCAGTTGTGTAATAAGGCCAGCACAATACAGCTTTGGCGCCTTGTCATCATTGGTTGTTAACCAATGTTTGATGACCAAAAGTTGCTGCATGAAGATGGTGAGCATCCCAGTTGTACCATCTGCTCCCTTAAGCGCAACACCTTGATTGGTGCAGTCTAAAACACTCACGAGACCATGATCTATCAGCTCCCATTCTTCTCCTTCAATAGCTCCACTCTCCTTCCTAGCAAAGAGTGTATGCGCCAGCGCCCACTGCACATATATAATTGTTGGATTTCTGATCAAAGAGGCCTTGCTTCTTCCTGGCTTGAAAGCGCCATTGGATACATGCTCCCAAAGGCTGCTCATCTCTTCTTTGCTAACCCCCCGATTCTGTCCTCTAGCGCTTCCATAAGAGTATCCAAAGGCATCTTCTATAGCTGAGAAAGACATCCTATAGTTCTTCTTGGAAACTCTGAAAGTGATGAAGCCATCACCATCCTCTTCAGGGGTCTCCTCTCCTGGCTCATAGAATGTCACTTCAAAGCTTGCAAAGAATTGAAGAAATTGGTCTTGGTTTGCTGAATAGGGAGTTTCTACCAAGCTTTGTGAGCTCCATTTTCTCAAGCATAGAAGAACAGTCTTCATAGATTCCCAAGGCCATTAGAGATGGCACATGGGGGTATCTAGTTGGTCTCACATACACTTTTTGCAGCTTCTCATACAGCTGCCTTTGAACTGCTGTGGTTCCTTTCTTCTTTTGAGGGATCTGCTCACTAGCGCCAACATCAGCTCTCTTTTTGTCTTGAGATTTGGCGCTTGGACTGCCAACCTCTTTGGCATTTCCCTTACCTTTCTCTTGCTTCTTAGCCTCTTTGTTTGCTCCACTCCTTGTTGTTCTTTCCATGGTACCTAAAGAGATTTTCAAAAGAAAATTCAAAACCATGGAAGCAACAAAACATAATACTTAATCTTAATAAAAATCACAAAATGAGGAGTTTATTTACTGATAAGTAAACCACTATGAGTTGTGAAACAACTAAATAAGCAATGCATGCAAAGGATTCATTAAACAAATTTATCAATTTATTGAAAATTATGAATCCTAGCATGGTGAAACTAAAAAAATCTACTAAAATGCTAATGCAAAGATAAATAGATGAATTTGACAAGCAGATATTTATTAATGTAAATACTTAAAAAATCAAAAACAATCTATTCACCATGCAAAAGATATAAAATAAATGAGAAGCAATGGACATTTAACTAGAATGTAATCACCAGACAAGAACAAGTTCTTAGGTGAATAAATCGAACTTTAAACATTTAAAAAACTAAGAGACAATATCTGAAGTAGTTTGATTCTCCTAAGCACTGAGGAGACTAAGGAATTCAAAATTTAGTGGTGGAAAACTTGAAAAAATGAAAGTGAGAAAGAGAAAAGGGTAAAGTTAGTTTATATAGAGAGTTGGAGAATCTTTTTTGTGGGGAGAAAGGGGTGATACAAGATTTTTTTTAGGTATTAGTTCAATCACCTAATGCTTGATGATACACATGCCGAAGTGTCTGTAGCTGACAAGAACAAAATCTTTATTGAGGTAATTATTTTTTTAATTTTCGTATTTTATAAATTTACATATAAATTTATTTTTTTAACATTTTATTTTATTTTGTAGGTTGCTCCCCGTAAAAAGGGAAGAATATTCAGAGTCGGTTCTTTGCAGTCCCAGATCGATTTTTCAGTTGTATTTGCTTCTTCTTCATCTCACCCCGACATGGAGGCTATGAGAAATATTATCGAGGATCAGGCCCGTCAGCTTCAGACTCAGTCTGAGAAGCTTGAGTTTCAATCTGAGAAGCTTGAGTTTCAATCTGAAAAGCTTGAGACTCAATCTGAGAAGATGAAGAGTTATGATATGCTCTTCGGCTACCTGGCGGCGAAAGATCCACAATTTGCTCAGTTGAAAGCTAATATGGCAAGTACTTCGACTAATCCTTCCGAGTCAGTTTTGTAGTTTATTTGCTTTTATGTCTTTTATTTACATTAGTTTTTGTAATGACTTAAATTTTTAATTTCAGTTTTAATTATATTTTATGTTTAATTTATAATTTCATTTGCATTTACAATATTTGTAATTTGATTTTTAATATAATATAAATTTTTTACTAATAATACTAATAACAATGCGACTACATTGCGACAGCACAACTAATAAATTTGCGACGGCTTTGCGACTTCTCTTCTAATAAATTTGCGACGGCTTTGCGACTTCTCTTCTAATTATTTTGCGACGGCTTTGCGACTTCTCTTCTAATAATTTTGCGACAGCTTTGCGACGGCTCGTCTCAATAATGCGGTTTGTATGTTGGCAAATGATGTTACAACGCCATCGTAATAAGTACAAAATACCGGCAGCAACTTCCACGCAACTGAGTCGCAATCTTTGCGTCCAATTTGCGACGACATGTTTTGCGACGAGTTTGCGAGATTTCTTCTCTGTCGCAGTACTTGCGACGAACATTTTCGTCGTAAAATTTGCGACGGATGTGCTTTGACTTTCCTCCGTCGCAAAATTTGCGACGGACTAGCGACGGTTTTGGATTTGCGGCTAAGGATTTACGACGTTTTCTCTTTCGTTGCAAAATCGCCGCAAATGTCCTTTTGCGACGGGCTTGCAATATATACTTCCGACGCAAATGACCTGTTTTCTTGTAGTGAAAACATGCAAAAGAGAACCAAAACATGAACTAAATGCAAGCCTAAATGATGTAAATGTATGAGATATCAACACCCCCACACTTGCCTTTTGCTTGTTATCAAGGAAACAAACTAAGACAAATGGTGGATGAGGTTTAAAAGTTGGCATTCAAATCCAAAAATGCAAAGCTAAAGAGATAGAGTCAACACTTAAGTGCCTAATTGTAGGATGCAAACACAATCAACTATACTTTGAACGACCTAGCCATGCTCATCATGTTTCAAAATGATCTCAAACCTCAACCTAGACAAATGCTGAAATGAATCAACTCTTTAACATTCAACTAAGCTCATAACCATGAATCATGTTTGTGCAAATCAAGTGAAGACACTTGATTTAAAGGGTAAGGTTATGAGATTAAGATGATCTTATTCAAGCAAAAGGTTCATAAACATAAGTGATCACTCAATGAAATGATTATATCTTAGCCAAAATGCTAAAGGTAAAAGCACACTTATGCATGCAAATACAAGCTCTCTTCTACCCTTTTACCCAAAGATGAATCATATAAACATCTTAACTCCAAAGTGAACCCCTAAGTCTACCTTTTTCCTAAACTCTACCCTTTCTCTTTTTTCATGGTTGGGGAAACTTCTTCTTTATGCTTGTGTGGTTGCTTCTTTATTTTGGGACTTGCTATTCTTTGTTGCATGATTGGCACAATTTTCAGCACCTTTGGTGGATTGCTTGGTCTAATTTCTTCTTTTGGTTGACCTTTCAAAGCTTTGTTGCTGGTGCTTTCTTTCTAAAAACTTAGAGCTTTTATTCCCTTTGTACTTAACCACAATTCTAGCTTGTTTCCACATACTACGAATTTAAACTTTTCCCTCTTCTTTCAAAGCATATAAACATGTAACTCAAAATCACTTAACTCTACCCTTTTATCCCAAACTCCTAACCTAGAATCAAGCTCAAGATGCAAGCTGATATCTACAAGAGAGCTTATCTTTACCAGCCTTATTCCAAACACTTTTTTCCAAGATAAAATTCAAAAATGATATGCAAAGGCCTCACAACTCTTAAGATAGTATTTAAGCTTAAAAGGAGGTTTGGTTAAGGGAGTGGATAAACTGTCGCATAAGTATGAGAATCAGCTATTGGGATCAACAATAGTGGTAAGAAGGGAACTGATTATCCAAATAAGTATATGGTAGCCATGAATTCACTTTTCAATGCACAAACATGATAACTAAAAACTTAGATTAAGGTTCAAGTTGATAAATTTGATTTTCAGAGAACAGATGCCTTCAATATGAGATAAGAGCATCAAAATTTAGCAAATCAAGCATGGTTCAGCCTTAACTTCTAACATTCTCATGATGCATCAAACAACTAACCACTTAAACATTGAGATCATCTCTAAACAATAAGCATTTTACAATGAGAATTCATCATTATGCCCTATGCAAATGCAATGCATCTTATATGCAAACACTAAACTCAATCTTAAGCAAATGAAGTGCAACTATATGCATCTTATATTCAAATTTTTCAACTTTTTGTGTTTTTCTATGCCTTCGATGAATGCATGATATGCATGTGACTCAAGATGAATGAAAATGAAAAACTAAGAAAAGAACAAACAAAGTCAAACCAAATATCTCTCCCCACACTTAATTTACACTGTCCATTGTGTAATGAAAGGAATGAGAGAGAGAAGCAGCAAAATATATTGCAAAAATTTAAAAAACAAATGCAGTGGTATTTACAATGAAAGGATGTGGTACCTTAATTGTTGTAAGAGGAGTGGTGGGATGATCCAGATGTCTCTGGTTGTCGAGACTGTCTAGCTCTCCTCTTGTTTCTCCTCTACTTCCCTTGTGAAGAAGTTGGTGCTTCTTGTGGTGGAGGAATCCAAATTGGCCATTGAGCTTGAACTTGAGTTGAGTTGCCTTGAGTATCCCATTGTTGCCATGTTGAATGACCCTCAGAAGAAGTGTAAGCTGGCGCCTCCCATGCTGATGGTGGTTGGGACCTTGGCTCATAGGATGAGGCCCTTGAAGGTTCCCAAGGTGCCCATTGATCAGCTTGTTACACTTGAAAGAAGTGTCTTCCTTGGGACATCCAAATTGCTTCCTCCTCTTGATTAGGCTTAGCTTGTGGCACTTGCTCTTCATAGTGGGAAGTGTAATCATGACCATGGCTTTGTTGGGAAGCTCCTCTTGATGAAGATTAGTCTCTCTTAGAATTCCCCTTGACCAGATTCACAAGCTTTTTGATGGTCTTATCTTGCCATTTACACCACTTCTGGAGTTTGTTGATGTGGTCATGTGCAAACTTCAGAGAGCTTCCTTGGCTTGGGACCTCATAAGCTTGAAGTGAAACTTCTTTGTGTTGTAGTTCAGCAACTCATTCTCATCGAGCTCTTCCTCTTGGGAATCCTCTTGGCTTTCAGCGCCATCAACATCTTCTTCTTGTAGCTCCTCTTCAGTGTTTTCTTCACCTTCTTCTTGCTCATCTTACTCATTTTTCTGTTCTCTTTCTTCCATGACAGGGCCACCATGGTATAGCTGACATTCATCTTGGCAAAAAAATGATATTACTCCTCATGATGATAGATGTGTGCTACACGTTGAACATATCAAACAGGCTTTAGTTACATCTCTTGTTGTGCAGCCTCCAGATTGGGACTTGCCTTTTGAAGTGATGTGTGATGCCAGCGATTTTGCAGTTAGAGCAGTGCTGGGACAGAAGAAAGACAAGAAGCTCCACACCATCTACTATGCCAGGAGGACATTGAATGAAGCTCAGAAGAACTATGCAACAACTGAGAAAGAACTCTTGGTTGTTGTCTTTGCATTTAAAAAAATCAGGTAGTATCTTGTTGGCTCTAAGGTCGTGGTCCATACTGACCATTCTGCACTGAAGTATCTGATGCAGAAGAATGATGCAAAGCCAAGGTTGTTGAGATGGATTCTACTTCTTAAAGAATTTGACATTGAAGTGAAAGACAAGAAAGGAGTTAAGAATGGAGTTTCTGATCATCTATCCAGGATTTAGGTTGAAGATAATGTCCCAATAAATGATTTCTTGCCTGAAGAGAACGTCTATTTGGTAGAAACCAGACTGCAGGAAGAAAGTGTTGAAAACCTGCAGTTTTCACAAAACTGCACGGCAGTGATGAGCGACACTAGGGGGGGTGACGCTCGTCACCAACAAAGCAGAGTCACGACCCACTTTCTGTACGAAGACGGTGACGCTCATCACCAATCTCAGACTCTGGATACGATTTGTGCAAGCTTGGGAACAGCTTTTCAAGAGCAAGTTTATGCTTTGAATGATCCAAAGAGGCCCTGGTATGCTGATATTGCCAATTATCTTGCTGCTAAGGATGAACCACATGATTTCAAGGGCTATGCTAAGAAGAAGTTCTATTGGGATGAGCCATATCTTTACAGACATTGTGCTGATGGGATTTAAAGGAGATGAATAGCAGAAAAAGAGGTCCAAGACATCATGTTCACTGTCATGGCTCAAAGTATGTTGGACACTTTGCCACATTCAAAACAGTCTCCAAGGTTCTTCAAGTGGGTTTTAGGTGGCCTACTATGTTCAGGGATGCCCAAGCCTTAATTACAAGCTGTGATACTTGTCAGAGAAGAGGAAAGATCAGCAGAAGACATGAGGTGCCACAGAACTTCATCCTTGATGTTGAAGTCTTTGATTGTTGGGGCACTGACTTCATGAGCCTTTTTCCCTCATCTTATGGGAATAAATACATTCTGGTTAATGTTGACTATGTATCTAAGTGAGCAGTGGCGTTGGCTACTCTTACTAATGATGCTGCAGTGGTTTTGAAGCTTTTTAAGACCATTATTTTCCCTAGATTTGGTGTCCCGCGAATTGTTATATGTGACGGTGGTTCTCACTTTGTTAACAAGGTCTTTGACAAGCTGCTGTAGAAGTATGGTGTACAGCACTGAGTGGCCACCTCTTTTCATCCCCAGACCAGTGGACAAGTTGAGGTTTCCAATAGACAGATCAAGCAGATACCGGAGAAAACAGTTGGGAAGACAAGAAAGGATTGGTCTGCAAAACTGGATGATGCATTATGGGCTTACAGGACAGCATACAAAACGCCTCTTGGGACTACACCATTCTATCTGTTCTATGGCAAGGCGTGCCATCTACCAGTGGAACTAGAGTTCAAAGCAGAATGGGCTATCAAGAAGCTGAACTTCGATCTGAAGACTGCTGCAGAGAGGCTCTTGATTTAGCTCAATGAACTGGATGAAATCAGATATCTGGCCTATGAAAACTCCAAGTTATACAAGGAGAGGAAAAAAATATATCATGATAAGAAGATCATCTCCAGACATTTCGAGCCCAATGACGAGGTACTCCTTTACAACTCTCGTTTAAAGCTTTTTCCTGGTAAACTGCGTTCTCGATGGTCAGGTCCCTTCACTGTCAAAGAGGCTCGACCACATGGTGCCATTGTCTTGATCAACTCAAAAGGAGAGGAGTTCACTGTCAATGGACAGAGGGTGAAACATTATTGGGCGCAAGCCGAGATTCCAGCAGGAGACATTGTTTCTCTGTATGATGCACCAGCTGTCTGAGCAGCATTTAAAGTCGAGCTAGTGACTTTAAATAAGCACTTAGTGGGCGGCAACCCACTGTTCAGTTTTCTTTTCCATATACATAGTTTAGTTTTCTACTACATAGCTAAAAACAAACACCCAAAAACAAGAGAAAAATCAAAAAAAAAGAGAGTCAATTTGTTCAGTTTGCTTGGATGATGTCTAGTGAACTTGCTTGAACCATGGGTTATGCTTCGTTTGGATGTTTTGATGTGTGTTTTGAGTTCTCTAATAATCTGACTTCAGAGTACACATGATGGCATTGCATTAACACATCCAACATGTAGATTCTGGAGTATCAGAGATGGTGACGATCGTCACCACAGCTGGGTGACGCTCGTCACCCGATCCATCGCGAGGTACACTTTTCACACTTGGTTCTACACGTTCACATGCTTCCTTTTGACAAACTCTTGGCTTAATAACACTGGGGACAGTGTTGTTTAAGTCTTGGGGAGGTGGTTACTGACGTTGTGTGCTTTGTGTCATGTTTATAGAGTCTTAAAGTTGAGTCAAAAACCTGTTTTTATAGAGTCAAAATTTTGAAATTGTCAGTTTTTATTAGAACTAACCACATAACGTTTATGCTTATAAGAAGCACTGCCACAGAAGCTGAATACAAGTCTTACTAAGTTTAAAATCATAGGTAGATCAGTCTAGGAATGATGGTTTAAGTTCTTAGAGAATCTGGAAAATTTGCTGTTAGCTCCACCTTAATGAACTTTAAACTTCTTATCTTGGGGCTTGATTCTCATTGATCTTGATTCTCTCTTTCAACACTAACAAGTATGTTTAGATGCACTCTCTCTTTAATCTTCCCTGATGCAGTTTTTAAGAGTTTGGGTCAAAAGAATGGTGCATTCATGACCCTGCCTCCTCACAAGGAACAACAGTAATGAACACACTCAAGAACCTGTCTCCTCACAAGGAACACAAGTATTGAGTAGCACTATATCTTAGACTGTAAAAAAATGAGAAAAGAGTTGAAAAATCGAAAAAATCAGAAAGGAAAAGATTAAGGGAAGAGAAAATAGGAGAGCTGTATTGGGATTGCTTTATTCAGTGCTTAGGAAGGGAAAAGAATATGTAAGTGATTGAGATGATAAAACCTTGATGAGATATCACACTTAGATAAAAATATGGAGTTAGCAGCAGAGATTTCGGATTTCTTGAAGGGATTTCTTGTTTTCAAACCTCGACCCTGTCCTCTGTCTGATGTTTGCTTGAGGGCAAGCAGAAGCTAAGTCTGGGAGAGTTGATATATCATGGTTTTTATGGTTTTAACCATGATATAAGTCATTTTTATTGAGTCTTTTTGGTCTTTTTAGAATCCTAGTAGTCTTTGCAGGTTATAGCATGTCTGGAATATAATTGGAGATATTGAAGCCTTTTGGAGCATTGCAAGATGAAGCCACGAAGTGTGCAACTCGGAAAGAAAATGTGGATTTGGGTGACGCTTGTCACCCTTAGGAGTGACGCTCGTCACTCATAGAGGAAGGCTCGTGGCTGGTAAAAAGGAGCATTATTTACAGTTTTGGCCCAGAAGTTCCAGTATTTGCAAGAACGTCCCAGATCGTGTTTTAGCTTGTATATATTAGGTTTTCAGCCATTGTTGGCTTTTATCTTAGATTCTGAAAATTCAGAGAGCCAGAGAGAGGATTTTATTCAGACCTTTTGGGGAGACATATCCTGTACTCTTTTTGGTGAAGATTCGAACCCCTTTACCTTTTATTCTATTCTTTCAATGCAATTTTATTCAGTTATGCTTTGTGATTCCATGATCATGTCTGAGTAATTTGCTAGTTAAGTTAGGGCTTTTCAAAAGTTGATGAAGATTTTGTAGAATTGCTATCTGTTAGGCATAACTTTTGGTTCTTCAGCTCTGCTTGCTTTAAAATCGATTTCTTAGACACATCATCTAGAAATCCAAAAATCATAGGTTGTTTAATAGATGTGAGAGCATTATTGATAACCTGATCTAGCAGTAGATGAGCAAAACGATTTTGTGCAAAGAGATTTGGCATAGGAGTTTTGTAAACAATTGAACCTGATCATTACTGCATGTTTAGATTGTTAGGGTTTGCAAAGAGATTTGAAACTCTGTGATTTAGACATTGTTAACTTCTCCAATCAGAATTGATTAGTTATATATTTGCGATTCATGTTCAAGACGGTTCTTATTCATTCCAGATTTCATGCATTCTACATTCTCGGATTCAACCTGCGAATTGTCCTGACTTAGCGCTTTTTAGTTTTCTGATTCTTAGATCAAACAAATTTCGCATGCTTACTTTTGTTCTGTTATTTCGCATTACATACACTATCTATTGCGTAGCTTAATCTGAATCTGAAATTGCTAGTGTAGTTTACATACTCCTTTGGGATTCGATACCCCGTATACTACGATTGCTTTGCTGTGCACTTGGAGTAGTTTTATTTGGGTAAAACCTGGGCCCTATAAGTTCCTCAAAGGATTCAGAGAGCCAGCAAGATTCCTTCTTCAAATGTGCAGCACACATCCATCATCATGAGGAGAATTATAATTTTTTTCCCAGATGAAATTCAGCTATACCATAGTGGCCCTATCATGGTAGAAAGAGAAGAGGATAATGAGGAAGATGAGCAAGAAGAAAGTGAAAAGAACAGAGAAGAGGAGGTGCAAGAAGAAGCTGCTCTTAGCGCTGAATGCCAAGAGGATTCCCAAGAGGAAGAGCTGGATGAGAATGAGTTGCTGAACTACAACATAAAGAAGTTTAACTTCAAGCCATATGAGGTCCCAAGCCATGGAAGCTTCTGAAGTTTGCACATGACCACATCAACAAACTCCATAAGTGGTGTAAATGGCAAGACAAGACCATCAAAAAGCTGGTAAATCTGGTCAACGGGAAGTTCAAGAAGTACAAGTCTACATCAAGAGGAGCTTCCCAACAAAGCCATGGTCATGAGTACACTTCACATTTTGAAGAGCAAGTGCCACAAGCTTAACCTAATGAAGCGGAGGAAGCAATTTGGATGCCCCAAGGAAGACACTCCTTCCAAGTGCAACAAGCTGATCAATGGGCACCTTGGGGACCTTCAAGAGCCTCATCCTATGAGCCAAGGTCCCAACCACCATCAGCATGGGAGGCGCCAGCTTACACTTCTTCTGAGTGTCATACAACATGGCAATAATGGGATGCTCAAGGCATCTCAACTCAGGTTCAAGGTCAATGGCCAAGTTGGGTTCCTCCACCTAAAGAGCCAGCAACTTCTTCACAAGGCAAGCAGAGGAGAAACAAGAGGAGAGCTAGTCAATCTCCACAACCAGAGACATCTGGATCATCCCACCACTCCTCTTACAACAATTAAGGTACCACATCCTTCCATTGTATATACCACTACATTGTTTTTAAAATTTTTGTAATATATTCTGTTGCTTCTCTCTCTCATTCCATTCATTACACAAGGGACTGTGCAATTTAAGTCTCGGGAAAGATTTGGGGTTTGAATTTTTTTGTTCGTTTCTTAGTTTTTCATTTTTTTCATCTTGAGTCACATGTATATCATGCATTCATCTAAGGAATAGAAACACACAAAAAATCGAAAATTTGAAAAACTTTGCATGTTTTTGCAGACCAAAAAGAAAGCATATAGTTGCACTTCATTTGCTTTAGATTGAGTCTAGTGTTTGCATATAGGATGCATTGCATTTGCATAGGGCATAATGATGAATTCTCCTTGTATAATGCTTAGTGTTTAGAGATGATTTAAATGTTTAAGTGGTTAGTTCTTTGATGCATCATGAGAATGTTAGAAGTTAAGGCTGAACCATGCTTGGATTGCTAATTTTGATTCTCTTATCTCACACTGAAAGCACTTGTTCTTTGAAAATCAACTATATCAACTTGAACCTTAATCTGAACTTTTAATTATCATGTTTATGCATTAAATAGTGAATTCATGGCTACCATATACATATTTGGATCATCTTTTCCCTTCTTGCCACTCTTGTTGATCCAAATAGCTGATCCTCATACTTATGAAACAGTTTATCACTCCCTTAACCAAATCTCCTTTTAAGCTTAAACACTAACTTGATTTGCACACACCAAATGTCTTCACTTGATTTGCACAAACATAATTCATGGTTATGAGCTTAAAGAATGTAAAAGAGTTCATTGATTTGAGCATTTATCTAAGTTGAGATTTGAGATCATTTTGAAACATAATGAGCATGGATAGGTTCTTTAATGTATAGCTGATTGTGTTTGCATCCTATAACTAGGCACTTAAGTGTTGATTTTATTTTTTTACTTTTGCATTTTTTGATTTAAATGCCCACTTTTAAACCTCATCCTCCATTTGTCTAAGTTTGTTTGCTTGAGGACAAGCAAAAGCCAAGAGTGGGGGTGTTGATATCTCATACATTCACATAATTTAGGCATGCATTTAGTTCATGTTTTGGTTCCCTTTTGCAAGTTTTCCTTCTCTTTAGTCTTATTTTCTTCTCCTTTTAGACTTAGGTTGCATTTAGGTTGTATTTGCATTTTCTATGCATCAAGGATGTTTTTAGGTACTTAAAAAGCTGAATGGAGCAAGGAGGAAGTGTGGGAATGATCAAGAAGCTAGCCAAGCTGAGAAGGAGAAAAAGGAGCTAAGGAAGGCAACTTCTGATGTTCCATCTGTTAAAGCATCAAAGCCATTGATCTGGCATGATCGATACAAAGCTGCAGGAGGCCATCGATCAAGACCATCGGTCAGGGAGTGATCGATGGGAATGCATTGGATACACCATTGATCACTACCATCGATCACTCAAGACTGATGGGAGACAGGACAAGCCCATCGATCAATACCATCGGTCAAGGAGTGACCGATGGGAATGCAGCGGATAAACCATCGATCAAAGCCATCGATCACTCTAGACCGATGGTGTCCAGTCTGAACTTGTTTTTATTTACACTTTGCCATTATGTTAGGGCATTTGTCTTTTAGTATAAATAGCTTGTTCTAAGATTTTTAGCAACAAGTTTTGTTCTTGCTTAAGCTTTCTGATTTTTTTGTTGAGTTTGTAAGAACAAATCTGTCTTTTAATCAAAGTTTGTATTTGCCTTCTAATCTTTTCTCTAATATGCCTTTTACTCATGTTTAGCATCATTTACTCTTGTGATTTGGTGTTAACTATGGTGATTAGTGAGTAGTTCTCTTAGGGTTCTTAGATGTGGTAGATTAGGGGAATTTAGAGGCTTGATTAGGGTTTGTTAATGTTTATAATGAATGATTTCTCTCTACTAATCTGTTCTTAAGCTAGATTTGTCTCGATCACATGAATCTATAATTAGGCTTCCCACCAAGTGTTTGATGAAATGCTGATCTTGGTTAATAGAGGATTTACTGGCTTTAGCTCAAGAGATTGACTGTTTGAAGAGTATTTTGACTTGAATAGAGTTGGTTTTGCATGCTTGTTGATTGTTCCAGCACTAATGAGAGTTTGTTCTTGTTAGCATGGTTAGCAAAGTGTTATTTGCCAAGAGATTGGATTTAACTTGCTTGATTGTGAACTCTATGTCTAGGAATCAGCATTGATAGCTTGTTTGCTTGATCAGTGATGTTTGAAACAACCTCAGTTAGCCGTTGAATTCCCCAAAGTCAATAACCACATCTAGGAACTTGTTTTCTCTTATTGAATTTCGAATTTTGTCATTTGCTTTGTTTTGTTCATTGATCATTGCTAAACTGTTCTCTTTTGAGTGCTGATTGGTGCTCGATCACTTAGGGTGTTACTTTTAGTTGTGTCAACAGCAAATCTTCTCTGAATTCACATGACTTAAAGATTTCTTCTCACAACTCTACTGGCATCTATTATAACTCCCTTTGGATTGATAAATCCTATTCTATACTACAATTGACTATTACAAGCTTAGGTGATTGCATCAAGACCTTAAAAATCTTGTATCAACGTCTATGATTCCAAACTCTTCCCAAGCTCCTATGCCTCCAAATACACCTGAGATAGACCTCAAACATGAAAATAAATGCATTCCTACTATAAATGCATGCATGGCTACTTCTAGATGCAAATGAGACTATAAATATAAGATATGATCCAAGAACGAGGGAATATATGTACTAAATGCAGCCTAAAACACTATAATATAGCAAGCTATCAAGTGGTAATAATAGTGATTAAGGGGTTTCTAAAACAATGGCATTCAAACAAGTATTCAAGCAAGCATTTCTCAATATTGAACATCCTAGACAAGGCCTCTAAAGAGAATCAGCTACGTGGTGTATAAGACAACTTCATTTCAATAAAACTAGTGTGTCAAACCCACTTTTGATTGTGTATTACTAGCTTTGTTTCTTAAAAGAACCTTGGTTGCCTAAAAGAAGCACTAATCGAAGTGAACCTCTCTCTCTCAAGCAATGATTCTAGTTAACCTATCATCGGCTAATAGTTTTTAGGGACCTAAGCAGCAACTCAATAATTCAAGAACATGACATTAAGCTCTTCCTAAGCACACAAAAGCAATACATCAAGATTCATGCAAAGGAGTGTTCTTTATTAAAAACTATCAAGGCATCAAGCAAAACTCATGAATCCCACACTATCAAGCCTTAAGCAATCCATTTGGCAACACTAACTATCAACTTTGATTTCAGTAGTCAAAGGAACCATAAACATTACAAATTATCAAGCCAAATAAGCGAATCATGGGAGGAAATATGACATAAAGTCATCAAGCGAATCATCAACATCAACATATCATATTCAATAAAAAAAGAGACACTTTTAAGTCACAAACAGCTTTGCAAGAGAAGGAAACAACATAGATTATCAATAAGCAAGCCTAAACACCCTTAATCAACCACTTTTCCTTCTTAGAACATCAAATCTTTGGTAAACTACTCACTAATCATGTTTAAGCTCATTGGGTTGGAGTTAAATATGGTTATATGAGAGATGGTGCAGAAATGAAAGAAAGAAATAAGCTAAGCTACCAGGATACAAGAATTCAAGAACAAGAATTCAAGATTCAAAACATAAAGCAAGAATTACTAAATAAAAGCAAGCGTTTTACAAAAGTTCACAAGAGAAAATGGTGAACAAGGAAGAGAGGATAAGATTACACATAATCTGATCAATTTAAAATGTTTGTCTGCTTTCTAGAAATACTAGAGACCCAAAAAGTGGGGAAACCCTAAAAATTTAGATTTAGTCAAAGGATAAGGTTGGTTAAAGCACGGAAAGGATGCATCGGGCTGTACGGACAGAGGTTCTGCTCGATGCTAGAACCCGATATGTCATGTATCGCTGAATCGGCTTGTATGGCCTTCTCTGCTCGACACACCACCCCGATGTAGACCAATGTCTTTAAGTCCACGTCCAAGTCTTCTCCTCCATGTACTTCAGTTCGTATCGGGCATGCTCCATGGCTGCCTTGCTCGATGCTCCATCTGGATATAGACGAAGATAGCAAGCTATCACTAGACCTTCTGCATATGAAGCGCCAAGGAGGAGAAGAAGACCAAGGAGAGAGAGGCCAGTTGCTAGCCAAAACATTGACATCATGGAGGACCTTTAAGGAACCTCCTACACCTCCAAACATACCTTTAAAGGTAACACAACTTGTGGTAACCCAACCCGGTAAACCGTACCGCGACTGTGTCCCACTACATCCTCTAAGTCTGTATCTATACTTAGCCATATTTTTGAACTTTTTCCTTTATTCTTATTCTTTCTTATCAATACACAGCGGAATATAAAGCAACTCATTTTATTCATTTAGCTTTTATAAAACACTTAAACAGGATTCGGGGGAAATATAAACAAATCACATTGGTTCGCTAATGAATACAAACGATCATCTAGCAACCTAAATAGTCAAACACCAAAGCCATAAGACAAAGCACAACGTCATAAACATAAATAAAACCCAGTCCCGATCCATCCATATCCATCACTGCCACCTGGTCTCGCCCCTTTACTGCTTAGTACCTGCACACTCAGGATGAGAGGCATAAGTATTTCATAAATACTTAGTGAGTACGGTCATCCTGTAACTCCTGGTCAGTACCAAACACGCAATCATACTTTCGGATTCAACATTCAACACAATCAATTCGCAATAGACATAACAATATCAAACGACCATTATCATCTAGCTTAACCAACCAAAATCAATCCCTTTTTAAGACCCATGTCTACTTCAGCGAGAATCCCACATCCCCTAAGCTAGTACATGATCCGGATTACCCTGAGGTTAGCTAGACATCATCTATGCCACGGTAAACACCACAATATCTCATAACATAAGGATTGCTTATCAATTCTAAACACATAACATGAAAGTCACACAATCAACATGCAAACATTAAACCCTAGCAATCCTACGGTCTTAGACACCAACCACAGTCACGCACTCACCTTAGACAAGGCTGGAAACAGATTGGTCAGAAGAAATCCCGATGAAAACCGCACCAAAACGAAGATATTCGATCTCCCTAAGAATCTCTCGGCTCACGGTACGATCCGATCCTTATCTCCTCGGCTATCTCTTGATCCGTTCACCTTTCTTCGAGCCAAACTCTGTTTTCCCACAGAAACCCCAAAAAACAAGGCTATTAGCTCGAGGTTATCCGATGAAAACTCAACACTTAGGAAAATATCCGATCGCTTACCAGTTTATCTCGGCGATGGTCGGTTCTGCTCGGCGATAGCCTGATCTCTCTCGGATATCCTCGGGATAAACTGTTTTTCTTAGGGTTTTCTCTCGACTATTCTCTTTCTTTGCTTTATTGCTCTCGAATAAACACAACTCTCCCGAGAAAAGTCTCAAAATTCCTTAAATACTCACAAAACCCTAGGTAACCCAGACTTATCCGACGTTTTCCTGGTTCCAGTAAGTTTTATCCTGGTCCGATTCGATTCTCTCGGCTATTCCCTGTACCGGCTCGACCATTCCCTCGATAAACCACAAAATAGCCGACCAAACACTTGGCCCACGACCCAAATCCCTTCCCACTTGGATAAACCGCCCTTATCCGAGGTGTTTTCCATTTTCCATCCGGATTTTCCTTTTCCTATCGGATAACTCGTCCCACCTCGGCTAATCCTCTATTTCTCTCAGAGGTTTCCTTTTCCCCCTCAGAGACTGTCCACTGACACTCGGACTAACCTCCCAGACTCTCGGATATATCCCACTGCACTCGGATAAATCCAATTTCCCACGGACTGGACCCTGTTTTCCCTCGGATATGGTCCTTCCGGCTCGGCTATCCAGCCCATATCCGACTATTTCACCGGTCAACACCCGACCATAGTCCGAACCTCCATTTCCCAGCCAATATCCGACCCTTGGCTCGGTCATTCCTCGGACAATGCCCTGTCTGGTACGATCATTCCACATTTTCTCGGGTACGGATGCTACACAACTCGTCCATTGATCTTATTTTGACATGTTTTCTTTGATCTTATTTTGAATTATCATCCTTGAGTCTTGCATTGCATCATATAAGGAATAGAAAATACAAAAACAAATGATAAAATTTTGGATGACACGCAAGTGAGATGTGCTACAACCGAGAAGGAGCTGCTGTCCGTTGTGTTTGCTTTTGAGAAGTTCAGATCATACTTGGTGGGCTCTAAGGTTGTTGTATACATTGATCACGCTGCTTTGAGATACATCTACTCCAAGAAGGATACCAAGCCGAGGCTGTTAAGGTGGATTCTTCTTCTCCAAGAGTTCGATATGGAGATAAAGGATAAGAAGGGGATAGAGAATGGCGTAGCAGATCACCTTTCTAGGATGAGAGTGAATGAAGCCTTACCCTTAGATGATTCACTCCCTGAAGAGCAGCTCATGATAATCAACACAGTGGTGTGCACACGGCTGGAAGGTCAGTTTGAAGAAGTTCTGAGCTTGAGAGAAGAGAACCTGCCTTGGTATGCCGATATAGTGAACTTCTTAGCTTGTGGAGAGGAACCTACTCATCTTGACCACTACCACAAGAAGAAGTTCATGAGGGACATCTCCTACTATTTTTGGGACGAGCCTTACTTGTACAAGAGGAGAGTAGATAGCTTGTACAGAAAATGTGTTTCAAGAGAGGAAGCACAGGACATCCTTCTTCACTCCCACGGTTCATCCTATCGAGGACATTTCAAGACGGAAACAAAGGTCTTACAAGCCGGGTTTTGGTGGCCATCGCTATTCAAAGCGTGTGAGGCTTGCCAAAATGCTGGAAACATCACCAAGAAAAATGAGATGCCTCAGGTACCAATCTTTGAAGTTGATGTTTTTGATGCTTGGGGGATAGACATCATAGGACCGTTCCCATTTTCTTACGGCAATAAATTCATCTTGGTGGCCGTTGATTACGTGTCTAAGTGGGTTGAGGCTATAGCTTCCCCACCTAACGACTCAAAGGTGGTGGTTAAACTCTTCAAGACTATCATCTTCCCACGGTTTGGAGTTCCCAAGGTAGTGATCAGCGATAGGGGCAGCCACTTCATCAACAAGGTGTTTGAAAGTCTCTTGAGGAAGTATGGAGTGAAGCACAGGGTAGCAACACCTTGTCACCCACAAACTAGTGGGTAAGTAGAGGTCTCTAATCGACAGATCAAAGCTATCTTAGAGAGGACAGTAGGAGCAACTCGGAAGGATTGGGCAAGTAAGCTAGATGATGCTTTATGGGTGTATAGAACCGCCTTCAAAACTCATATTGGTACCATTCCCTTCATTCTCCTTTACGACAAGGCATGTCACCTCCCTATGGAGCTAGAGCATAAAGCACTATGGGCAATGAAGCAGGTGAACTTCAGTCTCAAGACGGCACAGGAGAAGAGGATGATTCAACTCCATGAGTTAGATGAGCTACGGCTAGAAGCTTATGAGAGTGCCAAAATCTACAAGGAAAGGACCAAGGCGGTTCATGACAAGAAGCTGGTACTCAAGGAGCTTAAGAAAGGAGATCTGGTCTTGCTCTACAACTCGAGGCTGAAGCTATTCCCTGGAAAGCTGAAGTCAAGGTGGTGTGGACCGTTTGAGATCAAGGAAGTTCTACCCTATGGAGCGGTTACTTTGCTTGGCAAGAGTGCAAAGGCTTTGACGGTCAATGGGCACAGGGTCAAGCCTTACTTGGCGAGTGACTACATCAAGGAGGGCACTACAATGCTGCTCCAAGACCCACCTCTGGCCTGAACCAAGTAAAGTCTAGCTAAAGACGTTATAGAAAGCGCACTTGGGAGGCATTCCCATGTCTATCTTGCATATATTTTTGCTTTCTTTCTATTTCAGGTTTATGCTTTTAATGTTTAAGTGTGTAGGTGAAAGGATAGGTGATTGGAGATCATGATCTTGGAGTCAAAAGAGGCGAGGAAAGGAGGAGTATAGGCTAGAGATCGAGTGCTAGATCGACTTATCCTGGCTCGATCTTTACTAGACCGAGCTAGTGAAACGAGAGGAGTCATTCGATCTAGATGAGAGCGAGTAGACAATCGAGGGATTCAGTCGATCATGAGAGGATAACCCACCAATGCGTTTAGAACGAGGTTTGGATCGACTGACCTCAGTCGATCCTCGATCTGAATCGATCAGTCCACTCCATCTACCACTCGATCTAAGCCGAAACGACCTCAAAATCGATCATGTGGCTCGATCCAATAAGCTTGGCTATAATGACCAAGAATCATGGAACAAGGGGGCACACTCGATCCAGGACTCGATTAAATACAAATCGAGTCCCCAATCGATCAACCCTCTCGATCCTAGCTAACATGGGCATGAGATCGAGTCCTAGATCGACCGAATGGACTCGATCTCGTGCCTATGTAAGTTTGTGTTTTCCCTCCTATTCTCTTTCCCTCCAGTTTTTAAATTCAAATCTTGGTCAAGGCAAGCATCTTGGACCATGAAAGATGTGCCCTGACCAACTTTGTCAGAAAATCATTTGCATAATCCATAGTTTTCTCAGCTTTTATAAACACATGTGCATCACCACTCTCTCCACTTGCATTCGAAACCGTTTTCTAAATAGAAGAGAGAGTGTGTGTTCAATTTTTAAGGCTGTAAGCATCTAGCATTCATCATTTCAAAGGTATTTCGAAGTTTCTTGATTTTCTTGTTTAAATTTTTTAGAAAACTTCCTTTTCTTTGAGTTGATTTGTTGTTAGTTGTTAGGGAGTTAGGATAATTTTTAGAAATAGCTAAATATTAAAAAAATTACTAGATTTAACTCTATCTCTAGATATTCTCCTCTAGTATTTAGGTATAATTTTTTATATATTCCCTAAAAATCTAGAATTATTGTTAGGAGTATTTCTCTCTTACCTTGTCTTTCTCTTACATTCGCCGCCTATACTCATTCTCTTTTTTGAGATTTGTGTTTCAGGTACCATGGCTCCTAAGAGAAGCAGAGAAGAGACAACACAAGGAGGAGAAGCTCAAGAAGTGGTTCAGGAGAGGGTCAGATGGACAAAGGAGGAGAAACAAGCTAAGAAAAGGTTGGAGGGGCTTTGGTTTGACCCCACAAAGTTCGCGAGCAGGGATCTGTTGGCAAAGATGGGGATATTGGGAGATTTTGATCAGCTTCTCAAGAACATTGGACTCCGGTGCTTGTCAATGATGGATTGCCCAACCTATCCCGAGGTAACCCTAGGCTTCTTAGCCACCTTGGAGTTTACCTACGAGAATCCAAGCCTCCCCACGCCATCACAAGGTCACCTCACATTCAAGATAAGGAGGCAAGTCTATCACCTCTCCATTGCCGAGCTATGCCAAGCCTACGGTCTAAAACCTACTGCCAAGCTCGTCGAGTTTCCTCCTTTCACTCAAGCCAATGATCTGAGGGATCTGATCAGCAACGATGACTACAAGGCAAACACGGCCAAGATCAAGAGAGTCCGCAGCCCCGTGCTAAGATACACTCTCAAGCTCATCGCCAACACTTTTAGTGGAAGATCCGTGGCTCCTACAGTCACGAAGAATGAGCTGTGTTTTCTCTTCCAAGGCGGTAAGCACCTTCTATGTAATCCAAAGGAGAATGACGAGCCGATGGAAGACGAGCTTGGGGATGATGTCAATTATAGATGCATTTTGGCTTCCTCTTTGATAAAGTAGAAGGCGTGGGCAATGAGGTGCAAGGCGAGTTCAGCGCTTATAGGAGGCTTCCTTACACCGCTGTTTGTTCAAGCTGGTATACCTTTTCCTGATTTTGTACCTTGCGCGGATAGAGCTTATATGGATGAGGTTAACATGCGCAACACAGACAGCTTGGGATGCACGGCAGCTGAGGGATTCTTTGCTTACCTGTTCTATGATTGTGAGAATGAGAAGAGAGTGTGCATCTTGCCAAACAAAGAGGAAACAGAGCTGCTAGGTGTTGGCAACGTTGAGTTTCTGCCAAGTGTTGAGGAATGCTATGCACCTCTAGGAGCCACAGCTGCACCTCCACGAGTTTCTCACCCACGTTCAGAGTCACCTCCCTCCGATGCTGAGATGCCAGCTAGCTTCGACCTTCCCAAGCTTCATTACGACCCAAGAACCAAGGCGGAGAAGTTTCTTGCTTTTGTCGTGGAGATGCAGCGGAAGGTGAATAAGTGGCAGAGTAAAATGATTAAAAAGCTTGATAAGAAGATCAACGGCTTGCAAATGAAGTCCTCCGAGGCATCTTCAAGTGAAGAGGTTGAGCAACCCGAGAAGAGAAGGAGATCAACTGGTGGGATAGTGATCCGTGAGCCCCAAGGCGACAACCAAGCTGCACGCCGCTCTCTACACGAAGGAGCAAGCAAGGAGAAAGGCAAGGCGGTCACCCACGAGACTCCTAGAAAGGGCAGGAAGTTTGGAGCATCCTCAAGCTCCAGCCATGCCTAGCTCATAGGTACCAACTCACAACCTTGTAAATATCATACATTTTCCTAAATTTTTTTGCTTTGTGTTTTCTGACTCCTCTTGAACTTTGTTTGCCACCCAGACGGTGTCATTCAAGTTTGGGGGAGTCTGTGTGTTATTTGACATGTTTTCTTTGATCTTATTTTGAGTTATCATCCTTGAGTCTTGCATTGCATCATCTAAGGCATAGAAAATACAAAACAAAATGGTAAAAAAATTTAAAATTTTCAAAAAAATTCATGTAGTTTGCATTTGTATTGTTAGATATTTTAGGATTGAGTCTTGAATTTGTAAAATCATGTAGGTTGTTGCATTTGCATAAGGAGTGAATGATAAACACCTTTTAAGATGTTAATGTTTGAACTGTTTTCAATGCCTTGGTTGTTTGTTGTTTGAATGCAACTAGTGAGTTTGAAGTTAAGGCTGCACCATACCTTGATTACATGCATTTGATACTCTAGTCTTATATTGAAACTAGCTTTGATTTGATGCCGACTCCATCTTAGTAGAACCATAATCTTGACATAGAATTATCTTGTTTGTGCATTAAGAGCGATTGCATCGCTTACCTACATATATACTTGGATTATCTTCTTCCCTTCTTACCACTCTTATTAATCCAAGTAGCTGATCCTCATCATCATGGGACAGTTAACCACGCCCTAAACCAAACCTTCTTTCTGACCTAAACATTTTTGCGTGAGTTATGGGTCCTTACATTGCATCATTTTCTATTCTATCTTAGCAAAAAGTGTTAGGAATAAGGCTGGCAAGGAGGAGCTCCCTTGTAGACACCAGCTTGCATTTTGAGCTTGGTATTAGGTTAGGAGTTTGGGAAAAGGGTTGTTTGAGTGGTTTAAGCGTTTTATGTTTACATCTTTACAAAAGAAAGAAAAGAATGGGATTGGTAGCAAAGGGGGAACAGATCGTTTGTGATTAAGTAAAGTAGAAAGAGAATGCTCTTAGTGTTAAAGAAGAAAGGCGCCAGCTGCAACAAGGCTTACAAAAGGTCATTCAAAAAGAAAAAAATCAGACCGAGCCATCCACCAAAGGTGATGAAAACGGCGCCAAGCATACAACAAAGGAGAGCAAGTTCAAACAAAAGAAGTCAACCACACGGACAGAAGAAAAAGGAGTTTCCCCCAAATGTGAAGGATGAAGAGATCAAGCGCTTTGGGAAATGGTAGATTGAGGGGTTACACTTGGTATTTTAGAAATTTTTAGGATCATCTTGGGTTAAAAGGGTAGAAGGGAGCTTTAACTTGCATGCATAATTGTGCTTTTACCTTTAGCATTTTGCCAAAGATAGAATTCTTTCATTGAGTGATCCCCTGATTTTTGAACCCTTACTTGAATGAGATCATTTTCATCTCATGACCATGTCCCTTGACCAAATGCTTTCTCTTGATATGCACAAACTAGATCCATTGGTTACCGATTAATGAATGTTAAGGAGTTGGTTGATTTGAATGCTTGTGTAGGCTAAGCTAGAGTTCATTGTTTGCTTTGATGGGTATGGCTAAACCTTTTAAAGTAGAACAACCTCTGTGCATCTTAGAACTTGTAACTTGGGCATTGAATCAGTTTTTCCATTGACATCTTTAGTTTTGAACTCCCGTTTTCAAACCTCTCTTCCTTTCTTGAATTTTGTTTGCTTGAGGGCAAGCAAAAGGCAAGTTTGGGGGAGTTGATATACCTATATATTTATCATATTTAGCATGCATTTAGAGTAGTTTTCATGCATTCATCTTGCATTATAGGCTAGTTTCTACCATTTGTTGCATTTTAGGTCCTAGATCACTTTGCATTCTCATTTTGCATATTTCTTGCATCTTTTGCATCATTATCAGGTTATTTGGGACACTCTGGAGTTGTGGAGGTTGTGTGGACGTACATAGAATCAAGAGGAGGCTCGTGGACACTTGGAGAACCCACCCATGCATGCAAAGGACCCGAGATCGAGTAGCGGATCGAGCAAGGCAGGTCGATCTAGACGAGATCAACCAGAAGATCGAGTGACTCAAGTCTTTTCAAGGAAAAGGATCGAGACCAAGATCGAGAGAGGCGATCGATCGCGAGTACGGACGTAGATGACGCAATGCAGAACGAGAGCCAGATCGAGACCACGACTCGATGACCCAAGGATCGAGTAGGAGATCGAAAGAAGTGCTCGATCTATCCAACCAAATCGACTTGAAGATCGAGCAGAAGAAGGCGAGCCATGAAGAAGATCGAGTGAGCCGTTTGATCTCGAGGTCGATCTCTGGGACCTTATGCGGCCAGCTCATTCCTGGAGCGTAGTGAGGGGACCATTATGGATGTTTGGCTATTTTGGGAAGGAGGCGGCTATCACTTTTAGAATCTACACTTTGCTTTTATCTGTTCTGATCTTTCTCTTTGGCGATTCCGCCATTGCAAACCTTTGAAGCTTTTCTTGTTTTAAAACTTTAAACTTGGTAATCATTATGTCTTTTTCCATAATCATTTGCTTAATCATGCTTAGTTTATCTTCCTTTGCATTTGAATCGATTTCAATTATGAGTAGTGAGTAGTTTTCTTTGGGTTAAAAGGTCAAAGGGGTTTAAGGGTTTAAGCTTTTGGATTTTTCTTGTTCTTAACTCACTCTCTTCTAGGATTTGGAGTCTTAAAGCTTAGAGAGTCTTTGAAAAGTCTCTATGATTCCAGTGCTTTTTTACCTTGACCGGATTCAGAGGTCCTTGAAAACCAAATCCTAGAGACTAATCTATCCTCTCCCAAATGTCATGGATGTAGAGGGGGTTAGTTAAGCCACTATTTAGGATCTTTGCTTAATGTTCTTTGACCCATCTTTCCACTAAAGGCCATAGGTTTGGAGGAAGAGTCAGAGAAAGGGGTCTTACCACACACCATGGAAGATCCTAGTTGAAGTTTCTTAAAGCTTAGAGAAAGCTCTTTAAATGAGTAGATCTAGGTGTTTTTAAACCAAAGCTTGAACCTTTGAATCTCTTGAACATGACCCTCGACCTTGAACCCTCTTTTTAGCATTTCAGAACCTCTTTTTATCATTCTCTAGTCATAAAGTTGCATTCTTGATCATTAGAAGTCATTTGTCTTAAGTTTTTAGTATCGACCTGTTTTACCCGTTTTAGCTCTCAATTTTTAGTTATTAGTAGATTTGCATTTTAGAGTCTCTGTTTTCTCCTAGTAGTTTTTAACCCTCTTCCAGAGATTTTAAAATAGTTTTCTTAGTAGTTTGGTCGTTGCATTTAGTTTTCTTTGATTTTACCATCTATTTACCCGAATCTGCTTAGCTTGGCTTAGTACTTGTATTCCTAGTGTTCTTTCTTCACCCAGGCTAGATTGATACTCTCGTACATACTATACTACAACTATAGGTTGCTTGAGCTTTAATATTACTTCCTTGAAAAAACCCTTTTATCAGTAAGTGTTTAAGTTAATTCAATCATATTTGTTATCTTGACTTATCCCAAACTTTTCTCCCTGTAATTTTCTTTAATGCACTTATGTATTTTCGGTCTTGCACTTTTGTAATTTTTCTTTCATTTTTCATAAGCTGAAGAAACATTATATAAGGTTCCCCTGCAGCATTGTAATCGGTTACCTTTTGTTTTTCTAATAAAAATACCAAATTTTCTTTTACATAGATTTTAATCTGATCTTGTATTCTTTCACTTTAACTTTGTTGAGACCAGCACCTCCAAAATTATAGAGAAGTCTTGTGTTTTATCAAAGGAAAATCCATAGTCGTTGTGGTACACTTCGATCCACCGGTTCTTATATTCGTCCCATCTGACCGCCGGTTCCATCGTCTGAGTTCCTTGACCAATCGACCAAACCTCCATCGTTCCACCGTTCAGTTATTCGTCCCACTCGTACCATCCCCGTCCCAGTCGTACCGTCCCCGTCCCACTCGTACCATCCCACGTCCTACTCGTACTGTCCCGTCTCACTCGTACCGCGCCTCATCCCACTCGATCATTGGTCCCATAGTCTGAGTTCCTTGGCTGTTTGACCCAAAACTTTCGTCTCATCCAACCACCCATCCTGTGCTTTTATGATTTTGGTATCAGAGCTGAAGTTCCTTCAGCAAGGTTATATCTTTCCATCCTATCAATCTTTGCATTTTTTTTATTTCGTGATTGCATCTTTCAAAAAAAGAAAATATATACATATTTAAGTTTATTCTTCTTACATATTTTATTAAAAAAAAGGAATCATAAACATATCTCGGTTTTATTAACTAGTTTTGATCTTATTCATTTACCTTAAATTCTTTGCATCTAGTTTACATTTAAACCGAAAAAGTAAAAAAAAAATTAGTTTTCCATTACCTTAATCATAGCTTTCCATTTTTATCTCGACTATTTATTCTACTCTTAATCCAATATTCTTATTTGTGTTTAATCTAAGGTGTAAGATGGGAGAAGAATCCAGTAATGCTCAAGACACCGCCACCCTTATGATGGCAATGATAAGAGAAGAATTTCAAGCCTTTAGGCAAGAGATAGGGGAACGCCTTATCCTTGTAGAGCAAGCACCTCGTGCTCCCCTACAGCCGGTTAGAAATGCTGGATGTCAGCACCAACAGCATTCCTAGAACCGCACCATCAAACAGAGCTAACCTAAGGCGCAATGGTATCCACATTAATTAACCTGTTGATGGAGACCGGAGACACAATGGTCATTCTCAAGACGACGATGAAGAGCCACCTCCCCGGTACAATCGTGGACGTAGACGACGAGTACCAAGAGAAGATTATGGAGATGAAGCAGAAGAAGAATATGCATATAATCAAAGACCAAATTATAGCAACATCAAGCTTACCGCCCCAAAATTGGCTGGCAAAATCGATCCTGAAGCTTATCTCGAATGGGAAAAGAGGATGGACCACTTGTTTGATTACTATGATCAGCTGGGCTCCAAGAGAATAGCCATAGCCGTAGCTCAGCTCACAGACAACGCCCTCAACTGGTGGGATAAAAACATAGCAGACCACATGAGAAACTGTCAAAGAGCCACTGACTCGTGGCTAGACATAAAAGACATCATGCGCCAAAGGTACATTCCTCCCCATTTCAATAGAGACTTACAACGCAAGTTTTGTACTCTTAAACAGGGAACTAGGTCAGTAGAGGTGTACTATGAAGAATTTGAGCGCTTGAGGAACCGCTTGGAGCTTCATAATGATGAAGAAGCCTTGATGGCACAATTCTTAGATGGGCTACAAGAACGAGTCAGCCGCAAAGTAGAAAGACAAGTCTACCAAGACTTCAAAGACCTTTTTCACCTAGCTATACAAGCAGAGCAGCACATCAAGGAAAAGTCTAGTATCACTCGGAGCAAACCTCAAACACCATGGAACCCCAACGCTAACAAGCCTCTAGAAAAAGGAAAAGACATTGAGATAGACTCGCGGTACAAAGGGAAAGCTTCAGAAACCACCAAAGACAACCGTTCAGAAGCAGGTAAGTCTACTAATCCTCAACGTTCTAGAGACATAACATGTTTTAAATGTTGAGGCAGGGGACATATGGCGAGAGAATGTCCGCATCAGCGAGTCATGCTTTTAACTGAAACCGGAGAGTATGAATCCCAAGACGAAGCAGAGGCTGAACCGCTTGATGAATTTGAAGATATTGAGTACCCTGATTCAGGCGAGCTCCTTGTTACATGGTGTATATTTAGCACCATGGTGGAACCAGCCGAGCTTATGCAAAGAGAAAACATCTTCTACACACGCTGCACCGTGCAAGGCAAGATATGTAACTTAATCATTGATGGTGGGTCTTGCACTAACGTGGCAAGTACACACATGGTTGATAAACTTCACCTTGAGAGAACTAAACACCTACGGCCCTATAGGCTAAGGTGGCTCGATGACAAGGTTGAGTTAAAAATCAATGAGTAAGTTGTTATACCATTTAGTATAGGGAAATATCAAGATAGTATTATTTGTGATATAGTTCCTATGCAAGCTGGCCATATATTGTTAGGCAGACCTTGGCAATTTGATAAAGAAACTAAGCATGATGGTAGAACTAGCATGTATACATTTATTCATGACAAACGAAAAATTAGCTTAGCACCTTTATCACCTTCTCAAGTGCATGATTTACAGTTGCAAATGGCTAACGAAAAAGAAATTAGTTCTAAGTCTAATTTTATTATACAGCCTAGTCATGTTAGAAAGGCTATAGCTTATAAACACACAATGCTACTAATCATCTTTAAGGAAGTTTTCAGCGCAGGTTATGGAACAACAGAGTTACCACCAGAAATCATTCAGCTGCTTGACGACTTTAAAGATGTGTTTCCGGAGGATATGCCTGAAGGACTGCCGCCTTTAAGTGGGATTGAACACCAAATTGATTTCATTCCTGGTGCTGCTTTACCCAACAAGCCAGCTTACCGAATGAGTCTTTAAGAATCTAATGTGCTTAAGAAAAAAGTTTAAGAGCTACTAGACAAAGGATATGCGAGGGAAAGCCTTAGCCCATGTGCTGTACCAGTCCTACTCGTACCATAGAAGGACAGCTCCTGGAGGATGTGTGTTGATTGTAAAGCTATCAACAACATCACCATCAAATACATACATCCAATACCAAGGTTAGATGATATGCTTGACGAGCTTAGTGGTTCTGTTTTGTTCTCTAAAATAGATTTAAAGGGGAGATACCATCAAGTGAGAATGAAAGAGGGGGATGAATGGAAGACAGCTTTCAAAACCAAGCAAGGACTTTATAAGTGGATGATAATGCCGTTTGGACTCACCAATGCCCCTAGCACTTTCATGCACCTCATGAATCAAGTGCTTAGATCATACATCAGTAAGTTTGTTTTGTATATTTTGATAATATTTTACTTTACAGCAAAAGCTTATCTGATGATAGTACACATCTTGAGCTTGTATTAAATACTCTTAGACAAGAGGGGTTTTATGCAAACTTAAAGAAGTGTTCATTCTGCACTAATCAACAAGTTTTCCTAGGTTTTATTGTAAGCTCGCAAGGATTACAGGTTGATAAAGAGAAATTTAAAGCTATTCAGGATTGGCCAGCACCAACGAACGCCAGTCAAGTGAGAAGCTTCAATGGTTTGGCAAGTTTCTACAAGAGGTTCATTAAAGATTTCAGCAGTATAGCAGCTCCTCTCACGGTGGTAGTTGATATATCATGGTTTTTATGGGTTTTTGACCATGATAAAAGTCTTGTTTATAGAGTATTTTTTGTATTTTTCGAGTCCTTTCGAGTCTTTGCAGGTCTAGGTACGTTTGGAGCGTAACTGTGGGTTTTGGAGCCTTTTGGAGCTATGTTGAAGCTGATGCTGAAAAGACCAAGTCGGAGAGCATTCTGGAGCATGGTGTTGATCGACACCAGCCACTTGGTGTCGATCGACACCGATCATGGTCGCGAAGAAGAGCCTTAAACACTCTTTTGAAGAATTGCAACTTGGCCCAAAAGTTTCCTACTATTTGCAAACTTGCCCCGGTCGTGTTTAGAGTTGTATTTAGGTTTTCACAGCCATTGTTAGGTATTCATCTTTTTTTCCATTGAGACTAAGTGAGAGATTAGATTCACAGCTTTTGGGGAGACAAATCCGTACTCTGTTAGAGAAGAATTTCAAACCCCCTTTTGTATTTTACTCTATCTTTTAATTGAGTATTATTCAGCCATGATTTGTGTTTCAATTTCTATGTTTGAGTAATTTGCTAGTTAGGTTTTGGATTATTCAAGGGTTGATAATGAATTGTTAGAACTGCAAAACTGGAAGGATAAATCATTTGGCTCTTCATCTAGATTGCTTTAACACTGGTTTTGAGATTGATCACCTAGAAATCAGATCTTAGGTTGTTTAATAGGTATGGAAACATTATTAATCATAGAACTATCTTAGATGAGCGAAATAACTAATTGCAAAGGAATTTGGATTAGTGATTTTGTGAACATATCGAACCTGAACCATAATGCTTGCTTAGGTTGTTAGAATTTACAAAGGAATTTGGAATTCTAGAATCTGATCATAGATAATCTCTGTTTTCGAGTTCTAGAACGGTTTTAATAAATAATCCTTTCAGTGTGTAGTCTGCGATTTATGTCAACCTGCGAATTCCCCATTGCCTAGCGCCTTGTCTCGTTGATTTTAAGAACCCATAATCCACTCCTGTTCTTGCTACTTCTATTTACCATTTCGTTTTATTTGTTACTGACTGCTTAGCTATATTTGAATCTAAATTCTGTTGAGTAATAGTCTTAAGTCCTTGTGGATTCGATCCCTAAGTACTGTAGTGATCTCTTAAATTGAGAGAGTGGCTCTAAGGGTAAATTTGAGCATATCAAATTTTGGCGCCATTGCGGGGGACTTAGTTATTACTTTCAGATTTTTAGTTTTAGAATTTGGACTACTCTTTTACATTATTTTCTCTAACATTCTGTTACTTCTCTGCTGTATGTTTCAGGTGTATGCATAATCACAGTACCAGAAGCAACAAAGACAAGGAGCTTGTGACATTAGGCATCGACGAACTCGCCAAGTTGGAAAGAACCATCAGAAAAGCCAAGAAGCAGACAAAGATGGTTGGACCAAGAATTTTGAGGACAGATGTTGAGGGTCATTTAGTTGACAGAGAGGGAAACAAAAGAAATGAGAATGGACAGAGGATAGATGAGGATGGCGTTGTAATTGAGGAACACGTTGTGCCACCAGTTGCGCAGAATGTGCAACAACAAGCTGCTGGAAATGCTGCTGGGCGTTTCCCACAGAGGACCTTTGGAGATTACAAAAGGCCAGATCAGTTCTATGTAAATAGAGCTGCAATCAGCCCTCCTGCCTTCCAGAGAAATGACTTCGAACTCAAGCCTGCCTACTACCAGCTTGTGGGTCAGCACTCATTCCATGGGTTTCCACATGAGCATCCTATGGACCACATAGAGAGGTTTGATGATCCTGGTTACAAGTGTTAAAGCCAATGGAGTCAGCAATGATTTCTTATTCTGTTAGCTTTTCCCCTACTCTTTGGGACGAGATGCAGCTCATTTGGCTGAAATAATTAGAGCCTGGACCACTTGGGAGAGCACCAAGAGCGCTTTTCTCAATAACTTTTATGATGATGCAGGATCAGAAGAGTTGAGGACAAAAATTGCTTCTTTTTCCCAAGGTCCTACTGATGCTTTCAAGGAAGTATGGCTGAGGTTAAAGTTATATCAGAGAGACTGCCCACACCATGACTACAATGAGGTGTAGTTGTTGGGTATCTTCTTCAGAGGCATTAATTGGAGGTACCAGATGGCTTTGGATGCTACAAGCAATGGGAACTTCAACACTAGAGTACCAGCTGACATCATCACACTGATAGAGAACTTGGCTTCGAGCAACAGTACAAAGAATGCTGATTATGAGAGACAGAAAATTGCAGGGAACGCTGGGAGCAATCAGTTTGCTGCTGAGATGAAGGCTAAGCTGGATTCTGTTCATAACCTTTTGGTGGGTAAGAAGTCTGTTCAGTTTGCTGCTGAAGTTGAAACCTTTGAGCCAGCTGAGGAGTATGGAGAAGAAGATGTCAACTACATAAATTGCGCTGGTTTTCAGGGTCAAAGGTATAACAATCAGCAAGGGAGCAGAGAATTCAGTGGGAATAAACAGAGAAGCAACTTCACAGGAAACCAGAATTGTTCTGGTTACACTCCCAAGCCTCAGTTTTAGAAGACTGAATACCAGATGCCTTACCAGAACAACAACTTCAGCAGGAACTATGGTTCCTCTTCTTAACAGCCACCACCTGCACCATCAGCTTCAAGTAAGATGGAAGCCATGCTTGAACAGCTGCTAAAGGGTCAGCAAAAGATCACAGTTGACTTCAATAGAAAGATTGATGCTCTCTACCAGGATTTGAATGGCAAATTCGAAGCCCTGAACATCCATGTCAAAATTCTTGACACTCAAGTTGCTCAAACTGCTGGAGGTATGAAAAGACAAGATGGATTTCTTCCAGGAAGAACATATACCAACCCAAGACACTCTGTCAATGACATCACGCTGAGGAGTGGAAAGAACCTGCAACCAGTGCAGAAGAAGGGTCTTAGTGCAGAAGATTTTGAGCAACTCCAATAGTTTGAAGAGGATGATTTCGCACTGGTTGAGCAACACCAAGTGGTCGACACCCACCACTTGGTGTCGATCGACACCAGAAGAGTTTCACGACTTTTCGACTCGAGGCGAAGAAATATCGACCAAGGTCGACAAGCAGCAGAGTGGACCGTCGATACCACATACAAAGAAGAGTGTCGATCGACAACCACCACTTGGTGTCGATCGACACCCCCCACAAAAGCACCCTGCAAGTTTTCAGACTCCAGAAAACGCAGAAGAAAGGGTTTACAAGCCAAAGGTACCTTACCCAAGGAACCAGAAGAAGTCTAAACAAGAGCTGGAGGATACTAGGATCAAAGCTATCCTGGATAAGCTTATGGTGGAGATTCCTTTGATTGATTCTATAAGAACAACTCCTGTTATCAAGAGATATGTGAAAAGGATGATGACCAAGAATCTGGGGCTTGAGCAAGGGACAATGCTGATTTCAGAGCAGGTCAGTGCAGTGATACATAACATGATACCAGAGAAGTTGACAGATCCTGGGAGCTTTGTCCTAGACTGCACATTCTTTTCTGAGAGGTTTGAGAGATCTCTTTGCTATTTTGGGTCGAGTGTTAATCTGATGCCCCATTCAGTTGCTCTCAGCTTGGTTATGACAGATTTTCAACCAACTAAGATCTCTCCTATCCTAGCAGATAGATCAGTAAGGATCCCTAAAGGCATTTTGGAGGATGTACCAGTCAAGGTGGGAGATTGCATGATCCCTACAGACTTTGTGGTTCTAGCTTATGGGGAAGATCCAAAAGACCCCTTGATCTTAGGAAGACCATTCCTAGCCACTGCATGCACCATCATAGATGTCAGGAAAGGAAGCACATCCCTTAATGTGGGAGATTTGGTGATGGCCTTTAACATGGACAAACTAATGAAGAGACCAACAATTGATGGTCACACATTCTATGTGGACTCCCTCACCAGCCTTGCAGAAGAGATCTTCTAGGAAATGCATCCCACAGATCCTTTGGAGAGAGCATTGACAGTCTCGGTAGAAGAAACAGAGCATTCAGATGACATTACTGCTGTGTATGACAAGATGTTGGATGCAAGTGACCAAGTTATGCAGCTAGTAGCGCAAAAATGAGCTGGTTGGAACTTCTGTAAAGCCTGCAAAACTGGGCGATTGGAGTGAAGAAAAAGCTCCTAAAATCGAACTCAAACAGCTCCCTGCAGGTTTAAGGTATGCTTTTCTGGGACCTAACTCTACATATCTCGTTATTGTTAGTGCTTCCTTAAACAATGCAGAGCTCACTTTACTGCAAAGCAAGCTGCGCACATTTCGCAAGCCTCTTGGCTATTCTCTTGATGACATTTCAGGTATCCCACCAGAGTTCTGCATGCACAGGATACACCATGAGGATGAGTCAAAGTCATCGACTATGAACCAGAGGAGGCTGAATCCGAATCTGCAGGATGTGGTGAAGAAAGAAATCATGAAGCTTCTAGCTGCTGGGATCATCTATCCCATCTCTGACAGCACTTGGTTCAGCCCAGTACATGTGGTTCCAAAGAAAGGAGGAGTCACAGTTGTGAAAAATGAGAAGAATGAGCTGATTCCTACAAGGACCATCACTGGAAACAGAATGTGCATTGACTTCAGGAAGCTCAACGCTGCAACAAGGAAGGATCACTTCCCATTGCCATTCATTGATCAGATGCTGGAGAGGTTGGCAAATCACTCCTACTACTGCTTCCTGGATGGTTACTGGTGTTTCTTTCAGATCCCCATTCACTCAGATGACCAGGAGAAGACCACATTTACTTGTCCCTATGGCACCTTTGCATATCGCAGGATGCCATTTAAACTTTGTAATGCTCGTGCGACATTTCCGAGAAGCATGCTTTCCATCTTCACTGATTCGTGTTTTCGAGTTCTAGAACGGTTTTAATAAATAATCATTTCAGTCTGTAGTCTGCGATTTATGTCAACCTGCGAATTTCCCATTGCCTAGCGCCTTGGCTCATTGATTTTAAGAACCCATAAACAACTCCTGTTCTTGCTACTTTTATTTACAATTTTGTTTTATTTGTTATTGACTGCTTAGCTATATTTGAATCTAAATTCTGTTGAGTAATAGTCTTAAGTTCTTGTGGATTCGATCCCTAAGTACTACAGTGATCTCTTAATTTGAGAGAATAGGTCCAACGGTTAATTGGAGCATATCAGTAGTAAAGAAGATACAAGCAAAACAGGGCAAATCTGAATTCAACCTAAAAACAGAGAAAATATGGATTTGAGATGAGATAATTGGTGTTAGGGAACTCTTAATTACAAACTCACACAATCCTATTCCTTATGCATATAATTCATTTATATGACTAATCCAATCTTTTGATACTAATCTCTTTGCTAATTACCAAGTCAAGAACTAATTATCATTAGTGAAATGATAAACAGCAAGCATTAACACAATTCTATCAACCCTATATTGCCAAATCACTCCCTAGACAATCAATCTCTTGAGCTAGGATAAGCAATTCTCTTGCAAAGAAGTTCAGGCATTTCATCAAACACTTGGTGGGCATAAAATGAGCCTAAGATCTTAATCAACTTAGCTAGGGCTAATTAAGCTATAAACACAGCAATCAAGAAAGGAAATGGAATGATTAACACTAAGACATCACTGATTAAGTATCAAATTTCCTAAACCTAACCCATCTCAAATACCTAAAAACACTACTCACTAATCACCATTAAAGCCATCAATCCAAAGAGAAAAATGCAAACTTTAATTAAATTCAAGCAAATATTCAAGTTACAAAATCAAAAAGCTAAAACAAAGAAGAATAAATTGCTGGATAGAAGACTGTTCCCAGAAATTAGGGATTTTTTCGTATTTTAAAGAAGTCCAAACGAAAATGGTAAAATTGTAAATAAGTGGTCATCGGTCTGGAATCCTGACCGATAGGGATGATCGATAGGGATCCTATCGGTCTGGAGGGTGACCGATAGGGTGACCGAAATATACACGGTGAACTACTATCGGTCACTCCTCTGACCGATAGGTTTGATCGATAGGTATTATATCGGTCACTCCTTGACCGATAGCCTTCGTGATCTGACCGATAGGCTCTGCAGAGATCGCCTGCCTTGGTTCCTCTTGCTCATTTCAGCTCAGCCTGATTCATGGTCAACTCCCAAAGCTCCTCCATGCTCCTCATAGCTCCATGAGTACCTAAAGACATCCTTTATGCAAAGAAAATGCAAACTACACCCTAATTGCAACCTAAGCCTAAAAGGAGAAGAAAATGGGACAAAAGATAAGGAAAATATGCAAAAGAGAACCAAAACATGCACTAAATGCAAGCCTAAATGATGTAAATGTATAAGACATAATCACTCCCACACTTGCCTTTAGTTTGTCCTCAAGCAAATAAGAACAAATGAGAGAGTGAGGTTTGAAAGTGGGAGCTCAAAACTAAAGATGTTAATGGAAAAATTGAATCAATGCTGGTTTTACATGGGGAGAAGCACAGCAGCAAGCTTTTGAGACCTTGAAAGACTGGTTAACCAATGCAACAGTTCTGGTCTTGCATGACTTCAACAAGACGTTTGAAGTTGAATGTGATGCCTCGGGGTTAGGCATATGAGCAGTGGTAACTCAAGATAAGAAACCAGTGTCGTTTTTCAGCGAGAAACTAGGAGGAGCTACACTTAACTACGCTACGTATGACAAGGAATTATACTCCTTGGTGAGGACCTTGGAGACGCGGCAGCACTACCTGATTTCAAGAGAGTTCATGGTTCACACTGATCATGAAACACTGAACCAACTTAGAAGAAAGACACATCTTAAGAGAAGGCATGCTCGTTGGATAGAGTTTATAGAAACCTTTCCTTACATCATCAAGTACAAGAAAGGCAAAGACAACATTGTAGCGGATTCTTTATCATGGAGATACGCCTTAATCTCTACAATGGAGAGTGAAGTCATGGGGTTTGAGTTTATCAAAGAACTTTACCGCGAAGATAAAGACCTTATGGAGATATTTGGCGAGTGCAACAAGGGATCATTTGGCAAGTTCTACATCTTTGAAGGATTTCTATTTCGGAAGAAGCGGCTTTGCATTCCTCGATGTTCTTTAAGAGAACTAATTGCTCGTGAGGCCCACATAGGAGGACTAATGGGGCATTTTGGGGTTGACAAAACCTTAGCCGTGCTCAAAGAACACTTCTATTGGCCATACTTAAAGAAGACGGTTGAAGCTCAATGTTCTAGATGCGTTGTTTGCAAGAAAGCCAAGTCTAGACTTCACCCTTACGGCTTATACTTGCCTCTGCCAATCCTAACAGCTCCTTGGGTTGATATATCTATGGATTCTGTCCTAAGGTTACCAAAGATCAACCATAAAGACTCTATATGCGGATCAACCATAAAGAAAAAGAAAAACTAAGAAAACAAACACAAAGTCAAACACCAAATCTCTCCCCCACACTTAAATTACACAGTTTCTTGTGTAATGAAAGTAATGGAAGAGAGAAGCAACAAAATATATTACAGAAATAAAAAGATGCAATGGTATAAAACAATGGAAAGGATGTGGTACCTTGTTCAGTGGTAGGAGTTGTGGAAGGAGCTTTTCAGACTCGGATGGAATATCGGTCACACATGACCGATATAACTGACCGAAATGGCAGTATCGGTCATTAGTGATCGATATTGGAGACTGATGTGCCTTCTGGGATTAGTATCGGTCATCACTGATCGACACACTTGACCGAAATACATTCGCTGTGATTATGTCGGACATGAGTGATCGATACTGGTGACCGATATGATTCCAAGAATCTCATCGATCGCAATTAATCGACACACTGGACCAAAAATCAAACGGTGTGTTTATGTCGATCAAGTGTGGTCATTATGAATGACCAAAATTTGTCCTGCTTTCAAGCTTCTTTCCATATAGGTCACAAGTTTCCGCTATGTTGACTGGCTCCACTAGTATCGATCAAACATGATCGAAATTGATGACCGAAAATCAGTGTATCGGTCTGTCATGACCGATTCAAATGATCAATATCAGCCATAATACACCTGTTGTTTGTCCCCTTCAGACTTTCTCAGACCCAAATTTGGACTCCTGATTCTAAACAATATAGCAAAGCATAAAAGATAGACTAGAAAGCATAATTTATACAAAAGAATACCATGGGACTTATTTAAAGTGTGCTTGTTTAAAGTCCCTAGCTTGACTTTCCTTGGTTGATCACTCTTGTGGAGGTTCATCAAGGCTAATGTAAACTTCATCTCCAAGAGACTCAATTGCCATTTATGGCTTCAGCCTGTGCCCATTCACTGTGAAGCCTTCTCCATTCTTACTGAACAAAGTCACAGCTCCATATGGCAGCACTTCCTTGATCTTGAATGGTCCAGACCATCTTGACTTCAGCTTTCCAGGATATAACTTCAACCTCAAGTTGAATAGCAGCACCTGATCCCCTGGCTTGAAGTCCTTGTGTTTGATCCTTTTGTCATGGAAGGCTTTTGTCCTCTCCTTGTAGATCCTAGAACTCTCAAAAGCTTCAAGGCGGTTTTCCTCTAGTTTATACAAGTTGATAAGTCTCTTTTCCTGAGCTGTCTTGATGTCATAATTCAGCAACGTTATTGCCCACAAGACCTTATACTCTAGTTCAACAGGCAGATGGCAGGACTTCCCATTGAGGAGTGAGAAGGGAATTCTACCAATGGCTGTCTTGAAGGCTGTCCTGTATGCCCACAGAGCATCATCAAGCTTATTAGACCAATCCTTTCTTGTAACACCAACTGTTTTCTCTAAGATGGCCTTGATTTCTCTGTTGGACACCTCCACTTGGCCGCTTGTTTGAGGATGGTAAGGGGTAGCAACCTTGTGCTTGACACCATTTTTCTTAAGCAAGCTCTCAAAAACCTTGTTGATGAAATAACTTCCACCATCACTGATCACACACCTTGGAGTTCCAAACCTTGGAAAAATTATTGTCTTGAAGAGCTTCAGCACAACTCTAGCATCATTTGTTGGACTAGCAATGGCTTCAACCGACTTAGACACCTAATCAACAGCTACAAGAATGTACTTGTTCCCATAAGTGGAAGGAAAGGGTCCCATAAAGTTAATACCCCACACATCAAACAGATCCACTTCAAGGATAGAATTCAGAGGCTTCTCATCTCTCTTGGAAATGTTTCCCTTCCTTTGGCAAGCATCACATGAGGAGATGTGGGCTTGGGCGTCTTTGAACAGGCTAGGCCACCAAAAACCAGCTTGTAGGACCTTGGAGGCTGTCTTGAATGTTGCAAAATATCCTCCATAGGCTGAGCCATGGCAATGGTGCAGGATTCCTGGAATCTCTTCCTCAGCTACCCACCTTCTGAACAACCCATCACTCCCTCTTTTGTACAAATAGGGCTCATCCCAAAAGTACTGGGAGACATCTCTTAAGAACTTCTTCTTCTGCTGTGAGTTGAGGGTCTGTGGTATCTGTCCAACCACCAAGTAGTTTACAAAGTCAGCATACCAAGGTTGTTTATCTTCTTCTAGGGTTTCCACTTCTGCTTTCTTGGCTCCTAAAGCATGCAACTGTTCTTCTGGTAGAGTATCATTGATTGGGACAAAGTCATCTATCATCAGTCTTGAGAGGTGATCAGCAACTCCATTCTCAATGCCTCTCTCATCTACAATCTCCATATCGAACTCTTGTAAGAAAAGAATCCATTGAAGAAGCCTTGGTTTGGTGTCCTTCTTAGCATATATGTGTCTCAGCGCAGCATGATTAGTATAAACAATAACTTTGGAGCCTACTAGGTAGCTCCTGAACTTCTCAAATGCAAAGACAACTGCCAAGAGCTCTTTCTCAGTTGTAGCATACCGTGACTGAGCCTCATCCATGGTTCTGCTGGCATAGTAGATGACATGAAGTTTCTTGTCAACTCTCGGCCCCAAAACTGCTCCAATTGCATAGTCACTAGCATCACATATTATTTCAAACGGCAGATCCCAGTTTGGGGCTTGGACTATTGGTGCTGATACCAGAGCTTGTTTGAGAGTAAGGAAGGCTTGCAGGCAGTCTTCATCAAACATAAACTTTGTCTCCTTACACAACAATCTTGTCAAGGGTCTTGCAATTCTTGAGAAGTCCTTGATGAATCTTCTGTAGAAGCCAGCATGCCCTAGAAAGCTTATGATCCCCTTGACAGTGGTGGGAGGTTCTAAATGAACCATTACATCAATCTTAGCCTTGGCCACTTCTATCCCTTTCTCTGAGATCTTATGCCCTAAAACAATTCCTTCTTGCACCATGAAGTGACACTTTTCCCAATTCAGGACCAGTTTTGTGTCTTCACACCTTTGGAGGACCTGAGAAAGGTTAGACAAGCAGATACCAAAGGAGGATCCATAGACGCTAAAGTTGTCCATGAATAACTGCACCATTTCTTCAAGCAAGTCAGAAAAGATAGAAGTCATACATCTTTGAAAAGTAGCAGGAGCATTGCAGATCCTTGGTTCTTTCAGCAACAGCATCCTTCAAGAATTTCTGATAAGGAGGGACTAAAATAAAGGCGTCTAATAGTGGCATTTTGAGCTGGATTTTCTTCATCTGTTCATCAAAGATTCCTTTGTATTTAGCAACCAGCTGCTTCTTAAACCTTCCAGGAAAAGGTATTGTGGGCTGATAAGGAGGAGGTATGTATCTTGGTTCCTTGGCTAACTCCTTAGAAGACTCATTTGCCTTGCCTTTAGTAACCTCCTTGTCCTTGGCTTTTTCTGAAATCTTTTCAGCTTCAATCATTTCATCTTCTGGAGTGTCCTCATTTTCTTTGACCTCCACCCCCTCTTCTTGTTCCTCAATGTCCTCATTGGGTTTAGATGGAGCTACTCTTGGGGGAAGCTGCTTCCCACTTCTGAGAGTGACAGGTTTGACATATTCTTGTGTGAGTGAAGAGGTAGAAGGGGCAGACATGGTTTCTAGTTTGTTGATCTTGATGTTGATAGGAGCTATGTGTGACTGAAGTTTTGAGTCAATGTCCTTGTGTATTTCATCAGTCATACTTTTCTGGATATCAGTGAAACTCTTTTGAATCTCAACAGCCATCATCTTCTGCAGTCCTCCAATGTGAAGTTGTTTGAGTTGGAGGAGCATCTCTTTATAATCCAGATTATGTGAAGGTGAAGAATTATTGATACCAGCTGTTTGAGAAGAAGAAGCTGGATGCTGTGGAGAGTGACTGTCTTCAATGGACTGGTGGATATAGGTTTCATGGTCATAATGGATCAATGGCACCTCTTGTTGTTGGAGAGCCTTGACATGGTGTTCCTTGTAAAGGTTTGGTGAGAGATCATCGGGTAGGAGTTTAGTGGTTGCATTGAGTAGTAGATCAACTTTCTTCTGCAGGGTTTTCATTTCAGACAACGCTGTTGCTAGTTCCTTGGAATGTTGGTCTTTGTCATCCACATAGTCCCAATTGCTGAGTGCCATGTTCTCCACTAGTACCCAGCCTTCATCAACATCTTTCCCAAGAAAATAACCATTACTTGCTGTGTCTAGAAGGATTCTGATCTTTAGGAGAACACCTCTATAGAGTGTGGATAGAAGCATTTCCTTAGTGAAGCCATGATGAAGGCATTGATGAGTGAAACCTCTGAACCTCTCCCATGTGTCTTCAAAGCTTTCATTAGACCACTGCCTGAAGTTTGTGATCTCATTTTTGAAGTGTGCTGTTCTTGAGGGAGAGAAGAATTTGGTTAAGAAAGCACATTTACATTGTTCCCAAGTGGTGATGCTGCCTTATGCTAGAGATTTCTCCCATAATCTAGCTCTATCACCAAGAGAAAATGGAAATAACTTGAGCTTCAAACCATCATCTGATACTCCACTAAGCTTTGTTAAAGTGCATATCCTCTCAAACTGATCCAGGTGCTCTAAAGGGTCTTGGGTGGGCAATCCAAAGAACTGCCTTTCGTGGATCATTGTGATGAGACGGCTCTTGATCTGATATTGCTCAGTTTCCATAGGTGGAAGAATTCCTTGCCTTGAAGCATAGTTGGAGGGTATATCAGCAGCAGCAATGGGTCTTCTTGGTCTCTGAACAAAAGCTCCTTGTAGACCAGCTTGACCTTGTTCACCTTGCAGGCCTTGAATCCCTTGAGGACCTTGTAAACTTTATGGACCTTGCAAACCAAAACCAGCAGCATACTGATGTCCTTCCATGCTTCCACAGCTGAATTTTGATTCTGCAAACCCAAAATCTTTGACCTTTAACCTCAGTTGTAGTTGTAGATACTTAAGAACAAATGTTGTGGTACCTACAAAAGAAAGTCTAGACCAAAAGAGAAATCAGTAACCCAAATCGAATATAACAAAGCTTGATCTCAAGATCTCTACAAATCCTACTCAACAAAGCATTCTCCTAATGGCAACGGCGCCAAATTGATACAAGAGTTTTGACTCCCTTATGTCAATCACCCATTTTACTAGTCATTGTAGCATTGGGTATTAATGTCAATCCAAAGGGGAAGATTGAAACAGCAGGATTATAGTAGATTTCCTAATTCAAGCAGATATAAAGGGGTTTTAGAATATCTAGCAATCTAAGTGGTCAAACAGCAATCAAACAAGCATAAAATAAGGGAGAAGGCAAGCAAACAACCAAAGTAAAGGTAAAAACAGGGCAAATTCAGAACAAAGCTTAAAAGAGGGAAGAGATGGGACTTGAGATGAGATTATTGGTGTTAGGGAACTCTTGACTCAGCCTATGATGCTTACAAACTCACACAATGTTATTCCTTATGCATATGATTCATTTATATGACTAATCCAATCTCTTGGCACATATCTCTTTGCTAATTACTAAGTCAAGAACTAATTCTCATTAGTGAAATGATAAAGAGCAAGCATTAAAAAAAATCTATCAACCCTATATTGCCAAATCACTCCTTAGACAGTCAATCTCTTGAGCTAGGATAAACAATTCTCTTGCAAAGCAGTTCAGGCATTTCATCAAACACTTGGTGGGCATAAATTGAGCCTAAGATCTCAATCAACTTAGCTAGGGCTAATCAAACATTAAACACAGCAATCAAGAGAGGAAATAGAAGAATTAACACTAAACAATCATAGATAGAGTCTTAAATTCCCTAAACCTAACCCATCTCAAATACCTAAAAAGGAATACTCACTAATCACCATTGAAGCCACCAAATCAAGAAACAAATATGACTAATCATGATTATAAAGCTTAAACAAGATGAAAGATGCAAACTTTAATTAAAATGAAGCAAAGATTCAAATTACAAAACCCAATGGTCTAAACAAGAAAGAAAGAACTGGTGGGTAAAAGCTTGTTCCCAGAAATTAGGGATTTTTCGTATTTATAGGTGTCTAAGCGAAAATGGCAAAATTATAAATAAAGGGTCTTCAGTCTGGCAGCGTATCGTTCAGTTACGTCGGTTTTCAGTGACTGATACGGATTCCATCTGTCTGGAGTGATCGATACTGGTGACCAAAATACATCTGATGTGTTTGTGTCGGTGACCCTTGACCGATGCAGGTGATCGATGCTGCTTTGTGTCGGTCATCCTTGACTGATACTGGTGATCGATACTGCTCCGTATCGGTCATCTTTGACCGATATTCACCGTGCTCTGACTGAAAACTTCTGCAGAGATTCTCTGCTTCGGTCCTCCTTGCTCCCTTTTGCCCAGCTAGCATCCTGGATCATCCCCAAAACTCCTCCAAGCTCCTTTTAGCTCCAATAGCACCTAAACACATCCAAAAATGCAAAGAAAGTGCAAACTATACTCTAAATGCAACCTAAGTCTAAAAGGAGAAGAAAATGGGACAAAAGCTAAGGGAAAACATGCAAAAGAGGACCAAAGTATGTACTAAATGCAGCCCTAAATGGTGTAAATACAAGGGATATCAGCTCTATTGCATTATTGCTGCTTCATTCTCCCCTTTTGGATTGATAAAACCCTATGCTATACTACAACTGATTAGTACAAGCTTGGGTGATTGAATCAAGTCCTAAAAAGTCTTGTATCAATTTGGCGCCGTTGCCATTAGGGGAATGCTTTGTTCAGTAGGATTTGTAGAGATCTTGAGATCAAGCTTTGCTATTTTCGTTTTTGGTTACTGATTTCTCTTTTGTTCTAGAATTTTTTCTGTAGGTACAACAACACTTGCTCTAAAGTGTCTACAACTACAACTGAGGTTCGAGGTCAAAGATTTGGGTTTGCAGAATCAGAATTCAGCTGTTGAAGCATGGAAGAACATCAGTATGCTGCTGGTTTTGGGTTGTAAGGTCCACAAGGTCCACATGGTCTTCAAGGAATTCAAGGCTTACAAGGACAGCAAGGTCCACATGGTTTACAAAGATCTTTGTTTCAAAGACCATTGAGACCTATTGGTGCTGTTGATATACCTTCAAGTTATGGTTATGACAAGGTATTCTTCCACCCATGGAGACTCATCACTATGAGATCAAGAGCAGCATGATTACTATGATCCAAGAAAAGCAGTTGTTTGGATTGCCCAACCAAGATGCTCTTGAACATTTGGATCACTTTGAGAGAATTTGTGCTTTGACAAAGCTTAATGGAGTTTCAGATGATGGTTTGAAGCTTAGATTATTTCCATTCTCACTTGGTGATAAAGCTAAATTATTGGAGAATTCTTTAGCACAAGGAAGCATCACTTCTTGGGATCAATGCAAAGGTGCTTTCTTAGCAAAGTTCTTCTCTCCCTCAAGAACTGCACATTTCAGGAATGAGATCACAAACTTTAAACAGTTGTCAAATGAAAGCTTTAAAGACACTTGGGAAAGGTAAGAGGCTTCACTCACCAATGCCCTCACCATGGCTTCCCCAAAGAGATGCTGCTATCCACACTATATAGAGGTGTTCTCCCAACCATAATAATCCTTCTAGATACTGTAAGCAATGGTTACTTTCTTGGCAAAGATGTTGATGAAGGATGGCTTTTAGTGGAGAACATGGCACTCAGCAATTGGGAATATGTGGAGGATAAGGAGCAACATTCCAAAGCCACTGAAGAGAAGCTAGAGACAGCGTTGTATGAGATGAAAGCCTTGCAGAAGAAAGTTGACTTGCTGATCAATGAGACCACTAAACCTCTTCCTAATTTTGCTTCACTAAACCACTACAAAGAGCATCAAGTCAAAGCTGTTCAACTACAAGAGGTGCCAACAATGAACCAAGACCATGATGTTTGTGTACACCAGACCTGTAAAGACACCCATACTCAACAACATCAGAGTTCTTCTTTTCAAACAGTTGGCGGCAACACCTCACAACCTACACATGCATTGGACCGTAAGGACATGTTCCTGCAACTCTAACAACTTCAGAATACAGAATTTCAGAAAATCATGGCTGTTGAGATTCAAAAGAATATGATTGCCATTCAAAGGAACATGACTGTTGAGATACACAAAGGCATTGACTCCAGCTTGCAGTCCCAAGTAGGTCCTTTGAATATTGAAGATCAGCTAACTAGAAAGCATGGCTCAACCATCTACTTCTTCACTAGCACAAGAGTATGTGAAAGTTGTTACTTTAAGAAGTGGGAAGCAACTTCCACCAAGAGTGGCACCTTCTACACCCAATGTGGACATTTAGGAACAAGAAGAGGGGGTGGAAGCTAAAGATAATGAAGAAGCTCAAGAGGATGAAGTAGTTGAAGCGGAAAGAGGTTCAAACAACACCAAAGCCAAAGAAGTGGTTAAGGAAAAACCAAAGGAAGCATCTAAGGAGCTGATCAAGGAACCAAGATTCATCCCTCCTCCTTATCAGCCAACCATACCTTTTCCTGGAAGGTTTAAAAAGCAGCTGGTTGCTAAATACAAAGGGCTCTTTTATGAACAGATGAAAAAAAAACAGCTCACAATGCCACTATTAGATGCCTTTGTTCTCGTTCCTCCTTATCAGAAATTCCTGAAGGATGCTGTTGCTGAAAGAACCAAGGACCTACAAGGGATGGTAGTCCTTACACATGAGTGTAGCGGCCATTATTCCACAGAAGAGAGTGGCTCCCAACAAACTAGGAGATCCAAGGAGCTTTACCTTACCCTGCTCTATAGGTCCACTTCTGTTTGATAAATGTTTGTGTGATCTAGGAGCTAGTGTCAGCTTGAAGCCCTACTCTGTAGCACAGCGGCTAGGCTTCATTAAGTTCAAGGATTATAGAATCTCTTTGGTATTGGCTGATAGATCAGTGAGACTCCCCAATGGTTTTCTTGAAGATGTACCACTCAAGATTGGGAGTGTAGAGATACCTACTGATTTTGTGGGTTTGGATATGGATGAGGAACCTAGAGATCCTCTCATTCTTGGGAGACTCTTCCTAGCCACAACAAGAGCTGTCATTGATGTTAAGAAAGGAAAGATTGAGCTATAGTTGGGCAAAGATATGTCTCTGAAGTTTGACATCAAGCAGATTATGCAGCAACCTACTATTGAAGGTCAGGTGTTCCAACTTGAGATCTTAGATAAGCTGCATGATGAACTTCAAGAGGAGCTGTGTTGTGAAGATAAACTTCAAGTGGCTTTGACAAAGGAGCATTGAGAAGATGGTTACTTGGATAAGGAAAGCTTGGGTTATATACAGAGGTTAATCTCTCACAAAGTCTTGGAAGAAGAGGACCCATTTGAGAGATTGGAATACACAAGAAAGGAGGTCTTCTCAGTTCAAGAAGTTGGTTCCCCAAGCAATGAAGCTGACGCCAAGGAGCAGAGCAGCTTGGATGAGGACTGGAATGAGCTTAAAGTACCTATGGTGGAGCTCAAGGCTAAGGTATGTTTTCTTATGCTCTAACTCCACTTATCCAATAATTGTCAATGAAAACCTCAATGATGATGAGATCCTTGCCCTTTTCAAAGTGTTAAAGAGGTTTAGGAGAGCCAGTGGATATTCACTAGATGGCATCCAAGACATTTCTCCAAACCTCTGCACTCATAGGATCCATCTAGAGGATGAGACAAGAACTTCTGTTGAACCTCAAAGGAGATTGAATCCTAACTTGAAAGAGGTAGTAAAAAAGGAAATCTTGAAGTTGCTTAAAGCAGGAGTGATCTATCCCATCTCAGACAGCACATGGCTCTCACCAGTCCATGTGGTGCCTAAAAAGGGAGGAATCACTGTAAAAAACGAAAATGATGAGCTAATACCAACTACAACAATCACTGGTCATAGGATGTGCATAGATTACAGAAAACTTAACTCTGCTTTTAGGAAAGATCACTTTCCTTTGCCATTCATAGACCAAATGCTAGAATGGTTAGCAAACCATAAGTATTATTTTAGATGGTTATAGTGGATTCTTTGAGATCACTATCCATCCTAATGATCAAGAGAAAACTACTTTTACTTGCCCATATGGAACATTTGCTTATAGGATAATGTCTTTTGGTTTATGCAATGCTCCTGCTACCTTTCAAAGGTGTATGACTTCTATCATTTCTGACTTGCTTGAAGAAATGGTAGAGGTATTCATGGATGACTTTAGTGTCTATGACTCCTCCTTTGGTGTCTGCTTGTCTAATCTTTCTCAGTTTCTACAAAGGTGTGAAGACACTAAGCTGGTTCTGAATTGGTAGAAGTGCCACTTCATGGTTCAAGAAGGCATTGTGTTGGGTCACAAGATTTCAGAGAAAGGGATCGAAGTGGACAAGGCAAAGATTGATGTGATGCTGCACTTAGAGCCTCCGAACACAGTTGAAGGGATCAGAAGCTTCCTCGGACATGCTTGTTTCTACAGAAGGTTCATCAAGGACTTCTCATATATCGCAAGACCCTTGACAAGATTGCTATGTAAGGAGACAAAGTTTGTGTTTGATGAGGAGTACCTGCAAGCCTTTCTCACCCTAAAGCAAGCTCTGGTGTCAGCGCCAATTGTCCAAGCTCCAAACTGGGATTTGCAATTTGAAATTATGTGTGATGCTAGTGACTATGCTGTTGGTGACGATCGTCACCCAAATGCATACTTTTCTTCTCAAGCTGGACACTTCGTGGCTTCAACTTGCAATGCTCCTAAAAGCTTCAATATCTCCATTTATGCTCCATACATGCTATAACCTGCAAAAACTCTAATAGGACTCTAAAAAGACCAAAAAGACACAATAAAAAGGGCTTATATCATGGTTAAAAACCATAAAAACCATGATATATTAACTCTCCCAGACTTAGCTTTTGCTTGCCCTCAAGCAAACATCAGACAAAGAACAGGGTCGAGGTTTGAAAACAAGAAACAATCTGTTAAACATCAGCAACACCACATTACTTAACACTTTCGAATCCACATACCACAGAGTCAACACAAGGTCAAATTTCAGTCTAATCATCACAAGCTTAGCAAATCTCTCAAATCCAGTCCAAATTCCTTCAAGAAATCTGAAATCTCTACTGCTAGCTCCTTATTTTTATCTAAGTGTGATATCTCATCAAGGTTTTATCATCTCAATCACTTACAGATTCTTTTCCCTTCCTAAATAACTGAGCAAAACAATCTGATGTTAGGGTTTTTAATCCTTAGAATCAATCCTCAAACACACATGTCATTGTAGTACTTGAGGTGTCAATCCAATCCAAAGGCTAAGAAACAATCAAGATCCAGAAAACTTGCTAAGCTACGCCTAATCAAAAGAGGAAATTGAACTTTCACAACTTATGATGAACAACAAGGAAATCTAACAACCTAAGAATGGACAAGAAGAAAGCAAAACAAAAAAGGTGAAAATCAAGCAAAGCAACCAAAATAAAGGAAAAATAGAGCAAATTCATAACAGAGCTTAAAACAGAGAAAAAATGGGATTTGAGATGAGATAATTGGCAATAGGGAACTCTTGACTCAGCCTATGATGGTTACAAACTCACACAATGGTATTCCTTATGCATAGGATTCATTTATATGACTAATCCAATCTCTTGGCACTAATCTCTTTGCTAATTACCAAGTCAAGAACTAATTCTCATTAGTGAAATGATAAAGAGCAAGCATTAAGACAAATCTATCAACCCTATATTTCCAAATCACTCCCTAGACAGTCAATCTCTTGAGCTAGGATAAGCAATTTTCTTGCAAAGATGTTCAGGCATTTCATCAAACACTTGGTGGGCATAAAATGAGCCTAAGATCTTAATCAACTTAGCTAGGGCTAATTAAGCATTAAACACAGCAATCAAGAAAGGAAATGGAAGAATTAACACTAAGCAATCATAGATAGAGTCTCAAATTCCCTAAACCTAACCCATCTCAAATCCCTAAAAAGAAAGCAAACACAAAAAGGCAAGGTTCAAGACTAAAGTGATAGCAAAGTGAATCTTTCTTATGGTTAAGAGATCAAATTAAATTAAGAACAATTCAACTCTAGATAAGGACATCTAAAACAAGACAAGCTACTTTGTTCATTGGCATGTCAAACCCATGGTTAGTGGTGTATTTACCAACAAACAAGCAAGAAGCACAAGGTCCATAAAATCTAACAAGTTCTCATACCTCCACTTTTGATGGCTTGTGTGATTACTTATCACTTGCTGGAATATATCAGATAACTACTCACTGGTTAGGTTTATTGCAGTTGTCTAAGGGCAACTTTCCACTAATGGGTGATGCAAAGACTCATGATATTCTAAGCATCTATTTCAAGACTTAAACCATTAAGACATTTCATCAAACACATGGAGTGCAGGATAAAACGCCCAGGATTGTTGTCTAATCCAAAGAGGTACTAGGCATTAAAGATCAATTCAGCAAGAAGGGAAATGGCATCTAGCAACCTAACACATCAAGCATCCAAATGAAACACTTTTGCATCACAAAAAAATCATGAATCTCTAAAATAACTCAAACCCTAAAGAGCAAATTCGAAATTAATAAAAGCAAGACCAAGACTAAAGATTAAAGACTTATGATTAAAAGAAGAAGAAAACATAAATAAAAGTATAGACAAGTGATCCAGTCTCAACCCACAAATGATTTGTTCTTGTTCTATGAAAAATCAAAGCAAAGCTTTGGGGAAGAGAAAGGATAAGAGAAAATAGATATAGGTTTAGCTATTTATAGGGAACATCCCCAAAATAGCCCTAGGAAGCAAAAATAAAAAAAGTCAAAGATGGTCAAAGATGCTTTTCGATAGGAACTTCTGGTTGCGGACAGTGATGCTTGAACCGTCGTATATTTTGAAATACTGATCAGATTGACATGATTCAACCTCCGTTGGAAACCTTGTTCGATCCTATACAACTTCTATGAAGGACGTGGAGGCTGCATCTCACTGGAAGACCGTCGTTTTGACCCATACATTTCATATCGATCTACACATCGGACAGATTTCTCTGAGCTTTGGTCGATACAGGACTTTGGTGCAGCCTAAAACCCGTCATCTTGGCTATTATTCTTGGTTCTCCATGTCCTCATCATTCACCATTCTCCAAATGTCTTCCTTGCTCCATTTAGACCTGAAAAAGACTCCAAACAATGCAAAACATGCAAATGTCTAACCTTAAACCTATTATGTCTAATATGAATGCAAATGTGACAAAATATGATGAATGAATGCATGAAAGAGACCAAAAACTAAACTAAATGCAAGCTAAAACAAGGTAAATTATGATGATATCAACACCCCCACACTTAGATCTTGCTTACCCTCAAGCAAGTATGAACATGGTGGAAGAGAAGTTTGAAAGTATGAGCTATTTGGTTTGAAAGATGCCAATAATAAAAATCAAGTCATTGTCCAAGTTAATGATTCTAAGATGAAAATGATGTTTGTTCTTAATGAAAATCTAGCCACATTCATCACAAGCATATACTAGAAAACTCAAGACTATCTTACACAAGCAAATCACATCATCCAATCTCTTTAACATTCAATTAACTCATTAACCAAGTGGATCATGCTCATGCAAATCTTGTGTTTTCATTTGGCTAAGGATAAGGCTTATGAGGCAAAGATGACCTCAAAAAATTTAGAACTGGTTATATTTAAATGCAAGGGTTCTCTCAAGAAAATGGAATGAGCTTTGGTAAAATGGTAAGGGTAAAGAACAACTTATGCATACAAAGGTAAACTCCCATCAACCCAAAAACCCATAAGTGATCTAAACTCCTTTGCTTCTTCCCCAAAACATAATCCTATTCTACCTTTTTTCTTGAAGCTTTTTGCTTCTTTTGATCTCATTCTTCATTCTCCTTTGGAGCTTCTTTGATAGTGCATCTTCTTCTTTGATTCTTCTTGGAGGTTTGACCATTTCTTCTTTGCTTTTGCTTTTCTTTAATTTACTGGTGTTCTCTTTGCTAGCTTTGGACACCTTCTTCATTTGCATAGAGATTTTAATGATTAGCCAAACTTCCCAAGGTTACTTATGTGCACTCCTTTTCCTTTTCTTTCTCTTTTCCTTCTTCACTTGATAACCCAAAATTTAAATCCCAAAACCATCCCTTGTTAACCAAAACATCGTAGCCTATCTAGCTCAAGAGGGTGAGCTAGTTCTACAATGGAAGGGTCCCTTTGTAGTTCTAACCCAACACTTTTAACTAAGCTCATTCCTTAGAGAAAAGGCCTCGCAATCACTCACAAAGAATTTTTGGCTTGAAAGAAGGTTTTGTTAATGGCAGGGAAATCTACTTGGACTAGCAAGAGGGGACAAAGAAGGGAAAAAGAAAGCCCAAGTATGTGTATGGTATCCATGAAAACACTTTCAATGCATAAGACATGATAATTCAATATTCAAATTATGGTTCTAGTAAATAGAGACTAAATTCAGGTCATGCAAGCTTCATCAAGACAAGAGTATCATGCAAAGAATTCCAAGTGTGGTTCAAACATCAATTCAGACTAGACTATAACATCAAAAAACTAACAACTTAGGCAATGAAGTGATTTTAAAAATTAACATCTCTCAAAGGCAAATATCATGCTCAAAATTTCGAATTGATGAAACCTCAATGTTAATGCAACTAGATGCAATCCTAAAATGCAAGATGCAACTAGGAGATCACTCAAAACTTTTTTTTAAAAAAATTTCAAAAATCTTTCAAAAGTTTCAAAATTTTGCAACTATGAGAGATATGCAAGAAATGAATGCTAAAATTTGAAAGATAACTGTTAGTATCACACCCTCCCCCACACTTAAATTACACATTCCATGTGTAATCCACTGTGTAATGAAAGTGCAAGAGGAGCCAATATCCAACAAATAATTAAAAAAAAATAAGAGAAGAAGAGAAGAAGAAAAATGCAAAAGTTTTGGAGTATACCTCAAGGTCTTGTAATGGAGGAGGAGTGGAAATGTTTTAAAGAATGGCTTGGAATGGTGAATGGTGAAGAAGAAAGCCTTTACTCCCTTGAAACCATAAGTGTGCACCATACTGAGCAAGATCAAGGAGTTATATTGACCAAAACATCTGATATCCAGCTTGATGTAACTTTTGGGGTTCTTGCAGCGCCATTGCCAAAATTGCAGTATTTCATGATCAACTGCACCAAATGATACGAAACCAGCTGAATACGAGACCTAACTCAATTGTCTATCACTTTCATGAAGACATCCGCGGCTTAATCGAGAGGCAAACCCTCCGTCCAGGCTAATCTTCAAGTCGGTCAAGATTATTGGTCAAAACACCAGATGGATATGTGCTCACCCTATTCGCCATAACTCTTTAGTCAGCGATGCGAATGGCTCGAAACCAACATAAATAGAAAGCTAACTCACGGGGCTACAATGTTGATGAATATCGCCGAGGCCAAATCGGAATGGAAACCTCATCTGAGCTGATCTTCAGTCTATGTGCTTATGTCGATCACTTCTGATCGATGCAGGTGACCGAAAATATGGTATCGGTCACTCCTTGACCGATAGCCTCCGTGCACAGACTGATAGGGGTTGAGCGGTTTCACGAAAACTTCTGTAACTTTTTAACTACTGATGGGAATTACCTGACACTAACTCCAGACGCAAGCTAACTCACAGGGCTACAACATTGATGAAGAATGCGGAAGCTGAATCGGAGTGTAGATGCTTTTTCCGAGCCGGTTTTGTCAGGTGAAGTTTCTGGCCGCTTCAACAAGGTGCACCTTCTTCTTGGTTGTTGGTGTAATCGCCATTGAGAGAGTAGCTTGGTGCATAGACAGGCAGTAAGACTGAGCAGAAATGTGTGGTTTGTACTCAGTATGTTGCCTACCAATTTTTCTTGACCATAATCAGTGCACTAGCTCAATGAATAAGCTGTTGTAGCTCCTTGGCATTGTCCACCTTGTGTTGAACCATTTGATCCATCTTAGAACCTTGAAACACTAAACAAAAGAAATCAAAAGCAAAAGGAGCGTATATAGAAAAGGGATAAACATGTAACTACCTTCCAAGTGTGCTTGTTTATAGTCACTAAGCTTGACTCTTAACAAGTGAAACTCAAAGATGAGAGTGCAATGGAACTAATGTTCCATTCTCCAATCATCAAAACACAAAAAAAAATTAAAAAAATAGCCTAGTCTAAGCAAGTAATCATACTCAAATGCCTTAGACACAATGAACTGGAAATGGCGCCAATTGGTGTTAGGGTTTTTAATCCTTAGAATCAATCCTCAAACACACATGTCATTGTAGTACTTGAGGTGTCAATCCAATCCAAAGGCTAAGGAACAATCAAGATGCAGAAAACTTGCTAAGCTAGGCCTAATCAAAAGAGGAAATTGAACTCTAACAACCTATGATGAACAAGAAGGAAATCTAACAACCTAAGAATGAACAAGAAGAAAGCAAACCAAAAAGGTGAAAATCAAGCAAAGCAACCAAAATAAAGGAAAAATAGAGCAAATTCAGAACAGACCTTAAAACAGAGAAAAGATGGGACTTGAGATGAGATAATTGGTAATAGGGAACTCGTGACTCAGCCTATGATGCTTACAAACTCACACAATGCTATTCTTTATGCATAGGATTCATTTATATGACTAATCCAGTCTCTTGGCACTAATCTCTTTGTTAATTACCAAGTCAAGAACTAATTCTCATTAGTGAAATTATAAAGAGCAAGCATTAAGACAAATCTATCAACCCTATATTTCCAAATCACTCCCTAGACAGTCAATCTCTTGAGCTAGGATTAGCAATTCTCTTGCAAAGTAGTTCATGCATTTCATCAAACACTTGGTAGGCATAAAATGAGGATAAGATCTTAATCAACTTAGCTAAGGCTAATTAAGCATTAAACACAACAATCAAGAAAGGAAATGGAAGAATTAACACTAAGCAATCATAGATTGAGTCTCAAATTCCCTAAACCTAACCCATCTCAAATCCCTAAAAAGAAAGCAAACACAAAAAGGCAAGGTTCAAGACTAAAGTGATAGCAAAGTGAATCATGCTTATGGTTAAGGGATCAAATTAAATTAAGAACAATTCAACTCTAGATATGGACATCTAAATAAAGACAAGCAACTTTGTTCATTGGCATGTCAAACCCATGGTTAGTGGTGTATTTACCAACAAACAAGCAAGAAGCACAAGATCCATAAAATCTAACAAGTTCTCATACCTCCACTTTTGATGGCTTGTGTGATTACTTATCACTTGCTGGAATATATCAGACAACTACTCACTGGTTAGGTTTATTGCAGTTATCTAAGGGCAACTTTCCACCAATGGGTGATGCAAAGACTCATGACATTCTAAGCATCTATTTCAAGACTTAAACCATTAAGACATTTCATCAAACACATGGAGTGCAGGATAAAACGCCCAGGATTGTTGTCTAATCCAAAGAGGTACTAGGCATTAAAGATCAATTCAGCAAGAAGTGGAATGGGATCTAGCAACCTAACACATCAAGCATCCAAAAGAAACACTTTTGCATCACAAAAAATCATGAATCTCTAAAATAACTCAAACCCTAAAGAGCAAATTCGAAATTAATAAAAGCAATACCAAGACTAAAGATTAAAGACTTATGATTAAAAGAAGAAGAAAACATAAATAAAAGTATACACAAGTGATCCAGTCTCAACCCACAAAGGATTTGTTCTTGTTCTATGAAAAACCACAGCAAAGCTTTGGGGAAGAGAAAGGATAAGAGAAAATAGATCTAGGTTTAGCTATTTATAGGGAACATTCCTAAAATAGCCCTAGGAAGCAAAAATAAAAAAGTCAAAGATGGTCAAAGATGCTTTTCGGACAAAAACCTATCGATCTGAAGGAAGGAGGTAGGAGATCATTGTGGTGATCGATAGGAACTTCTGGTTGCGGACAAACCCTTAACTCACAACAGAAGAAGAAGTTCTTAAGAGATTTCTCCCATTATTTTTGGGATGAGCCCCATCTATACAAAAGAGGGAATGATAGGTTGTTCAGAAAGTGTGTAGCTGAAGAAGAAGTTCCAGGAATTCTGCATCATTGCCATGGCTCAGCCTCTGAAGGACATTTTGCAACATTCAATACAGCCTCCAAGATCCTCCAAGCTGGCTTTTGGTGGCCTAGTCTGTTCAAGGACGCCCATGCCCACATTTCCTCATGTGATGCATGCCAAAGAAAGGGAAACATCTCCAAGAGAGATGAGATGCCTCTGACCTCTATCCTTAAAGTGGATCTGTTTGATGTTTGGGCGATTAACTTTATGGGACCTTTCCCTTCCTCTTATGGGAACAAGTACATTATGGTGGCTGTTGATTATGTGTCAAAGTGGTTAAAGCCATTGCCAGTCCAACAAATGATGCTAGAGTTGTGCTGAAGCACTTCAAGACAATTATCTTCCCAAAGCTTGGTACTCCAAGGTGTGTGATCAGTGATGGTGGAAGCCATTTCATCAACAATGTCTTTGAGAGTTTTCTCAAGAAGAACGGTGTCAAGCACAAGGTTGCTACTCCTTACCACCCTCAAACAAGTGGCCAAGTGGAGGTATCTAACAGAGAGATCAAGGCCTTCTTAGAGAAAACAGTTGGTTTTACAAGAAAGGACTGGTCTAATAAGCTTGATGATGCTTTGTGGGCTTACAGGACAGCCTTCAAGACACCAACTGGTAGAATTCCTCTCTCACTCCTTTATGGGAAGTCTTGTCATCTACCTGTTAAGCTGGAATATAAAGCCTTGTGGGCAACAAAGCTGCTGAATTTTGACATCAAGACAGCTCAAGAAAAGAGACTCATCAACTTGCATGAGATAGAGGAAAACCGCCTTGAAGCTTTTGAGAGTTCTAGGATCTACAAGTAGATGGCAAAAGCTTTCCATGACAAGAAGATCAAACACAAGGACTTCAAGGCAGGGGATCAAGTACTGCTATTCAACTCAAGGTTGAGGTTATTTCTTGGAAAGCTGAAGTCAAGATGGTCAGGTCCATTCAAGATCAAGGAAGTACTGCCATATGGAGCTGTGACTTTGTTTACCAAGAATGGAGATGACTTCACAGTGAATAGGCACAGGCTGAAGCCATATATGGCAAGTGAGTCTCTTGGAGATGAAGTAGACATCAGCCTTGAGGAGCCTCCACAAGAGTGACCAACCAAGGAAAGTCAAGCTAAAGATTTTAAACATGCACACTTGGGAGATATTCCCCTGTTATCCTTATACATACTATTGCATTTTATGCTTTCTTTTGTGTTCTTCTTTCAATAACAGGCGCAAGTGTAGTTTAAGGCAAGTTGTTATAAGTCTGGGAAGTGAGAACAGGTACATTCTGGCTGCCATCGATCACCGTATCAGTCAAGACAAGAACGATACAGACCCTATCAGTCATGCTATCGGTCAGCTTGTGATCGATAGTGGTGGAGACAGAATGTACCAGTCAACCTATCGGTCAATAGTGATCGATAGGGAAAGGAGCTGCAAAATATTAATACTATCGGTCTAGCTATCGATCAGATACTGATCGATGGAAATACATTGGTTGTATTTCGGTCACTCTATCGGTCTAGAGAGTGACAGATACAAAACGATCGGATGTATTTTGTTCAGTGTATCGATCATAATAAGACCGATAGGATTCATCAGGAAGGCTATCGGTCACAAATGTGACCGCTAGGAATTGGCAGCATATCGGAGAGACCGATACAACCTCCCAGTCTGACCACACTCCTTCTAAGGTACACAACTCCACTCATTTGCTTCTGAATACTTCTTAGTACCTTTCATTACCCTCCTTCAAGCTTCTATTACACAAGGGACTGTGTAATTTAAGTGTGGGGGAGGGCATTGCATTTAACATTATGTTTTGTTTTCTTATCTTCTCTTTTACATACTTGAGTCTCACGCATTCATGCATTCATCTATGTGCACTGAAATTTTATGGAACCAAAAAGATCATTTAGTTGTATTTACATAACTAAGATTGAGTCTAGATGCATTTCATATAGGTTTGCATACATTTGAATATGGAGTAGATGATAAACACTTGTCAAGTTGTTAATGTTTTAATTGTTTTCAATGCCTTGGTTATCTGTTGTTTGATTGCATTGTAGTAGGTTTGAAGTTAAGGCTGCACCATATCTTCACTACTTGCATTGATATTCTTGTCTTATGCTGAAGCTTGCTTTGATTTGATTCCAACTCTATCTTATTAGAACTATAATCCTGACTTCGAATTATCTTGTTTGTGCATTGAGAGTGATTATATGGCTACCCATATACATACTTAAATTATCTTCTTCCCTTCTTACCACTCTTTTTAATCCAAGTAGCTGATCTCCACACTTATGGGACAATTAACCTCACCCTAAACCAATCCTTCTTTCTGAGCTTAAACACTATCTTGAGAGTTGTGAGGCCTTTGCATATCATTTTTGAATTTTGTCTTGGCAAAAAGTATTAGGAATAAGGCTGGCAATAATAAGCTCTCTTGTAGATATCATCTTGCATCTAGAGCTTGATTCTAGGATAGGATTTTTGGGTAAAAAGGGTGGAGTTAAGTGGTTTGAACTTTATGTATATATGCTTTGAAAGAAGAGGAAAAAGTTTGAAAGGGTAGAAAAGGGGAAACAGTTAGCATTGTGGTTGAGTGAAAGGAAGTAAAAGTTCTAAGTGTTTTGAAAGAATGGCGCCAGCAACTTAATAGTTTTGAAGGGTCAGTCCAAAGAAGATATCAGACCAAGCAATCCACCAAATGTGATGAAAATAGCGCCGATCATAAAACAAAGAAGAGCAAGTTCCAAAAAGAAGTCAACCACATAAGTAAAAGAAGAAGGAGTTTCCCCCAAATATGATGAAGGAAGAGATCAAGTGCTTTGGGAAAGGGTAGATTTAGGATTTTTAGAAGTTATTAGGTTCATCTTGGGTAAAATGGGTAGAAGAGAGCTTTGACTTGCATGCATAGGTGTGCTTTTACCTTTAGCATTTTGCCTGAGATAGAATTATTTCATTGAGTGATCTCCTGAATCTTTGAACCCTTATTTGAATGAGATCATTTTCATCTCATAACCATGTCCCTTGACCAAATGTTTTCTCTTGATTTGCACAAACTTGATCCATTGGTTACTATTAATGAATGTTAAAGAGTTGGTTGATTTGAATGCTTGTGTAGGCTAAGCTAAAGTTCATTGTTTACTATGATAGGTATGGCTAAAGTTTTTAAAGTAGAATAATCTCTATGCATCTTAGAACCTATAACTTGTTTGCTTGAATTAAGAGCTTTATTGCATTCTTGCTCCTTCATTCTCCCCTTTTGAATTGATAAAACTCTATGCTATACTATAACTAATTAGTACAAGCTTGGGTGATTGAATCAAGTCCTAAAAAGTCTTGTATCAATTTACAATTGCAAATGGTTAAAGAAAAGAAATTATTTCTAAATCTAGTTTTCTTATTCAGCCTACTCATGTTAGAAAGGCAATAGCTTCTAAACACACAATGCTACTAATGATCTTCAAGGAGGTTTTGAGTGCAGATTATGGAACAACAGAGTTACCACCAGAGATCATTCAGCTGCTTGACGACTGTAAAGATATGTTTCCAGAAGATATGCCTGAGGGATTGCCGCCTTTAAGAGGGATTGAACAACAAATTGATTTCATTCCTGGTGCTGCTTTACCCAACAAGCCAGCTTACCGAATGAGTCCTGAAGAATCTAAAGAGCTTGAGAAACAAGTTAAAGAGCTACTAGACAAAGGATACGTGAGGGAAAGCCTTAGCCCATATGCTGTACCAGTCCTACTCGTAACAAAGAAGGACGACTCCAGGAGGATGTGTTTTGATTGTAGAGCTATCAACAACATCACCATCAAATACATACATCCAATACCAATGTTAGATGATATGCTTGACGAGCTTAGTGGTTCTGTTTTGTTCCCTAAAATAGATTTAAAGAGCAGATACCATCAAGTGAGAATGAAAGAGGGGGAGGAATGGAAGACAGCTTTCAAAACCAAGCAAGGACTTTATGAGTGGATGGTAATGCCGTTTGGACTCACCAATGCCCCTAGCACTTTCATGCTCCTCATGAATCAAGTGCTTAAAGCATACATCAGTAAGTTTGTTTTTAATATTTTGATGATATTTTAATTTACAGCAAAAGCTTATCTGATCATATGACTCATCTTGAGCTTATATTAAAGAATCTTAGACAAGAGGGGCTTTATGCAAACTTAAAGAAGTGTTCATTCTGCACTAATCAACTAGTTTTATTGTAAGCTCGCAGGAATTACAGGTTGATAAAGAGATAATTAAAGCTATTCAGGAATGGCCAGCACCAACGAACGTCAGTCAAGTGAGAAGCTTCACTGGTTAGGCAAGTTTCTACAGAAGGTTCGTTAAGGATTTCAGCAGTATATCAGCTCCTCTCACGGCGGTAGTACAGAAGAGTGTTGGTTTTACATGGGGAGAAGCACAGCAGCAAGCTTTTGACACCTTGAAAGACCGGTTAACCAATGCACCAGATCAGGTCTTGCATGATTTCAACAAGACGTTTGAAGTTGAATGTGATGCCTCGGGGATAGGCATATGAGCAGTGCTAACTCAAGACAAGAAACCAATGGCGTTTTTCAGCGAGAACTACTAGGAGGAGCTACACTCAACTACGCTACGTATGAAAAGGAATTATTCGCCTTGGTGAGGGCCTTGGAGACGTGGCAGTACTACCTGATTTCAAGAGAGTTCGTGGTTCACACTAATCATGAAACACAAAGCACTTTAGAGGACAAACATATCTTAAGAGAAAGCATGCTCGTTGGATGGAGTTCATAGAAACCTTTCCTTACATCATGAAGTACAAGAAGGGCAAAGACAACATTATAGCGGATGCTTTATCACGGAGATACGCCTTACTATCTACAATGGAGAGCAAAGTCATGGGGTTTGAGTTTATTAAAGAACTTTACCGCAAAGAGAAAGACCTTATGGAGTTATTTGGCGAGTGCAACAAGGGAGCATCTGGCAAGTTCTACATCTTTGAGGGATATCTATTTCGGGAAAAGCGGCTTTGCATTTCTCAATTTTCTTTAAGAGAACTAATTGCGCGTGACGCCCACGGAGGAGGACTAATGGGGCATATTAGGGTTGACAAAACCTTAGCCGTGGTTAAAGAACACTTCTACTGGCTATAGTTAAAGAAGACGGTTGAAGCTCATTGTTCTAGATGCGTTGTTTGCAAGAAAGCCAATTCCAGAGTTCACCCTCACGGCTTATACTTGCCTCTGCCAATCCCAACAGCTCCTTGGGTTCATATATCTATGGATTCCATTCGAGGTTTACCAAAGATAAACCATAAAGACTTTATATTCGTGGTGGTGGACTGATTCTCCAAAATGGCGCATTTGATTCCTTGCACTAAAGTGAATGATGCAACTAAAACCGCGGACCTATTCTTTAAAGAGGTGGTACAGCTACATGGGGTTCCGAGAACTATAGTCTCTGACCGGGACAGCAAGTTTCTGAGTCACTTCTGGAGAACCTTGTGGAAGAAGATAGGGACTAAATTTCTTTTCTCTACCACTTGTCACCCTGAAGCAGACGGCCAAATGGAGGTTGTGAACTGCACGCTATCAGCTTCTCTAACGACAACAATTGGAAAGCATTTGAAGAACTGGTTAGAGTGTATATCATTCATTGAATTCGCCTACAACCGAGCTCAACACTCAGCCACCAAGATGTCACCATTCGAGATTGTATACGGATTCAACCCCACTACAACGCTTGATTTGACCCCGTTACCACCAGCAGAAGCGGTCAGTTTAGTTGGCTATGAGAAGGCTGAGTTCACAAGAAAATCCATCAAAAGGCACGAGAGCATCAAGAGAAGAGGACGAAGCAATATACAAAACAAGCCAACAAGGGAAGAAAGGAGTCAGTTTTTCAATCAGGAGAATGGGTTTGGCTACACATGAGGAAAGAAAGATTTCCAGACCAGAGAAACTTAACGCTTAAACCGAGAGGAGACGGCCCTTTCAAAGTCTTAGAGAGAATCAATAACAATGTCTACTGTCTTGAATTACCAGGTGAGTTAAATGTATCCTCCACTTTTAAAAACGGTCAAAGCTAGCAAATCATTTGGATTCAAAGCAAGCAAACAAGGTAAGTGTTTAAGTTAATTCAATCATATTTGTTATCTTGACTAATCCCAAACTTTTCTCCCTTTAATTTGCATTAGCTTAGTTATTTGATGTAATTTATATAATCTTCTTTAATGCATTTATGTATTTTCGGTCTTGCACTTTTGTAATTTTTCTTTCATTTTTCATAGCTGAAGAACCATTACATAAGGTTCCGCTGCAGCATTGTAATCGGTTACCTTTTGATTTTCTAATAATAATACCGAATTTTCTTTTACAAAGATTATAATCTAATATTGTATTCTTTCACTTTAACTTTGTTGAGACCAGCACCTCCAAAATTATAGAGTAGTCTTTTGTTGTATCAAAGGAAAATCCATAGCCTTTGTGGTACACTTCTATCCACCGGTTCTTATATTCGTCCCATCCGACCGCCAGTTCCATCATCTGAGTTCCTCGACCGATCGACCAAACCTCAATCGTTCCACCGTTCAGTTATTCGTCCCACTCGCACCGTCCCCGGACCACTCGTACCGTCCCCGTCCCATCGTACCATCCCACGTCTGACTCGTACCGTCCCATCTCAGTCGTACCGCCCGTCATCCCACTCGATCATTGGTCCCATAGTCTGAGTTCCTCGGCTGTTTGACTCAAAACTTTCGTCCCATCCAACCACCCATCCCGTGCTTATATCATTTTGGTATCAGAGCTGAAGTTCCTTCACCAAGGTTATATCAGAGCTGAAGTTCCTATCAATCTTTGCATTTTTTTATTTCGTGATAGCATCTTTCAAAAAAAATAAAATATATATATACATATATAAGTTTATTCTTCTTACATATTTTATAAAATAAAAAAAGGAATCATAAACATATCTGGGTTTTATTAACTAGTTTTGGTCTTATTTATTTACCTTAAATTCCTTACATCTAGTTTACATTTAAACCAAAAAAATAAAAAAATATTAGTTTTTCATTATCTAAATCATAGTTTTCCATTTTTATCTCGACTATTTATTCTAATCATCAAAATCAAAAACAAGTTTTCTATACCTTTCTAAGTCAGTCTTTACCGTTCTTTATTAAAATTCTTTGTACTTTGATTTAAAAGCCTACTCTTAATCCAATCTTCTTATTTGTGTTTAAGTTAAGGTGAAAGATGGGAGAAGAGTCCAGTAATGCTCAAGACCCCGCCACCCTTATGATGGCAATGATAAGATAAGAATTTCAAGCCTTTAGGCAAGAGATACGAGAATGCCTTACCCATGTAGAGCAAGCACCTCGTGCTCTCCTACAGCCGGTTAGAAACGTTGGAGGTCTCGGCACCAACAACTTTCCTAGAGCCGCACAATCAAACGGAGCTAACCCAAGGCGCAATGGCATCCACATTAATGAGCCCGTTGATGGAGACCCGAGACACAATGGTGACTCTCAAGACGACGATGAAGAGCCATCTCCCCGGTACAACCGTGGACGTAGACGACGAGTACCAAGAGAAGATTATGGCGATGAAGCAGAAGAAAAAATTGCACCTAATCAAAGACCAAATCATAGCAACATCAAGCTTACGCCCCAAACTTTGCTGGCAAAGTTGATCCTGAAGCTTATCTCGAATGGGAAAAGAGGATGGACCATTTGTTTGATTACTATGATCATCCCGGCCCAAAGAGAGTAGCCCTATCCGTAGCTCAGCTCACGGACAATGCCCTCATCTGGTGGGATAGAACCATAGCAAACTGCAAGAGAAACCGTCAAAGAGACATTGACTCGTGGCTAGACATGAAAGACATCACGCACCAAACGTAAATTCCACCCATTTCAATAGAGACTTACAACGCAAGTTTCGTACTCTTAAACAGGGAACTAGGTCAGTAGAGGAGTACTATGAATAATTTGAGCGCTTGAGGAACCGCTTGGAGCTTCATAATGACGAAGAAGCCTTGATGGCACAATTCTTAGATGGGCTACAAGAACGAATTAGCCGCAAAGTAGAAATACAACTTCAAAGACCTTTTTCACCTAGCTATACAAGGAGAGCAGCACATCAAGCAAAAGTCTAGTATCACTCATAGCAAACCTCAAACACCATGTAACCCCAACGCTTACAAGCCTCTAGATAAAGGAAAAGGCATTAAGATAGACTCGCGGTACAAAGGGAAAGCTTCAGAAATCACCAAAGACAACCGTTCAGAAGCAGGTAAGTCTACTAATCCTCAACGTTCTAGAGACATCATATGTTTTAAATGTAGAGCCAGGGGACATATGGCGAGAGAATGTCTGAATCAGCGAGTCATGCTCTTAACTGAAACCGGAGAGTATGAATCCCAAGACGAAGCAGAGGCTGAACCGCTTGATGAATTTAGAGATATTGTGTACCCTGATTCAGGCGAGCTCCTCGTTACACGGCGTACACTTAGCACAATGGTGGAACCAGCCGAGCGTATGCAAAGAGAAAACATCTTCCACACACGCTGCACCGTACAAGGCAGGGTATGTAACTTAATCATTGATGGTGGGTCTTGCACTAACATGGCAAGTACACACATTGTTGATAAACTTCACCTTGAGAGAACTAAACACCTAAGGTTGAGTTAAAAATGAATGAGCACGTTGTTATACCATTTAGTATAGGGAAATAACAAGATAGTGTTATTTGTGATATAGTTCCTATGCAAGCCGGCCATATATTGTTAGGCAGACCTTGGCAATTTGACAAAGAAACTAAGCATGATGGTAGAATTAACATGTATACATTTATGCATGACAAACGAAAACTTAGCTTAACACCTTTATCACCTTCTCAAGTGCATGATTTACAATTGCAAATGGCTAAAGAAAAAGAAATTAGTTCTAAATCTAATTTTCTTATTCAGCCTAGTCATGTTAGAAAGGCTATAGCTTCTAAACACACAATGCTACTAATGATCATTAAGGAGGTTTTGAGCACAGGTTATGGAACAAAAGAGTTACCACCAGAAATCATTCAGCTGCATGACGACTTTAAAGATATGTTTCCAGAAGATATGCCTGAAGGATTGCCGCCTTTAAGAGGGATTGAACGCCAAATATATTTCATTCATGGTGCTGCTTTATCCAACAAGCCAGCTTACCGAATGAGTCCTGGAGAATCTAAAGAGATTGAGAAACAAGTTAAAGAGCTACTAGACAAAGGATACGTGGGGGAAAGTCTTAGCTCTTGTGCTGTACCCGTTCTACTCGTACCAAAGAAGGACGACTCCTGGAGGATGTGTATTGATTGTAGAGCTATCGATAACATCACCATTAAATACAGACATCCAATACCAATGTTAGATGATATGCTTGACGAGCTTAGTGGTTCTGTTTTGTTCTCTACAATAGATTTAAAGAGCGGATACCATCAAGTGAGAATGAAAGAGGGGGAGGAATGGAAGACAGCTTTCGAAACCAAGCAAGGACTTTATGAGTGGATGATAATGCCGTTTGGACTCACCAATGTCCCTAGCACTTGCATGTGCATCATGAATAAAGTGCTTAGAGTATACATCAGTAAGTTTGTTTTGAATATTTTGATGATATTTTAATTTACAGCAAAAGCTTATCTAATCATATGATACATCTTGAGCTTGTATTAAAGAATCTTAGACAAGATGGTCTTTATGCAAACTTAAAGAAGTGTTCATTCTGCACTAATCAACTAGTTTTCCTAGGAATTATACGCCTTGGTGAGGGCCTTGGAGACGTGGCAGTACTACCTGATTTCAAAAGAGTTCGTGGTTCACATTGATCATGAAACACTGAAGCACCTTAGAGGACAAACATATCTTAAGAGAAGGCATGCTCGTTGCATGGAGTTCATAGAAACCTTTCCTTACATCATCAAGTACAAGAAAGGCAAAGACAACATTGTAGCGGATGCTTTATCACGGAGATACGCCTTAATCTCTACAATGGAGAGCAAATTCATGGGGTTTGAGTTTATTAAAGAACTTTACCGCGAAGATAAATCCTTATGGAGATATTTGGCGAGTGCAACAAGGGAGCATTTGGCAACTTCTACATCTTTGAGGGATTTATATTTCGGAGGAAGCAGCTTTGCATTTCTCAATGTTCTTTAAGAGAACTAATTGTGCGTGAGGCCCACGGAGGAGGACTAATGGGGCATACTTGGGTTGAAAAAACCATAGCCGTGGTTAAAGAGCACTTCTACTGGCCATACTTAAAGAAGACGGTTGAAGCACATTGTTCTAGATGCATTGGTTGCAAGAAATCCAAGTCTAGAGTTCACCATCACGGCTTTTACTTGCCTCTGCCAATCTCAACAGCTCCTTGGGTTGATATATATATGGATTCCTTCTTAGGGTTATGATATCTCTTGTATTTACACCATCTAGGCTGCATTTAGTACATATTTTAGTCCTCTTTTGCATGTTTTCCCTTTGCTTTTGTCCCATTTTCTTCTCCTTTTAGACTTAGGTTGCATTTAGAGTATAGTTTGCATTTTCTTTTCATTTTGGATGTTTTTAGCTGCTTTTGGAGCTAGAAGGAGCTTGGAGGAGTTTTGGGAATGATACAAGATGCTAGCCAGGCAAAACGGAGCAAGAAGGATCACAGCAGAAGATCTCTGCAGAAGTTTTCGGTCAGAGCACAGAGAGTATCGGTCAAGTGTGACCGATACGGAGCATATCGATCACCAGTATCGGTCAAGTGTGATCGACACAAACACACCGAATGGATTTTGGTCATATGTGTTGATCACTCCAGACCGATAGGGATCCATTTCGGTCACTGAAGACCGACACAACTGACCGATACTGACACAGGCCGAACCTGTTTTTAATTACGATTATGCCATTACTCTAGGGTTTTCTTCTCTAGGCTATCTAATAGCCTCTTTTCCCAGATTTTCAGAAGGTCTTGTCAATTTACTGTTCTTGAGCACTTTCTTGAAGTTTGTAAGACAATTTCTTTGCTTTGTTTAATATAATCAAGTATTTGCTTTAATCTTTCTTTAATCTTTCTTTTAATCATGATTAACATCCTTTTCCTTTGTGATTTGGTGTTAAACATGATTATGAGTGAGTAGTCATCTTAGGGTTTCTAGATGTGGTATATTAGGGGGATTTAAGGGTTGATTAAGGCTTGTTAAGTGCTTCAGTTTATGGGTTCCTCTCTATTAATCTGTTATTCATGCTATATTAGTCTTGATCAAACTTGTCTAAGTTGTTAGCTTTCTCTTATGCCCACCAAGTGTTTGATGAAATGCTGATCATGTTTAATAGAGGATTTGCTGGCCTTGGCTTAAGAGATTGACTGTTTAAGGAGCATTTTGACTTAAATAGAGTTGTTTAATCATGCTTGCTTGATGTTTTAGCACTAATGAGAGTTAGTTCTTGTTAGAATGTTTAGCAAAAGGTTATTTGCCAAGAGATTGGATCTAACTAGCTTAATTGTGAACTCTATGTCTAGGAATCACCATTGCTTGCTTACTTGCTTGATCAATGTAGTTTGAAACAGCCTTAGTTAATGTTTGAAATTCCCCAAAGTCAATAACCACATCTAGGAGCTTGCCTTTCTCTTAATTGAATCTCGGATTTGCTCTGTTTTACCTTGTTTTTCTTGCTAGGAACTGCTTAGTTTGGTTTTACTTTCACTTTGCTTGCTGCTTGTTTCACTTAGGTTGCTAGAACTGTTGCTTAGGCAACAAAACCAATTCTCTGTTTGCTTGACTTAGAGATTTTGCTCTCAACTCTTCTGTTTTCAACTCTTCCCAATTGGATTGACATAAAACCCATACTACAACTGACTACTGCAAGGGTGATTGAACCAAGGGGTCACAAACCTTGTGTCAATTTGGCGCCGTTGCCATTTGGGAATCAGTTTGAATCATTAGAGTTTGTAGAATCTTTAAGATCAGGCTTTTACTTTTCTTTGGTTACTAATTCTCTTTGACTCTCAATTCTATCTTTCAGGTATATGAACTTGAGATCCAGAGGTTCAAGCAATCTTGTGGACTTCATAGACAACATCAATCTGCTGGATAGAGGACAGAGAGCAAGGAGACAGAAAGAAAGGCAGCAACAAGTGCAAAGACTTGGTATGAACAATCAGGATCAAGTCATGGATGACATCAGATTTCAGGGTCCTCCAGGAGCTGCAGGCGCTCAAGGTATACAAGGAGATCAAGGTGTTCAAGGCTTACAGGGTGAGCAAGGACCAAGAGGTGCTGCACAAGCTCCAAGAGCAGCTAGACCTATTGGCACTGGTGATGCACCAAATGCCTACAACAACAGGACATGTATCATTCCACCAGCTGTCCAAAACAACAACTTCGAAATCAAGTCTGGATTGATTTTAATGGTTCAGAGCAGCAAATTCCATGGGTTACCACTTGAAGACCCTCTAGATCATCTGGATAATTTTGACAGGCTGTGCTCACTCACAAAGATAAATGGAGTAAGTGAAGATGGCTTCAAGCTCAAGTTGTTTCCCTATTCCCTAGGAGACAAAGCACATCAGTGGGAGAAAAACCTTCCCCAAGGAAGTATAACCAGCTGGGATGAATGCAAGAAAGCCTTTCTAGCAAACTTTTTCTCCACTTCAAGAAATGCTAGGATAACGAATGAGATCTCAGGATTTCCACAGAAGAACATTGAAAGCTTTGGAGAAGCTTGGGAGAGATTCAAAGGTTACACACTGCAATGCCCTCATCATGGCTTCTCACAAGCCTCTTTGCTATCCACTCTCTATAGATGAGCCTTGCCTAAGATCAGAATGCTCCTGGACACATCATCCAATGGGAACTTCCAGTCAAAAGATGTAGATGAAGGTTTGGAGTTAGTAGAGAACTTGGCTCAGTCTGATGGAAACTACAATGAGGAGTTTGACAGAGCACCAAGGAGTGCAAAGGAAGAGTTAGAGTCCAGCAAGAAAGATTACAAGTCTCTACATGAGAAGTTGGACTTGTTGCTAAGGGAAAAGAAAGAGGTTCACTTTGTGGGAGACATGGTTCAGCATGATGATCAGGAGCAATGCCAAGTTGAGGAGATGAACAATTTGGGAAACAAGGTGGCTACAACAACTATGGAAACTACAGACCCAATCCCAACTTGTCCTACAGGAGCAACAATGTTGCCAACCCACAAGATCAGGTTTACCCTCAACAGCAACAGCAAGCTGCCCCAAGACCTTTTGTTCCCTACAACAATCAAGGTTTCCAGCAGAGGAACAACAACTATCAGCCAAGAGCGCCGTACAACCCTCCAGGATTCAATGCCCAAGCACAAGGACAAGCTTCCTCTAGCTCTCAAGACACTGACCTCAAGACCCTCATGCAGCAAATGATCAACACTCAAGTCACTACAACCTTGGAAATGAACAAGAAGTTTGCAGAGGTCCATAACAAAATTGATTCAGTGCAAGTAGAGCTTACCAACAAGTTTGATGGATTGTCTGCAAGAGTCAAAACACTGGAGAACAACAAAGGCATAGCTGGTCCTAAGCCACAAGGACAGTTTCCTCGAAAACCGGAAGCCAACCCAAAGGAGTTCTGCAATGCAATTGTGTTAGAAGAAGGAAGCTTCTCAGTTGAAGAGGAGGCTATCATTGAAGAGTTCCTCTACTTGTTTACTGAAGACACTGAACCTCTAAGTGGGGGGGGGGGGGGGGGGGGGGGGGGAAGAGTTCTTGGAAATTAAAAATGACCAAGGAGCTGTAGAAGAAGGACCCTTTGGAGATAGGGAAAACTCAGATGATGAAGAGTGGTGGGCGCCACATGAAGTTGTTGATAACACAAAAGACTACTTGGTGGAAACTGCTGATGATAAGGAGAAACCTCAAACAGCCACTCTTCATGTCTATCAACCAACCATCCCTTTTCCAGGAAGGTTCAAAAAATAACTAGTTCAGAAGTATGAAACTCTCTATGCTGCTCAGATGGAATTGAGGGGTTTGAATGTCCAAGAAGAACTTGAGAAGCTAGGGGTGAAGACTGGAACACCTGAGGTTAAGGAGCTCACTATCAAAAAACTTGGAGATCCAGGCTGTTTCACTTTCCCATGTGAACTTAAGGGGCATACCTTCAAGAGCTGGCTTTGTGACCTTGGAGCATGTATCAACCTTCTCCCATCCTCTACTGCTCAGGCTCTTGGCTACACTCAACTTCAGGAGAATAATGTATCCCTTACTATAGCTGATGGGACAGTAAAGAAACCACTTGGGAGTCTTAGGGATGTGCCAATGATGATAAAGGGAGTGACCATTCCCACTGATTTCCTTGTGCTTGATGTGGAAGGGCATATAAAGAATGCTATCATTCTAGGAAGACCTTTCTTGGCCTCAGCTGGAGCAGTGTTTGATGCTAAGGAGTGCACTATTGAACTGAAGCTGACCAAGAAGAAGGTTATAAGGTTTGACTCAAAGGGGAATAAGCTGGAGAATGAGCAAGCCTTCTCAATGGAGATCTAGAAGCTGAAGAAACTTGGAAGGAACTGGCCATAGTTTGAAGGCTACCAAGGAGAGAGTTTTGATGGCTGCTGCTTGGCCAAGTTGTTTGAAGGCACCACTGAAAAGGAGGTCCTTGAAGTGGTTGGTTACAAGAATCTGAATGAGATCAAGTTGGGTACTAACAAAGGGGAGCTGGTTTTGCAACCAAGGGTCTCTGAGAAGGCAGAATTCATCTTCAAGCTTCAGCAAGAGGGGAAGAATATGCCTTTTGCCAAGATAAAGATGAATGGGGTTTCTGCTAGAGTTCAAAGGTGCAAGTCACCACAAAGGAGTTCCAGGACTCCTTCTCCTCACCTCAACTAAGGAGGTAATCAAAGTCAAGATTAGTGACTTTAAACAAGCACACTTGTGAGGTAGTCCCATTTTGTATATATTATGCTTTCTAGTTTATCTTTTATGCTTTGTTTTAGTGTATAGAAACAGGATTTCGAACTGAGGTTTGAGAAAGTCTGATGGGGACAAAGAACAGGTGTATTCTGGCTGTTATCGGTCATTTGTATCGGTCATGACAGACTGATACACAGATTTTCGGTCATTAGTATCGATCATGACTGATCGATATCATTGGACTCAGTCTACACCAGTCAACATATCGGTCACTTGTGACCGATATGGAAAGAAGTTTTGAAAGCAGGACAAATTTCGGTCATTCATATCGACCATGCTTGATCGATATAAACACACCGTATGATTTTTGGTCCAGTGTGTCGATCACTGGTGATCGATGAGATTCTTAGAATCATATCGGTCACCAGTGTCGATCACTCAAGATCGACACAATCATGCCGGATGTATTTCGGTCAAGTGTGTCGATCACTGATGACCGATACTAATCCCAGGAAGCACGTCAGTCTCCAGTGTCGATCACTCATGACCAAAAATGCAATTTCGGTCAGTAATATCGGTCATAAGTGACTGAAACTCCATCCGAGGTAAGTATCTCAACTTTCAAATTATTTTTCCTCCTTTTGGTTTGGAGCCAAGGGAGTTTGAATTTTTAAATGGGATTCCTTCTGACCTCTTTCCTAGCTTCTGCACACTTTTGTTTTTGTCCCCCACACTTTTGATTCCTTATGTTCACTCACCAACCTTTGATTCCTTTGGTTTCCTCTCTTCTCTCTCTATTTAAGCAACAACTTTCTTCACTTCTCTTCACACTTAAACTCACTCTTCTTCTCACCTAAAGCTCGAAACTACTAGTTCTTTTTCTCTTTTATTGCTTTCTTTAAGTGTTCAGAAGCTCACTATAGGTTTGCTTCCTAAACTATCTCTCTTTGCTCTTACTCTTTGCTTATGTTAAAAATCGCTTAGTAAGAAGTTTTTAAGAGCAAGCAATGTTTAGTTTTGATTGTTTTGCTGTGATTTTGCAATTTGGATTTGTTTTGAAATATCAAGCTAGATGTTGAAGTTCTGTTTAATGTCTATTTATCTCATTGCTTGTTTATCTTCATCCACTTGCAAGTTTATAATCTCTTTTGCCTAAGAACCATTTTGCTAGAATGTCATGCATAACTGTTTATCTTTTGAGCATTCTAGCTTATTTAGTTGCTAGCTTTTGATCTCTTCTTGCTTTGAATTAGTTTAAGCTTGTTGTTAGGAATTGTTAGACTTTCCTTAGCTTAAGGAGTTTCACCATTAATAGCTTTCAGCTATTTGGTTCTTCAGCTTTTATTCTTTCACTTACCTTGTTTTCAAGCTTTGCTTTTGAAGGTACCATGGGAAGGACAAACATAGCTGCTGGGAAAAAGGGAAAAGCACCTCAGCAAGCACCAACATCACCAACAGTAAGGCAAGAAAAAGGAAAGGGCAAAGCTGCTGAGACTTCATCCAAGGCCGCTTGAAAGAGGCCAGCTAAGGATAAAAGCGCCAAGCAGAGAGGCAAGGGAAATGCTGTTGAGGAAGAAGTTCCACCCATGAAGTACAGTGCTAGGGAACTCATGGAGGGATTCAGTAGATGCACCTTCAAGCAAACAAGATATCCATGCCCCTCCACAATGAAGGAGCTGGGAATCTATGAAGACTGCATCTGCACCTTTGAACAGATGGGGCTTGCAGAGCTATTACAGCCTCTCCCATCCTATGAGAGCTTCACTCATCAATTCCTCTCCACCCTCAAGGTGGTTTATTATGAGAAGAGTGAGCTCCCTGACCATGATGGATGGATCTCTTTCAAGCTTGGAAAACAGAAGTTCAAAATCACATTCCAAGAACTCTCTAGGGCGCTGGGGCTAAGCACCTACTTTCAAAGAGGGAAGAAGTTCTTAATCCATGAATCACAGTACACAAGGTTTTGGGGGGCAATTGGAGTAGGGGAATTCAAAGCCGGGGCTACAAGGAACCAACACTTGAAGCATCCGGCAGTTAGATATGCACACAAGGTGCTTGCAAACACAATTTTTTCAAGGAAAGAAACCTCACACCAAACTGGCAAGGAGAGAGACTTCTTTTACAATGGATTGTACACTGGTCCAGGCACCAGCAGATGTGCAGTGAAAGTTCCTCCACCAAGCAAGCTCCCATGTCTTGTAAGACTGTTGATGGAGCAGCTGCAAACATACCAGAGCTGGATTGTCAACAAGGGAAGAAGGGAGAAGAATCCACAACTGCACATTGGAGGAGTTTTGACAGAAATTCTAATAGCTTGTGATGTGAACCTTGAGGAGCATGCTGAAGATGCTCTAGCTCCTGTCTGGATAGATATGGAGTATCTGAAGAGAAGTCATTTTCTTGAGAAGAGTGTTCAGGGCAAGTATGTTTATCAATTCCTCAACAATCACTTAGAGCAAGTGAGAGTCTTTCTCCCAAACCCAAGGCTAACCTCCTTCACCACAACAACAAACATCAACTTCAACTTGAGTGAGAAGGAGCTCTACATTGGCGGCCCTGTTCCTGGAGAAGGAGAAGAAGACAATGAAGAAGAAGAGGAGCACACTGAAGAGATAAGAGAAGAAGAAGAAGAAGATCAATGGAATGCCACTGCTGGCGCTGAAGGCCAAGGAGGAACCTATGAAGAAGATGAGCTTGAACTACAGCTCAAGGCAGTTCCACTTCCAGCCTTATGAAGCTCCCAACCAAAGAAGCTCTTTGAGAGCAGCTCATGAGCACATCAACACACTCCAGAAGTGGTGCAAGTGGCAATATAAAGCCATCAAAGGGCTTATGAAGATGGTGAAAGGGAAGTTCAGGAAGAACAAGGCTACATCAGCAAAAACTTCCCACCACAGCCACACCCAAGAGTTCAAGTCTCAACAGGAAGAGCAACTTCACCAAGCTGAGCCAACTGAAGAGGAGGAAGCTGTATGGAACCCCCATGGAAGACACTCATTCCATGCACAACCAAGGGATCAATGGGGTACATGGGCAAAACAAAGGGACTCATCTTATGAGCCAAGAGCCCATGTTCCATCAGCTTGGGAGGCGCCAAACCCCAACTCCTCTGAAGTTCAGGAGACATGGCAATGGGGCACACAAGGGACTTCTTCACAAGCTGAGCAACTATGGTCAAGCTGGGTTCAACCACCTCAAGAAGCAGAGCATTCCACTCAAGTCTATGAGAGAAGGAAGAGGAGAGCTAGAAAGTCTCCACAAACCTCAGGATCAACCCACAACTCCTACCATTGAACCAAGTACAACATCTTTTCCATTGTTTTATACCATTGCATCTTTTTATTTTTGTAATATATTTTGTTGCTTCTCTCTTCCATTCCTTTCATTACACAAGGGACTGTGTAATTTAAGTGTGGGGGAGAGATTTGGGTTTGACTTTGTGTTCTGTTTTCTTAGTTTTTCTTTTTCTTTTTGACTTTGAGTCTCATGCATATCATGCATACATGTAAGGCATAGAAAAAACACAAAAAATCGAAAAATTTTAAAACATTTTGCATTTTTGCAAACCAAAAAGAAAGCATGTAGTTGCATTTCATTCTTCTAGGATTGAGTCTATTGTTGACATGTAGGTTGCATTGCATTTGCAAAGGGCATTATGATGAATTTTCCTTGTAAAGTGCTTAGTGTTCAGAGATGATCTCAGTTTTTAAGTGCTTACTTGTTTGATGCATCATATGATTGCTAGAAGTTAAGGCTGAACCATGCTTAGAGTGCTAGATTAGGTCTTCTCATCTCATTCTGAAAGCATTTGTTCTATGAAAATCAACTCTATCAACTTGAACTTTAACTTGGACTTTTAATTATCATGTCTTATGCATTGAAAAGTGATTACATGGCTACCATATACATATTTGGATCCTCTTTCTCCTTTCTACCACTCTTGTTGATCGAAATAGCTGATCCTCATAATTCTGGGACAGTTAAATCCTCACCCTTAACCAAAACCTCCTTTTGAGCCTAAACACTATTGTGGGAGCTGTGAGGCCTTTGCATTACATTTTCGATTTTGTCTTGGCAAAAAGTGCTAGGAATAAGGCTGGCAATGATTAGCTCTCGTGTAGATATCAGCTTGCATCTTGAGCTTGATTCTAGGATAGGAGTTTTGGGGTTTTAAAGGGTAGTGTAAGTGGTTTGAACTTCATGTTTTTATGTTTTGAAAGAAAAGGAAAAGATCTGAAATGGTATAAAAGGGGAAACAGTTTAGTATTGTGGTTAAGTAAAGGGAATAAAAGCTCTAAGTTCAAAAAGAAGAATTGGCGCCAACAACAATGCTTAGAAGGGTCCAAAAGATGAAACATCTGACCAAGTAGCAATCCGCCAAAGGTGATGAAGGTGCCAACACAACTAAGAAGAGCAAGTTCCAACCAAAAAGAAGCAACCACACAAGCAAAAAGAAAAAGTTTCCCCAGCTATGAAGATGGGTAAAGGGTAGAGTTTAGGAAAGGGTAGAATTAGAGGGTTCACTCTTGGGTTTAGAAATGCTTAGGACTCATCTTTGGGATATAAGGGTAGAAGAGAGCTTTGAATTGCATGCATAAGTGTGCTTTTACCTTTAGCATTTTGCCTAAGATGAAGTCATTTAATTGAGTGATCCTTTATGTTTTTGAACCCTTGTGCTTAAATGAGATCAATCTTATCCCATAACCTTACCTTTTTTTAACCAAATGTCTTCACTTGATTTGCATAAGCATGATTCATGTTCTGAACTTAATTGAATATTAAAGAGTTGATTGATTTGAGCATTTGCCTAAGTTGAGATTTGAGATCATTTTGAAACATGATGAGCATAGCTAGGATCTTTAAAAGATAGATTATGTTTGCATCCTACAACTAGGGACTTGAGCATTGAAACCTTCTCTTTACCTTTGCACTTTTGGAATCTGAATGCCCACTTTCAAACCTCACTCTCCCATTTGTTCTTATTTATTGAGGACAAGCAAAAGGCAAGTGTGGGGGTGTTGATATCTCTTGTATTTACACCATTGAAGACTGCATTTAGTACATATTTTGGTCCTCTTTTGCATTTTTTCCCTTTGCTTTTGTCCCAATTTCTTCTCCTTTTAGACTTAGGTTGCATTTAGAGTATAGTTTGCATTTTCTTTGCATTTTGGATGTTTTTAGGTGCTTTTGGAGCTAGAAGGAGCTTCGAGGAATTTTGGGAATGATACAAGATGCTAGGTGGGCAAAAGGGAGCAAGAAGGATCACAGCAGAAGATCTCTGCAGAAGTTTTCGGTCAGAGCACAGAGAGTATCGGTCAAGAGTGACCGATACGGAGCATATCGATCACCAGTACCGGTTAAGTGTGATCGACACAAACACACCGGATGGATATCGGTCATATGTGTTGATAATTCCAGACCGATAGGGATCCATTTCGGTCACTGAAGACCGACACAACTGACCGATACTGACCCAGCCCGAACCTGTTTTTAATTACGCTTATGCCATTACTCTAGGGTTTTCTTCTCAAGGCTATACATAGCCTCTTTTCCTAGATTTTCAGAAGGTCTTGTCAATTTACTGTTCTTGAGCACTTTCTTTAAGTTTGTAAGATAATTTCTTTGCTTTGTTTAATATAATCAAGTATTTGCTTTAATCTTTCTTTTAATCATGATTAGCATCCTTTCCCTTTATGATTTGGTGTTAAACATGATTATGAGTGAGTAGTCATCTTAGGGTTTCTAGATGTGGTAGATTAGAGGGATTTAAGGCTTGATTAAGGCTTGTTAAGTGCTTCAGTTTATGGGTTCCTCTCTATTAATCTGTTATTCATGCTAGATTAGTCTTGTTCAAACTTGTCTAAGTTGTTAGCTTTCTCTTATGCCCACCAAGTGTTTGATGAAATGATGATCATGTTTAATAGAGGATTTGCTGGCCTTGGCTCAAGAGATTGACTGTTTGAGGAGCATTTTGACTTAAATAGAGTTGTTTAATCATGCTTGCTTGATGTTTTAGCATTAATGAGAGTTAGTTCTTGTTAGAATGTTTAACAAAGGGTTATTTGCCAAGAGATTGGATCTAACTAGCTTAATTGTGAACTCTATGTCTAGGAATCACCATTGCTTGCTTACTTGCTTGATCAATGTAGTTTGAAACAGACTTAGTTAATGTCTAAAATTCCCCAAAGTCAATAACCACATCTAGGAGCATGCCTTTCTCTTAATTGAATCTCGGATTTGCTCTGTTTTGCTCTGTTTTACTCTGTTTTTCTTGCTTAGAACTGCTTACTTTGCTTTTGCTTTCACTTTTCTTGCTGCTTGTTTCACTTAGGTTGCTAGAACTGTTGCTTAGGCAACAAAACCAATTCTCTGTTTGCTTGACTTAGAGATTTTGCTCTCAACTCTTCTGTTTTCAACTCTTCCCAATTGGATTGACATAAAACCCATACTACAACTGACAAGTGCAAGGGTGATTGAACCAAGGGGTCACAAACCTTGTGTCAGGTTACCAAAGATAAAGTATAAACACTCTATATTCGTGGTGGTGGATTGGTTCTCCAAAATGGCGCATTTGATTCCTTGCGCTAAAGTGAATGATGCAACTCCAACCGCGGACATATTCCTTTAAAGAGGTGGTATATATAGTCTCTGACCGGGACAGTAAGTTTTTGAGTAACTTCTGGAGAACCTTGTGGAAGAAGCTAGGGACTAAACTTCTTTTCTCTACCACTTGTTACCCTCAAACGGACGGCCAAACGGAGGCTGTGAACTGCACGCTATCAGGTTTTCTAACGGCAACTATTGGAAAGAATTTGAAGAACTGGTTAGAGTGTATACCTTTCATTGAATTCGCCTACAACCAAGCTCAACACTCAGCCACCATTATGTCACCATTCGAGATTGTATACGGATTCAACCCCACTACAACGCTTGATTTAACCCCCTTACCACCAGCAGAAGCTGTCAGTTTAGTTGGCGATGAGAAGGCTGAGTTCATCAAGAAAATCCATCAAAAGACACAAGAGAATCTGGAGAAGAGGACGGAGCAATATACAAAACAAGCCAACAAGAGAAGCAAAGAGTTAGTTTTCAACCAGGAGAATGGGTTTGGCTACACATGAGGAAAGCAAGATTTCCAGGAGACAGCCCATTCAAAGTCTTAGAGAGAATCAACAACAACGCCTACCGTCTTGAATTACGAGGTGAGTTAAATGCATCCTCCACTTTCAATGTTAATGATTTAGCTCAATTTTTGGCAGATGAAAACATTTTGGGGACAAAATCTATTTAAAAGGGAGGGAATGATGAGGACATCTCAAGGGAACCAGACTTAACCGAGCCACAACTACAAGATTCTCAAGAATTAGAAATACCGGTTCCAAACAAAGGAGTCATGACCAGACAAAGAGCGCGTTCTCTTTAAAACAAATACAACCAAGCCATGACCACATCAAATCAAGGAAGCCAAAGTCTTATGATTAAATATGCATGGACCGACGCATTGGACATTATTGAAGTTGCGGATCCAACAAAAACTCAAGAAAGCTGGCCCTTAATAACAAGTGAAGCCCACAGCAACATTTTTATCATTCAAGATCAAGCCAGCTAAAAATGGTCAAAGCTAGCAAATCATTCGGATTCAAAGCAAGCAAACAAGGTAAGTGTTTAAGTCAATTCAATCATATTTGTTATCTTGAGTAATCCCAAACTTTTGTCCCTTTGATTTGCATTAGCTTAGTTATTTGTTTAAATTTATGTAATTTTCTTTAATGCACTTATGTATTTTCGGTCTTGCACTTTTGTAATTTTTCTTTCATTTTTCATAAGCTGAAGAACCATTATATAAGGTTCCCCTGCAGCATTGTAATTGGTTACCTTTTGATTTTCTAATAAAAATACAGAATTTTCTTTTACAAAGATTATAATCTAATCTTGTATTCTTTCTCTTTAACTTTGTTGAGACCAGCACCTCCAAAATTATAGAGAAGTCTTGTATTGTATTAAAGGAAAATCCATACCCTTTGTGGTACACTTCGATCTACCGGTTCTTATATTCGTCCCATCCGACTGCCGGTTCCATCGTCTGAGTTCCTCGATCGATCGACCAAATCTCCATCGTTCCACCGTTCAGTTATTCGTCCCACTCGTACCGTCTCCGTCCCACTCGTACCATTCCCGTCCCACTCGTACCATCCCACGTCCCACTCTTACCGTCCCCTCTCACTCGAACCGCCCCTCATCCCACTCGATCATTGGTCCCATAGTCTGAGTTCCTCGGCTGTTTGACCCAAAACTTTTGTCCCATCCAACCACCCCACTTGTGCTTGTATCAAAAGTTCCCACCAGCTTTGTGAGCTCCATTGTCTCTAGCATAGAAGAGCAGTCTTCAAAGATTCCCAATGCTTTTAGAGATGGCACATGGGGGTATCTAGTTGGCCTCACATCCACCTTTTTCAGCTTGTCATACAACTGCCTTTGAATTGGTGTGGTGCCTTTCTTGTTTTGAGTGACCTGTTCACTAGCGCCAACATCAGCTCTCTTTTTGTCTTGAGATTTGGCCCTTGGACTCCCAACTTCTTTGGCCTTGCCTTTTCTTTTCTCTTGCTTCTCAGCCTCTTTGTTTGCTCCACTTCTTATTGTTCTCCCCATGGTACCAAAAACATAATCTCAAAAGAAAATACAGAACCATGAAAGCAACAAGACACAATGCTTAATGTTGCTAAAAATTACAAAAGGAGGAGTTGAAGCAACTAAATAAGCAATTCATGCAAATGATTCATTAATTAAATTTACCAATTAATTAAAAATTATGAATCCTAGCATGGTGAAGCAAAACAAATGTACTAAAATGATAATGCAAAGATAAATAGATGAATGTGACAAGCAATTATTCATTAATTTAAATGCTTCTAAAGTAAAAAAACAATCTATTCACCATGCAAAAGAAATAAAATAACTAAGAAGCATTACACACAAATCAAGCAAACAACCACCACATATAATGAAGTTCTTAAGTGCTTCAGGCAAATTAGAAATATTTAAAGAGATGAGAGACATTACCTTGAGTGGTTTGGCTCTCTTACACAATTAGAACACTAAAGATTGCGAAATTTTTGTTATTGTGTGATAACAGCTTTTTAAGTTTAGTTTGAATCAAATCCAAAAGCAAGGTATAGTGGTAAGTACTTTAGGTGTCAATCCAAATCAGGTTATTGAAAGATACTAGGAATGCTAAAGCGTGGTAAATCTAAGTGAAAATCGATTGAGTTGAGGGAAACTTTGTAAAACTAAAAGATGACTTTTAATGATTATGAAAACTAAGAGATGATTTTGCAAGAAACTAAAACAAAAGATGCAACTTTGGAACTAAGAAAAGATGATTTTTTAAGATTTGAAAAGGCTAGAGATGGATTCAAGGTTGAGGGTCATGTTAAGAAGGTTCAAGATTCAAGTTTGGGTTTTGAAAACATAGATCTACACATTTTAGTGCTATCTCTAAGCCTTGAGAAGGTTAAGCAAGGCTTATCCATGGCGTATGGTATAACCCCTTTCCTCAACCTTTCCTCCTAACCCATGGTGTATAGTGGAAAGAAAGGTTGAAGAACATTAAGCATAGATCTCAAATAATGGCCTAACTAGCTCCCTAAGCAAACATGGCGTATGGGGAAGGTTGAGCTAGTCTCTTGGATTTGGTTTTAAGGGATTTCTGAATCCTGCTAAGGTAAGGAGATCCCTGAGATCAAAGATATCTTTCCCAAGACTCTCTAAGCATTAAGATCCCAAATCCAAGAAGAGAATATATTAAGAACAAGAAAAGTCCCAAGCTTAAACCCTTTAATCCCTCTTAATCACCCCAACCTGAAATCCTTAGAAAAACTACTCACTACACATGGTTAAAACACACGAAAATGCAAAGGATGAAAGGATAAATATGATTCAACTACTAAGCAAGAAAGATTAAGAGGAAAAATACTTAAGATTAAGCAAGATTAAGGTTCTACAAATATGAAAAGCTTGAAAAGTAAAACAATGCGATTTTCAGCCTTAGTGCATAAGGAAAACTAAAAGTAGTCAAGACAGAATGAATGGTTCATAATTTTTCGCCCAAAATAGGGTAGACAAAGGAAATGGTCCCCTCACTAAACTCCAAAAGTGAGCTGTCGGATAAGGTTCTGAGATCAAGCTGAGTCATCGATCTGATCACTCGATCTCCCGGCTAGAACATCTTCTTTTGCTCGATCTTTGGGTCGATTCCGTTGGGTGGATCGAGTGCTTCAATCGATCTTCTTGTTGAACCTCGGATGATCGAGTCATGACCTCGATCTGGCCCTCGTTCTTGGCTGGGCTTAGTCCGTGTTCGTACTCACGTTCGATCACCTTGGTCGATCTTGACCTCGATCTTCTTCTTTGAAACGACCCGAGTTTCTCGATCATCTGGTCGATCTCGTCTAGATCGACCTGCCTAGCTCGATCTGTGCCTCGATCCCGGTTCCTTCGCTGCATGGCTGAGTTCTCCCACGTATCCACAGGCCTCCTCTTGATCCTTGGCATGTCCACGCACTCTCCATAGCTCCAGTGTATCCAAAACAACCTGAATATGATGCAAGAATGCAAGAAATATGCAAAAATGCTAGTGCAAAGTGTTCTAGGACCTAAAATGAGATAAATGGTGCAAACTAGCCTATTATGGAAGATGTATGCATGAAAACTACTCTAAATGCATGCTAAATATGCGAAATATATGAGTATATCAACTCCCCCAAACTTGCCTTTTGCTTGCCCTCAAGCAAACAAAATTCAAGCTAGGAAGAGAGGTTTAAAAGTGAGAGCTCAAATTTACAAAAGTGTTTAAGCGAATGAATCAATTCAATGGTCCTAGTTCTCAACTCTAAGATGCAGTACCCAAACTTATACTCCAAAGAACTTAGCGATATTCATCACATATAGAATCTCAAATCATGACTCTCCTATTCCAAACAATCCAAGAATCCTAACCTTTAACATTCAATTAAGTTCAAACCATGAATCACACTTATGCACTTAACACCGAATACATTTGGCTAGGGACAAGGTCATGAGATAAAAATGATCTCATTCAAGAGGGTAATTCAAGCAATGGTTTATCTCAAAAAGGGTTGACCTTATGCATAATGCTTAAGGTAAAGGCAATTGATGCATACATGACTAGACTCTCATCTACCCATATACACTAACAATGATCCTAATCCCTCTCTCATTCATTTTCTTTCTTTTTCAAGCTCACTCACCCCCCTAGATACTACCCAAAGCAACAAGGCAAGACGCCTAGCATAACCCAATTAAACACATCATTCAAACCTTCTTATAGCTAGTGGTATGGTCATACATATACTTAGCTCTTTTCTTTTCTTTTGATAGCTCTCTTCACATATTTTTTTTCTCTTTTTTTTTTACTTGGCCTTTTGGCTCCTTTCTTATTTTTTTTTCTTTTGAGAGCTATCTTCTTTTCTTTTGAACTAGAGTTTTTATTTTAAACCAAGACCAACCACTTAAAACTATAAATCCCCTTTTTATTCAAACCCCAAACACCAATTCTTTTCAAACCGAAACAAGTAAGCATAATCAATCAACACCCATGAATTCCCACCCCCAAACTTAAGCCTAAAACTAGCTTCAATATGCAAAGTTAGCATCAATATGAGAGCCTAATCATGTCGCTTAAACCTAACACTTTATGCCAAGTTCAACCGAAAAATTAAAGGCCTCACAAATCACACACAGAAAATTTGGCTTGAAAGGAGGGTAAGGGTTAAGGTGAGGAGTTTTAAAAAAGAGTGGTGAAAGGAATAAGAAAGCCTAAATATGTATATGTAATCCATGTATTCTTTTTCAAATGCACAAGTATGATAATTAAAGAATTCAGGTTAAGGTTCCACTTGATAGGAAAGGATTCAATTCATGTTTGTTCAACTTAAGCCACGAGAATCAAGACAAATGATCCAAATATGGTTAGAGCTTACTTTTCAAAATTTGAATAAAGCATCAAAGAACTACTAACTAGGGCCTTGAACTAATTCATGAGCTTAAAACACTTTACAAAGAAAAATTTTATGCCCCTTATGCAAATGCAAGCAACCTAAGTGATAAAAATTCTAGACTCAATCCTAATATATTTGACAATGCAAATGCAAGCTATGTGATTTTTTTTTTAATTTTTTGATAAATTTTATGATTTTTTTTTGTATTTTTCTATGCACTTAGATGATGCATGAAGACTCAAGGATGCTAACACAAAATAAGATCCAAATAAAAACATGTCAAAGCACACACTCTCCACCAAACTTGAATGACAACGTCTCGGTGTCAAACAAATTCAAGAGGAGTTCAAAAACACAAAGCAAAAATTAAGAAAAAATGCATGATATTTACAATGGTTTGTGTTTTGGTACCTTGGAGCTAGGCATGACTAGAGCTTGAGGTTGCTCCAGTCCTCCTGCTCTTTCTACGATTGTCGAAAAGGATCTCCTTGTCCTTGTTCCTGCTCGTGCCTTCGTGTAGAGAAAGGCGGCTAGCTTGATCCCCTTCTTGGGGCTCACGGATCTCCCCACCTCCGGTTGATCTTCTTCTCCTCTTCGGTTGCTCAACCTCCTCATTTGAAGATGCGTCAGATGAGCTTCCTTGTAGGTCTTTGATCTTCTTAGCCAGCTTGTTGATCATCTTGATTTGCCACTTGTTGACTTTACGCTGAATCTCAACAACTGATGCAAGGAACTTCTCAGCCTTTGTCTGAGGCTCATAGTCTATCTTAGGGAGATCAAAGCTTGGGGGCGTCTCAGCATCTGAAGGAGCTGACTCTGATGGTGGACGAGGGAGTTGAGGTGGAGCTGTTGTGCCTCCAAGAGGTGCAAAGCACTCTTCATCGCTTGGCAAGAACTTTATTGTGCCAATGCTTTGTAGGTTCGTCTCTTTTTGGTTGGGCAAGATGCACACCTTCTTCTCATGATCAGTGTTGTAGAACAAGTTAGCATAGAAACCTGGAGCTGGAGTGGGTCCCAATGAATCAGTGTTGCTCATGTAGGTTTGGTCCATAGAGGCACGCTCCACACAAGGCTCAAAATCAGCAAGTGGGACTCCCGCTTGTAAGAACAAAGGTGTGAGGAAGCCTCCTATGAGTGCCGAGCTCGCCTTACACCTCATTGCCCAAGCCTTGTACTTTACCAAGGAAGAAGCTAAGATGCATCCATAGTTGACGTCGTCTCCAAGCTCATCCTCCATTGGTTCATCATTCTCTTCAGCATCGCATAGAACCTTCTTAATCCCTTGGAAGAGGAAGCACAGCTCGTTCTTGGTAACTGTGGCGGTTGTAGATCTTCCACTGAAGGTGTTGGCTAGCAGCTTGAGGGTGTATCTCAGCACAGGATTGCACACCTTTTTGATCTTGGCTGTGTTCGCCTTGTAGTCTTCTTTACTAACCAAGTCCCATATATCATTCGCTGATTTGAACCTTGGAAACTCCACAAGCATGGCTTCAGCATTGAGACCAGAAGCTTGGCATAGCTCAGGGATGGAGAGATGGTAAGCTTGTCTCTAATCTTGAACGTGAGGTGACCCTTTGATGGAGTGGGGAGGCTTGGATTTTCATAAGAGAAGTCCAAGGTGGAGAAGAAATCAAGTGTTGCCTCGGGGTAAGTTGGGCAGTCTATCTGCGAAAGACAAGCAAGCCCCATGTCCTTGAGAAACTCATCAAAATCTCCCAACAGCCCCAGCCTTTCCAAGAGATCCCTACTTGCAAATTCGGTAGGCTCAAACCGCAGCCTCTCAAGCCTTTTCTGTGCCTTCTGCTCTTCCTTACTCCATCTGACCCTTTCTTGAATCACTTGCTGAGTTTTTTCTTCTTGTGTTGCCAAATCTCTGCTTCTCTTGGGTGCCATAGTAACTGAAACACAGATTCTCAAAGAGAAGTTGAGTATATGTGACGATTAAAGAGAGAAAGACATGCAAAGAGAGAAAATTTCTAACTTTAAGTCCTAGATTTTTGGGGATATTATCAAATATATCAATAAATGGTAGAGAAAAATCTTTTTAGATAATACTAAATCAAGAAAATTTCCCTTACATTTAGATATTTCTAAAAATTCAATCCAATCCCTAGCAACTAACATTCAACCAAATCAATAAAAGGAAGATTTCTTGAAAATTCAAACATACAATGCAAGAAAATCTAAAATACCTTTGAAATGGAATGATTTAGAATGCTCTTGCCCTTTCAAAACCAAAACTCTCGCCTTTTGTTTTTATGAAAATCAGTTTGTGCACAAGTTTTAAAGGAAGTGCAAGTGAGGTTTTTATTAAAGAAATATCTTTTGGACACATGCAACAAGTTGTTTCTGAAAAAGTTGGTCAAGGCACATTTTTCATGGTCAAAGATGCTTGCCTTGACCAAAATTCAAATTCAAAATGGGAGGGGAGGGAAAGAGAAAGAATGGAGAAAAATTTAACCAACCTCGGCATGAGATCGAGTCAAATTGGTCGATCTTGACCTCGATCTCATGCTCATTTTGTCCGTGATCGAGAGGCTTGCTCGATTGGGGGCTCGATCTGATTTGAATCTAGCCTTAGATCGAGTCTGTTCCCCGTTCCAAGATTCCACGTGGTTATGGCCATGCTCCTTGGATCGAGCTCCTTGATCAATTTCGAGGTCGTTTTGGCAAGAATTGAGTGAGCTGACAGAGTGAACTAATCGATCCAGTTCGAGGATCGAGTGAGACTAGTCGATCCACACCCCGTTTGCATTTCGAGCTAAACATATGGGTGGGTCATCCTCTCGCAATCGACTGACTCACTCGATTGTCTACTCGATCTCATCTACATCGAGTGACTGCACTCGATTCACTAGCTCGATCTAGTAAAGATCGAGCCAGGGTAAGTCAATCTATCACTCGATCTTTTGCCTCTATTTCTCCTTTCCTTGCCTTGTTTACTCTAAGATCGTGATCTCCAGTTCCCATCCCCTTATACCTTCACACTTAAACTAAAAAGCATAAAACTGAAACAGAAAGAACTAAAAAATATGTACAACGATAGTCATGGGAATGCCTCCCAAATGCGCTTGTTTTACGTTGCTTAGCTTGACTTTACTTGGTTAAGCCAGAGGGGGATCTTGGAGAAGCAACGTGGTGCTCTCCTTGCTGCAATCACTTGCCATGTAGGGCTTGACTCTATGCCCATTCACCGTGAAACTCTGTCCACTCTTGCCAACCAAAGTAACCGCCCCATACGGTAGTACTTCTGTTATCTCAAACGGACCGCTCCATCTAGACTTGACGTTCCCGGGGAACAACTTCAAACGTGAGTTGTAGCGCAGAACCAGGCTTCCCTCTTTGAGCTCCATAGGCACCAGCTCCTTGTCATGCATGGCTTTGGTCCTCTCTTTGTAGATGTTGGCACTTTCATAAGCATCCAACCTCAATTCATCAAGCTCATGAAGTTGCACCAGTCTTCTCTTTTGTGCCGTCTTGAGACTGAAGTTTACTTGCTTCACAGCTCAAAGAGCTTTGTGCTCTAACTCAACAGGGAGGTGACAAGATTCACCATGGAGGAGGTTGAAAGGCGTGGTGCCAATGGGAGTCTTGAAAGCTGTCCTATACGCCCAAAGAGCGTCATCAAGCTTGCTTGCCCAATCCTTCCTTGTCACTCCCGTGGTTCTCTCTAGGATAGCCTTGATTTGCCTATTCGAAACCTCCACTTGGCCACTGGTTTAAGGGTGATAAGTCGTGGCTACCTTGTGTTTAACTCCATACTTCCTCAAAAGACCCTCAAAAATCTTGTTGATGAAGTGGCTGCCTCCATCAACTAATCACCACCTTAGGAACTCCAAACCTTGGAAAAATGATAGTCTTGAAAAGCTTGACTACCACCTTAGGCTATGGCTTCCACCCACTTAGACACATAGTCTACTGCCACTAGGATATACTTGTTGCTGTATGATGATGGAAACGGACCCATAAAATCAATGCCCCAAACTTCAAAGAATTCCACCTCAAAGATAGGTACCTGCGGCATCTCATTCCTCTTTATGATGTTCCCAGCTCTTTGGCAAGCTTCACATGATTTTACAAACTCATGTGCATCCTTGAATAGTGTAGGCCACCAAAACCCGACTTGTAGAACCTTTGTAGCCGTCTTGAATGATGTGAAGTGTCCTCCATAAGTCATACCGTGGCAATGTAGAAGAATGTCTCTTGCTCCTTCTCTTGAAACACACCTTCGGTATAGGCTGTCCACACCCCTCTTGTACAGATAACGGTCATCCCAAAAGTACTGAGAGATGTCCCTCATGAACTTCTTTATATGGTAATCGTCCAAGTGAGTGGGCTCTTCTCCACAAGCCAAGTAGTTAAAATATCTGCATACCATGGTTGATCTTCTTCCTTGAAGCTCAAGACTTCTTCAAACTTCTCCTCTAGCTTTGCACATACTACGATGTTAAGCATGATGAGCTGCTCCTCAGGGAGTGAGTCATCCAAAGGCAAGACATCATTCACCCTCATTCTCTATACCCTTCTTATCCATGATCTCCATATCAAATTCTTGCAAGAGAAGGATCCACCTTAAGAGTCTTGGCTTGGTGTCTTTCTGGGAGTATATGTACCTCAAGGCCGCATGGTCAGTATAAATAATGACCTTAGAACCCACCAAGTAAGACCTAAACTTCTCAAAAGCAAAAACCACAGCTAGAAGCTCTTTCTCGGTGGTTGCATACTTCACTTGCATGTCATCCAAGGTACGGCTTGCATAGTAGATCACATGCAGCTTCTTATCCTTCCTCTGACCCAAAACAGCACCCATGGCGTAGTCACTTGTGTCGCACATAATCTCGAAGGGCAAATCCCAATCCGGAGCTTGAACAATAGGCGCGGTGACCAAGGCTTCTTTGATGGTCTTAAAGGCTATGAGGCATTCTTCATCTAAGTTGAACTCGGTTTCTTTGCACAATAGCCTTGTAAGAGGACGTGCTATCTTGGAGAAATCCTTGAAAAATCTCCTGTTAAAGCCAGCGTGCCCCAGGAAGCTCCTAATCCCTTTCACATTAACCAGCGGCTCTAGGCTCATTGTGACCTCTATCTTTGCTTTGTCAACCTCAATCCCATGCTCAGAAATCTTGTGCCCAAGAACAATGCCTTCCCTCACCATGAAGTGACACTTTTCCCAATTCAGCACCAAGTTTGTCTCCTCACATCTCTTGAGAACCCTGCAAAGAATTGACAAACAACCACCAAACGAAGCACCATACACAGAAAAATCTACCATTTCCTCTATAAGGTCAAAGAAAATAGACATCATGCACTTTTGTAAGGTTGCTGGTGCATTACATAACCCAAATGGCATCATTCGATAAGCAAAGGTACCATAGGGGCATGTGAAAGTGGTTTTCTCTTGGTCATTAAGATGAATGGGTTTTTGAAAGAAATCGCTATAGCCATCTAGAAAACAGTAGTATGGGTGATTGGCTAATCTTTCTAGCATTTTATCAATGAAGGGAAGAGGGAAATGATCTTTTTCTAGTGCCTGAGTTAAGTTTCCTATAATCAATACACATTCTATGTCCAGTTATTGTTCTTGTAGGAATTAACTCATCTTTTTCATTTTTTATAACCGTCATACCCCCTTTCTTTGGTACCACATGAACCGGAGAGACCCATGTGCTAACACTGATAGGATATATCACGTCAGCTTCTAAGAGTTTTATGATCTCCTTCTTAACTACTTCTTTTAAATTTGGGTTCAAACGTCATTGATGCTCAATGGAAGACGTATTTTCATCATCTAAGTGAATCTTGTGAGTACAAAGCATTGGTGAAAGGCCCTTGATGTCACTGAGAGAGTACCCAATGGCCTTCATATACTTCCTCAACTCCTTAAGGAGTGAGTCTAACTCATCATCACGTAGATTTTCATTCACAATGACCGGATATGTATCATTTGGTCCTAAGAAAGCGTACCTTAGCCCATCTGGAAGGTGCTTTAGTTCCACCTTTTGGGCTAGCAGCTCACTCTAGTCGTCCTCTTGGCTTGTGTTGAGGTTGCTGTCCTCAATCGCCTCTTTTGAACCCGAGTCATGAGCTTTTAAGCTGTCATCTGAAACCGTTCCTACCGCAGAGATCGAGTCAACCAGTCGATCGCTCCCTCGTTGTAGGCTGGATCGATTGCACTCCCTCGATTCACTTGCTCGATTGGAAATGGATCGAGCAGGAGATCAATTCACGAGGTCGTTCTCTGAACAGATCGAGTTGTCTCGGTCGATCGTCTCATCGATCTCTTTCTTGGATCGTGTAATTTGGTCGATCTCCAGGTCGATCTCTAGGCTCTGGCCTTCATCATCTTTCACGACCTTGCGAGAATCAAGGATGTGTACGTACTCATGGGTTTGTTCGCTCAAGAGTCCATACTCCCCACACTCCTTTGTCAAAGCCAGCTGTAGATGATCTTCTTGTGCCAACTCCTCAAGCAACTCATCAGCCAATTCGTCCAAAGTTTCAATGTAGAACACTTGTCCACCAATCGTTGGCTTCTTCAAAACTTCATTGATGTCAAAGTTCAGCTTGATGTCTTTGCCAAGGTGCAAAGAAATCTTGTCATTCTTCACGTCTATGATGGCTCCAGAAGTTGCTAGAAACGGTCTACCAAGGATTAGAGGATCTCTTGGTTCCTCATCCATTTCTAGCACTACCAAATCTGTTGGCACATTCACATTGCTAATCATCACGGGTAAATCTTCAAGCATGCCTACAGGGAGCCTTATACTTCGATCAGCCAGAATGAGTGAGATTCTACACTCCTTAGACTTGGTAAAGCCTAGCTTTTTGGCAATGGGGTGAGGCATAAGGTTTATGCTTGCTCCTAGGTCACATAAGTAACTCTCAAACTTCAAAGGGCCTAGTGCACAAGGGATAGTGAATGACCCCGGATCTCCTAGCTTCGTTGGTGCTATCTCCTTGTGGATGATTGCACTGCATTCTTGACTCAATACCATGACGTATTCACTCTCTTTATCCTTCTTAGCAAGAGTATCCTTCAAAAACTTGGCATATTTTGGCATCATAGCCAAGCAATCAACCAATGGCAGTTTGATCTCAACGTTCCTTATGTGCTTCTCAAACAAGGCATTGTGGTTCTCAATCAACTGCTTCTTGAAACGTCCAGGGAAGGGGAGCTTTGGTTTGTAAGGTGGAGGTACGAAAGCTTCTTTCTCTTTGCTAACTTCTTCCTCCACTTTTTTCTCCAAAAACGCTTCCTTGCTTTTCTTTGGCCTTGCAATGTAGACATTGTCAAAGGTGCCCCCCACCCCCTCTTGAGTCATAGTGTTGATAAACGCTTTCTAGCGAGGGTTTATGATGCAGAGAGGTTATCAAACTCTAATGCAAGCAACGTCGTAGTATAGCAAGCAAGAGAGAGTCAATCCACTTCTAGGAGATAGAGAATGCACAGAGAATGCAAGGTCTAAAGCAAATCTAAGCAAGATTAGACAGTTTATGAGAAAATATCTAAGAACTAGATGCAGCAACCTAAACAGAATGAAAGCTATTTTAAAAATACGATGTTATTGCATATTGCATACATTTTGCATACTCATTAGTTAGTTTTTCATGCATTTGTATCATGTTTTAGGTTAGATTGCATCACTTAGGGTCCTAGAGCATTCTTGCATCAGCATATGCATTTTTTTGCATTTTGCATCACATTCAGGTTGTTTCTGGCTGCTTTGGAGTCATGGAGGTTCGTGGGCGTGTGGAGGCTGATGTAGCAGTTCGCGATAGCTCGAAAATATGCTAAGGACCAGTGATCGAGGAGCAGATCGATCATGGCTGGTCGATCTAGGAGTTGATCGACCAGAAGATCGAGCCAACTAGGCGATCCAAGGAGAATGATCGTGACGGAGATCGAGTGAAGCAATCGATCAATCGGTACAGACGTAAATGACGCCATGCAGAGCGAGAGCCAGATCGAGTACACCACTCGATCCCCCGAAGATCGATACCGAGATCGGATGCAACACTCTATTCGCCGATGAAGATCGAGACCCGGATCGAGCTGAAGACACAATGCCCGGATATGATCGAGAGAACCACTCGATCCAGTGGTCGATTTCTGTCCTTTCAACCGTTTTTGGCTGTTAGCGAAGGGGGGACCATTGGCTTGTTTGGGCATTTTAGGCAAGGCGGCGAGATGCTTTTTGGATAACTTTGAGATCCTTATCCTTTCTTTCATGTTTTTCTCTCTCGTTTTACGAAGAACACCATTGTTGAACTCGTTTTCCTTTAAAGCTTTTGTATTTGAATCTGTATCGTTTAATCTAGTCTCTCTTTTATGTTCATCGTCGTATTTCTTATGCTTTGCTTGATTTACTTAATGTGTAGTGAGTAGTTTCCTTTGGGTTCGGGGTTGAGAGGATTAAGGGGTAGAAAGGGTTCGATCGTGGTTTGTTTTCTAAACGTTTTAAAGGCTATCTCTTCTAAGGTGTTGAAAGCTTAATGCTTGAAGACTCTCACGCCAAGAGCTTCACGATCCGAGAGGTTCCTTACCTTGACAGGATCCAGGAGCCTCGGAAGATCACACCTTAGAGACTAGTTACCCCTTCCCAAAAGCCCTGAAAGTTTGGGGGACTAGTTAAGCCATTACTTGAATTCTGTTTTCCTTGCCTTTCGACCTCTCTTTCCACCAAAATCATGGGTTTGGGGGAGAGGATGAAAGAGTGATCTATACCGAAAGCCACAGATAGATCTTGTTTTGTTTTCAAGGCTTAGAGATCCTCACCTAGTGAGTCGATCTAAAGTTTCAACCCCAAGATCGATCCATTGAAACCCTTTACATGAATCTAAACCCTAGGCCCTTTCTTTTAGAATCTTTAAGTCTCATTTCATCTTTCGCTTGTTATCTGATAGCATCCTGGTCATTAGATTTGTTGTTCTTACGGTTTTAGACGAGATTGATCGTTACTGCTCGATCTAGTGGTCGATCTTGTGGTCGATCCACTAGTCGAATTTTAACAATTCGAAGCTCTTTCCTTTAATTAATCTGTTTGTTTCTCGTGGTAGTTGCTTCCTTTCTAGTATTTTTAAAATAGGTTTCACTCTGTTTAGGTTGCTGCATCTAGTTCTTTGATATTTTCCCATAAACTGTCTCATTTTTGCTTAGATTTGCTTAGGACCTTGCATTCTCTGTGCATTCTCTATCTCCTAGAAGTGGATTGACACTCTCCTGCTTGCCTTACTACAACATTGCGTGCATTAGAGTTTTGATAACCTCTCTGCTGCATAACACGAGCTAAGAAACCGTTTATCAAATGGCGCCGTTGCCATTCTAGGAGTGTTTAGAGAACATAGAGATTTGGGTCTTAGCAAAGACTAAGTCTTTACCTTTTTCAAGTTACTAATACATCTACTCTCAAACGTGTGTTTTCAGGTATATGAATCTTCGTTCAAGGGGAGACAACAATCTTCTACAACCCTTAGACAACATTCATCAACTTTGTCACTCACGGCAAAGGAGAGTCAGGGAGCAAACAAGAGCCTTTGAGGAGATTGTTCAGCACAGCTTGGTTAACTTTGAAGACATGGCTGAACACGAGCATCCAGAAGGACCTCCTCCAGCAGCACGGGGCAATGGAAACCCCCAACACGTGGCTAGACCCCCGAGGATCATAGGAGCCGGTGATGCTCCCAATACCCACCACAATAGGTTTGGGATCACTCCTCCTCCGGTACAAAACAATAACTTCGAGATCAAGCCAGGTTTCATCTCCATGGTGCAAAACAACAAGTTCCACGGCTTAGCAATGGAAGACCCCTTGGAGCACTTGGACAATTTCGAGCAAGTATGTGGGATGATCAAGATCAATGGCATATCCGAAGATGCTTTCAAGCTGCGTCTCTTCCCCTTTTCACTCGGAGACAAAGCTAGACATTGGGAGAAGACCCTCCCACAAGGCACCATCACATCATGGGCTGAGTGTAAGAAGGCCTTTCTCTCAAAGTTCATCTCAAGCACCAGGACAGCTCGGTTGAGAAGCGAAATCAGTGGTTTCACTCAAAGGAACAACGAGACATTCAACGAGGCAATGGAGCGTTTCAAAGATTACACGATCCAATGTACTCATCACGGGTTCAGCGAGGAGACACTACTCAGTACCATATACCGTGGAGCTTCACCAAAGATCCGATTGTTGCTTGATACAGCTAGCAAAGGGAACTTCCTCGGTCAAGAGGTAGAAGAGGGTATGGAGCTGATAGAAAACCTGGCGTTGAGTGATAGAAACTATGCCGAGGATTATGGCCGAGCACCGAGAGGATCAGAGTTAGAGTCTCACAAGAAGGAGCTCAAATCGTTGCATGAGAAGATTGACAAGTTGGTATTAGCTAATCAGAAGCATGTTCACTTTGTTGGTGAAGCTGATGAAAACCAAGAGGAGTTAGGGCTAAGCCAAGAAGAAGCAAATTGGGTAGCCGGACAGAACAACTACAAGTCTCAAGGCTGCAACCAAGGCTACCAGAACAACAACCTCTCTTACCGAAGCATCAATGTAGCCAACCCTAAAGATCAAGTGTACCCTGCTCAACAAGCTAAACCTTTCATCCCTTACAACAAAGGTTTTCAACCGAGTGGTGGTTTCCAAGGTCAAGGGCAAAGCAACTTCCATGGGCAACAACAACACAACAAGGGTTATACTCCTAACTACGCTTCGGGCTTTACACCTCAGCAACAACAACCGATGCAACAACAAATTGATCCGGTTCAAGCAATGTTTCAACAGCTAATACAAGGGCAAGCTTCAACCAACCAGAAGTTTGCTGAAATGAACACTCGGCTAGATTCATCTCTAACCGACTTCTCCACTCAAATCACCAACCTAAACAACAAGATCAAGCAGCTGGAGAAGGGAAAAGCAAGCACGAGTGGTCAGAACAGTCTTCCGGGAAAGTGTGAGCAAAATCCCAAGGAGTATGCCAATGCTATAACGTTGAGAAGCGGCAAAGAGCTCGAACCTCCGGTCTCTACCAAGAACAACGAGGACGTTGTGATTCAAGAGGGGGAGGGTAAACCTTTGGCTGATGATGATGAGATAAACTTTGACAACGTTTGGATCCAAGGGCTGAGGAGAGGAGATAAAGCGGTAGCTGAGAAGAAAGCTGAGCAGACCACCAAGGAGAAGAACTCTTACGTGCCCCCACCTTACGTACCGAAGTTGCCATTCCCCGGTCGTTTCAAAAAGTAGCTAATAGAGAAGCATCAGATCCTTTTTGACAAGCACCTGAGAGGCGTGGAGATTAAGCTGCCTCTTGTAGACTGTCTCGCTATGATGCCCAAGTGCGCCATGTTTTTCAAGGACACCCTTGTGAAGAAGAACAAAGAAAGCAAAGAGGTACTTGTTTTAAGTGAAGAGTGTAGCGCGGTTATTCATAAGGAGATAGTGCCTAAGAAGCTGGGAGACCCTGGAAGCTTCACTATACCCTGTGCATTGGATCCTCTAGAGTTCAAGAGTTGCTTGTGTGATCTCGGGGCTAGCATAAACTTGATGCCTCACTCCGTGGCTAAGAAGCTTGGTTTCACTCGGATTAAAGACTGTCGGATCTCATTGGTGCTGGCTGATAGAAGCGTGAGGTTACCAGTGGGGCTACTTGAAGATTTGTCGGTACGAATCAGTGGTGTGAACGTACCTACAGACTTTGTAGTGTTGGAGATGGATGAGGAGCCTAAAGACCCACTCATCTTAGGGAGACCGTTCCTTGCAACCGCCGGGGCTATAATAGATGTGAAGAACGGGAAGATTGCCTTGCATTTGGGGAAGGAGATCAGGCTAGACTTTTGACATCAACAAGGTTCTAAAGAAGCCGACCATTGAAGGACAAGCTTTCTATATCGAAACGATGGATGCCTTGGCGGATGAGTTGCTGGAAGAGCTAGCTCTAGAAGACCATCTGAAGCTAGCACTCACTAAGGAGCCAGGGGAGTTTGGCTATGTGGATCAGAGAACCCAAGAGTACGTGAACCTGCTGGATTCGAGGAGGATTATCAAGAATGAAGAAGGTTGCTGCCTAGAGATCGACCCCGAAATCGACGCTATCACTCGATCCAGGGGACAGATCGACAAGTCAATCGAGAGCACAACTCGATCCGGTGCAACAATCGATGGACAGATCGAGACGAATGCTCGATCAGGAAAAACAATCGAGTCGATGATCGAGAGAGACCTCCCGATCATTTTGGAGTCCAATCAAGAGATCGACTCAGCGTCTCGATCCCTTACTCGATCCATATCAAATCGAGTAAGTGAATCGAGTGAAATGGCTCGATCTAGACGACATCGAGAGGAGAATCGACCAGAGGACTCAATCTCAGAAGGGATAGCGATGGAGGAAAGCAGTCTGAAGGGCCATACCTCGAGTTCAAGGAAAGCAACAACAACAGCCACGAGGATGACTGGAGTGAGCTGTTAGCCCCAAAGGTGGACCTAAAGGAGCTCCCAAAAGGGCTAAGGTATGCTTTCTTAGGGCCTAATGACACCTATCCCGTGATTGTGAACGAAAACCTTAGTGATGATGAGTTGCACTCGCTCCTAACTGAGCTGAGAAAGTATAGGAAGGCCATTGGGTACTTTTTAAGTGACATCAAGGGCCTTTCACCAATGCTTTGCACTCATAGGATTCACTTGGATAATGAGAACGCCACTTCTGTAGAACATCAAAGGCGTTTGAATCCTAACTTGAAAGAGGTTGTTAAGAAGGAAATCCTTAAGCTTTTAGAGGCTGACGTGATCTATCCCATAAGTGACAGCACGTGGGTTTCCCCTGTACACGTGGTGCCTAAGAAGGGAGGGATCACAGTCATAAGGAATGAAAAGGATGAACTTATCCCTACTAGGACCATTACAGGTCATAGAATGTGTATTGACTATAGAAAACTTAACCTTGCGACTAGAAAAGACCATTTCCCCTTGCCTTTTATTGCTCAAATGCTTGAGAGACTTGCAAATCACCCTTACTACTGTTTTCTCGATGGGTATAGTGGTTTCTTTCAAATTCCTATTCACCCAAACGATCAGGAGAAGACGACTTTCACATGTCCTTACGGTACCTTTGCATATCGAAGGATGCCGTTTGGATTGTGTAATGCACCGGCTACCTTTCAGCGGTGTATGATGTCTATCTTCTCTGATCTTATAGAGGAGATGGTAGAGGTTTTCATGGATGATTTCTCTGTGTATGGTGCGTCCATTCCTGCTTGTTTGTTGAATCTTTGCAGGGTACTTAAACGTTGTGAAGAGACAAACCTGGTGCTGAACTGGGAGAAATGCCACTTCATGGTTAAGGAAGGGATAGTGCTCGGTCACAAGATATCAGAGAAGGGTATTGAGGTTGATCAGGCTAAGGTGGAGGTCATGATGGGTCTTGAGCCGCTGGTTAATGTTAAAGGGATCAGAAGCTTCTTGGGGCACGCAGGGTTCTATAGGCGCTTCATCAAAGATTTCTCCAAGATTGCACGCCCTCTTACACGGCTGTTGTGCAAGGAAGCTGAGTTTGTATTCGATGAGGAGTGTTTGAAGGCTTTCGTGACCATCAAGGAAGCCCTTACATCAGCCCCTATAGTCCAAGCACCAGACTGGTCTCTTCCCTTTGAGATCATGTGTGATGCTAGTGACTACGCCGTAGGAGCAGTCCTTGGTCAGAAGAAAGACAAGAAGCTACATGTGATCTACTACGCTTCAAGGACCTTGGATGACACGCAATCACGATACACCACTACGGAGAAGGAGCTGCTTGCAGTAGTCTTCGCCTTTGAGAAGTTCAGATCATATCTCGTTGGTTCCAAGGCTATTGGATCACACTGCCCTACGATACATCTACTCGAAGAAAGACACTAAGCCTCGGCTCTTAAGATGGATTCTGTTACTCCAGGAGTTTGACATGGAGATTAAAGACAAGAAAGGGATAGAAAATGGAGTCGCTGACCACCTCTCAAGGCTAAGGATCAACGAGTCTCTCCCTTTAGATGACTCCCTTCCAGAAGAGCAGCTTATGGCGATTACTACTGCTGTTTGTGGGAAGCTAGAAGGGAGGTTTGAGGAAGTGTTGAGTTTTAAAGAGGAGGTTCTACCGTGGTATGCTGACGTGGTGAACACATCTCAACAGCTATCACAAGAAGCGGTTTATGAGGGAGGCTAGTGACTACTTTTGGGACGAGCCTTACCTATACAAAAGAGGAGTAGACAGCTTGTACCGGAGATGTGTTACAAAGGAAGAAGCCAGGGACATCCTCTATCATTGCCATGGCTCTTCCTACGGAGGACATTTCGCCTCATTCAAGACAGCCACGAAAGTGTTGCAAGCCGGTTTCTGCTGGCCCTCCATTTTTAAAGATGCACACGAGTTTGTGAAGAGCTGTGAGGCATGTCAGCGAGCAGGGAATATAACCAAGAGGAACGAAATGCCTCAAGTTCCTATCTTCGAGGTTGACGTGTTTGATGCGTGGGGGATTGACTTCATGGGGCCTTTTCCCTCTTCATACGGCAACAAATACATCTTAGTAGCTGTGGATTATGTCTCTGAATGGGTTGAGGCTGTTGCTTCCCCTACAAATGACTCTAATGTTGTGATCAAGCTGTTCAAGAGTATCATCTTCCCAAGGTTTGGGGTACCCAAGGTTGTTATAAGTGATGGAGGAAGCCACTTTATAAACAAGATCTTTGAGAGCCTCTTGAGAAAGTATGGGGTTAAGCATAAGGTGGCTACGCCGTATCATCCTCAAACAAGCGGTCAAGTGGAGGTCTCCAACAGGCAAATTAAGGCTATTCTGGAGAAGACTGTCGGAGCAACAAAGAAAGACTGGTCAGTGAAGCTGGATGACGCTCTTTGGGCCTACCGTACCGCCTTCAAGATGCCGATTGGTACAACTCCTTTCACCTTACTCTATGGCAAGGGCTGTCACCTCCCGGTTGAGCTGGAACACCGTGCATTATGGGCTGTGAAGAGGCTGAACTTTGGTCTCAAGACGGCTCAGGATAGGCGCCTTATTCAGCTACACGAACTGGACGAGCTGAGGCTGAATGCTTACGAGAGCTCCCGGATATACAAGGAGCGGACTAAGGAGGCTCATGATAAGAAGTTGGTTGCCAAGGAGCTTAAGGAAGGAGGACTGGTGTTGCTGTACAACTCGAGGCTCAAGCTCTTCCCGGGCAAGCTGAAATCAAGGTGGAGCGGACCGTTCGTGATTCAAGAGGTCTTGCCGTATGGAGCTGTTACTCTGATGGGAAAAAGTGGCAGTGCCTTCACCGTCAATGGACACAGAGTCAAGCCCTACTTGGCAGACAGCTTTGACAAGGAGAGTATCTCGGTGCTTCTCAAAGACCCACCATCCGTTTAGACCAACTAAGGTCTAGCTAAAGACGTTAAAGAAAGCGCACTTGGGAGGCATTCCCATGTTTATCTTGTACATACTTCTGTTTTATTTCCCTTTTAGTTTTATGCTTTTATTTTGTAAGTGTGTAGGAACAGGTATAAGGAGTCTAAACCTTGACTTTGAGGTCTTAAAGAGGCAATAGGGGTTAGAATAAGGCTAGAGATGGAGTGCTAGATCGACTGATTCTGGCTCGATCTTTGCTAGATCGAGTCAGTGAATCGAGAGGAGCCAGTCGATCTAGAGGAGAACGAGTGACAAGATCGACCTTGACGAAAAAGGATCGATCGATCCAAATCGGATCGACCTATCTAATTTCTCTCGGGAAAATCTGTTGAAAACTGATCGATCACTCGACTCGATCCATCACTCGATCTATGCCAAATCGACCCCTAAATCGAGGACATAGCTAGATCATTAGGACTTAGCCGAGGAGCCAACATCTCAATGATCGAGAGAGCCAATCGATCCAGGACTCGATTCACTATGAATCAAGTCTCAAATCGAGTAACCCTCTCGATCTAAGCCATTTTGGGCATGAGATCGAGTCCTAGATCGACCAAATGGACTCGATCTCATGCCGAGGTAACAATTTTCTTTCCCTCCTTTACTCCTTTCCCTCCAATTTTTAAATTCAAAACTTGGTCAAGGCAAGCATCTTTGACCATGAAAGATGTGCCTTGACCAAGACTTTGTCAGAAACCACTTTGACCACCCATTGTTTTGGTTTTGCTAAAGTCTTTAAATATTTCAACCTACCTCTCACCCTCTCATTCCTGTTTGCTCAAGATTTTTAAACAAAGAGAGTGAGAGTTTTAAGTTTTCAAAGGCTAGCAAAGATATTCTAAACTTCTTGCAAAGGTATTTTCAAATTTAATGATTTTATTTTAAGAAAATCTCCTTTAAATCCGCAAGATCTTGTTTTAGAATATAGGATTGGTTTTGAATTTTTAAAACTAGCTAAGTAAATGGAATAATTCCAGATTTTTCAGTATCTAAAGATTTGATTTCCTTTTATTTAGCTATGATTTTTATTTATTCCCCAAAATTCTAGGGTAGTTATTATAAATTCTCTCCTTCTCTTCTCTAATTATCATCAAATCGCCGCTTGCTTATCATTATCTTTAGAATTTGTTTCAGGAACCATGGCACCAAAGAGAACAAGCGAGGAGCAAGCACAAGAAGGAGAAGGACAAGAAGTGGTAGCTCAAGAGAGGGTCCGGTGGAGTAAAGATGAGAAGAGGGATAAGAAGAGGCTGGAGAGGCTCCGGTTTGAACCCACAAAGTTTGCTGATCGAGAGCTTTTGTCTAGGCTCGGGATTCTTGGGGACTTCGATCAACTCCTCAAGAACATTGGCTTGAGGTGTTTGTCACGGATGGATTGCCCAACCATTCCTGAAGTGACAATACACTTCCTTGCCACCTTGGAGTTCCGGTATGAGAATCCTAGTGCACCCGTCCCTTCCCAAGGCTGCCTCTACTTCAAAGTTGGCCGTCAAGCTTACACACTCTCCATCCCTGAGCTATGCCAAGCCTAGGGTCTCAACGCTGATGCATACAAGGTCGAGTTCCCAGCCTTCAAGAAAGCCGACGAGTTTTGGGACCTGATCAGCAATGAAGACTACAAAGCCAACACCGCCAAGATCAAGCGAGTTAGGAGTCCGGTGCTGAGGTATACTCTGAAGCTGATTGCCAATACATTCAGTGGAAGGTCTGTTGCTCCTGCTGTCACGAAGACAGAGCTGTGCTTCCTGTTCCAAGGTGTAAAGCACTTGGTGTCTGATCCGAATGCGAATGAAGAGCCCATAGAAGATGAACTCGGCGATGAGGTGAACTACGGCTGTGTGCTCGCGGCTTCCCTGGTGAAGTACAAGGCTTATGCCTTACGGTGCAAGGCAACCTCCTCCTATATTGGCGGTTTCCTTACTCCTTTGTTCGTGCAAGCCGGTGTGCCCATCCATGACTTTGCTCACGTTCTAAACAGTGCTTTCATGGATGAAGCATACATGAGGAATACTGATAGCTTGGGACGCACGCCAGCAGAAGGGTTCTATGCCTACCTCTTCATAGATGACAAAGACAAGAAGAGAGTGTGCATCCTCCCCAACAAAGATGAAACCGAGCTGCTTGGTGTTGGGAACATCGAGTTCTTACCCACAGAGGAAGAATGCTTTGCCCCTTTAGGAGGACCGCCTGCTTCAGCCATTGCCCCACGTCAAAGGTCAGAGTCTCCAGGCACAGAAGACGAGATGCCCGAGGCTTACACACTTCCCAAACTAGACTTTGAGCCGAGGACAAAAACCGAGAAGTTCCTAGCATCGGTGGTAGAGATGCAAAGGAAGATTAACAAGTGGCAAGGGAAGATGCTGAAGAAGCTTGGGAAGAAAGTTAAAGCACTTCAGAGAGGCTAGCCTAAGCCAGCTGCAAGCCAAGAGATGTAACAACCCGAGAAGAGAAGGCTCTCAACCAGAGGAGTTGTGATCCGCGAGACCCAAGGAGACAACATTCAGTCGGCGCGCCATTCTCTCCAAGAACCAGCTGACAAAGGCAAAGCAACGATCTCTAGCTCCTTTGGAACATCCTCAAGTTCCAGCCGAGCCTAGACCAGAGGTAAACAACCTTCTTCCATTGTATATAACCGCTCATGTTTGTTTCTTGCATTGTGTTTTGGTGCTCCTTCGGATGAGTTTGCCACCGGGACGGTGTCAAGCAAGTTTGTGGGAGTAAATGTGTGATTTAATCTTGTGTTCTTTGATCTTATTTTCCTTTTTGCACCCTTGAGTCTTAGTTCTTGAAAAATTGGTAAAATGTTTAAAACTTTTTCAAAGATTCATGTAGTTGCATTCATCTTTTTAAAAAAAACATGTTAGGATTGAGTCTAGAGTTTCTCATATCACCTAGGTTGTTTGCATTTTGCATAAGGGGTTAGAATTTCTTAAAAAGGTGTTTTTACTTATGAATCATTTCAATTCCCTAGTTGGTAGTTCTCTAATGCTTTGTTTATGCTTTGAAAGTAAGTTCTAACCATGCTTGGATCACTAGTTAGAATTTTCTTGGCTTGAACTGAACTCTCATGATTTGAAACTCATCCTACTAAGTGAAAACCTTAATTTGAAACTCTAATTATCATTCTTATGCATTTAAAAATGAACACATGGTTTTAAAATATTTAGGCTCTCTTCTTCCTTTTTACCACTCTTTATGAGCCTAAGTAGAACTCCCTCCTTGAACCTTACCCTCCTTTGAAGCCAAATGTTCTTGTGTGACATCTTTGTGAGGCCTTACTTTCGGTTTGAACTTGGCATAAAGTGTTAGGTTTAGGCGACATGATTTGGTTTTCATATTGATTGCTAGCTTTGTATTTTGAAGCTAGGTGTTGGCTTAGGATAAGTTTGGGGGATCATTGGGGTTGCTTTCTTGTCTATTTGTTTCGGTTTGAAAGAGTTTGTGTTTTAAGGAAAGAAATGAGGTTTTAAGTGAAAAGTTTGCTTTTAAAACTAAGTATGCTCTAATTTCAGAAGGTAGCTCTCTCATAATAAATAAAAATAAAAAAGGGAGAAAAAGAAAAGAAAAAGAAATAAAAAGAGCCTAAGTGCCAAATAAAGAAAAAATGAAATGAAAAAAAATAATAATAATAAGAGAGCTACTAATAAGAAATTTCTAAGAGCAAAAGTATTTTTCCAAACCTTTTCACTAGCCTAAAAAGTTTAAAAATGTCTTTATTTTGAATTGGGAATTGCTAAGTGTGAGAAAAAGGGTAGACTCTTAAGTGGTGAGTGAGGATTAAATTTCTTAAATGAGAGGGGTATAGGATCATTTGATAGTTTACATGGGTAGATGAGAATCTAATCATGTATGCATAAATTGTCTTTACCTTTAGCATTATGCATAAGTTCAAACCATTTTTGAGAGAAACCCTTGTTATGATTATAAACCCTTTTCAAATGAGATCATTCTATGCTCATAACCATAACCCTTAGCCAAATGTGTTTTGCTTTAAAGTGCATAAGTTTGATTCATGGTTCGAATGTTAATGAATGTTAAAGGATGAGTTTCTTTGATTGTTAGGAATAGGAGAGTATCAAGATTTGAATTTCTTTGTGTGATGAGTATGGCTAAGTTCTTTGGAGTATGAGTGTAGGCATAACATTTTAGAATTGTTAACTAGGACATTGAGATGATCCATTCGAAAGGCACCTTTGCAAAAAGTTTAAAACCCCTTTGCTTTTCCTAAAAACCTCTCTTCCTTATTTGTTTTTTTTGTTGTTTCAGGGCAAGCAAGATGTAAGTTTGGGGGAGTTGATGTTATTGCATATTGCATACATTTTGCATACTCATTTGTTAGTTTTTCATGCATTTGTATCATGTTTTAGGTTAGATTGGATCACTTAGGGTCCTAGAGCATTCTTGCATCAGCATTTGCATTTTTTTTCATTTTGCATCACATTCAGGTTGTTTCTGGCTGCTTTGGAGTCATGGAGGTTCGTGGGCGTGTGGAGGCTGATGTAGCAGTTCGTGGGAGCTCGGAAATATGCTAAGGACCAGTGATCGAGGAGCAGATCGAGCATGGCCGGTCGATCTAGGAGTTGATCGACCAGAAAATCGAGCCAACTAGGCGATCCAAGGAGAATGATCGAGACAGAGATCGAGTGAAGCAATCGATCAATCAGTACAGACGTAAATGACGCCATGCAGAGCGAGAGCCAGATCGAGTACACCACTCGATCCACCCAAAGATCGATACCGAGATCGGATGCAACACTCGATTTGCCGATGAAGATCGAGACCCGGATCGAGCCGAAGACACGATGCCCGGATGTGATCGAGAGAACCACTCGATCCAGTGGTCGATTTCTGTCCTTTCAACCGTTTTTGGCTGTTAGCGAAGGGGGGACCATTGGCTTGTTTGGGCATTTTAGGCAAGGCGGCGAGATGCTTTTTGGATAACTTTGAGATCCTTTCCTTTCTTTCATGTTTTTCTCTCTTGTTTTACGAAGAACACCATTGTTGAACTCGTTTTCCTTTAAAGCTTTTGTATTCTAATCTTTATCGTTTAATCTAGTCTTTTTTTCATGTTCATCGTCGTATTTCTTATGCTTTGCTTGATTTACTCTATGTGTAGTGAGTAGTTTCCTTTGGGTTCGGGGTTGAGAGGATTAAGGGGTAGAAATGGTTCGATCTTGGTTTGTTTTCTAAACGTTTTAAAGGCTATCTCTTCTAAGGTGTTGAAAGCTTAATGCTTGAAGACTCTCACGCCAAGAGCTTCACGATCCGAGAGGTTCCTTACCTTGACAGAATCCACGAGCCTTGGAAGATCACACCTTAGAGACTAGTTACCCCTTCCCAAAAGCCATGGAAGTTTGGGGGACTAGTTAAGCCATTACTTGAAATCTGTTTTCCTTGCCTTTCGACCTCTCTTTTCACCAAAATCCATGGGTTTGGAGGAGAGGATGAAAGAGTGATCTATACCGAAAGCCACAGATAGATCTTGTTTTTTTTTCAAGGCTTAGAGATCCTCACCAAGTGAGTCGATCTAAAGTTTCAACCCCAAGATCGATCCTTTGAAACCCTTTACATGAATCTCAACCCTAGGCCCTTTCTTTTAGAATCTTTAAGTCTCATTTCATCTTTCGCTTGTTATCTGATAGCATCCTGGTCATTAGATTTGTTGTTCTTACAGTTTTAGACGAGATCGATCGTTACTGCTCGATCTAGTGGTCGATCCACTAGTCGAATTTTAACAATTCGAAGCTCTTTCCTTTAATTAATCTGTTTGTTTCTCGTGGTAGTTGCTTCCTTTCTAGTATTTTTAAAATAGGTTTCACTCTGTTTAGGTTGCTGCATCTAGTTCTTTGATATTTTCCCATAAACTGTCTCATTTTTGCTTAGATTTGCTTAGGACCTTGCATTCTCTGTGCATTCTCTATCTCCTAGAAGTGGATTGACACTCTCCTGCTTGCCTTACTACAACATTGCGTGCATTCGAGTTTTGATAACCTCTCTGCTGCATAGCACGAGCTAAGAAACAGTTTATCAAAATACTTGAAAGGAAGCAACTATCACGAGAAACAAACGGATTAATTAAAGGAAACAGCTTCGAATTATTAAAATTTGACTAGTGGATCGACCACGAGATCGACCACTAGATCGAGCAGTAACAATCGATCTCGTCTAAAAATGTAAAAGCAGTGAAACTAATGACCAGGATGCTATCTGACAACAAGCGAATGATGAGAATAGACGTAAAGATTCTAAAAGAAAGGGCTTAGGGTTGAGATTCATGGTTAGGGGTTTCAAAGGTTCGACCTTGGGTTTAAAACTTTAGATCGACTCACTTGGTGAGGATCTCTAAGCCTTGAAAACAAAACAAGATCTATCCGTGGCTTTCGGTATAGATCACTCTTTCATCCTCTCCTCCAAACCCATGGCTTTTGGTGGAAAGAGAGGTCGAAAGGCAAGGAAAACAGATTTCAAGTAAATGGCTTAACTAGTCCCCCAAACTTCCATGGCTTTTGGGAAGGGGTAACTAGTCTCTAAAGTGTGATCTTCCGAGATTCCTGGATCCTGTCAAGGTAAGGAACCTCTCGGATCATGAAGCTCTTGGCGTGAGAGTCTTCAAGCTTTAAGCTTTCAACACTTTAAAAGAGATAGCCTTTAAAAACGTTTAGAAAAACCCCAAGATCGAAACCCTTTCAACCCCTTAATCCTCTCAACCCCGAACCCAAAGGAACTACTCACTACACATAGAGTAAATCAAGCAAAGCATATGAAACGAGACGATGAACATGAAAGAAAAACTAGATTAAACGATAAGGATTCGAATACAAAAGCTTAAGAGAAAAACGAGTTTCAACAATGGTGTTCTTCATGAAAACAAGAGAGAAAACATCAAGAAAAGGATAAGGATCTAAAAGTTATCCAAAAAAGGGCATCGCCGCCTTGCCTAAAATGCCCAAACAAGCCAATGGTCCCCCCTTCGCTAGCAGCCAAAAACGGTTGAAAGGACAGAAATCGACTCCAAGACCGAGTGGTTCTCTCAATCATATCCGGACATCGTGTCTTCGGCTCGATCTGGGTCTCGATCTTCATCGGCGAATTGAGTGTTGCATCCGATCTCGGTATCGATCTTTGGCTTGATCGAGTGGTGTACTCGATCTATCTCTCGCTCTGCATGGCGTCATTTACGTTCGTACCGATTGATCGATTGCTTCACTCGATCTCCGTCTCTATCATTTTCCTTGGATCGCCTAGTTGGCTCGATCTTCTGGTCGATCAACTCCTAGATCGACCGGCCATGCTCGATCTGCTCCTCGATCTCTGGTCTTTAGCATATTTCCGAGCTCCCGCGAACTGCTACATCAGCCTCAACACGTCCACGAACCTCCACGACTCCAAAGCAGCCAGAAACAACCTGAATGTGATGCAAAATGCAAGGAAAATGCGTATGCTGATGCAAGAATATTCTAGGACCCTAAGTGATGCAATCTAACCTAAAACGTGATACAAATGCATGAAAAGTTAACTAATGAGTATGCAAAATATATGCAATATGCAATGACATCAACTCCCCCAAACTTACTTCTTGCTTGCCCTCAAGCAACAGAAAATAAGTAAGGAAGAGAGGTTTTCAGAAAAATGAATGGGGTTTTAAACTTTTTGCAAAGGTGCCTTTCAAATGAATCAATCTCAATGTTCTAGTTAACAGTTCTAAAATGCTATGCTTACACTCATACTCCAAAGAACTTAGCCATACTCATCACACAAAGAAATTCAAATCATGACTCTCCTATTCCTAACAATCAAAGAAACTCATCCTTTAACATTCATTAACATTCGAACCATGAATCAAACTTATGCACTTTAAAGCAAAACACATTTGGCTAAGGGTTATGGTTATGAGCATAGAATGATCTCATTTGAAAAGGTTTTATAAATAGATTAAGGATTTCTCTCGAAAATGGTTGAACTTATGCATAATGCTAAAGGTAAAGACAATTTATTCATACATGATTAGATTCTCATCTACCCATGTAAACTATCAAATGATCCTATACCCCTCTCATTTAAGAAATTTTATCCTCACTCACCACTTAAGAGTCTACCCTTTCTCTTTACAACTTAGCAATCCCCAATTCAAAATAAAGACATTTTTAAACTTTTAGGCTAGTGAAAAGGTTTTGAAAAATACTTTTGCTCTTTAGAAAATTCTTATTGGTAGCTCTCTTATTATTATTTTTTTTCTTTTCATTTTTTTCTTTATTTGGCACTTAGGCTCTTTTTATTTCTTTTTCTTTTCTTTTTTATTTTTTATTTTATTTTATTATGGAGAGCTACCTCTTGAAATTAGACCATACTTAGTTTTTTAAAACAACCTTTCACTTAAAACCTCATTTCTTTTCTTAAAACACAAACTCTTTGAAACCGAAAACAAATAGATAAGAAAGCAACCCCAATGATCCCCCAAACTTATCCTAAGCCTACACCTTGCTTCAAAATGCAAAGCTAGCAACAATATGAAAACCAAATCATGTCGCCTAAACCTAACACTTTATGCCAAGTTCAAACCGAAAGGAAGGCCTCACAAAGATGTCACACAAGAACATTTGGCTTCAAAGGAGGGTAAGGTTCAAGGAGGAAGTTCTACTTAGGCTCACAAAGAGTGGTAAAAAGGAAGAAAAGAGCCTAAATATTTTAAAACCATGTGTTCATTTTCAAATGCATAAGAATGATAATTAGAATTTCAAATTAAGTTTTTCACTTATTAGAAGGAGTTTCAAATCATGAGAGTTCAATTCAAGCCACGAAAATCCTAACAAGTGATCCAAACATGGTAAGAACTTACTTTCAAAGCATAGACAAAGCATTAGAGAACTACCAACTAGGGCATTGAAACAATTCATAAGTAAAAACACCTTTGTAAGAAATTCTAACCCCTTATGCAAAATGCAAACAACCTAGGTGATATGAGAAACTCTAGACTCAATCCTAACATGTTTTTAAAAAGATGAATGCAACTACATGAATCTTTGAAAAAATTTTAAAAATTTTACCAATTTTTCAAGAACTAAGACTCAAGGGTGCAAAAAGGAAAATAAGATCAAAGAACACAAGATTAAATCACACATTTACTCCCACAAACTTGCTTGACACCGTCCCGGTGGCAAACTCATCCGAAGGAGCACCAAAACATAATGCAAGAAACAAACATGAGCGGTTATATACAATGGAAGAAGGTTGTTTACCTCTGGTCTAGGCTCGGCTGGAACTTGAGGATGTTCCAAAGGAGCTAGAGATCGTTGCTTTGCCTTTGTCGTCTGGTTCTTGGAGAGAGTGGCGTGCCGGCTGAATGTTGTCTCCTTGGGTCTCGCGGATCACAACTCCTCCGGTTGAGAGCCTTCTCTTCTCGGGTTGTTGCATTTCTTGACTTGCAGCTGGCTTAGGTGTGCCTCCCTGAAGTGCTTTAACTTTCTTCCCCAGCTTCTTTAGCATCTTCCCTTGCCACTTGTTAATCTTCCTTTGCATCTCTACCACCGATGCTAGGAACTTTTCGGTTTTTGTCCTCGGCTCAAAGTCTAGCTTGGGAAGTGTGTAAGCTTCGGGCATCTCATCTTCCGTGCCTGGAGACTCTGACCTTTGACGCGGGGCAATTGCTGAAGCAGGCGGTCCTAAAGGGGCAAAGCATTCTTCCTCCGTGGGCAAGAACTCGATGTTCCCAACACCAAGCAGCTCGGTTTCATCTCTGTTGGGAAGGATGCACACTCTCTTCTTATCTTCGTCATCAATGAAGAGGTAGGCATAGAACCCTTCTGCTGGCGTGCGTCCCAAGCTATCAGTATTCCTCATGTATGCTTCATCCATGAAAGCTCTGTTTGGGACGTGAGCAAAGTCATGAATGGGCACACCGGCTTGCACGAAAAGAGGAGTAAGGAAACCGCCAATGTAAGAGGAGGTTGCCTTGCACCGCAAGGCATAAGCCTTGTACTTCACCAGAGAAGCCGCGAGTACACAGCCGTAGTTCACTTCATCGCCGAGTTCATCCTCCATAGGCTCGTCGTTTGCATCCGGATCACACACCAAGTGCTTCACGCCTTGGAACAGGAAGCACAGCTCTGTCTTTGTGACCGTAGGGGCAACAGACCTTCCACTGAACGTGTTGGCAATCAGCTTCAGAGTGTACCTCAGCCCCAGGCTCCTTACTCGCTTGATTTTAGCGGTGTTGGCTTTGTAGTCCTCATTGCTGATCAGATCCCAAAACTCGTCGGCTTTCTTGAAGGCTGGAAACTCGACCTTGTATGCATTAGCATTGAGACCGTAGGCTTGGCATAGCTCAGGGATGGAAAGTGTGTAGGCTTGACGTCCAACTTTGAAGTAGAGGTGGCCTTGAGAAGGGACGGGTGCACTAGGATTCTCATACCGGAACTCCAAGGTGGCAAGGAAGTCTATTGTCACTTCAGGAATGGTTGGGCAATCCTTCCGTGACAAACATCTTAAGCCAATGTTCTTGAGGAGTTGGTCGAACTCCCCAAGAATCCCGAGATTAGACAACAGCTCTCGATCAGCAAACTTGGTAGGCTCAAACCGGAGCCTCTCTAGCCGCTTCTTATCCCTCTTCTCATCCTTGCTCCATCTAACCCTCTCTTGAACTGCCACTTCTTGTCCTTCTCCTTCTTGTGCTTGCTCCTCTCTTGTTCTCTTTGGGGCCATGGTTCCTGAAACAAATTTCTAAAGAAATCGATAAGTACACGGCGGTTTGATGAGAATGAGAGAAGTGAAGGAGAGAATTTATAAAAGGCTACCCTAGAATTTTGGGGAATAAATAACAATCATAGCTAAATAAAGGAGAATCAAATCTTTAGATACTGAAAAATCTGGAATTATTCCTTTTACTTAACTAGTTTTAAAAATTCAAAACCAATCCTATATTCTAAAACAAGATCTTGCGGATTTAAAGGAGATTTTCTAAAATTGAATCATTAAATTTTTGAAAATACCTTTGCAAGAAGTTCAGAATATCTTTGCTAGCTTTTGAAAACTTAAACTTTCACTCTCTTTGTTTAAAAATCTCGAGCAAAACAGGAATGAGAGGGTGAGAGGATGTTTGAAATATTTAAAGAGTTAGCAAAACCAAAACAATGGGTAGTCAAAGTGGTTTCTGACAAAGTCTTGGTCAAGACACATCTTTCATGGTCAAAGATGCTTGCCTTGACCAAGTTTTGAATTCAAAAGTTGGAGGGAAAAGAGTAAAGGAGGGAAAGAGAAATGTTACCTCGGCATGAGATCGAGTCCATTTGGTCGATCTAGGACTCGATCTCATGCCCAAAATGGCTTAGATCGAGAGGGTTACTCGATTTGAGACTCGATTCATAGTGAATCGAGTCCTGGATTGATTGGCTCTCTCGATCATTGAGATGTTGGCTCCTCGGCTAAGTCCTCATGATCGAGCTATGTCCTCGATTTAGGGGTCGATTTGGCATAGATCGAGTGATGGATCGAGTTGAGTGATCGATCTGTTTTCAACAGATTTTCTCGAGAGAAATTAGATCGGTCGATCCGATTTGGATCGATCGATCCTTTTTCGTCAAGGTCGATCTTGTCACTCGATCTCGTCTAGATCGACTGGCTCCTCTCGATTCACTGACTCGATCTAGCAATGATCGAGCCAGGATCAGTCGATCTAGCACTCGATCTCTAGCCTTATTCTAACCCCTATTGCTTTTTTAAGACCTCAAAGTCAAGGTTTAGATTCCTTATACCTGTTCATACACACTTGCAAGATAAAAACATAAAACTGAAAGGGAAATAAAGCAGAAGTATGTACAAGATAAACATGGGAATGCCTCCCAAGTGCGCTTTCTTTAACGTCTTTAGCTAGACCTTACTTGGTCTAAGCGGATGGTGGGTCTTGGAGAAGCACCGAGGTACTCTCCTTGTCATAGCTGTCTGCCAAGTAGGGCTTGACTCTGTGTCCGTTGACGGTGAATGCACTGCCACTTTTTCCCATCAGAGTAACAGCTCCATACGGCAAGACTTCTTGAACCACGAACGGTCCGCTCCACCTTGATTTCAGCTTGCCCGGGAAGAGCTTGAGCCTCGAGTTGTACAGCAACACTAGTCCTCCTTCCTTGAGCTCCTTGGCAACCAACTTCTTGTCATGAGCCTCCTTAGTCCGCTCCTTGTATATCCCGGAGCTCACGTAAGCACTCAACCTCAACTCGTCCAGCTCGTGTAGCTGAATAAGGCGCCTCTCCTGAGCCGTCTTGAGATCAAAGTTCAGCCTCTTGACAGCCCACAATGCGCGGTGTTCCAGCTCAACCGGGAGGTGACAGCCCTTGCCATAGAGTAGAGTGAAAGGAGTTGTACCAATCGGCGTCTTGAAGGCGGTACGGTAGGCCCAAAGAGCGTCATCCAGCTTCACTGACTAGTCTTTCCTTGTTGCTCTGACGGTCTTCTCTAGAATAGCCTTGATTTGCCTGTTGGAGACCTCCACTTGACCGCTCGTTTGAGGATGATATGGTGTAGCCATCATATGCTTAACCCCATACTTTCTCAAGAGGTTCTCAAAGACCTTGTTTATAAAGTGGCTTCCTCCATCACTTATAACAACCTTGGGTACCCCAAACCTCGGGAGGATGATACTCTTGAACAACTTGATTACCACCTTAGAGTCATTTGTAGGGGAAGCAACAGCCTCAACCCATTTAGAGACATAATCCACAGCTACTAAGATGTATTTGTTGCCGTATGAAGAAGGGAAAGGTCCCATGAAGTCAATCCCCTACGCGTTGAACACGTCAACCTCGAAGATAGGAACTTGAGGCATTTCGTTCCTCTTAGTTATATTCCCTGCTCGTTGACATGCCTCACAGCTCTTCACAAACTCGTGTGCATCTTTAAAAATGGAGGGCCACCGGAAACCGGCTTGGAACACCTTCGTGGCAGTCTTGAATGAAGCGAAGTGTCCTCCGTAGGAAGAGCCATGGCAATGATAGAGGATGTCCCTGGCTTCTTCCTTTGTAACACATCTCCGGTACAAGCTGTCTACTCCTCTTTTGTATAGGTAGGGCTCGTCCCAGAAGTAGTCACTAGCCTCTCTCATAAACCGCTTCTTGTGATAACTGTTGAGATGTGTTGGTTCCTCACCACACGCTAGATAGTTCACCACATCAGCTTACCATCGAGACCGCTATACCCATCGAGAAACAGTAGTAAGGGTGATTTGCAAGTCTCTCAAGCATTTGATCAATAAAAGGCAAGGGGAAATGGTCTTTCCTAGTCGCAAGGTTAAGCATACTATAGTCAATACACATTCTATGACCAGTGATGGTCCTAGTAGGGATAAGTTCATCCTTTTCATTCCTTATGACCGTGATCCCTTCCTTCTTAGGCACCACGTGTACAGGGGAAACCCACGTGCTGTCACTTATGGGATAGATCACATCAGCCTCTAAAAGCTTAAGGATTTCCTTCTTAACAACCTCTTTCAAGTTAGGATTCAAACGCCTTTGATGTTCTATAGAAGAAGCGTTCTCATTATCCAAGTGAATCCTATGAGTGCATAGCATTGGTGAAAGGCCCTTGATGTCACTTAAAGAGTACCCAATGGCCTTCCTATACTTTCTCAGCTCAGTCAAGAGCGAGTGCAACTCATCATCACTGAGGTTTTCGTTCACAATCACGGCTTAGGTGTTATTAGGCCCTAAGAAAGCATACCTTAGCCCTTTTGGGAGCTCCTTAAGGTCCACCTTTGGGGCTAACAGCTCACTCCAGTCATCCTCGTGGCTGTTGTTGTTGCTTTCCTCCTTGGAACTCTCCCTTGAACTCGAGGCATGGCCCTTCAGACTGCTTTCTTCCATCGCTATCCCTTCTGAGATCGAGTCCTCCGGTCGATTCTCCTCTCGATGTCGTCTAGATCGAGCCATTTCGCTCGATTTACTTACTCGATTTGATAGGGATCGAGTAAGGGATCGAGACGCTGAGTCAATCTCTTGATTGGACTCCAAAATGATCGGGAGGTCTCTCTCGATTGTGGACTCGATTGTTTTTCCTGATCGAGCATTCTTCTCGATCTGTCCATCGATTGTTGCGCCGGATCGAGTTGTGTTCTCGATTGACTTGTCGATCTGACTCCTGGATCGAGTGATAGCGTCGATCTCGGGGTCGATCTCTAGGCAGCAACCTTCTTCATTCTTGATAATCCTCCTTGAATCCAGCAGGTTCACGTACTCTTGGGTTCTTTGGTCCACATAGCCAAACTCCCCTGGCTCCTTAGTTAGTGCTAGCTTCATATGGTCTTCTAGAGCTAGCTCTTCCAGCAACTCATCCGCCAATGCATCCATCGTTTCAATATAGAAAGCTTGTCCTTCAATGGTTGGCTCCTTTAGAACCTCGTTGATGTCGAAGTCTAGCCTGATCTCCTTTCCCAAATGCAAGGCAATCTTCCTATTCTTCACGTCTATGATAGCTCCGGCGGTTGCAAGGAACGGTCTCGCTAAGATGAGTGGATACTTAGGCTCTTCATCAATATCCAACACTACAAAGTCTGTAGGTACGTTCACACCACTGATTCGTACCGACAAATCTTCAAGCAGCCCCACTGGTAACCTCACGCTTCTATCAGCCAGCACCAATGAGATCCGACAGTCTTTAAACTGAGTAAAACCAAGCTTCTTAGCCACGGAGTGAGGCATCAAAATTATGCTAGCCCCGAGATCACACAAGCAGCTCTTGAACTCTAGAGGACCCAAAGCGCAGGGTATAGTGAAGCTTCCAGGGTCTCCCAGCTTCTTGGGGACTATCTCCTTGTGTATAACCGCGCTACACTCTTCACTTAAAACAAGTACCTCTTTGCTTTCTTTGTTCTTCTTCACAAGGGTGTCCTTGAAAAACTTGGCACACTTGGGCATCATAGCTAGACAATCAACAAGAGGCAGCTTGATTTCCACGTCTCTTAGGTGCTTCTCAAACAAGATCCGATGCTTCTCGATGAGCTGCTTTTTGAAACGACCGGGAAATGGCAACTTTGGTACGTAAGGTGGGGGAACGTAAGAGTTCTTCTCCTTGGTGGTTTGCTCACTTTTCTTCTCAGCGACCGCCTTATCTCCTCTCCCCGGCCCTTGGATCCAAACGTTGTCAAAGTTTATCTCATCATCATTAGCCGAAGGTTTACCCTCCCCCTCTTGAATTGCAACATCCTCGTTGTTCTTTGTAGAGACCGGAGGTTCGAGCTCTTTGCCGCTTCTCAACGTTATAGCATTGGCATACTCCTTGGGATTCTGCTCACACTTTCCCGGAAGACTGTTCTGACCACTCGTGCTTGCTTTCCCTTTCTCCAACTGCTTGATCTTGTTGTTTAGGTTGGTGATCTGAGTGGAGAAGTCGGTTAGAGATGAGTCTAGGCGAGTGTTCATTTCAGCGAACTTCTGGTTGGTAGAGGCTTGCCCTTGTATTAGCTGTTGAAACATTGCTTGAACCGGATCAACTTGTTGTTGCATCGGTTGTTGTTTCTGAGGTGCGAAGCCTGGAGGGTAGTTAGGAGTATAACCCTTGTTGTTTTGTTGTTGCCCTTGGAAGCTGCTCTGCCCTTGACCTTGGAAACCACCACTCGGTTGAAAACCTTTGTTGTAAGGGATGAAAGGTTTAGCTTGCTGAGCAGGGTACACTTGATCTTTAGGGTTGGCTACGTTGGTGCTTCGGTAAGGGAGGTTGTTGTTCTGGTAGCCTTGGTTGTAGCCTTGAGACTTGTAGTTGTTCTGTCCAGCCACCCAATTTGCTTCTTCTTGGCTTAGCTCTAACTCCTCTTGGTTCTCATCAGCTTCACCAACAAAGTGAACATGCTTCTGATTAGCTAACACCAACTTATCAATCTTCTCATGCAAAGATTTGAGCTCCTTCTTGTGAGACTCTAACTCTGATCCTCTTGGTGCACGGTCATAATCTTCAGCATAGTTTCCATCACTCAACGCCAAGTTTTCTATCAGCTTCATACCCTCTTCTACCTCTTGACCGAGGAAGTTCCCTTTGCTAGCTGTGTCAAGCAACAACCTGATCTTTGGTGAAGCTCCATGGTATATGGTACTGAGTAGTGTCTCCTCGCTGAACCCGTGATGAGGACATTGGATCGTATAATCTTTGAAACGCTCCATTGCCTCGTTGAATATCTCGTTGTTCCTTTGAGTGAAACCGCTGATTTCGCTTCTTAACCGAGCTGTCCTTGTGCTTGAGAAGAACTTTGAGAGGAATGCCTTCTTACACTCAGCCCATGATGTGATGGTGCCTTGTGGGAGGGTCTTCTCCCAATGTCTAGCTTTGTCTCCGAGTGAAAAGGGGAAGGGCGCAGCTTGAAAGCATCTTCGGATATGCCATTGATCTTGATCATCCCACATACTTGCTCGAAGTTGTGTAGGTGCTCCAAGGGGTCTTCCATTGCTAAGCCGTGGAACTTGTTGTTTTGCACCATGGAGATGAAACCTGGCTTGATCTCGAAGTTATTGTTTTGTACAGGAGGAGGAGTGATCCCAAACCTATTGTGGTGGGTATTGGGAGCATCTCCGGCTCCTATGATCCTAGGGGGTCTAGCCGCGTGTTGGGGGTTTCCATTGCCCCGTCCTGCTGGAGGAGGTCCTTCTGGATGCTCGTGTTCAGCCATAGCTTCAAAGTCAACCAAACCGTGCTGAACAATCTCCTCAAAGGCTCTTGTTTGCTCTCTGACTCTCCTTTGCCGTGAGTGACCAAGTTGATGAATGTTGTCTAAGGGTTGTAGAAGATTGTTGTCTCCCCTTGAACGAAGATTCATGTACCTAAAAACACACGGTTGAGAGTAGAAGTATCAGTAACTTGAAAAAGGTCAAGACTTAGTCTTTGCTAAGACCCTAATCTCTATGTTCCCTAAACAGTCCTAGAATGGCAACGGCGCCATTTGATAAACGCTTTCTAGCGAGGGTTTATGATGCAGAGAGGTTATCAAACTTTAATGCAAGCAACGTCGTAGTATAGCAAGCAAGAGAGAGTCAATCCACTTCTAGAAGATAGAGAATGCACAGAAAATGCAAGGACTAAAGCAAATCTAAGCAAGATGAGACAGTTTATGAGAAAATATCTAAGAACTAGATGCGGCAACCTAAACAGAATGAAACCTATTTTAAAAATACTAGAAAGGAAGCAACTACCACGAGAAACAAACGGATTAATTAAAGGAAAGAGCTTCGAATTATTAAAATTCGACTAGTGGATCGACCACGAGATCGACCACTAGATCGAGCAGTAACAATCGATCTCGTCTAAAAATGTAAAAGCAGTGAAACTAATGACCAGGATGCTATCAGACAACAAGCAAATGATGAGAATAGACGTAAAGATGCTAAAAGAAAGGGCCTAGGGTTGAGATTCATGGTTAGGGGTTTCAAAGGTTCGACCTTGGGTTTAAAACTTTAGATCGACTCACTTGGTGAGGATCTCTAAGCCTTGAAAACAAAACAAGATCTATCCGTGGATTTCGGTATAGATCATTCTTTCATCCTCTCCTCCAAACCCATGCCTTTTGGTGGAAAGAGAGGTCGAAAGGCATGGAAAACAGATTTCAAGTAAATGGCTTAACTAGTCCCCCAAACTTCCATGGCTTTTGGGAAGGGATAACTAGTCTCTAAGGTGTGATCTTCCGAGATTCATGGATCCTGTCAAGGTAAGGAACCTCTCGGATCATGAAGCTCTTGGCGTGAGAGTCTTCAAGCTTTAAGCTTTCAACACCTTAAAAGAGATAGCCAGAAACAACCTGAATGTGATGCAAAATGCAAGGAAAATGCGTATGCTGATGCAAAAATATTCTAGGACCCTAAGTGATGCAATCTAACCTAAAACGTGATACAAATGCATGAAAAGCTAACTAATGAGTATGTAAAATGTATGCAATATGCAATGACATCAAGTGTCCTCATTGTCTTGAGGTATATACCGTGGTTGTGGCTCTTTCCCACTTCTCAAAGTGATCGCATTGGCATACTCCTTTGGGTTTGTCTCACACTTCCCGGGTAAGCTACCTTGACCACTTGAAGTTGTCTTTCCCTTTTCTAGCTGGCGAATCTTGTTGTTCAAGTTGGTTATTTGTGTAGATACCTCCGTGAGAGAAGAATCCAGCCTATTGTTCATATCAACAAACTTCTGATTTGTAGTTGTTTGTCCTTGAAGTAACTGTTGGAACATAGCTTGTACCGGATCTTGAGGTGGCGGTTGAACTTGTTGCTGTTGAGGCACGAAACCAGGAGTGTAGCCTTTGTTCCCTTGCTGTTGCTGGCCTTGAAAGTTTCCTTGTCTTTGCCCTTGGTACCCACTGTTTTGTGTAAACCCTCCCTTGTTGTAAGGAACAAAAGGTTTTCCTTGTTGTGGAGGGTACACTTGATCTTTAGGGTTTTCCACATTGGTACTTCGGTAAGACAGGTTGTTGTTGCCTTGATACCCTTGAACATAGCCCTGTGGCTTAGTATAGTTTTGGCCTGCAACCCAATTCGCTTCCTCTTGGCTCTGCTCTAACTCATCAAGAACATCCGCAGCCTCTCCCACAAAGTGTACATGCTTTTCATTTGCAAGTACCAACTTGTCAATCTTTTCATGAAGTGATTTCAGCTCCTTCTTGTGTGCCTCAAGGTCAGACCGTCTAGGTTCTCTATCATAGTCTTCACTGTAGTTTCCATCACTTAGAGCAAGATTCTTAATAAGCTCCATGCCCTCTTCTACATTTTGTTCAAGAAAGTTCCCTTTACTCGCCGTGTCTAGAAGCATTTGAATCTTGGGAAGAGCTCCTATATATATGGTGCTCAAGAGTGTCTCCTCAGTGAAACCATGATGAGGACATGCAATGGTGTAGTCCTTGAACCGCTCCATTGCTTCACTAAAGGTCTCATTCTGCCTTTGTGTAAAACCGCTAATCTCACTCCTTAGCCGATCTGTCCTTGTGCTTGAGAAGAACTTAGACAGAAATGACTTCTTGCAATCCGCCCATGAGGTTATAGTCCCCTGAGGTAAGGTCTTCTCCCAATGTCTTTTTTTATCCCCAAGTGAAAAAGGGAAACGCCTAAGCTTGAAGCTGTCCTCCGAGATCCCATTGATCTTGATCATACCGCACACTTGCTTAAACTTGTCTAGATGCTCCAAAGGATCCTCCATAGCAAGCCCATGGAACTTGTTGTTCTGCACCATTGAGACAAAGCCCGGCTTGATCTCGAACTTCTTGTTTTGTACCGGTGGAGGAGTGATTCCAAAGCGGTTGTGATGACTGTTTGGTGCATCACCCGCTCCGATGATCCTTGGTTGCCTTGGGGCATGGTTGGGGTTTCCATTACCCCTACAACCAGCAGCGTGGTGATGTTGACCCTCAGCTGGTCTTGCTCAGCCATACCTACACAATCTTGCACTATCTCTTCAAAGTCTTGTGCTTTTTCTCTTTCTCTTCTTGATCTTGCACTACCAAGTTGATGAATGTTGTCTAGAGGTTGTAGTAGTTTGTTGTCACCCCTAGACCTCAGATTCATGTACCTGAGAAGAAAAGTGTGAAGGTAGATAGATTAGTAACCAAAGTAAAAATAAAGACCTAGTCACTACTAAGCTCCAAATCCTAATACATTCAACTCAAACCCAAGTTGGCAACGGCGCCATTTGATAACAGCTTTTCAAGTCTAGTTTGAATCAAATCCTAAAGCAAGGTATAGTGGTAAGTACTTTAGGTGTCAATCCAAATCAGGTTCATGAAAGATACTAGAAATGCAAATGCTTGGTAAATCTAAGTGAAAACCTATTGAGTTGAGGGAAACTTTGTAAAACTAAAAGATGACTTTTAATGATTATGAAAACTAAGAGATGATTTTGCAAGAAACTAAAACAAAAGATGCAACTTTGGAACTAAGAAAAGATGATTTTTAAGATTTGAAAAGCCTAAAGATGGATTCAAGGTTGAGGGTCATGTTAAGAAAGTTCAAGATTCAAGCTTGGGTTTTGAAAACCTAGATCTACACATTTTAGTGCTATCTCTAAGCCTTGAGAAGCTTAAACTAGGCTTATCCATGGCGTATGGTATAACCCCTTTCCTCAACCTTTCCTCCTAACCCATGGCGTATAGTGGAAAGAAAGGTTGAAGAACATTAAGCATAGATCTCAAATAATGGCCTAACTAGCTCCCTAAGCATCCATGGCATTTAGGAAAGGATGAGCTAGTCTCTTGGATTTGGTTTTAAGGGATTCCTGAATCCTGCTAAGGTAAGGAGATCCCTGAGATCAAAGAGATCTTTTCCAAGACTCTCTAAGAATTAAGATCCCAAATCCAAGAAGAAAATATATTATGAACAAGAAAAGTCCCAAGCTTAAACCCTTTAAACCCTCTTAATTACCCCAACCTTAAACCCTTAGAAAAACTACTCACTACACCTGGTTAAAACACACGAAAAATGCAAAGGATGAAAGGATAAACATGATTAAACTACTAAGCGAGAAAGATTAAGAGGAAAAAAACTTAAGATTAAGCAAAATTAAGGTTCTACAAATATGAAAAGCTTGAAAAGTAAAACAATGGCCATTTTCAGCATTAGTGCATAAGGAAAACTAAAAGTAGTCAAGACAAAATGAATGGTTCATAATTTTTCGACCAAAATAGGGTAGAAAAAGGAAATGGTCCCCTCATTAAACTTCAAAAGTGAGCTGTCGGATAAGGTTCTGAGATCGAGCTGAGTCATCGATCTGATCACTCGATCTCCCGGCTAGAACGTCTACTTTTGCTCGATCGTTGGGTCGATTCAGTCAGGTGGATCGAGTTCTTCAATCAATCTTCTTGTCGAACCTCGGATGATCGAGTCGTGACCTCGATCTGGCCCTCGCTCTTGGCTGGGCTTAGTCCATGTCCGTACTCACGTTCGATCACCTTGGTCGATCTTGACCTAGATCCTCTTCTTTGAAACGACCCGAGTGTCTCAATCTTCTCGTCGATCTCGTCTAGATCGACCTGCTTAGCTCGATCTGCGCCTCGATCCCGGTTCCTTCTCTGCATGGCTGAGTTCTCCCACGTATCCACAGGCCTCCTCTCGATCTTTAGCATGTCCATGCACTCTCCATAGCTCCAGTGTATCCAAAACAACCTGAATATGATGCAAGAATGTAAGAAATATGCAAAAATGCTAATGCAAAGTGTTATAGGACCTAAAATGAGATAAATGGTGCAAACTAGCCTATTATGGAAGATGTATCCATGAAAACTACTCTAAATGCATGCTAAATATGCGAAATATTGATAACTATATTCTTGCAAGGTGAGGATGCAATGAGGCTATCAAAACTCAAATGCAAAACCAGGTTGTAGTACAGTATGCAAGAGAGTGTCAATCCATTCCTAGGAGCTAGAAAGGTCAGAGAGAATGCAAGAGCAGTGTAAAGCTAAGCAAATGATAAGCGAGTTTGTTAAAATCCTAAAAACTATATGCAGCGACCAAATGGAATGCAAAACTATTTTAAATTTACTAGCAAATAGTGAACTACCACGACGAAAAGACAGAACGATTAAAATTCAAAGCTATGAATTTATAAAAATCGACTAGTGGATCGACCACAGGATCGACCACTAGATCGAGCAGTTTGGATCGATCTCGTCTAAAAATGCAAGTGCGATGAAACTAATGACCAGGATGGGACGAGTATCAAGCGAATGATTAACAAAGATGTAAGAATGCTAAGAAAGAAGGGTCTAGGGTTGAGATTCATGTTAGGGGTTTCAAAGGTCCAAGCTTGGTTTGAAAACTCTAGATCTACTCACTTTGTGAGATTCTCTAAGCCTTGAAAACAAAACAAGATCCATCCATGGCGTGTGGTATGGATCACTCTCTCATTCTCTCCTCCAGACCCATGGCGTTTGGTGGAAAAAGAGATTTAGAGGCAAGGAAAACAGATTTCAACCACGAGGCTTAACTAGTCCTCTAAACTACCATGGCGTTTGGGAAAGAGTACCTAGCCTCTAAGATGTGATTTTCAGAGATCTTTGGATCCTGTCAAGGTAAGAGCTCTCTCTGATCATAAATATCTTGGCGTGAGACTCTTTAAGCCTTAGGAACTCAACATCTTAGAAGAGAAAGCTATTAAGAACGAGAAAACAAGAAACTTGAAAACCCTTTAGACCTCGTCAATCCTCTCAACCCCGAGACCCAAATGAAACTACTCGCTACACATGGAAATAACCGAAATAAGCATGAAAGATGAAACGATAAACATAATGGACGATTACTTAAAGCTTAAACGATTCGAAATATTCAAGAACAATGCTCAAAGTCTAACAATGGCGGATCGTCTCCTAACCAGAGGGAAAAAGCATAAAAAGATTAGAATGAAAAAGTGTGTGGGAAAAGATCATCGCCGCCTTCCCAGAATGGGCCAAACAGCTCGATGGTCCCCCCCTCGCTAGCGGCCAAAAACGGTTGAAAGGACTGAGATCGACATCGGGATCGAGCATGCCTCTCGATCATCTTCGGTGGATCGAGTGTTGCATCTGATCCTGGTATTGATCTTTTGGCGGATCGAGTGGTGGATTCGATCTGGCTCTCGCTCTGCATAGCGTCATTTACGTCCATACCACTTGATCGTTTGCTTCACTCGATCTCCGTCTCGATCAGTTTCCTTGGATCAGGAGGATTACTCGATCCTCTGGTCGATCTCTCCTAGATCGACCGGCCATGCTCGATATGCTCCCTGATCTCTGGTCTTTAGCAAACATCCGATGTTCCCACGAATCGCCACGCTTGCCTCAGCATGTCCACGAACCTCCACGACTCCAAAGTAGCCAGAAACAACCTGAATATGATACAAAATGCAAGGAACATGTGTATGCTGGTGCTAGAATGCCCTAGGACCTAAAGTGATGCAACCTAGCCTAAAGTGTGATGAAAATGCATGAAAAGCTAACTTAGATGTATGCAAAATACATGCAATATGTAGTAACATCAACTCCTTCAAAATTACTTCTTGCTTGCCCTCAAGCAACAGAAAATAAGAAAGGAAGAGAGGTTTTAGAAAAGACGAGGGTTTAAGCCTCTTGCAAAGGTGCCTTTCAAATGAATCAATCTCAATGTCCTAGTTACTAGTTCTAAAATGCAATGCACACACTCATACTCTAAAGAACTTAGCCATACTCATCACACAAAGAAATTCAGATCATGACCCTCATATTCCAAAGAATCCAAGAATCCTAACCTTTAACATTCAATTAATGATCAAACCGTGAATCACACTTGTGCACTAAGAACAGAATACATTTGGCTAAGGACAAGGTTATGAGACAAAGATGATCTCATTCAAGCGGGTAATTCAAACAAAGGGTTATCTCAAAAAGGATTGAACTTATGCATAATGCTAAAGGTAAAGACAATTGATGCATACATGACTAGACTCTCATCTACCCATATATACTAACAATGATCCTAAACCCCTCTCATTTTCTTTCTTTTTCGAGCTCACTCACCCTCTAGAAACTACCCAAACGACAAGGCAAGAAGCCAAGCATAACCCACGAAACCAGGAGACAACTTTACTCTTCTTAGGCTAGTGGTGGTCAAACACAAACTTATAGCTCTTTCTTTAAATATTGGTAGCTCTCTTCTCTTATTATTATTATTATTTTTTTTTCTTTTTAAACTTTGGCCTTTGGCTCTTTTCTTTTGTTTTATTTCTTTTATTTTGAGAGCTACCTCCTTCTAATTTAAAACTGAGCTTTTATTTAAAAGCAGAACAACATCACCACGTAAAACAATGAGTCCTTTTTATTTTCAAACCCCAAACACCATTTCTTTTTAAACTGAAAACATATAAGCAAAATTCTTTTAACACTAGTGAATCTCTGCCCCAAAACAAACCTAAAACTAGTTTCAAAATGGAAAGCTAGCATTAATATGAAAGCCTAATCATGTCGCCTAAACCTAACACTTTATGCCAAGTTCAATCCGAAAATAAGGCCTCACAACACCCAAGAAATATTTGGCTTGAAAGGAAGGCAAGGTTCAGGGTGTGGAGTTCTATTCAGACTTACAAAGAGTGGTAGAAAAAGGGTAAGAAAGCCTGAATATGTATTTGTGATCCATGTAATTCATTTCAAATGCACAAGTGTGATAATTCAAATTCAGATTAAGGTTCTCACTTAGTAGGAAAGGATTCAATTCATGTCTGTTCAACTTAAGTCACGAAAATCATAGCAAGTGATCCAAGCATGGTAAGAACTTACTTTCAAAGTATGAGCAAAGCATTAGAGAACTACTAACTAGGGTATTGAAACAATTCATGAGTTTAAAACACCTTGTTAAGAAAAACTCTAACCCCTTATGCAAATGTGAACAACCTATATGCTTTAATATTCTAGACTCAACCCTAAAACGTTTAATAAGATGAATGCAACTACATGAATCTTTGAAATTTTTTTAAAAAGTTTACCAATTTTTCATGCAATGAAGACTCAAGGATGCTAAAGGGAAAATAAGATCAGAAAACACATGTCAAACCACACACATACTCCCCCAAACTTGCTTGACACCGTCTCGGTGGCAAACAAATTCAAAGGAGCACCAAAACACAAAGCAAAAAGAAGCAATCATGAGCGGTATGTACAATGGAAAAAGGTTGTTACCTCGGGTCTAGTCTCAGCTGGAACTTGAAGATGTTCCAGAGGAGCTAGATGCTACGGCTTTGCCTTTGGAGCCTGGCTCTTGAAGAGAGAGACGCGCCGGTTGTATGTTGCTGCCTTGAGTCTCACGGATGACAACTCCTCCGGTTGAAAGCCTCCTCTTCTCGGGTTGCTGAACTTCCTCACTTGCAGCTTTCTCAGGCGAGCCTTCTTGAAGTGATTTGACCTTCTTGGCAAGTTTCTTGAGGATTTTTCCTTGCCATTTGTTGATTTTCCTTTGCATCTCCACAACAGATGCTAGGAACTTCTCCGTCTTGGTTCTCGGCTTGAAATCGATCTTGGGAAGGGTGTAAGCCTCGGGCATCTCATCTTCTGTGGCTGGGGACTCAGACCTTTGACGTGGAGCAATCGTTGGGGCAGGTGTTTTTCCTAGAGGAGCAAAGCACTCTTCTACGGTCGGCAAGAACTCGATGTTCCCAACACCAAGCAACTCGGTCTCGTCCTTGTTTGGTAGGATGCATACTCTCTTCTCGTTTTCATCGTCGATTAAAAGATAAGCGTAGAATCCTTCGGCTGGCGTGCGTCCCAAGCTGTCGGTATTCCTCATGTAGACCTCATCAATGAAAGCTCCAGCCAAGACGGGTGTAAAATCATGTATAGGTACGCCGGCTTGTATCAATAGAGGAGTAAGGAAGCCGCCAATGAATGAAGAGCTTGCCTTGCACCGCAAGGCATAAGCCTTGTACTTCACCAAAGAGGCAGCAAGTACGCATCCATAGTTCACGTCATCGCCGAGTTCATCCTCCATAGGCTCTTCATTCTCCGCCGGATCACACAACAAATGCTTCACACCTTGGAACAAGAAGCAAAGCTCGGTCTTCGTGACCGTGGGAGCAACTGACCTTCCGCTGAGCGTGTTGGCGATCAGCTTCAAGGTGTACCTCAGCACCGGGCTTCTCACTCTCTTGATTTTGGCGGTGTTGGCCTTGTAGTCTTCGTTGCTGATCAGGTCCCAAAAATCATTTGCTCGCGTGAAGGAGGGGAACTCGATCTTGCTGGCGGCTGCGTTGAGACCATATGATTGACACTGCTCGGGGATTGAGAGGCTGAAGGCTTGACGTCCAACCTTGAAAGAGAGACGGCCTTGTGAAGGGACAAGGGCGCTAGGGTTCTCGTAACGAAACTCCAATGTGGCAAGGAAGTCTATCGTCACTTCTGGAATGGTTGGGCAATCCATTCGCGACAGACATCTCAGGCCAATGTTCTTGAGGAGTTGGTCGAAATCTCCAAGGATCCCTAGCTTGAACAGCAGCTCCCGGTCTGCAAACTTAGTAGGCTCGAACCGAAGCCTTTCCAGCCGCTTCTTATCCCTCTTCTCATCCTTACTCCATCGAACCCTCTCTTGAACAGCCACTTCCTGACCTTCTCCTTCTTGTGCCGTCTCCTCTCTCTTTCTCTTGGGGGCCATCGTGCCTGAAGCAAATTTCTCAAGCATGGTAATGAGCAAAACGGCGATCAGATGAGAAAAGAAGAAAGGCAAAGAAGAAAACTTATACTTAATACCCTAGAATTTTAGGGAATTTATAAAAATTATAGCAAAATAGTAGAGAATCAAATCTAGAGATACTAGAAAATCCAGAATGTTTTCTATTATTTAGCTAAATTTAAAAATTAAAAACCACCCTAGCATCTAAAACAATCAATTGTGAAATAAAATGAGATTTTCCTAAAGATTTTTATCAAATATCCGAAAATACCTTTTGCAAAGATTGTTAAAGAAGCTTGTTAGCCTTTAGAAACAGATAACTCTCACTCTCTTTTCTTAAAAATTCGAGAAAACAAGAATGAGAGAGTGTGAAGTTGTTGAAAACATTTAAAGGCTAACAAGAAACAAAACTATGGGTAAAAGAAGTGGTTTTCTGACAAAAGTCTTGGTCAAGGCACATCTTTCATGGTCAAAGATGATTGCCTTGACCAAGTTTCGAATTTAAAAACTGGAGGGAAAAGAATAAAGGAAAGAAACAAAATGTTACCTCGGCACAAGATCGAGTCCCTTTGGTCGATCTAGGAATCGATCTCTTGCCCATAATGGATTGGATCGAGAGGGTTACTCGATTTAGGACACGATTCGATTTGAATCGAGTCGTAGATCGATTGGCTCTCTCGTTCCTTGAGTTTTTAAAATCGCGACTAAGTCCTCGTGATCGAGCCATGCTATCGATTCAGGGGTCGATTCAGCTTGGATCGAGTGGTGGATCAGGTTGACTAATCGATCTGTCTATGAGGGACTTTCCCGAGAGAAAATAGATCGGTCGATCCATTTTTGGATCGATCGATCTAAACTCCAAGAATTTCCCAAGACATTTTAGATCGAGTTAGTCACGCGATCTGTCTACTTGATCTCGTCTAGATCGACTGGCTCCTCTCGATTCACCAGCTCGATCTGGCACAGATCGAGCCAGGATCAGTCGATCTAGCACTCGATCTCTAGCTTATACTCGCCCCCTTCTTACTCCTTTTTGAACTCGGATCGTGTCCTGCATCTCTCACACTTTTTTCTACACAGTCATAAAACAGAAACATAAAACTGGAAAAGAAATTAAGCAAGGATATGTACAGGATAAACATGGGAATGCCTCCCAAGTGCGCTTTCTTTAACGTCTATAGCTAGACTTTACTTGGTTTAGGCAGATGGTGGGTCTTAGAGAAGCATTGAGGTGCTCTCCTTGTCAAATGCACTCGCCATGTATGGCTGAACCCTGTGTCCGTTCACTGTAAATGCACTCCCACTCTTGCCGACCAACGTGACAGCTCTGTAAGGTAATACTTCCTTGATTTCATACGGACCGCTCAACCGTGACTTCAGCTTTCCTGGAAAGAGCTTGAGCCTCGAGTTGTAAAGCAGCACCAAACTCCCTTCCTTGAGCTCCTTAGGCACCAGTTTCTTGTCATGAGCAGCCTTGGTACGCTCCTTGTAGATCCTAGCGCTTTCGTAAGCGTCCAGCCTTAGCTCATCAAGCTCATGCAACTGGATCAAACGCTTCTCCTGAGCCGTCTTCAGATCAAAATTCAGCCGCTTCACAGCCCACAACGCCCTATGTTCCAACTCAACAGGAAGATGACACCTTTTACCGTAGAGAAGAGTGAAAGGAGTGGTACCAATAGGCGTTTTCAAAGCAGTCCGGTACGCCCACAAAGCTTCATCCAACTTCACTGCCCAATCTTTCCGAGTAGTCCCAACTGTTCTTTCGAGTATTGCTTTGATCTGACGGTTAGAGACCTCCACTTGGACACTCGTTTGAGGATGGTAAGGCGTAGCTACCTTATGCTTCACGCCATACTTCTTTAACAGATTTTCAAACAGCTTGTTGATGAAATGGCTCCCTCCGTCGCTTATCACCACCTTGGAAACTCCAAACCTCGGGAAAATAATGCTCTTAAAGAGCTTGATCACCACTTTAGAGTCGTTTGTTGGAGAAGCAATGGCCTCAACCCACTTAGAGACGTAGTCAACAGCCACTAGTATGTACTTGTTGTTGTATGATGAGGGAAATGGCCCCATGAAGTCTATGCCCCACGCGTCAAAGACGTCTACCTCAAATATGGGAACTTGGGGCATCTCGTTCCTCTTAGTAATATTCCCTGCTCTTTGACATGCCTCGCAGCTCATCACGAACTCATGGGTGTCTTTGAAGATGGACGGCCGGCTTGCAAGACCTTTGTAGCGGTTTTGAATGAAGCAAAGTGCCCTCCATACAAGGATCCGTGGCAATGAAAGATGATATCTCTTGCTTCTTCCTTTGTCACGCATCTTCTGTACAGGCTATCTACTCCTCTCTTGTATAGATAGGGATCATCCCAATAGTAGTGGCTTACGTCTCTCATGAACTTCTTCATATTGTAGTTGTCAAGATGCGACGGCTCTTCCCCACATGCCAAGTAGTTCACAATATCCGCGTACCAAGGGAGATCCTCCTCTTTGAAGCTCAGAACTTCCTCAAACTGCCTTTCTAAGGTCCCACAAACAGCCGTAGTGATTGCCATGAGTTGTTCCTCGGGGAGAGAATCGTCCAAAGGAAGAGACTCGTTGATCCTTAACCAAGAGAGATGGTCAGCAATGCCGTTCTCTATCCCTTTCTTGTCCTTGATTTCCATGTCAAATTCTTGAAGTAAGAGGATCCATCTCAAAAGCCTCGGCTTAGTCTCCTTCTTGGAATAGATATAGCGCAAAGCCGCGTGATCCGTGCAAACTATGGTCTTGGAACCCACGAGGTAAGCTCTGAACTTCTCAAAGGCAAATACAACCGCCAATAGCTCATTCTCAGTAGTGGTGTACCTCGTTTGCGGGTCATCCAAGGTTCTTGAAGCACAGTATATCACGTGCAGCTTCTTATCCTTCCTTTGGCCTAGAACGGCTCCCACGGCATAGTCACTAACATCACACATAATCTTGAAAGGTAGAGTCCAGTCTGGTGCTTGCACTATGGACGCGGATACTAGGGCCTCCTTGATGGTCACGAAAGCTTGCAAACACTCCTCATCAAAGACGAATTCAGCCTCCTTGCACAACAGCCGAGTGAGAGGGCGTGCAATCTTAGAGAAGTCTTTAATGAAGCGCCTGTAGAAGTCGGCGTGTCCCAAGAAGCTTCTCATCCCTTTAACGTTAACTGGCGGCTCAAGGCTTGTCATCACATCAATCTTTGCTTTGTCGACTTAAATACCCTTCTCGGATATCTTATACCCAAGCACGATCCCCTCCTTAACCATGAAGTGGCATTTTTCCCAATTGAGCACCAAGTTTGTCTCCTCACAACGCTTTAGTACCCTGCAAAGATTCAACAAACATGCAGAAAAGGACGCACCATAGACCGAGAAGTCATCCATAAAAACCTCTACCATCTCTTCTATAAGATCGGAGAACATCGACATCATACACCGCTGAAACGTAGCCGGTGCGTTACACAACCCGAATGGCATCCTTCGATACGCGAAGGTGCCATATGGGCATGTAAAGGTCGTCTTCTCCTGATCATTGGTATGGATTGGTATTTGGAAAAATCCACTATATCCATCAAGAAAGCAATAGTAGGGGTGATTAGCAAGTCTTTCAAGCATTTGATCAATAAAAGGCAATGGAAAATGATCCTTTCTAGTAGCAAGATTAAGCTTCCTATAGTCAATACACATACGGTGTCCAATAATAGTCTTAGTAGGTATAAGCTCATCTTTGTCATTCTTAATGACTGTGATCCCTCCCTTCTTAGGCACCAAGTGTACGGGAGAAACCCACGTGCTGTCACTTATGGGATAGATCACGTCAGCCTCTAAAAGCTTAAGAATCTCTTTCTTAACAACCTCTTTCAAATTTGGATTCAAATGCCTTTGATGTTCTATAGAAGAGGCGTTCTCATTATCCAAGTGAATCCTATGAGTGCAGAGCATTGGTGAAAGGCCCTTGATGTCACTTAGAGAGTACCCAATGGCCTTCCTATACTTTCTCAACTCAGTTAAGAGTGATTGCAACTCATCATCACTCAAGTTTTCATTCAAAATCACAGGATAGGTTTCGTTAAGCCCTAAGAAAGAATACCTTAGCCCTTTTGGGAGCTCCTTAAGGTCCACCTTTGGGGCTAACAACTCGCTCCAATCATCCTCGTGGCTGTTGCTGTTGTTCTCCTTCTTAGAACCTTCCTTAGAACCCGAGATATGGCCCTTGAGGCTGCTTTCTCCAACCGCTATCCATTCTGAAATCGAGTCGTCAGGTCGATCTTGCTCTCGATGTCGTCTAGATCGAGCAGTTTCGCTCGATTCATTCACTCGATTTAATGTGGATCGAGTGAAGGATCGAGACGCTGAGTCGATCTCCAGATTAGACCCCAAATTGATCGGAAGGCCTTTCTCGATCTCGGACTCGATTGTTTTCCTGGATCTCGGACTCGATTGTTTTCCTACATCTTCAAGCACAACTTTCCTTGAATCAAGCTAGTTGACGTACTCCTGTGTCCTCTGATCCACATAACCAAACTCTCCTAGCTCCTTAGTCAGTGCCAGCTTCAAATGATCTTCCTGAGCCAGCTCTTCCAGCAACTCATCCGCTAAAGCATCCAACGTCTCAATGTAGAAAGCTTGCCCTTCTATCGTAGGCTTCTTCAAAACCTCATTGATATCGAAGTCTAGCCTTATATATTTACCCAAGTGGAAGGCAATCTTCCCGTTCTTGACATCTATTATGGCTCTGGCGGTGGCTAAGAAAGGTCTACCGAGAATGAGCGGATCCTTTGGTTCTTCATCCATTTCCAACACAACGAAGTCTGTAGGCACGTTCACCCGACTAAACTTCACTGGCAAGTCCTCAAGCAATCCCACGGGTAACCTCACACTCCTGTCAGCTAGTACCAACGAGATTCTACAGTCCCTGAAACGGGTAAAGCCAAGTTTCTTTGCCACGGAATGAGGCATCAGATTTATGCTAGCTCCGAGATCATAAAGGCAACTCTTGAACTCCAAAGGACCTAAAGCGCAAGGTATAGTGAAGCTTCAAGGGTCTCCCAACTTCTTAGGGACTATCTCCTTGTGTATCACAGCACTACACTCCTCACTTAGAACAAGCACTTCCTTACTTTTCTTATTCTTCTTCACGAGAGTGTCTTTGAAGAATTTGGCGCATTTAGGCATCATTGCAAGGCAGTCCACGAGAGTTAGCTTGATCCCTACTTCCTTAAGATGCTTCTCAAACAAGACTCTATGCTTCTCTATGAGTTGCTTCTTGAAACGGCCGGGAAAAGGTAGCTTAGGCACATACGGTGGAGGTACATAAGCATCCTTCTCCTTAGTAGTTTGCTCCGCTTTCTTCTCAACAACCGCTTTGTCTCCACTTCTTGGCCCTTGAACCCAGACATTGTCAAAGTTGATCTCATCATCAGCTGAAAGCTTACCCTCCCCCTCTTGAATTACAACGTCCTCGTTGTTCTTGGGAGTAACCGTAGGTGCAAGCTCCTTTCCACTTCTTAACGTGATGGCGTTGGCATATTCCTTACGATTCTGCTCACACTTGTCCGGTAGGCTATTCTGACCACTTGTACTCGCCTTCCCCTTCTATAGCTGCTTGATTTTATTGTTTAACTTGGTGATCTGAGTAGAGAAGTCAGTGAGAGACGAGTCTAAACGAGTGTTCATCTCGGCAAACTTCTGGTTTGTAGAGGCTTGCCCTTGAATCAATTGTTGGAACATAGCTTGGACAGGATCAACTTGTTGTTGCATCGGTTGTTGCTGCTGAGGTACAAAGCCGAGAGGGTACATTGGCGTATAACCCTTGTTTCCTTGCTGTTGTCCTTGGAAGTTGTTCTGCCCGTGCCCATGGAAGCCACCACTCGGCTGAAAACCTTTGTTGTATGGTACGAAAGGCTTTGCTTGCTGAGCAGGGTACACTTGATCCTTAGGGTTTGCTACATTGGTGCTGCGGTATGAGAGATTGTTGTTCTGGTTGTAGCCTTGTGAATAGCCTTGAGGTTTATAGTTGTTTTGACCCGCCACCCAATTGGCTTCTTCTTGGCTCAACTCAAGCTTCTCTTGGCTCTCATCCGCTTCACCAACGAAGTGAACATGCTTCTGATTTGCTAAAATCAACTTGTCAATCTTCTCGTGTAATGATTTCAACTCTTTCTTGTGAGACTCTAGCTCAGAACCTCGCGGTGCACAGTCATAATCTTCAGCATAGTTGTCGTCACTTAGTGCTAAGTTCTCAATCAGCTCCATGTCTTCTTCTACCTCTTGACCTAGAAAGTTCCCCTTACTGGCCGTGTCAAGCAACAACCTGATCTTTGGTGAAGCTCCTCGGTAGATAGTGCTTAGAAGAGTCTCTTCGCTGAAGCCGTGGTGAGGACATTGGATAGTATAGTCCTTGAATCGTTCCATGGCTTCATTGAAAGTCTCATTATTCCTTTGCGTGAAGCCGCTGATCTCGCTTCTTAGCCTTGCCGTTCTGGTGCTAGAGAAGAACTTTGAGAGGAAAGCCTTCTTACAGTCGGCCCATGAGGTGATGGTGTCTTCAGGAAGTGTTTTCTCCCAATGTCTAGCCTTGTCTCCAAGAGAGAATGAAAAGAGACGCAGCTTGAAGCATCTTCGGATATGCCGTTTATCTTGATCATCCCACATACTTGCTCGAAATTTTTGAGGTGCTCCAAGAGATCTTCCATTGCTAAGTCGTGGAACTTGTTGTTTTTCACCATGGAGATGAAACCCGGCTTAATCTCGAAGTTGTTGTTTTGTACAGGAGGAGGAGTGATCCCAAACCTATTGTGATGAGTATTGGAAGCATCTCCAGCTCCTATGATCCTTGGGGGTCTAGCCGCGTGTTGGGGGCTTCCATTGCCCCTTCCCACTGCCCTGTGAGCTGGAGGAGGTCCCTCTGGATGCTCGTGTTCAGCCATAGCTTCAAAGTCAACCAAACCGTGCTGAACAATCTCCTCAAAAGCTCTAGCTTGTTCTCGTACTCTTCTTTGCCGTGAATGACCAACTTGATGGATGTTGTCCAAGGGTTGAAGTAGATTGTTTTCTCCCCTTGAACGAAGATGCATGTACCTGAAAGAAACAGGTTTGAGAGTAGAGAGATTAGTAACTTAAACAAAGTAAAGCTTAGTCTTCACTAAGCTCCAAATCTCTATGCTTTCTAACACTCCTAGAACGGCAACGGCGCCATTTGATAACTATATTCTTGCAAAGCGAGGATACAATGAGGCTATCAAAACTCAAATGTAAAACCAGGTTGTAGTACAGTATGCAAGAGAGTGTCAATCCATTCCTAGGAGCTAGAAAGGTCAGAGAGAATGCAAGAGCAGTGTAAAGCTAACCAAATGATAAGCGATTTTGTTAAAATCCTAAAAACTATATGCAGCGACCAAATGGAATGCAAAACTATTTTAAAATTACTAGGAAAGAGTGAACTACCACGACGAAAAGACAGAACGATTAAAATGCAAAGCTATGTATTTATAAAAATCGACTAGTGGATCGACCACTAGATCGAGCAGTTTGGATCGATCTCGTCTAAAAATGCAAGTGCGATGAAACTAATGACCAGGATGGGACGATATCAAGCGAATGATTAACGAAGATGTAAGAATGCTAAGAAAGAAGGGTCTAGGGTTGAGATTCATGTTAGGGGTTTCAAAGGTCCAAGCTTGGTTTGAAAACTCTAGATCTACTCACTTTGTGAGATTCTCTAAGCCTTGAAAACAAAACAAGACCCATCCATGGCGTGTGGTATGGATCACTCTCTCATTCTCTCCTCCAGACCCATGGTGTTTAGCGGAAAAAGATTGAGAGGCAAGGAAAACATAATTCAACCACGCGGCTTAACTAGTCCTCTAAACTACCATGGCGTTTGGAAAAGAGTAACTAGCCTCTAAGATGTGGTTTTCAGAGATCTCTGGATCCTGTCAAGGTAAGAGCTCTCTCTTATCATAAAGATATTGGCGTGAGACTCTTTAAGCCTTAGGAACTCAACATCTTTGAAGAGAAAGCTATTAAGAACGAGAAAACAACAAACTTGAAAACCCTTTAGACCCCGTGAATCCTCTTAACCCCGATAGCCAAATGAAACTACTCGCTACACATGGAAATAACCGAAATAATCATGAAAGATGAAACGATAAACATAAAGGACGATTACTTAAAGCTTAAACGATCTGAAATATTAAAGAACAAAGCCTAAAGTCTAACAATGGCGGATCGTCTCCAAACCAGAGAGAAAAAGCATAAAAAGATAAGAATGAAAAAGTGTGTGGGAAAAGATCATCGCCGCCTTCCCAAGATGGGCCAAACAGCTCGATGCCCCCCCCCCCCCCCCCCCCCTCGCTAGCGGCCAAAAACGGTTGAAAGGACTGAGATCGACCTCAGGATCGAGCATGCTTCTCGATCATCTTCGGTGGATCGAGTGTTGCATCCGATCCTGGTATCGATCTTTTGGCGGATCGAGTGGTTGACTCGATCCGGCTCTTGCTCTGCATGGCGTCATTTACGTCCGTACCACTTGATCGATTGCTTCACTCGATCTCTGTCCAGATCAGATTCCTTGGATCGGAAGGATTACAAGATCTTCTGGTCGATCTCTCCTAGATCGACCGGCCATGCTCGATCTGCTCCCCGATCTCTGGTCTTTAGCAAACATCCGATGTTCCCACGAAACTCCACGCTAGCCTCAGCATGTCCACGAACCTCCACGACTCCAAAGTAGCCAGAAACAACCTGAATATGATCCAAAATGCAAGGAACATGCGTATGCTGGTGCAAGAATACCCTAGGACCTAAAGTGCTGCAACCTAGCCTAAAGTGTGATGTAAATGCATGAAAAGCTAACTTATATGTATGCAAAATACATGCAATATGTAGTAACATCAAATATATGAGTATATCAGTTGTAAACAAGAAAATGAAAGTGAGAGAGAGAGAGAGAAGGATGGGTGTTTAAATAGAGGGTTGGGGGAATCTTTTTGTGGGGAGCAAGGGGACAAAGTGTGCCTAAGAGAGGTCCCACTCGTGATCAATACATGGCCTCCACACTCCTTCTAGTACTTGGATAAAACTCCAAATGCATGCAAAATGCAATGCTTCTCCTAAAACTACACTAACTCCTAAATACATGCAAATGGGACAAGAAGAAGCAAAATATGAATGTTTAAAGACTAAAACTAGTGATGAATACAAGCTAAAATGGTATAAGTAGTGGAGATATCAACATCGAGCAACAACATCGAGCAGAACATCTTCTAATTCTGCTCGATGCAAGATGTTTACGAGGAGAAGCTGAACCAAACGATGAGCCCCCGAGGCAGAGGAGCATAATCACCGAGACACAGGACCCGACGTCTCCGATATGGTACACAAAGGGGTGTCACATCGGGTGTTCTGCTAGATATGACCCTTGAAAAAAAAAATACATGGTTAAATCGAGTAAAACCCCCTATTGGCATTTTTGAATTTTAAACAAGATATTCTTGCAGTTGTTTTTTATTTATTTAGATTTTCTTACCTCTTGCCTTAAAAATAGCATCTTCTCTTTTCTCGACACATCAATATCCACCAAAACTTCTCTCTTTTTCTTAGCAAAGCATCTTTTTATCTCTTGCATTCTCTCTTTGTATTTTGTCAAGTTTTTCAATGATCCAAGGTATTAATGTTCTAATTTCTCATTTCTATGAGTTTAATCTTTGAAAGCTAGGTTCAAATGCATTAGATTGCTTGTTAAAATTGTTTTGCATGATTGAGAATGTGATTTGATTGTTCATCACCATTGTTGCGTGTTTAGTTCAAAGATTTATGGTTTAAAAGTTTGGAAATGCATGTTTTGTTCTTAATTTGACTAATTGTTTTGATTTCGGCCAAGTCGAGGCATGTTATTGCTTTTCCAGTATATTCACCATTTAAATTCTTCTTATTAAAATAACAATGTTGAATCTGATGCATGTCTATAATTTAGTGGAGAGAAGTTGACATTTTTGTTGCATGTGCTTGATTTTTGACTAAACTGCTGCTTTTGAGCAAATTTTTTTGCTACATTTGCCTCTGTCTGTTTCTATTCAGTGTGAATTGTTATAGATTTTCCCGTGCATGTTTGAGTTTTTAGAAATAGTCTTATGCACAATGCTCTAAGGGAACAAAACACTAATTTTTGCTTCAAACTTTGTGTTTTCAGGTACTATGTCGAGCAACAGTGGATATGAGAATATTGTGGACTCAAGAGCACATGAAAAAGACAAAGCAGAGGCTAAAAGACCAGCTGTTGAAGAAGAGCAAACTCTAAATGCAGCACCTAAGCTCAATGACTACCTCAAGGCGATGGGGGAGAGTGGATATTTCTCCAACATGATTTGCTTGCCCTGGTCTGTTGGATGAGTTGGGAATCAAGGCTGAAGTGGATGAGTTGTTAAGCAAAACTGGGGTTGAGAATTTTTCCAGCCTTGGGTATCCAACTTACAAGCAGCTATCTTGTGAGTTTCTAGCAAGCTTCAAGGTCTACTTCTTTCATTTTGATGAAGAATATGATGAGGAAGAAGAAGACTTTGGCAATGGGTTCATCAAATTCAGTGCCAAAAAAGCGTGGTACTCTCTTGGCTTCACTAAGATAGTGGAGATTTTTGGTTTTGATGAGGGCACAAGAGCACAAGCTATGAGCTTCAAAGACAGTGAGCTCAAGCATGTTTGCGAGGAAATATCGGATGATGCTTACAAGGATGGTCATCTGAGAACTGCAAGCATCCGCCAGCCAGCAACAAGATATGTTCACAGAGTCATCACAAGCACACTCTTCTACAGGAAAGAGCAAAACATGGTCAAAGAAGAAAAGATGGGCTTACTAGTGAATGGCTAAAATAATATTCTGATCGAAACAAGGCATGGCAATATAGCTGGAGAGTGCCAAGGAGTTGGGCTTGTTACTATACTTATGAAGCATTTTCTTGCATGCCAACAGTGGGCCTTCAACACCAATGAGAAGAAGCCTAAGCTTGCCATTGGAGGCTTGATTACACCAATCTTGCTTGGCGCTGGTGTTACACTTGGAGAACTTAATGTTAGCATGATTGATGTTGATGTTTCCTACCTCAGCAAGATTGGCTATCTCTTAGGAGCCAAAGAGACTGGTTTTGCTTATCAGTTTGAGCTCGAAGACCAGAAGAAGAAGATCCTATTGCCCAAGCAGCGCCTTGCAAACTTCACCACCTATGAGAATATTCGCTTTATGCCAACTGAAGATGAGCTCTATGGTCCTAGGATTGATCCGCCTTTGATGAAACCTAGCAAGGTCAGAAACATGAGCACAGTTAGAGACTCAGATGTGGAAGATTATACCAAAAAGCAACAAGAGGTTCAGCATCAAGGACGAGAGGCGCTTGAACATGAAGATTATGACAGCAGCCCTTATGCTTTTGACCCCTACAATTCGATTTGCACATCTGAAGATTCAAGAGCTGCTCATGAGCACATTAGACTTTTTCAGATATGGAACAACTTCCAGGATAAGGCAATCAGAAGCTTGATGAAGTCAGTTAAGGCAAGCAAGAAATCAGTTGATTCTCTTAAGAAGAAGGTGAAGAAGCTAAAGAAGAATGGGAAGATCTTCAACAACAAAGAAAGCTGACCAAGCTGTTCAAATAGAGCCACAAAGAGGAGAACCAGCTGATGATAACATGTCTGAGGATTAGCCTGATGCTACAATCTAAGCGAGACACTTCTTTCAAATCGTTGAGCGGCCAAGAGCACCTCCAGTTTAACCAGCTTGACACTCTTCTCATGTGCCAACTCCAAAGCGCAAAGGAAAGAAGAGAAGGGCCAGGAATCAAACTCCATCTGAGGAAGATGCCTCTCCTACCTGTATCACTGAGAGCTCAGCCTCTCACCATTTCTCCACCTGAAGTAAGGTACACCATAAAAAAACCAATGTAAATACCACACTTTTGTTTTTTAATTTTTCTTGCAATTGCTTGTTGACGTTTGTCAGCATTCTCCTCACCATTTTATTACACAGAGGCTGTGAAACCATGGATGCACTTGCTCTTCCATTTAGATTAGAAGCCATGGATCACATTTGCATAGCACTTAAGGCATAGAAAAAACCAAAACATTTTGAAATTTTTTCGAAAAATGCTTCATAAAAAGAGTTTGATTTTATGCATTCATATAGGACTTAGACTTCATGCATTCATCTAGGATTAGCTTGCTTGTTTAATTTGGGAACAATGATAGTACATCTTTGTAAATGCTAGTAGCTTATGAAAATAATGCCTTTGTTCTTAGTCATTTGATGCATTTGATGTTGAACTAGAAATAAAGCTGACGACTTTTGAAATTTCCAATTTTGTGAGCCATGTTTAAAACTGAAGCATGCTTTGAAATGATTTCAACCTTTGTTTAAGTGGAACCTTAATTTGATTTGCAATTCTCACATCTTATGAATATGTGAATTACCGTATAATATTTGGACCTTCTTATCTTCGTTTGCCACTCTCTAAAAGGTCCATTTACATTTCCCCACCCTTACCTAAATCTTCTTTCAAGCCAAAACATTAATCGTGTGCGATTTGTGAAGAATCTTTCCTTCATAGTTTTTGCTTAGCAAAAAGTGATTGGTTGGAACTACAGGAGAATAATTTCATTGTAGAGCTAGCTCACCCTTGGGTTAGATAGGCTAGGAAGTTTGGGAAATAGTTTGGGATTTATTTTGGGTTAGATTTAAAGAGAAGCAAAGAAGAAAAGAAAGCAAGGCAAAAAGAAAAGAAGTGTGACACAAGTAGATGGTGAAAATGGCGGCTAAGTTAAAAAGGAAAGAAGGCTTTTGTTCAAAGAAGAAAAGAAGGTGCAAGATGTGCAAAGCAAGTGAATCAAAAAGCCAAAAGAGAAAACAGCACAAACATCACCAAATAAAAGGAGCCAAAAGTCAAAAGGAGTAAACCACCACCTTATTAAGATCAAAGAGCTTAAAAGAGAAGTGTCCTCCAAAGAGCTTAAAAGAGAAGAGTTTTTGGATTTCTGGTTTGGTTTAAAGTTCTTAAAAAGGGTAGCTTATAGTTTAGCATTTTTTCACTTGTTTTTGCATATTAGTTTAGCATTTTAGTCTCATTTGCACTTAGAATCAACCTTGCATTCACATTCGAAGAGATGCTAAAAAAGGAGTCTTGCAAAGTCTGGTCCCAAATCGAGGAGGAGCATCGAGCAGAACCTCTGTGGAGTATGCACGATGCACGCCATGGTACATGGAGATGAGGACTTGTTCGTGGATTCAAGGCATTGCTCTACGTCGAGGTGGTGCATCGAGCAGGGAAAGCAACACATGCCGATATGCGCTTCACGGACCATATCGGGGTTGTGCATCCAGCAGAACACCGTCTGTACCACCCCAATACAATTGATTCGCGCGTTGACCATCATTTTTTCTTTGACCTTATCTTATTTTTTAGGTTTCTCCCTTTCTTTTTGGTCCCTTAGGATAAAAGGGAGCCACAAAACATTATCCTGAAGAAGATTATCTATTCTAAGCTTATATTATCTTGTTCTTCACCAAAAAAGGCGATTTGCCTAACGTTTGTAAACTCTTATTTTCTTTAATCAAGTTTGCATTCTTATGGTTTAATCTTGACGTCTGATCTTGATTTTCGCATGTGGTAGCTTGGTTTCATTATCTTTGCATTTAATCTCATGTAATCATGTCTATCTCTAATCAAATGGGATTAAAACTGATTAGTGAGTAGTTCACCTTAGGTTTTAGGTTCTAAGTAGGGAAAGTGGAATTTAAGATGTGATTAGGGGGTGATTAGGCTTGATTAGTTTGTTCTCTATTGTTTCCTTCTCTTGCAAAGTGATTATTGTTTATAAAGCTTCTCCCTTTTGATTGAATATGGTATTGTTGATGCAAATGGTTCACTTGTGTCTTAAGTCTTGTTCTTGGCATGATTCAGTTATTTGGCTTGATAGTCTAGTTTGGTCTATGTTTTCTTTGTTCTGTGACACCAATGTGATAGTTCACCTTGCTAGAAGATTCACTTAGGGCTAGATAGTGCTTGTTTTGAGACACTTGCATGATGGTTAGATAGTTTGCACTGAAAGAACATGCCTTTGTTTTAATTCTGTTCATTGATTAGCATTGTTAAGTGTCGCAATTGTGAGCTAGAGTCCATATTCTTGATTGATTGAGTTAGCTACTTAGGTCCATATATGGTTTAAAAGATTGATAGGTTGATCTGAATTCTTGCTTGGGTGAGAGAAGCTTATTTGATTAGTACTTCTTTTAGGCTTTATGGTTATGTGGTTTTATGCTCATTGTTAGAGAATACACCATCAAAAGTTTGTTTGCCACTCTAGTCTTGTTGAATTGGATTTGCCAATTAACGAGTTGGAAGATCTTTCCTTGGATACCTTGCTTAGGATTGCAATATTGAGAATTGCTAGCTTATTTAATACTTGATGATTGCCTTTGTTAGAAATCCCCTTAGTCACTCTTGAAATCACTTGCCCATTATTGATTAGGACCTTGGATCATACTTTTTATTAATTTCTTAAAACCACTTTGCTTAGTTGTCTTTGCTTGCTTATTTTCAGTATTTACCTTGCTTAGTATTGTTTAAGTTGTATTCTTTCTTAGTTTATTGCTTAGTACTTGCGTAAGTTTCATCTTGCTGAGTATTCATATAGTTTGCATCTCCTGTTCTTTTTTCTAGCGTTGTTAGGTTTTTAGGTTTGCTCTTGCTTTTTCAAAACCCCAATCTTGCTTATCTTAAAGCATTATTTGCATTTCATCATCCACAAGTGATTGATACCTGATCCCTATTCTGCAACTGATTAAAAGCTAAGGATATTTGATCCTTTAGACATTAAAGTCTTGTTTCAACATACTACAATGATATGAGTTACTGTAGGAATTAAAGTAGAATAAACTCCTACATCAATTTGGCGCCGTTGCCAACTAGGATAGCTCTAAGCATTAGGATTTGTAGATTGTTTGAGATCAAGCTTTTAATTTTTGTTTATGGTTACTAATTACTCTCTTTGGTCTAGAATTTCTTTCGTAGGTACCAAAACACTTGCTCCAAAATATCTACAACTGCACCAGATGTCCAAGGTCCAAGATTTTGGATTCGAAGAAGCTCACATCAGCAATTGAAGCATAGAAGAAATTCCATATGCTGCAGGTTTTAGTCTGCAAGGTCCACAAGGACTTACAAGGTGCTTGGGGTATGAGAGACCAAAGGCCACCAAGACCTATAGGAGATGGCAATTCACTATCATCCTATGCCTCAAGACATGGCATCCTACGTCCTATGAAAGACAATCCCTTTGAGATCAGGAAAGGGATGATTGTAATGGTCCAAGACAACAATTTAAGTTTATGAATTTCTTTGATCCTAGAAGAAGGTGTGGCTCAATGAAGATGGCTGGATGGATTAGGAAACAAAAAGAAATGTCTTTGGAAGATGTCGGATTACGTGTCGAGCATGCCAAGCTTGATATAGCACATACTGGCTGCTATCGATCACCGTATCGATCAAGACAAGACTGATACAGACCCTATCGGTCATGCCATATGTCAGCTTGTGATCAATAGTGGTGGAGACAAAATGTACCAGTCAACCTATCGGTCAATAGTGATCGATAGGAAAAGGAGATGCAAAGTATGAATACTATCGGTCTAGCTATCGATCAGATACTGACAGATGGAAATACATCGGTTGTATTTCGGTCACTCTATCGGTCTAGAGAGTGACAGATACAAAACGATCGGATGTATTTCGATCAGAGTATCGATCAGAATAAGACCGATAGGATTCATCAGGAAGGCTATCGGTCACTGTATCGGTCACAAATGTGACCGCTAGGAATTGGCAGCGTATCGGTCAAACCTATCGGTCTGGGAGAGACCGATACAACCTCCAAGTCTGACAAAACTCCTTCTAAGGTACACAACTCCACTCCTTTGCTTCTGAATACTTTTTAGTACCTTTCATTACCCTCCTTCAAGCTTCTATAACACAAGGGACTGTGTAATTTAAGTGTGGGGGAGGGCATTGCATTTAACATTGTGTTTTGTTTTCTTATCTTCTCTTTTACATACCGGAGTCTCATGCATTCATGCATTCATCTATGTGCACAGAAAATCCATGAAATTTTCAAATTTTTTAGAACCAAAAAGATCATTTAGTTGCATTTACATAACTAAGATTGAGTCTAGATGCATTTCATAAAGGTTTGCATACATTGGAATAGGGAGTAGATGATAAACACTTGTCAAGTTGTTAATGTTTTAATTGTTTTCAATGCCTTGGTTACCTGTTGTTTGATTGCATTGTAGTAAGTTTGAAGTTAAGGCTGCACCATATCTTGACTACTTGCATTGATATTCTTATCTTATGCTGAAGCTTGCTTTGATTTGATTCCAACTCTATCTTATTAGAACCATAATCCTGACTTCAAATTATCTTGTTTGTGCATTGAGGGTGGTTACATGGCTACCCATATACATACTTGAATTATCTTCTTCCCTTCTTACCACTCCTGTTAATCCAAGTAGCTGATCCCCACACTTATGCGACATTTAACCGCACCCCAAACCAATCCTTCTTTCTGAGCTTAAACACTATCTTGAGAGTTGTGAGGCCTTTGCATATCATTTTTGAATTTTGTCTTGGAAAAATGTGTTAGGAATAAGGCTGGCAATAATAAGCTCTCTTGTAGATATCAGCTTGCATCTAGAGCTTGATTCAAGGATGGGAGTTTTGGGTAAAAAGGGTAGAGTTAAGTGGTTTGAACTTTATGTATATATGCTTTGAAAGAAGAGGAAAAAGTTTGAAAGGGTAGAAAAAGGGAAACAGTTTGCATTGTGGTTGAGTAAAAGGAAGTAAAACCTCTATGTGTTTTGAAAGAATGGCGCCAGCAACTTTAAATTTTTCAAGGGTCAATCCAAAGAAGATATCAGACCAAGCAATCCACCAAAGGTGATAAAAATGGCGCCAATCATACAACAAAGAAGAGCAAGTTCCAAAAAGAAATCAACCACATAAGTAAAAGAAGAAGGAGTTTCCCTCAAATATGAAGAAGGAAGAGATCAAGTGCTTTGGGAAAGGGTAGATTTAGGAGTTCCACTTGGGGTTTTCGAAGTTATTAGGTTCATCTTGGGTAAAAAGGGTAGAAGGGAGCTTTGACTTGCATGCATAGGTGTGCTTTTACCTTTAGCATTTTGCCCGAGATAGAATCATTTCACTGAGTGATCCCCTGAATCTTTCAAACCTTATTTGAATGAGATCATTTTCATCTCATAACCTTGTCACTTGACCAAATGTTCTCTTGATTTGCACAAACTTGATTCGTTGGTTACTATTAATGAATGTTAAAGAGTTGGTTGATTTGAATGCTTGTGTAGGCTAAGCTAAAGTTCATTGTTTGCTATGATATGTATGGTTAAAGTTTTTAAAGTAGAACAATCTCTATGCATCTTAGAACCTATAACTTGAGCATTGATTTATTTTTTCCAATAACATCTTTAGTTTTGAGCTCCCACTTTCAAACCTCACTCTCTCATTTGTTCTTATTTGCTTGAGGATAAGCAAAAGGCAAGTGTGAGGGTGTTGATGTCTCATACATTTACATCATTTAGGCTTGCGTTTAGTGCATATTTTGGTTCTCTTTTGCATATCTTCCTTATCTTTTGTCCCATTTTCTTCTCCTTTTAGGTTTAGGTTGCATTTAGTGTGTAGTTTGTATTTTCTTTGCATAAAGGATGTCTTTAGGTACTCATGGAGCTATGAGGAGCATGGAGGAGCTTTGGGAGTTGACCAGGAAGCTGGCTGAGCTGAAATGAGCAAGAGGAACCAAGGCAGACGATCTCTGCAGAGCCTATCGGTCAGAGCACGAAGGCTATCATTCAAGGAGCGACCGATATAAGACCTATCGATCAAACCTATCGGTCAGAGGAGTGACTGACCGATAGAAGTTCACCGTGTATATTTCGGTCTCCCTATCGGTCACCCTCCAGACCGTTAAGATCCCTATGGATCATCCCTATCGTTCACAACTGACTGATAGAATTCCAGACTGAAGACCACTTATTTATAATTTTGCCATTTTCGCTTAGACTCTTTTAAAATACGAAAAATCCCTAATTTCTAGGAACAGTCTTTTATCCAGCAGTTTCTTCTTCTTTATTTTAGATTTTAGATTTTGTAACTTGAATATTTGGTTGATTTTAATTAAAGTTTGCATTTATCTTCTTGTTTAATCTCCCTAATCATGATTAGTCATCTTTTTCTCTTTGGATTGATGGCTTTAATGGTGATTAGTGAGTATGGTTTTTAGGGATTTGAGATGGGTTATGTTTAGAGAATTTGAGACTTAATCCAAAATGTCTTAGTGTTAATCATTCCATTTTCTTTCTTGATTTCTGTGTTTAATGTTTAATTAGCCCTAGCTAAGTTGATTAAGATCTTAGGCTCATTTTATGCCCACCAAGTGTTTCATGAAATGCCTGAACTGCTTTGCAAGAGAATTGCTTATCCTAGCTCAAGAGATTGACTGTCTAGGGAGTGATTTGGCAATATAGGGTTGATAGAATTATGTTAATGCTTGCTGTTTATCATTTCACTAATGAGAAATAGTTCTTGACTTGGTAATTAGCAAAGAGATTAATACCAAGAGATTGGATTAGTCATATAAATTAATCATATGCATAAGGAATTGCATTGTGTGAGTTTGTAAGCATCATAGATTGAGTCAGGAGTTCCCTAACACCAATTATCTCATCTCAAGTCCCATATTTTCTCTGTTTTTAGCTTGAATTCGGATTTGCCCTGTTTTGCTTGCTTTTCACTCTTTGTTTGATGTTCTCTTCACTTATGTTTGATCCTTTAGGTTGTTAGATATCTAAACCATCTTTGTTTGCTTGAATTAAGAGCTCTATTGCATTCTTGCTGCTTCATTCTCCCCTTTTGGATTGATAAAACCCTATGTTATACTACAACTGATTAGTACAAGCTTATGTGATTGAATCAAGTCCTAAAAAGTCTTGTATCAATTTACAATTGCAAATGGTTAAAGAAAAAGAAATTATTTCTAAATCTAGTTTTCTTATTCAGCCTAGTCATGTTAGAAAGGCAATAGCTTCTAAACACACAATGCTACTAATGATCATTAAGGAGCTTTTAAGCGCAGGTTATGGAACAACAGAGTTACCACCAGAAATCATTCAGCTGCTTGACGACATTAAAGATATATTTCCAGAAGATATGCCTGACTCCTTTAAGAGGGATTGAACACCAAATTGATTTCATTCCTGGTGCTGCTTTACTGATAGACACTTTATTTGCAAGGGTGAAAATGCAATGAGGTTATCAAACTCAAATGCAAGACAGGTTGTAGTACAGCATGCAAGAGAGAGTCAATCCACACCTAGGATGATAGAAAAAGCAAAGAGAATGCAAGGACTATGCAAATCTAAGCGAAACAAGATGAGTTTTGAGAAAATCCCTAAAAACTAGATGCAGCAACTAAATGGAATGAAAACTATTTTAAAATTACCAGGAATGATAAAACTACCATGAGGAACAAACAGAATAATTAAAGGACAAAGCTTCGAATTACTAAAATTCGACTAGTGGATCAACCATGAGATCGACCACTAGATCGAGCAATAACAATCGATCTCGTCTAAAAATGCAAGAACAGTAAAACTAACGTTCAGGATGCTATCAAAGATCAAGCGAATGACGAGAGAAGATGTAAAGATGCTAAAAGAGAGGGCCTAGGGTTGAGATTCATGGTCAGGGGTTTCAAAGGTTCGACCTTGGGTTGAAAACTTTAAATCGACTCACTTTGTGAGGATCTCTAAGCCTTGAAAACTAAGCAAGATCTATCTGTGGCTTTCGGTATAGATCACTCCTTCATCCTCTTCTCCAAACCCATGGCTTTTGGTGGAAAGAGAGGTCGAAGGGCAAGGAAAACAGATTTCAAACGAGTGGTTTAACTAGTCCCCCAAACTTCCATGGCTTTTGGGAAGGGGTAACTAGTCTCTAGGGTGTGATCTTCCGAGGTCCCTGAATCCTGTCAAGGTAAGGAACCTCTCGGATCATGAAGCTCTTGGCGTGAGAGTCTTCAAGCTTTGAAAGCTCAACACCCTAGAAGAGATAGCCATTAAAACACTTAGAAAACCTCAACATCGAAACCCTTTAGAGCCCTTAATCCTCTCAACCCCGAACCCAAATAAACTACTCACTACACATAAGGTAAATCAAGCAAAGCATGGAAAAGGAAACGATGAACATGAAAAGAAAACTAGATTAAGCTGAAACGATTCGATTACAAAGCTAAAGAAAACTCAAAGTTCGACAATCGTGTTCTTCTCCAAAACCAGAGAGAAAAACATAGAAAAGATAAGGATGAAAAGTTGTGTGGGAAAAGGACGTCGCCGCCTTCCCAAAATGGGCAAAACAAGCTGATGGTCCCCCCTTCGCTAGCGGCCAAAATTGGTTGAAAGGACAGAGATCGACTCCGGGATCGAGCGGTTCTCTCGATCATCTCCGAACATCGTGTCTTCACCTCGATCTGGGTCTCGATCATCTTCGACGGATCGAGTGTTGCATCCGATCTCGGTATCGATCTTCGGTTGGATCGAATGGTGTACTCGATCTGGCTCTCGCTCTGCATGGTGTCATTTACGTCCGTACCGTTTGATCGACTGCTTTACTCGATCCTCGTCTCGATCATTCTCCTTGGATCGCCTAGTCTTCTCGATCTTCTGGTCGATCACATCCTAGATTGACCGGCCATGCTCGATCTGTTCCTCGATCTCTGATCCTTAGCAAATATCCGAGCTTCCACGAGCCGCTGCAACAGCTTCAGCACGTCCACGAACCTCCACGACACCAAAGCAGCCAGAAACAACCTGAATGTGATGCAACATGCAGGGAACATGCGTATGCTGGTGCAAGAATGCTCTAGGACTCTAAGTGATGCAATCTAACCTAAAAGTTGATGTAAATGCATGAAAAGCTAACTAATGAGTATGCAAAATGTATGTAATATGCAGTAACATCAACTCCCCCAAACTTACTTCTTGCTTGCCCTCAAGCAACAGAAAATAAGTAAGGAAGAGAGGTTTTAAGAAAAACGAATGGGGGTTTAAACTTCTTGCAAAGGTGCTTTTCAAATGAATCAATCTCAATGTCCTAGTTAACAGTTCTAAAATGCTATGCTCACACTCATACTCCAAAGAACTTAGCCATACTCATCACACAAAGAAACTCAGATCATGACTCTCCTATTCCTAACAATCAAAGAAACTCATCCTTTAACATTCATTAACATTCGAACCATGAATCAAACTTATGCACTTTAAAGCAAAACACATTTGGCTAAGGGTGTAGGTTATGAGCATTAAATGATCTCATTTGAAAAGGGTTTACAATTAGAACAAGGGTTTCTCTCAAAAATGGTTAAACTTATGCATAATGCTAAAGGTAAAGACAATTGATGCATACATGATCAGATTCTCATTTACCCATGTAAACTAATCAATGATCCTAAACCCCTCTCATTTATCAACTTTTATCCTCACTTACCACTTAGAATCTATCCTTTTTTCTTCTCAAAACTAAGCAATCCCCAATTCGAAACAAAAACATTTTTAAACTCTTTAGGCTAGTGAAAAGGTTTTGAAAATAATTTTGTTCTTTAAATACTTCTTATTGGTAGCTCTCCTATTTATTATTTATTTTTCTTTTCTCTTATTTTTTTTTTTATTTTTATTTGGCACTTGGGCTCTTTTTTTTTTTCTTTTTTTTTTCTTTTTATTTGGGAGAGCTACCTCCTGAAATTTATTAGAGCATATACATAGTTTTTTAAACACAACCTTTCACTTAAAACCCAATTCTTTCTTTTAAACACCAAACTCTTTGAAACCGAGAACAAATAGAAATAAAAACAACCCCAATGATCCCCCAAACACAATGATGTCACACATAAAATATTTGGCTTCAAAGAAGGGTAAGGGTCAAGGTGGGAGTTCTACTTAGGCTCACAAAGAGTGGTAAAAAGGAAAAAGAGAGCCTAAATATTTTAAAACCATGTGTTCATTTTTCAAATGCATAAGGATAATAATTAAAATTTCAAATTAAGGTTCTCACTTATTATGACAAGTTTCAAATCATGAGAGTTCAATTCAAGTCACGAAAATCCTAGCAACTGATCCAAGCATGGTAAGAACTTACTTTCAAAGCCTAGACAAAGCATTAGAGAACTACTAACTAGGGCATTGAAACAATTCATAAGTAAAAACATCTTTTTAAGAAACTCTAACCCCTTATGAAAATAAGTGAAATTCTAGACTCAATCCTAACATGTTTTGACAAGATGAATGCAACTACATGAATCTTTGAAAATTTTTTAAAAATTTTACCAATTTTTCATGAACTAAAGACTCAAGGATGCTAAAGGAAAATAAGATCACAAAACACATATCAAATCACACATGTACTCCCCCAAATTTGCTTGACACCGTCCCGGTGGCAAACTCATTCGAAGGAGCACCAAAACACAAAGCAAAAAGAAGCAAATATGAGCGGTTATGTACAATGGAAGAAGGTTGTTACCTCTGGTCTAGTCTCGGCTGGAACTTGAGGATGTTCCAGAGGAGCTAGAGATTGTTGCTTTGCCCTTGTCGGCTGGTTCTTGGAGAGAATGGCGCGCCGGCTGAATGGTGCTGCTTTGTGCCTCGCAGATGACAACTCCACCGGTTGAGAGCCTTCTCTTCTCGGGTTGGTGAACCTCTTTACTTGCATCCTTCTTAGGCAAGCCTCCTTGAAGTGCCTTGACTTTCTTGCCAAGTTTCTTGAGCATTTTTCCTTGCTACTTATTGATTTTCCTTTGCATCTCCACAACAGATGCTAGGAACTTCTCTGTTTTGGTTCTCGGCTCAAAGTCTAACTTGGGAAGTGTGTAGGCTTCGGGCATCTCATCTTCCATGGCTGGAGACTCGGACCTTTGACGAGGAGCAATCGCCGAAGCAGCTGGTGGTCCTCCTAGAGGAGCAAAGCATTCCTCTTCCGTGGGCAATAACTTGATGTTCCCAACACCAAGCAGCTCGGTCTCATCTTTTTTTGGCAGGATGCACGCTCTCTACTTGTCTTCGTCGTCTATGAAGAGGTAGGCGTAGAATCCTTCTGCTGGCGTGCGTCCCAAGCTGTCGGTATTCCTCATGTAGGCCTCGTCCATGAAAGCTCTGGCTGGTACATGTGCAAAGTCGTGTATAGGCACACCAGCTTGCAAGAATAGAGGAGTGAGGAAGCCGCCAATGTAAGAAGAAGTTGCCTTGCACCGCAAGACATAAGCCTTGTATTTCACCAAGGAAGCAGCAAGCACACATCCGTAGTTCACTTGGTCGCCGAGCTCATCTTCCATAGGCTCTTCATTTGCATCCGGATCACACACCAAGTTCTTCACGCCTTGGAACAGGAAGCAAAGCTCGGTCTTTGTGACCGTGGGAGCAACTGATCTTCCGCTAAACGTGTTGGAAATCAGCTTCAGAGTGTACCTCAGCACCGGGCTTCTCACTCTCTTGATCTTGGCGGTGTTGGCTTTGTAGTCCTCGTTGCTAATCAGGTCCCAAAAGTCGTCTGCTCGTTTGAAGGCGGGGAACTCGACCTTGTTGGCTTCTGCGTTGAGACCATACGCTAGACATAGCTCGGGATGGAGAGGGTGTAGGCTTGATGTCCAACCTTGAAGTAGAGGCGACCTTGTGAAGGAACAGGTGTGCTAGGATTCTCGTAACGGAACTCCAACGTGGCAAGGAAGTCTATTGTCACTTCTGGAATGGTTGGGCAATCCATCCGTGACAGACATCTTAGGCCAATGTTCTTGAGGAGTTGGTCGAAATCCCCAAGAATCCCTAGCTTGAACAGAAGCTCTCGATCAGCAAACTTGGTAGGCTCAAACCGAAGCCTTTCTAGCCGTTTCTTGTCCCTCTTCTCATCCTTAGTCCATCTGACCCTCTCTTGAACAGCCACCTCTTGTCCTTCTCCCTCTTGTGCTGTCTCTTCTCTTGTTCTTTTGGGGGCCATTGTACCTGAAACAAGTTTCTCAAGAATCTTGATAAGCAAAACGGCGGTTTGATGAGAATAAGAGAGGAGAAGGAGAATGCTTACAAAGACTACCCTAGAATTTTGGGGAATTAATAAAAATTATAGCTAGATAAAGGAGAATCAAATCTTTATATACTAGAAAATCGAGAATTATTCCTTTTACTTAGCTACATTTTAAAAATCAAAACCGACCCTATCTTCTAGAACAATATCTTGCGAATTTAAAGGAAATTTTCCTAAAGATAAATCATTAAATTCTGAAAATACATTTGCAAGAATGTTAAAGATCTTTGCTAGCCTTTGAAAACTGAAAACTCTCACTCTCTTTATTTAAATTTTTTGAGAAAACAAGAATGAGAGGGTGAGAGGTTGTTGAAACATTTAAAGACTAGCAAAAAGCAAAACCATGGGTAGTAAAGGTGGGGTTCTGACAAAGTCTTGGTCAAGGCACATCTTTCATGGTCAAAGATGCTTGCCTTGACCAAGTTTTGAATTTAAAAATTAGAGGAAAAAGAATAAAAGAGGGAAAGAAAATGTTACCTCGGCATGAGATCGAGTCCATTTGGTCGATCTAGGACTCGATCTCATGCCCATAATGGCTTAGATCGAGAGGGTTACTCGATTTGAGACTTGATTCATGATGAATCGAGTCTTGGATCGATTGGCTCCCTCGATCATTGAGATGTTGGCTCCACGGCTAAGTCCCCATGATCGAGCTATGTCCTCCATTTAGGGGTCGATTTGGCGTAGATCGAGTGATGGATCGAGTTGAGTGATCGATCTGTTTTCAACAGATTTTCCCGAGAGAAATTAGATCGGTCGATCCATTTTGGATCGATCGATCCTTTTTCGTCAAGGTCGATCTTATCACTCGTTCTCGTCTAGATCGACTGGCTCCTCTCGATTCACTGACTCGATCTAGCAAAGATCGAGTCAGGATCAGTCGATCTAGCACTCGATCTCTAGCCTTGTCTTAACCCCTATCGCCTCTTTTGGACTTCAAGATCAAGGTTTAGACTCCTCATACCTGTTCCTACACACTTGCAAAATAAAAACATAAAACTGAAAGAGAAAGAAAGCAGAAATATGTACAAGATAGACATGGGAATGCCTCCCAAGTGCGCTTTCTTTAACGTCTTTAGCTAGACTTTACTTGGTTTAGGCGGATGGTGGGTCTTGGAGAAGCATCGAGGTACTCTCCTTGCCAAAGCTGTCTGCCAAGTAAGGCTTGACTCTGTGTCCATTGACGGTGAATGCACTGCCACTCTTACCCATCAGTGTAACAGCTCCATAAGGCAACACTTCTTGGATCACAAACGGCCCGCTCCACCTTGACTTCAGCTTTCCCGAGAAGAGTTTGAGTCTTGAGTTGTACAGCAACACTAAACCTCCTTCCTTAAGCTCCTTGGCAACCAACTTCTTGTCATGAGCTTCCTTAGTCCGCTCCTTGTATATCCGAGAGCTCTCATAAGCGTTCAGTCTTAACTCGTCCAGTTCATGTAGCTGAATAAGGCGCCTCTCTTGAGCAGTCTTGAGGTCAAAGCTCATCCTCTTCACAGCCCACAACGCACGGTGTTCCAGCTCAACCGGGAGATGACAGCCCTTCCCATAGAGTAGAGTGAAAGGGGTTGTACCAATCGGTGTTTTGAAGGCGGTACGGTAGGCCCAAAGAGCGTCGTCCAGCTTTACTGCCCAGTCTTTCCTTGTTGCTCCGACAGTCCTCTCCAGTATAGCCTTGATTTGCCGGTTGGAGACTTCCACTTGACCGCTTGTTTGAGGATCATACGGTGTCGCCACCTTATGCTTAACACCAAACTTTCTCAAGAGGTTCTCAAAAACCTTGTTTATGAAGTGGCTTCCTCCATCGCTTATAACCACCTTAGGTACCCCAAACCTCGGGAAGATGATACTCTTGAACAGCTTGATTACCACCTTAGAGTCGTTTGTAGGGGAAGCAATAGCCTCAACCCATTTAGAGACATAATCCACTGCTACTAAGATGTATTTGTTGCCATATGAAGAAGGAAATGGCCCCATGAAGTCTATGCCCCACGCGTCGAACACGTCAACCTCGAAGATGGGAACCTGAGGCATTTCGTTCCTCTTCGTGATATTCCCTGCTCGTTGACATGCCTCACAGCTCTTCACAAACTCGTGTGCATCTTTAAAGATGGACGGCCATCAGAAACCGGCTTGCAACACTTTCGTGGCAGTCTTGAATGAAGCAAAGTGTCCTCCGTAGGAAGAGCCATGGCAATGATAGAGGATGTCTCTAGCTTCTTCCTTTGCAACACATCTCCGGTACAAACTGTCCACTCCTCTCTTGTATAAGTAAGGCTCGTCCCAAAAGTAGTCACTAGCCTCTCTCATGAACCGCTTCTTGTGATAGCTGTTGAGATGTGTTGGCTCCTCACCACACACTAAATAGTTCACTACATCAGCAAACCACGGTAGATCCTCCTCTTTGAAACTCAACACCTCTTCAAACCGCCCCTCTAGCTTTCCACAAACAGCTGTGGTGATCGCTATGAGTTGCTCTTCTGGAAGAGAGTCATCTAAGGGGAGAGATTCGTTGATCCTTAGCCATGAGAGATGGTCAGCGACTCCGTTTCCTATTCCCTTTTTGTCTTTAATCTCCATGTCAAACTCCTGGAGCAAGAGAATCCACCTCAAGAACCGTGAGAGATGGTCAGCGACTCCGTTTTCTATTCCCTTTTTGTCTTTAATCTCCATGTCAAACTCCTGGAGCAAGAGAATCCACCTTAAGAGCCGTGGCTTAGTGTCTTTCTTCGAATAGATGTATCGCAAAGCAGCGTGATCCGTGTAGACAATAGCTTTGGAACCAACAAGATATGATCTGAACTTCTCAAAGGCAAACACTACTGCAAGCAACTCCTTCTCTGTAGTGGTATACCTTGTTTGCGTGTCATCCTAGGTTCTTGAAGCATAGTAGATCACCTGTAGCTTCTTGTCTTTCTTCTGACCAAGAACGGCTCCTACGGCGTAGTCACTAGCATCACACATGATCTCAAAGGGCAGAGACCAGTCTGGTGCTTGAACTATGGGGGCTGATGTAAGGGCTTCCTTGATGGTCATGAAAGCTCGCAAACACTCCTCATCAAACGCAAACTCAGCTTTTTTGCATAACAACCGTGTAAGAGGGCGTGCAATCTTGGAGAAATCTTTGATGAAGCGCCTATAGAACCCGGCGTGTCCCAAGAAACTTCTGACTCCCTTAACGTTAACCGGCGGCTCAAGACCCATCATGACTTCCACTTTAGCCTGATCAACCTGAATGCCCTTCTCTGATATCTTATGACCAGACACGATCCCTTCCTTGACCATAAAGTGGCATTTCTCCCAGTTTAGCACCAAGTTTGTCTCTTCACAACGCTTTAGTACCCTATAAAGATTCAACAAACACGCAGAAAAGGACGCACCATAGACAGAGAAGTCATCCATGAACACCTCTACCATCTCCTCTATTAGATCGGAGAAGATCGACATCATACACCGCTGAAACGTAGCCGGTGCATTACACAATCCAAACGGCATCCTTCGATACGCGAAGGTACCATAGGGACATGTGAAGGTCGTCTTCTCCAGATCATTTGGGTTAATTGGTATCTGAAAGAAACCGCTATACCCATCAAGGAAACAGTAGTAAGGGTGATTAGCATGTCTCTCAAGCATTTGATCAATAAAAGGCAAAGGGAAATGGTCTTTCCTAGTCGCAAGGTTAAGTTTCCTATAATCAATACACATCCTATGACCAGTGATGGTTCTAGTAGGAATAAGCTCCTATAATCAAGGTTAAGGGTCTCTTTCTTAACGACCTCTTACAAATTAGGATTCAAACGCCTTTGATATTCTATAGAAGAGGCGTTCTCATTATCCAGGTGAATCATGTGAGTGCAAAGCATTGGTGAAAGGCCCTTGATGTCACTTAAAGAGTACCCAATGGCTTTCCTATACTTTCTTAGCTCAGTCAGGAGCGAGTGCAACTCATCATCACTTAAGTTTTCATTCACAATCACGGGATAGGTGTTATTAGACCCTAAGAAAGCATACCTTAACCCTTTTGGGAGCTCCTTTAGGTCCACCTTTGGGGCTAACAGCTCGCTCCAGTCATCCTCGTGGCTGTTGTTGTTGACTTCCTCCTCGGAACTCTCCTTAGAACCCGAGGCATGGCCCTTAAGACTACTTTCCTCAACTGCTATCTCTTCTGACATAGAGTCCTCCAGTCGATCTTCCTCTCGATGTCATCTAGATTGAGCCATTTCGCTCTATTCACTTACTCGATTTGATGTGGATCGAGTAAGGGATCGGACGCTGAGTCGATCTCCTGATTGGACCCCAAAATGATCGGGAGGTCTCTCTCAATCGTCGACTCGATTGTTTTTCAGATCGATCATTCCTCTCGATTTGTCTGTCGATCGCTGCACCGGATCGAGTTGTGTTCTCGATTGCCTTGTCGATCTGACTCCTGGATCGAGTGATGGAGTCGATCTCGGGGTCGATCTCTAGGCAGCAACTTTCATCCTTCTTAACAATCTTCCTAGAATCCAGCAAGTTGACGTACTCCTGGGTCCTCTGATCCACATAGCCAAACTTCCCTGGCTCCTTAGTCAGTGCCAGCTTCAGATGGTATTCCAGAGCCAGCTCTGCCAGCAACTCATCCACTAAGGCATCCATCGTTTCAATGTAGAAAGCTTGCCCTTCTATGGTCGGCTTCTTCAGAACCTCATTGATATCGAAGTCCAGCCTTATATCCTTTCCCAAGTGCAAGGCAATCTTCCCGTTTTTGACGTCGATGATAGCCCCGGCGGTTGCAAGGAATGGTCTTCCTAAGATGAGTGGATCCTTAGGCTCTTCATCCATCTCCAACACGACGAAGTCCGTAGGTACGTTCACACCACTGATTCGCACCGGTAGATCTTCAAGCAGCCCCACTGGTAGCCTCACACTTCTATCAGCCAGTACCAACAAGATCCTACAGTCTTTGAAACGAGTAAAGCCAAGCGTCTTAGCCACAGAGTGAGGCATCAGGTTTATGCTAGCTCCGAGATCACATAGGCAACTCTTGAACTCTAGAGGACCTAAAGCGCAGGGTATAGTGAAGCTTCCAGGGTCTCCCAACTTCTTAGGGACTATCTCCTTATGTATCACAGCACTACACTCTTCACTTAGAACAAGCACCTCCTTGCTTTCCTTATTCTTCTTCACGAGAGTGTCTTTGAAGAATTTGGCGCATTTAGGCATCATTGCAAGGCAGTCAACGAGAGGCAGCTTGATCTTCACGTCCTTAAGATGCTTCTCAAAGAGGATTCTATGCTTCTCTATGAGTTGCTTCTTGAAACGGCCAGGAAAAGGCAGCTTAGGTACATACGGTGGAGGCACATAAGCATTCTTCTCCTTAGTAGTTTGCTCAGCTTTCTTCTCAGCAACTGCTTTGTCTCCTCTTCTTGGCCCATGGATCCAGACGTTGTCAAAGTTAATCTCTTCATCAGCTGAAGCTTACCCTGCCCCTCTCGAATTACAACGTCCTCGTTGTTCTTAGTAGAGATCGGAGGTTCTAGCTGTTTGCCACTTCTCAACGTGATGGCGTTGGCATACTCCTTAGGATTCTGCTCACACTTGCCCGGTAGACTATTCTGACCACTTGTACTCGCTTTCCCCTTCTCTAGCTGCTTGATCTTGTTGTTTAAGTTGGTGATCTGAGTGGAGAAGTCAGTTAGAGACGAGTCTAGACGAGTGTTCATCTCGGCGAACTTCTGGTTTGTAGAGGCTTGCCCTTGTATCAGCTGTTGAAACATTGCCTGAACCGGATCAACTTGTTGTTGCATCGGCTGTTGCTGGTAAGGTGCAAAGCCCGGAGGGTAGATAGGCGTATAACCCTTGTTACTTTGATGTTGCCCTTGGAAGGTGTTTTGCCCTTGACCTTGGAAACCACCACTCGGCTGAAAACCTTTGTTGTAAGGGATGAAAGGTTTTGCTTGCTGAGCAGGGTACACTTGGTCCTTAGGGTTGGCAACGTTGGTGCTTCGGTAGGAGAGATTGTTGTTCTGGTTGTAGCCTTGGTTGTAGCCTTGAGGTTTGTAATTGTTCTGTCCCGCCACCCAATCGGCATCTTCCTGGCTCAACTCGAGCTCCTCTTGATTCTCATCAGCTTCACCAACAAAGTGAACATGCTTCTGATTGGCTAACACCAGCCTATCAATCTTCTCATGCAAAGATTTCAGCTCCTTTTTGTGAGACTCTAGCTCGGATCCTCTCGGTGCACGGTCATAGTCCTCAGAGTAGTTGCCATCACTCAATGCCAAGTTGTCTATCAGCTCCATACCCTCTTCTACCTTCTGACCAAGGAAGTTCCCATTGCTAGCTGTGTCAAGCAACAACCTGATCTTTGGTGAAGCTCCACGGTATATGGTGCTGAGTAGGGTCTCCCCTCTGAAACCGTGATTAGGACATTGGATCGTGTAGTCTTTGAAACGCTCCATTGCCTCGTTGAATGTCTCGTTGTTTCGTTGAGTGAAGCAGCTGATTTCGCTTCTCAACTGTGCTACCCTGGTGCTAGAGAAGAACTTTGAGAGAAAGGCCTTTTTACACTTGGCCCATGAGGTGATGGTGCCTTGTGGGAGGGTCTTCTCCCAATGCCTAGCCTTGTCTCCGAGTGAAAAGGGAAAGAGACGCAGCTTGAAAGCATCTTCGGATATGCCATTTATCTTGATCATCCCACATACTTGCTCGAAGTTGTCAAGGTGCTCCAAGGGATCTTCAATTGCTAAGCCGTGGAACTTGTTGTTTTGCACCATGGAGATGAAACCTGGCTTGATCTCGAAGTTGTTGTTTTGTACAGGAGGAGGAGTGATCCCAAACCTATTTTGATGAGTATTGAGAGCATCTCCGGCTCCTATGATCCTTGGGGGTCTAGCCGCGTGTTGGGGGTTTCCATTGCCCCTTCCCACTGCCCCGTGAGCTGGAGGAGGTCCCTCTGGATGCTCGTGTTCAGCCATGGCTTCAAAGTCAACCAAACCGTGCTGAACAATCTCCTCAAAGGCTGATGAATTTTGTCCAAAGGTGGAAGTAGATTGTTATCTCCCCGTGAACGAAGATTCATATACCTGAGAACACACGTTCGAGAGTAGAATGATTAGTAACTTAAACAAGGTAAAGACTTAGTCTTTGCTAAGTCCCAAATCTCTATGTTCTCTAAACAATCCTAGGATGGCAACGACGCCATTTGATAGACACTTTATTTGCAAGGATGAGAATGCAATGAGGTTATCAAACTCAAATGCAAGACAGGTTGTAGTACAGCATGCAAGAGAGAGTCAATCCACACCTAGGATGATAGAAAATGCAAAGAGAATGCAAGGACTATGCAAATATAAGCGAAACAAGATGAGTTTTGAGAAAATCCCTAAAAACTAGATGCAGCAACTAAATGGAATGAAAACTATTTTAAAATTACCAGGAATGATCAAACTACCATGAGGAACAAACAGAATAATTAAAAGATAAAGCTTCAAATTACTAAAAGTCGACTAGTGGATCGACCATGAGATTGACCACAAATCGAGCAATAACAATCGATCTCGTCTAAAAATGCAAGAACAGTAAAACTAACGACCAGGATGCTATCAAAGATCAAGCGAATGACGAGAGAAGGTGTAAAGATGCTAAAAGAGAGCGCCTATGGTTGAGATTCATGGTCAGGGGTTTCAAAGATTCGACCTTGGGTTGAAAACTTTAAATCGACTCACTTTGTGAGGATCTCTAAGCCTTGAAAACTAAGCAAGATCTATCCGTGGCTTTCGGTATATATCACTCCTTTATCCTCTCCAAACCCATCGCTTTTGGTGGAAAGAGAGGTCGAAGGGCAAGGAAAACAGATTTCAAACGAGTGGCTTAACTAGTCCCCCAAACTTCCATGGCTTTTGGGAAGGGGTAACTAGTCTATAGGGTTTGATCTTCCGAGGTCCCTGAATCCTGTCAAGGTAAGGAACCTCTCGGATCATGAAGCTCTTGGCGTGAGAGTCTTCAAGCTTTGAGAGCTCAACACCCTAGAAGAGATAGCCATTAAAACACTTAGAAAACCCCAAGATCGAAATCCTTTAGACCCCTTAATCCTCTCAACCCCGAACCCAAATAAACTACTCACAACACATAAGGTAAATCAAGCAAAGCATGGAAAAGGAAACGATTAACATGAAAAGAAAACTAGATTAAGCTGAAACAATTCGATTACAAAGCTAAAGAAAACTCAAAGTTCGACAATCGTGTTCTTCTCCAAAACCAGAGAGAAAAACATAAAAAAGATAAGGATGAAAATTTGTGTGGAAAAAGGACGTCGCCGCCTTCCCAAAATCGCCAAAACAAGCTGATGGTCCCCCCTTCGCTAAAGGCCAAAAGTGGTTGAAAGGACAGAGATCGACTCCGGGATCGAGTGGTTCTCTCGATCATCTCCGAACATCGTGTCTTCAGCTCGATCTGGGTCTCGATCATCTTTGACGGATCGAGTGTTGCATCCGATCTCGGTATCGATCTTCGGTTGGATCGAGTGGTGTACTCGATCTGGCTCTCGCTCTGCATGGCGTCATTTACGTCCGTACCGTTTGATCGACTGCTTTACTCGATCTTTGTCTCGATCATTCTCCTTGGATCGCCTGGTCTTCTCGATCTTCTGGTCGATCACATCCTAGATCGACCGGCCATGCTCGATCTGTTCCTCGATATCTGATCCTTAGCAAATATCCGAGCTTCCACGAGCCGCTGCAACAGCTTCAGCACGTCCACGAACCTCCACGACTCCAAAGCAGCCAGAAACAACCTGAATGTGATGCAAAATGCAGGGAACATGCGTATGCTGGTGCAAGAATGCTCTAAGACTCTAAGTGATGCAATATAACCTAAAAGTTGATGTAAATGCATGAAAAGCTAACTAATGACTATGCAAAATGTATGTAATATGCAGTAACATCATTTACACATCAAGCCAGCTTACCGATTGAGTCCTGAAGAATCTAAAGAGCTTGAGAAACAAGTTAAAGAGCTACTAGACAAAGGATACGTGAGGGAAAGCCTTAGCCCTGTGCTGTACCACTCCTACTCGTACCATAGAAGGACGACTCCTGGAGGATGTGTTTTGATTGTAGAGCTATCAACAAAATCACCATCAAATAGAGACATGCAATACCAATGTTAGATGATATGTTTGACGAGCTTAGTCGTTCTGTTTTGTTCCCTAAAATAGATTTAAGAGAAGGCATGCTCGTTGGATGGAGTTCCTAGAAACCTTTCGTTACATCATCAAGTACAAGAAAGGCAAAGACAACATTGTAGCGGATGCTTTATCACGGAGATACGCCTTAATCTCTACAATGGAGAGCAAAGTCATGGGGCTTGAGTTTATGAAAGAACTTTACCGCGAAGATAAAGACCTTATGGAGATATTTGGCGAGTGCAACAAGGGAGCATCTGGCAAGTTCTACAACTTTGAGGGATATCTATTTCGGGAGAAGCGGCTTTGCATTTCTCAATGTTCTTTAAGAGAAGTAATTGCGCATGAGGCCCACGAAGGAGGACTAATGGGGCATATTGGGGTTGACAAAACCTTAGGCGTGGTTTAAGAACACCTCATTGTTGTACATGCATTGATTGCAAGAAAGCCAAGTCTAGAGTTCACCCTCATGGCTTACACTTGCCTCTGCGAATCCCAACAGCTCCTTGGGTTGATATATCTATGGATTCTGTCCGAGGGTTACCAAAGATAAACCATAGACTCTATATTCGTGGTGGTGGACTGATTCTCCAAAATGGCGCATTTGATTCCTTGCGCTAAAGTGAATGATGCAACTCTAACCGCGGACCTATTCTTTAAAGAGGTCGTATAGCTACATGGGGTTCCGAGAACTATAGTCTCTGACCGGAACAGCAAGTTTCTGAGTCACTTCTGGAGAACATTGTGGAAGAAGCTAGGGACTAAACTTCTTTTCTCTACCACTCGTCACCCTCAAACGGATGGCCAAACGGAGGTTGTGAACTGCACGCTATCAGCTTCTCTGACGGCAACTATTGGAAAGCATTTGAAGAACTGGTTAGAGTGTATACCATTCATTGAATTCGGCTACAACCGAGCTCAACACTCAGCCACCAAGATGTCACCATTCGAGATTGTATACGGATTTAACCCCACTACAACGCTTGATTTAGCCCCCTTACCACCAGCAGATGCGGTCAGTTTAGTTGGCGATGAGAAGGCTGAGTTCACAAGAAAATCCATCAAAAGGCATGAGAGAATCTAGAGAAGAGGACGGAGCAATATACAAAACAAGCCAACAAGGGAAGAAAGGACTTAGTTTTTCAACCAGGAGAATGGGTTTGGCTACACATGAGGAAAGAAAGATTTCCAGACCAGAGAAGCTTAAAACTTAAACCGAGAAGAGACGGCCCATTCAAAGTCTTAGAGAGAATCAACAATAATGCCTACCGTCTTGAATTACCAGGTGAGTTAAATGTATCCTCAACTTTTAAAAACGGTCAAAGCTAGCAAATCATTCGGATTCAAAGCAAGCAAACAAGGTAAGTTTTTAAGTTATTTCAATCATATTTGTTATCTTGACTAATCCCAAACTTTTCTCCCTTTAATTTGCATTAGCTTAGTTATTTGATTTAATTTATGTAATCTTCTTTAATGCATTTATGTCTTTTCGGTCTTGCACTTTTGTAATATTTCTTCCATTTTTCATAAGCTGAAGAATCATTATATAAAGTTCGCCTGCAGCACTGTAATCGGTTACCTTTTGATTTTCTAATAAAAATACCGAATTTTCTTTTACAAAGATTATAATCTAATATTGTATTCTTTCACTTTAACTTTGTTGAGACCAGCACCTCCAAAATTATAGAGTAGTCTTGTGTTGTATTAAAGGAAAATTCATAGCCTTTGTGGTACACCTCAATCCCCCGGTTCTTTTATTCATTCCATCCAACCGCCGGTTCCTCCGTCTAAGTTCCTCGACCGATCGACCAAACCTCCATCGTTCCACCGTTCAGTTATTCGTCCCACTCGCACCTTCCCCGGACCACTCGTACTGTCCTCGTCTCACTCGTACCATCCCACATTCCACTCGTACCGTCCCATCTCACTCGTACCGCCCCTCACCCCACTCGATCATTGGTCCCATAGTGTGAGTTCCTTGGCTGTTTGACCCAAAACTTTCATCCCATCCAACCACCCATCCCGTGCTTATATCATTTTGGTATCAGACCTGAAGTTCCTTCACCAAGGTTATATCTCTCCATCCTATCAATCTTTGCATTTTTTAATTTCGTGATAGCATCTTTCAAAAAAAATAAAATATATATACATATATAAGTTTATTCTTCTTACATATTTTATAAAATAAAAAAATGGAATCATTAACATATCACGGTTTTATTAACTAGTTTTGATCTTATTTATTTACCTTAATTTCCTTGCATCTAGTTTACATTTAAACAGAAAAAGTCAAAAAAAATATTAGTTTTCCATTACCTAAATCATAGTTTTCTATTTTTATCTTGACTATTTATTCTAATCATCAAAATCAAAAACAAGTTTTATATACCTTTCTAAGTCAGTCTTTACCGTTCTTTATTAAAATTCTTTGTACTTTGATTTAAAAGACTACTCCTAATCCAATCTTCTTATTTGTGTTTAATCTAAGGTGAAAGATGGGAGAATAATCTAGTAATGCTCAAGACCTCGCCACCCTTATGATGGCAATGATAAGAGAAGAATTTCAAACCTTTAGGCAAGAGATAGGGGAATGCCTTACTCGTGTAGAGCAAGCACCTCGTGCTTTGGAGACTTTTGGGAAAGGTTTATAGGCTTCACTCATCAATGCACTCACCATGGCTTCACCAAAGAAATACTACTATCCACACTCTATAGAGGTGTTCTCCCAAAGATAAGAATCCTTCTAGATACAACTAGTAATGGTTATTTTATTGGGAAAGATGTTGATGAAGGTTGGATATTAGTGGAGAACATGGCACTAAGTAATTAGGACTATGTTGATGGGTTTGAGCAGAATGCAAAAACAGCTGAAGAGAAGTTGGAAACAACAAGGCAAGAGATAAAAGCTATGCAAACAAAGGTGGATATGTTGTTAAATGAAGGCCCTTACATTCAACACCATCACAGCTCTTCTTCTAAACCACTGGGCGCCTATAACCAACATCATGGGAACATGATACTCCATTCTACTCCTATTAGCCATGCCTTGGCGCCTCAACAACAACCAAGCCCTCAGCCTTCACAAGATATGGACATCAAAAAACTTCTACTTCAAATGCAACAAGTCCAAACTGCTGAATTTCAAAGAAGTATGGCTGAAAGTCTAAGAAGTATGGCTGTTGAATTTTAAAGAAGTATGGCTGAAAGTCTAAGAAGTATGGCTGCTGAATTTCAAAGAAGCATTGACTCCAGCAACAACAACTTCCAATCCCAAATAGACTCCTTGACTATGCAGCTGAGTAAACAAGAGAACAATGCTCAGCCACTCACCTTCAAGATACCCTTACAGTATTGTTATGGTATCTCCTCCACTTCCCTAACTGCTATTGATGAGAAAGAAAACTATATTGCTGAGATTGAAAACCCTCTATATAGACATGAGTTTGTCCCTATAACTCCAAAGGTGACACCCTCTATCAATATGGACATTGAGTCTAAGTGTAGGGGAAGTGCTTTTCACTTGAGTTCAGCTAGTGATGCAAATGCTGGTTAAAAAGATAAGGCTATTGAAGTTGAGGTTGTTGATGTTGACGTAGAGGTCAAACAAGGAGCTGAAGTGGTTGAGCATGACAAGCTTGTTGGAGTATACTATGCTGAACCCAAGAAGAAGAAGCAAGAGCCTATACTCAAAGATGAAGCATCACACATTGAGGATGAGCTTGAGTACCAACCTCCTATACCTTATCCTGGTAGATTTCTTACAAAGGCTCAAAAGGGTGTGTTCTCTATGTTCAGAAAAGAGATGGATGAGGCTGGTGTCCCATTGGCTCCACTAGAAACTCTTATGCAAGTGAAAGATCAAGCAAGGTTCATCAAAGACCATCTTGGGAACATAGAAAAGTTGGAGCTGGTTATGAACTCTTCATTTGGCAAAGAGAAGAAGACAGAAGAGCCAGCAACCCTCCAAAAGCTTGGTAGTCCAGGAAAGTTTCTAGTCTCTTGTGAGCTTGGTGAATTGGTGGTGGACGAGGCCATGTGTGACACAGGTTCAAGTATCAATGTGATGTCTTTTGAACTGGCAAAAGAATTAGGTGTCACCAAGCTGAGACCATATGATTCCACAATCACTTTTGTGGACTCATCTTCAAGCAAACCTGTTGGTCTCATTGAAGACTTTTCAGTGAGGATTAAAGCATGCAAGATACCATCTGATTTTGTTGTGGTGGAAATGGCTCACACTCAGATGCCTTCTCTACTACTTGAGACTCCATTTCTGAACAGAGCAGGCGCTGATATTGACTTCACCAAAGAGAGAGTCATCCTCAAGAAGGTGAATGGTGGAGTTAGCTATGAAATGAAGCCTCCACCTTGAAGCTTTTGTGGAAGCATCACTAATATTGAGGAAGGAGCTGCTAAGAAGCCACCTGGTGTCAAGAAAGAACTGAGGGGATTCAAGGCTGAAGTGCTAAAAGAAGATGAAGACCCTCTTGACCACAATGAGTATAAAAATGAAGCATTTAATGGTGCTTGTCTTCTTGACTTGTTTGATGGAATCAAGGTGAAGCTCTATGGTGGACCAAGGAAGCAAAGAATGAGAGTCAGGAAACCTAAGGAAAAGCTCTACTGTGGACCCAAAACATTGTTCAAGAAGAAAGGAGAAGGAACTCCAGTTCCACTCCATCCTCCTCCATGATCTTAAGGAGCATGACAAGTCAAGCTTAGTGACTTTAGACAAGCACTCTTGGGAGGTATTCTCCTGTTATCCTAGTACATATTATTGAATTTTATGTTTTCTTTTGTGTTTTTCTTTCAATAACAGGAGCAAGCGTGATTCAAGGCAATTTGTTATAAGTTTGGGAAGCAAGAACAAATGCATATGGGCTGCTATCAGTCACCGTATCGTTCAAGACCAGACCGATACAGACCCTATCGGTCGTGCTATCGGTCATGAGGTGATCGATAGTGGTGGAGCCAAGATGCATCGGTCAACCTATCGATCAATTCTGATCGATAGGGAAAAGGCAATGACCGATGGAAATGCATTGGTTATATTCCGGTCACTCTATTGATCAGATAGTGACCGATAGGAAACACCAGGATGTATTTCGGTCACTGTATCGGTCACAAATATGACCCATACGATTTCCCGGGAAAGCTATCGGTCAACCTATCGGTCAGGTAGAGACCGATACACCCCTCTAGTCTGCCAAGACACCTTCTAAGGTACACAGCTCCACTCCATTGCTTCTGAATACTTCTGAGCACCCTTTATCAACCTCCTTCAAGCTTCTATTACACATGGGACTGTGTAATTCAAGTGTGGGGGAGGGCATTGCATTTAACATTGTGTTTTGTTTTCTTATCCTCTCTTCTACATACTTGAGTCTCATGCATTCTTCTTTATGAATGAAAATCCATGAAATTTTTAAATTTTTTGGAACCAAAAAGATCATTTTGTTGCATTTGCATAACTAAGATTGAGTCTAGATGCATTTCGTATAGGATTGCATACATTTGCATAGGGAGTAGTTGATAAACACTTGTCAAGATGTTAATGTTTGAATTGTTTTCAATGCCTTGGTTATCTATTGTTTGATTGCATTGTAGTGAGTTTGAAGTTAAGGCTGCACCATATTTTGAATTCTTGCATGGATATTCTTGTCTTATGCTCAAGCTTGCTTTGATTTGATTCCAACTCTATCTTATTAGAACCATAATCCTGACTTTCAATTATCTTGTTTGTGCATTGAGAGTGATTACATGGCTACCCATATACATACATGGATTATCTTCTTCCTTTCTAATCACTCTTGTTAATCCAAGTAGCTGATCCTCATCATTATGGGACAGTTAACCACACCCTAAACCAATCCTTCTTTCTGAACCTAGACACTATTGTGAGAGTTGTGACGCCTTGCATTGCATCATTTTCAATCTTAACTTGGCAAAAAGTGTTAGGAATAAGGCTGGAAATGAGAAGCTCTCTTGTAGACACCAGCTTGCATTTTGAGCTTGGTAATAGGTTTGGAGTTTGGGAAAGGGTAGTGTAAGTGGTTTGAGCTTTAATTATTTACATCTTTGAGAAGAAGAAGAAGTATGGGATTGGTAGTATGGGGGAACAGTTCATTTTGTGGTTAAGTTAATTAGGAAGAAATCTCTTAGTGTTAAAGAAGAAAGGTGTCAACAACGACAAAGCTTACAAAAGGTCATCCAAAAGGAGAAACCAGACCAAGCAATCCACCAAAAGTGATGAACATGGCGCCAATCATACAACAAAGAAGAGCAAGTTCCAAAAAAGAAGTCAACTACTGATACTGGAATTTTGCAACAAGCAAAGAATATCAAAGCTCAAGTAACCTATAGTTGTAGTATAGTATGCAAGAGGTATCAATCCAACCTAGGAAGCAGGAAGAACACTAGGAATGCAAGTGTAGAGCAAATCTAAGCAAATCGGGAAAATTATTGGTAAAATCGACGAAAACTAAATGCAAAGACCAAATGAAATGCAAACCGATTTTAAAATCCCTGGAAGAGGGTTAACTACCACTAGGAAAACGCAGAAGATAAAAATGTAAATATACTAAGAACAAAAAATCAAGCACTGAATCGAGTAAAATAGACCGATCTAACAACTTAAAGCAAATGACTTTTAATGAACAAAGATGCAAGCTTTATGACAAGAGAATGATAAACACAGGTTTAAAGATGCTAAAAGAGGGTTTAGGGTCGAGGGTCATATTCAAGAGTGTTCAAAGGTTCAAGCTTTGGTTTGAAAACACATATATCTACTCATTAATGAGCTTTCCCTAAGCCTTGAAAACAAAACAAGAACCATCCATGGCGTGTGATATGATTCACTTCCTCAATCTCTTCTCCAAACCCATGGCGTTTGGTGGAAAAAGAGATCAAAGAGCAAGAGAAACAGATTTCAACTAATAGCGTAACTAACCTCCTCTACATCCATGGCGTTTGGGAGAGGGTCGTTTAGTCTCTAGGATCTGGTTTTCTAGGATATCTGAATCCGGTCAAGGTAAGACAGCCTTGGAATCATAGAGATCTATTCCAAGACTCTCTAAGCCTTAAGACCCCAAGATCCTAGAAGAGATGGAATGAAGAACAAGAAAAACACAAAACTTAAACCTCTTAAACCCTTGAATCGCCTCCACCCTTTACCCAAAGAAAAACTACTCGCTACTCATGATTGAAACCGAATGAAATACAGTGAAAGATAAACTAAGCATGATTAAACAATTGATTAAAGGAAAAGACTTAATATTCAAAAGATTCAAAGTGCTCAAAAACAAGAAAAAGCTTAAAGTTCAACAATGGCTTCACGCCTAAAAACGAAGAACAGCACTACACTCTTCACTTAGAACAAGCACCTCCTTGCTTTCCTTATTCTTCTTGACAAGAGTGTCTTTGAAGAATTTGGCGCATTTAGGCATCATTGCAAGGCAGTCAACGAGAGGCAGCTTGATCTTCACGTCCTTAAGATGCTTCTCAAAGAGGATTCTATGCTTCTCTATGAGTTGCTTCTTGAAACGGCCAGGAAAAGGCAGCTTAGGTACATACGGTGGAGGCACATAAGCATTCTTCTCCTTAATAGTTTGCTCAGCTTTCTTCTCAGCAACTGCTTTGTCTCCTCTTCTTGGCCCATGCATCCAGACGTTGTCAAAGTTAATCTCTTCATCAGCTGAAGGCTTACCCTGCCCCTCTCGAATTACAACGTCCTCGTTGTTCTTAGTAGAGATCGGAGGTTCTAGCTGTTTGCCACTTCTCAACGTGATGGCGTTGGCATACTCCTTAGGATTCTGCTCACACTTGCCCGGTAGACTATTCTGACCACTTGTACTCGCTTTCCCCTTCTCTAGCTGCTTGATCTTGTTGTTTAAGTTGGTGATCTGAGTGGAGAAGTCAGTTAGAGACGAGCCTAGACGAGTGTTCATCTCGGCGAACTTCTGGTTTGTAGAGGCTTGCCCTTGTATCAGCTGTTGAAACATTGCCTGAACCGGATCAACTTGTTGTTGCATCAGCTGTTGCTGCTCAGGTGCAAAGCTCGGAGGGTAGATAGGCGTATAACCTTGTTACTTTGATGTTGCCCTTGGAAGGTGTTTTGCCCTTGACCTTGGAAACCACCACTCGGCTGAAAACCTTTGTTGTATGGGATGGAAGGTTTTGCTTGCTGAGCAGGGTACACTTGGTCCTTAGGGTTGGCAACATTGGTGCTTTGGTAGGAGAGATTGTTGTTCTGGTTGTAGCCTTGGTTGTAGCCTTGAGGTTTGTAATTGTTCTGTCCCGCCACACAATTGGCATCTTCCTGGCTCAACTCGAGCTCCTCTTGATTCTCATCAGCTTCACCAACAAAGTGAACATGCTTCTGATTGGCTAACACCAGCTTATCAATCTTCTCATGCAAAGATTTCAGCTCCTTTTTGTGAGACTCTAGCTCGGATCCTCTCGGTGCACGGTCATAGTCCTCAGAGTAGTTGCCATCACTCAATGCCAAGTTGTCTATCAGCTCCATACCCTCTTCTACCTTCTGACCAAGGAAGTTCCCATTGCTAGTTGTGTCAAGCAACAACCTGATCTTTGGTGAAGCTCCACGGTATATGGTGCTGAGTAGGGTCTCCTCTCTGAAACCGTGATTAGGACATTGGATCGTGTAGTCTTTGAAACGCTCCATTGCCTCGTTGAATGTCTCGTTGTTTTCGTTGAGTGAAGCAGCTGATTTCGCTTCTCAACTGTGCTACCCTGGTGCTAGAGAAGAACTTTGAGAGAAAGGCCTTTTTACACTTGGCCCATGAGGTGATGGTGCCTTGTGGGAGGGTCTTCTCCCAATGCCTAGCCTTGTCTCCGAGTGAAAAGGGAAAGAGACGCAGCTTGAAAGCATCTTCGGATATGCCATTTATCTTGATCATCCCATATACTTGCTCGAAGTTGTCAAGGTACTCCAAGGGATCTTCAATTGCTAAGCCGTGGAACTTGTTGTTTTGCACCATGGAGATGAAACCTGGCTTGATCTCGAAGTTGTTGTTTTGTACAGGAGGAGGAGTGATCCCAAACCTATTGTGATGAGTATTGAGAGCATCTCCGGCTCCTATGATCCTTGGGGGTCTAGCCGCGTGTTGGGGGTTTCCATTGCCCCTTCCCACTGCCCCGTGAGCTGGAGGAGGTCCCTCTGGATGCTCGTGTTCAGCCATGGCTTCAAAGTCAACCAAACCGTGCTGAACAATCTCCTCAAAGGCTGATGAATTTTGTCCAAAGGTGGAAGTAGATTGTTATCTCCCCGTGAACGAAGATTCATATACCTGAGAACACACGTTCGAGAGTAGAATGATTAGTAACTTAAACAAGGTAAAGACTTAGTCTTTGCTAAGTCCCAAATCTCTATGTTCTCTAAACAATCCTAGGATGGCAACGACGCCATTTGATAGACACTTTATTTGCAAGGGTGAGAATGCAATGCGGTTATCAAACTCAAATGCAAGACAGGTTGTAGTACAGCATGCAAGAGAGAGTCAATCCACACCTAGGATGATAGAAAATGCAAAGAGAATGCAAGGACTATGCAAATCTAAGCGAAACAAGATGAGTTTTGAGAAAATCCCTAAAAACTAGATGCAGCAACTAAATGGAATGAAAACTATTTTAAAATTACCAGGAATGATCAAACTACCATGAGGAACAAACAGAATAATTAAAAGACAAAGTTTCAAATTACTAAAATTCGACTAGTGGATCGACCATGAGATCGACCACAAATCGAGCAATAACAATCGATCTCGTCTAAAAATGCAAGAACAGTAAAACTAACGACCAGGATGCTATCAAAGATCAAGCGAATGACGAGAGAAGGTGTAAAGATGCTAAAAGAGAGCGCCTATGGTTGAGATTCATGGTCAGGGGTTTCAAAGATTCGACCTTGGGTTGAAAACTTTAAATCGACTCACTTTGTGAGGATCTCTAAGCCTTGAAAACTAAGCAAGATCTATCCGTGGCTTTCGGTATATATCACTCCTTTATCCTCTCCTCCAAACCCATCGCTTTTGGTGGAAAGAGAGGTCGAAGGGCACGGAAAACAGATTTCAAACGAGTGGCTTAACTAGTCCCCCAAACTTCCATGGCTTTTGGGAAGGAGTAACTAGTCTATAGGGTTTGATCTTCCGAGGTCCCTGAATCCTGTCAAGGTAAGGAACCTATCGGATCATGAAGCTCTTGGCGTGAGAGTCTTCAAGCTTTGAGAGCTCAACACCCTAGAAGAGATAGCCATTAAAACACTTAGAAAACCCCAAGATCGAAACCCTTTAGACCCCTTAATCCTCTCAACCCTGAACCCAAATAAACTACTCACAACACATAAGGTAAATCAAGCAAAGCATGGAAAAGGAAACGATTAACATGAAAAGAAAACTAGATTAAGCTGAAACAATTCGATTACAAAGCTAAAGAAAACTCAAAGTTCGACAATCGTGTTCTTCTCCAAAACCAGAGAGAAAAACATAAAAAAGATAAGGATGAAAATTTGTGTGGGAAAAGGACGTCGCCGCCTTCCCAAAATGGCCAAAACAAGCTGATGGTCCCCCCTTCGCTAACGGCCAAAAGTGGTTGAAAGGACAGAGATCGACTCCGGGATCGAGTGGTTCTCTCGATCATCTCTGAACATCGTGTCTTCAGCTCGATCTGGGTCTCGATCATCTTTGACGGATCGAGTGTTGCATCCGATCTCGGTATCGATCTTCGGTTGGATCGAGTGGTGTACTCGATCTGGCTCTCGCTCTGCATGGCGTCATTTACGTCCGTACCGTTTGATCAACTGCTTTACTCGATCCTTGTCTCGATCATTCTCCTTGGATCGCCTGGTCTTCTCGATATTCTGGTCGATCACATCCTAGATCGACCGGCCATGCTCGATCTGTTCCTCGATATCTGATCCTTAGCAAATATCCGAGCTTCCACGAGCCGCTGCAACAGCTTCAGCACGTCCACGAACCTCCACGACTCCAAAGCAGCCAGAAACAACCTGAATGTGATGCAAAATGCAGGGAACATGCGTATGCTGGTGCAAGAATGCTCTAAGACTCTAAGTGATGCAATATAACCTAAAAGTTGATGTAAATGCATGAAAAGCTAACTAATGAGTATGCAAAATGTATGTAATATGCAGTAACATCATTTACACATCAAGCCAGCTTACCGAATGAGTCCTGAAGAATCTAAAGAGCTTGAGAAACAAGTTAAAGAGCTACTAGACAAAGGATACGTGAGGGAAAGCCTTAGCCCCTGTGCTGTACCAGTCCTACTCGTACCATAGAAGGACGACTCCTGGAGGATGTGTTTTGATTGTAGAGCTATCAACGAAATCACCATCAAATAGAGACATGCAATACCAATGTTAGATGATATGGTTGACGAGCTTAGTGGTTCTGTTTTGTTCTCTAAAATAGATTTAAGAGAAGGCATGCTCGTTGGATGGAGTTCCTAGAAACCTTTCGTTACATCATCAAGTACAAGAAAGGCAAAGACAACATTGTAGCGGATGCTTTATCACGGAGATACGCCTTAATCTCTACAATGGAGAGCAAAGTCATGGGGCTTGAGTTTATGAAAGAACTTTACCGCGAAGATAAAGACCTTATGGAGATATTTGGCGAGTGCAACAAGGGAGCATCTGGCAAGTTCTACATCTTTGAGGGATATCTATTTCGGGAGAAGCGGCTTTGCATTTCTCAATGTTCTTTAAGAGAACTAATTGCGCATGAGGCCCACGGAGGAGGACTAATGGGGCATATTGGGGTTGACAAAACCTTAGCCGTGGTTTAAGAACACCTCATTGTTCTAGATGCGTTGATTGCAAGAAAGCCAAGTCTAGAGTTCACCCTCATGGCTTACACTTGCCTCTGCGAATCCCAACAGCTCCTTGGGTTGATATATCTATGGATTCTGTCCGAGGGTTACCAAAGATAAACCATAGACTCTATATTCGTGGTGGTGGACTGATTCTCCAAAATGGCGCATTTGATTCCTTGCGCTAAAGTGAATGATGCAATTCTAACCGCGGACCTATTCTTTAAAGAGGTCGTATAGCTACATGGGGTTCCGAGAACTATAGTCTCTGACCGGAACAGCAAGTTTCTGAGTCACTTCTGGAGAACATTGTGGAAGAAGCTAGGGACTAAACTTCTTTTCTCTACCACTCGTCACCCTCAAACGGACGGCCAAACGGAGGTTGTGAACTGCACGCTATCAGCTTCTCTGACGGCAATTATTGGAAAGCATTTGAAGAACTGGTTAGAGTGTATACCATTCATTGAATTTGGCTACAACCGAGCTCAACACTCAGCCTCCAAGATGTCACCATTCGAGATTGTATACGGATTCAACCCCACTACAACGATTGATTTAACCCCCTTACCACCAGCAGATGCGGTCAGTTTAGTTGGCGATGAGAAGGCTGAGTTCACAAGAAAATCCATCAAAAGGCATGAGAGAATCTAGAGAAGAGGACGGAGCAATATACAAAACAAGCCAACAAGGGAAGAAAGGAGTTAGTTTTTCAACCAGGAGAATGGGTTTGGCTACACATGAGGAAAGAAAGATTTCCAGACCAGAGAAGCTTAAAACTTAAACCGAGAAGAGACGGCCCATTCAAAGTCTTAGAGAGAATCAACAACAACGCCTACCGTCTTGAATTACCAGGTGAGTTAAATGTATCCTCAACTTTTAAAAACGGTCAAAGCTAGCAAATCATTCGGATTCAAAGCAAGCAAACAAAGTAAGTTTTTAAGTTATTTTAATCATATTTGTTATCTTGACTAATTCCAAACTTTTCTCCCTTTAATTTGCATTAGCTTAGTTATTTCATTTAATTTATGTAATCTTCTTTAATGCACTTATGTCTTTTCGGTCTTGCACTTTTGTAATATTTCTTCCATATTTCATAAGCTGAAGAACTATTATATAAAGTTCGCCTGCAGCACTGTAATCGATTACCTTTTGATTTTCTAATAAAAATACCGAATTTTCTTTTACAAAGATTATAATCTAATATTGTATTCTTTCACTTTAACTTTGTTGAGACAAGCACCTCCAAAATTATAGAGTAGTCTCGTGTTGTATTAAAGGAAAATTCATAACCTTTGTGGTACACCTCAATCCCCCGGTTCTTTTATTCATTCCATCCAACCGCCGGTTCCTCCGTCTAAGTTCCTCGACCGATCGACCAAACCTCCATTGTTCCACCGTTCAGTTATTCGTCCCACTCGCACCTTCCCCGGACCACTCGTACTGTCCTCGTCTCACTCGTACCATCCCACATTCCACTCGTACCGTCCCATCTCACTCGTACCGCCCCTCACCCCACTCGATCATTGGTCCCATAGTGTGAGTTCCTTGGCTGTTTAACCCAAAACTTTCGTCCCATTTTGGTATCAGACCTGAAGTTCCTTCACCAAGGTTATATCTCTCCATCCTATCAATCTTTGCATTTTTTAATTTCGTAATAGCATCTTTCAAAAAAAATAAAATATATATACATATATAAGTTTATTCTTCTTACATATTTTATAAAATAAAAAAATGGAATCATTAACATATCACGGTTATATTAACTAGTTTTGATCTTATTTATTTACCTTAAATTCCTTGCATCTAGTTTAGATTTAAACCGAAAAAGTCAAAAAAAATATTAGTTTTCCATTACCTAAATCATAGTTTTCTATTTTTATCTCGACTATTTATTCTAATCATCAAAATCAAAAACAAGTTTTATATACGTTTCTAAGTCAGTCTTTACCGTTATTTATTAAAATTCTTTGTACTTTGATTTAAAAGACTACTCTTAATCTAATCTTCTTATTTGTGTTTAATCTAAGGTGAAAGATGGGAGAATAATCTAGTAATGCTCAAGACCTCGCCATCCTTATGATGGCAATGATAAGAGAAGAATTTCAAGCCTTTAGGCAAGAGATAGGGGAATGCCTTACTCGTATAGAGCAAGCACCTCGTGCTTTGGAGACTTTTGGGAAAGGTTTATAGGCTTCACTCATCAATGCCCTCACCATGGCTTCACCAAAGAAATGCTACTATCCACACTCTATAGAAGTGTTCTCCCAAAGATAAGAATCCTTCTAGATACAACTAGTAATGGTTATTTTGTTGGGAAAGATGTTGATGAAGGTTGGATATTAGTGGAGAACATGGCACTAAGTAATTAGGACTATGTTGATGGGTTTGAGCAGAATGCAAAAACAGCTGAAGAGAAGTTGGAAACAACAAGGCAAGATATAAAAGCTATGCAAACAAAGGTGGATATGTTGTTAAATGAAGGCCCTTACATTCAACACTATCACAGCTCTTCTTCTAAACCACTAGGCGCCTATAACCAACATCATGGGAACATGATACTCCATTCTACTCCTATTAGCCATGCCTTGGCGCCTCAACAACAACCAAGCCCTCAGCCTTCACAAGATATGGACATCAAATAACTTCTACTTCAAATGCAACAAGTCCAAACTGCTGAATTTCAAAGAAGTATGGCTGAAAGTCTAAGAAGTATGGCTGTTGAATTTCAAAGAAACATTGACTCCAGCAACAACAACTTCCAATCCCAAATAGACTCCTTGACTATGCAGCTGAGTAAACAAGAGAACAATGCTCAGCCACTCACCTTCAAGATACCCTTACAGTATTGTTATGGTATCTCCTCCACTTCCCTAACTGCTATTGATGAGAAAGAAAACTATATTGCTGAGATTGAAAACCCTCTATATGGACATGAGTTTGTCCCTATAACTCCAAAGGTGACACCCTCTATCATCAATATGGACATTGAGTTAAGTGTAGGGGAAGTGCTTTTCACTTGAGTTCAGCTAGTGATGCAAATGCTGGTTAAAAAGATAAGGCTATTGAAGTTGAGGTTGTTGATGTTGACGTAGAGGTCAAACAAGGAGCTGAAGTGGTTGAGCATGACTAGCTTGTTGGAGTATACTATGCTGAACCCAAGAAGAAGAAGCAAGAGCCTATACTCAAAGATGAAGCATCACACATTGAGGATGAGCTTGAGTACCAACCTCCTACACCTTATCCTGGTAGATTTCTTACAAAGGCTCAAAAGGGTGTGTTCTCTATGTTAAGAAAAGAGATGGATGAGGCTGGTGTCCCATTGGCTCCACTAGAAACTCTGATGCAAGGTTCATCAAAGACCATCTTGGGAACATAGAAAAGTTGGAGCTGATTATGAACTCTTCATTTGGCAAAGAGAAGAAAACAGAAGAGCCAGCAACCCTCCAAAAGCTTTGTAGTCCGGGAAAGTTTCTAGTCTCTTGTGAGCTTGGTGAATTGGTGGTGGATGAGGCCATGTGTGACACAGGTTCAAGTATCAATGTGATGTCTCTTTAACTGGCAAAAGAATTAGGTGTCACCAAGCTGAGACCATATGATTCCACAATCACTTTTGTGGACTCATCTTCAAGCAAACCTGTTGGTCTCATTGATGACTTTTCAGTGAGGATTGAAGCATGCAAGATACCATCTGATTTTGTTGTGGTGGAAATGGCTCACACTCAGATGCCTTCTCTACTACTTGAGACTCCATTTCTGAACAGAGCAGGCGCTGATATTGACTTCACCAAAGAGAGAGTCATCCTCAAGAAGGTGAATGGTGGAGTTAGCTATGCAATGAAGCCTCCACCTTGAAGCTTTTGTGGAAGCATCACTAATATTGAGGAAGGAGCTGCTAAGAAGCCACCTGATGTCAAGAAAGAACTGAGGGGATTCAAGGCTGAAGTGCTAAAAGAAGATGAAGACCCTCTTGACCACAATGAGTATAAAAATGAAGCATTTAATGGTGCTTGTCTTCTTGACTTGTTTGATGGAATCAAGGTGAAGCTCTATGGTGGACCAAGGAAGCAAAGAATGAGAGTCAGGAAACCTAAGGAAAAGCTCTACTGTGGAGCCAAAACATTGTTCAAGAAGAAAGGAGAAGGAACTCCAGTTCCACTCCATCCTCCTCCATGATCTTAAGGAGCATGACAAGTCAAGCTTAGTGACACTAGACAAGCACTCTTGGGAGGTATTCCCCTGTTATCCTAGTACATATTATTGAATTTTATGTTTTCTTTTGTGTTTTTCTTTCAATAACAGGAGCAAGCGTGATTCAAGGCAATTTGTTATAAGTTTGGGAAGCAAGAACAAATGCATATGGGCTGCTATCAGTCACCGTATTGTTCAAGACCAGACCGATACAGACCCTATCGGTCGTGCTATCGGTCATGAGGTGATCGATAGTGGTGGAGCCAAGATGCATCGGTCAACCTATCGATCAATTCTGATGGATAGGGAAAAGGCAACGACCGATGGAAATGCATTGGTTGTATTCAGGTCACTCTATTGATCAGATAGTGACCGATAGGAAACACCAGGATGTATTTCGGTCACTGTATCGGTCACAAATATGACCCATACGATTTCCCAGGAAAGCTATCGGTCAACCTATCGGTCAGGGAGAGACCGATACACCCCTCCAGTCTGCCAAAACACCTTCTAAGGTACACAGCTCCACTCCATTGCTTCTGAATACTTCTGAGCACCCTTTATCAACCTCCTTCAAGCTTCTATTACACATGGGACTGTGTAATTCAAGTGTGGGGGAGGGCATTGCATTTAACATTGTGTTTTGTTTTCTTATCCTCTCTTCTACATACTTGAGTCTCATGCATTCATCTTTATGAATGAAAATCCATGAAATTTTCAAATTTTTTGGAACCAAAAAGATCATTTTGTTGCGTTTGCATAACTAAGATTGAGTCTAGATGCATTTCGTATAGGATTGCATACATTTGCATAGGGAGTAGTTGATAAACACTTGTCAAGATGTTAATGTTTGAATTATTTTCAATGCCTTGGTTATCTATTGTTTGATTGCATTGTAGTGAGTTTGAAGTTAATGCTGCACCATATTTTGAATTCTTGCATTGATATTCTTTTCTTATGCTCAAGCTTGCTTTGATTTGATTCCAACTCTATCTTATTAGAACCATAATCCTGACTTTCAATTATCTTGTTTGTGCATTGAGAGTGATTACATGGCTACCCATATACATACATGGATTATCTTCTTCCCTTCTAATCACTCTTGTTAATCCAAGTAGCTGATCCTCATCATTATGGGACAGTTAACCACACCCTAAACCAATCCTTCTTTCTGAACCTAGACACTATTGTGAGAGTTGTGAGGCCTTGCATTGCATCATTTTCAATCTTAACTTGGCAAAAAGTGTTAGGAATAAGGCTGGAAAGGAGAAGCTCTCTTGTAGACACCAGCTTGCATTTTGAGCTTGGTAATAGGTTTGGAGTTTGGGAAAGGGTAGTGTAAGTGGTTTGAGCTTTAATTATTTACATCTTTGAGAAGAAGAAGAAGTATGGGATTGGTAGTATGGGGGAACAGTTCATTTTGTGGTTAAGTTAATTAGGAAGAAATCTCTTAGTGTTAAAGAAGAAAGGTGTCAACAACGACAAAGCTTACAAAAGGTCATCCAAAAGGAGAAACCAGACCAAGCAATCCACCAAAAGTGATGGACATGGCCCCAATCATACAACAAAGAGTGTATGCATCAGCGCCTTGTGCACATATCTGATTTTTGGATTTCTGATCAGGGAGGCCTTGCTTTTTCCTGGCTTGAAAGCGCCCTTGGCTACATCCTCCCAAATGCTTGTCATCTCTTCTTTGCTAACCCCCAGATTATGTCCTCTAGCTCTTGCATAAGAGTATCCAAAGGCATCTTCTATAACTGAGAAAGACATCCTATAGTTCTTCTTGGAAACTATAAAAGTGATGAAGCCATCACTATCAGGAGTCTCCCCTCCTGGCTCATAGAATGCCACTTCAAAACCTGCAAAGAACTGAGGTACTTGGTCCTTGTTGGCTGAATAGGGAGTTGATGAGGACATCTCAACCGAACCAGACTTAACTGAGCCACAACTACAAAATTCTCAAGAATTTGAGATACCGGTTCCAAACAAAGGAGTCATGACCAGACAAAGAGCGCGTTCGCTGCCTATACATTCGCTGCCTATACTCATTCTCTTCTTTGAGATTTGTGTTTCAGGTACCATGGCTCCTAAGAGAAGCAAAGAAGAGACAACACAAGGAGGAGAAGCTCAAGAAGTGGTTCAAGAGAGGGTCAGATGGACAAAGGAGGAGAAACAAGCTAAGAAAAGGTTGGAGAGGCTCCCGTTTGACCCCACGAAGTTTGCGAGCAGGGTTCTGTTGGTAAAGATGGGGATATTGGAAGATTTTGATCACCTTCTCAAGAACATCGGACTCCGGTGCTTGTCAAGGATGGATTGCCCAACCTATCCCGAGGTAACCCTAGACTTCATAGCCACCTTGGAATTTACCTACGAGAATCTAAGCCTCCCCACGCCATCACAAGGTTACCTCACATTCAAGATATGGAGGCAAGCCTATCACCTCTCCATCGCCGAGCTATGCTAAGCCTACGGTCTAAAAGCTACTGCCATGCTCGTCGAGTTTCCTCCTTTCACTCAAGCCAACGATATGTGGGATCTGATCAGCAACAATGACTGCAAGGCAAACACGTCCAAGATCAAGAAAGTCCGCAGCCCCGTGCTAAGATACACGCTCAAGCTCATCGCCAACACCTTTAGTGGAAGGTTCATGGCACCCACAGTCACCAAGAATGAACTGTGTTTTCTCTTCCAAGGCGTTAAGCACCTTCTATGCGACCCTAAGGAGAATGACGAGCCGATGGAAGACGAGCTTGGGGATGATGTCAATTATGGATGCATTTTGGCGTCCTCTTTGATAAAGTACAAGGCGTGGGCAATGAGGTGCAAGGCGAGTTCAGCGCTGATAGGAGGCTTCCTTACACCGCTGTTTGTTCAAGCTGGTGTACCTCCTCCTGATTTTGTACCTTGCGCGGATAGAGCTTATATGGATGAGGTTTACATGCGCAACACAGACAGCTTGGGACGCACGCCAGCTGAGGGATTCTTTGCTTACCTGTTCTATGATTGTGAGAATGAGAAGAGAGTGTGCATCTTGCCTAACAAAGAGGAAACGAAGCTGCTAGGTATTGGCAACATTGAGTTTCTGCCAAGTGTTGAGGAATGCTATGGACCTCTAGGAGCCACAGCCGCACCTCCACGAGTAGCTCGCCCACGTTCAGAGTCACCTCCCTCCGATGCTGAGATGCCAGCTAGCTTCGACCTTCCCAAGCTTGATTACGAGCCAAGAACCAAGGCGGAGAAGTTTTTTGCTTCTGTCGTGGAGATGCAGCGGAAGGTGAATAAGTGGCAGAGTAAAATGATTAAAAAGCTTGCTAAGAAGATCAAGGGCTTGCAAAAGAAGTCCTCAGAGGCGTCTTCAAGCGAAGAGGTTGAGCAACCCGAGAAGAGAAGAAGATCAATTGGTGGGATAGTGATCCGTGAGCGCCAAGGTGACAACCAAGATGCACGCCGCTCTCTACAGGAAGGAGCAAGCAAGGAGAAAGGCAAAGCAGTCACCCACGAGACTCCTAGAAAGAGCAGGAAGCCTGGAGCATCCTCAAGCTCCAGCCATGCCTAGCTCAGAGGTACTAACTCACAACCTTGTAAATATCATACATTTTTCTTAAATATTTGCTTTGTGTTTTTTGACTCCTCTTGAACTTTGTTTGCCACCGAGACGGTGTCATTCAAGTTTGGGGGAGTGTGTGTGTTATTTGATATGTTTTCTTTGATCTTATTTTGAGTTATCATCCTTGAGTCTTGCATTGCATCATCTAAGGCATAGAAAATACAAAACAAATGATAAAAATTTTAAAAAATTTCAAAAAAAATTCATGTAGTTTGCATTTGCATTGTTAAATATTTTAGGATTGAGTCTAGAATTTGTAAAATCATGTAGGTTGTTGCATTTGCATAAGGAGTGAATGATAAACACTTGTTAAGATGTTAATGTTTGAACTGTTTTCAATGCATTTGGTTGTTTGTTGTTTGAATGCATCTAGTGAGTTTGAAATTAAGGATGCACCATACCTTGATTACTTGCATTTGATACTCTAGTCTTATATTGAAACTCGCTTTGATTTGATGCCGACTCCATCTTAGTAGAACCATAATCTTGACATTGAATTATCTTATTTGTGCATTAAGAGCGATTGCATGGCTTACCTACATACATACTTGGATTATCTTCTTCCCTTCTTACCACTCTTGTTAATCCAAGTAGCTGATCCTCATCATCATGGGACAGTTAACCACGCCCTAAACCAAACCTTCTTTCTGACCTAAACACTTTTGCGTGAGTTGTGAGGCCTTACAATGCATCATTTTCTATCTTATCTTAGCAAAAAGTGTTAGGAATAAGGCTGCCAAGGAGGAGCTCCCTTGAAGACACAAGCTTGCATTTTGAGCTCGGTATTAGGTTAGGAGTTTGCTAAAAGGGTTGTTTGAGTGGTTTAAGTGTTTTATGTTTACATCTTTACAAAAGAAAGAAAAGAATGGGATTGGTAGCAAAAGGGGAACAAATCGTTTGTGGTTAAGTAATGTAGAAAGTGAATGCTCTTAGTGTTAAAGAAGAAAGACGCCAGCTGCAACAAGGCTTACAAAAGGTCATTCAAAAAGAAAAAAATCAGACCGAGCCATCCACCAAAGGTGATGAAAACAGCACCAAGCATACAACAAAGGAGAGCAAGTTCAAACAAAAGAAGTCAACCACGCGGACAGAAGAAAAAGGAGTTTCCCCCAAATGTGAAGGATGAAGAGATCAAGCGCTTTGGGAAAGGGTAGATTTAGGGGTTACACTTGGGATTTTAGAAATATTTAGGATTATCTTGGGTTAAAAGGGTAGAAGAGAGCTTTAACTTGCAGGCATGAATGTGCTTTTACGTTTAGCATTTTGCCAAAGATAGGATTCTTTCATTTAGTGATCCCCTGATTATTGAACCCTTACTTGAATGAGATCATCTTGATCTCATGACCATTTCCCTTGACCAAATGCTTTCTCTTGATATGCACAAACTATATCCATTGGTTACCGATTAATGAATGTTAAGGAGTTGGTTGATTTGAATGCTTGTGTAGGCTAAGCTAGAGTTCATTGTTTGCTTTGATGGGTATGGCTAAAGCTTTTAAAGTAGAACAACCTCTGTGCATTTTAGAACTTATAACTTGGGCATTGAATCAGTTTTTCTATTAACATCTTTAGTTTTGAACTCCCGTTTTCAAACATCTCTTCCTTTCTTGAATTTTGTTTGCTTGAGGGCAAGCAAAAGGCAAGTATGGGGGAGTTGATATACCTATATATTTAGCATATTTAGCATGCATTTAGAGTAGTTTTCATGCATTCATCTTGCATTATAGGCTAGTTTCTACCATTTGTTGCATTTTAGGTCCTAGATCACTTTTGCATATTTCTTGCATCTTTTGCATCATTATCAGGTTGTTTGGGACACTCTGGAGTTGTGGAGGTTGTGTGGACGTACATAGAATCAAGAGGAGGCTCGTGGACACTTGGAGAACCCAGCCATGCATGCAAAGGACCCGAGATCGAGTAGCGGATCGAGCAAGGCAGGTCGATCTAGACGAGATCGACCAGAAGATCGAGTGACTCAAGTCATTTCAAGGAGAAGGATCGAGACCAAGATCGAGAGGGGCGATCGATCGCGAGTACGGACGTAGATGTTGCCATGCAGAACGAGAGCCAGATCGAGGCCACGACTCGATCACCCAAGGAGCGAGTAGGAGATCGAAAGAAGTGCTCAATCCATCCAACCAAATCGACTTGAAGATCGAGCAGAAGAAGGCGATCCATGAAGAAGATCGTGTGAGCCGATCGATCTCGAGGTCGATCTCTGGGATCTTATCCGGCCAGCTCATTCTAGGATCGTAGCGAGGGGACCATGAGGGATGTTTGGCTATTTTGGGAAGGAGGCGACTATCACTTTCAGAATCTACACTTTGCTTTTATCTTTTCTGTTCTTTCTCTTTGGCGATTCCGCCATTGCAAACCTTTGAAGCTTTTACTGTTTTAAAACTTTGAATCTTGTTAATCATTAAGTCTTTTCCATAATTGCTTGCCTAATCATGCTTAGTTTTTCTTCCTTTGCATTTGAATCAATTTCAATCATGAGTATTGAGTAGTTTTCTATGGGTTAAAGGTTGGGGCGATTCAAAGGGGTTTAAGGGTTTAAGCTTTTGGATTTTTCTTGTTCTTAACTCACTCTTTTCTAGATTTTGGGGTCTTAAAGCTTAGAGAGTTTTGGAAAAGATCTCTATGATTCCAGGGCTTTTTACCTTGACCGGATTCAGAGATCCTTGAAAACCAAACCCTAGTGACTGATCTATCCTCTCCCAAACGCCATAGATGTAGAGGGGGTTAGTTAAGCCACTATTTAGGGTCTTTGCTTAATGTTCTTTGACCCATTTTTCCACTAAACGCCATAGATTTGGAGGACGGGTCAGAGAAAGGGGTCTTACCAAACGCCATGGAAGATCCTAGTTTAAGTTTCCTAAGGCTTAGAGAAAGCTCTTTAATTGAGTAGATCTAGGTGTTTTCAAACCAAAGCTTGAACCTTTGAATCTCTTGAACATGACCCTCAACCTTGAACCCTCTTTTTAGCATTTTAAAACCTCTGTTTATCATTCTCTAGTCATAAAGTTGCATTCCTGATCATTAGAAGTCGTTTGTCTTAAGTTGTTAGAATCGACCTGTTTTACCCGTTTTAGCTCTCGATTTTTAGTTATTAGTAGATTTGCATTTTAGAGTCTCTGTTTTCTTTTGGTAGTTGTTAACTCTCTTGCAGAGATTTTAAAATAGTTTGCATAATCATTTGGTCGTTGCATTTAGTTTTCTTTCATTTTACCATCTATTTACCCGAATCTGCTTAGCTTTCCTTAATACTTGCATTCCTAGTGTTTTTTCTTCACCCAGGCTGGATTGATACTCTTTTGCATACTATACTACAATTATAGGTTGCTTGAGCTTTGATATTCTCGCTTGTTGCAAAAAAAGATCCTTTTATCAAATGGCGCCGTTGCCGGCTTGGATTTGTTAGAAAGCATTAGGATTTGGTGTTTGGCAAAGACTAAGCGTTTAACTTTTATTTTGATTACTCATTGCTCTACCTTACTGATTGTGTTTTCAGGTACATGAATTTGCGCTCCAGGGGTGACAACAATCGGCTTAGACCCCTGGACAATATTAACCAACTCGGACACGCAAGACAAAGAAGAGCAAGAGAGCAATCTCAATCCTTTGAAGAGGTTGTACAAGCTGGTTAAGTAGACTTTGCAACAATGGCTGAGCAAGAACATCCTGAGGGACCTCCACCAGCTCACGGTGCTATAGGAAGGGGTAATGGAAACCCCAATCACGCAGCTAGACCACCACAGATCATTGGTGCTGGAGATGCTCCAAATACACATCATAACCGCTTTGGGATCACTCCTCCACCAGTCCAAAACAACAATTTCGAGATAAAGCCTGGATTCATCTCTATGGTTCAAAACAGCAAATTCCATGGACTGGCTATGGAAGACCCTTTGGAGCATCTTGACAACTTTGAACAAGTTTATGGGATGATAAAGATCAATGGGATCTTGGAAGATGCTTTCAAGCTACGGCTCTTTCAATTTTCTCTCGGCGATAATTCTAGGCACTGGGAGAAGACTCTTCTACAAGGCACCATTACTTCTTGGGCTGAATGTAAGAAGGCGTTCCTCTCAAAGTTTTTCTCGAGCACAAGAACAGCTAAGCTGCGAAGTGAGATCAACGGATTCACTCAAAGGCAGAACAACACATTCAATGAAGCTATGGAGAGATTCAAGGACTATACCATTCAGTGTCCTCACCACAGCTTCAGTGAAGAGACTCTCTTGAGCACAATATACCGAGGAGCATTACCCAAGATCAGAATGTTGCTCGATACGGCAAGCAAGGGTAACTTTCTTGGTCAAGATGTGGAAGAGGGTATGGAGCTAATAGAGAAATTGGCTTTGAGTGATGGGAATTACACAAAAGATTATGACCGCGCACCTAGAGGTTCTGAGCTGGAGTCACACAAAAAAGAGCTCAAATCGCTCCATGAGAAGATAGACAAGCTAGTGCTTGCAAATCAGAAGCAAGTACATTTTGTGAGAGAAGCCGAAGATGTCTTAGAGGAGTTGGAGCTGAGCCAAGAAGAAGCTAATTGGGTCACTGGTCAGAACTACAACAAGCCTCAGGGCTATTCTCAAGGATACCAAGCCAACAACAATCTCTCATATAGGAGCACCAACGTTGAGAATCCAAAGGATCAGGTGTACCCCCCTCAACAAGCAAAGCTTTTTGTACCTTATAACAAGGGGTTTCAACCAGTGGGTATCAAGGTCTGAGGCAAGGCAATTTTCAGCAGCAACAACAAGGCAACAAAGGCTACACTTCGATGTTTCCTCCCGGTTTCATGCCTCAACAGCAACAAGCTCCACCGCCTCCTCAAGACCCGGTTCAAGCAATGTTTCAACAGTTGCTTCAAGGTCAAGCTTCTACAAATCAGAAGTTTGTTGAGATGAACAACCAGCTAGATTCCTCTCTTACTGATGTTTCTACACAGATCACCAATCTGAACAACAAGATCAAGCAGATAGAGAAAGGAAAATCTAGCACAAGCGGTCAAAGCAGGTTACCGGGCAAGTGTGAGCAAAATCCCAAGGAGTATGCAAAAGCTATTACCTTGAGAAGTGGTAAAGAGCTTCCGCCGAGAGGTGCACCTAAAGACAATGAGGACATTGTTGTTCAAGAGGGGGAGGATAAGCTTTCGAATTATCATGGGATCACCTTTCACAATGAGTGGATTGAAAGACCGAGAAATGGTAAAGAAGCGGTTGTAGAGAAGAAGGTAGAGGATGTGAGCAAAGAGAAAGATGCATTTGTTCCACCATACAAACCGAAGCTTCCTTTTCCTGGCCGGTTCAAGAAACAGCTGTTTAAGAATCATAGAGCAGTCTTTGAGAAGCATTTGAAAGATGTTGAGATCAAGCTGCCCTTAGTTGATTGTTTAGCCATGATGCCTAAATGTGCTAAGTTCTTCAAGGACACTTTAACTAAGAAGAGCAAGGAGAGTGAAGAGGTTTTGGTGCTTAGTGAAGAGTGCAGTGATATTATTCACAAAGAGATTGTTCCTAAGAAGCTAGGAGATCCAAGATCATTCACCATTCCTTGGGCTCTTGGTCCTTTGAAGTTTGATAGCTGCTTATGTGATCTTGGTGGAAGCATTAATCTTATGCCCCATTCCATTGCAAAGAAGCTCGGTTTCAACAAGTTTAAAGAGTGTAGGATCTCTCTCGTGCTAGCTGATAGAAGCATAAGGCTTCCTGTGGGTATGCGTGAAGATTTGCCCGTGAGGATCAGTGGAGTTAACGTGCCAACAGATTTCGTTGTTCTTGAAATGGATGAAGAGCCAAAGGATCCTCTTATCCTTGGAAGACCGTTTCTTGCAACCGCTGGAGCCATCATTGACGTGAAGAATGGCAAGATCTCTCTACAATTGGGCATGGACATCAAGCTAGACTTCGATATCAATGAAGTCTTGAAGAAGCCAACCCCTGGAGGACAAGCTTTCTACATTGAGACTTTGGATGAGTTAGCCGATGAGTTGCTTGAGGAGTTGGCACAAGAGGATCACTTGCAGCTAGCTTTGACTAAGGAGCCAGGGGAGCATGATTTTCTGAGCAAGCAGATCCGGGAGTATGTTCATATCCTTGATTCTCGCAAGGTTGTGAAGGAAGATGAAGGCGGATGCCTAGACATCGATCAGGAAATTGAGGACTTTACTCGATCCAAGACAAAGATCGACAAGAAGATCGAGGAGGCTGGTCGATCAGGTAAAGAAATCGATGAGGAGATCGAGAGAACCAACTAGATCAGTTCAGAGAACGACTCAGTGAATCGATCCACTGCTCGATCCACATCAAATCGAGCTAATGATCGATGTGAGTGCAATCGATCCGGACCAGAATGAGTGGAAGATCGACTGGATGACTCGATCTCTGAGGGGACAACGATTCAAGATGGCAGCCTTAAGGCTCATGACTCGGGGCCTAAGGAGGGCAGTGAGGACAGCAACGTCAACACAAGCCACGAGGAGGACTCGAGCGAGCTTCTAGCCCCAAAGGTGGACCTAAAGGAGCTTCCAAAAGGGCTAAGGTATGCTTTCTTAGGGCTTAATGAGATTTATCCCGTGATTGTGAATGAAATTCTGAGTGATGATGAGTTAAACTCGCTTCTTAAGGAGCTGAGAAAGTATAAGAAGGTCATTGGGTGCTCTCTAAGTGACAACAAGGGCCTTCCACCAATGCTTTGTATTCATAGGATTAACTTAGAGAATGAAAACTCTTCTTCAATTGAACATCAAAGACGCTTAAACCCGAATCTGAAAGAAGTAGTTAAGAAAGAGATCCTTGAAAACCAAATCCTAGAGACTAATATATCCTCTCTCAAACGCCATGGATGTAGAGGGGGTTAGTTAAGCCACTATTTAGGATCTTTGCTTAGTGTTCTTTGACCCATCTTTCCACTAAACGCCATAGGTTTGGAAGAAGGGTCAGAGAAAGGGGTTTTACCACACGCCATGGAAGATCCTAGTTTAAGTTTCTTAAGGCTTAGAGAAAGCTTTTTAAATGAGTAGATCTAGGTGTTTTCAAACCAAAACTAACCTTTGAATCTCTTGAACATGACCCTCAACCTTGAGCCCTATTTTTAGCATTTTAAAACCTCTGTTTATCATTCTCTAGTCATAAAGTTGCATTCTTGATCATTAGAAGTCGTTTGTCTTAAGTTGTTAGAATCAACCTGTTTTACCCGTTTTAGCTCTCGATTTTTAGTTATTAGTAGATTTGCATTTTAGAGTCTCTGTTTTCTTCTGGTAGTTGTTAACCCTCTTCCAGGGATTTTAAAATAGTTTGCATAATCATTTGGTCGTTGCATTTAGTTTTCTTTGATTTTACAATCTATTTACCCGAATCTCCTTAACTTTGCTTAATACTTGCATTCCTAGTGTTCTTTCTTCACCCAGGCTGGATTGATACTCTCTTGCACTATACTACATCGTGATAGGTTGCTTGAGCTTTGATATTCTTTCATTGCACAAAAATCCTGTTTAACAAATGGCACAGTTGCCAACTTGGGTTTGTTAGAAAGCATTAGGATTTGGTGTTTGGCAAAGACTAAGCCTTTAACTTTTATTTTGATTACTCATTGCTCTACCTTACTGATTGTGTTTTCAGGTACATGAATTTGCGCTCGAGGGGTTACAATAATCTTCTACGACCCCTGGACAATATTCACCAACTCGGACACGCAAGACAAAGAAGAGCAAGAGACCAAGCTCAAGCCTTTGAAGAGATTGTGCAAGCTGGTTCAGTAGACTTTGCAACAATGGCTGAGCAAGAACATCCTGAGGGACCTCCACCAGCTCACCGTGCTATAGGAAGGGGTAATGGAAACCCTAACCACGCAGCTAGACCACCACAGATCATTGGTGCGGAAGATGCTCCAAATACACATCATAACCGCTTTGGGATCACTCCACCACCAGTCCAAAACAACAATTTCGAGATAAAGACAAGATTCATCTCTATGGTTCAGAACAGCAAATTCCACGGGCTGGCTATGGAAGACCCCTTGGAGCATCTTTACAACTTTGAGCAAGCGTGTGAGATGATAAAGATCAATGGGATCTCGGAAGATGCTTTCAAGCTACGGCTCTTCCCATTTTCTCTTGGAGATAAGGCTAGGCATTGGAAGAAGACCCTTCCACAAGGCACCATTACCTCTTGTGCTGAATGTAAGAAGGCGTTCCTCTCAAAGTTTTTCTCGAGCACAAGAACAGCTAGGCTGCGAAGTGAGATCAGCAGATTCAATCAAAGGCAGAACGAGACATTCAATGAAGCTATGGAGAGATTCAAGGTCTACACCATTCAATGTCCTCACCACGGTTTCAGTGAAGAGACTCTCTGGAGCACAATATACCGAGGAGCATTACCCAAGATCAGAATGTTGTTTGATATGGCAAGCAAGGGTAACTTTCTTGGTCAAGAAGTGGAAGAGGGTATGGAGCTAATAGAGAACTTGGCTTTGAGTTATGGGAATTACATCGAGGACTACGACCGTGCACCTAGAGGTTCCAAGCTTGAGTCACACAAGAAAGAGCCCAAATCGCTCCATGAGAAGATAGATAAGCTCGTTCTTGCAAATCAGCAGCAAGTACATTTCGTGGGAGAAGCTGAAGATGTCTTAGAGGAGTTAGAGCTCAGCCAAGAAGAAGCTAATTGGTTTGCTGGTCAGAACTACAACAAGCCTCAGGGATATTCTCAAGGATACCAAGCCAACAACAATCTCTCATATAGGAGAACCAACGTTGAGAATCCAAAGGATCAGGTGTACCCCCCTCAGCAAGCAAAGCCTTTGTACCCTACAACAAGGGGTTTCAACAAAACAGTGGGTATCAAAAGTTCCGAGGCAAAGAAATTTCCAACAACAACAGCAAGGCAACAAAGGTTACACTCAGATGTTTCCTCCCGGTTTTATGCCTCAACAGCAACAAGCTCCACCGCCTCCTCAAGATCCGGTTCAAGCAATGTTTCAACAGTTGCTTCAAGGTCAAGCTTCTACAGATCAGAAGTTTGTTGAGATGAACAACCGGCTAGACTCCTCTCTTATTGACGTCTCTACACAGATCACCAATCTGGACAACAAGATCAAACAGTTAGAGAAACGCAGAGCTAGTACAAGCAGTCAAAGCAGCTTACCGGGCAAGTGTGAGCAAAATCCCGAGTATGCACACGCTATCACCTTGAGAAGTGGTAAAGAGCTTACGCTGAGAGTTGCACCTAAAGACAATAAGGACATTGTTATTCAAAAGGGGGAGGGTAAGCTTTCAAATGATGAGGAGATCACCTTTGACAATGTGTGGACTGAAAGACTGTAACGCCCTAACCCGGCCATCCTTGGCCGCAGTACGAGTGTTCCATGTTCAAGCCGCATTCCCTGGCTGAACCTCCATTCTAAAGGCTTTACTTAGCAAAATCTCCTCTATGAGGTTTGATTGCTTAGCCTATCTTATGCAGCGGAAATCCTTTAGTATCTAAAACTATGCTTTTCCTTGGTTTTAGCTTAACCAAGCACTTCCCGCCTGATGATCTCTTGCTTTCGGTAGTCCACTTGACCTACGTTCAGCTCAAAGATCGATCCTTGACTCGGAGCAAGCTAACATATGCATCAACCGTTCCATTCCCCTAGACCATTCTACTTAAAACTAGGCTAGTGACTATCTAGGTAGTAACATTCCAGCTACGGACTAGTCAACATCCCAGCCATCCAGCTCAAGTCTTAGTCTAGTCGATACCCTAGCTATTTCAATCCAGCCACAGTCTTAGCTAATCCATACCTTAGCCATATCCACGAGGTGTAGCTGCACCTTGACTAGCTCCTTTGTCACTCTAGTCAGCTGTGCTCGGCTGGAATCAGCTGATCGTGCTCATGGTTGTACAATCAGCTCCCTTATCTTATACACCATCTCTGATCCTTCCTTAGTCATTCAACCAACCATCCCCACATGACTATGTTAGATCAGAGAGGCCATGGTCAATCCTCCGGTACGGCTTCCCGATTCCACCGATGTTCGGCTGGAATCCTTTCCACGTGCCCGCTCATGATTTCTCACGGTCCTAGACACCTTCTCTCGGATATAGTCATGCTTCTCTCGGTAATAGCCACGCTTCACCCGATTATAGTCAGGAACATTTGGATATCTCTCGATCGTAGTCCATTTCATCCGACCATCCTTGAGAGATCTCACGACCCTTGGTAAGGATCCCTCGGCAATCCGATTATCCTGGATAATCTCTCGGATGAAACCCTTCCCTTCGGCCGTTCTCTCGGCGCGGTATGATTTCTCTCGGCTATCCTCTCGGTATAACCGTCATCTCTCGGTTATAGTCACGATCCGATCCTCGGATCTCTCGAGTCTCCCGACTGTCACCACGAGACTGCCAGGTAATCTTCTTCCCTTCCGGATGTCTCTCCTTTCACTCAGAAAACGTCCATCGCCTGGAGTTTCTCTCGGATATGGTCACCATATAACCCTCTCTCCCGGTGATAGTCACGAACCGGTCCGGCGATCCTACGCATCACCCGGCTATCACCGCGAGACTCCCGGTTAATCCTCTCCTCTTCCAAGTATCATTCCTTTCTCTCGGGCGAACATCCATCGCTCGGAGTTTCTCTTGGTTGTAGTCACGGTTATCCGTTTCTCTCGGATACAGTCGCGAACCGATCCTCAGATCACTCGCATCACCGACTATACCCGCGAGACATTGGATTATCATCGTGATACTTCCAGTTATTCTTATCCCTTGTCGGATATCTCTCCTTTCTCTCAGATATGGTAGCGGTATAACCGTTTCTCTCGGATGTGGTCACGGATCGATCCATCGATCCTGCGCATCATCCGACTACCATCGAGAGACACTCGACCATTCATCTTTATCCCTCCGATAACTTGCCTTTCTCTCGGCTAAGTTTCCATTCCCTCGGATAACTAGCCTTTCTCTCGGATAAGTTTCCATTCTCTCGGCTAAGTTTCCATTCCCTCAGAATTCTATCTGATATGATCCGAGCACTCCGGCGGCGACTCGACTGGAATCCGGATATCCCTGTTTCTCCCGGACCATCTATGATTTCTCCCAGTTAAAATCCCTTATCCTGTTCTTCACTCGGCGATCCTCTTTTTATCCTGATCATCTCTCGGATCATCTCCGCGTCTCCCGGATGATTTCCGATTCTCTCCCAGATAGAATCCTTTATCCCGTTCTTCACTCGGCGATTCCCATTTTTTCTCGGATAAAACCCCTTTTCTCTCGGACAATACCGAACTTCTCTCGGATATGGTTGGAGCACTGCGGCGCCGACTGGACTGGAATCCGGACATCACATTTTCTCTAGGCTATCTTGGAGATAAATTGCCTTAGGCGTGAGAGATCATGGATTTTCCACAAAAATCCGTCCTTATAAACCAATGGGAGGGTTTCTTGTCCAAAAACCGCCCATCCTTCATACCCCAATCTCAGCCATTGATTCTTTCAATGGCCAGGATTGCACCCTTTGGATCATGGGCAGTTACTTGGCCATAACCACCTTTGGCCGAGCTTCACCTGCCCAGCTGACTTACCACTACTTCAGTCACACCTTAGCTCGGTATCTAGCTGGTCAGTCCGCCCAGCTGGGTCAGTACTCGATCAGTTGACTAAGCTAGGTTGAGCTGCCGGTCAGCTAGTCCAGCTGGTTCAGCTAGTAGTGAGCTGGTCCGGCTAGTAGTCAGTTACTTCAGCTTATCCAGCTCAACTATTCCTGCGAGCTTGACGATTCTGAATCATCTGATCCGACTAAGTCCATCGGACTTGTTTCTCGACCTGGCCTAAGTTGTTTCTTAACTTGTTCACGATCAGTCCCTTTGATCTGAACCAAGTCACCCTTTTTCCTCGATACAAACAGGCCCACTATCCCAAGCCGGGATAGGGATGCCACAAAGACCAAGAAAGGGTAAAGAAGCGGTTGTAGAGAAGAAGGTAGAGGAGGTGAGCAAAGAGAAAGATGCATTTGTTCCTCCACCATACAAACCGAATATTCCTTTTCCTGGGCGGTTCAAGAAACAGCTGCTTGAGAAGCATAGAGCAGTCTTTGAGAAGCATTTGAAAGATGTTGAGATCAAGCTACCCTTAGTTGATTGTTTAGCCATGATTCTTAAGTGTGCTAAGTTCTTCAAGGATACTCTAACTAAGAAGAGCAAGGAGAGTGAAGAGGTTTTGGTGCTTAGTGAAGAGTGCAGCGCCATCATTCACAAAGAGATAGTTCCAAAGAAACTTGGAGATCCAGGATCATTCACCGTTCCTTGTGCTCTTGGTCCGTTGAAGTTTGAAAGCTGCTTCTGTGATCTTGGTGCAAGCACTAATCTTATGCCCCATTCCATTACAAAAAAGCTCGGTTTCACCAAGTTTAAGGAGTGTAGGATCTCTCTCTCGCTCGCTGATAGAAGTATAAGGCTTCCTGTGGGCATGCTTGAAGATTTGCCCGTGAAGATCAGTGGAGTTAACGTGCCAACTGATGTTACTGCATATTGCATACATTTTGCATACTCATTAGTTAGCTTTTCATGCATTTGTATCCCATTTTAGGTTAGATTGCATCACTTAGAGTCCTAGAGCATTCTTGCACCAGCATACACATGTTCCTTGCATTTTGCATCACATTCAGGTTGTTTCTGGCTGCTTTGGAGTCGTGGAGGTTCGTGGACATGTTGAGGCTGATGTAGCAGTTCGTGGGATCTCGGATATATGCTAAGGATCAGAGATCGAGGAGCAGATCGAGCATGGCCTGTCGATCTAGGAGGTAATCGACCAGAAGATCGAGCCAACCAGGCGATCCAAGGATAATGATCGAGACAAGGATCGAGTGAAGCAGTCGATCAAATGGTACAGACGTAAATGACGCCATGCAGAGCGAGAGCCAGATCGAGTACACCACTCGATCCACCCGAAGATCGATACCGAGATCGGATGCAACACTCGATTCGTCGATGATGATCGAGACCCAGATCGAGCCGAAGACACGATGTCCGGATATGATCGAGAGAACTGCTCGATCCTGGAGTCGATCTCTGTCCTTTCAACCACTTTTGGCCGCTAGCGAGGGGGGGACCATCAGCTTGTTTTGGCCATTTTGGGAAGGCGACGACGTCCTTTTCACACACAACTTTCAATCCTTATCTTTTTCTGTATGTTTTCTCTCTGGTTTTCGAAAAGAACATCAATGTCGAACTTGAGTTTTTCTTAAGCTTTGTAATCGAATCGTTTTCATCTTAATCCAGTTTTCTTTTCATGTTCATCGTTTCCTTTTACATGCTTTGCTTGATTTACTTTATGTGTAGTGAGTAGTTTACTTGGGTTCGGGGTGTTGAGATCTCAATGCTTGAAGACTCTCACGCCAAGAGCTTCATGATACGAGAGGTTCCTTACCTTGACAGGATTCAGGAGCCTCGGAAGATCACACCCTAGAGACTAGTTACCCCTTCCCAAAAGCCATGGAAGTTTGGGGGATTAGTTAAGCCATTCATTTGAAATCTGCTTTCCATGCCCTTTGACCTCTCTTTCCACCAAAAGCCATGGGTTTGGAGGAGAGGATGAAGGAGTGATCTATACCGAAAGCCACGGATAGATCTTGCTTAGTTTTCAAGGCTTAGTGATTCTCATAAAGTGAGTCGATTTAAAGTTTTCAACCCAAGGTCGAACCTTTGAAATCCCTGACCATGAATCTCAACCCTAGGCCCTTTCTTTTAGCATCTTTACATCTTATCTCGTCATTCGCTTGATCTTTGATAGCATCCTGGTCGTTAGTTTCACTGTTCTTGCATTTTTAGACGAGATCGATTGTTATTGCTCGATCTAGTGGTCGATCTCATGGTCGATCCACTAGTCGAATTTTAGTAATTCGTAGCTTGGTCCTTTAATTATTTTGTTTGTTCCTCGTGGTAGTTTCTTCATTCCTAGTATTTTTAAAATAGGTTGCATTCTATTTAAGTTGCTGCATCTAGTTTTTAGAGATTTTCTCATAAATCATCTCGTTTCGCTTGGATTTGCATTAGTCCTTGTATTCTCTTTGCATTCTCTATCATTCTAGGCATGGATTGACTCTCTCTTGCTTGCTGTACTACAACATGTCTTGCATTTGAGTTTGATAACCTCATTGCATTTTCACCCTTGCTAAGAAAGTGTTAGAGAACAAGCCAGAGCCTTTGAGGAGATTGTTCAGCACGGTTTGGTTGACTTTGAAGCTATGGCTGAACACGAGCATGCAGAAGGACCTCATCCAGCTCACGGGGCAGTAGGAAGGGGCAATGGAAACCCCCAACACGCGGCTAGACCCCCAAGGATCATAGGAGCCGGAGATGCTCCCAATACTGATCACAATAGGTTTGGGATCACTCCTCCTCCTGTACAAAACAACAACTTCGAGATTAAGCCAGGTTTCATCTCCATGGTGCAAAACAACAAGTTCCACGGCTTAGCAATGAAAGATCCCTTGGAGCACCTTGACAACTTCGAGCAAGTATGTGGGATGATAAAGATCAATGGCATATCCGAAGATGCTTTCACGCTGCGTCTCTTCCCCTTTTCACTCGGAGACAAAGCTAGGCATTGGGAGAAGACCCTCCCCCAAGGCACCATCACCTCATGGGCCGAGTGTAAGAAGGCCTTTCTATCAAAGTTCTTCTCAAGCACCAGGACAGCACGGTTGAGAAGCGAAATCAGCGGTTTCACTCAACGGAACAATGAGACATTCAACAAGGCAATGGAGTGTTTCAAAGAGTACACGATCCAATATCCTCATCACGGGTTCAGCGAGGAGACACTACTCAGTACCATATACCGTGGAGCTTCACCAAAGATCAGGTTGTTGCTTGACACAGCTAGCAAAGGGAACTTCCTCGGTCAGGAGGTAGAAGAGGGTATGGAGCTGATAGAAAACTTGGCATTGAGTGATGGCAACTACGCTGAGGATTATGACCGTGCACCGAGAGGATCGGAGCTAGAGTCTCACAAGAAGGAGCTGAAATCTTTGCATGAGAAGATAGATAAGCTGGTGTTAGCCATTCAGAAACATGTTCACTTTGTTGGTGAAGCTGATGAGAACCAAGAGGAGTTAGAGTTGAGCCAAGAAGAAGCCAATTGGGAGTTAGAGTTTACCCTCCCCCGAAGCACCAACGTAGCCAACCCTAAAGATCAAGTGTACCCTGCTCAGCAAGCAAAACCTTTCATCCTTTACAACAAAGGTTTTCAACCGAGCGGTGGTTTCCAAGGTCAAGGGCAGAACAACTTCCAAGGGCAACATCAAAATAACAAGGGTTATACACCTAACTACCCTCCGGGCTTTGCACCTCAGCAGCAACAACCGATGCAACAACAAGTTGATCCGGTTCAAGCAATGTTTCAACAGCTGATACAAGGGCAAGCCTCTACAAACCAGAAGTTCGCCGAGATGAACACTCGTCTAGACTCGTCTCTCACTGACTTCTCCACTCAGATCACCAACTTAAACAACAAGATCAAGCAGCTAGAGAAGGGGAAAGCGAGTACGAGTGGTCAGAATAGTCTTCCGGGAAAGTGTGAGCAGAATCCTAAGGAGTATGCTAACGCCATAACGTTGAGAAGTGGCAAAGAGCTCGAACCTCCGGTCTCTACCAAGAACAACGGGGACGTTGTAATTCAAGAGGGGGAGGGTAAACCTTCGGCTGATGATGATGAGATTAACTTTGACAACGTTTGGATCCAAGGGCCAAGAAGAGGAGACAAAGCAGTTGCTGAGAAGAAAGCTGAGCAAACTACTAAGGAGAAGAATGCTTATGTGGAGATCAAGCTACCTCTCGTTGACTGCCTTGCAATGATGCCTAAACGCGCCAAATTCTTCAAAGACACTCTCGTGAAGAAGAATAAGGAAAGCAAGGAGGTACTTGTTCTAAGTGAAGAGTGTAGTGCTGTGATACATAAGGAGATAGTCCCTAAGAAGTTGGGAGATCCTGGAAGCTTCACTATACCCTGTGCTTTAGGTCCTCTAGAGTTCAAGAGTTGCTTATATGATCTCAGAGCTAGCATAAACCTGATGCCTCACTCCGTGGCAAAGAAGCTTGGCTTTACTCGTTTCAAAGACTGTCGGATCTCGTTGGTATTGGCTGATAGGAGTGTGAGGCTACCAGTGGGGCTGCTTGAAGATTTACCGGTGAGAATCAGTGGTGTGAACGTGCCTACGGACTTCTTCGTGTTGGAGATGGATGAAGAGCCTAAGGATCCAGTCATCTTAGGGAGACCATTCCTTGCAACCGCCGGGGCTATCATAGATGTGAAGAATGGGAAGATTGCCTTGCATTTGGGAAAGGAGATAAGGCTTGACTTCGACATCAATGAGGTTCTAAAGAAGCCGACCATTGAAGGGCAAGCTTTCTACATTGAAACGATGGATGCTTTAGCGGATGAGTTGCTGGAAGAGCTGGCTCTAGAAGACCATCTGAAGCTAGCACTGGCTAAGGAGCCAGGGGAGTTTGGCTATGTGGACCACAGGACCCAGGAGTACGTCAACCTGCTGGATTCTAGGAGGATTGTTAAGAATGATGAAGGTTGCTGCCTAGAGATCGACCCCAAGATCGACGCTATCACTCGATCCAGGAGTCAGATCGACAAGGCAATCGAGAACACAACTCGATCCGGTGCAATAATCGACGGACAGATCGAGAGGAATGCTCGATCAGGAAAAACAATCGAGTCGACGATCAAGAGAGACCTCCCGATCATTATGGGGTCCAATCAAGAGATCGACTCAGCGTCTCGATCCCTTACTCGATCCACATCAAATCGAGTAAGTGAATCGAGCGAAATGGCTCGATCTAGACGACATCGAGAGGAGAATCGACTGGAGGACTCGATTTCAGAAGGGATAGCGATGGAGGAAAGCAGTTTGAAGGGCCCTGCCTCGGGGTCTAAGGAGAGTTCCAAGGAGGAAAGCAACAACAACAGCCACGAGGATGACTGGAGTGAGCTGTTAGCCCCAAAGGTGGATCTTAAGGAGCTCCCAAAAGGGCTAAGGTATGCTTTCTTAGGGTCTAATAACACCTATCCCGTGATTGTGAATGAAAACCTAAGTGATGATGAGTTGCACTCGCTCCTGACTGAGCTGAGAAAGTATAGGAAGGCCATTGGGTACTCTTTAAGTGACATCAAGGGCCTTTCACCAATGCTTTGCACTCATAGGATTCACTTGGATAATGAGAACGCCTCTTCTATAGAACACCAAAGGCGTTTGAATCCTAATTTGAAAGAGGTTGTTAAGAAAGAAATCCTTAAGCTTTTAGAGGCTGACGTGATCTATCCCATAAGTGACATGACAAGGGTTTCTCCTGTACACGTGGTGTCTAAGAAGGGAGGGATCACGGTCATAAGGAATGAAAAGGATGATCTTATCCCTACTAGAACCATTACTGGTCATAGGATGTGTATTGATTAGAGGAAACTTAACCTTGCGACTAGGAAAAACCATTTCCCTTTGCCTTTTATTGATCAAATGCTTGAGAGACTTGCTAATCACCCTTACTACTGTTTTCTCGATGGGTATAGCGGTTTCTTTCAGATACCAATTCACCCAAATGATCAGGAGAAGACGACCTTCACATGTCCCTATGGTACCTTCGCATATCGAAGGATGCCGTTTGGATTGTGTAATGCACCGGCTACGTTTCAGCGGTGTATGATGTCGATCTTCTCCGATCTAATAGAGGAGATGGTAGAGGTGTTCATGGATGACTTCTCTGTCTATGGTGCGTCCTTTTCTGCGTGTTTGTTGAATCTTTGTAGGGTACTAAAGCGTTGTGAAGAGACAAACTTGGTGCTAAACTGGGACAAATGCCACTTTATGGTCAAGGAAGGGATCGTGCCTGGTCATAAGATACCAGAGAAGGGCATTGAGGTTGATCAGGCTAAAGTGGAAGTCATGATGGGTCTTGAGCCACCGGTTAACGTTAAGGGAGTCAGAAGTTTCTTGGGACACGCCGGGTTCTATAGGCGCTTCATCAAAGATTTCTCCAAGATTGCACGCCCTCTTACACGGTTGTTATGCAAGGAAGCTGAGTTTGTGTTTGATGAGGAGTGTTTGAAAGCTTTCGTGACCATCAAGGAAGCCCTTACATCAGCTCCTATAGTCCAAGCACCAGACTGGTCTCTTCCCTTTGAGATCATGTGTGATGCTAGTGACTACGCCATAGGAGCTGTTCTTGGTCATAAGAAAGATAAGAAGATACACGTGATCTACTATGCTTCAAGAACCTTGGATGACATGCAAACAAGGTACACCACTACGAAGAAGGAGTTGCTTGCAGTAGTGTTCGCCTTTGAGAAGTTCAGATCATATCTCGTTGGTTCCAAGGCTATTGTATACACGGATCACACTGACTTGCGATACATCTATTCGAAGAAAGACACTAAGCCTCGGCTCTTAAGATGGATTCTCTTGCTCCAGGAGTTTGACATGGAGATTAAAGACAAGAAAGGAATAGAAAACGGAGTCGCTGACCACCTCTCACTGATAAGGATCAACGAGTCTCTCCCCTTAGATGACTCTCTTCCAGAAGAGCAGCTCATGGCGATTACCACGGCTGTTTGTGGAAAGCTAGAAGGGAGGTTTGAGGAGGTGTTGAGTTTCAAAGAAGAGGATCTACCGTGGTATGCTGATGTAGTGAACTATTTAGCGTGTGGTGAGGAGCCAACACATCTCAACAGCTATCACAAGAAACGATTTATGAGAGAGGCTAGTGATTACTTTTGGGACGAGCACTACTTATACAAGAGAGGAGTAGACAGTTTGTACCGGAGATGTGTTACAAAGGAAGAAGTTAGGGACATCCTCTATCATTGCCATGGCTCTTCCTACGGAGGACACTTCGCCTCATTCAAGACTGCCACGAAAGTGTTGCAAGCCGGTTTCTGGTGGCCGTCCATTTTTAAAGATGCACACGAGTTTGTGAAGAGCTGTGAGGCATGTCAACGAGCAGGTAATATCACTAAGAGGAACGAAATGCCTCAAGTTCCCATCTTCGAGGTTGACGTGTGCGACGCGTGGGGCATAGACTTCATGGGGCCATTTCCTTCTTCATATGGCAACAAATACATCTTAGTAGCAGTGGATTATGTCTCTAAATGGGTTGAGGCGGTTGCTTCCCCTACAAATGACTCTAAGGTGGTAATCAAGCTGTTCAAGAGTATCATCTTCCCGAGGTTTGGGGTACCCAAGGTGGTTATAAGCGATGGGGGAAGCCACTTCATCAACAAGGTCTTTGAGAACCTCTTCAGAAAGTATGGTGTTAAGCATAAGGTGGCTACACTGTATCATCCTCCAACAAGCGGTCAAGTGGAAGTGTCCAACAGGCAAATAAAGGCTATACTAGAGAAGACTGTCGGAGCAACAAGGAAAGATTGGGCAGTGAAGCTGGACGATGCTCTTTGGGCCTACCGTACCGCCTTCAAAACGCCGATTGGTACAACTCCTTTCACTCTACTCTGTGGCAAGGGCTGTCACCTCCCGGTTGAGCTGGAACACCGTGCGTTGTGGGCTGTGAAGAGGCTGAACTTTGATCTCAAGACTGCTCAGGAGAGGCGCCTTATTCTGCTACACAAACTGGATGAGTTAAGACTGAACGTTTATGAGAGCTCTCGGATATACAAGGAGAGGACTAAGGAGACTCATGCCAAGGAGCTTAAGGAAGGAGGGTTAGTGTTGCTGCACAACTCAAGGCTCAAACTCTTCCCGGGAAAGCTGAAGTCAAGGTGGAGCGGACAGTTCGTGATTCAAGAAGTGTTGCCTTATGGAGCTGTTACTCTGATGGGAAAAAGTGGCAGTGTATTCACCGTCAACGGACACAGAGTCAAGCCTTACTTGGCAGACGGCTATGACAAGGAGAGTACCTCGGTGCTTCTCCAAGACCCACCATCCTCCTAAACCAAGTAAAGTCTAGCTAAAGACGTTAAAGAAAGCGCACTTGGGGGACATTCCCATGTTTATCTTGTACATATTTCTGCTTTATTTTCCTTTCAGTTTTATGTTTTTATTCTGCAAGTGTGTAGGAACAGGTATAAGGAGTCTAAACCTTGATCTTGAAGTCTAAAAGAGGCAATAGGAGTTAAGATAAGGCTAGCGATCGACTGCTAGATCTACTGATCCTGACTCGATCTTTGCTAGATCGAGTCAGTGAATCGAGAGGAGCCAGTCGATCTAGACGAGAACGAGTGACAAGATCGACCTTGACGAAAAAGGATCGATCGATCCAAAACGGATCGACCGATCTAATTTCTCTCGGGAAAATCTGTTGAAAACAGATCGATCACTCGACTCGATCCATCACTCGGTCTGTGCCAAATAGACCCCTAAATCGAGGACATAGCTCGATTATGAGGACTTAGCCGTGGAGCCAACATCTAAATGATCGAGAGAGCCAATCGATCCAAGACTCGATTCACCATGAATCAAGTCTCAAATCGATTAACCCTCTCGATCTAAGCCATTATGGGCATGAGATTGAGTCCTAGATCGACCAAATGGACTCGATCTCATGCCGAGATAACATTTTCTTTCCCTCCTTTACTCTTTTCCCTCTAATTTTTAAATTCAAAACTTGGTCAAGGCAAGCATCTTTGACCATGAAAGATGTGCCTTGACCAAGACTTTGTCAGAAAAACCACCTTTACTACCCATGGTTTTGCTCTTTGCTAGCCTTTAAATATTTCAACAACCTCTCACCCTCTCATTCCTGTTTTTCTCGAAATTTTTAAACAAAGAGAGTGAGAGTTTCGGTTTTCAGAAGCTAGCAAAGATCTTTTACATTTTTTGCAAAGGTATTTTCGAAATTTAATGATTTATCTTTAGGAAAATTTCTTTTAAATTCGCAAGATATTGTTCGAGAATATAGGGTCGGTTTTGATTTTTAAAAACTAGCTAAGTAAAAGGAATAATTCTAGATTTTTCAGTATCTAAAGATATGATTCTCCTTTATTTAGCTATAATTTTTATTAATTCCCCAAAATTCTAGGGTAGTTTTTATAAGTTCTCTCCTTCTCTTCTCTCATTCTCATCAAACCACCGTTTTGCTTATCAAACTTCCTTAGAAACTTATTTCAGGAACAATGGCCCCCAAGAGAACAAGAGAAGAGACAGCACAAGAAGGAGAAGGACAAGAGGTGGCAGTTCAAGAGAGGGTCAGATGGACTAAAGATGAGAAGAGGGACAAGAAACGGCTGGAAAGGCTTCGGTTTGAGCCTACCAAGTTTGCTGATCGAGAGCTGTTGTTCAAGCTAGGGATTCTTGGGGGTTTCGACCAACTCCTCAAGAACATTGGCCTAAGATGTCTGTCACGGATGGATTGCCCAACCATTCCAGAAGTGACAATAGACTTCCTTGCCACGTTGGAGTTCCGTTACGAGAATCCTAGCACACCCGTCCCTTCTCAAGGTCGCCTCTACTTCAAGGTTGGCCGTCAAGCCTATACACTCTCCATCCCTGAGCTATGCCAAGCTTATGGTCTCAACGCGGATGCCAACAAGGTCGAGTTCCCCCCCTTCAAGAAAGCCGACGACTTTTGGGACCTGATCAGCAATGAAGACTACAAAGCCAACACCGCCAAGATCAAGCGAGTAAGAAGCCCGGTGCTGAGGTACACTCTGAAGCTGATCGCCAACACGTTTAGTGGAAGATCTGTTGCTCCTACGGTCACGAAGACAGAGCTTTGCTTCCTGTTCCAAGGTATGAAGCACTTGGTGTGTGATCTGGATGCAAATGACGAGCCTATGGAGGATGAACTCGGCGATGAGGTGAACTACGGATGTGTGCTTGCTGCTTCCTTGGTGAAATACAAGGCTTATGCCTTGCGGTGCAAGGCAACTTCCTCTTACATTGGCGGTTTCCTCACTCCTCTGTTCTTGCAAGCTGGTGTGCCCATTCACGACTTCGCCCATGTACCAGCCAGAGCTTTCATGGACGAGGCATACATGAGGAATACTGACAGCTTGGGACGCACGCCAGCAGAAGGGTTCTACGCCTACCTCTTCATAGACGACGAAGACAAGAAGAGAGTGTGCATCCTGCCCAACAAAGATGAAACCGAGCTGCTTAGTGTTGGGAACATCGAGTTCTTGCCCACGGAGGAAGAATGCTTTGCCCCTCTAGGAGGACCACCTGCTTCAGCGATTGCCCCTCGTCAAAGATCCGGGTCCCCAGCCACGGAAGATGAGATGCCCGAGGCCTACACACTTCCCAAGTTAGACTTTGAGCCGAGGACAAAAACCGAGAAGTTCCTAGCATCTGTTGTGGAGATGCAAAGGAAGATCAACAAGTGGCAAGGCAAGATGCTCAAGAAGCTTGGAAAGAAAGTCAAGGCACTTCAGGGAGGCTCACCAAAGAAAGCTGAAAGTCAAGAGGTGCAACAACCCGAGAAGAGAAGGCTCTCAACCGGTGGAGTTGTCATCCGCGAGACCCAAGGAAGCACCATTCAGCCGGCGCGCCACTCTCTCCAAGAACCAGCCGACAAAGGCAAGACCATAGTCTCTAGCTCCTCTGGAACATCCTCAAGTTTCAGCCGAGACTAGACCAGAGGTAACAACCTTCTTCCATTGTACATAACCGCTCATATTTGCTTCTTTTTGCTTTGTGTTTTGCTACTCCTTCGAATGAGTTTGCCACCGGGACGGTGTCAAGCAAGTTTGGGGGAGTACATGTGTGATTTGACTTGTGTTCTGTGATCTTATTTTCCTTTAGCATCCTTGAGTCTTTAGTTCATGAAAAATTGGAAAAATTTTTAAAAAAATTTCAAAGATTCATGTAGTTGCATTCATCATGTTAGGATTGAGTCTAGAGTTTCTCATAGCATCTAGGTTGTTTGCATTCTGCATAAGGGGTTAGAGTTTCTTAAAAAGGTGTTTTTACTTATGAATTGTTTCAATGCCCTAGTTAGTAGTTCTCTAATGCTTTGTCTATGCTTTGAAAGTAAGTTCTTACCATGCTTGGATCACTTGTTAGGATTTTCGTGGCTTGAACTGAACTCTCATGATTTGAAACTTATCCTAATAAGTGAGAACCTTAATTTGAAATTCTAATTATCATCCTTATGCATTTGAAAATGAACACATGGTTTTAAAATATTTAGGCTCTCTTCTTCCTTTTTACCACTCTTTTTGAGCCTAAGTAGAACTCCCTCCTTGAACTTTACCCTTCTTTGAAGCCAAATGTTCTTGTGTGACATCTTTGTAAGGCCTTCCTTTCGGTTTGAACTTGGCATAAAGTGTTAGGTTTAGGCGACATGATTTGGTTCTCATATGATTGCTAGCTTTGCATTTTGAAGCTAGGTATAGGCTTAGGATAAGTTTGGGGGATCATTGGGGTTGTTTTCTTTTCTATTTGTTCTCGGTTTCAAAGAACTTTGTGTTTTAAAGAAAGAAATGGGTTTTAAGTGAAAGGTTGTGTTTAAAAACTAAGTATGCTCTAATAAATTTCAGGAGGTAGCTCTCCCATAAAAAGAAAAAAAAAGAAAAGAAAAAGAAAAGAAAAAGAAATAAAGGAGCCTAAGGGCCAAATAAAAAAAAAAGAAAAAAAAAAAGAGAGCTACCAATAAGAAATATTTAAAGAGCAAAGTTATTTTCAAAACCTTTTCACTAGCCTAAAAAGTTTTAAAAAAAATGTTTTTGTTTCGAATTGGGGATTGCTATGTTTTGAGAAGAAAAAGGGTAGACTCTAGGTGATGAGTGAGGATAAAAGTTGATAAATGAGAGGGGTTTAGGATCGTTTGTTAGTTTACATGGGTAGATGAGAATCTAATCATGTATGCATAAATTATCTTTACCTTTAGCATTATGCATAAATTCAACCATTTTTGAGAGAAACCCTTGTTCTAATTATAAACCCTTTTCAAATGAGATCATTCAATGCTCATAACCTTCACCCTTAGCCAAATGTGTTTTGCTTTAAAGTGCATAAGTTTGATTCATGGTTCTAATGTTAATGAATGTTAAAGGATGAGTTTCTTTGATTGTTAGGAATAGGAGAGTCATGATTTGAATTTCTTTGTGTGATGAGTATGACTAAGTTCTTTGGAGTATGAGTGTAAGCATAGCATTTTAGAACTGTTAACTAGGACATTGAGATTGATTCATTTGAAAGGCACCTTTGCAAGAAGTTTAAACCCCCATTCGTTTTTCTGAAAACCTCTCTTCCTTACTTATTTTCTGTTGCTTGAGGGCAAGCAAGAAGTAAGTTTAGGGGAGTTGATGTTACTGCATATTGCATACATTTTGCATACTCATTAGTTAGCTTTTCATGCATTTGTGTCCCATTTTAGGTTAGATTGCATCACTTAGAGTCCTAGATCATTCTTGCACCAGCATACGCATGTTCCTTGCATTTTGCATCACATTCAGGTTGTTTCTGGCTGCTTTGGAGTCGTGGAGGTTCGTGGACATGTTGAGGCTGATGTAGCAGTTCGTGGGAGCTGGGATATATGCTAAGGATCAGAGATCGAGGAGCAGATCGAGCATGGCCGGTCGATCTATGAGGTAATCGACCAGAAGATCGACCCAACCAGGCGATCCAAGGAGAATGATCGAGACAAGGATCGAGTGAAGCAGTCGATCAAACGGTACAGACGAAAATGACGCCATGCGGAGCGAGAGCCAGATCTAGTACACCACTCGTTGCACACGAAGATCGATACCGAGATCGGATGCAACACTCGATTCGCCGATGATGATCGAGACCCAGATCGAGCCGAAGACACGATGTCCGGATATGATCGAGAGAACCGCTCGATCCTGGAGTCGATCTCTGTCCTTTCAACCACTTTTGGCCGCTAGCGAGGGGGGGACCATCAGCTTGTTTTGGCCATTTTGGGAAGGAGGCGACGTCCTTTTCACACACAACTTTCAATCCTTATCTTTTTCTGTATGTTTTCTCTCTGGTTTTCGAGAAGAACACCATTGTCGAACTTGAGTGTTTCTTAAGCTTTGTAATCGAATCGTTTTCATCTTAATCCAGTTTTCTTTTCATGTTCATCATTCTCTTTTACATGCTTTGCTTGATTTACTTTATGTGTAGTGAGTAGTTTACTTGGGTTCGGGGTTGAGAGGATTACAGGGCCTAAAGGGTTTCGATCTTGGGGTTTTTCTAAGCATTTTCAACGGCTATCTCTTCTAGGGTGTTGAGATCTCAATGCTTGAAGACTCTCACGCCAAGAGCTTCATGATCCGAGAGGTTCCTTACCTTGACAGGATTCAGGAGCCTCGGAAGAACACACCCTAGAGACTAGTTACCCCTTTCCAAAAGCCATGGAAGTTTGGGGGATTAGTTAAGCCATTCATTTGAAATCTGCTTTCCATGCCCTTCGACCTCTCTTTCCACCAAAAGCCATGGGTTTGGAGGAGAGGATGAAGGAGTGATCTATACCGAAAGCCACGGATAGATCTTGCTTAGTTTTCAAGGCTTAGAGATCCTCACAAAGTGAGTCGATTTAATGTTTTCAACCCAAGGTCGAACCTTTGAAATCCCTGACCATGAATCTCAACCCTAGGCCCTTTCTTTTAGCATCTTTACATCTTATCTCGTCATTCGCTTGATCTTTGATAGCATCCTGGTCGTTAGTTTCACTGTTCTTGCATTGTTAGGCGAGATCGATTGTTATTGCTCGATCTAGTGGTCGATCTCATGGTCGATCCACTAGTCGAATTTTAGTAATTCGTAGTTTGGTCCTTTAATTATTCTGTTTGTTCCTCGTGGTAGTTTCTTTATTCCTAATATTTTTAAAATAGGTTGCATTCTATTTAAGTTGCTGCATCCAGTTTTTAGAGATTTTCTCATAAATCATCTCGTTTCGCTTGGATTTTCATTAGTCCTTGTATTCTCTTTGCATTCTCTATCATTCTAGGCATGGATTGACTCTCTCTTGCTTGCTGTACTACAACATGTCTTGCATTTGAGTTTGATAACCTCATTGCATTTTCACCCTTGCTAAGAAAGTGTTTATCACCAACCGACTTTGTTGTTTTAGAAATCGATGAAAAGCCAAAGGATCCTCTTACCCTTGGAAGACCCTTTCTAGCAACTGCTGGAGCCGTAATAGACGTGAAGAACGGGAAGATCTCTCTACACCTGGGCAAGAAAACAAAGCTAAGCTTTGACATCAATGAAGTTTTGAAGAAGTCAAATATTGATGGGCAAGCATTCTACATAGGAGCATTGGATGCATTAGCTGATAGATCGCTTGAAGAAATGAGATGAGAGGATCATCCACAACTGGCTCTGACAAGAGTGTGTGGGGGGGATGGTTTATTGAGTGAACAAACCCAGGAGTGTGTTCGCAGCCTCGATTCTCACAAGGTTGTGAAAGAAGATGCAGGCGAATGCCTAGAAATCGAGATCGACCAGATCACCCGATCCATGGACACGATCGACAAGAAGATCGAGAAGACTGCTCGATCCAGGGAAGAAATCGATGAGAAGATCGAGAGAGCCAACTCGATCAGTTCAGAGAACGACTCAGCAACTCGATCTCGTGCTCGATCCACATCAAATCGAGCAAGTGAATCGAGGGAGTGCACTCGATTCAACCTAGATCGACTTCTTGGGTCGATCTCAGAGGTAACAACGGTTCGGGAAGGCAGCTTGAGAGCTCTCGGGTTCGAAGCAGGTCACTCGTGCACCTTTAGAGCCACCTCCTTCAGATGCTGAACTGCCCCCAAGCCTTGATCTCCCTGAGCTAAGCTATGAGTCGCGCACAAAAGCAGAAAAGTATCTTGCTTCGGTTGTTGAGAATCAGCGCAGGTCAACAAGTGCCAAGGCAGGATGATAGAGAAGCTGGCTGAGAAGATCAGAGACTTACAAGGAGGCTCACCTAAGGAGTCTTCAAGAGAAGAGGTTAAGCAGCCAGAGAAGAAGTGAAGTTCAACCGGGGGTTGGGAGATGATCCCGAAGGAAGCAACAAGGCTGGATAACCTTCCCTCCATGACGGCTCAAGCAAGAGCAGCGGCGAGGGCATTACCCCCGACATTAATAGCAAGAGCAAAAAGTCTGGAGCAACTTCAAGCTCCAGCCTTACTTAGCTCAAAGGTAGCAACAACCAAACCCTTGTAAATACCATGCATTTTCTTTAATTTTTCCTTTGTGTTTTGACTCCTCTTGAATTTGTTTGCCACCGAAACGGTGTCACTCAAGTTTGGGGGAGTGTGTGTGTTATTTGACATGTTTTCTTTGATCTTATTTTGAGTTAGCATCCTTGAGTCCTGCATGGCATCATCTAAGGCATAGAAAATACAAAAATATGATAAAATTTTTAAAACTTTTCAAAAAAATTCATGTAGTTTGCATTTGAATTGTTAAATATTGTAGGACTGAGTCTAGAATGTTTAAAATCATGTAGGTTGTTGCATTTGCATTGGGAGTGAATGATAAACACTTGTTAAGATGTTAATGTTTGATCTGTTTTCAATGCCTTGGTTGTTAGTTGTATGAATGCATCTAGTGAGGTTGAAGTTAAGGCTGCACCATACATTGATTACTTGCATTTGATACTCTAGTCTTATCTTGAAACTCGCTTTGATTTGATGCCAACTCCATCCTAGTAGAACCATAATCTTGACATTGAATTATCTTGTTTGTGCATTAAAAGCAATTACATGGCTTACCTATATACATACTTGGATTATCTTCTTCCCTTCTTACCACTCTTGTTATTCCAAGTAGCTGATCCTCATCAACATGGGACAGTTAACCACGCCCTAAACCAAACCTTCTTTCTGACCTAAAAACTTTTGCATGAGTTGTGAGGACTTACATTGCATCATTTTCTATCATATCTTAGCAAAAAGTGTTAGGAATAAGGCTGGCACGGAGAAGCTCCCTTGTACACACCAGCTTGTATTTTGAGCTTGGTATTAGGTTAGGAGTTTGGGAAAAGGGTTGTTTGAGTAGTTTAAGCGTTTTATGTTTACATCTTTACAAAAGAAGGAAAAGAATGGGATTGGTAGCAAAGGGGGAACAGATCGCTGTGGTTAAGTAAAGTAGAAAAAGAATGCTCTTAGTGTTTAAGAAGAAAGGCGCCAGATGCAACAAGGCTTACAAAAGATCATTCAAAAAGAAAAAAAATCAGATCGAGCCATCCACCAAAGGTGATGAAAACGGCGCCAAGCATACAACAAAGGAGAGCAAGTTCAAACAAAAGAAGTGAACCACACGGACAGAAGAAAAAGAAGTTTCCCCCCAATGTGAAGGATGAAGAGATCAAGCGCTTTGGGAAAGGGTAGATTTAGGGGTTACACTTGGGATTTTAGATGTTTTTAGGATCATCTTTGGGTTAAAAGGGTAGAAGGGAGCTTTAAGTTGCATGCATAAGTGTGCTTTTACCTTTAGCATTTTGCCAAAGATAGGATTCTTTCATTAAGTGATCCCCTGATTTTTGAACACTTACTTGAATGAGATCATCTTCATCTCATAACCATGTCCCTTGACCAAATGCTTTCTCTTGATATGCACAAACTAGATCCATTGGATAGATTAATGAATGTTAAGGAGTTGGTTGATTTGAATGCTTGTGTAGGCTAAGCTAGAGTTTATTGTTTGCTTTGATGGGTATGGCTAAAGCTTTTAAAGGAGAACAACCTCTATGCATCTTAGAACTTATAACTTGGGCATTGAATCAGTTTTTCTATTGACATCTTTAGTTTTGAACTCCCATTTTCAAACCTCTCTTCCTTTTTTATATACCTATATATTTAGCATATTTAGCATGCATTTAGAGTAGTTTTCATGCATTCAACCTGCATTATAGGCTAGTTTCTACCATTTGTTGCATTTTAGGTCCTAGATCACTTTGCATTCGCATTTTGCATATTTCTTGCATCTTTTGCATCATTATCAGGTTGTTTGGGACACACTGGAGTTGTGGAAGTTGCCTGAACGTGCTGAGGATCAAAATGGAGCTTGTGGACACTTGAAAAACTAAGCCATGCATGTGAAGGACTCGAGATCGAGTAGCGGATCGAGCAAGGCAGGTCGATCTAGACGAGATCGACCAGCATATCGAGTGACTCAAGTCGTTTCAAGGAGAAGGATCGAGATCAAGATCGAGAGAGTAGATCGATCGCGAGTACGGACGTAGATGATGCCATGCAGAACGAGAGCCAGATCGAGACCACGACTCGATCACCCAAGGATCGAGTAGGAGATTGAAGGAAGTGCTCGATCCATCCAACCAAATCGACTTGAAGATCGAGCAGAAGAAGGAGATCCATGAAGAAGATAGAGTGAGCCGATCGATCTCGAGGACGATCTCAGGGACCTTATCCGGCCAGCTCACTTTTGGCATCTAGTGAGGGGACCATTTGGAGATGTTTGGCCATTTTAGGCAAAGGAGGCGATAACTTTCAGAAGATACACTTTGCTTTTATCTTTTCCGTTCTTTCTCTTAGGCGATTCCGCCATTGCAAACCTTTGGAGCTTTTCTTGTTTTAAAACTTTGAATCTTGTTAATCATTAAGTCTTTTTTCATAATCGCTTGCTTAATCATGCATAGTTTATCTTCCTTTGCATTTGAATCGATTTCAATCATGAGTAGTGAGTAGATTTCTTTGGATAAAAGGTTGGGATGATTCAAGGGTTTAAGGGTTTAAGTTTTTGGATTTTTCTTGTTCTTAACTCACTCTTTTCTAGGATTTGGGGTCTTAAAGCTTAGAGAGTCATGGAAAAGATCTCTATGATTCCAAGGCTTTCTTACCTTGACCAGATTCAGAGATCCTTGAAAACCAAAGACTAGAGACTAATCTATCCTCTCCCAAACGCCATGGATGTAGAGGGGGTTAGTTAAGCCACTATTTAGGATTTTTGCTTAATGTTCTTTGACCCATCTTTCCATTAAACGCCATAGGTTTGGAGGAAGGGTCAGAGAAAGGGGTCTTACCACACGCCATGGAAGATCCTAGTTTAAGTTTCATAAGGCTTAGAGAAAGCTCGTTAAATGAGTAGATCTAGGTGTTTTCAAACCAAAGCTTGAACCTTTGAATCTCTTGAACATGACCCTCAACCTTAAACCCTCTTTTTAATATTTTAAAACCTCTGTTTATCATTCTCTATTCATAATGTTACATTCTTGATAATTAGAAGTCGTTTGTCTTTAAAGTGTTAGAATCGACCTGTTTTACCCGTTTTAGCTCTCGATTTTTAGTTATTAGTAGATTTGCATTTTAGAGTCTCTGTTTTCTTCTGGTAGTTTTTAACCCTCTTCCAGGGGTTTTAAAACAGTTTGCATAATCATTTGGTCGTTGCATTTAGTTTTCTTTGATTTTACCATCTATTTACCCGAATCTGCTTAGCTTTGCTTAATACTTGCATTCCTAGTGTTCTTTCTTTACCCAGGCTGGATTAATACTTTCTTGCATACTATACTACAACTATAGGTTTCTTGAGCTTTGATATTTAGACTGCAAAAAAAAACCTTTTATCAAATGGCGCCCTTGAAAAGGGATCTTGAAATTGTTTGCGGCTGATGTGATATACCCTATCAGTGACAGTACGTGGGTTTCTCCAGTCCACGTGGTGCCTAAGAAAGGGGGAATCACAGTCATTAAAAATGAAAAATATGAATTGATTCCTACTAGAATCATAACTGGTCACCGAATGTGTATAGATTATAGGAAGCTCAATTCAGCTACTAGAAAGGATCATTTTCCTCTTCCTTTTGTTGATCAAATGTAAGAGAGACTTGCTAATCATCCATACTATTGTTTCTTAGATGGATACAGCGGTTTCTTTCAAATCCATATTCATCCAAATGACCAAGAAAAGACAACTTTCACATGCCCTTATGGTACCTTCGCATATCCAAGGATGCCTTTTGGGTTATGTAATGCTCCAGCAACCTTTCAAAGGTGCATGATGTCAATCTTCTCTGATCTTATAGAGGAGATGGTAGAGGTCTTTATGGATGACTTTTCTGTATATAATGCTTCTTTTTCTGCTTTTTTGTCAAATCTTTGCAGGGTACTCAAGCGATGTGAGGAGACAATTAGGCCCACTTTTTACGGGTCAGTGGAATTTTTATGCTCAAAACCCCGATTCAAGCAGACATTTATTTGGTACCTCCCAAGGATCAGGAACTGCCATTCTAACCCTTCTTGTGGGATTCCACCCACAAACGCAAAGTTTATGGCTAACGGATATGGCACATCATCATCTAGCTATCGCAATTCTTTTCCTCATTGTGGGTCATATGTATAGAACTAACTTTGGAATCAGACACAGTATAAAAGATCTTTTAGAAGCGCATATTCCTCTGGGAGGACGATTGGGGCTGAACTGGGAGAAGTGTCACTTCAAGGTGAAGGAAGGGATTGTACTCGGTCATAAGAAATCTGTGCAAGGGATAGAGGTTGATAAAGCAAAGATTGAGGTCATGATGAGTCTTGAGCCGCCGGCTAATGTGAAGGGGATAAGGAGTTTCTTGGGAAACGCATGCTTCTATAGGAGATTCATAAAGGATTTCTCCAAGATAGCACGCCCTCTTACACGGCGGTTATGCAAAGAAGCCGAGTTCGTGTTTGATGATGAGTGCCTTCACGCTTTCAAGACCATCAAAGAAGCTCTGGTCACGGCACCTATAGTACAAGCACCAGACTGGAGCTTACCCTTCGAGATCATGTGCGACGCGAGTGACTACGCCGTGGGAGCTGTTCTAGGGCAGAGGAAAGACAAGAGGTTGCATATTATCTACTACGCCAGTCGTACCTTGGTTTCAAGAGAGGAAGCACAGGACATCCTTCTTCACTGCCACTGTTCATCCTATGGAGGACATTTCGCTTCTTTCAAGACGGAAACAAAGGTCTTACAAGGCGGGGTTTGGTGGCCATCGCTATTCAAGGATGCTCACGAGTTTGTAAAAGCGTGTGAGGCTTGCCAAAGAGCTGGAAACATCACCAAGAGAAAAGAGATGCCTCAGGTGCCAATCTTTGAAGTTGATATTTTTGATGCTTGGGGGATAGACTTCATGGGACCGTTCCCATCTTCTTACGGCAATAAATTCATCTTGGTGGCTGTTGATTACGTGTCTAAGTGGGTTGAGGCTATAGCTTCCCCACCTAACGACTCAAAGGTGGTGGTTAAACTCTTCAAGACCATCATCTTCCCACGGTTTGGAGTGCCAAGGTAGTGATCAGCGATGGGGACATCCACTTCATTAACAAGGTGTTTGAAAGTCTCTTAAAGAAGTATGGAGTGAAGCACAAGGTAGCAACACCTTGTCACCCACAAACTAGTGGGCAAGTAGAGGTCTCTAATCGACAGATGAAAGCTATCATAGAGAGGACAGTAGGAGCAACTCAGAAGGATTGGGAAAGTAAGCTAGATGATGCTTTATGGGGGTACAGAACCGCCTTCAAAACTCCTATTGGTACCACTCCCTTCACTCTCCTTTAGGACAAGGCATGTCACCTCCCTGTGGAGCTAGAGCATAGAGCACTATAGGCAGTGAAGCAGATGAACTTCAGTCTCAAGACGGCACAGGAGTAGAGGATGATTCAACTCCATTAGTTAGATGAGCTACGGCTAGAAGTTTATGAGAGTGCCAAAATCTACAAGGAAAGGACAAAGGCGGTTCATGACAAGAAGCTGGTACTCAAGGAGCTTGAGAAAGGAGATCTGGTCTTGCTCTCCAACTCGAGGCTGAAGCTATTCCCTGGAAAGCTGAAGTCAAGGTGGTGTGGACCGTTTGAGATCAAGGAAGTTCTACCCTATGGAGCGGTTACTTTGGTTGGCAAGAGTGGAAAGGCTTTCACGGTCAATGGGCACAGGGTCAAGCCTTACTTGGCGAGTGACTACAGCAAGGAGGGCACTACAATGCTGCTCCAAGACCCACCTCTGGCCTGAACCAAGTAAAGTCTAGCTAAAGACGTAAAAGAAAGCACACTTGGGAGGCATTCCCATGTCTATCTTGTATATATTTTTGCATTCTTTCTATTTCAGTTTTATGCTTTTTATGTTTAAATGTGTAGGGGAAAGGATAGGTGATTGGAGATCATGATCTTGGAGTCAAAAGAGGCGAGGAAAGGAGGAGAATAGGCTAGAGATTGAGTGCTAGATCGACTTATCCTGGCTTGATCTTTGCTAGATCGAGCTAGTGAAACGAGAGGAGTCATTCGATCTAGATGAGATCGAGTAGAGAATCGAGTGATTCAGTCGATCATGAGAGGATAACCCACCAATGCGTTTAGAACAAGGTGTGGATCGACTGACCTCACTCGATCCTTGATCTGAATCAATCAGTCTACTCGATCTACCACTCGATCTAAGCCGAAACGACCTCAAAATCGATCATGTGGCTCGATCCAAGAAGCTTAGCTATAATGACCAAGAATCATGGAACGAGGGGGTACACTCGATCCAGGACTCGATTAAGCACAAATCGAGTCCCCAATCGATCAACCCTCTCGATCCTAGCCAACATGGGCATGAGATCGAGTCCTAGATCGACCGAATGGACTCGATCTCGTGCCGATGTAAGTTTGTGTTTTCCCTCTTATTCTCTTTCCCTCCTGTTTTTAAATTCAAATCTTGGTCAAGGCAAGCATCTTTGACCATGAAGGATGTGCTATGACCAACTTTGTCAGAAAACCATTTGCATAATCCATAGTTTTCTCAGCTTTTATAAACACATGTGCATCACCACTCTCTCCACTTGCATTCGAAACCGTTTTCTAAATAGAAAAGAGAGTGTGTGTTCGATTTTTAAGGCTGTAAGCATCTAGCATTCATCATTTCAAAGGTATTTCGAAGTTTCTTGATTTTCTTGTTTAATTTTTTTAGAAAACTTCCTTTTCTTTGAGTTGATTTGTTGTTAGTTGTTAGGGAGTTAGAATAATTTTTAGAAATAGCTAACTATTAGGAAAATTGCTAGATTTAACTCTATCTCTAGATATTCTCCTCTAGTATTTAGCTATAATTTTTATAAATTCCTTAAAAATCTAGGATTATTGTTAGGAGTTTTTCTCTCTTACCTTGTCTTTCTCTTACATTCGCAGCCTATACTCATTCTCTTTTTTGAGATTTATGTTTCAGGTACCATGGCTCCTAAGAGAAGCATAGAAGAGACAACACAAGGAGTAGAAGCTCAAGAAGTGGTTCAGGAGAGGGTCAGATGGACAAAGGAGGAGAAACAAGCTAAGAAAAGGTTGGAGAGGCTTTGGTTTGACCCCACAAAGTTCGCGAGCAGGGATCTGTTGGCAAAGATGGGGATATTGGGAGATTTTGATCAGCTTCTCAAGAACATTGGACTCCGGTGCTTGTCAATGATGGATTGCCCAACCTATTCCGAGGTAACCCTAGACTACTTAGCCACCTTGGAGTTTACCTACGAGAATCCAAGCCTCCCCACGCCATCACAAGGTCACCTCACATTCAAGATAAGGAGGCAAGCCTATCACCTCTCCATCGCCGAGCTATGCCAAGCCTACGGTCTAAAAGCTACTGCCAAGCTCGTCGAGTTTCCTCCTTTCACTCAAGCCAACGATCTGTGGGATCTGATCAGCAACGATGACTACAAGGCAAACACGGCCAAGATCAAGAGAGTCTGCAGCCCCGTGCTAAGATACACTCTCAACCTCATCGCCAACACCTTTAGTGGAAGGTCCGTGGCTCCCACAGTCACCAAGAATGAGCTGTGTTTTCTCTTCCAAGGCGTTAAGCACCTTCTATGCGACCCTAAGGAGAATGAAGAGCCGATGGAAGACGAGCTTGGGGATGATGTTAATTATAGATGCATTTTGGCTTCCTCTTTGATAAAGTAGAAGGCGTGGGCAATGAGGTGCAAGGCGAGTTCAGCGCTGATAGGAGGATTCCTTACACCGCTGTTTGTTCAAGCTGGTATACCTCTTCCTGATTTTGTACCTTGCGCGGATAGAGCTTATATGGATGAGGTTTACATGCGCAACACAGACAGCTTGGGACGCACGGAAGCTGAGGGATTCTTTGCTTACCTGTTCTATGATTGTGAGAATGAGAAGAGAGTGTGCATCTTGCCAAACAAAGAGGAAATGTTTCTGCTAGGTGTTGGCAACGTTAAGTTTCTGCCAAGTGTTGAGGAATGCTATGCACCTCTAGGAGCCACAGCCGCACCTCCACGAGTTGCTCGCCCACGTTCAGAGTCACCTCCCTCCGATGCTGAGATGCCAGCTAGCTTCAACCTTCCCAACCTTGATTACGAGCCAAGAACCAAGGCGGAGAAGTTTCTTGCTTCTGTCGTGGAGATGCAGTGGAAGGTGAATAAGTGGCAGAGTAAAATGATTAAAAAGGTTGCTAAGAAGATCAAGGGCTTGCAAAAGAAGTCCTCCAAGGCGTCTTCAAGCGAAGAGGTTGAGCAACCCGAGAAGAGAAGGAGATCAACTGGTGGAATAGTGATCCGTAAGCTCTAAGGCGACAACCAAGCTGCACGCCGCTCTCTACACGAAGGAGCAAGCAAGGAGAAAGGCAAGACGGTCACCCACGAGACTCCTAGAAAGAGCAGGAAGTCTGGAGCATCCTCAAGCTCCAGCCATGCCTAGCTTAGAGGTACCAACTCACAACCTTGTAAATATCATACATTTTCCTTAATTTTTTTGCTTTGTGTTTTCTAACTCCTCTTGAACTTTGTTTGCCACCGAGACGGTGTCATTCAAGTTTGGGGGAGTGTGTGTATTATTTGACATGTTTTCTTTGATCTTATTATAAGTTATCATCCTTGAGTCTTGCATTGCATCATCTAAGGCATAGAAAAAACAAAACAAAATGATAAAATTTTCAAAATTTTCAAAAAAAAATTCATGTAGTTTGCATTTGCATTGTTAAATATTTTAGGATTGAGTCTTGAATTTGTAAAATCATGTAGGTTGTTGCATTTGCATAAGGAGTGAATGATAAACACTTGTTAAGATGTTAATGTTTGAACTGTTTTCAATACCTTGGTTGTTTGTTGTTTGAATGCATCTAGTGAGTTTGAAGTTAAGGCTGCACCATACCTTGATTACTTGCATTTGATACTCTAGTCTTATATTGAAACTAGCTTTGATTTGATGTCGACTCCATCTTAGTAGAACCATAATCTTGACATAGAATTATCTTGTTTGTGCATTGAGAGCGATTGCATCGCTTACCTACATACATACTTGGATTATCTTCTTCCCTTCTTACCACTCTTGTTAATCCAAGTAGCTGATCCTCATCATCATGGGACAGTCAACCACGCCCTAAACCAAACCTGCTTTCTGACCTAAACATTTTTGCGTGAGTTGTGAGGCCTTACATTGCATCAATTTCTATCCTATCTTAGCAAAATGTGTTAGGAATAAGGCTGGCAAGGATGAGCTCCCTTGTAGACACCAGCTTGCATTTTGAGCTTGGTATTAGGTTAGGAGTTTAGGAAAAGGGTTGTTTGAGTGGTTTAAGCGTTTTATGTTTACATCTTAACAAAAGAAAGAAAAGAATGGGATTGGTAGCAAAGGGGGAACAGATCGTTTGTGATTAAGTAAAGTAGAAAGAGAATGCTCTTAGTGTTAAAGAAGAAAGGCGCCAGCTGCAACAAGGCTTACAAAAGGTCATTCAAAAAGAAAAAAAATCAGACCGAGCCATCCACCAAAGGTGATGAAAACGGCGCCAAGCATACAACAAAGGAGAGCAAGTTCAAACAAAAGAAGTCAACCACACGGACAGAAGAAAAAGGAGTTTCCCCCAAATGTGAAGGATGAAGAGATCAAGGGCTTTGGGAAATGGTAGATTTAGGGGTTACACTTGGTATTTTAGTAATTTTTAGGATCATCTTGGGTTAAAAGGATAGAAGGGAGCTTTAACTTGCATGCATAAGTGTGCTTTTACCTTTAGCATTTTCCCAAAGATAGGATTCTTTCATCGAGTGATCCCCTGATTTTTGAACCCTTAGTTGAATGAGATCATCTTCATCTCATGACCATGTCCCTTGACCAAATGCTTTCCCTTGATATGCACAAACTAGTTCCATTGGTTACCGATTAATGAATGTTAAGGAGTTGGTTGATTTGAATGCTTGTGTAGGCTAAGCTAGAGTTCATTGTTTGCTTTGATGGATATGGCTAAAGCTTTTAAAGTAGAACAACCTCTGTGCATCTTAGAACTTATAACTTGGGCATTAAATCAGTTTTTCCATTGACATCTTTAGTTTTGAACTCCCGTTTTCAAACCTCTCTTCCTTTCTTGAATTTTGTTTGCTTGAGGACAAGCAAAAGGCAAGTTTAGGGGATTTGATATACCTATATATTTAGCATATTTAGCATGCATTTAGAGTAGTTTTCATGCATTCATCTTGCATTATAGGCTAGTTTCTACCATTTGTTGCATTTTAGATCCTATATCACTTTGCATTCGCATTTTGCATATTTCTTGCATCTTTTGCATCATTATCAGGTTGTTTGGGATACTCTGGAGTTGTGGAGGTTGTGTGGACGTACATAGAATCAAGAGGAGGCTCGTGGACACTTGGAGAACCCAGCCATGCATGCAAAGGACCCGAGATCGAGTAGCGGATCGAGCAAGGCAGGTCGATCTAGACAAGATCAACCAGAAGATCAAGTGACTCAAGTCATTTCAAGGAAAAGGATCAAGACCAAGATGGAGAGCGGCGATTGATCGCGAGTACGGACGTAGATGACGCAATACAGAACGAGAGCCAGATCGAGACCATGACTCGATCACCGAAGGATCGAGTAGGAGATCGAAAGAAGTGCTTGATCCATCCAACCAAATCGACTTGAAGATCGAGCAGAAGAAGGCGATCCATGAAGAAGATCGAGTGAGCCGTTCGATCTCGAGGTCGATCTCTGGGACCTTATCCGGCCAGCTCATTCCTGGAGGGTAGTGAGGGGACCATTAGGGATGTTTGGCTATTTTGGGAAGGAGGCGGCTATCACTTTTAGAATCTACACTTTGCTTTTATCTGTTCTGTTCTTTCTCTTACGCGATTCTGCCATTGCAAACCTTTGAAGCTTTTCTTGTTTTAAAACTTTAAACTTGTTAATCATTAAGTCTTTTTCCATAATCGCTTGCTTAATCATGGTTAGTTTATCTTCCTTTGCATTTGAATCGGTTTCAATCATGAGTAGTGAGTAGTTTTCTTTTGGTTAAAGGTTGGGGTGATTCAAAGGGGTTTAAGGGTTTAAGCTTTTGGATTTTTCTTTTTCTTAACTCACTCTCTTCTAGGATTTGGGGTCTTAAAGCTTAGAGAGTCTTTGAAAAGTCTCTATGATTCCAGTGCTTTCTTACCTTGACCGGATTCAGAAGTCCTTGAAAACCAAATCCTAGAGACTAATTTATCCTCTCCCAAACGCCATGGATGTAGAGGGGGTTAGTTAAGCCACTATTTAGGATCTTTGCTTAATGTTCTTTAACCCATATTTCCACTAAAGGCCATAGGTTTGGAGGAAGAGTCAGAGAAAGGAGTCTTACCACACGTCATGGAAAATCCTAGTTTAAGTTTCCTAAGGCTTAGAGAAAGCTCTTTAAATGAGTAGATCTAGGTGTTTTTAAACCAATGCTTGAACCTTTGAATCTCTTGAACATGACCCTCGACCTTGAACCCTCTTTTTAGCATTTCAGAACCTCTGTTTATCATTCTCTAGTCATAAAGTTGCATTCTTGATCATTAGAAGTCATGTGTCTTAAGTTGTTAGAATCGACCTAATTTACCCGTTTTAGCTCTCGATTTTTAGTTATTAGTAGATTTGCATTTTAGAATCTGTGTTTTCTCCTAGTAGTTATTAATCCTCTTCCAGAGATTTTAAAATAGTTTTCTTAGTAGTTTGGTCATTGCATTTAGTTTTCTTTGATTTTACCATCTATTTACCCGAATCTGCTTAGCTTTGCTTATTACTTGCATTCCTAGTGTTCTTTCTTCACCGAGGCTGGATTGATACTCTCGTGCATACTATACTACAACTATAGGTTGCTTATGCTTTGATATTACTTCCTTGAAAAAACCCTTTTATCAGTAAGTGTTTAAGTTAATTCAATTATATTTGTTATCTTGACTAATCCCAAACTTTTCTCCCTTTGATTTGCATAAGCTTAGTTATTTGATTTAATTTATGTAATTTTCGTTAAAGCACTTATGTATTTTCGGTCTTGCTCATTTGTAATTTTTTTTCATTTTTAATAAGCTGAAGAACCATTATATAAGGTTCCCCTGCAGCATTGTAATCGGTTACCTTTTGTTTTTCTAATAAAAATACAAAATTTTCTTTTACAGAGTTTATAATCTAATCTTGTATTCTTTCACTTTAACTTTGTTGAGACCAGCACCTCCAAAATTATAGAGAAGTCTTGTGTTGTATCAAAGGAAAATCTATAGCCATTGTGGTACACTTCAATCCACCGGTTCTTATATTCGTCCCATCTGACCGCCGGTTCCATCGTCTAAGTTCCTCAACCGATCGACCAAACCTCAATCGTTCTACCGTTCAATTATTCGTCCCACTTGTACCGACCCCGTCCCACTCGTAACGTCCCCGTCCCACTCGTACCATCCCACCTCCTACTCGATCCGTCCCGTTTCACTCGTACCACGCCTCATCCCACTCGATCATTGGTCCCATAGTCTGAGTTCCTCGGCTGTTTAACCCAAAACTTTCGTCTTATCCAACCACACATCCCGTGCTTATATCATTTTGGTATCAGAGCTGAAGTTCCTTCAGCAAAATTATATCTTTCCATCCTATCAGTCTTTGCATTTTTTTTATTTCATGATTGCATCTTTCAAAAAAAGAAAATATATACATATATAAGTTTATTCTTCTTACATATTTTATTAAAAAAAAAAGGAATCATAAACATATCTCGGTTTCATTAACTAGTTTTGATCTTATACATTTACCTTAAATTCTTTGCATCTAGTTTACATTTAAACTGAAAAAGTTAAAAAACAATTAGTTTTCCATTACCTTAATCATAGTTTTCCATTTTTATCTCGACTATTTATTCTAATCATCAAAACCAAAAACAAGTTTTCCATACCTTTCTAAGTCAGACTTTACCGTTCTTTATTAAAATTCTTTGTTCTTTGATTTAAAAGACTACTCTTAATCCAATCTTCTTATTTGTGTTTAATCTAAGGTGTAAGATGGGAGAAGAATCCAGTAATGCTCAAGACACCGCCACCCTTATGATGACAATCATAAGAGAAGAATTTCATGCCTTTAGGCAAGAGATAGGGGAACGCCTTACACGTGTAGAGCAAGCACCTCGTGCTCCCCTACAGCCGATTAGAAATGCTGGATGTCAGCACCAACAACATTCCTAGAACCGCACCATCAAATGGAGCTAACCTAAGGCGCAATGGTATCCACATTAATTAACCTGTTGATGGAGACCGGAGACACAATGGTCATTCTCAAGACGACAATGAAGAGCTACCTCCTTGGTACAACCGTGGACGTAGACGACGAGTACCAAGAGAAGAATATGGAGATGAAGCAGAAGAAGAATATGCATATAATCAAAGACCAAATCATAGCAACATCAAGCTTACCGCCCCAAAATTGGCTGGAAAAATTGATCCTGAAGCTTATCTCGAATGGGAAAAGAGGATGGACCACTTGTTTGATTACTATGATCAGCCCGGCCCCAAGAGAATAGCCCTAGCCGTAGCTCAGCTCACAGACAACGCCCTCAACTGGTGGGATAAAACCATAGCAGACCACATGAGAAACCGTCAAAGAGCCATTGACTCGTGGCTAGACAAGAAAGACATCATGCGCCAAAGGTACATTTCTCCCCATTTCAATAGAGATTTACAACGCAAGTTTCGTACTCTTAAACAGGGAACTAGGTCAGTAGAGGTGTACTATGAAGAATTTGAGCGCTTGAGGAACCGTTTGGAGCTTCATAATGACGAAGAAGCCTTGATGGCACAATTCTTAGATGGGCTACAAGAACGAATCAGCCGCAAAGTAGAAAGACAAGTCTACCAAGACTCCAAAGACCTTTTTCACCTAGCTATACAAGCAGAGCAGCACATCAAGGAAAAGTCTAGTATCACTCGGAGCAAACCTCAAAAACCATAAAACCCCAACGCTAACAAGCCTCTAGATAAAGGAAAAGGCATTGAGATAGACTCGCGGTACAAAGGGAAAGCTTCAGAAATCACCAAAGACAACCGTTCAGATGCAGGTAAGTCTACTAATCCTCAACGTTCTAGAGACATAATATGTTTTAAATGTAGAGCCAGGGGACATATGGCGAGAGAATGTCCGAATCAGCGAGTCATGCTTTTAACTGAAACTGAGAGTATGAATCCCAAGACGAAGCAGAGGCTGAACCGCTTGGAGCTTCATAATGACGAAGAAACCTTGATGGCATAATTCTTAGATGGGCTACAAGAACGAATCAGCCGCAAAGTAGAAAGACAAGTCTACCAAGACTTCAAAGACCTTTTTCACCTAGCTATACAAGCAGAGCAGCACATCAAGAAAAAGTCTAGTATCACTTGGAGCAAACCTCAAACACCATGGAATCCCAACGCTAACAAGCCTCTAGAAAAAGGAAAAGGCATTGAGATAGACTCGCGGTACAAAGGGAAAGCTTCAGAAACCACCAAAGACAACCGTTCAGAAGTAGGTAAGTCTACTAATCCTCAATGTTCTAGAGACATAACATGTTTTAAATGTAGAGGCATGGGACATATGGCGAGAGAATGTCCACATCAGCGAGTCATGCTATTAACTGAAACCGGAGAGTATGAATCCCAAGACGAAGCAGAGGCTGAACCGTTTGATGAATTTGGAGATATTGAGTACCCTGATTCAGGTGAGCTCCTCGTTACATGGTGTATACTTAGCACCATGGTGGAACCAGCCGAGCTTAAGCAAAGAGAAAACATCTTCCACACACGGTGCACCGTGCAAGGCAAGGTATGTTACTTAATCATTGATGGTGGGTCTTGCACTAACGTGGCAAGTACACACATTGTTGATAAACTTCACCTTGAGAGAACTAAACACCTACGGCCCTATAGGCTAAGGTGGCTCGGTGACAAGGTTGAGTTAAAAATCAATGAGTATATTGTTAGGCAGACCTTGGCAATTTGATAAAGAAACTAAGCATGATGGTAGAACTAACATGTATACATTTATTCATGACAAACGAAAAATTAGCTTATCACCTTCTGAAGTGCATGATTTACAATTGCAAATGGCTAACGAAAAAGAAATTAGTTCTATGTCTAATTTTATTATTCAGCCTAGTCATGTTAGAAAGGTTTTAGCTTCTAAACACAAAATGCTACTAATCATCTTTAAGGAATTTTTGAGCGCAGGTTATGGAACAACAAAGTTACCACCAGAAATCATTCAGCTGCTTGACGACTTTAAAGATGTGTTTCCAGAGGATATGCATGAAGGACTGTCACCTTTAAGTGGGATTCAACACCACATTGATTTCATTCCCTGTGCTGCTTTACCCAACAAGCCAGCTTACCGAATGAGTCTTGAAGAATATAAAGAGCTTGAGAAAAACGTTTAAGAGCAACTAGACAAAGGATACGTGAGGGAAAGCCTTAGCCCATGTGCTGTACCAGTCCTACTCGTACCAAAGAAGGACGGCTCCTGGAGGATGTGTGTTGATTGTAGAGCTATCAACAACATCACCATCAAATACATACATCCAATACCAAGGTTAGATGATATGTTTGACGAGCTTAGTGGTTCTGTTTTGTTCTCTAAAATAGATTTAAAGGGCGGATACCATCTAGTGTGAATGAAAGAGGGGGAGGAATGGAAGACAGCTTTCAAAACCAAGTAAGGACTTTATGAGTGGAAGATAATGCCGTTTGGACTCACCAATGCCCCTAGCACTTTCATGCACCTCATGAATCAAGGGTTTAGATCATACATCAGTAAGTTTGTTTTGTATATTTTGATGATATTTTAATTCACAGCAAAAGCTTATCTGATCATATGACACATCTTGAGCTTGTATTAAATACTCTTAGACAAGAGGGGCTTTATGAAAACTTAAACAGGTGTTCATTCTGCACTAATCAACTAGTTTTCCTAGGTTTTATTGTAAGCTCGCAAGGATTACAGGTTGATAAAGAGAAATTTAAAGCTATTCAGGATTGGCCAGCACCAACGAACGTCAGTCAAGTGAGAAGCTTCAATGGTTTGGCAAGTTTCTACAGGAGGTTCATTAAAGATTTCAGCAGTATAGCAGCTCCTCTCACGGCGGTAGTTGATATATCATGGTTTTTATGGGTTTTTGATCATGATAAAAGTCTTGTTTGTAGAGTCTTTTTGGTATTTTTCGAGTCCTTGCGAGTCTTTGCAGGTCTAGGTACGTTTGGAGCGTAACTGTGGGTTTTGGAGCCTTTTGGAGCTATGTTGAAGCTGATGCTGAAAAGACCAAGTCAAAGAGCATTCTGGAGCATGGTGTCGATTGACACCAGCCACTTGGTGTCGATCGACACCGATCGTGGTCGCGAAGAAGAGCCTTAAACACTCTTTTGAAGAATTGCAACTTGGCCCAGAAGTTTCCTACTATTTGCAAATTTGCCCCCGTCGTGTTTAGAGTTGTATTTAGGTTTTGACAGCCATTGTTAGGCATTCATCTTGTTTTCCATTGAGACTAAGTAAGAGATTACATTCACAGCTTTTGGGGAGACAAATCCGTACTCTGTTAGAGAAGAATTTCAAACTCTTTTTGTCTTTTGCTCTATCTTTTAATCGAGTATTATTCAGCCATGATTTGTGTTTCAATTTCTATGTTTGAGTAATTTGCTAGTTAGGTTTTAGATTATTCAAGGGATGATAATGAATTGTTAGAACTGCAAAACTAGAAGGATAAATCATTTGGCTCTTCATCTAGATTGCTTTAACACTGGTTTTGAGATTGATCACCTAGAAATCAGATCTTAGGTTGTTTAATAGGTATGGAAACATTATTAATCACTAGAACTATCTTAGATGAGTGAAATAACTAATTGCAAAGGAATTTGGATTAGTGATTTTGTGAACATATCGAACCTGAACCATATTGCTTGCTTAGGTTGTTAGAATTTGCAAAGGAATTTGGAATTCTAGAATCTGATCATAGATAATCTCTGTTTTCGAGTTCTAGAACGGTTTTAATAAATAATTCTTTCAGTGTGTAGTCTGCGATTTATGTCAACCTGCGAATTTCTCATTGCCGAGCGCCTTGTCTCGTTGATTTTAAGAACCCATAATCCACTCCTGTTCTTGCTACTTCTATTTACCATTTTGTTTTATTTGTTATTGACTGCTTAGCTAGATTTGAATCTAAATTCTGTTGAGTAATAGTCTTAAGTCCTTGTGGATTCGATCCCTAAGTACTATAGTGATCTCTTAATTTGAGAGAGTAGCTCTAAGGGTAAATTTGAGCATATTAAATTTTGGTGCCGTTGCGGAGGACTTAGTTATTACTTTCAGATTTTTAGTTTTAGAATTTGGACTAAGCTTTTACATTATTTTCGCTAACATTATGTTACTTCTCTGCTGTATGTTTCAGGTGTATGCATAATCGCAGTACCAGAAGCAAGAAAGACAAGGAGCTTGTGACATTAGGCATCGACGAACTCGCCAAGTTGGAAAGAACCATCAGAAAAGCCAAGAAGCAGACAAAGATGGTTGGACCAATAATTTTAAGGACAGATGATGAGGGTCATTTAGTTGACAGAGAGGGAAACAGAAGAAATGAGAATGGACAGAGGATATATGAGGATGGCATTGTAATTGAGGAACAGGTTGTGCCACCAGTTGCGCAGAATGTGCAACAACAAGCTGCTGGAAATGCTGCTGGGCGTTTCCCACAGAGGACCCTGGGAGATTACAAAAGGCCAGATCAGTTCTATGTAAATAGAGCTGCAATCCGCCCTCCTGCCTTCCAGAGAAATGACTTTGAACTCAAGCCTGCCTACTACCAGCTTGTGCGTCAGCACCCTTTCCATGGGTTTCCACATGAGCATCCTATGGACCACATAGAGAGGTTTGATGATCTGGTTACAAGTGTTAAAGCCAATGGAGTCAGCAATGATTTCTTATTCTGTTAGCTTTTCCCCTACTCTTTGGGACGAGATGCAGCTCATTGGCTGAAATAGTTAGAGCCTGGACCACTTGGGAGAGCACCAAGAGTGCTTTTCTCAACAACTTTTATGATGATGCAGGATCAGAAGAGTTGAGGACGAAAATTGCTTCTTTTTCCCAAGGTCCTACTGAAGCTTGCAAGGAAGCATGGCTGAGGTTAAAGTTATATAAGAGAGACTGCCCACACCATGGCTACAATGAGGTGTAGTTGTTGGGTATCTTCTTCAGAGGCATTGATTGGAGGTACCAGATGGCTTTGGATGCTGCAAGCAATGGGAACTTCAACACTAGAGTACCAGCTGACGTCATCACACTGAAAGAGAACTTGGCTTCGAGTAACAGTACAAAGAATGCTGATTATGAGAGACAGAAAATCGCTGGGAACGCTGGGAGCAATCAGTTTGCTGCTGAGATGAAGGCTAAGCTGGATTCTGTTCATAACCTTTTGGTGGGTAAGAAGTCTGTTCAGTTTGCTGCTGAAGTTGAAACCTTTGAGCCAGCTGAGGAGTATGAAGAAGAAGATGTCAACTACATAAATTGTGCTGGTTTTCAGGGTCAAAGGTACAACAATCAGCAAGGGAGCAGAGAATTCAGTGGGAATAAATGGAGAAGCAACTTCACAGGAAACCAGAATTCTTCTAGTTACACTTCCAAGCCTCAGTTTCAGAAGACTGAATACCAGAAGCTTTACGAGAACAACAACTTCAGCAGGAACTATGGTTCCTCTTCTTAACATCCACCACCTGCACCATCAGGTTCAAGTAAGATGGAAGCCATGCTTGAACAGCTGCTAGAGGGTCAGCAAAAGATCACAGTTGACTTCAATAGGAAGATTGATGCTCTCTACCAGGATTTGAATGGCAAATTCGAAGCCCTGAACACCCATGTCAAAACTCTTGACACTCAAGTTGCTCAAACTGCTGGAGCTATGAAAAGACAAGATGGATTTCTTCCAGGAAGAACATATACCAACCCAAGACACTCTGTCAATAACATCACGCTGAGGAGTGGAAAGAACCTGCAACCAGTGCAGAAGAATGGTCTTAGTGCAAAAGATTTTGAGCAACTCCAATAGTTTGAAGAGGATGATTTCGCCAGTTTTGGGGTGTCGATCGACACCCACCACTTGGTGTCGATCGACACCAGAAGAGTTTCACGACTTTTCGACTCGAGGCGAAGAAATATCGACCAAGGTCGACAAGCAGCAGAGTGGACCGTTGACACCACATACTGAGAAGAGTGTCGATCGACAACCACCAGTTGGTGTCGATCGACACCCCCCACAAAAGCACCCTGCAAATTTTCAGACTCCAGAAAACGCAGAAGAAAGGGTTTACAAGCCAAATGTACCTTACCCAAGGAACCAGAAGAAGTCTAAACAAGAGCTGGAGGATGCTAGGATCAAAGCTATCATGGATAAGCTTGTGGTGGAGATTCCTTTGATTGATGCTATAAGAACAACTCCTGTTATCAAGAGATATGTGAAAAGGATGATGACCAAGAATATGGGGCTTGAGCAAGGGACAATGCTAATTTCAAAGCAGGTCAGTACAGTGATACAGAACAAGATACCAGAGAAGTTGACAGATCCTGGGAGCTTTGTCCTAGACTGCACAATCTTTTCTAAGAGGTTTGAGAGTTCTCTTTGCGATTTTGGGTCAAGTGTTAATCTGATGCCCCACTCAGTTGCTCTCAGCTTGGTTATGATAGATTTTCAACCAACTAAGATCTCTCTTATCCTAGCAGATAGATCAGTAAGGATCCCTAAAGGCATTTTGGAGGATGTACCAGTCAAGGTGTGAGAGTGCATGATCCCTACAGACTTTGTGGTTCTAGCTTATGGGGAAGAACCAAAAGACCCCTTGATCTTGGGAAGACCATTCCTAGCCATTGCATGCGCCATCATAGATGTCAGGAAAGGAAGCATAGCCCTTAATGTGGGAGATTTGGTGATGACCTTTAACATGGACAAACTGATGAAGAGACCAACAATTGATGGTCACACATTCTATGTGGACTCCCTCACCAGCCTTGCAGAAGAGATCTTCCAGGAAATGCATCCCACAGACCCTTTGGAGAGAGCATTGACAGTCTCGGTAGAAGAAACAGAGCATCTCGATGACATTACTGCTGGGTATGGCAAGATGTTGGATGCAAGTGAGAAAGTTATGCAGCTAGTAGCGCAAAAATGAACTGGTTGGAACTTCTGTAAAGCCTGCAAAACTGGGCGATTGGAGTGAATAAAAAGCTCCTAAAATCGAACTCAAACAGCTCCCTGTAGGTTTAAGGTATGCTTTTCTGGGACCTAACTCTACATATCTCTTTATTGTTAGTGCTTCTTTAAACAATGCAGAGCTCACTTTACTGCAAAGCAAGCTGCGCACATTTCGTAAGGCTCTTGGCTATTCTCTTGATGACATTTCAGGTATTCCACCAGAGTACTGCATGCACAGGATACACCATGAGGATGAGTCAAAGTTATCGACTGAGAACCAGAGGAGGCTGAATCTGAATCTGCAGGATGTGGTGAAAAAAGAAATCATGAAGCTTCTAGCTGCTGGGATCATCTATCCCATCTCTGACAGCACTTGGTTCAGTCCAGTACATGTGGTTCCAAAGAAAGGAAGAGTCACAGTTGTGAAAAATGAGAAGAATGAGCTGATTCCTACAAGGACCATCACTGGAAACAGAATGTGCATTGACTTCAGGAAGCTCAACGCTGCAACAAGGAAGGATCACTTCCCATTGCCATTCATTGATCAGATGCTGGAGAGGTGGGCAAATCACTCCTACTACTGCTTCCTGGATGGTTACTATGGTTTCTTTCAGATCCCCATTCACTCAGATGAATAGGAGAAGACAACATTTACTTGTCCGTATGGCACCTTTGCATATCGCAGGATGCCATTTGGACTTTGTAATGCTCCTGCGACATTTCCGAGATGCATGCTTTCCATCTTCACTGATTCGTGTTTTCGAGTTCTAGAACGGTTTTAATAAATAATCATTTCAGTCTGTAGTCTGCGATTTATGTCAACCTGCGAATTTCCCATTGCCTAGCGCCTTGTCTCATTGATTTTAAGAACCCATGATTTCAACAAGACGTTTGAAGTTGAATGTGATGCCTCGGGGTTAGGCATATGAGCAGTGGTAACTCAAGACAAGAAACCAGTGTCGTTTTTCAGCGAGAAACTAGGAGGAGCTACACTTAACTACGCTACGTATGGCAACGAATTATACTCCTTGGTGAGGACCTTGGAGACGCGGCAGCACTACCTGATTTCAAGAGAGTTCATGGTTCACACTGATCATGAAACACTGAACCAACTTAGAGGACAAACACATCTTAAGAGAAGGCATGCTCGTTGGATGGAGTTCATAGAAACCTTTCCTTACATCGCCAAGTACAAGAAAGGCAAAGACAACATTGTAGCGGATTCTTTATCATGAAGATATGCCTTAATCTCTACAATGGAGAGCGAAGTCATGGGGTTTGAGTTTATAAAAAAACTTTACCGCGAAGATAAAGACCTTATGGAGATATTTGGCGAGTGCAACAAGGGAGCATTTGGCAAGTTCTACATCTTTGAAGGATTTCTATTTCGGAAGAAGCGGCTTTGCATTCCTCGATGTTCTTTAAGAGAACTAATTTCTCGTGAGGCCCACAGAGGAGGACTAATGGGGCATTTTGGGGTTGACAAAACCTTAGTCGTGGTCAATTTGAGATTCTTTTTTTCTAATTACTTTTGTTTTGTACGAAAAAAAACGGAAAGAGCGGACAACGAATGAAAATCTCTAAACGTGATACGTAAATGGGAGAAAAATATGGATGAAACCCTAGAACACTTTTACTGGCCATACTTAAAGAAGACGGTTGAAGCTCATTGTTCTAGATGCGTTGTTTGCAAGAAAGCCAAGTCTAGAGTTCACCCTCACGGCTTATACTTGCCTATGCCAATCCCAACAGCTCCTTGGGTTGATATATCTATGGATTATGTCCTAAGGTTACCAAAGATCAACCATAAAGACTATATATTCGTGCTGGTGGATAGATTCTCCAAAATGGCGCATTTCATTCCTTGCGCTAAAGTGAATGATGCTACATGGGGTTCCGAGAACTATAGTCTCTGATCGGGACAAGAAAGGCAAAGACAACATTGTAGCGGATGCTTTATCAAGGAGTTACGCCTTAATCTCTACAATGGAGAGCAAAGTCATGGGGTTTGAGTTTGTCAAAGAACTTTACCGCGAAGATAAAGACCTTATGGAGATATTTGGCGAGTGCAAGAAGGGAGCATCTGGCAAGTTCTACATCTTTGAGGGATTTCTATTTCGGGAGAAGCGGCTTTGCATTTTTCAATGTTCTTTAAGAGAACTAATTGCGCGTGAGGCCCAAGGATGAGGACTAATGGGGCATATTGGGGTTGACAAAACCTTAGCCGTGGTTAAAGAACACTTCTACTGGCCGTACTTAAAGAAGACGGTTGAAGCTCATTGTTCTAGATGCGTTGTTTGCAAGAAAGCCAAGTCTAGAGTTCACCCTCACGGCTTATATTTGCCTATGCCAATCCCAACAGCTCCTTGGGTTGATATATCTATGGATTCCGTCCGAGGGTTACCAAAGATAAACCATAAAGACTTTATATTCGTGGTGGTGGACTGATTCTCCAAAATGGCGCATTTGATTCCTTGCACTAAAGTGAATGATGCAAATCCAACCGCGGACCTATTATTTAAAGTGGTGCTACAGCTACATGGGGTTCCGAGAACTTTAGTCTCTGACCGGGACAGCAAGTTTCTGAGTCACTTCTGGAGAACCTTGTGGAAGAAGCTAGGGACTAAACTTCTTTTCTCTACCACTTGCCACCCTCAAACGGACGGTCAAACGGAGGTTGTGAACTGCACGCTATCAGCGTTACTAAGGGAAACTATTGGAAAGCATATGAAGAACTGGTTAGAGTGTATACAATTCATTGAATTCGGCTACAACCGAGCTGAACACTCAGCCACAAAGATGTCACCATTCGAGATTGTATACAGACTTAACCCCACTACAACTCTTGATTTGAAACCCTTACCACCAGCAGAAGCGGTCAGTTTAGTTGACGATGAGAAGGCTAAGTTCATCAAGAAAATCCATCAAAAGGCACAAGAGAATCTAGAGAAGAGGACGAAGCAATATAAAAAACAAGCCAACAAGGGAAGAAAGGAGTTAGTTTTTCAACTAGGAGAATGGGTTTGGCTACACATGAGGAAAGAAAGATTTCCATACCAGAGAAGCTTAAACCTTAAAACGAGAGGATTCAGCCCATTCAAAGTCTTAGAGAGAATCAAAAACAATGCTTACAATATAGAATTACCAGGTGAGTTAAATGTATCCTCCACTTTTAAAAACGGTCAAAGCTAGAAAATCATTCGGATTCAAAGCAAGCAAACAAGATAAGTGTTTAAGTTAACTCAATCATATTTGTTATCATGACTAATCCCAACTTTTCTTCCTTTGATTTGCATTAGCTTAGTTATTTGATTTAATCTATGTAATCTTCTTTAATGCACTTATGTATTTTCGGTCTTGCATTTTTGTAATATTTTTTTCATTTTTCATAAGCTGAAGAACCATTATAAAGGTTCCCCTTGAGCATTGTAATAGGTTACCTTTTGATTTTCTAATAAAAATTCCAAATTTTCTTCTACAAAGATTATAATCTAATCTTGTATTCTTTCACTTTAACTTTGTTGAGACGAGCACCTCCAAAATTATAGAGTAGTCTTGTGTTGTATCAAAGGAAAATCCATAGCCTTTGTTGTACACGTCGATCCACCTGTTCTTATATTCGTCCCATCCGACCGCCGGTTCCATCGGCTGAGTTCCTCAACCGATCGACCAAACCTCCATCGTTCCACCATTCAGTTATTCGTCCCACTCATACCGTCCCGGACCACTCGTACCGTCCCCATCACACTCGTACCATCCCACGTCCCACTTGTACCATCCCATCTCACTCGTACCGCCCCTCATCCCACTCGATCATTGGTCTCATAGTCTGAGTTCCTCGGCTGTTTGACCAAATACTTTCGTCCCATCCAACCATCCATCCCGTGCTTATATCATTTTGGTATCACAGCTGAAGTTCCTTCACCAAGGTTATATCTCTCCATCCTATCAATTTTTGTATTTTTTTATTTCATGATAGCATCTTTCAAAAAAAAATATATATATATATATATACATATATAAGTTTATTCTTCTTACATATTTTATAAAATAAAAAAGGAATTATAAACATATCTTGGTTTTATTAACTAGTTTTGATCTTATTTATTTACCTTAAATTCCTTGCATGTAGTGTACTTTTAAAAAAGTATTAGTTTTCCATTACCTAAATCATAGTTTTCCATTTTTATCTCGACTATTTATTCTAATAATCAAAACCAAAAATAAGTTTTTCATACCTAAGTCAGTCTTTACCGTTCTTTATTAAAATTATTTGTACTTTGATTTAAAAGACTACTCTTAATCCAATCTTCTTATTTGTGTTTAATCTAAGGTGAAAGATGTGAGAAGAATCCAGTAATGCTTAAGACCCCGTCATCTTTATGATGACAATGATAAGAGAAGAATTTCAAGCCTTTAGGCAAGAGATAGGGGAATGCCTTACCCGTGTAGAGCAAGCACATCGTGCTCCCCTACAGCCGGTTAGAAACGTTGGAGGTCTTGGCACCAACAACTTTCCTAGAGCCGCACCATCAAACGGAGCTAACCCAAGGCGCAATGGCATCCACATTAATGAGCCCGTTGATGGAGACCCGAGACACAATGGTGACTCTCAACACGACGATGAAGAGCCACCTCCCCGGTACAACCATGGACGTAGACGACGAGTATCAAGAGAAGATTACGGCGATGAACCAGAAGAAGAATTTTCACCTAATCAAAGACCAAATCATAGCAACATCAAGCTTACCGCCCCAAACTTTGCTGACAAAGTTGATCCTGAAGCTTATCTCGAATGGGAAAAGAGGATGGACCGCTTGTTTGATTACTATGATCATACCGGCCCCAAGAGAGTAGCCATATCCGTAGCCGAGCTCACGGACAATGCCCTAACCTGGTGGGATAGAACCGTAGCAGACTGCAGGAGAAACCGTCAAAGAGCCATTGACTCGTGGCTAGACAAGAAAGACATCATGCGCCAAAGGTACATTTCTCCCCATTTCAATAGAGATTTACAACGCAAGTTTCGTACTCTTAAACAGGGAACTAGGTCAGTAGAGGAGTACTATGAAGAATTTGAGCGCTTGAGGAACCGCTTGGAGCTTCATGATGTCGAAGATGCCTTGATGGCACAATTCTTAGATGGGCTACAAGAACGAATCAGCCGCAAAGTAGAAAGACTTCAAAGACCTTTTTCACCTAGCTATACAAGCAGAGCAGCACATAAAGCAAAAGTCTAGTATCACTCGGAGCAAACCTCAAAAACCATAAAACCCCAACGCTAACAAGCCTCTAGATAAAGGAAAAGGCATTGAGATAGACTCGCGGTACAAAGGGAAAGCATCAGAAATCACCAAAGACAACCATTCAGATGCAGGTAAGTCTACTAATCCTCAACGTTCTAGAGACATAATATGTTTTAAATGTAGAGCCAGGGGACATATGGCGAGAGAATGTCCGAATCAGCGAGTCATGCTCTTAACTGAAACTGAGAGTATGAATCCCAAGACGAAGCAGAGGCTGAACCGCTTGATGAATTTGGAGATATTGAGTACCCTGATTCAGGCGAGCTCCTCGTTACACGGTGTACACTTAGCACAATGGTGGCACTAGCCGAGCTTATGCAAAGAGAAAACATCTTCCTCACACGCTGCACCGTGCAAGGCAAGGTATGTAACTTAATCATTGAGGGTGGGTCTTGCACTAACGTGGCAAGTACACACATGGTTGATAAACTTCACCCTGAGAGAACTAAACACCAAAGGTTGAGTTAAAAATCAATGAGCAAGTTGTTATACCATTTAGTATAGGGAAATATCAAGATATTGTTATTTGTGATATAGATCCTATGCAAGCCGGCCATATATTGTTAGGCAGACCTTGGCAATTTGATAAAGAAACTAAGCATGATGGTAGAACTAACATGTATACATTTATGCATGACAAACGAAAAATTAGCTTAGCACCTTTATCACCTTCTCAAGTGCATGATTTATGATGTCTAATACATTTACATCATTTATGCTTGCATTTAGTGCATGTTTTGGTTCTCTTTTGCATATCTTCCTTATCTTTTGTCCCATTTTCTTTTCCTTTTAGGCTTAGGTTGCATTTAGGGTGGAGTTTGCATTTTCTTTGCATAAAGGATGTCATTAGGTACTCATGGAGCCATGAGGAGCATGGAGGAGCTTTGGGAGTTGACCAGGAAGCTGGCTGCACTGAAATTAGCAAGAGGAACCAAGGCAGAAGATCTCTGCAGAGCCTATCGATAAGAGCACGAAGGGTATCGGTCAATGAGTGACCAATAGAAAACCTATCGATTAAACCTATCGGTCAGAGGAGTGACCGATAGAAGTTCACCGTGTATATTTCTGTCACCCTATCTGTCACCCATTAGACCGATAGGATCCCTATCGATCATCCCTATCGGTCACAACTGACCGATAGGATTCCAGACCGAAGACCATTTATTTACAATTTTACCATTTTCGCTTGGACTCCTTTAAAAAACAAAAAATCCATAATTTCTGGGAACAGTCTTTTATCCTGCAGTTTCTTCTTCTTTGTTTTAGCTTTTTGATTTTGTAACTTGAATCGGTGCTTGATTTTAATTAAAGTTTGCATTTATCTTCTTGTTTAATCTTCCTAATCATGATTAGTCATCTTTTTCTCTTTGGATTGATCGCTATAATGGTGATTACTGAGTAGTCTTTTTAGGACTTTGAGATGGGTTAGGTTTAGGGAATTTGAGACTTAATCCATGATGTCTTAGTGTTAATCATTCCATTTCTTTTCTTGATTGCTGTGTTTAATGGTTAATTAGCCCTAGCTAAGTTGATTAAGATCTTAGGCTCATTTTATGTCCACCAAGTGTTTGATGAAATGCCTGACCTGCATTGCAAGAGAATTGCTTATCCTAGCTCAAGAGATTGACTGTCTAGGCAGTGATTTGGCAATATAGGGTTGATAGAATTGTGTTAATGCTTGCTGTTTATCATTTCACTAATGAAAATTAGCTCTTGACTTGGTAATTAGCAAAAAGATTAGTACCAAGAGATTCGATTAGTCATATAAATGAATCATATGCATATGGAATAGCATTGTGTGAGTTTGTAAGCATCATAGATTGAGTCAAGAGTTCCCTAACACCAATTATCTCATCTCAAGTCCCATCTATTCTAGCTTGAATTCGGATTTGCCCTATTTTACCCTTGCCTTAGTTGTTTTGCCTGCTTTTCACTATTTGTTTGATGTTCCCTTCATTCCTGTTTGATCCTTTAAGTTGTTAGATATCTAAACCACCTTTGTTTGCTTGAATTAAGAGCTCTTGATACCAGATTTTTTGGGACTTGATTCAATTACCCAGGCTTGTACTAATCAGTTGTAGTATAGCATAGGGTTTCATCAATCCAAATGGGGAGAATGAAACAGTAAGAATGCAATAGAGATCTTAATTCAAGCAGATAAAGATGGGTTTAAATGCTAAACAACCTAAGTGAGCAAGCAAGGAAGCAAAGAAGGCAAAAGAAAGAAATTAAAGAGCAATAAAGGCAATAAGAAACATAGCAAAAACAGAGTAAAACTGAACTAAAACAAAGTAAAACTAAACTTCAAAGATTAACAGATGGTTCAAGATCAAGGCAATGGTGATAAGGTGATTCATGTTCATGTCTAGGGTGATCAAAACAAGCAATTCTAAACACTCAAACACATAATCATCAAGCATTAAAATCAAGTTCCATAAAACTAATTAGCATGCTAGACATCTAATCTCTTAGGCTAGGTTTACTAATCATTTATACAATATATCAAACATCAACTCATATTCTCATGCATAATCAATGTCTAGAGACAATTTCTCACTAATATGGTACTAGGCAATAAGCACATTCAAGTAAGAAATGATAGATGCAAAGAATCATGATTATCTAAACACCATTTTCAAGCATTGAACTTCATTCAGGAATTTCATCAAACACTTGGTGTGCATGTGAAAACCTAAAATCAACTTCTCCAACAAAGAGGTACTAAGCATTAAGCACAATCATATAAGAAAGGGAATGAGAAGATCTAAGCCCTAATCAACCTAAACAATCACTAAAATCACCCCATATACCTTAATCTCAAACCTAAGGCAAACTACTCACTAATCATGGTGAAAACCATCAAATCTATGAAGAAAAGATGGTTAATCATGATTAGGAAGACAAAAGATTAAGGGAAATGCAAACTTTTATTGAAATAAACAAAGCTTCAAATTACAAATCCAAAAACCTAAAACAAAGAAGAAAAGAACTGCTGGGTAAAAGCTTGTTCCCAGAAATTAGAGATTTTTCGTATTTATAGGAGTCTAAGCGAAAATGGTAAAATTGTAAATAAAGTGTCTTCAGTCTGGCAGTTTATCGGTCAGTTACGTCGGTCTTCAGTGACCGATACGGATTCCATCGGTCTGGAGTGATCGACACTGGTGACCGAAATACATCCGATGTGTTTGTGTCGGTCACCCTTGACCGATGCAGGTGATCAATGCTGCTTTGTGTCGGTCATCCTTGACCGATACTGGTGATCGATACTGCTCCGTAGCGGTCATCCTTGACTGATATTCACCGTGCTCTGACCGAAAACTTCTGCAGAGATTCTCTGCTTCGATCCTCCTTGCTCCCTTTTGCCCAGCTAGCATCCTGGATCATCCCCAAAACTCCTCCAAGATCCTTTTAGCTCCAATAGCACCTAAAAACATTCAAAATGCAAAGAAAATGCAAACTATACTCTAAATGCAACCAAAGTCTAAAAGGAGAAGGAAATGGGACAAAAGCTAAGGGAAAACATGCAAAAGATGACCAAAATATGTACTAAATGCAGCCCTAAATGGTGTAAATACAAGGGATATCAACACCCCCATACTTGCCTTTTGCTTGTCCTCAAACAAATAAGAACAAATGGGAGAGTGAGGTTTGAAAGTGGGCATTCAGATTCCAAAAGTGCAAAGGTAAAGAGATGGTATCAATGCGTGCCTAGTTGTAGGATGCAAACATCATGCCTAGTTGTATCAGAGCTATACTTTAAAGAACCTAGCCATGCTCATCATGTTTCAAAATGATCTCAAATCTCAACCTAGGCAAATGTTCAAATCAACCAACTCTTTAACATTCAATTAAGTTCAGAACATGAATCATGCTTATGCAAATCAAGTGAAGACATTTGGTTGAAAAGGGGTAAGGTTATGAGATAACAATGATCTCATTTAAGCACAGGGTTTTAAAAACATGAAGGATCACTAAATGAAATGACTTCATCTTAGGCAAAATGCTAAAGGTAAAAGTACACTTATGCATGCAATTCAAAGCTCTCATGTGCCCTTATTTCCCAAAGATGATTCCTAAGCATTTCTAAACCCAAGAGTGAACCCTCTAAGTCTACCCTTTCCTAAACTCTACCCTTTACCCTTCTTCATGGCTGGGGAAAATTCTTCTTTTTGATTGTGTGGTTGCTTCTTTTTTGTTGGGACTTGCTCTTCTTTGTTCTGTTGGCACCTTCATCACCTTTGGTGGATTGCTTCTTGGTCAGAATTTTCTTCTTTTGGACCTTTCTAAGCATTGTTGTTGGCGCCAATTCTTCCTTTGAACTTAGAGCTTTTATTCTCCATTTGTTATCCATAATACTAAACTGTTTTCCCTTTTCTACCATTTCAAATCTTTTCTCTTTCTTTCAAAACATATAAAAATTAAGCTCAAACCACCTAACTCTACTCTTTTAAACCCCAAAACTCATATCCTAGAATCAATCTCAAGATGCAAGCTGATATCTACCAGAGAGCTAATCATTGCCAGCCTTATTCCTAACACTTTTTGCCAAGACAAAATCGAAAATGCAATGCAAAGGCCTCACAGCTCTCACAATAGTGTTTAGGCTCAAAAGGAGGTTTGGGTTAATGGTGAGGATGTAACTGTCCCATAATTATGAGGATCAGCTATTTGGATCAACAAGAGTGGTAGAAAGGAGAAAGATTATCCAAATATATGTATAGTAGCCATGAATTCACTTTTCAATGCATAAGACATGATAATTAAAAGTCCAAATTAAAGTTCAAGTTGATAGAGTTGATTTTCAGAGAAAAAATGCTTTCAGAATGAGATGAGAAGACCAAATCTAGCAATCTAAGCATGGTTCAGCCTTAACTTCTAGCAATCAAATGATGCATCAAACAACTAAGCATTTAAAAACTGAAATCATCTCTAAACACTAAGCACTTTACAAGGAAAATTCATCATAATGCCCTATGCAAATGCAATGCATCTTATATGTCAACTCCAGACTCAATCTTAGAAGAATGAAATGCAACTACATGCTTTCTTTTTGGTTTGCAAAAATGCAAAAAAATTTCAAAACTAGTTTTTTTTTGTTTTTTTTTATGCCTTACATGTATGCATGAGATTCAAAGTGAAAAGAAAAAGAAAAACTAAGAAAACAGAACACGAAGTCAAACCCAAAATCTCTCCCCGCACACTTAAATTACAAAGTTTCTTGTGTAATGAAAGTAATGAAAGAGAGAAGCAACAAAATATATTACATAAATAAAAAGATGCAATGGTATAAAACAATGGAAAGGATGTGGTACCTTGTTCAGTGGTAGGAGTTGTGGAAGGAGCTTTTCTGACTCGGATGGAATATCGGTCACACATGACCAATATAACTAACCGAAATGGCAGTATCGGTCATTAGTGATCGATATTGGAGACTGATGTGCTTTCTGGGATTAGTATCGGTCATCACTGATCGACACACTTGACCGAAATACATTCGCTGTGATTATGTCGGTCATCTCCAAGAGGCTCACTTCCATGTATGGCTTCAGCCTGTGCCCATTCACTGTGAAGTCTTCTCCATTCTTGCTGAACAAAGTCACAGCTCCATATGGCAGCACTTCCTTGATCTTGAATGGTCCGGACCATCTTGACTTCAGCTTTCCAGGATATAACTTCAACCTTGTGTTGAATAGCAGCACCTGATCCCCTGGCTTGAAGTCCTTGTGTTTGATCCTTTTGTCATGGAAGGCTTTTGTCCTCTCCTTGTAGATCCTAGAACTCTCAAAAGCTTTAAGGCGGTTTTCCTATAGTTTATGCAAGTTGATAAGGCTCTTTTCCTGAGCTGTCTTGATGTCAAAATTCAGCAACTTTGTTGCCCACAAGGCCTTACACTCTAGTTCAACAGGCAAATGGCAGGACTTCCCATAGAGGAGTGAGAAGGGAATTCTGCTAATTGCTGTCTTGAAGGCTGTCCTGTAAGCCCACAAAGCATCATCAATCTTATTAGACCAATCCTTTCTTGTAACACCAACTGTTTTCTCTAAGATGGCCTTGATTTCTCTGTTGGACACCTCCACTTGGCCGCTTGTTTGAGGATGGTAAGGGGTAGCAACCTTGTGCTTGGCACCATTTTTCTTGAGCAAGCTCTCAAAAACCTTGTAGATGAAATGACTTCCACCATCAATGATCACACACCTTGGAGTTCCAAACCTTGGGAAAATAATTGTCTTGAAGAGCTTCAGCACAACTCTAGCATCATTTGTTGGACTAGCAATGGCTTCAACCGACTTAGACACATAATCAACAGCTACAAGAATGTACTTGTTCCCATAAGAGGAAGGGAAGGGTCCCATAAAGTTAATCCCACCACACATCAAACAGATCCACTTCAAGGATAGAATTCAGAGGCATCTCATCTCTCTTGGAAATGTTTCCCTTCCTTTGAAAAGCTTCACATGAAGAGATGTGGGCTTGGGCGTCCTTAAACAGGCTAGGCCACCAAAAACCAGCTTGTAGGACCTTGGAGGCTGTCTTGAATGTTGCAAAATGTCCTCCATAGGCTGAGCCATGGCAATGGTGCAGGATTCCTGGAATCCCTTCCTCAGCTACCCACCTTCTGAGCAACCCATCACTCCCTCTTTTGTACAAATACGGCTCATCCCAGAAGTACTGGGAGACATCTCTTAAGAACTTCTTCTTCTGCTGTGAGTTGAGGGTCTGTGGAATCTGTCCAACCACCAAGTAGTTTACAAAGTCAGCATACCAATGTTGTTTATCTTCTTCTAGGCTTTCCACTTCTACTTTCTTGGCTCCTAAAGCATGCAACTGTTCTTCTGGTAGAGTATCATTGATTGGGACAAAGTCATCTATCCTCAGTCTTGAGAGGTGATCAGCAACTCCATTCTCAATGCCTCTCTTATCTACAATCTCTATATCGAACTCTTGTAAGAGAAGAATCCATCGAAGAAGCCTTGGTTTGCTGTCCTTCTTAGCATAGATGTGTCTCAGCGCAGTATGATCAGTATAAACAACAACTTTGGAGCCTACTAGGTAGCTCCTGAACTTCTCAAATGCAATGACAACTGCCAAGAGCTCTTTCTCAGTTGTAGCATACCTTGACTGAGCCTCATCCATGGTTCTGTTGGCATAGTAGACGACATGAAGTTTCTTGTCAATTCTCTGCCCTAAAACTGCTCCAACTGCATATTCACTAGCATCACACATTATTTCAAACGGCAGATCACAGTTTGGGGCTTGGACTATTGGTGCTGATACCAGAGCTTGTTTGAAAGTAAGGAAGGCTTGCAGGCAGTCTTCATCAAACAGAAACTCTGTCTCCTTGCACAACAATCTTGTCAAGGGTCTTGCAATCCTTGAGAAGTCCTTGATGAATCTTCTGTAGAAGCCAGCATGCCCTAGAAAGCTTTTGATCCCCTTGACAATGGTGGGATGTTCTAAATGAACCATTACATCAATCTTAGCCTTGGCCACTTCTATCCCTTTCTCTGAGATCTTATGCCCCAAAACAATTCCTTCTTGCACCATGAAGTGACACTTTTCCCAATTCAGGACCAGTTTTGTGTCTTCACACCTTTGAAGGACCTGAGAAAGGTTAGACAAGCAGACACCAAAGGAAGATCCATTGACGCTAAAGTCGTCCATGAATAACTGCACCATTTCTTCAAGCAAGTTAGAAAAGATAGAAGTCATACATCTTTGAAAAGTAGCAGGAGCATTGCAGATCTTTGGTTCTTTCAGCAACAGCATCCTTCAAGAATTTCTGATAAGGAGGGACTAAAACAAAGGTATCTAACAGTGACATTGTGAGCTGGATTTTCAATGTGTCCTTTGTATTTAGCAACCAGCTGCTTCTTAAACCTTCCAGGAAGAGGTATTGTGGGCTGATAAGGAGGAGGTAAGTATCTTGGTTCCTTGGCTAACTCCTTAGAAGACTCCTTTGCCTTGCCATTAGTAACCTCCTTGTCCTTGGATTTTTCTGAAATCTTTTCAGCTTCAATCATTTCATCTTCTGGAGTGTCCTCATTTTCTTTGACCTCCACCCCTCTTCTTGTTCCTCAATGTCCTCATTGGATTTAGATGGAGCTACTCTTGAGGGAACCTGCTTCCCACTTCTGAGAGTGACAACTTTGACATATTCTTGTGTGAGTGAAGAGGTAGAAGGGACAGACATGGTTTCTAGTTTGTTGATCTTGATGTTGATAGGAGCTATGTGTGACTGAAGTTTTGAGTCAATGTCTTTGTGTATTTCATTAGTCATACTTCTTTGAATATCAGTGAAACTCTTTTGAATCTCAACAGCCATCATCTTCTGTAGTCCTCCATTGTGAAATTGTTGGAGTTGGAGGAGCATCTCTTTATAATCCAGATTATGTGAAGGTGAAGAATTATTGATACCAGCTGTTTGAGAAGAAGAAGCTGGATGCTGTGGAGAGTGATTGTCTTCAATGGACTCGTGGATATTGGCTTCATGGTCATAATGCATCAATGGCGCCTCTTGTTGTTGGAGAGCCTTGACATGGTGTTCCTTGTAAAGGTTTGGTGGGAGATCATCGGGTAGGAGTTTAGTGGTTGCATTGAGTAGTAGATCAACTTTCTTCTGCAGGCTTTCATTTCAGACAATGCTGTTGCTAGTTCCTTGGAATGTTGGTCTTTGTCATCCACATAGTCCCAATTGCTGAGTGCCATGTTCTCCACTAGTACCCAGCCTTCATCAACATCTTTTCCAAGAAAATAACCATTACTTGCTGTGTCTAGAAGGATTCTGATCTTTGGGAGAACACCTCTATAGAGTGTGGATAGAAGCATTTCCTTAGTGAATCCATGATGAGGGCATTGATGAGTGAAACCTCTGAACCTCTCCCATGTGTCTTCAAAGCTTTCATTAGACCACTGCCTGAAGTTTGTGATCTCATTTCTGAAGTGTGCAGTTCTTGAGGGAGAGAATAATTTGGTTAAGAAAGCACATTTACATTGTTCCCAATAGGTGATGCTGCCTTGTGCTAGAGATTTCTCCCAAAATCTAGCTTTATCACTGAACATAGTAGGCTACCAAAAACCAGCTTAAAGAACCTTGGAGACTGTTTTGAATGAGGCAAAGTGTCCAGCATATTCTGAGCGATGACAGTGAAACAGGACGTCCTGCACTTCTTCTTCTGCTATGCATCTCCTGTAAATCCCATTAGCACAATGTTTGTAGAGATATGGCTCATCCCAATAAAATCTCTTAAGTTCTCTCAAGAACTTCTTCTTGGCATAACCTTTGAAATCTTGTGGTTCATCCTCTGCAGCAAGATAATTGGAAATATCAGCATACCAGGGCCTCTTTGGATCATCCAAAGCATAAACTTGCTCTTTAAAAGCTGTCCCCAAGCTTGCACAAATCGCAGCCAAATTTAGAGATTGGTGACGAGCGTCACCATCTTCGTGCAAAAATCTGGTCGCGACTCTCCCCTGTTGGTGACGAGCGTCACCCCTCTGGTGTCGCTCGTCACTCCCCTGCAGTTTCGTTAAAACTGCAGGTTTTCAACACTTTCTTCCTGCAATCTGGTTTCAACCAAGTACACATTCTCTTCAGGCAAGAAATCATTAATTGGGACACTATCTTCAACCTGAATCCTGGATGGATGATCAGCAACTCCATTCTCAACAGCTTTCTTGTCCTTCACTTCAATGTCAAACTCTTGAAGAAGCAGAATCAATTTCAACAACCTTGGCTTTGCATCGCATCAGATACTTCAGTGCTGAATAGTCAGTATGGACCACGACCTTGGAGCCAACAAGATACTGCCTGAATTTTTTAAATGCAACGACAACAACCAACAGTTCTTTCTCAATTGTTGCATAGTTCTTCTGAGCATCATCCAGAGTCCTACTTGCATAGTAGATGGCGTGGAGTTTCTTGTCTTTTCTATGTCCCAGCACTGCTCCAACTGCAAAATCGCTGGCATCACACATCACTTCAAAGGGCAAGTCCCAATCTGGAGGCTGCACAACAGGAGCTGTAACCAAAGCCTGTTTGATCTGTTCAAAATCAGACTTGCACTCTTCTGTGAACTCAAACTTCACATCTTTGCAGAGGAGAGCAGTAAGAGGTCTTGCAATCTTGCTAAAATCCCTGATGAATCTTCTGTAGAACCCAGCGTGACCCAGAAAACTTCTCACTGCTTTGACTGATACAGGTGCTTGCAGACTTGTCATCACTTCAATTTTTGCCCTGTCCACCTCTATACCGTCTCCTGAGACCCTGTGACCAAGAACAATGCCATCTTGTACCATAAAATGGCACTTCTCCCAGTTCAGAACAAAGTGCTTCTCTTCACATCTCTGCAGAACTGTACACAAGTTGTCCAAGCAGCTCTTGAAGGAAGACCCATAAACTGGTATATCATCCAAGAAAACCTCCATAAACCTCTCAATCATGTTAGTGAAGATCGACATCATGCATCTCTGGAAGGTTGCAGGAGCATTACACAGTCCAAAAGGCATTCTGCGATATGCAAAAGTGCCATAAGGACAGGTAAAAGAGGTCTTCTCATGATCATCTGGATGGATGGGGATCTGAAAGAAGCCTGTGTAGCCATCAAGGAAGCAGTAGTACTTGTGATTCGCCAACCTCTCCAGAATCTGGTCGATGAAAGGCAGAGTGAAGTGATCTTTCCTTGTGGCTGCATCCAGCTTCCTGTAATCAATGCACATCTTGTATCCTGTCACAGTTCTGGTTGGAATCAGCTCATCCTTATCATTCCTCACCACTGTAACTCCTACCTTCTTAGGGACCACGTGCACTGGACTGACCCAAGCACTGTCTGATATTGGATAAATGATCCCAGCTTGCAGCAGCTTCATGATCTCCTTCTTGACCACATCCTGCAGATTCGGATTCAGTCCCCTCTGCTGCTCTACTGATGATTTCGATTCATCCTCCAGGTTTATCCTATGCATGCACAAGTTCGGAGAGATCCCTGAAATATCATTAAGAAAAGAGCTTTGCGAAATCTGCGCAGCTTACTTAGCAAAAGGGTGAGCTCTCCAAGGAATGCGTACATTAGCCCTGCAGGGAGCTGTTTAAGCTCAACTTTTTGTGCTTTTTCTGCACTCCAATCACCCATTGCAGCAGCTTTCGCAGATGTGGTGACAAGCTCATCCTGTGCAACCAGTTCCATCACATGTGCAGTAGCATCCATCACCTTTGTGTAGCCTCTTTCATCATCATCCAAATGCTCATACTCTGCTGTAGAAGTGGTCAACGCCCTCTCCAAGGGGTCTTCTGATCTCATCTCATGGAAGATCTGATCAGCAATGTTGGTGAGAACATCCACATCAAAAGTCTATCCATCTAGGGTTGGCCTCTTCATCAGCTTGTCTATTTCGAATTGCATCACCAAGTTACGAACATTCAGCTATATTCTACCCTTCCTGACGTCAATGATAGCTCCTGCAGTAGCCAGGAAGGGTCTGCCATGAATCAAAGGGTCTTTGGGTTCTTCTCCATATTCCAGAACCACAAAATCAGTAGGAATCATGCAATCTCCTACTTTGATAGGAACATCCTCTATCACACCTTCAGGAACTCTGACTGATCTATCAGCTAGGACAAGAGATATCCTTGTAGCTTTAAAATCGGTCATCCCTAAGCTCTTGGCAACAAAATGAGGCATAAGTTTCACACTAGAACCTAGATCACACAATGATCTCTCAAACCTGTCATAAAAGATTGTACAGTCTAAAACAAAGCTCCCAGGATCTGAAAGCTTCTCTGGCACTCTGTTCTAAATCACTGCACTGACCTGCTCATTGGTCATCATAGCTCCAACCTCTAAACTCAAGTTATTGATCACCATTCTCTTCACATACCTCCTTATAACAGGAGTGATCCTCACAACATCAATCAATGGGATCTCAATAACCAACTTGTCCATGATAGCTTTGCATTTAGCATTTTCAAGCTCTTGTTTAGACTTCTTAGGATGCATAGGATAAGGTACCTTGGGCTTATACACTGTCTCCTTTGCATTGTTTAAAGCCTCAGTCGAAACTGTAATATGTTGCAACGGCTGACGAGTGTCACCAGATGGGTGACGAGCGTCACTCGTTTTTGACAAGTCGGTAGGGGTTGCTCGATTTGGGTGACGAGCGTCACCCTCCTGGTGACGGTCGTCACCAATATATGAAGAACAATGATCGGGGTCGTGCTCAGTGGGTGTTGAGCGACACCCATCTTTGGTGACGAGCGTCACCCGTGGATTTTCAGCAGAAATTTCTTCATCTTCATACGCTTCAAGTCCCACGAAATTTCTTGAGCTCAAATCCTTCTGCAACACTGGTTGCAGGTTCTTTCCACTCCTAAATGTGATGGCATTCACATGGTGTTTGGGATTACCATCAGTCCTTCCTGGAAGAAATCCTTCTTTCCTCTGAACAGCTCCTGCAGTTTGGGTAACCTGCACATCAAGCTTCTTCATATGAGAGTTCAGACTCTCAATTTTCCCATTCAAGTCCTGATATAGCGAATTTATCTTGCCATTGAAGTCCACTGTCAGCTTCTGTTGTCCTTCTAGGATATGTTCCAGCATAGCTTCCATCTTGTTCTCTTGTGGAGGTGCAGATTGGTAGGAAGAAGAACCATAGTTCCTGTTGAAGTTGCTGTTGTTCTGGTAAGGTTTCTGGTACTCTGTCTTCTGGAATGGAGGCTTAGGTGTGTAACCAGGCGAGCTATGATTTCCTATAAAGGTACTCTTTTGATTATTGTTGTTGTAGCCTCTGTTCCATTGCTGATTTCCATATCTTTGACCTTGAAAACCTCCAGGATTGATGAAATTCACATTTTTCTGCTCAATCTCTTCTAGACTTTCGAAAGTCTCTACCTCTGCAGCAAAATGAACTGACTTCTTTCCCACCAAGAGGCTGTGCATACTGTCCAGCGTAGCCTTAACTTCAGCAAAATGAGTTCCATCATCCAAACAACCTTGTTTCAGCCAGAATGCAGCATCTCCTCCAAGTGAGTAAGGAAACAGCTTGCAGAACAAAAAGTCATTGCTAACTCCATTAGCTTTGACACTTGAAGCTAGATCCTCAAACCTCTCAATGTGGTCCATAGGATGCTCATGAGGTAAGCCATGAAATGGATGATGTCCCACCACCTAATAATAAAAAGGTTTAAGCTTAAAATCGTTCCTCCGGAAAGTAGGAGGGTGGATTGCAGATTTGTTGGCATAGAACTGATCAGGTCTGTTGTAGTCTCCCAAAGTCCTCTGAACAAAACGCCCAGCAGCGTTATCAGCAGCAGCAGGGACACCAGCGTGTTGTCCCACTTGTTGAACCTGCTGTTTAACAATGACATTCCCATCTTGATCAATTCTCTGCCCATCTCTGTTCCTCCTGTTTCCCTCTCTGTCAACCAAATGAACTTCTGCATCTTCAACCAAGATCAGTGGAGCAACCATTGTAGACTGTTTCTTAGTTTTCCTGAGGGTCCTCTCCAACTTAGCAAGTTCGTCGATGCTCAAAGTCACAAGCTCCTTCTCTTTGTTGCTTCTGGTACTGCGATTAGGCATACACCTGAAACCAGCACAGAGAAAAGAAACTGAAAGTTAGTAAACAAATTAAAACTTAGACAAAATCCTCATACTAAAAATCGATTGGCAGCTATTACTCCCCGGCAACGGCGCCAAAAACTTGATAGGGCTCAGGTTTTATCCAAATAAAACTACTGCAAGTGCACAGCAAAGCAGTTGTAGTACAAGGGGTATTGAATCCCAAAGGAGTATGTAAACTACACTATCGAATGTAGGTTCGGATTAAGCTAAGATGATGTATGTAATGCGAATGACAAATTAAATGTAAGCAAACGAAATTTGATGGTTGATCTAAGTTTCAGAAGACTAAAAACGCTAAGTCAGGACAGTTTGCAGGTTGAATCCGAGAATGTAGAATGCATGAAATCAGGAATGATTAAGAACCGTCTTGAACATGAATCACAAATATATAACTAATCAATTCTCATTGCAGAAGCTATCTATGTATAAATCACAGAGTTTCAAATCTCTTTGCAAACCCTAACAATCTAAACATGCAGGTTTAATTGTTCACAAAACCACTAATCCAAATCTCTTTCCACTAAGTTGTTTTGCTCATCAAATACTAGTTCAGGTTATACATAATGCTCTCACATACACTTAACACCCTATGATTTTCGGATTTCTAGATGATGTGTCTAAGAAATTCGATTTTAAAGCAAGCAGAGATGAAGAACAAGAAGATAGTCCTAACAGGTAGCAATTCTACAAACTCTTCATCAACCTTTGAAAAGCCCTTACTTAAAAAATTACTCAGACATGATCATGGAATCACAAAACATAGCTGAATAAAATTGCATTAATAGAATATAATAAATACAAAGGGGGTTCGGAATCTTCTCCAAAAAGAGTACAAGATCTGTCTCCCTAAAATCTCTCAATAAAATCCTCTCTACGCTCACTGAATTCTAAAAAAACTAAGAAGATAGCCAACAATGGCTGCAAACCTAATATATAGAAACTAAAACACGATTTGGGGCATTTTTGCAAATACTAGAACTTCTGGGCCAATTTTGCAAATAATCTTCATACTTTTAATAAACCAGCCACACTCGTTCCTTTATGGATGATAAGCGTCACCAGCTTGGTGACGAGCGTCACCTAATGCATACTTTTCTTCTCGAGCTGGACACTTTGTGGCTTCAACTTGCAATGCTCCAAAAAGCTTCAATATCTCCATTTATGCTCCAGACATGCTATAACCTGCAAAGACTCTACTAGGACTCTAAAAAGACCAAAAAGACTCAATGAAAAGGATTATATCATAGTTAAAAACCATAAAAACCATGATATATCACAATGATACTCTACCACATGAACAGCTGCATGCTTAGGAGTGAAGGCAGCTGAAGTGCAAAGCTTAGAGGAGAACAAACTACCTTGGTATGCTGATTTTGTGAACTACTTGGTGATTGGGCAGATACCACAAACCCTTAACTCACACCAGAAGAAGAAGTTCTTAAGAGATGTCTCCCATTACTTTTGGGATGAGCCCTATCTATACAAAAGAGGGAATGATGGGTTGTTCAGAAGGTGTGTAGCTGAAGAAGAAGTTCCAGGAATTCTGCATCATTGCCATAGCTCAGCCTTCGAAGGACATTTTGCAACATTCAATACAGCCTCCAAGATCCTCCAAGCTGGCTTTTGGTGGCCTGGTCTGTTTAAGGACGCCCAAGCCCACATCTCCTCATGTGATGCATGCCAAAGAAAGGGAAACATCTCCAAAAGAGATGAGATGCCTCTGAACTCTATCCTTGAAGTGGATATGTTTGATGTGTGGGCGATTGACTTTATGGGACCTTTCCCTTCCTCTTATGGGAACAGGTACATTATGGTGGCTGTTGATTATGTGTCAAAGTAGGTTAAAGCCATTGCCAGTCCAACAAATGATGCTAGAGTTGTGCTGAAGCTCTTCAAGACAATTATCTTCCCAAGGTTTGGTACTCCAAGGTGTGTGATCAGTGATGGTGGAAGTTATTTCATCAACAAGGTCTTTGAGATTTTGCTCAAGAAGAATGGTGTCAAGCACAAGGTTGCGACTCTTTACCACCCTCAAACAAGTGGCCAAGTGGAGGTATCTAACAAAGAGATCAAGGCCATCTTAGAGAAAACAGTTGGCTTTACAAGAAAGGACTGGTCTAATAAGCTTGATGATGCTTTGTGGGCTTACAGGACAGCCTTCAAGACACCAACTGGTAGAACTCCTTTCTCACTCCTTTATGGGAAGTCTTGTCATCTACCTGTTAAGCTGGAATATAAAGCCTTGTGGGCAACAAAGCTGCTGAATTTTCACATCAAGACAGCTCAAGAAAAGAGACTCATCAACTTGCATGAGCTAGAGGAAAACCGCCTTGAAGCTTTTGAGAGTTCTAGGATCTACAAGTAGATGACAAAAGCTTTCCATGACAAGAAGATCAAACACAAAGACTTCAAGGCAGGGGATCAAGTACTGCTATTCAACTCAAGGTTGAGGTTATTTCCTAGAAAGCTGAAGTTAAGATGGTCAGGTCCATTCAAGATCAAGGAAGTGTTGCCATATGGAGCTGTGACTTTGTTTAGCAAGAATGGAGATGACTTCACAGTGAATGGGCACAGGCTGAAGCCATACATGGCAAGTGAGTCTCTTGGAGATGAAGTAGACATCAGCCTTGAGGAGCCTCCACAAGAGTGACCAACCAAGGAAAGTCAAGCTAAAGATTTTAAACATGCACACTTGGGAGGTATTCCCCTGTTATCCTTATACATACTATTGCATTTTATGCTTTCTTTTGTGTTCTTCTTTCAATAACAGGAGCAAGTGTAGTTTAAGGCAAGTTGTTATAAGTCTGGGAAGTGAGAACAGGTACATTCTGGCTGTCATCGATCAAGACAAGACCGATACAGACCCTATCAGTCATGCTATCGGTCAGCTTGTGATCGATAGTGGTGGAGACAGAATGTACCAGTCAACCTATAGGTCAATAGTGATCGATAGGGAAGGGAGCTGCAAAGTATGAATACTATCGGTCTAGCTATCGATCAGATACTGACCGATGGAAATACATTGGTTGTATTTCGGTCACTCTATCGGTCTAGAGAGTGACAGATACAAAACAATCGGATGTATTTCATTCAGTGTATCGATCAGAATAAGACCGATAGGATTCATCAGGAAGGATATCGGTCACTGTATCGGTCACAAATGTGTCCGCTAGGAATTGGCAGCATATCGGTGAAACCTATCGGTCTCGGAGAGACCGATACAACCTCCCAGTCTGACCAAACTCCTTCTAAGGTACAAACCTCCACTCCTTTGCTTCTGAATACTTCTTAGTATCTTTCATTACCCTCCTTCAAGCTTCTATTACACAAGAGACTGTGTACTTTAAGTGTGGGGGAGGGCATTGCATTTAACATTATGTTTTGTTTTCTTATCTTCTCTTTTACATACTTGAGTCTCATGCATTCATGCATTCATCTATGTGCACTGAAAATCCATGAAATTTTCAAATTTTATGGAACCAAAAAGATCATTTAGTTGCATTTACATAACTAAGATTGAGTCTAGATGCATTTCATATAGGTTTGCATACATTTGAATAGGGAGTAGATGATAAACACTTGTCAAGTTGTTAATGTTTTAATTGTTTTCATTGCCTTGATTATCTGTTGTTTGATTGCATTGTAGTAGGTTTGAAGTTAAGGCTGCACCAAATCTTCACTACTTGCATTGATATTCTTGTCTTATGTTGAAGCTTGCTTGGATTTGATTCCAACTCTATCTTATTAGAACCATAATCCTGACTTCGAATTATCTTGTTTGTGCATTGAGAGTGATTATATGGCTACCCATATACATACTTAAATTATGTTCTTCCCTTCTTACCACTCTTTTTAATCCAAGTAGCTGATCCCCACACTTATGGGACAGTTAACCGCACTCCAAACCAATCCTTCTTTCTGAGCTTAAACACTATCTTGAGTGTTGTGAGGCCTTTGCATATCATTTTTGAATTTTGTCTTGGAAAAAAGTGTTAGGAATAAGGCTGGCAATAATAAGCTCTCTTGTAGATATCAGCTTGCATCTAGAGCTTGATTCTAGGATAGGATTTTTGGGTAAAAAGGGTAGAGTTAAGTGGTTTGAACTTTATGTATATATGCTTTGAAAGAAGAGGAAAAAGTTTGAAAGGGTAGAAAAAGGGAAACAGTTTGCATTGTGGTTGAGTAAAAGGAAGTAAAAGCTCTAAATGTTTTGAAAGAATGGCGCCAGCAACTTAATAGTTTTGAAGGATCAGTCCAAAGAAGATATCAGACCAAGCAATCCACCAAATGTGATGAAAATGGCGCCAATCATACAACAAAGAAGAGCAAGTTCCAAAAAGAAGTCAACCACATAAGTAAAAGAAGAAGGAGTTTCCCCCAAATATGATGAAGGAAGAGATCAAGTGCTTTGGGAAAGGGTAGATTTAGCAGTTCCACTTGGAGTTTTAGAAGTTTTTAGGTTTGCTCTTGCTTTTTCAAAACCCCAATCTTGCTTATCTTAAAGCATTATTTGCATTTCATCATCCACAAGTGATTGATACCTGATCCCTATTCTGCAACTGATTAAAAGCTAAGGATATTTGATCCTTTAGACATTAAAGTCTTGTTTCAACATACTACAATGATATGAGTTACTGTAGGAATTAAAGTAGAATAAACTCCTACATCAATTTGGCGCCGTTGCCAACTAGGATAGCTCTAAGCATTAGGATTTGTAGATTGTTTGAGATCAAGCTTTTAATTTTTGTTTATGGTTACTAATTACTCTCTTTGGTCTAGAATTTCTTTCGTAGGTACCAAAACACTTGCTCCAAAATATCTACAACTGCACCAGATGTCCAAGGTCCAAGATTTTGGATTCGAAGAAGCTCACATCAGCAATTGAAGCATAGAAGAAATTCCATATGCTGCAGGTTTTAGTCTGCAAGGTCCACAAGGACTTACAAGGTGCTTGGGGTATGAGAGACCAAAGGCCACCAAGACCTATAGGAGATGGCAATTCACTATCATCCTATGCCTCAAGACATGGCATCCTACGTCCTATGAAAGACAATCCCTTTGAGATCAGGAAAGGGATGATTGTAATGGTCCAAGACAACAATTTAAGTTTATGAATTTCTTTGATCCTAGAAGAAGGTGTGGCTCAATGAAGATGGCTGGATGGATTAGGAAACAAAAAGAAATGTCTTTGGAAGATGTCGGATTACGTGTCGAGCATGCCAAGCTTGATATAGCACATACTGGCTGCTATCGATCACCGTATCGATCAAGACAAGACTGATACAGACCCTATCGGTCATGCCATATGTCAGCTTGTGATCAATAGTGGTGGAGACAAAATGTACCAGTCAACCTATCGGTCAATAGTGATCGATAGGAAAAGGAGATGCAAAGTATGAATACTATCGGTCTAGCTATCGATCAGATACTGACAGATGGAAATACATCGGTTGTATTTCGGTCACTCTATCGGTCTAGAGAGTGACAGATACAAAACGATCGGATGTATTTCGATCAGAGTATCGATCAGAATAAGACCGATAGGATTCATCAGGAAGGCTATCGGTCACTGTATCGGTCACAAATGTGACCGCTAGGAATTGGCAGCGTATCGGTCAAACCTATCGGTCTGGGAGAGACCGATACAACCTCCAAGTCTGACAAAACTCCTTCTAAGGTACACAACTCCACTCCTTTGCTTCTGAATACTTTTTAGTACCTTTCATTACCCTCCTTCAAGCTTCTATAACACAAGGGACTGTGTAATTTAAGTGTGGGGGAGGGCATTGCATTTAACATTGTGTTTTGTTTTCTTATCTTCTCTTTTACATACCGGAGTCTCATGCATTCATGCATTCATCTATGTGCACAGAAAATCCATGAAATTTTCAAATTTTTTAGAACCAAAAAGATCATTTAGTTGCATTTACATAACTAAGATTGAGTCTAGATGCATTTCATAAAGGTTTGCATACATTGGAATAGGGAGTAGATGATAAACACTTGTCAAGTTGTTAATGTTTTAATTGTTTTCAATGCCTTGGTTACCTGTTGTTTGATTGCATTGTAGTAAGTTTGAAGTTAAGGCTGCACCATATCTTGACTACTTGCATTGATATTCTTATCTTATGCTGAAGCTTGCTTTGATTTGATTCCAACTCTATCTTATTAGAACCATAATCCTGACTTCAAATTATCTTGTTTGTGCATTGAGGGTGGTTACATGGCTACCCATATACATACTTGAATTATCTTCTTCCCTTCTTACCACTCCTGTTAATCCAAGTAGCTGATCCCCACACTTATGCGACATTTAACCGCACCCCAAACCAATCCTTCTTTCTGAGCTTAAACACTATCTTGAGAGTTGTGAGGCCTTTGCATATCATTTTTGAATTTTGTCTTGGAAAAAAGTGTTAGGAATAAGGCTGGCAATAATAAGCTCTCTTGTAGATATCAGCTTGCATCTAGAGCTTGATTCTAGGATAGGATTTTTGGGTAAAAAGGGTAGAGTTAAGTGGTTTGAACTTTATGTATATATGCTTTGAAAGAAGAGGAAAAAGTTTGAAAGGGTAGAAAAAGGGAAACAGTTTGCATTGTGGTTGAGTAAAAGGAAGTAAAAGCTCTAAATGTTTTGAAAGAATGGCGCCAGCAACTTAATAGTTTTGAAGGATCAGTCCAAAGAAGATATCAGACCAAGCAATCCACCAAATGTGATGAAAATGGCGCCAATCATACAACAAAGAAGAGCAAGTTCCAAAAAGAAGTCAACCACATAAGTAAAAGAAGAAGGAGTTTCCCCCAAATATGATGAAGGAAGAGATCAAGTGCTTTGGGAAAGGGTAGATTTAGCAGTTCCACTTGGAGTTTTAGAAGTTATTAGGTTCATATTGGGTAAAAAGGGTAGAAGAGAGCTTTGACTTGCATGCATAGGTGTGCTTTTACCTTTAGCATTTTGCCTGAGATAGAATTATTTCATTGAGTGATCCCCTGAATCTTTTAACACTTATTTGTATGAGATCATTTTCATCTCATAACCATGTCCCTTGACCAAATGTTTTCTCTTGATTTGCACAAACTTGATCCATTGGTTACTATTAATGAATGTTAAAGAGTTGGTTGATTTGAATGCTTGTGTAGGCTAAGCTAAAGTTCATTGTTTGCTATGATAGGTATGGCTAAAGTTTTTAAAGTAGAATAATCTCTATGCATCTTAGAACCTATAACTTGAGCAGAGCACAGAGAGTATCAGTCAAGGGTGACCGATACGGAGCATATCGATCACCAGTATCGGTCAAGTGTGATCGACACAAACACACCGGATGGATTTCGGTCATATGTGTCGATCACTCCAGACCGATAGGGATCCATTTCGGTCACTGAAGACCGACACAACTGACTGATACTGACCCAGCCCGAACCTGTTTTTAATTACGCTTATGTCATTACTCTAGGGTTTTCTTCTCTAGGCTATAAATAGCCTCTTTTCCCAGATTTTCAGAAGGTCTTGTCAATTTACTGTTCTTGAGCACTTTCTTTAAGTTTGTAAGACAATTTCTTTGCTTTGTTTAATATAATCAAGTATTTTCTTTAATCTTTCTTTTAATCATGATTAGCATCCTTTCTCTTTGTGATTTGGTGATAAACATGATTATGAGTGAGTAGTCATCTTAGGGTTTCTAGATGTGGTAGATTAGGAGTATTTAAGGCTTAATTAAGGCTTGTTAAGTGCTTCAGTTTATGGGTTCCTCTCTATTAATCTGTTATTCATGCTAGATTAGTCTTGATCAAATTTGTCTAAGTTGTTAGCTTTCTCTTATGCCCACCAAGTGTTTGATGAAATGCTGATCATGTTTAATAGAGGATTTGCTGGCTTTGGCTCAAGAGATTGACTGTTTGAGGAGCATTTTGACTTAAATAGAGTTGTTTAATCATACTTGCTTGATGTTTTAGCACTAATGAGAGTTAGTTCTTGTTAGAATGTTTAGCAAAGGGTTATTTGCCAAGAGATTGGATCTAACTAGCTTAATTGTGAACTCTATGTCTAGGAATCACCATTGTTTGCTTACTTGCTTGATCATCGTAGTTTGAAACAGCCTTAGTTAATGTCTGAAATTCCCCAAAGTCAATAACCACATCTAGGAGCTTGCCTTTCTCTTAATTGAATCTCGGATTTGCTCTGTTTTACTCTGTTTTTCTTGCTTAGAACTGCTTAGTTTGATTTTGCTTTCACTTTGCTTGCTGCTTGTTTCACTTAGGTTGCTAGAACTGTTGCTTAGGCAACAAAACCAATTCTCTGTTTTCTTGACTTAGAGATTTTGCTCTCAACTCTTCTGTTTTCAACTCTTCCCAATTGGATTGACATAATACCAATACTACAACTGACTAGTGCAAGGGTGATTGAACCAAGGGGTCACAAACCTTGTGTCAGGTTACCAAAGATAAAGTATAAAGACTCTATATTCGTGGTGGTGGATTGGTTCTCCAAAATGGCGCATTTGATTCCTTGCGCTAAAGTGAATGATGCAACTCCAACCGCTGACCTATTCCTTTAAAGAGGTGGTACAGCTACATGGGGTTCCGAGAACTATAGTCTCTGACCGAGACAGCAAGTTTCTGAGTCACTTCTGGAGAACCTTGTGGAAGAAGCTAGGGACTAAACTACTTTTCTCTACCACTTGTTACCCTCAAACGGACGGCCAAGCGGAGGTTGTGAACTGCACGCTATCAGGTTTTCTAACGGCAACTATAGGAAAGAATTTGAAGAACTGCTTAGAGTGTATACCATTCATTGAATTCGCCTACAACCGAGCTCAACACTCAGCCACCATTATGTCACCATTCGAGATTGTATACGGATTCAACCCCACTACAACGCTTGATTTAACCCCCTTACCACCAGCAGAAGCTGTCAGTTTAGTTGGTGATGAGAAGGCTGAGTTCATCAAGAAAATCCATCAAAAGGCACAAGAGAATCTAGAGAAGAGGACGGAGCAATATACAAAACAAGCCAACAAGGGAAGCAAGGAGTTAGTTTTCAACCAGGAGAATGGGTTTGGCTACACATGAGGAAAGCAAGATTTCCAGGAGACGGCCCATTCAAAGTCTTAGAGAGAATCAACAACAATGCCTACCGTCTTGAATTACCAGGTGAGTTAAATGCATCCTCCACTTTCAATGTTAATGATTTAGCTCCATTTTTGGCAGATGAAAACATTTTGGGGACAAAATCTATTCAAGAGGGAGGAAATGATGAGGACATCTCAAGGGAACCAGACTTAATCGAGCCACAACTACAAGATTCTCAAGAATTAGAGATACCAGTTCCAAACAAAGGAGTCATGACCAGACAAAGAGCGCGTTCTCTTTAAAACAAATACAACCAAGCCATGACCACATCAAATCAAGGAAGCCAAAGTTTTATGATGAAATATGCATGGACCGACGCATTGGACATTATTGAAGTTGCAGATCCAACAAAAACTCAAGAAAGCTGGCCCTTAATAACAAGTGAAGCCCACAACAACATTTTTATCATTCAAGATCAAGCCAGCTAAAAATGGTCAAAGCTAGCAAATCATTCGGATTCAAAGCAAGCAAACAGGGTAAGTGTTTAAGTTAATTCAATCATATTTGTTATCTTGACTAATTCCAAACTTTTGTCCCTTTGATTTGCATTAGCTTAGTTATTTGTTTAAATTTATGTAATTTTCTTTAATGCACTTATGTATTTTCGGTCTTGCACTTTTGTAATTTTTCTTTCATTTTTCATAAGCTGAAGAACCATTATATAAGGTTCTCCTGCAACATTGTAATCGGTTATCTTTTGATTTTCGAATAAAAATACCGAATTTTCTTTTGCAAAGATTATAATCTAATCTTGTATTCTTTCTCTTTAACTTTGTTGAGACCAGCACCTCCAAAATTATAGAGAAGTCTTGTATTGTATCAAAGGAAAATCTATACCCTTTGTGGTACACTTCGATCCACCGGTTCTTATATTCGTCCCATCCGACTGCCGGTTCCATCTTCTGAGTTCCTCAACCGATCGACCAAACCTCCATCGTTCCACCGTTCAGTTATTCGTCCCACTCGTATCGTCCCCGTCCCGCTCGTACCGTCCCACGTCCCACTCTTACCATCCCGTCTGACTCGTACCGCCCCTCATCCCACTCGATCATTGGTCCCATAGTCTGAGTTCCTCGGCTGTTTGACCCAAAACTTTTGTCCCATCCGACCACCCCACCTGTGCTTGTATCAAAAGTTCCCACCAGCTTTGTGAGCTCCATTGTCTCTAGCATAGAAGAGCAGTCTTCAAAGATTCCCAATGCTTTTAGAGATGGCACATGGGGGTATCTAGTTGGCCTCACATCCACCTTTTTCAGCTTGTCATACAGCTGCCTTTGAATTGGTGTGCTGCCTTTCTTCTTTTGAGTGACCTGTTCACTAGCGCCAACATCAGCTCTTTTTTTGCCTTGAGATTTGGCCCTTGGACTCCCAACTTCTTTGGCCTTGCCTTTTCTTTTCTTTTGCTTCTCAGCCTCTTTGTTTGCTCCACTTCTTATTGTTCTCCCCATGGTACCAAAAACATAATCTCAAAAGAAAAATCAGAACCATGAAAGCAACAAGACACAATGCTTAATGTTGCTAAAAATCACAAAAGGAGGAGTTGAAGCAACTAAATAAGCAATTCATGCAAATGATTCATTAAATAAATTTAACAATTAATTAAAATTATGAATCCTAGCATGGTGAAGCAAAACAAATGTACTAAAATGCTAATGCAAAGATAAATAGATGAATGTGACAAGCAAGTATTCATTAATTTAAATGCTTCTAAAGTCAAAAAAACAATCTATTCACCATGCAAAAGAAATAAAATAACTAAGAAGCATTACTCACAAATCAAGCAAACAACCACCACATATAAAGAAGTTCTTAAGTGCTTCAGGCAAATTAGAAATATTTAAAGAGATGAGAGACATTACCTTGAGTGGTTTGGCTCTCTTACACAATTATAACACTAAAGATTTCGAAATTTTTGTTGTTGTTGATAACAGCTTTTTAAGTCTAGTTTGAATCAAATCCTAAAGCAAGGTATAGTGGTAAGTACTTTAGGCGTCAATCCAAATCAGGTTCTTGAAAGATACTAGGAATGCTAAAGCTTGGTAAATCTAAGTGAAAATCGATTGAGTTGAGGGAAACTTTGTAAAACTAAAAGATGATTTTTAATGGCTATGAAACCTAAGAGATGATTTTGCAAGAAACTCAAACAAGATGCAACTTTGGAACTAAGAAAAGATGATTTTTAAGATTTGAAAAGGCTAAAGATGGATTCAAGGTTGAGGGTCATGTTAAGAAGGTTCAAGATTCAAGCTTGGGTTTTGAAAACATAGATCTACACATTTTAGTGCTATTTCTAAGCCTTGAGAAGCTTAAGTTAGACTTATCCATGGCGTATGGTATAACCCCTTTAATCAACCTTTTCTCCTAACCCATGGTGTATAGTGGAAAGAAAGGTTGAAGAACATTAAGCATAGATCTCAAATAATGGCCTAACTAGCTCCCTAAGCATCCACGGTGTATGGGAAAGGATGAGCTAGTCTCTTGGATTTGGTTTTAAGGGATTTCTGAATCCTGTTAAGGTAAGGAGATCCCTGAGATCAAAGAGATATTTTCCAAGACTCTCTAAGCATTAAGATCCCAAATCCAAGAAGAGAATAGATTAAGAACAATAAAAGTCCCAAGCTTAAACCCTTTAAACCCTCTTAATAACTCCAACCTTAAACCCTTAGAAAAACTACTCACTACACATGGTTAAAAGACACGAAAATGCAAAGGATGAAAGGATAAACATGATTAAACTACTAAGCAAGAAAAATTAAGAGGAAAAATACATAAGATTAAGCAAGATTAAGGTTCTACAAATATGAAAAGCTTGAAAAATAAAACAATGGCGATTTCAGCCTTAGTGCATAAGGAAAACTAAAAGTAGTCAAGACAGAATGAATGGTTCATAATTTTTTGCCCAAAATAGGGTAGACAAAGGAAATGGTCCCCTCACTAAACTCCAAAAGTGAGCTGTCGGATAAGGTTCTGAGATCGAGCTGAGTCATCGATCTGATAACTCGATCTCCCGGCTAGAACGTTTTCTTTTGCTCGATCTTTGGGTCGATTCAGTCGGGTGGATCGAGTGCTTCAATGGATCTTCTTGTCGAACCTCAGATGATCGAGTCGTGACCTCGATCTGGCCCTCATTCTTGTCTGGGCTTAGTCCATGTCCGTACTCACGTTCGATCACCTTGGTCGATCTTGACCTTGATCCTCTTCTTTGAAACGACCTGAGTTTCTTGATCATCTGGTCGATCTCGTCAAGATCGACCTGCCTAGCTCGATATGTGCCTCGATCCTGGTTCCTTCGCTGCATGGCTGAGTTCTCCCACGTATCCACATGCCTCATATCGACCCTTAGCATGTCCACGCACTCTCCATAGCTCCAGTGTATCCAAAACAACCTGAATATGATGCAAGAATGCAAGAAATATGCAAAAATGCTAATGCAAAGTGTTCTAGAACCTAAAATGAGATAAATGGTGCAAACTAGCCTATTATGGAAGATGTATGCATGAAAACTACTCTAAATGCATGCTAAATATGCGAAATATATGAGTATATCAACTCCCCCAAACTTGCCTTTTGCTTGCCCTCAAGCAAACATAATTCAAGCTAGGAAGAGAGGTTTAAAAGTGGGAGCTCAAATTTACAAAAGTGTTTAAGTGAATGAATCAATTCAATGGTCCTAGTTCTCAACTCTAAGATGCAGTACCCAAACTTATACTCCAAAGAACTTAGCCATATTCATCACATATTGAATCTCAAATCATGACTCTCCTATTCCAAACAATCCAAGAATCCTAACCTTTAACATTCAATTAAGTTCAAACCGTGAATCACACTTATGCACTTAAAACCAAAAACATTTGGCTAGGGACAAGGTCATGAGATAAAAATGATCTCATTCAAGAGGGTAATTCAAGCAATGGTTTATCTCAAAAAGGGTTGAACTTATGCATAATGCCAAAGGTAAAGGCAATTGATGCATACATGAGTAGACTCTCATCTACCCATATACACTAACAATGATCCTAATCCCTCTCTCATTCATTTTCTTTCTTTTTCAAGCTCACTCACCCCCCCTAGAGACTACCCAAAACAACAAGGCAAGACGCCTAGCATAACCCAATTAAACACATCATTCAAACCTTCTTATAGCTAGTGGTATGGTCATACATATACTTAGCTCTTTTCTTTTCTTTTGATAGCTCTCTTCACATATTTTTTTCTCTTTTTTTTTTTACTTGGCCTTTTGGCTCCTTTCTTATTTTTTTTTCTTTTGAGAGCTATCTTCTTTTCTTTTGAACTAGAGCTTCTATTTTAAACCAAGACCAACCACTTAAAACTATAAATCCCCTTTTTATTCAAACCCTAAACACCAATTCTTTTCAATCCGAAACAAGTAAGCATACTCAATCAACACCCATAAATTCCCACCCCCAAACTTAAGCCTAAAACTAGCTTCAATATGCAAAGCTAGCATCAATATGAGAGTTTAATCATGTCGCCTAAACCTAACACTTTATGCCAAGTTCAACCGAAAATTAAAGGCCTCACAAATCACACACGAAAAATTTGGCTTGAAAGGAGGGTAAGGGTTAAGGTGAGGAGTTCTATTCAGACTTACAAAAGAGTGGTGAAAGGAATAAGAAAGCCTAAATATGTATATGTAATCCATGTATTCTTTTTCAAATGCACAAGTATGATAATTAAAGAATTCATGTTAAGGTTCCACTTGATAGGAAATGATTCAATTCATGTTTGTTCAACTTAAGCCAGGAGAATCAAGACAAATGATCCAAATATGGTTAAAACTTACTTTCGAAATTTGAATAAAGCATCAAAGAACTACTAACTAGGGCCTTGAACTAATTCATGAGCTTAAAACACTTTACACGGAAAAATTTTATGCTCCTTATGCAAATGCAAGCAACCTAAATGATAAAAATTCTAGACTCAATCCTAAAATATTTGACAATGCAAATGCAGGCTATGTGATTTTGTTTTGAAATTTTTGAAAAATTTTATGATTTTTTTTGTATTTTTCTATGCACTTAGATGATGCATGAAGACTCAAAGGTGCTAACACAAAATAAGATCCAAATAAAAACATGTCAAAGCACACAGTCTCCCCCAAACTTGAATGACAACGTCTCAGTGTCAAACAAATTCAAGAGGAGTTCAAAAACACAAAGCAAAAATTAAGAAAAAATGCATGATATTTAGAATGGTTTGTGTTTTGGTACCTTGGAGCTAGGCATGACTAGAGCTTGAGGTTGCTCCAGTCCTCCTGCTCTTTCTACGAGTGTCGAGAAGGATCTCCTTGTCCTTGTTCCTGCTCGTGCCTTCGTGTAGAGAAAGGCGGCTAGCTTGCTTTGCCACTTGTTGACTTTACGTTGAATCTCAACAACTGATGCAAGGAACTTCTCAGCCTTTGTCCGAGGCTCATAGTCTATCTTGGGGAGATCAAAGTTTGGGGGCATCTCAGCATCTGAAGGAGGTGACTCTGATGGTGGACGAGGGAGTTGAGGTGGAGCTGTTGTGCCTCCAAGAGGTGCAAAGCACTCTTCATCGCTTGGCAAGAACTTTATTGTGCCAATGCTTTGTAGGTTCGTCTCTTCCTGGTTGCACAAGATGCACACCTTCTTCTCATGATCAGTGTTGTAGAACAAGTAAGCATAGAAACCTGGAGCTTGAGTGGGTCCCAATGAATCAGTGTTGCTCATGTAGGTTTGGTCCATAGAGGCACGCTCCACACAAGGCTCAAAATCAGCAAGTGGGACTCCCGCTTGTAAGAACAAAGGTGTGAGGAAGCCTCCTATGAGTACCGAGCTCGCCTTACACCTCGTTGCCCAAGCCTTGTACTTGACCAAGGAAGAAGCTAAGATGCATCCACAGTTGACGTCGTCTCCAAGCTCATCCTCCATTGGTTCATCATTCTCTTCAGCATAGCATAGAACCTTCTTAATCCCTTGGAAGAGGAAGCACAGCTCGTTCTTGGTAATTGTGGCGGTTGTAGATCTTCCACTGAAGGTGTTGGCTAGCAGCTTAAGGGTGTATCTCAGCACAGGATTGCGCACCTTTTTTTATCTTGGCTGTGTTCGCCTTGTAGTCTTCTTTGCTAACCAAGTCCCATATATCATTCGCTGATTTGAACCTTGGAAACTCCACAAGCGTGGCTTCAGCATTGAGACCATAAGCTTGGCATAGCTCAGGGATGGAGAGATGGTAAGCCTGTCTCCTAATCTTGAACGTGAGGTGACCCTTTGATGGAGTGGGGAGGCTTGGATTTTCATAAGAGAAGTCCAAGGTGGAGAAGAAATCAAGTGTTGCCTCGGGGTAAGTTGGGCAGTCCATCCGCGAAAGGCAAGCAAGCCCCATGTCATTGAGAAACTCATCAAAATCTCCCAACAGCCCCAGCCTTTCCAAGAGATCCCTACTTGCAAATTTGGTAGGCTCAAACCGCAGCCTCTCAAGCCTTTTCTGTGCCTTCTGCTCTTCATTACTCCATCTGACCCTTTCTTGAATCACTTGCTGAGTTTCTTCTTCTTGTGTTGCCAAATCTCTGCTTCTCCTGGGTGCCATAGTACCTGAAACACAGATTCTCAAAGAGAAGGTGAGTATATGTGACGATGAAAGATAGAAAGACATGCAAAGAGAGAAAATCTATAACTTTAAGTCCTAGATTTTTGGGGATATTATCAAATATATCAATAAATAGTAGAGAAAAATCTTTTTAGATAATACTAAATGAAGAAAATTTCCCTTACATTTAGATATTTCTAAAAATTCAATCCAATCCCTAGCAACTAACATTCAACCAAATCAATAAAAGGAAGATTTTTTAAAAATTCAAACATGCAATGCAAGAAAATCTAAAATACTTTTGAAATGGAATGATTTAGAATGCTCTTGCCCTTTCAAAACCAAAACTCTTGCCTTTTGTTTTTATGAAAATCAGTTTGTGCACAAGTTGAAAAGGAAGTGCAAGAGAGGTTTTTATAAAAGAAAAATCTTTTGGACACTTGCAACAAGTGGTTTCTGAAAAAGTTGGTCAAGGCACATCTTTCATGGTCAAAGATGCTTGCCTTGACCAAAATTCAAATTCAAAATGGGAGGGAAAGAGAAAGAAGGGGGAATAATTTAACCAACCTCGGCATGAGATCGAGTCAAATTGGTCGATCTTGACCTCGATCTCATGCCCATTTTGTCCGTGATCGAGAGGCTTGCTCGATTGGGAGCTCGATCTGATTTGAATCGAGCCTTAGATCGAGTCTGCTCCTCGTTCCAAGATTCCACGTGGTTATGGCCATGCTCCTTGGATCGAGCTCCTTGATCAATTTCGAGGTCGTTTTGGCAAGAATCGAGTGAGCTGATCGAGTGAACTAATCGATCCAGATCGAGTGTGACTAGTCGATCCACACCCCGTTTGCATTTCGAGCTAAACATATGGGTGGGTCATCCTCTTGCAATCGACTGACTCACTTGATTGTCTACTCGATCTCATCTAGATCGAGTGACTGCACTCGATTCACTAGCTCAATCTAGTAAAGATCGAGCAAGGGTAGGTCGATCTATCACTCGATATTTTGCCTCTATTTCTCCTTTCCTTGCCTTGTTGACTCCAAGATCGTGATCTCCGGTTCCCATCTCCTTATACCTACACACTTAAACTAAAAAGCATAAAAATAAAACAGAAAGAAATCAAAAATATGTAAAACGATAGTCATGGGAATGCCTCCCAAGTGCGCTTGTTTTACGTTGCTTAGCTTGACTTTACTTGGTTAGGCCAGAGGGGGATCTTGGAGAAGCAACATGGTGCTCTCCTTACTGCAATCACTTGCCATGTAGGGCTTGAATCTATGCCCATTCACCGTGAAACTCTGTCCACTCTTGCCAACCAAAGTAACCGCCCCATACGGTAGTACTTCTGTTATCTCAAACGGACCGCTTCATCTAGACTTGACCTTCCCGGGGAATAACTTCAAACGCGTGTTGTAGAGCAGAACCAGACTTCCCTCTTTGAGCTCCTTAAGCACCAGCTCCTTGTCATGCATGGCTTTGGTCCTCTCTTTGTAGATGTTGGCGCTTTCATAAGCATCCAACCTCAATTCATCAAGCTCATGAAGTTTCACCAGTCTTCTCTCTTGTGCCGTCTTGAGACTGAAGTTTACTTGCTTCACAGCCCAAAGAGCTTTGTGCTCTAACTCAACAGGGAGGTGACAAGATTCACCATATAGGAGATTAAAAGGCGTGGTACCAATGGGAGTCTTGAAAGCTGTCCTATACGCCCAAAGAGCATCATCAAGCTTGCTTGCCCAATCCTTCCGAGTCACTCCCGCGGTTCGCTCTAGGATAGCCTTGATTTGCCTATTCGAAACCTCCACTTGGCCACTGGATTTAGGGTGATAAGGCGTGGCTACCTTGTGTTTAACTCCATACTTCCTCAAAAGACCCTCAAAAATCTTGTTGATGAAGTGGCTGCCTCCATCACTAATCACCACCTTTGGAACTCCAAACCTTGGAAAAATGATAGTCTTGAAAAGCTTGACTACCACCTTTGAATCATTAGTTGGTGAGGCTATGGCTTCCACCCACTTAGACACATAGTCTACTGCCACTAGGATATACTTGTTGCTGTATGATGATGGAAACGGACCCATAAAATCAATGCCCCAAACTTCAAAGAATTCCACCTCAAAGATAGGTACCTGCGGCATCTCATTCCTCTTTGTGATGTTCCCAGCTCTTTGGCAAGCTTTACACGATTTTACAAACTCATGTTCATCCTTGAAGAGTGTAGACCACCAAAACCCAGCTTGTAGAACCTTTGTAGCCGTCTTGAATGATGCGAAGTGTCCTCCATAAGTTATACCGTGGTAATGTAGAAGAATGTCTCTTGCTCCTTCTCTTGAAACACACCTTCGGTATAGGCTGTCCACACCCCTCTTGTACAGATAACGGTCATCCCAAAAGTAGTGAGAGATGTCCCTCATGAACTTCTTTATATGCTAATGGTCCAAGTGAGTGGGCTCTTCTCCACAAGCCAAGTAGTTACAATATCCGCATACCATGGTAGATCTTCTTCCTTGAAGCTCAAGACTTCTTCAAACTTCTCCTCTAGCTTTGCACATACTACGGTGTTAACCATCATGAGCTGCTCTTCAGGGAGTGAGTCATCCAAAGGCAAGACATCATTCACCCTCATTCTTGAAAGATGATCCGCTACACCGTTCTCTATACCCTTCTTATCCATGATCTCCATATCAAATTCTTGCAAGAGAAGGATCCACCTTAAGAGTCTCGGCTTGGTGTCTTTCTTGGAGTATATGTACCTCAAGGCAGCATGGTTAGTATAAACAATGACCTTAGAACCCACCAAGTAAGACCTAAACTTCTCAAAAGCAAAGACCACAGCTAGAAGCTCTTTCTCGGTGGTTGCATACTTCACTTGCATGTCATCCAAGGTACGACTTGTATAGTAGATCACATGCAGCTTCTTATCCTTCCTCTGACCCAAAACAGCACCCACGGCGTAGTCACTTGTGTCGCACATAATCTCGAAGGGCAAATCCCAATCCGGAGCTTGAACTATAGGCGCGGTGACCAAGGCTTCTTTGATGGTCTTAAAGGCTATGAGGCATTCTTCATCAAAGTTGAACTCGTTTTCTTTGCACAGTAGCCTTGTAAGAGGACGTGCTATCTTGGAGAAATCCTTGATAAATCTCCTGTTAAAGCCAGCGTGTCCCAGGAAGCTCCTAATCATTTTCACATTAACCGGCGGCTCTAGGCTCATCTTGACCTCTATCTTTGCTTTGTCAACCTCAATCCCATGCTCAGAAATCTTTTGCCCAAGAACAATGCCTTCCCTCACCATGAAGTGACACTTTTCCCAATTCAGCACCAAGTTTGTCTCCTCACATCTCTTGAGAACCCTGCAAAGAATTGACAAACAACCACCAAACGAAGCACCATACACAGAAAAATCATCCATGAAAACCTCTACCATTTCCTCTATAAGGTCAAAGAAAATAGACATCATGCACCTTTGAAAGGTTGCTGGTGCATTACACAACCCAAATGGCATCCTTCGATAAGCAAAGGTACCATAGGGGCATGTGAAAGTGGTTTTCTCTTGGTCATTAGGATGAATGGGTATTTGAAAGAAACCGCTATAGCCATCTAGATAACAGTAGTATGGGTGATTGGCTAATCTTTCTAGCATTTGATCAATGAAGGGAAGAGGGAAATGATCTTTTCTAGTGGCTGAGTTAAGTTTCCTATAATCAATACACATTCTATGTCCAGTTATTGTTCTTGTAGGAATTAACTCATCTTTTTCATTTTTTATAACTGTGATACCCCCTTTCTTTGGTACCACATGGACCGGAGAGACCCATGTGCTATCACTGATAGGGTATATCACGTCAGCTTCTAAGAGTTTTATGATCTCCTTCTTAACTACTTCTTTTAAATTTGGGTTCAAACGTCTTTGATGCTCAACGGAAGACGTGTTTTCATCATCTAAGTGAATCCTGTGAGTACAAAGCATTGGTGAAAGGCCCTTGATGTCACTGAGAGAGTAGCCACTGGCCTTCTTATACTTCCTCAACTCCTTAAGGAGTGAGTCTAACTCATCATCACTTAGATTTTCATTCACAATGACCGGATAAGTATCATTTGCTCCTAAGAAAGCGTACCTTAGCCCATCTGGAAGGTGCTTTAGTTCCACCTTTGGGGCTAGCAGCTCACTCCAGTTGTCCTCTTGGCTTGTGTTGAGGTTGCTCTCCTCATTCGCCTCTTTTGAACCCGAGTCATGAGCTTTTAAGCTGCCATCTGAAACCGTTCCTACCGCAGAGATCGAGTCAACCAGTCAATCGCTTCCTCGTTCTAGGCTGGATCGATTGCACTCCCTCGATTCACTTGCTCGATTGGATATGGATCGAGCAGGAGATCGATTCATGAGGTCGTTCTCTGAACAGATTGAGTTGTCTCGGTCAATCATCTCATCGATCTCTTTCCTGGATCGAGTAATTTGGTCGATCTCCCGGTCGATCTCTAGGCTCTGGAGCTTCATCATCTTTCATAACCTTGCGAGAATCAAGGATTTGTACGTACTCCTGAGTTTGTTCGCTCAAGAGTCCATACTCCCCACACTCCTTTGTCAAAGCCAGCTGTAGATGATCTTCTTGTGCCAACTCCTCAAGCAACTCATCAGCCAATTCGTCCAAAGTTTCAATGTAGAACGCTTGTCCACCAATCGTTGGCTTCTTCAAAACTTCATTGATGTCAAAGTTCAGCTTGGTGTCTTTGCCAAGGTGCAAAGAAATCTTGCCATTCTTCACGTCTATGATGGCTCCAGAAGTTGCTAGAAACGGTCTACCAAAGATTAGAGGATCTCTTGGTTCCTCATCCATTTCTAGCACTACAAAATATGTTGGCACATTCACATTGCTAATCCTCACGGGTAAGTCTTCAAGCATGCCTACAGGGAGCCTTATACTTCGATCAGCCAGAATGAGTGAGATTCTACACTCCTTAAACTTGGTAATGCCTAGCTTTTTGGCAATGGAGTGAGGCATAAGGTTTATGCTTGCTCCTAGGTCACATAAGCAACTCTCAAACTTCAAAGGGCATAGTGCACAAGGGATAGTGAATGACCCCGGATCTCCTAGCTTCTTTGGTGCTATCTCCTTGTGGATGATTGCACTGCATTCTTGACTCAATACCATGACTTATTCACTCTCTTTATCCTTCTTAGCAAGAGTATCCATCAAAAACTTAGCATATTTTGGCATCATAGCCAAGCAATCAACCAATGGCCGTTTGATCTCAACGTTCCTTATGTGCTTCTCAATCAACTGCTTCTTGAAACGTCCAAGGAAGGGGAGCTTTGGTTTGTAAGGTGGAGGTACGAAAGCTTCTTTCTCTTTGCTAACTTCCTCAACTTTTTTCTCCAAAACCGCTTCCTTGCTTTTCTTTGGCCTTGCAATGTAGACATTGTTAAAGGTGATCTCTTGATCATTTGAGAGATTACTTGATCACAGTGTCCTCATTGTCTTCAGGTATAGACTGTGGTTGTAGCTCTTTCCCACTTCTCAAAGTGATCGCATAGGCATACTCCTTAGGGTTTGTCTCATACTTCCCGGGTAAGCTACCTTGACCGCTTGAAGTTGCCTTTCCCGTCTCTAGCTGGCGAATCTTGTTGTTCAAGTTGATGATTTGTGTAGATACCTCCGTGAGAGAAGAGTCCAGCCTATTGTTCATATCAAAAAACTTCTGATTTGTTGTTGCTTGTCCTTGAAGTAATTGTTGGAACATAGCTTGTACTGGATCTTGAGGTGACGGTTGAACTTGTTGCTGTTGAGGCACGAAACCAGGAGGGTAGCCTTTGTTCCCTTGCTGTTGTTGGCCTTGAAAGTTTCCTTGTCTTTGCCCTTGGTACCCACTGTTTTGTGTAAACCCTCCCTTGTTATAAGGAACAAAAGGTTTTCCTTGTTGTGGAGGGTACACTTGATCTTTAGGATTTTCCACATTGGTACTTCGGTAAGACAGGTTGTTGTTGCCTTGATACCCTTGAACATAGCCCTGTGGCTTAGTATAGTTTTGGCCTGCAACCCAATTCGCTTCCTCTTGGCCCTGCTCTAACTCATCGAGAACATCTGCAGCCTCTCCCACGAAGTGTACATGCTTTACATTTGCAAGTACCAACTTGTCAATCTTTTCATGAAGTGATTTCAGCTCCTTCTTGTGTGCCTCAAGGTCAGACCCTCTAGGTGCTCTATCATAGTCTTCACTGTAGTTTCCATCACTTAGAGAAAGATTCTTAATAAGCTCCATGCCCTCTTCTACATTTTGTCTAAGAAAGTTCCCTTTACTCGCCGTGTCTAGAAGCATTCGAATCTTGGGAAGAGCTCCTCTATAGATGGTGCTCAAGAGTGTCTCCTCAGTGAAACCATGATGAGGACATGCAATGGTGTAGTCCTTGAACCACTCCATTGCTTCACTAAAGGTCTCATTCTGCCTTTGTGTAAAACCGCTAATCTCACTCCTTAGCCGAGCTGTCATTGTGCTTGAGAAGAACTTAGACAGAAATGCCTTCTTGGAATCCGCCCATGAGGTTATAGTCCCATGAGGTAAGGTCTTCTCCCAATGTCTTGCTTTATCCCCAAGTGAAAAAGGGAAAAGCCTAAGCTTGAAGCTGTCCTCCGAGATCCCATTGATCTTGATCATACCGCACACTTGCTTAAACTTGTCTAGATGATCCAAAGGATCCTCCATAGCAAGCCCATGGAACTTGTTGTTCTGCACCATTGAGACAAAGCCCGGCTTGATCTCGAAGTTCTTGTTTTGCACCGGTGGAGGAGTGATTCCAAAGCGGTTGTGATGAGTGTTTGGTGCATCACCCGCTCCGATGATCCTTGGTTGCCTTGGGGCATGGTTGGGGTTTCCATTACCCCTACCAACAGATGCGTGGTGATGTTGACCCTCAGCTTGGTCTTGCTCAGCCATACCTACACAATCTTGTACTATCTCTTCAAAGTCTTGTGCTTTTTCTCTTTCTCTTCTTGATCTTGCACTACCAAGTTGATGAATGTTGTCTGGAGGTTGTAGTAGGTTGTTGTCATCCCTAGACCTCAGATTCATGTACCTTAGAAGAAAAGTGTGAAGGTATATAGATTAGTAAGCAAAGTAATAATAAAGACTTAGTCACTACTAAGCTCCAAATCCTAATACATTCAACTCAAACCCAAGTTGGCAATGGCGCCATTTGATTACAGGTTTTCAAGTCTAATTTGAATCAAATCCTAAAGCAAGGTATAATGGTAAGTACTTTAGGTGTCAATCCAAATCAGGTTCATGAAAGATACTAGGAATGCAAATGCTTGGTAAATCTAAGTAAAAACGGATTGAGTTGAGGGAAACTTTGTAAAACTAAAAGATGACTTTTAATGATTATGAAAACTAATAGTTGATTTCGCAAGAAACTAAAACAAAAGATGCAACTTTGGAACTAAGAAAAGATGATTTTTAAGATTTGAAAAGGCTAAAGATGGATTCAAGGTTGAGGGTCATGTTAAGAAGGTTCAAGATTCAAGCTTGGGTATTGAAAACCTAGATCTACACATTTTAGTGCTATCTCGAAGCCTTGAGAAACTTAAGTTAGGCTTATCCATGGCGTATGGTATAACCCCTTTCCTCAACCTTTCCTCCTAACCCATGGCGTATAGTGGAAAGAAAGGTTGAAGAACATTAAGCCCAGCCAATAACGGACATGGATGCTTAGGGAGCTAGTTAGGCCATTAATTGAGATCTATGCCCTCGTTCTTGGCTGGGCTTAGTCCGTGTCCGTACTCACGTTCGATCACCTTGGTCGATCTTGACCTTGATCCTCTTCTTTGAAACGACCCGAGTTTCTTGATCATCTGGTTGATCTCGTCAAGATCGATCTGCCTAGCTTGATATGTGCCTCGATCCCGATTCCTTTGCTGAGTTCTCCCACGTATCCACATGCCTCCTCTCGACCCTTAGCATGTCCACGCACTCTCTATAGCTCCAGTGTATCCAAAACAACCTGAATATGATGCAAGAATGCAAGAAATATGCAAAAATGCTAATGCAAAGTGTTATAGGACCTAAAATGAGATAAATGGTGCAAACTAGCCTATTATGGAAGATGTATACATGAAAACTACTCTAAATGCTTGCTAAATAAGTGAAAGATATGAGTATATCAGTTGTAAACAAGAAAATGAAAGTGAGAGAGAGAGAGAAGGATGTGTGTTTAAATAGAGGGTTGGGGGAATCTTTTTGTGGGGAGCAAGGGGACAAAGTGTGCCTAAGAGAGGTCCCACTCGCCATCAATATTGGCCTATCCGCCTTTGTCCCTTGTCTTGCTTTATTCCCATCTCACATCCATTGCACCTCATGGCCTCCACACTCCTTCTAGTACCTGAATAAAACTCCAAATGCATGCAATATGCAATGCTGCTCCTAAAACTACACTAACTCCTAAATGCATGAAAAAGGGACAAGAAGAAGCAAAATATGCATGTTTAAAGACTAAAACTAGTGATGAATACAAGCTAAAAAGGTATAAGTAGTGGAGATATCAACATCGAGCAACAACATAGAGCAGAACATCTTCTAATTCTGCTCGATGCAAGATGTTTAGGAGGAGAAGCTGATCCAAAAAATGAACCCCCGAGGCAGAGGAGCATAATCACCGAGACACAGGACCCGGCGTCCCTGATATGGTACACACAGGGGTGTCACATCGGGTGTTCTGCTCGATATGACCCTTGAAAAAAATAATTTACATGGTTAAATCGAGTAAAACCCCCTATTGGCATTTTTAAATTTTAAAAAGATATTCTTGCATTTTTTTTTTATTTATTTAGATTTTCTTATCTCTTGCCTTAAAAGTAGCATCTTCTCTTCTCTCCACACATCAATATCCACCAAAACATCTCTCTTTTTCTTAGCAAAGCATCTTTTTATCTCTTGCATTCTCTCTTTGCATTTTGTCAAGTTTTTCAATGATCCAAGGTATTAATGTTCTAATTTCTCATTTCTATGAGTTTAATCTTTGAAATCTAGGTTCAAATGCATTAGATTGCTTGTTAAAATTGTTTTGCATGATTGAGAATGTGATTTGATTGTTCACCACCATTGTTGCGTGTTTAGTTCAAAGATTTATGGTTTAAATGTTTGGAAATGCATGTTTTGTTCTTAATTTGACTAATTGTTTGATTTTGGCCAAGTCTAGGCATGTTATTGCTTTTCCAGTATATTCACCATTTAAATTCTTCTTATTAGAGTAACAATGTTGAATCTGATGCATGTCTATAATTTAGTGGAGAGAAGTTGACATTTTTGTTGCATGTGCTTGAATTTTGACTAAACGGCTGCTTTTGAGCTGATTTTTTTTTGCTACATTTGCCTCTGTCTGTTTCCATTCAGTGTGAATTGTTATAGATTTTTCCCGTGCATGTTTGATTTTTTAGAAATAGTCTTATGCACAATGCTCTAAGGGAACAAAACACTAATTTTTGCTTCAAACTTTGTGTTTTCGGGTACTATGTCGAGCAACAGTGGAGATGAGAATATTGTGGACTCAAGAGCACATGAAAAAGACAAAGCAGAGGGTAAAAGACCAGCTGTTGAAGAAGAGCAAACTCTGAATGCAGCAACTAAGCTCAATGACTACCTCAAGGCAATGGGGGAGAGTGGATTTTTCTCCAACATGATTTGCTTGCCCTGGTCTGTTGGATGAGTTGGGAATCAAGGCTGAAGTGGATGAGTTGTTAAGCAAAATTGGGGTTGAGAATTTTGCCATCCTTGGGTATCCAACTTACAAGCAGCTATCTTGTGAGTTTATAGCAAGCTTCAAGGTCTACTTCTTTGATTTTGATGAAGAATATGATGAGGAGAAGAAGACTTTGGCAATGGGTTCATCAGATTCAGTGCCAACAAAGCGTGGTACTCTCTTGGCTTCACTAAGATAGAGGAGATTTTTGGTTTTGATGAGGGCACAAGAGCACAAGCTATGAGCTTCAAACACCATGAGCTCAAGCATGTTTGCGAGGAAATAGCGGATGATGCTTACAAGGATGGTTATCTGAGAAGTGCAAGCATCCGCCAGCCAGCAATAAGATATGTTCACAGAGTCATCACAAGCACACTATTCTACAGGAAAGAGCAAAACATGGTCAAAGAAGAAGATATGGGCTTACTAGTGAATGGCTAAAAGAATATGCTGATCGAAACAAGGCATGGCAATATAGCTGGAGAGTGCCTAGGAGTTGTGCTTGTTACTATACTTATGAAGCATTTTCTTGCATACCAACAGTGGGCCTTCAACACCAATGAGAAGAAGCCTAAGCTTGCCATTGGAGGCTTGATTACACCAATCTTGCTTGGCGCTGGTGTTACACTTGGAGAACCTGATGTTAGCATGATTGATGTTGATGTTTCCTACCTCAGCAAGATTGGCTATCCCTTAGGAGCCAGAGAGACTGGTTTTGCTTATCAGTTTGAGCTCGAAGACCAGAAGAAGAAGATCCTATTTCCCAAGCAGCGCCTTACAAACTTCACCACCTATGAAAATATTCGCTTTATGCCAACTGAAAATGAGCTCTATGGTCCTAGGATTGATCCGCCTTTGATGAGACCTAGCAAGGTCAGAAACATGAGCACAGTTAAAGAGTCAGATGTGGAAGATTATACTAAAAAGTAACATGAGGTTCAGCATCAAGGACGAGAGGCGCTTGAACATGAAGATTATGACAGCAGCCCTTATGCTTTTGACCCCTACAATGCGATTTGCATATCTGAAGATTCAAGAGCTGCTCATGAGCACATTAGACTTTTTCAGATATGGAAGAACTTCCAGGATAAGGAAATCAGAAGCTTGATGAATTCAGTTAAGGCTAGCAAGAAATCAGTTGATTCTCTTAAGAAGAAGGTGAAGAAGCTAAAGAAGAATGGGAAGATCTTCAACAACAAAGAAAGCTGACCAAGCTGTTCAAATAGAGCCACAAAGAGGAGAACCAGCTGATGATAACATGTCTGAGGATTAGCCTGATGCTACAATCTAAGCGAGACACTCCTTTCAAATCGTTGAGCGGCCAAGAGCACCTCAAGTTTAACCAGCTTGACACTCTTCTCATGTGCCAACTCCATAGCGCAAAGGAAAGAAGAGAAGGGCCATGAATCAAACTCCATATGAGGAAGATGCCTCTCCTGCCCGTATCACTGAGAGCTCAGCCTCTCACCATTCCTCCACCTGAAATAAGGTACACCATAAAAAACCAATGTAAATACCAGACTTTTGTTTTTTAATTTTTCTTGCAATTGCTTGTTGACGTTTGTGAGCATTCTCCTCACCATTTTTATTACACAGAGGCTGTGAAATCATGGATGCACTTGCTCTTCCATTTAGATTAGAAGCCATGGATCAAATTTGCATAACACTAAAGGCATAGAAAAAACCAAAACATTTTCAAAAAATTTTCGAAAAATGCTTCAAAGAAAGAGTTTGATTTTATGCATTCATATAGGACTTAAACTTCATGCATTCATCTAGGATTAGCTTTCTTGTTTAATTTCAGAACAATGATAGTACATCTTTGTAAATGCTAGTAGCTTATGAAAATATTGCCTTTGTTCTTAGTCCTTTAATGCATTTGATGTTGAACTAGAAATAAAGCTGACGACTTTTGAAATTTGTAATTTTGTGAGCCATGTTTGAAACTGAAGCATGCTTTGAAATGATTTCAACCTTTGTTTAAGTGGAACCTTAATTTGATTTGCAATTCTCACATCTTATGAATATGTGAATTACCGTATAATATTTGGACCTTCTTATCCTCTTTTGCCACTCTCTAAAAGGTCCATTTAGATTTCCCCACCCTTACCTAAACCTTCTTTCTAGCCAAAACATTAACCGTGTGCGATTTGTGAGGCATCTTTCCTTCATAGTTTTTGCTTAGCAAAAAGTGATTGGTTGGAACTACAGGGGAAGTATTTTCATTGTAGAACTAGCTCACCCTTGGGTTAGATAGGCTAGGAAGTTTGGGAAATGGTTTGGGAATTATTTTGGGTTAGATTTAAAGAGAAGCAAAGACGAAAAGAAAGCAAGGCAAAAAGAAAAGAAGTGTGACATAAGTAAATGGTGAAAATGGCGGCTAAGTTAAAAAGGAAAGAAGGCTTGTGATCAAAGAAGAAAAGAAGGTGCAAGATGTGCAAAGCAAGTGAATCAAAAAGCCAAAGGCGAAAACAGCACAAACATCACCAAATAAAAGGAGCCAAAGTCAAAAGGAGTAAACCACCACCACATTAAGATCAAAGAGCTTAAAATAGAAGTGTCCTCCAAAGAGCTTAAAAGAGAAGAGTTTTTGGATTTCTGGTTTGGTTTAAAGTTTTTAAAAAGGGTAGCTTATAGTTTAGCATTTTTTCACTTGTTTTTGCATATTAGTTTAGCATTTTAGTCTCATTTGCACTTAGAATCAACCTTGCATGCATATAGTTTAGGATTGCATACATATGCATGTTTGCTTTGTTTTTCAGGTGCTTTTGGAGGTTTTCGGAGCTTGAGGAGGAGATGGAAGCAGTTCACATTCTAAGAGATGCTAAAAAAGGAGTTTTGCAAAGTCTGGTCCCAAATCGAGGAGGAGCATCGAGCAGAACCTCTGTGGAGTATGCAATTTGCACACCATGGTACATGGAGATGAGGACTTGTTCGTGGATTCAAGGCATTGCTCTACGTCAAGGTGGTACATCGAGCAGGGAAAGCTACACATGCCGATACGCGCTGCACGGACCATATCGGGGTTGTGCATCCAGCAGAACACCATCTGTACCACCCCAATACAATTTATTCGCGCGTTGACCAGCATTTCTTCTTTGACCTTATCTTCATTTTTAGGTTTCTCCCTTTCTTTTATGTCCCTTAGTATAAAAGGGAGCCACAAAACATTATCCTGAAGAACATTATCTATTCTAAGCTTATCTTATCTTGCTCTTCACCAAAAAAGGCGATTTGCCTAAAGTTTGTAAACTCTTATTTTCTTTAATCATGTTTGCATTCTTATGGTTTAATTTTGACTTCTGATCTTGATTTTCGCATGTGGTAGCTTGGTTTCATTATCTTTGCATTTAATCTCATGTAATCATGTCTATCTCTAATCAAATGGGATTAAAACTGATTAGTGAGTAGTTCACCTTAGATTTTAGGTTCTAAGTAGGGAAAGTGGAATTTAAGATGTGATTAGGGGGTGATTAGGCTTGATTAGTTTGTTCTCTATTGTTTCCTTCTCTTGCAAAGTGATATAGCTTCTCCCTTTTGATTGAATATGGTATTGTTGATGCAAATGGTTCACTTGTGTCTTAAGTCTTGTTCTTGGCATGATTCAGTTATTTGGCTTGATAGTCTAGTTTGGTCTATGTTTTCTTTGTTCTGTGACACCGATGTGATAGTTCACCTTGCTAGATGATTCACTTAAGGCTAGATAGTGCTTGTTTTAAGACACTTCCGTGATGGTTAGATAGTTTGCACTGAAAGAACATGCCTTTGTTTTAATTCTGTTCATTGATTAGCATTGTTAAGTGTCGCAATTGTGAGCTTGAGTCCATATTCTTGATTGATTGAGTTAGCTACTTAGGTCCATATATGGTTTAAAACATTGATAGGTTGATCTGAATTCTTGCTTGGGTGAGAGAAGCTCATTTGATTAGTACTTCTTTTATGCTTTATGGTTCTGTGGTTTTATGCTCATGGTTAGAGAATACACTATCAAAAGTTTGTTTGCCACTCTAGTCTTGTTGAATTGGATTTGCCAATTAACGAGTTGGAAGATCTTTCCTTGGATACCTTGCTTAGGATTGCAATATTGAGAATGGCTAGCTTATTTAATACTTGATGATTGCCTTTGTTAGAAATCCCCTTAGTCACTCTTGAAATCACTTGCCCATTATTGATTAGGACCTTGGATGATACTTTTTATTAATTTTTTAAAACCACTTTGCTTAGTTGTCTTTGCTTGCTTATTTTCAGTATTTATCTTGCATAGTATTGTTTAAGTTGTCTTCTTTCTTAGTTTATTGCTTAGTACTTGCCTAAGTTTCATCTTGCTGAGTATTTGTTTAGTTTGCATCTCCTGTTCTTTTTTCTAGCGTTGTTAGGTTTTTAGGTTTGCTCTTGCATTTTGAAAACCCCAATCTTGCTTAGCTTATGGCATTATTTGCATCTCATCATCCACAAGTGATTGATACCTGATCCCTATTCTGCAACTGATTAAAGGCTAAGGATATTTGATCCTTTAGACATTATAGTCTTGTTTCAACATACTACAATGATATAAGTTACTGTAGGAATTAAAGTAGAGTAAACTCCTACATCAATTCGGCGCCGTTGCCAACTAGGATAGCTCTAAGCATTGGGATTTGTAGATTGTTTGAGATCAAGCTTTTAGTTTTCGTTTATGGTTACTAATTACTCTCTTTGGTCTAGAATTTCTTTCGTAGGTACCAAAACACTTGCTCCAAAATGTCTACAACTGCGCCAGAAGTCCAAGGTCCAAGATTTTGGGTTCAAATAAGCTCACATCAGCAATTGAAGCATAGAAGAAATTCCATATGATGCAGGTTTTAGTCTGCAAGGTCCACAAGGACATACAAGGTGCTTGGGGTATGAGAGACCAAAGGCCACCAAGACCTTTAGGAGATGGCAATTCACTATCATCCTATGCCTCAAGACAAGGCATCCTACCTCCTATGAAAGACAATCCCATTGAGATCAGGAAAGGGATGATTGTAATGGTCCAAGACAACAATTTATGTTTATGAATTTCTTTGATCCTAGAAGAAGGTGTGGCTCAATGAAGACGGTTGGATGGATTAGGAAACAAAAAGAAATGTCTTTGGCAGATGTCGGATTGCGTATCGAGCATGCCAAGCTTGACATAGCACATATTGGCTGCTATCGATCACCGTATTGGTCAAGACAAGACTGATACAGACCATATCAGTCATGCTATAGGTCAGCTTGTGATCGATAGTGGTAGAGACAAAATGTACCAGTCAACCTATCGGTCAATAGTGATCGATAGGGAAAGGAGCTGCAAAGTATGAATACTATCGGTCTAGCTATCGATCAGATACTGACAGATGGAAATACATCGGTTGTATTTCGGTCACTCTATCGGTCTAGAGAGTGACAGATACAAAACGATCGGATGTATTTCGGGCAGAGTATCGATCAGAATAAGACCGATAGGATTCATCAGGAAGGCTATCGGTCCCTATATCGGTCACAAATGTGACCGCTAGGAATTGGCAGCGTATCGGTCAAACCTATCGGTCTGGGAGAGACCAATACAACCTCCCAGTCTGACGAAACTCCTTCTAAGGTACATAACTCCACTCCTTTGCTTCTGAATACTTTTTAGTACCTTTCATTACCCTCCTTCAAGCTTCTATAACACAAGGGACTGTGTAATTTAAGTATGGGGGAGGGCATTGCATTTAACATTGTGTTTTGTTTTCTTATCTTCTCTTTTACATACTGGAGTCTCATGCATTCATGCATTCATCTATGTGCACAGCAAATCCATAAAATTTTCAAATTTTTTGGAACCAAAAAGATCATTTAGTTGCATTTACATAACTATGATTGAGTGTAGATGCATTTAATATAGGTTTGTATACATTTGAATAGGGAGTAGATGATAAACACTTGTGAAGTTGTTAATGTTTTAATTGTTTTCAATGCCTTGGTTACCTGTTGTTTGATTGCATTGTAGTAAGTTTGAAGTTATGGCTGCACCATATTTTGACTACTTGCATTGATATTCTTGTCTTATGCTGAAGTTTGCTTTGATTTGATTCCAACTCTATGTTATTAGAACCATAATCCTGACTTCAAATTATCTTGTTTGTGCATTGAGGGTGGTTACATGGCTACCCATATACATACTTGGATTATCTTCTTCCCTTCTTACCACTCTTGTTAATCCAAGTAGCTGATCCCCACACTTATGCGACAGTTAACCGCACCCTAAACCAATCCTTCTTCCTGAGCTTAAACACTATCTTGAGAGTTGTGAGGCCTTTGCATATCATTTTCGATTTTTATCTTGGCAAAAAGTGTTAGGAGTAAGGCTGGCAATAATAAGCTCTCTTGTAGATAGCAGCTTGCATCTTGAGCTTGATTCTAGGATAGGAGTTTTTGGTAAAAAGGGTAGAGTTAAGTGGTTTGAACTTTATGTATATATGCTTTGAAAGAAGAGGAAAAAGTTTGAAAGGATAGAAAAGGGGAAACAGTTAGCATTGTGGTTGAGTAGAAGGAAGTAAAAGCTCTAAGTGTTTTGAAAGAATGGCGTCAGCAACTTAAAAGTTTTGAAGGGTCAATCCAAAGAAGATATCAGACCAAGCAATCCACCAAAGGTGATGAATATGGCGCCAATCATACAACAAAGAAGAGCAAGTTCCAAAAAGAAGCAGACCACATAAGTAAAAGAAGAAGGAGTTTCCTTCAAATATGAAGAAAAAAGAGATCAAGTGCTTTGGGAAAGGGTAGATTTAGGAGTTCCACTTGGGGTTTTCGGAGTTATTAGGTTCATCTTGGGTAAAAAGGGTAGAAGGGAGCTTTGACTTGCATGCATAGGTGTGCTTTTACATTTAGCATTTTGCTTGAGATAGAATCATTTCATTGAGTGATCCCCTGAATCTTTCAACCTTTATTTGAATGAGATCATTTTCATCTCATAACCATTTTCCTTGACCAACTGTTTTCTCTTGATTTGCACAAACTTGATCCATTGGTTACTATTAATGAATGTTAAAGAGTTGGTTGATTTGAATGCTTGTGTAGCCTAAGCTAAATTTCATTGTTTGCTATGATATATATGGCTAAAGTTTTTAAAGTAGAACAATCTCTATGCATCTTAGAACCTATAACTTGAGCATTGATTCAATTTTTCCAATAACATCTTCAGTTTTGAGCTCCCACTTTCAAACCTCACTCTCTCATTTGTTCTTATTTGCTTGAGGACAAGCAAAAGGCAAGTGTGGGGTGTTGATGTCTCATACATTTACATCATTTAGGCTTGCGTTTAGTGCATGTTTTGGTTCTCTTTTGCATATCTTCCTTATCTTTTGTCCCATTTTCTTCTCCTTTTAGGCTTAGGTTGCATTTAGGGTGTAGTTTGCATTTTCTTTGCATAAAGGATGTCTTTAGGTACTCATGGAGCTATGAGGAGCATAGAGGAGCTTTGGGAGTTGACCATGAAGCTGGCTGAGCTTAAATGAGCAAGAGGAACCAAGGCAGACGATCTCTGCAGAGCCTATCGGTCAGAGCACGAAGGCTATCGTTCAAGGAGCGACCGATAGAAGACCTATCGATCAAACATATCGGTCAGAGGAGTGACTGACCGATAGAAGTTCACCGTGTATATTTCGGTCACCCTCCAGACCGATAAGATCCCTATCGATCATTCCTATCGTTCACAACTGGCCGATAGGATTCCAGACCGAAGACCACTTATTTACAATTTTGCCATTTTTGCTTGGACTCCTTTAAAATACAAAAAATCCCTAATTTATGGGAACAGTCTTTTATCTAGCAGTTTCTTCTTCTTTGTTTTAGATTTTTGATTTTGTAACTTGAATCTTTGATTGATTTTAATTAAAGTTTGCATTTATCTTCTTGTTTAATCTCTCTAATCATGATTAGTCATCTTTTTCTCTTTGGATAGATGGCTTTAATGGTGATTAGTGAGTTGGGTTTTTAGGGATTTGAGATGGGTTAGGTGTAGGGAATTTGAGACTTAATCCATAATGTCTTAGTGTTAATCATTTCATTTCCTTTCTTGATTTCTGTGTTTATTATTTAATTAGCCCTAGCTAAATTGATTAAGATCCTAGGCTCATGTTATGCCCACCAAGTGTTTGATGAAATGCCTGAACTGCTTTGCAAGAGAATTGCTTATCGTAGCTCAAGAGATTGACTGTCTAGGGAGTGATTTGGCAATATAAGGTTGATAGAATTGTGTTAATGCTTGATGTTTATCATTTTGACTTGGTAATTAGCAAAGAGATTAGTATCAAGAGATTGGATTAGTCATATAAATGAATCGTATGCATAAGGAATAGCATTGTGTGAGTTTGTAAGCATCATAGATTGAGTCAGGAGTTCCCTAACACCAATTATCTCATCTCAAGTCCCATATTTTCTCTGTTTTTAGCTTGAATTCGGATTTGCCCTGTTTTGCTTGCTTTTCACTCTTTGTTTGATGTTCCCTTCATTTCTGCTTGATCCTTTAGGTTCTTAGATATCTAAACCATCTTTGTTTGCTTGAATTAAGAGCTCTATTGTATTCTTGCTGCTTCATTCTCCCCTTTTGGATTGATAAAACCCTATGCTATACTACAACTGATTAGTACAAGCTTGGATGATTGAATCAAGTCCTAAAAAGTCTTGTATCAATTTACAATTGCAAATGGTTAAAGAAAAAGAAATTATTTCTAAATCTAGTTTTCTTATTCAGCCTAGTCAGGTTAGAAAGGCAATAGCTTCTAAACACACAATGCTATTAATGATCATTAAGGAGGTTTTGAGCGCAGGTTATGGAACAACAGAGTTACCACCAGAAATCATTCAGCTGCTTGACGACTTTAAAGATATGTTTCCAGAAGATATGCCTGACTCCTTTAAGAGGGATTGAACACCAAATTGATTTCTTTCCTGGTGCTGCTTTACACAACAAGCCAACTTACCGAATAAGTCCTGAAGAATCTAAAGGGCTTGAGAAACAAGTTAAAGAGCTACTAGACAATAGATACGTGAGGGAAAGCCTTAGCCCCTGTTCTGTACCAGTCCTACTCGTACCATAGAAGGACGACTCCTGGAGGATGTGTTTTGATTGTAGAGCTATCAACAAGATCACCATCAAATACAGACATGCAATACCAATGTTAGATGATATGCTTGACGAGCTTAGTGGTTCTGTTTTGTTCTCTAAAATAGATTTAATAGAAGGCATGCTCGTTGGATGGTGTTCATAGAAACATTTCCTTACATCATCAAGTACAAGAAAGGCAAAGACAACATTGTAGCGGATGCTTTATCACGGAGATACGCCTTAATCTCTACAATGGAGAGCAAAGTCATGGGGTTTGAGTTTATGAAAGAACTTTACCGCGAAGATAAAGACCTTATGGAGATATTTGACGAGTGCAACAAGGGAGCATCTGGCAAGTTCTACATCTTTGAGGGATATCTATTTCAGGAGAAGCGGCTTTGAATTTCTCAATGTTCTTTAAGAGAACTAATTGCGCGTGAGGCCCACGGAGGAGGACTAATGGGGCATATTGGGGTTGACAAAACCTTAGCCGTGGTTAAAGAACACCTCATTGTTCTAGATGCGTTGATTGCAAGAAAGACAAGTCTAAAGTTCACCCTCATGGCTTATACTTGCCTCTGCCAATCCCAACAGCTCCTTGGGTTGATATATCTATGGATTCTGTCCGAGGGTGACCAAAGATAAACCATAGACCTTTATATTCGTGGTGGTGGACTGATTCTCCAAAATGGCGCATTTGATTCCTTGCGCTAAAGTGAATGATGCAACTCTAACCGCGGACCTATTCTTTCAAGAGGTCGTATAGCTACATGGGGTTCTGAGAACTATAGTCTCTGACCGGGACAGCAAGTTTCTTAGTCACTTCTGGAGAACATTGTGGAAAAAGCTAGGGACTAAACTTCATTTCTCTACCACTCGTCACCCTCAAACGGACTTCATAAGCTAGAAGAGTTGGCACAAGAGGATCACTTGAAGCTAGCTTTAACTAAGGAGAAAGGGGAGTACGGTTTCTTAAGTGAGAAGACCCAAGAATACGTTAATCTCCTCGATTCTAGAAGAGTTGTCAAAGAAGATGAGGGCGGATGCCTAGAGATCGAACAGGAAATCGAGAAGATCACTCGATCCAGGACAGCAATCGACAAGAAGATCGAGAGAAGTCAATCGATCAGTTCAGAGAACGAGTCAAGGACTCGATCTCCTGCTCGATCCACATCAAATCGAGTAGGTGAATCGAGTGAACTTGCTCGATCCAGACCAGAACGAGTGGAAGATCGAGTGGATGGCACGATCTCTGAGGGGACAACAGTTCAAGAAGGCAGTCTTAAGGCTCATGTCTTGGGTTCTAAGGAGGCTATTGAGGACTGGAACATCAACACAAGCCACGAGGAGGACTGAAGCGAGCTGCTAGCCCCAAAGAGCTCCCAAAAGGGCTAAGGTATTCTTTCTTAGGACTTAATGAAACTTATCCGGTGATTGTGAATGAGAACTTAAGTGATGATGAGTTGCACTCGCTCCTAAATTGGTTGAGAAAGTATAGGAAGGCCATTGGGTACTCTCTAAGTGACATCAACGGCCTTTCACCAATGCTTTGCACTCATAGGATTCACTTAGATAATGAGAAATCTTCTTCTATTGAACATCAAAGGCGTTTAAACCCGAATTTGAAAGAAGTAGTTAAGAAAGAGAACCTTAAGTAAATAGAGGCTGATGTGATCTACACCATCAGTGACAGCACGTGGGTATCTCCTGTCCACGTGGTGCCTAAGAAGGAGGGGATCACAGTCATTAGAAATGAACAAGATGTATTGATACCTACTAGGACTATTACTGGTCACCGTATGTGTATAGACTATAGGAAGCTCAATTTTGCTACTAGAAAGGATCATTTTCCTCTTCCTTTTATTGATCAAATGTTAGAGAGGCTTGCTAATCATCCTTACTATTGTTTTCTTGATGGTTATAGTTGATTCTTTCAAATACCAATCCATCCTAACGATCAAGAGAAGACGACTTTTACATGCCCTTATGGTACCTTCGCATATCCAAGGATGCCATTCGGGTTGTGTAATGCACCAGCTACATTCCAGCGGTGTATGATGTCGATCTTCTCTGATCTTATAGAGGAGATGGTAGAAGTGTTTGTGGATGATTTCTCTGTATATGGTGCGTCCTTTTGTGCTTGTTTGTTGAATCTTTGCAAGGTACTTAAGCGTTGTGAGGAGACAAACCTAGTGCTTAACTGGGAGAAGTGCCACTTCAATGTGAAGGAAGGGATCGTGCTTGGCCACAAGATATCAGAGAAAGGGATAGAGGTTGATAAAGCTAAGTTTGAGGTCATGATGATCTTGAGCCGCCGTTAATGTCAAGGGTATAAGGAGTTTCCTAGGTCACGTGGGCTTCTATAGGAGATTCATAAAAGATTTCTCCAAGATAGCTAGACCCCTCACGCGGCTGTTGTGCAAAGAAGCTGAGTTTGTGTTTGAAGAGGATTGTCTTCATGCTTTCAAGACTATCAAAGAGGCTCTTGTATCCGCGCCAATTATACAAGCACCGGACTGGAGTCTACCGTTTGAAATCATGTGCGACGCGAGTGACTACGCCATATGAGCTGTTCTTGGTCAGAGGAAAGACAAGCGGTTGCATGTTATCTACTACGCCAGTCGTACCTTGGATGACACACAAGTGAGATATGCTACAACCGAGAAGGAGCTGCTGGCCGTTGTGTTTACTTTTGAGAATTTCAGGTCGTATTTGGTTGGCTCCAAGGTTGTTGTGTACGTGGATCATGCTGCTTTGAGGTATAGATACTCAAAGAAGGATACCAAGCCGAGGCTCTTAAGGTGGATTCTCCTTCTACATGAGTTTGATATGGAGATAAAAGACAAGAAGGAGATAGAGAATGGTGTTGCTGATCACCTCTCAAGGATGAGAGTCAACGAAGCTTTGCCATTAGACGATTCACTTCCTGAAGAGCAGCTCATGATGATCACCACAGCGGTATGTGAGAAGCTCGAAGACAAGTTTGAAGAGGTTTTGAGTTTCAAGGAAGAAGACTTGCCTTGGTACGCTGACATAGTAAACTACTTAGCTTGTGGAGAGGAGCCGACGAGCCATACTTGTAAAAAAGAGGAGTGGACAGCTTATATAGGAGGTGTGTAACAAGAGAAGAAGCTAAGGACATTCTCCTACATTGTCACGGCTCTTCATATTGTGGTCATTTTGCTTCTTTTAAGACTGCTACAAAGGTGTTACAAGCCGGTTATTGGTGGCCGTCGCTATTCAAAGATGCTCATCAGTTTGTTATGTCTTGTAAGGCATGTCAAAATCTGGAAACATCACAAAGAGGAATGAGATGCCTCAGGTACCAATCTTTGAAGTAGATGTCTTCGACGCTTGGGGGATAGATTTCATGGTACCGTTCCCATCTTCTTACGGCAACAAGTTCATCTTGGTGGCGGTTGATTATGTGTCTAAGTGGATTGAGGCTATAGCTTCCCCAACCAATGATGCTAAGGTGGTGATAAAGCTCTTCATGACCATCATATTCCCACGGTTTGGAGTTCCAAAGGTAGTGATCAGTGACGGTGGCAGCCATTTCATCAACAAAGTGTTTGAAAGCCTCTTGAGGAAGTATAGCGTAAACCACAAGGTAGCAACTCCATATCATCCTCAAACTAGTGGGCAAGTAGAGGTGTCTAACAGGCAGATCAAGGCGATACTAGAGAGGACAGTTGGGGCTACTAGGAAAGATTGGGCGGTCAAACTCGATGATGCTTTGTGGGCTTACCGAACCACTTTCAAGACCCTTATAGGCACGACTCCTTTCACTCTTCTTTACGGCAAGGCATGTCATCTTCCTGTTGAGTTGTAGCATAGGGCACTATGGGCAGTGAAGCAGATGAACTACAACCTCAAGACAGCTCAGGAGAAGCGGTTGATTGAGCTACATGAGCTTGATGAGCTACGGTTGGAAGCCTAAGAAAGTGCTAAGATCTACAAGGAGCGGACCAAGGCGGTTCACGACAAGAAGCTTGTTCACAAGGAGCTAAGAGAAGGCAGTCTGGTGCTACTCTATGACTCGAGGTTGAAGCTGTTCCCGTGCAAGCTCAAATCAAGGTGCTGTGGACCGTTTGAGATCAAAGAGGTTCTACCCTATGGAGCGGTTACATTGGTTGGCAAGAGCGGTAATGCTTTCACGGTCAACGGGCACAAGGTTAAGCCCTACCTGGCGAGTGATTGCAGCAAGGAGAGCACCTCCGTGCTTCTCCAAGAACCCCCTCAGGCCTAAACCAAGTAAAGTCTAGCTAAAGACGTTAAAGAAAGCGCACTTGGGAGGCATTCCCATGTCTATCTTGTACATATTTTTGCTTTATCTTTATTTCAGTTTTATGCTTTTATTGTCTAAGTGTGTAGGTGAAAGAATAAGGGATTGTCAGGTGTGATCTTGGAGTCAAAAGAGGCGAGAAGGGCTAAGTGTAGGCTAGAGATCAAGTGCTAGATCGACTCATCCTAGCTCGATCTTTACTAGATCGAGCTAGTGAATCGAGAGGAGTCAGTCGATCTAGACGAGATCGAGTGGAACGGTCGATCACGAGAGGATAAACCACTTATGCATTTAGCTTGAAAAGCAAACGAGGTGTAAATCGACCTAGTCACTCAATTCTCGGGGATAGATCGATCAGTCTACTCGATCTGCCACTCGATCTAACCCAAAACGACCCCAAAATCGATCATGTGGCTCGATCCAAGGAGTATAGCCTAGTTGACCAAAAGTCAAGGAACGAGAGTGTACAATCGATCTAAGATTCGACGCAATTTGAATCGAGCCCCTGATCGATCATACCGCTCGATCCTAGCAACCATGGGAATGAGATCGAGTCCTAGATCGACCAAATAAACTCGATTTCGTGCCTAGGTAACAATTTCTTTTCCCTCTTTTCTTCATTCCTTCCTGTTTTTATATTTAAATCTTGGTCAAGACAGGAATCTTTGACCATGAAAGATGTGCCTTGACCAAGCTTTTTGTCAGAAACCACTAATTTTGCTCATAGTTTTAAATTTTTGTTAGCCTTTATATTTTCAAGCAACAACACACTCTCATTTTTGTTTCGAGATTTCTAAAGTAAGAGAGAGTGTGATTTTTCTATCCTAAAGGCTAACAACATCTGTTTTCAATCTCTGCAAAGGTATTTTTGACTCATTGTTCAAAATCTTTTGGAAATTTTCCTTTTTATTGCTTTGCTTGAATACTAGATGTTAGGGGGTTTAACGATTTTCTAAAACTAGCTAGATATTAGGAAAAATTCTAGATTTGATCCTATCTCTAGATTTTTTTTTTATAAATTCCCCAAAAATCTAGGGTATTAGTTATAAGTTTTTCTTTCTTTGATAGTCTTTCTCTCAATATTTACTGCCTTTGCTCATTCTTTTGCTTGAGAATTGTGTTTCAGGTACTATGGCTCCCAAGAGAACGAGAGAAGAAACAACACAAGGAGAAGAGGGGCAACAAGTGGTTCAAGAAGAAGAAGCTCAGCAAGTACAAGAGAGGGTTCGTTGGACAAAGGAGGAAAAGTTGGAAATAAGAGGTTAGAGAGGCTGCGCTTTGAGCCTACTAAGTTTGCTAGTAGAGATCTGTTGGAGAGGATGGGACTTCTAGAAGATTTTGACTTTCTTCTCCAAGACATGGGGCTTGCATGCCTTTCAAGGATGGATTGCCCAACATATCCACAAGTCACTCTAGACTTCCTCTCTACCTTGGCGTTTTCCTATGAGAATCCGAGTCTCCCCACTCCCTCACAAGGTCATCTCACCTTCAAGGTCAAGAGGCAAGCTTATCATCTCTCCATTGAAGAGCTTTTCCAACCTTATGGTCTTAATGCCACGGCTAAGCAAGTAGAGTTCCCTCCTCTCAAGACCGCCAACGATTTATGGGACGTGCTTTGTGATGAAGACTACAAACCCAACACAGCTAAGATCAAGAAAGTGAGGAACCCCGTTTTGAGGTATACTCTCAAGCTACTAGCCAAAACCTTCATTGGGCGATCCATGGCTCCAACAGTGACAAAGACTGAGCTGTGCTTTCTCTTCCAAGGAATCACGAGGATACTTTGCAGCAGTGAAGAGGAGAACCACGAGCCGATGCAAGATGAGCTTGGGAATGATGTTAATTATGGATGTATCTTGGTATCTTCTTTGGTGAAGTACAAGGCGTATGCCATGAGGTGCAAGGCAAATTCAGCATTCATTGGAGGCTTCCTTACACCGCTCTTCATTCAAGTCGGTGTACCTCTTCAAAGCTTCAAACCTTTTGCGGATAGAGCATACATGGACGAGACCTATATGCGCAATACCGATAGCTTGTGACCTATGCAGCTCCAGGATTCTTTGCATATCTGTTCTACAGTGATGACAAGAAGAAGAGCGTATGCATCTTACCTAATGTGGATGAGACACACTTGGACAGCATAGGCACCATCGAGTTTTGTCCAACTCAAGAGGAGTGTTATGCACCACTTGGAGCAGCCATGATCCCAACTCAAGCGGCTCGTGAGCCCTCAGAATCACCACCCTCAGACGCCATGATGCCTGCTGACTTTGAGCTCCCCAAGATAGATTTTGAGCCAAGGACCAAAGCGGAGAAATTCCTTGCTTCGGTCGTGGAGATACAGCGCAAGATAACCAAGTGGCAAGGCAAGATGATCAAGAAACTTGCCAAGAAGGTCAAGGCGCTTCAAGGGAACTCACCCACGAAAAGGTCCATGAGTAAAGAGGTCGAGCAGCCAGAGAAGAGGAGGAGATCGACTGGTGCGATAGTCATCCGTGAGCCTCAAGGCAGCACACAACAAGCACGTCACTCCATCCATGAACTCCCAACAACGGACAAAGGCAAGGGCATAGCACGATGCTCCTCTAGCAAGAGCAGCTCCGCTGGAACATCCTCAAGATCCAGCCGAGTTTAGCTCCAAGGTACCAACAACCATCCCTTGTATATACCACGCATGTTTAAAGTTTTTGCTTTGTGTTTTGAGCTTCTCTAGACTTTGTTTGCCACTGAGACGGTGTCATTCAAGTTTGGGTGAGTGTGTGGTGTGTTTGACATGTTTTCTTTCTTCTTATTTTCTGTTATCATCCTTTGAGTCCTGCATACATCCTAAGGCATAGAAAAGAAAAAAAAATTGTAAAATTTTTAAAACTTTTCAAAAAATATTCATGTAGTTGCACTTGCATTGTAGAATATTTTAGGATTGAGTCTAGAATTTTTAAAATCATTTAGGTTGCTGCATTTTCATAGGGAGTAAATGATAAACACTTGTTATGTTGTCATTGTTTGAATTGTTTTCAATGCCTAAGTTGTTTGTTGTTTGATTGCATCTGGTGAGTTTGAAGTTAAGGCTGCACCATACCTTGATTACTTGCATTTGACACTCTAGTCTTATGTTGAAACTCGCTTTGATTTGATGCCAACTCCATCTTATTAGAACCTTAATCTTGACATTGAATTATCTTGTGTGTGCATTAAAAGCGATTGCATGGTTTACCCATATACATACTTGGATTATCTTCTTCCTTTCTTACCACTCTTGTTAATCCAAGTAGCTGATCCTCATCATAATGGGACAGTTAACCACGCCTTAAGCCTAACCTTCTTTCGAACCTAAACAGTTTTGCGTGAGTAATGAGGCCTTTCATTGCATTATTTTTGAATCCTACAAAAAGTGTTAGGAATAGGGCTGGCAAGGAGAAGCTCCCTTGTAGACACCAGCTTGCATTTTGAGCTTGGTATTAGGTTAGGAGTTTGGAGAAACGGTCATGTGAGTGGTTTAAGAGTTTCATGTTTATATGTTTTCAAAAAGAAGAAAGAGGTGGGGTTAGTAACAAAGGGGGAACGAGTTAAATGTGGTTAAGTAAAGTAGATAAAATGCTCAAAGTGTTAAAGAAAAGAAAGGCGCCAGCAGCAACAAGGCTAAGAAGAGGTCAACCAAAAGGAAAAATCTGACCAAGCTATCCACCAAAGGCGATGAAGGCGGAACCAAACAATCAACAATGAAGAGCAAGGTCTAAAAAGAAGAAGTCAACCACACGGCAGAGCCAAGAGAAGTTTCCCCCATTGTGAAGAGTGAAGATCATCAAGCGCTTTGGGAAAAGGTAGATTTAGGGGTTAATCTTAGGTTTTAGAAGTTTCTAGGATCACCTTGGGTAAAATGGGTAGAAAGGAGCTTTAACTTGCATGCATAGGTGTGCCTTTACCTTTAGCATTTTGCCAAAGATAGGATTCTTTCATTGAGTGATCCCCTGATTTTTAAAACCCTTCTTAAAACGAGATCATTTTCATGTTATGACCTTATCCCTTTGACCAAATGATTTTGCTTGATGTGCACAACTTGATCCATTGGTTAACGCTTAATGAATGTTAAGGAGTTGGTTGATTTGAATGCTTGTGTAGACTAAGCTAGGGTTCATTGCTTGCTTTGATGGGTATGGCTAAAGTTTTTAAAGTAGAACAACCTCTTTGCATCTTAGAACTTATAACTTGGGTGTTGAATCGATTTCTCAATTGAGATCTTTCGTTTTGAGTTTCCACTTTCAAACCTCTCTTCCTTTCTTGAATTTTGTTTGCTTGAGGGCAAGCAAAAGGCAAGTTTGGAAGAGTTGATATTACTACATATTTTGTATATTTTGAATCCATTTAGGATAGTTTTTCATGCATTCATCTTGCATTATAGGCTAGTTTGCACCATTTTAGATCCTAGAGCTATTTTGCATTACCATTCGCATGTTTCTTGCATCATGCATCATATACAGGTTGTTTTTGGACACTTTGGAGCTGTGAAGGATTCATGGACATGCTAAGGCTCGTGAGGGAGCTTGTGGACACTTGGAGAACTCAACCATTCAGCAAAGGACCTGAAATCAAGTTGCGGATCGGGCAAGGCAGGTCGATCTAGACGAGATCGACCAGAAAATCGAGTGACCCCCAGTCGATTCAAGAGGAAGATCGAGCATGCGATCGAGTGAGGAGGTCGATCGAGAGTACGGACGTGGGCCATGCCATGCAGATCGAGGGCCAGATCGAGTTCCCGACCCGATCATCAAAGGATCGACTCAAAGATCGAGCGAAGTCATCCGATCCAAGAGAAGATCTAGCCGGAGATCGAGTGATCCGAGTTGATCCCAGAGTAACCTTATCTGTCCAGCTGGTTTTGGCAGCTAGCGAAGGGGGGACCATTTGCGGTTTAGCCATTTTTGGCAAACCGCAGTTATTGCTTTCATTATCCTCCATTCTGTCTTTTGCTTCTTCTTATCTTTTTCTTAGGCTTATCGCCATTGTATAACATCTAAGCTTTTTGTGCTTTAAACCTTTGAATCTTTTAATAAGCAAGTTTTCTTTAATCGCATCGTTAATCATGTTTAGTTCATCGTTTACTGCTTTTCAATAGGTCTTAATAATGTGTAGTGAGTAGTCCTTTTTGGGTTTTCGGGGTTGAGGCGATTCAAAAGGGTCGAAAGGGTTGAAGTTTTGTGTTTTTTTTGTTCTTCATACCTTCTCTTCTAGGATCTTGGGGTCTTAAGGCTTAGAGAGCCTTGGAAAAGGTCTCTATGATTCCAGGGCTGTATTACCTTGACATGATTCATATATCCTTGAAAACCAGATCCTAGACACTAATCTTTCCTTTCCCACACGCCATGGTTGTAAAGGGGATTAGTTAGGTCATTATATTGAAATCTGTTTTCCTTGCTCTTCGATCTCTTTTCCCACCAAAAGCCAAGGGTTTGGAGAAGAGATTGAGGAAGTGAACCATACCACACGCCATGGATGGTTCTTGTTTTGTTTTCAAGGCTTAGAGAAACCTCACAAGTGAGTAGATTTAAATGTTTTCAAACCAAAACTTAAACCTTTGAGACCCTTGAATATGACCCTCGACCCTAAACCCTCCTTTTTATCATTTTAAAACCGCTGTTCATCATTCGCTTGTCATTTAGCTTGCACATGTTCATTAGAAATCAATCGCTTTAAGTTGTTTGTTAGATCGATCCATTTTGCTCGATACAGTGCTCGATCCTGTGGTCGATTCACTGGTCGATTTTTAATTCTTAGTAGCCTTGCATTTTTAATCTTCTGCTTGTTCCTAGTGGTAGTTAACCCTCTTCCAGGGATTTTAAAATTGTCATGCATCTCATTTAGTCGTTGCATCTAGTTTTGTTAGATTTTACCAATTTCGTTTAGATTTGCTTCATCCTTGCATTATTAGTGGCTATTCCTGCATCCTAGGTGTGGATTGATTCCCCTTACTACTGTACTACATCATAACATATGGTTTGGGTTTTGATAACCTCCTTGCTTGCACGTAAAAATCCTGTTATCAAGTTTCCATCACTCAAAGCCAAGTTCTCAATAAGCTTCATTCCTTCTTCAACATTATGGCCAAGAAAGTTGCCTTTACTCGCCGTGTCTAGGAGCATGCGAATCTTAGGAAGAGCTCCTCTATAGATGGTGCTCAAGAGTGTCTCCTCACTGAAGCCATGATGACGACAAGCTATAGTGTAGTCTCTCATTCTGCCTTTGTGTAAAACCGCTGATTTCACTCCTTAGCCGAGCTGTCCTTGTGCTGGAGAAGAACTTTGAGAGAAACGCCTTCTTACATTCAGCCCATGAGGTGATATTCCCGTGAGGTAAGGTTTTCTCCCAATGCCTTGCTTTATCGCCAAGTGAAAAAGGAAAAAGCCTAAGCTTGAAGTTGTCCTCCGGGATCCCATTGATCTTTATCATTCCGCAAACTTGCTTAAAGTTGTCAAGATGCTCCAAAGGGTCCTCCATAGCAAGCCCATGGAACTTGTTTTTCTGCACCATTGAGATGAAGCCTGGCTTGATCTCGAAGTTGTTGTTTTGCACTGGTGGAGGAGTGATGCCAAATCGGTTGTGATATGTGTTAGGTGCATCACCAGCACCGATGATCCTTGGTGGTCTTGGTGCGGGGTTGGGGTTTCCATTACCCCTACCAACAGTCGCGTGGTAATGTTGACCCTCAGCTTGGTCTTGCTCAGCCATACCCACACACTCAACAAAACCTGGTAGCTCCTCAAAGTCTTGTGCTTGTTGTCTCTCTCTTCTTATCCTTGCACTTCCAAGTTGATAAATGTTGTCTAGAGGTTGTAGTAGATTGTTGTCACTTGTAGACCTTAAATTCATGTACCTGAGAAGACAAGCAGTAAGGTAGAGATATGAGTAACCAAAGAAAAATAAAGGACTTAGTCTTTACTAAGCTCCAAATCCTAATTCTTTCTAATCAAACCCAAGTTGGCAACGGCGCCATTTGATAGACAAGTTTTTCGCAAGCAAGAATATCAAAGCCTCAAACACTGCTAATGTTGTAGTATAGGTGCAAGAGGTGTCAATCCAGCCTAGGTTGATGAAAGTCACTAAGAATGCAAGAGCAATGCAAAGTTAAGCAGATTCGGGTAAATGGATGAGAAATTATGTAAAAACTAAATGCAATACGAAATGAGCAAGGAAACTATTTAAAAATCCCTCTTAAGGGTTAACAACTACTAAACGAAATCTAAGAATTTAAAACGCAAGACTACTAATTATTAAAAATCGAGAACAAAAAGCAGATAAACAGAGAATTTCTAGCAACTTAGAACAATGACTTTTAAAGATTAAAGATGCAAACTTTATGACTAGGAAATGATAAACTTGAGTTTTAAAATACTAAAAAGAGGATTTAAGGTTGAGGGTCATGTTTAAGAGGGTTCAAGGTTCAAGCCTTGGGTTTGAAAACATAGATCTACTCATTTGATGAGCTATCTCTAAGGCTTGAGAAGGTAAAAGAGATATATCCATTGCGTATGGTATAGATCCTTTCCTCAACCCTTCCTCGTAACCTATGGCGTATAGTGGAAAGATGGGTCAAAGAACATTAAGCAAAGATCTCAAATATTGGCCTAACTAGCTCCCTAAGCATCCATGGCGTTTGGGAAAGGATGAGATAGTCTCTTGGATTTGGCTTTAAGGGATTTCTGAATCCTGTCAAGGTAAGAAAAGCCCTGGGATCATATAGATCTTTTCCAAGACTCTCTAAGCATTAAGACCCCAAATCCAAGAAGAGAATAGATTAAAAACAAGAAAAGACCAAAGCTTAAACCCTTAAACCCCTTAAATCGCCCCAACCTTAAACCCAAGGAAATCTACTCACTACACATAGCTTAAACACACAAAAATGCAAAGGAAAAAAAGGTAAACATAAATAAGCAATAGCGATTAAAGAAAATACTTAGATTAAGCAAGATTAATGTTCAACAAAATGTAAAAAGCTTAAGAACTGCAACAATGGCTAATCGCCTCAAAGAAAGCTCGAAAACTTGGAGACAAAGTGTTGATAATGAAAGTGATGGGATTTTTCGCCCAAAATAGCCAAACAAAGAAAATTGTCCCCCCCCCCCCCCCCCCCCCCCCCCCCCCCCCCACTAAAGTCCAAAAGTGAGCTGGCCGGATAAGGTTCTGAGATCGAGCTGAGTAGTCGATATGATCACTCGATATCCCGGCTAGAACGTCTTCTTTTGCTCGATCGTTGGGTCGATTCATCGGATGGATCGACTTCTTCTTATCGAACTTCTGGTCGATCCTCAGATGATCGAGTCGTGAACTCGATCTGGTTCTCGCTCTGCATGGCTTAGTCCACGTCCGTACTCATGATTGACCCCCTTGGTCGATCTTGACCTCGATCCCTTCCTTGCAACGACTCGGGCTTAGTCGATCTTCTTGTCGATCTCATCTAGATCGACCTGCCTAGCTCGATCCTTCTCTCGATCTCGGTCCCTTTGCTGAATGGCTGAGCTCTCCCAAGTGTCCACAAGCTCCCTCTCGATCCTTAGCATGTCCACGCAACCTCCACAGCTCCAGTGTGTCCAAAACAACCTGAATATGATGCAAGAATGAAAGAAATATCCAAATGCTAATGCAAAATGCACTTAGGACCTAAAATGAGACAAATGGTGCAAACTAGCCTAAAATTTAAGATAAATGCATGAAAAACTACTCTAAATGCATGCTGAATATGTGAAATATATGAGTATATCAGAGCCTTGTACTATAGTTCAACAGGAAGATGGCACGCATTACCATATAAAAGTGAGATTGGTGACCTTCCAATAGGTGTCTTGAAGGCTGTCCTATATGCCCAAAGAGCATCATCCAACTTGTGAGACTAGTCTTTTCTAGTGATTCCCACAGTCTTCTCCAAGATTGCCTTGATTTCTCTGTTAGATACTTTCATTTGGCCATTGGTTCGAGGATGGTAAGGACAAGCAACCTTATCCTCAACACCATTCTTCTGGAGCAAGCTCTAAATGACCTTGTTCATGAAGTGGCTTCCTCCATCACTTAGAACACACATTGGGACATTAAACCTTGGGAAGATGATTGAGTTGAAGAGCTTAAGCACAACCTGGCATCATTTGCGGGACTAGTTATTGCTTCCACCGATTTTTGACACATAGTCCAAAGCCACAAGGATATACTTGTTCCCATAAGAAGAGGAGAATGGTCCCATGAATTTTATCCCCCAAACATCAAACACATCCACTTCAAGGATTGGGTTGAGAGGCATCTTGATGGAGCGGAAGCTACTACGGGTAGAACTAGATCCGTTGATTTTAAAATATCCGAAAACTTGAGTTTGTGAATTCTCTTCACAATGGTTTATCAAAACCTCTTTTAGGGAATCTCCTTTTATTAATTCATCAAAGTCTGAATTACAATGTATACCTAAACGGCTTATTTATAATAAATCATAAGAACTCTAAAATAATCTAGAAATATCTAAATAATAAATAATAACTATCTAAATACACGAATAAGTAAATAATAAAGATATTTAAGATATTTGGAAATATTTCAAATATCATGCTGCATCAGGTCTCACCGGCCAAGAAAGATTCACCCTCGAATATTCAATCGATTTTTCCACATCGGTTTGATGTCTTCTTGTGGATGGTACACGATTTTTGCACGAACAAGACATTGTACAAAATTTGCACAAACCAAATCTGCACCGGTTTTGCATTGAACTAATTCGCCACTGATCTCTCTGGACTTAGACCACCATCGACGCTGCCCAGAATTTGCACGCATCGAAGTCTTCATGTAACTTGAAAAGATCTGGCATCGCCCAATATTCGCACAAACCTGTATATGCACGCTTATTGCAAAAACTGGATTTTGCACGAAGCTTACACCAATCTAACTACGCACGGATTTTACACCAATCTACGCAAGGAACCTTCTGCGAAGATAAAGACGATAACATCAACATCATCTTCATAGACGTCGTAGATTGGACCGCCATAGATTTCTCTATAAATCTCATGACTCACTTCTCTCTCGACAAAAGGAATTTCGTCCTCGAAAGTGTAGATGCAACTACTCACCATGATCCAGAATCGAACCCTTATTAAGAAATCAAAGGTTATGGCTCTGATACCAACTGATGGAGCCGAAGCTACTACGGATAGAACTAGATCCGTTGATTCTAAGAATACCCGAAAACTATGGTTTATGAATACTCTTCACAGTGGTTTATCAAAATCTCTTTTAGGGAATCCCTTTTTATTAATTCATCAAAGTGTGAATTAGAATGAATGCCAAAACATCTTATTTATAGTAAATCATAAAAACTGCAGAATAATCTAGAAAGCTCTAAATAGTAAATAATAACTATCTAAATACATAAATAAGTAAATAATAAAGATATTTAAGATATTTGTAAATATTCCAAATATCACGTTGTATCACATCTCATCTCTCTTGGTGATACCTCCTTTATTTAAATGTTTATATCCTTTGAGAAGAAGAAGAGGTATGGGATTGGTAGTATGTGGATAACAGTTTATTCTGAGGTTAAGTTAATTAGGAAGAAAGCTCTAAGTGCTAAGAAAGAGAAGGTGCCAGCAACAAAAATGCTTACAAAGGTCATCCAAAAGGATAAATCAGGCCAAACAATCCACCAAAGGTGATGAAAAATGGCGCCAACAACAACAAAGAAGAGCAAGTTCCAATAAGAAGTCAACCACACAAGCAAAGAAGAAGGAGTCTCCCCCACATATCAAGAAGAAGAAGATGGGAAGTGCCTTGGGAAATGGTAGATTTAGGAGCTTCACTTGGGGTTTAGAAGTCATTAGCTTCATCATTGGGAAAAAAGGGTAGAAGAGAGCTTTAACTTGCATGCATAAGTGTGCTTTTACCTTTAGCATTTTGCCTAAGATAGAATCATTTCATTGAGTGATCCCTTGAGTGTTTAAGCCTTTATTGCATGAGATCATTTTCATCTCATAACCTTAAGGCTTAAACCAAATGTTTTCTCTTCATTTGCAAAAACTTGATCCATTGGTTATTGATTAATGAATGTTAAAGAGTTGGTTTATTTGAATGCTTGTGTAGGCTAATCTTGAGTTTATTGTTTGCTATGATAGGTATGGCTAAAGCTTTTGAAGTAGAACAATCTCTATGGATCTTAAAACCTATAACTTGGGCATTGAATCAGTTTTTCCATTGACATCTTTAGTTTTGAGCTCCCATCTTCAAGCCTCATTCTCTCATTTGTTCTTGTTTGCTTGAGGACAAGCAAAAGGCATGAATGGGAGTGATGATATATCCAATATTTATACCATATAAGACTGCATTTAGTTCATGTTTTGGTCTTCTCTTGCATGTTTTCCTTTGCTATTGTCCCATTTTCCTTTATTCTTAGACTTGAGTTGCATTTAGGTTGTATTTTGCATTTGCTTTGCATAAAGGATGTTTTTGGGTACCTAAGGAGCCATTAAAGACAAGGAGGAAGCATGGGAATGATTCAGGCGGTTGCCCCAGCAAAGGAGGATCCAGAGGAGCTAAAGAAGTGGACATTTGGATGGACATCGAGCTCAGCACAAGCCACATCGCACGATGTAGTGTACCTGAGAAGGAAGAAATATATGTTGAAGCGGCCAGAAACTGCGTCTGACAAACCGGCTTGGACAAAGCATTTCCATCCCGATTCATCAATTTTGTAGTATTGTGAGTTAGCTTACGTCTGGAGTTGGCTTCAGGTCATTCCCATCAGAAGTTAGAAAGTTACAGAATTTTCCATGAAACCGCTCAACCCAACATCGAGCTACGACATCGCGCGATGTAAGCAACCCGAGACTCCAAAGAATCGAGCAAGGCCAAATCGATGTCAGCACATCGAGCATCCACATCGACCTAGCTAGCCGATGTTCTCGTAATCCGAAGACCACTTATTTACATATTTGCCACCTTCCCTAGGATCCATATAAATACTAAAATCCCTAATTTCTGGGATCATCTTTTTATCCTTTAGTTTCTTCTTTCCTTATATGTTCTTAATCACATTTGTAGCTTGAATCTTGGTTTATTTCAATAAAAGTTTGTATTTGTCTTAATCTTTTGTCTCTCTAATCATGATTAACTATCTTTTCTTCATTGATTTGATAGTTTTCACCATGATTAGTGAGTAGTTTGTTTGAGGTTTTAGATTAGGGAAGATAAGGTGATTTTAGTGATTGTTTAGGGTGATTAGGGTCATTTCCTTTCTTATATGATTGTGCTAAATGCTTAGTACCTCTTTGTTGGGGAAGTGGATCTTAGGTTTTCACTTGCACACTAAGTGTTTGATGAAATGCATGAATGAAGTTCAATGGTTGAAAAATGGTGTTAAGATAATCATGAGTCTTTGCATCTATTATTTTTTGCTTGAATGTGCTTATTGATTAGTACCATATTGGTGTGAAGATGGCTTTAAATGTCAATTATGCGTGAGAGTGTTAGTTGATATTTGATCTATTATATAAGAGATTAGTAAACCTAGCCAAAGAGATTAGTTGTCTAGCATGCTAAATGGTTTTATGGAACTTGCTTTTAATGCTTTCATGTCATAGATACACCACTAACCATAGGTTTGAAATGTGATAAGTCAAAGGGATTAGTGCTGATGTTACTGCATATTACATACATTTTGCATACACATTAGTTAGCTTTTCATGCATTTGCATCACATTTTAGATTAGATTTTATCACTTAGAGTCCTAGAGCATTCTTGCACCAGCATACGCATGTTCCTTGCATTTTGCATCACATTCAGGTTGTTTCTGGCTGCTTTGGAGTCGTGGAGGTTCGTGGACGTGCTGAAGCTGTTGTAGCGGTTCGTGGAAGCTCGGATATTTGCTAAGGATCAGAGATCGAGGAACGGATCGAGCATGGCAGGTCGATCTAGGATGAGATCGACCAGAAGATCGAGAAGATCAGGCGATCCAAGGAGAATGATCGAGACGAAGATCGAGTGAAGCAATCGATCAAACGGTACGGACGTAAATGATGCCATGCAGAGCGAGAGCCGGATCGAGTACACCACTCGATTCAACCGAAGATCGATACTGAGATCGGATGCAACACTCGATCCGCTGAATATGATCGAGACCCAGACCGAGTTGAAGACACGATGTCCGAAGATGATCGAGAGAGTCGCTCGATCCCGGAGTCGATCTCTGTCCTTTCAACCGCTTTTGGCCGCTAGCGAGGGGGGACCATCAGCTTGTTTTCGACATTTTGGGAAGGCGGCGACGTCCTTTTCCCACAACTTTTCATCCTCATCTTTTTTAAGCTTTTCTCTCTGGTTTTGGAGAAAGAGACCATTGTCGAACCTTAAGGTTTCTTTAGCTTTGTAATCGAATCGTTTTGAGTTTAATCTAGTTTCTTTTCATGTTCATCGTTCCCTTTTCCATGCTTTGCTTGATTTATCTTATGTGTAGTGAGTAGTTCATTTTGGTTCGGGGTTGAGAGGATTAAGGGGTCAAAAAGGTTTCGATCTTGGGGTTTTTCTAAGTGTTTAATGGCTATCTCTTCTAGGGTCTCGAGTTCTCAAAGCTTAAAGACTCTCACGCCAAGAGCTTTATGATCCGAGAGGTTCCTTACCTTGACAGGATCCAGGGACCTCTGAAGATCACACCCTAGAGACTAGTTACCCCTTCCCAAAAGCCATGGAAGTTTGAGGGACTAGTTAAGCCACTCGTTTGAAATCTGTTTTCCATGCCCTTCAACCTCTCTTTCCACCAAAAATCATGGGTTTGGAGGAGAGGATGAAGGAGTTATCTATACCGAAAGCCATGGATAGATCTTGCTTAGTTTTCAAGGCTTAGAGATTCTCACAAAGTGAGTCGATTTAAAGTTTTCAACCCAAGGTCAAACCTTTGAAACCCCTGACCATGAATCTCAACCCTAGGCCCTCTCTTTTAGTATCTTTACATCTTCTCTCGTCATTCGCTTGATCTCTGATAGCATCCTGGTCGTTAGTTTTACTGTTCTTGCATTTTTAGATGAGATCGATTGTTATTGCTCAATCTAGTGGTCGATCCCCTGGTCGATCCACTAGTCGAATTTTAGTAATTCGTAGCTTTGTCCTTTAATTATTCTGTTTGTTCCTCATTGTAGTTTAATCATTCCTGGTAATTTAAAAATAGATCTGCATTCCATTTAGTTACTGCATCTAGTTTTTAGGGATTTTATCAAAATCTATCTTGTTTCGCTTAGATTTGCATAGTCCTTGCATTCTCTTTGCATTTTCTATCATCCTAGGTGTGGATTGACTCTCTCTTGCATACTGTGCTACAACATGTCTTGTATTTTAGTTTGATAACCTCATTGCATACTCACCCTTGCAAAGAAATTGTTTATCAAATGGCGCTATTGCTATCCTAGGATTGTTTAGAAAACATAGAGATTTGGGACTTAGAAAAGACTAAGTCTTTACCTTGTCTTAGTTACTAATCATTATGCTCTCAAACGTGTGTTCTCAGGTACATGAATCTTCGTTCAAGGGGAGATAGCAATCTACTTCAACCCTTGGACAACATTCATCAGCTTGGTCATTCACGGCAAAGAAGAGTAAGAGAACAAGCCAGAGCCTTTGAGGAGATTGTTCAGCACGGTTTGGTTGACTTTGAAGCTATGGCTGAACACGAGCATCCAGAGGGACCTCCTCCAGCTCACGGGGCAGTGGGAAGGGGCAATGGAAACCCCCAACACGCGGCTAGACCCCCAAGGATCATAGGAGCCGGAGATGCTCCCAATACTCATCACAATAGGTTTGGGATCACTCCTCCTCCTGTACAAAACAACAACTTCGAGATTAAGCCAGGTTTCATCTCCACGGGGCAAAACAACAAGTTCCACGGCTTAGCAATAGAAGATCCCTTGGAGCACCTTAACAACTTAGAGCAAGTATGTAGGATGATCAAGATCAATGGCATATCCGAAGATGCTTTCAAGCTGCGTCTCTTTCCCTTTTCACTCGGAGACAAGGCTAGACATTGGGAGAAGACCCTCCCACAAGGCACCATCACCTCATGGGCCGAGCGTAAGAAGGCCTTTCTCTCAAAGTTCTTCTCTAGCACTAGGACAGCACGGTTGAGAAGCGAAATCAGCGGCTTCACTCAACGAAACAACGAGACATTCAACGAGGCAATGGAACGCTTCAAAGACTACACGATCCAATGTCCTCATCACGGTTTCAGCGAGGAGACCCTACTCAGCACCATATACCGCGGAGCTTCACCAAAGATCAGGTTGTTGCTTGACACAGCTAGCAAAGGGAACTTCCTTGGTCAGGAGGTAGAAGAGGGCATGGAGCTGATAGAAAACTTGGCATTGAGTGATGGCAACTACGCTGAGGATTATGACCGTGCACCGAGGGGATCCGAGCTAGAGTCTCACAAAAAAGAGCTGAAATCTTTGCATGAGAAGATATCTAAGCTGGTGTTAGCCAATCAGAAGCATGTTCACTTTGTTGGTGAAGCGGATGAGAATCAAGAGGAGCTTGAGTTGAGCCAGGAAGAATCCAATTGGGTGGCGGGACAGAACAATTACAAACCTCAAGGCTACAACCAAGGCTACAACCAGAACAACAATCTTTCCTACCGAAGCACCAACGTTGCCAACCCCAAGGACCAAGTGTACCCTGCTCAGCAAGCAAAACCTTTCATCCCTTACAACAAAGGTTTTCAGCCGAGTGGTAGTTTCCAAGGTCAAGGGCAGAACAACTTCTAAGGGCAACACCAAAGTAACAAGGGTTATACGCCTCACTACCCTTCGGGCTTTACACCTCAGCAGAAACAGCCGATGCAACAACAAGTTGATCCGGTTCAGGCAATGTTTCAACAGGTGATACAAGGGCAAGCCTCTACAAACCAGAAGTTCTCCGAGATGAACACTCGTCTAGACTCGTCTCTCACTGACTTCTCCACTCAGATCACCAGCTTATACAACAAGATCAAGCAGCTAGAGAAGGGGAAAGCGAGTACAAGTGGTCATAATAGCCTACCGGGCAAGTGTGAGCAGAATCCTAAGGAGTATGCCAACGCCATCACATTAAGAAGCGGCAAAGAGCTAGAACCTCCGGTCTCTACTAAGAACAACGAGGACGTTGTAATTCAAGAGGGGGAGGGTAAGCCTTCAGCTGATGATGAGATTAACTTTGACAATGCCTGGATCCAAGGGCCAAGAAGAGGAGACAAAGAACTTGCTGAGAAGAAAGCTGAGCAAACTACTAAGGAGAAGAATGCTTATGTGCCTCCACCGTATGTACCTAAGCTGCCTTTTCCTGGCCGCTTCAAGAAGCAACTCATAGAGAAGCATAGAATCCTCTTTGAGAAGCATCTTAAGGACGTGGAGATCAAGCTACCTCTTGTTTACTGCCTTGCAATGATGCCTAAATGCGCCAAATTCTTCAAAGACACTCTCGTGAAGAAGAAGTTCTAAGTGAAGAGAGTAGTGCTGTGATACATAAGGAGATAGTCCCCAAGAAGTTGGGAGACCCTGGAAGCTTCACTATACCCTGCGCCTTAGGTCCTCTGGAGTTCAAGAGCTGCCTATGTGATCTCAGAGCTAGCATAAACCTGATGCCTCACTCTGTGGCTAAGAAGCTTGGCTTTACTCGTTTCAAAGACTGTAGGATCTCGTTGGTACTGGCTGATAGGAGTGTGAGGCTACCAGTGGGGCTGCTTGAAGATCTACCGGTGCAAATCAGTGGTGTGAACGTGCCTAAGGACTTCGTCGTGTTGGAAATGGATGAAGAGCCTAAGGATCCACTCATCTTAGGAAGACCATTCCTTGCAACCGCCGGGGCTATCATCGATGTCAAGAACGGGAAGATTGCCTTGCACTTGGGAAAGGACATAAGGCTGGACTTCGATATCAATGAGGTTCTGAAGAAGCCGACCATAGAAGGGCAAGCTTTCTACATTGAAACGATGGTTGCCTTAGCGGATGAGTTGCTGGAAGAGCTGGCTCTGGAAGACCATCTGAAGCTAGCACTGACTAAGGAGCCATGAGAGTTTGGCTATGTGGATCAGAGGACCCAGGAATACGTCAACTTGCTGGATTCTAGGAAGATTGTTAAGAAGGATGAAAGCTGCTGCCTAGAGATCGACCCCGAGATCGACGCTATCACTCGATCCAAGAGTCAGATCGAAAAGGAAATCGAGAACACAACTTGATCAGGTGCAGCAATCGACAGACAGATCGAGAGGAATGATCGATCCAGAAAAACAATCGAGTCGACGATCGAGAGAAACCTTCCGATCATTTTGGGGTCCAATCAGGAGATCGACTCAGCGTCTCGATCCCTTACTCGATCCACATCAAATCGAGTAAGTGAATCGAGCGAAATTGCTCGATCTAGACGACATCGAGAGGATGATCGACTGGAGGACTCGATTTCAGAAGGGATAGCGGTTGAAGAAATCAGTCTTAAGGGCCATGCCTCGGGTTCTAAGGAGGGTTCCAAGGAGGAAAGCAACAACAACAGCCACGAGGATGACTGGAGTGAGCTGTTAGCCCCAAAGGTGGACCTTGAGGAGCTCCCAAAAGGGCTAAGGTATGCTTTCTTAGGGCCTAATAACACCTATCCCGTGATTGTGAATGAAAACTTAAGTGATGATGAGTTGCACTCGCTTCTGACTGAGCTGAGAAAGTATAGGAAGGCCATGGGGTACTCTTGAATTGACATCAAGGGCCTTTCACCAATGCTTTGCACTCACAGGATTCACTTGGACAATGAGAACGCCTCTTCTATAGAACATCAAAGGCGTTTGAATCGTAATTTGAAAGAGGTTGTTAAGAAAGAGATCCTTAAGCTTTTAGAGGCTGACGTGATCTATCCCATAAGTGACAGCACGTGGGTTTCTCCTGTAAACGTGGTGCCTAAGAAGGGAGGGATCACGGCCATAAGGAATGATAAAGATGAGGTTATTCCTACTAGAACCATTACTGGTCGTAGGATGTGTATTGATTATAGGAAACTTAACCTTGCGACTAGGAAAGATCATATCCCTTTGCCTTTTATTGATCAAATGCTCGAGAGACTTGCTAATCACCCTTACTACTGTTTTCTCGATGGGTATGGCGGTTTCTTTCAGATACCAATTCACCCAAATAATCAGGAGAAGACGACCTTCACATGTCCCTACGGTACCTTCGCATATCGAAGGATGCCGTTTGGATTGTGTAATGCACCGGCTACATTTCAGCGGTGTATGATGTCGATCTTCTCCGATCTAATAGAGGAGATGGTAGAGGTGTTCATGGAAGACTTCTCTGTCTATGGTGCGTCCTTTTCGGCGTGTTTGTTGAATATTTGCAGGGTACTAAAGCGTTGTGAAGAGACAAACTTGGTGCTAAACTGGGAGAAATGCCACTTTATGGTTAAGGAAGGGATCGTGCTTGGTAATAAGATATCAGAGAAGGGCATTGAGGTTGATCAGGCTAAAGTGGAAGTCAAGATGGGTCTTGAGCCGCCGGTTAACGTTAAGGGAGTCAGAAGTTTCTTGGGACACGCCGGGTTCTATAGGCGCTTCATCAAGGATTTCTCCAAGATTGCACGCCCTCTTACACGGTTGTTGTGCAAAGAAGCTGAGTTTGTGTTTGATGAGGAGTGTTTGCGACCTTTCGTGACCATCAAGGAGGCCCTTACATCAGCTCCTATAGTTCAAGCACCAGACTGGACTCTACCCTTTGAGATCATGTGTGATGCTAGTGACTACGCCGTAGGAGCCGTTCTTGGTCAGAAGAAAGACAAGAAGCTACACGTGATCTACTATGCTTCAAGAACCTTGGATGACACGCAAACGAGGTACACTACTACGGAGAAGGAGTTGCTTGCAGTAGTGTTCGCCTTTGAGAAGTTCCGGTCATATCTTGTTGGTTCCAAGGCTATTGTATATACGGATCATGCTGCTTTGCGATACATCTATTCGAGGAAAGACATTAAGCCTCGGCTTTTGAGGTGGATTCTCTTGCTCCAGGAGTTTGACATGGAGATTAAAGACAAGAAGGGAATAGAAAACGGAGTCGCTGACCATCTCTCACGGCTGAGGATCAACGAGTCTCTCCTCTTAGATGACTCTCTTCCAGAAGAGCAACTCATGGCGATTACCACGGCTGTTTGTGGAAAGCTAGAGGGGCGGTTCGAAGAGGTGTTGAGTTTCAAAGAGGAGGATCTACCGTGGTATGCTGATGTCGTGAACTATTTAGCGTGAGGTGAGGAGCCAACACATCTCAACAGCTATCACAAGAAGCGGTTCATCAGAGAAGCCAGTGACTACTTTTGGGACGAGCCCTACTTGTACAAGAGAGGAGTGGACAGTTTGTACCGGAGGTGTGTTACAAAGGAGGAAGCTAGAGACATCCTCTATCACTGTCATGGCTCTTCCTACGGAGGACACTTCGCTTCATTCAAAACTGCCACGAAAGTGTTGCAAGCCGGTTTCTGGTGGCCGTCCATCTTCAAAGATACACACGAGTTTGTGAAGAGCTGTGAGGCATGTCAACGAGCAGGGAATATCAGTAAGAGGAACGAAATGCCTCAGGTTCCCATTTTCGAGGTTGACGTGTCCGACGCGTGGGGCATAGACTTCATGTGGCCATTTCCTTCTTCATATGGCAACAAATACATCCTAGTAGCAGTGGATTATGTTTCTAAATGGGTTGAGGCTGTTGCTTCCCCTACAAACGATTCTAAGGTGGTGATCAAGCTGTTCAAGAGTATCATCTTCCCAAGGTTTGGGGTACCTAAGGTGGTTATAAACGATGGAGGAAGCCACTTCATAAACAAGGTCTTTGAGAACCTCTTGAGGAAGTATGGCGTTAAGCATAAGGTGGCTACACCGTATCATCTTCAAACAAGCGGTCAAGTGGAAGTCTCCAACCGGCAAATCAAGGCTATACTGGAGAAGACTGTCAGAGCAACAAGGAAAGACTGGGCAGTGAAGCTTAACGACGCTCTTTGGGCCTACCGTACCGCTTTCAAAACACTGATTGGTACAACTCCTTTCACTCTACTCTATGGCAAGGGCTGTCATCTCCCGGTTGAGCTGGAACACCGTGTGTTGTGGGCTGTAAGAGACTGAACTTTGTACCTCAAGACTGCTCAGTTACATGAACTGGACGAGTTAAGACTGAACGCTTATGAGAGCTCTCAGATATACAAGGAGCTAAGGAAGCTCATCAAAGGAAGTTGGTTGCCAAGGATCTTAAGGAAGGAGGTTTAGTGTTACTGTACAACTCAAGACTCAAACTCTTTCCGGGAAAGCTGAAGTCAAGGTGGAGCGGGCCGTTTGTGATCCAAGAAGTGTTGCCTTATGGAGCTGTTACATTTATGGGAAAGAGTGGCAGTGCATTCACCGTCAACGGTCACAGAGTCAAGCCTTACTTGGCAGACAGCTATAACAAGGAGAGTACCTCGGTGCTTCTCCAAGACCCACCATCCGCCTAAACCAAGTAAAGTCTAGCTAAAGACGTTAAAGAAAGCGCACTTGGGAGGCATTCCCATGTCTATCCTGTACATATTTCTGCTTTCTTTCTAATTCAGTTTTATGTTTTTATTTTGCAAGTGTGTAGGAACAGGTATGAGGAGTCTAAACCTTAATCTTGAAGTCCAAAAGAGGCGATAGGGGTTAAGAAAAGGCTAGAGCTCGAGTGCTAGATCGACTGATCCTGACTCAATCTTTGCTAGATCGAGTCAGTGAATCGAGAAGAGCCAGTCGATTTAGACGGGAACGAGTGATAAGATCGACCTTGACGAAAAAGGATCGATCGATCCAAAATGGATCGACCGATCTAATTTCTCTCGGGAAAATCTGTTGAAACCAGATCAATCACTCGACTCGATCCATCACTCGATCTATGCCAAATCGACCCCCGAATCGAGGACGTAGCTCGATCACGAGGACTTAGCAGTGGAGCCAACATCTCAATGATCGAGGGAGCCAATCGATCCAAGACTCGATTCATCAGGAATCGAGTCTCAAATCGAGTAACCCTCTCGATCTAAGCCATTATGGGCATGAGATCGAGTCCTAGATCGACCAAATGGACTCGATCTCATGCTGAGGTAACATTTTCCTTCCCTCCTTTATTCTTTTCCCTCCAATTTTGAAATTCAAAACTTGGTCAAGGCAAGCATCTTTGACCATGAAAGATGTGCCTTGACCAAGACTTTGTCAGAAAACCACCTTTACTACCCATGGTTTTGTATTTTGCTAGTCTTTAAATATTTCAATAACTTATCACCCTCTCATTCTTGTTTTCTCGAAAATTTTAAACAAAGAGAGTGAGAGTTTTCGGTTTTCAAAGGCTAGCAAAGATCTTTAACATTCTTCCAAAGGTATTTTCAGAATTTAATGATTTATCTTTAGGAAAATTTCCTTTAAATTCGCAAGATATTGTTCTAGATGATAGGGCTGTTTTTGATTTTTAAAAATTAGCTAAGTAAAAGGAATAATTCTAGATTTTCTAGTATCTAGAGATTTGATTCTCCTTTACTTAGTTATAATTTTTATTAATTCCCCAAAATTCTAGGGTAGTAGTTATAAGCTTTCTCCTTCTCCTCTCTTATTCTCTCATCATACCGCCATTTTGCTTATCAAACCTCTTGAGAAATTTGTTTCAGGTACAATGGCCCCCAAGAGAACAAGAGAAGAGACAGCACAAGAGGGAGAAGGACAAGAGGTGGCTGTTCAAGAGAGGGTCAGATGGAGTAAGGATGAGAAGAGGGACAAGAAAAGGCTTGAAAGGCTTCGGTTTGAGCCTACCAAGTTTGCTGATCGGGAGCTGCTGTTCAAGCTAGGGATTCTTGGGGATTTCGACCAACTCCTCAAGAACATTGGCCTAAGATGTCTGTCGCGGATGGATTGCCCAACCATTCCATAAGTGACAATAGACTTCCTTGCCACGGTGGAGTTCCGTTACGAGAATCCTAGCGCACCCGTTCCTTCACAAGGTCGCATCTCCTTCAAGGTTGGACGTCAAGCCTACAGCCTTTCCATCCCCGAGTTATGTTAAGCGTATGGTCTCAACGCGGATGCCAACAAGGTCGAGTTCCCCGCCTTCAAACGAGCAAACGACTTTTGGGACCTGATTAGCAACGAGGACTACAAAGCCAACACCGCCAAGATCAAGAGAGTGAGAAGCCCGGTGCTGAGGTACACTCTGAAGCTGATTGCCAACACGTTTAGCGGAAGATCAGTTGCTCCCACGGTCACAAAGACCGAGCTTTGCTTCCTGTTCCATGGTGTGAAGCACTTGGTGTGTGACCCGGATGAAAATGACGAGCCTATGGAGGATGAGCTCGGCGACGAGGTGAACTACGGATGTGTGCTTGCTGCCTCCTTGGTGAAATACAAGGCTTATGCCTTGCGGTGCAAGGCAACTTCTTCTTTCATTGGCGGTTTCCTCACTCCTCTATTCTTGTAAGCTGGTGTGCTTATACACGACTTCGCCCATGTACCAGCCAGAGCTTTCATGGATGAGGCCTACATGAGGAATACCAACAGCTTGGGACGCACGCCAGCAGAAGGGTTCTACGCCTACCTCTTCATAGACGACGAAGATAAGAGGAGAGTGTGCATCCTGCCAAACAAGGACGAGACCGAGCTGCTTGGTGTTGGGAACATCGAGTTCTTTGCTCCTCTAGGAAGACCACCTGCCTCGGCGATTGTTCCTCGTCAAAGGTCCGAGTCTCCAGCCACGAAAGATGAGATGCCCGAAGCCTACACACTTCCCAAGTTAGACTTTGAGCCTAGAACTAAAACAGAGAAGTTCCTAGCATCTGTTGTGGAGATGCAAAGGAAAATCAACAAGTGGCAAGGCAAAATGCTCAAGAAACTTGCCAAGAAGGTAGGCACTTCAAGGAGGCTCGCCTAAGAAGGATACAAGTGAAGAGGTTCACCAACCCGAGAAGAGGAGGCTCTCAACCGGTGGAGTTGTCATTCGCGAGACCCAAGGGAGCAACATTCAGCCGGCGAGCCTTTCTCTCCAAGAACCAACCAACAAGGGCAAAACCATAGTCTCTAGCTCCTCTGGAACATCCTCAAGTTCCAGCCGAGACTAGACCAGAGGTAACAACCTTTTTCCGTTGTATATAACCGCTCATATTTGTTTCTTTTTGCTTTGTGTTGGTGCTCCTTCGAATGTGTTTGCCACCGGGACAGTGTCATGCAAGTTTGGGGGAGTACATGTGTGGTTTGACATTTGTTTTGTGATCTTATTTTCTTTTAGCATCCTTGAGTCTTTAGTTCATGAAAAATTGGTAAAATTTTAAAAAAAATTTTCAAAGATTCATGTAGTTGCATTCATCTTGTCAAAACATGTTAGGATTGAGTCTAGAGTTTCTCTTAGCATCTAGGTTGTTTGCATTTGCATAAGGGGTTAAAGTTTCTTAAAAAGGTGTTTTATATTTATGAATTGTTTCAATGCCCTAGTTAGTAGTTCTCTAATGCTTTCCTTATGCTTTGAAAGTAAGTCCTTACCATTCTTGGATCACTTGCTATGATTTTCGTGACTTGAATTCAACTCTCATGATTTGAAACTTGTCCTAATAAGTGAAAACCTTAATCTGGAATTTTAATTATCATCCTTATGCATTTGAAAATGAACACATGGTTTTTAAAATATTTAGGCTCTCTTCTTCCTTTTTACCACTCTTTGTGAGCCCAAGTAGAACTCCCACCTTGACCCTTACCCTTCTTTGAAGCCAAATATTTCTTGTGTGACATCATTGTGAGGCCTTCTTTTCGGTTTTGAACTTAGCATAAAGTGTTAGGTTTAGGCGACATGATTTGGTTCTCATATGATTGCTAGCTTTGCATTTTGAAGCTAGGTATAGGCTTAGGATAAGTTTTGGGGATCATTGGGGTTGTTTTTATTTCTATTTGTTCTCGGTTTCAAAGAGTTTGGTGTTTAAAAGAAAGAAATGGGTTTTAAGTGAAAGGTTGTGTTTATAAGCTATATATGCTCTAATAAATTTCAGGAGGTAGCTCTCCCAAATAAAAGTAAAAAGAAAAATAAAAAAAGAGCCTAAGTGCCAAATAAAAAAAAATAAATAAAAAAAGAGAAAAGAAAAATAAATAAATAAGAGAGCTATCAATAAGAAATAGTTAAAGAGCAAAATTATTTTCAAAACCTTTTCACTAGCCTAAAGAGTTTAAAAATGTATTTGTTTCGAATTGGGGAATGCTAAGTTTTGAGAAGAAAAAGGTTAGATTCTAAGTGCTGAGTGAAGATGAAAGTTGATAAATGAGAGGGGTTTAGGATCATTGTTAGTTTACATGGGTAGATGAGAATCTGATCATGTATGCATCAATTGCCTTCACCTTTAGCATTATGCATAAAGTTCTCGCCATTTTTGAGAGAAACCCTTGTTTTGATTGAAAACCCTTTTCAAATGAGATCGTTCAATGCTCATAACCTACACCCTTAGCCAAATGTGTTTTGCTTTAAAGTGCATAAGTTTGATTCATGGTTCGGATGTTAATGAATGTTAAAGGATGAGTTTCTTTGATTGTTAGGAATAGGAGTGTCATGATCTGAATTTCTTTGTGTGATGAGTATGGCTAAGTTCTTTGGAGTATGAGTGTGTGCATAGCATTTTAGAACTGTTAACTAGGACATTGAGATTGATTCATTTGAAAGGCACCTTTGCAAGAAGCTTAAACCCCCATTCGTTTTTCTCAAAACCTCTCTTCCTTACTTATTTTCTGTTGCTTGAGGGCAAGCAAGAAGTAAGTTTGGGGGAGTTGATATTACTGCATATTACATACATTTTGCATACACATTAGTTAGCTTTCATGCATTTGCATCACATTTTAGATTAGATTTCATCACTTAGAGTCCTAGAGCATTCTTGCACCAGCATACGCATGTTCCTTGCATTTTGCATCACATTCAGGTTGTTTCTGGCTGCTTTGGAGTCGTGGAGGTTCGTGGACGTGCTGAAGCTGTTGTAGCGGTTCGTGGAAGCTCGGATATTTGCTAAGGATCAGAGATCGAGGAACGGATCGAGCATGGCAGGTCGATCTAGGATAAGATCGACCAGAAGATCGAGAAGACCAGGCGATCCAAGGAGAACGATCGAGACGAAGATCGAGTGAAGCAATTGATCAAACGGTATGGACGTAAATGACGCCATGCAGAGCGAGAGTCGGATCGAGTACACCACTCGATCCAACCGAAGATCGATACCGAGATCGGATGCAACACTCGATCCGCCGAAGATGATCAAGACCCAGATCGAGTTGAAGACACGATGTCTGAAGATGATCGAGAGAGCCGCTCGATCCCGTAGTCGATCTCTGTCCTTTCAACCGCTTTTGGCCGCTAGCGAGGGGGGACCATCAGCTTGTTTTGGAAGGCGACGACGTCCTTTTCCTACACAACTTTTCATCCTTATCTTTTTTGGGCTTTTCTCTCTGGTTTTGGAGAAAGAGACCATTGTCGAACCTTGATTTTTCTTTAGCTTTGTAATCAAATCGTTTTGAGATTAATCTAGTTTCTTTTCATGTTCATTGTTCCCTTTTCCATGCTTTGCTTGATTTATCTTATGTGTAGTGAGTAGTTCATTTGGGTTCGGGGTTGAGAGGATTAAGGGGTCAAAAAGGTTTCGATCTTGGGGTTTTTCTAAGTGTTTAATGGCTATCTCTTCTAGGGTCTCGAGTTCTCAAAGCTTAAAGACTCTCACGCCAAGAGCTTTATGATCCGAGAGGTTCCTTACCTTGACAGGATCCAGGGACCTCTGAAGATCACACCCTAGAGACTAGTTACCCCTTCCCAAAAGCCATGGAAGTTTGGGGGACTAGTTAAGCCACTCGTTTGAAATCTGTTTTCCATGCCCTTCAACCTCTCTTTCCACCAAAACTCATGGGTTTGGAGGAGAGGATGAAGGAGTTATCTATACCGAAAGCCACAGATAGATCTTGCTTAGTTTTCAAGGCTTAGAGATTCTCACAAAGTGAGTCGATTTAAAGTTTTCAACCCAAGGTCGAACCTTTGAAACCCCTGACCATGAATCTCAACCCTAGGCCCTCTCTTTTAGTATCTTTACATCTTCTCTCGTCATTCGCTTGATTTCTGATAGCATCCTGGTCGTTAGTTTTACTGTTCTTGCATTTTTAGACGAGATCGAATGTTATTGCTCAATCTAGTGGTCGATCCACTAGTCGAATTTTAGTAATTCGTAGCTTTGTCCTTTAATTATTCTGTTTGTTCCTCATGGTAGTTTGATCATTCCTGGTAATTTAAAAATAGATCTGCATTCCATTTAGTTATTGCATCTAGTTTTTAGGGATTTTATCAAAATCTATCTTGTTTCGCTTAGATTTGCATAGTCCTTGCATTCTCTTTACCATTTTCTATCATCCTAGGTGTGGATTGACTCTCACTTGCATACTGTGCTACAACCTGTCTTGCATTTGAGTTTGATAACCTCATTGCATACTCACCCTTGCAAAGAAATTGTTTATCAAGTGCCAAGAGATTGGATTAGTCTATATTAGTTTTCCTTACCTAAGGTTTACCACTCCACTAGGACTACAATAGATACTTGAAATCCCTAATTTCTCGGATCATCTTATTATCCATCAGTCCTTCCTTCTTTTGTTTCTTAATCATACTTTGTAGTTTGAATCTTTTCTTAATTTTAATATAAGTTTGCATTTATCTTCTTGTTTAGTCTTTTTAATTATGATTAGCTATCCTTTCATCTTTAATTTGATGGTTTTGATGGTGATTAGTGTGTAGTCTTTTCAGGAATTTGAAATGGCTTAGGTTTAAAGAATTTGATGTTTAATCTATGATGTCTTAGTGCTAATCTTCCATTGCCTTTATTAATTACTGTGTTTAGTGCATGATTAGCCTTAGCTAAGTTAATTAGGGTCTTAGGCTCATTTTATGCCCACCAAGTGTTTGATGAAATGCCTGAACTGCATTGTAAGAGAATTGCTTATCCTAGCTCAAGAGATTGACTGTCTAGGGAGTGATTTGGCAATATAGGATTGACTGAATGTCTTGATGCTTGATGTTTATCATTTCACTAATGAGAATTAGTTCTTGACTTGATAATTAGTGAATAGATTAGTGCCCTGGATTAGTCTTATAAATGAATTCTATGCATAAGGAATATCATTGTGTGAGTTTATAAGAATTATAGTTTATGTAGTGAGTTCCCTAATACCAATTATGTCTTTCCTCCGTTTTCAGTTGAATCTAAAATTGCTCTGTTTTTGCTTAAGGTTTAATTGTTTTGCTTGTTGCTTACTATTTTTTTGGTGTTTGCTTCAAGCTTGTTTGATCCTTTAGGTTGTTAGACTTTAATCTTCTCTTTTCCTACTTTAATTAAGAATTCTATTGCACTCTTGCTGTATCAATCATCCCCTTATGGATTGACTAAACTCAATGCTACAATGACTAATGTGGGCTGATGATTGAGATATGATAAAAACCTACATCATTAACCATACCTTGAACCAATCTTTCCTTCTAAGCCCAAACAATATTGTGAGAGTTTGTGAGGCCTTGCATTATCATTTTTGAATTTATCTTGGGAAAAAGTGTTAGGAATAAGGCTGGCAAGGAGGATCTCTCTTGTAAAACATCACCTTGCATTGTGATCTTGATACTAGGTTAGGAGTTTTGGGAAAGGGTAGATTTAAGTGGTTTGAGCTTTTATTGTTTACATCTTTTAAAAAGAGAAGAAGAATGCAAATGGTGGTGTGAAGAAGATAAATGTATTTTGTGGTTAAGTGATGATATATCATTGTTTTTAACCATGATATAAGTCTTATTTATAGAGTCTTTTTGGTCTTTTTAGAGTCCCATAGGAGTCATTACAGGCTAATAGGTGTTTGGAGCATAATTAGAGATTTTGGAGCCTTCTGGAGCAAAATTGGAGACCTTCCCGATAAGAGCAACAAGGAGACGTATTATTCCATTGGTGACGCTCATCACCACCCATTGCTGACGCTCGTCACCCCGTAAGAAGACCTTGCAGGAGCTAATTAAAAGTTAAAGAAAGAATTACAATTTTGGCCCAGAAGTTTTATTTAGTCTAAAAGGCCCCAATTCGTTTTTAGCCTTTATTTTAGATTTTTCAGCAACTTTTTGGTTTGTATCTTATTTTCGAGAGACATGGAGAGAGATTTGTACCAGAGCTTTTGGAGAGACATATCAGACTCATTCACAGCCGATTTTGAACTCCTTTATCTTTATTTCTTTTTTTTTTTATGCAATCTATTCTATTCATGATGTTTGTTTCATTCACCATGTCTGAGTATTTTGTTAGTTAGGTTTTGGGTTTTTCAATGGTTATTAATTGTTAGAATTGAATTACTGTTGGGATTAATCTATTAGTTCTTCATCTAGATTTGTGTTTATTGCTTATTCAAGATTCGCGACCTCGAATCTGATATTAGGTTGATTAGTAGATGCGAGAGTATAGTTAATTGCCTGAACTAATCTTAGATGAGAAAAATTAATATCTGCAAAGAGATTTGATTTAAAAATTTTGCGAACAGATCGAACCTGAACTTATTGCTTGTCTAAATTGTTTGAATTTGCAAAGAGATTTGGAATTCTAGGATTTAAACATAAATAATCTCTGCAACGAGAGATGATTGGTTTTACAATTGTGTTTCGAGTTCTAGAACGGTTCTTATTAAATATTCTGACAGTTTTCATTTTGTAATTTCAATAAGAAATTTCCCAAAGCCTAGCGTCTTATCTTCTTGAATTTAAAACCTCAAATCGATCTTCTGCGGCATTCTTTTAGTTAACTTGCAATACATTTTTTTAATTCTCTTAGCTTAATTCGAATCTAAAATCTGTCGTGTGGCCTCCTTAAGTCTCTTGGGATTTCGATAACCCTTTATACTACATCTGCTTTGCTTTGTACTTGCAATAGTTTTATTTAGGTGAAACTTTGAGCCTTTCAAGTTTTTGGCGCCGTTGTCAAGGACTCTTTGATATATCATGGTTTTTAACCATGATATAAATCCTTTTCATCGCCTCTTATTGGCCTTTTCAGAGTCCTATGATAGTCTTTACAGGTTGAAGTACGTTTGGAGCTCATATAGAGATTTTAGAGCATTCTGGAGTAAAACTGGAGACCTTACTGATGAGAGCAACAAGGAGATGTGTCGTACAATGGGTGACGCTTGTCACCACCATTTGGTGACGCTTGTCACGCCTAAGAAGACCTTGCGGGAGCTAAATAAAAGTTAAAGGAAGAATTACAGTTTTTACGCAAGCGTTTCATTAATTACAAAAGACCCCAATTTGTTTTTAGCTTATATTTTAGGTTTTTCAGGCACTTATTTTCTAGAGAGACAAAGAAAGAGATTTGTACCAGAGCTTTTGAACTCCTTTATCTCTATTTCTTATTTCTTTTATGCAATCTATTATATTCATGACGTTTGTTTCATTCACCATGTCTGAGTAGTTTGTTAGTTAGGTTTTGGGTTTTTCAATGGTTATGAATTGGTAGAATTGAATTACTGTTGGGATTAGTCTGTTAGTTCTTCGTATTGATTTGTTTTTATTGCTTATTCTAGCTTCGCGACCTAGAATCTGATATTAGGTTGATTAATTGATGCGAGAGTATTGTTAATTGCATGAACTAATCTTAGATGAGAAAAATTACTATCTACAAAGAGATTTGATTTAGAAATTTTGTGAACAGATCGAACCTGAACTTATTGCTTGTCTGAATTGTTTGAATTTGCAAAGAGATTTGGAATTCTAGGATTTAGACATAGATAATCTCTGCAAGGAGAGTTGATTGGTTTTACAATTGTGTTTTGAGTTCTAGAACGGCTCTTAGTAAATATCCTGATAATTTTCATTCTGTAATTTCAACCTGCAAATTTTCCAAAGCCTAGCATCTTTCTTCTTAAATTTAAAACTTCAAATCGATCTGCTGTTGCTATATTTTAGTTCACTTGCATTACATTTATTTAATTCCCTTAGCTTCATTCGAATCTAAAATCTGTTGTGAGGCTTCCTTAAGTCTCTTGGGATTTCGATAACCCTTTATACTACATTTTCTTTGCCGTGCACTTGCAGTAGTTTTATTTAGGTGAATTTTTTAGGCTATCAAGTTTTGGCACCGTTACTGGGGACTTAATAGTTGCCTTCAGGTTTTAAGTTTTAGAATTTTGACTAAGTTTTTTTGTTTTTGTTACTAACACTTTCTTGTCTGCTTTAGGTGCATGCCTAATCGCAGTACCAGAAACAACAAGGAAAATGAGCTGTTCGACTTGGACAACCAGACATTAGCACGTTTAGAGCGAACAAACAGGAAAGCAAGCAAACCTGTTAACATGGTTGCTCCAGTGGCGCTGATTCAAGGTGATGATGGTCTGCTGTATGATGTAGAGGGTAACATGCGAAATGAAAAAGGGCAGCGAGTTACTGATGATGGGACTGTGGTAGTCGAGCAACTAGTGCTACCAGTGCAGAATCAGCAGCCTACAGTCGCATGGAATGGTGCAGGAAACGTTGCTGGGCGTTTTATTCAGCGCACTCAGGGAGATTACAATAAACCAGACCAGTTCTATGCTAATAGAGCTTCACTCCGCCCTCTTTCCTTCCGAAGAAATGACTTTGAGCTAAAGCCTGCCTACTACACACTTGTGGCTCAGCATCCTTTCCTTGGTCTTCCTCATGAGCTTCCAATGGACCACATTGAGAGGTTCGAGGATCTGGTGACAAGCATCAAAGATCATGGAATCAGAAATGACTACCTTCTCTGAAAGATCTTCCCATACTCTCTTTGTGGGGATGCAGCTTATTGGTTGAAACAGTTGCAACCAAGATCACTGACAACTTGGGAGGACAACAAGAATAAATTACTGAACAACTTCTTTGTTGATGCAAGGTCTAAAGATTTGAGAACAAAAATCTCTAAATTTTCGCAAGGACCAACAGAAGCATTCAAGGCTGCTTGACTGAGATTAAGAGCATATTAGAGAGTGTCCACATCATGGGTTCAATGAAGTGCAGCTGCTTGGTATCTTCTTCAGAGGAGTGGACTGGAGATATCAGATAGCTCTAGATGCGGCAAGCAATGGAAACTTGAACACCAGGTATCCAGAAGATTCTTATATGCTGACCGAAAACTTGGCATCTAGCAATAGTACCAAGAATGCAGATTTAGAGAGGAAGAAGCAGGCTGGAAAAAAAAGATGAAAGTCATATTGCTGAGGTTAATGCTAAGTTGGATTCAATGCACAACCTTCCTGTGGTAAGAAACCAGCTGAACAATTTGAGGAAGAAGCTGTTAATTTCATTAGTGTAGCTGGTTTTCAAGGTCAGAGATTTTGCAATCAGCAAGGATATGACTCCTCTTACTAGAAGCCTTTTCAGGGCAACAAGTTCACTATAACTTATGGTTCTTCCTCCTATCATAATCAACCTGCTCCATCAACAGATAGTAAAGTAGAATCTATGCTGGAACAACTCTTGGAGGGCCAGCAGAAGATGACTATAGATTTCAATGGGAAGATGGATTCATTGTACCAGGACTTGAATGGGAAGATTGAGAGTTTGAATCATATGAAGAAACTGAACTTTCAAGTTGATCAATTTGCAGGAACTGTTTTAAGGCAAGAAGGATTCCTTCCTGGAAAGACTTTCCTTCCTGGAAAGGCTGACACTAATCCAAGACATCATGTCAATATCATCACTGTCAGAAGTGAAAAAGAGCTTAATTCAGTGCAGAAAAAGAGGCTGAGTGCAGAGGAGATCGTGCAACTGATGGAGTTAAAAGATGAATATTTTGCAGGTTCAGAGGGAGTGACGAGTGTCACCCAAGAGGAGTTTTGCTCGTCACCCGAAATCCAGAGGCAAAAAATACGTTCTGACGGAGTGGTGACGATCTCTCGTCACTAGTGAGTGACCCTTGTGACGAGCGTTACCCACCCCAGGATGAAGGTACTTCTTCTGTAACTTCAAGTAATGGCAAGGAACGGGTTTATAAACCCAAGATACCCTACCCCAAGCATCCAGAGAGGTCTACACAAAAGCTTGAAGATGCCAGATGCAAGACTATCACGGATAAGCGGATGATTGAGTATCTATTAATTGATGCCACTAGAACCACTCCAGTGATTTGAAGATATATAAAAAGGATGATCACTAAGAACTTGAGTCTTGAGCAAGGAGTGAAGATGATCACTGAACCGATCAATGTTGTGATTCAAAATAGAATTCCTGAGAAACTTTCAGACCCTGGGAACATTGCCTTGGACTGCACAATCTTCTCAGAAAGATTTGAAAGATCCTTATGTGATCTTGGTTCTAGTGTGTACATGATGCCATATTCAGTTGCTAAGAGCCTGAGTATGACTGATCTTAAAGCTACAAGGATCGCTCTTGTCCTAGCTGACAGATCAGTAAGGATTCCAGAAGGCAAGATTGAGGATGTGCCTATCAAAGTATGAGATTACTTGGTTCACACAGATTTTGTGGTTCTGGATTATGGTGAAGAACCCAAAGATCCTCTCATTCTTGGAAGATCCTTTTTGGCTACAGCTGGAGCCATCATTGATGTGGGAAAGGGAAGAATATAACTGAATGTAGGCGATTTGGTGATGCAGTTTGACAGGGACAGGTTAAGAGGGAGTTCTACCATTAATGGTCAGTCTTTTTCTGTAAGGACTGCCATGGATGAAGATCAAATTAGGAAGCATTCAGATGACATTACTGCTGGGTATGTCAAGGAGTTGGATACTAGTGAGCAAGTGAACAAGCTGGTTGTTCAAGAGGCATTAGCTGTGAAATGTGAGAAAGTTGCTGAGCGAGAAGATTGGAGTGGAAACATAGTCGCTAATCATATCTGCAGGACTAGGCTGAAAGATGAGGTTTTATTCAAGGACAAGTTGTTGGAGCAAGACGTTTCTGTGATGGAAGGAATGATTGTGGAACTGGATTACAGAAAAAAGTGCAGAGAGTCGAGTTGCAGGTTCGGTGTCGATCGACACCCTCCAAAGATTGATTCATGTTTCACAGCCCATAAGACTCCTACAAGCGCTTGAAGTTAGGCAACCCACTAATAAGTCATCTATATGGTAACGGCCTAGATGGTCACCGAGGTGGACACCAAGGACGGGTGACGAGTGTCACCAGCTGCAAACTAAGGTAAACACTTGATTTTCTCTCTTATTTCCATCCCACTCCATCTCTTTTGCCAACTTCCGGCTTGATAACACCGGGGACAGTGTTGTTTAAGTGTGGGGGAGGTTGTTGCTGACATAGTGTTCTGTTTTTAGAGTCTTTTAGTTGTGTCAAAAACCTGTTTTATTGAGTCAAAATTTTGTTGAAACTGCCAGTGTTTCTTGGAACTAACCACAAAACATTGATGCTTATAAGAACCATTACCACAGATGTTAATTACAAGTTTTACTAAGTAGAATATCATAGGTATATCAGTCTAGCAAAGAAGGTTTAGGTTCTTAGGGAATTTGGAATATCTATTGTTGACTCCACCTTAATGAACTTTTAACTTCTCATCGAGGGTCTTGATATTCATTGATCTTGATTCTCTCTTTCAAACACTTGCAAGAATGTTTTGGCACAATCTCTCTTTGATCTTTCCTGATACAACTTAAGAGCATAAGTCCATAGAATGGTGTACACGAACATTTCTCCTCACAAAGAACACAAGAACTGAACACTCATGAACTTGTCTCTTCACAAAGAACACAAGTAATGAGTAGCACCAATTCGTAGGATGTAAAAAAGAAATAGTGAGAAAAGAAACATAAATTATCGAAAAGAAGAAAATAAGATCAAGGGAAGAGAAAATAGGAGAGCTGTATTGAGATTGACTTGTTCAGTAATTAGGAAGGAAAAGAATCTGTAAATGATTTGATTGATAAATCCTTGATAAGATATCACGCTTAGAAATATGAAAGGAATTAGCAGTATAGATTTCAAATTTCTTGAAGGAGCTTGAAATGTATTTGAAAGATTGCTAAGCTTGTGTTAAGTATACTGAAATATTATCCTGTGTTGGCTTTGTGGTATGTGGATTTGAAAGTGTTGATCAAGTGACAAAGGAAAAAGGCAAAAGAAGAAAATTGATGAAAAATGGCGCATATACAACAAAGAGGAGCAAGTTCTAAAAATCACAGAGGCAAAAGAAGAAAAAGTTCCCCACATTTCAAGAAGAAGAAGACTAAAAGAGCTTTGGGAAACGGTAGACTTAGGGGTTCATCTTGGGATTTAAAATTAATTAAGATAGATTCTTTTCATATGAGTGATCCCTGGACTCTTTGAACCAATTATGCATGAGATCATTTTCATCTCATAACTACGTCCTTTAAACCAAATACTTTCACTTGATTTGCACAAACTTGATCCATTGGTTACTTGCGTTATGAATGTTAAAAAGGTTAAGTGATTTGAGAGCTTGTATAAATTGATGACTTAAGAATCATCTGCATTCTAGAACTAGAAACATGGACATCATTTTGATTTGTTGTTAGCATTTTAAAGATATGAGTTCCCATTTTAAAACTTCATCACCATACTTGATGTTTTGTTTGCTTGAGGGCAAGCAAAGACTAAGTATAGGGGTGTTGATAGCTTGCTATATTGTAGTGTTTTAGGATGCATTCTATACAGTTTTTCTCTTGTTCTTGCATTATTTCTTATCATTTTAGTCTCATTTGCATTTAGAACTAACAATGCATGCATTTAGATTAAGAATGCATACATTTGCATGTTTGAGATGTATTTCAGATGTTTTTTGGGCTAAGGAGACTTAATATTGAAGGATGGAGGATCATCTAGAGTCAAAGAAATATGCAAAAAGAATGAAGCCAAGTTGTCTAGAAGCTACACCGAGGTCCCACATCGAGGTATTTGCACTGTTCAATAGGTTGCGAATTATAGATCGGTTCGTAAGAAATATGCAAAAAGTGTTTGTTTAAATGCTTGAAAGAAATTTGTTAGGGACAATCTCCTAGATGATTATATTGTGTTTGGGTAGCTCGTTTGGTCTATGAGTCTTGTGTTATCATGCTGGTTTTGCACAAATACACCATCAAAAATGGGTTTGACATGTGCTTTACTTAGACATATTTGCTCTGATTGCAGATTGATTGAATTGGTGGCTTGATCATGTTCTTAGCTTGTTATTAGTCTGGACTCTCCTAATTTTGATACTAAGTATTTTCCAAGTCACCATTGCTCTAGCCTTGAACCTACGCCATATTGTTCCTTGCTTTTGATCAGAATGTGTTCTGTTTTCCTCTACTTTTAGTTGCATTGCATTTGGTCACTTTAGTTGCTTTTAGTTTCATATCTTGTCTTCCATTTAAAGTTATTTCATTTAGTTTCCATCTTTGTAATTGCATTTCCATTTCACCTTGCTTTATTTGTTCTTGTAGCATTTAGCTTCTTTGCATTTCATATCTTGCTTTAGTCTTGCTAGGCTCCCTTTTGTGTATGCATTTCATCTTTGATCACTTAGGTTGTTATACACATTTCCCTTTTATCATATTGGTTGATCTTAGTGAGTTCCTTCTATCTCTTTTATTCTGACCTCTAGATGGATTGATAAAACATCTTCTATACTACTTCTGATTAGAGAGGGATTGAATTAAGACTCTGATATCTCCTATATTTATACCATTTAGGCTTGCTTTTAGTTCACGTTTTAGTCCTCTTTTACATGTTTTCCTTTTGCTTTAGTCCCATTCTTCTTTATTTTTAGTCTTAGGTTGCATTTAGGTTGGAGTTTGCATTTTCTTTGCATAAGGGATGTTTCTAGGTACCTAAGGAGCCATTTAAGACAAGGAAGAAGTTTGGGAGTGATCCAGGGAGTTGCCCCAATCAAGCAGTTCAAGAGGAGCTAAAAGAAGCAGAAATTTGGCTCAGCATCAAGCATGACAGAATCCACATCGCACGATGTAATGCAGCGGAGAGAAATGAAGTTTACATCGAGCACTAGCATCGATCAAGCCAGCACGATGTGAAGAGACATGACACTAACATCGAGCTAAGACATCATATGATGTAGAAGGGAAGGAGCTACAAGACTTTTGCATCGATCACTTACACCGAGCAGACCAGCTCAATGTCAACAGATCGAGTACCAACATCGACCAAGGTTGCTCGATGTTGACCCATAGACAACTTAATTACAACTTTTCCACTCCGCTAGGACTCCTATAAATACTTAAAATCTTTAATTTCTGGGATCTTCTTATTATCCAGCAGTCCTTCCTTCTTCTGTTTTTGAATCATACTATGTAGTTTGAATTTTTTTCTTGATTTTAATATAAGTTTTCATTTATGTTCTTCTTTAGTCTTTCTAATCATGATTAGCTATCTTTACCTCTTTGATATGATGGTTTTGATGGTGATTAGTAAGTAGTCTTTTTAGAGCTTTGAGATGGGTTAGGTTTAGGGAATTTGATGCTTAATCTATGATGTCTTATTGTTAATTCTTCCATTTCCTTTCTTAATTTTTGAATCATACTATGTAGTTTGAATTTTTTTCTTGATTTTAATATAAGTTTTCATTTATGTTCTTCTTTAGTCTTTCTAATCATGATTAGCTATCTTTACCTCTTTGATATGATGGTTTTGATGGTGATTAGTAAGTAGTCTTTTTAGAGCTTTGAGATGGGTTAGGTTTAGGGAATTTGATGCTTAATCTATGATGTCTTATTGTTAATTCTTCCATTTCCTTTCTTAATTTCTGTGTTTAATGCCTGATTAGCCCTAGCTAAGTTGATTAGGATTATAGGCTAATTTTATGCCCACTAAGTGTCTAATGAAATGCCTCAATTGCAATGTAAGAGATTTGCTTATCCTAGCTCAAGAGATTGGATATCTATGGAGTGATTTGGAAATATAGGATTGAAGGAATGCCTTAATGATTGCTGTTTATCATTTCACTAATGAGAATTAGTTCGTGTTTTGATAATTAGTGAAGAGATTAGTGCCAAGAGAATTGATTAGTCATATAAATGAATTCTATGCATAAGGAATAGCATTGTGTGAGTTTGTAAGCATCATAGATTGAGTAGTAAGTTCCCTTACACCAATTATCCCATCTTGAGTCCTGTGTTTCCTCTGTTTTTAGTTCAATTCGAAATTGCTTTGTTTTTACTTGGTTTTGATCTTTTGCTTGGTGCTTGCTCTTCTTAAGTGTTTGATTCAAGTCGCTTTGATTCTTTAGGTTGTTAGACATTAAATATTCTCTATTCCTTCTTGAATTAAAAACTCTATTGCACTCTTGATATATCAAACATCCCCTTATGGATTGACTAAACTAAATGCTACAATGATTAATGTGGGTTGAGGATTGAGATAGGATAAAAACCGACATCAATTTGGCGCTGTTGCCATTAGGGAATTGTTTTGATCAGTAGAATTTGTAGAGATCTTAAGATCAAGCTATTTTATTTTCGTTTTTGGTTACTCATTGCACCTTTTGGTCTAGAATTTCTTTTGTAGGTACCAAAACACTTTCTTAAGTGTCTACAACTGCAACTGGAGTTCAGGATCAAAGATTTTAGCTTCACAGCAGCAGAGATCAGTTGTTGAAGCATGGAGGAACACAAGAATGCTGCTGGTTTTTGTTTGCAAGGAGTCCAAGGAGGTCAAGGTACACAAGGAATCCAAGGCTTACAAGGACAGCAAGGTTCACATGGTTTACAAGGAGTTTAGGGTGTCAGAGATCAAAAACCATTGAGACCATTAAGTGTTGCAGATATACCATCTAGTTATTCTTAAAGACAAGGTATTCTTCCACCAATGGAGACTCACCACTATGAGAAAAAGAGCAGTATGATTGCTATGGTTCAGGAAAAAAAGTTCTTTGGCATGCCTAACCATGATCATCTTGAGCATTTGGACCACTTTGAGAGGATTTGTGCTATATGACAAAGCTTAGTGGAGTATCAGATGATGGATTCAAGTTCAGATTGTTTCCATTTTCTCTTGGTGAGAGAGCTGAAATAAGGGAAAGTTCTTTACCACAAGGAAGCACCACCTCTTCGGCACAATGCAAAGGAGCTTTCCTAACCAAGTTCTTCTCTCCCTCTAGAACTGCAAGATTCAGGAATGAGATCTCAAATTTCAAACAATGGTCCAATGAGAGCTTTGGAGAAACTTGGGAAAGATTTAGAAGCTTCACTCAACAGTGCCCTCATCATGCCTTCACCAAATAAATGCTTCTCTCCACACTCTATAGAGGTGTTCTACCCAACATCACAATCCTTCTAGACACAGCAAGTAATGGCTTTTTCCTTGGCAAAGATGTTGATGAATGATGGATCCAAGTGAAGAACATGGTGCTCAGTAATTGGGATTATGTGGATAAGGCTGAGCAATATGCAAAAGCAGCTGAATAGAAGATTTAAACTACAAGGCAAGAAATGAAGCCTTTGCAAGAAAAGATGGATTTGTTGTTTAAACTGTTGATACACATAGCCAATACACAGAACATCAAGTCAAATCTGTTCAGATCCAACGTGAACAAGCATTGAAACAAGGCTATGATGCTTATCAACAACAGTCCAATGGAGGCCCTCACACTCAACAACATCAAGGTTCTTCTTCCCAAGCAGTTGGCGCCCTTCACAGCCAGCAAGGAAACATGACAACTCCTCCACAACAACCACACTCTCAACTTTCTCAAGATTTGGACATCAAGCAGCTTTTACTTCAAATGCAACAAGTCCAAAGTGCTGAAATTAAAAGAAGCATGGCTGATGCTCAAAGAACTATGGCTGCCTTCATACTAAGATAGACACCAGCAACAGCAGCTTCCGATCACAACTAGACTCTTTAAATATGAATCTGGATAGTCATGAGAGCCTTGCCAAGCCAACCTCTTCCCCAATTATACAAGAGCACATAGAAACTGTCACCCTAAGGAGTGGGAAGCAGCTTCCTCCAAGAATGACACCTTCTACGCCCAATGTGGACATTGAGGAACAAGAAGAGAGGGTGGTGGTTAAAGATGCTAAAGAAGCTAAAGAGGATAAAGTGGTTGAAGCTGATAAAGGTTCAAGAAACAGCAAAGCCAAAGAAGTGGTTAAGGAGAAACCAAAAGATGCACTTAAGGAGTTAGCCAGAGAACCAAGATACATTTCTCCACCATACCAGCCTACAATACCATTTCCTGGGAGGTTCAAGAAGCAACTTCTTGCTAAGTATAGAGGTCTGTTTGATGAGCAGATGAAGAAGATTCAGCTCACTATACCATTGCTAGATGCCTTTATCTTGATTCCACCTTAGCAGAAGTTCTTGAAAGATGTTGTGGTTGAGAGAACATAGGATTTGCAAGGGATTGTAGTACTAACCCATTAGTGCAGTGCCATCATTCAACAACAAAAGATGACTCCTAACTTGCTCAGTGACCCAGGAAGTTTTACTTTGCCTTGCTTTATAGGCCCACTACTATTTGAGAAGTGTTTGTGTGACTTAGGAGCAAGTGTAACCCTAATGCCTTACTCTATAGCCTGGCACCTAGGCTTCACTGAGTTTGAGGACTGTAGGATCTCTTTGGTATTGTCTGATAGATCAGTGAGACTCCCCAAAGGACTGCTTGAGGATGTACCAATCAGAATTGGGAATAGGTAGATCCCAACTGACTTTGTAGTCCTAGAGATGGATGTGGAGCCTAAAGACCCTCTTATACTTGGGAGACCCTTCTTAGCCACAACAGGAGCTGTTATTGATCTCAAGAAAGGGATGATTGAGCTGTAATTGGGTAAAGACATGTTCCTGAAATTTTACATCAAGGAGAATACGCAACAGCATACTATAGAAGGTCAAATGTTCAAGATAGAGACCTTAGATGAGCTGCATGATGAGGTTCACGAGGAGTTGTGCTGTGATAACAAACTCCAAGTGGCTTTGACAAATGAGCATGGGGAAGATGGTTATTTGGGTTACATGCTAAGGCTCGACTCTCACAAGGTCTTTGAAGAAGAGGAATCATTTGAGGAGCTGGAATACAGAAAGAAAGAAGTTCTCTCAGTCAAAGAAGCTGGCCCTTCAAGCAAAGAACCAGACGCCAAGGAGCAGAACAGCTTAGGAGAGGACTAGAGTGAGCTCAATGTACCCAAAGTGGAGCTAAAACCTCTTCCTAAACGGTTAAGGTATGCCTTCTTATGCTCTAATTCTACTTATCTTGTAATTGTCAATGATCACCTCAGTGATGATAAGATCTTGTCAATGTGATAAAGAAGTTCAGGAGATCCATTGCGTATTCACTAGATGATATCCAAGGACTCTCTCCTAATCTCTACACTCATAGGATCCATCTAGCGGATGAGACAAAAATTTCTCTTGAACCTCAAAGGAGATTAAAATCGCTTGAAGCTGGTGTGATTTACCCTATCTCAGACAGCACATGAGTCTCACCAGTCCATGTGGTGCCTAAGCCAGGAGGAATCACAGTAGTAAAAAACGAAAATGATGAGCTAATCCCCACTAGAACTATAACTGGTCATAGGATGTGCATAGACTATAGAAAACTAAATGCTGTATATAGGAAAGATCATTTCCCCTTGCCTTACAAAGACCAGATGCTAGAAAGATTAGATAATCATAAATATTATTGCTTCTTGGATGGCTATAATAGTGGTTTTTTCCAGATTCCCATTCACCCTAATGATCAGGAAAAAACCATATTCACATGTCTTTATGGTACTTTTGCGTATAGAAGAATTCCATTTGGACTATGCAATCCCCCAACAACATTCCAGAGATATATGACCACTATTTTCTGATTTACTTGAAGAGATTGTGGAGGTATTCATGGATAACTTTAGTGTCTATGGATCCTCCTTTGGTGTCTGTTTGTACAATCTTTCTCAGGTTTTACAGAGATGTGAAGACACTAAGCTAGTTCTGAATTGGGAGAAATGTCATTTCATGGTTCAACAAGGCATAGGGTTGGGTCACAAGATTTCACAGAAGGGGATAGAAGTGGACAAGGTCAAGATAGATGTGATGCTGCATTTAGAGCCTCCAAATTCAGTAATGGGAATGAGGAGCTTCTTGGGACATGCGGGTTTCTATAGGAGGTTCATCAAGGACTTCTCAAGGATAGCAAGATCACTAACAAGGCTGCTTTGTAAGGAGACAGAATTTGTCTTTGATGAAGACTGCTTGCTCGCTTTCCTCACTCTCAAGAAGGCCTTAATGAGTGCACCCATAGTGCAAGCACCAAACTGGGATCTCCCCTTTGAGATCATGTGTGATGCAAGTGACTATGCTAGTAGGACAATGGATGAAGCTCAGACCAGATATGCTACAACAGAAAAGGAGCTCCTAGCAGTTGTCTTTGCATTTGAAAAGTTCAGGAGCTATTTGGTTGGGTCTAAGGTGATAGTCTACACTGATAAGCTGCATTAGGGCACATATATGCCAAGAAGGACGATAATCCAAGACTCCTCAGATGGATACTCCTCTTGCAAGAGTTTGACATGGAGATTGTAGACAAGAGAGGGATTGAAAATGGTGTAACTGATGACCACTCAAGGCTGAGGATTGATGATTTTGTCCCTATCAATGACAATTTACCAGAAGAGCAGCTACATGCATTGGGAATGAAAGCAGTGGAGATAATGAGTTTTAATGAAGAGAAACTGCCTTCGTATGCTGACTTTGTGAACTATTTGGTCATTGGCAAGATACCACTGAATCTTGATCCACATCAAAGGAAGAAATTGTTCAAAGATGTCTCCCACTTCTATTGGGATGAACCTTATCTCTATAAGAAAGGGAATGATGGATTGTTCAGAAGGTGTGTAGCTGAAGAAGTTCAAGGAATTATACATTATTGCCATGGATCAGCATAAGGGGGCCATTTTGCAAACTTAAAGACAACTTCAAAGGTGCTTCAACCTAGTATTTGGTAGCCAATTTTGTTAAAGGACGCCCAGGCCTATATCCCTTATGTGATGCATGCCAAAGGAACGGAAGCATCTCCAAGAGAGATGAGACGCCTTTAAACTCTATACTTAAAATGGATCAATTTGATGTTTGAGGAATTGACTTTATGGGACCTTTCCTTTCATCCTATGGGAATAAATACATCCTTGTTCCTGTAGACTATGTCTCAAAATGGGTTGAGGCCATAGCTAGTCCAACAAATGATGCCAAGGTGGTGCTGAAGATATTCAAGGCAATCATCTTCCCATGGTTTCGTGTTCCAAGATGTGATATAAGTGATGGAGGGAGCCACTTCATCAACAACGTTTTTGAGAACCTGCTAAAGAAGCATGGTGTTAAGCATAATGTTGCTACTCCTTACCGTCCCCAAACAAGTGGTCAAGTAGAAGTGTCTAATAGAGTGATCAAAGCCATCTTGGAGAAGACTGTTGGTATCACTAGAAAGGATTGGTCTCACAAGCTATACGATGCTCTTTGGGCATACATGACAGCCTTCAAGATACCCATTGGAAGATCTCCCTTCTCACTCCTTTATAGCGAGGCTTGTCATCTACTTGTGGAGCTGGAGTATAAGGCCTTATGGGCAACAAAGCTATTGATTTTTGACATCAAGACTGCCCAAGAGAAGAGACTCATCAACCTCAAAATCGCCTTGAGGCATTTGAGAGCTCTATGATCTATAACGAGAGGACCAAGGCCTTCCATCATAAGAAGATAAGACCCAAGAACTTCAAAATTAGAGATCAGGTGCTGTTGTTCAACTCAAGGCTGAAGCTGTTTCCTGGAAACTTAAGTCAAGGTGGTCAGGACCTTTCAAGACAAGGAGGTGTTGCCATATGGAGCGTGTGACTTTGTTTGAAAAGGATGGAGGAGGCTTCATAGTGAATGCGCACCGATTAAAGCCATACATGGTAAGTTAGTCCCTTGGTGATGATGTAGACATCCATCTTAAAGATCCTCTACAAGAGTGATTGGTTAAGGAAAGTCAAGCTAAAGACGTTAAACAAGCACACTTGGAAGGTATTCCGATGTTATCCTTGTACATATTTTTGTAATTTAAGTTTGTGTTTGTGTTTTCCTTTTGATCCTAGGAGCAGGTGGAGTTCAAGGCAATTGATTGGTAGGATAGGTGAACATCTAAGCATGATCTGGGCCACATCAAGCTGGTCGAGCTCAATTTTGGTAACATCGAGTGTCAGCATCAAGAAATGAAGCTCGATGTCAACGGAGTTCAACAACATCGATCAATATCAACACACGATGTATTTAAGCCGAGAAGAGTAAATAGCAGGGAGCAACAAAGGAGCAGGGAGCAGCAATTCAACATCGAGCTAGGACATCGAGCTCTCAAGCTCGATGTGAGGACATCAACCACTAACATCAGACGATGTAAACAGCCCGAGAGTTGAGCCGCACCTGTCGAGCACTCGCATCGAATGACACATGCTCGATGTCCCAGCATCGATCAACAATATCGCACAATGTGAAAAACAGCAGGACATCGAGCTATCACATCATGCGATGTAAACAACCCGAGAGGAACCTCAAAACACATCGACCACTGGGATCGTACAATGTGAAGGAGAGCAGAATATCATGTCCACATCGAGCTCCAACATCGACCATGGCTGCCCGATGTGAACCTCCTTTTTGCCAATACCTCTTATAAGGTACCTAACTCCACTCCTTTCTTTATGAATCCTTTTGTATTCATTCTTAGTATCCCTTATCTCCCTCCTTCAAGCTTCTATTACACAGAGGACTGTGTAATCTAAGTGTGGGGGAGGGCACTGCATTCGACGTTATGTTTTGTTTTCTAACTTTTTTTTTGCATACTTGAGTCTCATGCATTCATCCATGTGCACTGAAAATCCATAAAAGTTTCTAATTTTTGGAACAAAATAGAATCATTTAGTTGCATTTGCATAACTAAGATTGAGTCTCGATGCATTTCATATAGAGTTTCACAAATTTGCATAGGGACTAGATGATAAAAACTTGTCAAGGTGTTAATGTTTGAGTTGTTTTCAATGCCTTAGTTACTTGTTGTCTGATTGCATAGTAGTGAGTTTGAAGTTAATGTTGCACCATATCTTGAATTATTGCATTGATATTCCTGTCTTATGTTGAAGCCTGCTTTGATTTGATTCGAACTCTATCTTCTTAGAACCATAATCCTGACTTCAAATTATCTTGTTCGTGCATTGAAAGTGATTACATGGCTACCAATATACATACATGGATTCTCTTCTTCCCTTCTGATATAATCATCATTGCTTATACACAAGGATTTGATAAAGAAAGGAGCATTGGAGCTGATCGGATTGATGCTAAGCTTGTACCCGTGGAGAAAGAAGAGATTGTAACTGTGCTTGGAGCTGCTCAAGACTTAGCCACCAAATGACGTCACTGTATACATCAGAAGGAACGTCTTGGTCGAGCTAGATATCCACCGGTTCGAATTAAAACTCAAGATAAAGGAGATAACCAGCTCAATCTAACCAAGGAGCCGATTATGGAAAACTCACACATATATTTACTTAATATATTATGCGACCAATCTATATTATTTACTGATGCTAAGGAGACCCATAAACCACTTCTGAATCAACTTAAGCCGCCAATTCACCAAGGAGAACCATCAAATCGCTTTAAACCATCAAAGAGAGCATCATTGGAGCTAACTAAGGAAAGGAGGGAGTTTATGACATTATATTCGCCCCACCACTACATTCGACCACCAAGAGACATATCAGGACTTCCAAGACCACTAAACCATGCCAATAACCGGAGTAACTTGAGCCAGATCCAAGGAGAAACAAAGAAGAAGCTAGTTTCCTTAAACAAGCTTAATCACTTCGCTAGCTTTGGGAAGTCATACCAGAATATCTATTTAAGTGAAGATCTCGATAATCCATTCACTTCATCACATCTTAAGCGTGAATATCAGTGAAGGAATAATCCCATTATCACCACCACAAATCAAGCCACTTCCACCCTTAAAAGCAACAGCTATGAGATCATGTTTTCGCATCACTTAAGCTATTTTGCCTTGTTTTATTCCTGTCATTTAATTCATTATTACCGTTGATATCTTCTATTTTCGAGCACTATAAAAGCTCAATATCTTTATAATTTTTTATTCACCAAGTTACAATGAAGATAGAAATTTACCACCATAAGTGAAGCTGCTTGCACCAACATTTGCTGGAAAGCTTGATCCTGCAGCCTACTTAGAATGGAAAAGAAAAATGGAGCACTTATTTGAGTATTATGCTTATACTGAACCCAAGAAAGTGACCTTGGCAATCGCCAGCCTCACTGATCAAGCACTAGCTTGGTGGGACAGAGAAGTTGCTGAGAAGAGGAGTCTCAGATATCCACAAATCACTAGATGGAGTGACATGAAGTTTGAATTAAACAGAAGGTATGTACCTCCACATTACCATAGAGAATTGCTAAAAAGGTTTAGAACTTTGTTTCAGGGATCAAGGAGTGTAGAAGAATATTATGAAGAATTTGACCTTCTAAGAAGTCATCTAGTTCTAGGAGAAACAAAGGAGTCTTTGCCTTACCACTCATTACCAGAACTCTTACATCAGCTGTTCAAAGAGCGAAGCAAATAAAGAAGAAAGCATCTCCTAGAAATCGCGCCAGTAACAACAATGCAGCCTGGAATAAACAAGCTCAAACTCAGCAGCAGCAGCAGCGAAACCCTACGCCATTCATAGATAAAGGAAAGGGGATTGCAGTAGGATCACGTTTCAAGTTCCATACCCAAGAGCAAGGTAAGTCTAGTAATTCAACTAGACATCATGACATTATTTGTTTTAAATGTCAAGGTAGGGGTCATGTATCAAGAGAATCTCCCAACAAGAGGACAATGATTCTTAGACAAAATGGTGGTTGTGATTCTCAAGATGAGGATATGGCTGAAAACTCAGAAGAAAAAATCACCAGCCTTGCTGAAGAAGGAAGCCTTCGAGTAATTCAAAGGGCACTAACTACACAACCAATCTTTGAAAATAAGGAGCAAAGAGATAACCTCTTTCACACCAGATGTACCATCAAAGATAAGGTATGTCATTTAATCATTGATAGTGGTTCATGTGCTAACATTGCAAGTGTATCTTTGGTAGAGAAACTTGGCCTTCAAACAATACAGCACCCTAGACCCTACAAGCTTAAGTGGTTAAATGATAAAGAGGAGTTAAAGGTTTCAAAGCAAGTCAATATATCACTACCCAATGGGAAGGATAAGGATGAAATCTTGTGTGACATTGCACTTATGCAAGCTGGCCATGTCTTATTTGGATGACCTTGGCAATATGATAGAAAAGTCAGCAACAATGGGAGAAGAAATGAGTATTCTTTCCACCTTAACCACTGTAAGCATATTTTAGTTCCTTTAGCTCAAAAGGATATATGAGTTTTACAAGTGAGAGCTAAACAGAATACTGGAAATAAGGCTAGTTATTTTGCTATTCAGGAAGATTTAATTCCACCGGATATTATGCACTTGCCTTTGCCAAGAGATTGTTTTGCAGGTTTAAAAGGAGAAGAGTTCAAAACTGAGGAATTTAAGGAGCATGGCGTGAGGAACAATGGTTAAAACGTTATATTCACTAAGGAGAAGCCACCATTAGCTGATTGTAAACCAACACTAGAGCTTGAAGGAGCGAAAAATATCCCATTTATTCAGCTAATTGAGCATCTACAAGCTAATCACCAATGTAAGCTCTTAAACTTAAAACATATTTCAAAAACTAACTTATGGTTGTTTGATGCAGGTTCTGAAGTTTTGAGGACAAAACCTCTTCAAGAGGGAGAGGATGATGTAATCCTCATTGCTTATACACCAGGATTTGACAAAGAAAGGAGCATTGGAGCTGATCGGATTGATGCTAAGCTTGTACCCGTGGAAAAAGGACAGCTTGTAGCTGTGCTTGGAGCTGATCAAGACTTAACCACCAAACGACGTCACTCTATACATCAGAAGGAACGTTTTGGTCGAGCTAGATACCCAACGGTTCGAATTAAAACTCAAGCTAAAGGAGATAACCAGTTGAAGCTAACCAAGGAGCCGATTATGGAAACCTCACATATATATTCACCCAATATACTATGCGACCAATCTATATTATTTACTGAAGCTAAGGAGACCCATAAACCACTTCTGAATCAACTCAAGCCGCCAATTAACCAAGGAGAACCATCAAGTCGCTTTAAACCATCAAAGAGAGCAACATTGGAGCTAACTAAGGTAAGGAGGGAGTTTATGACATTATATTCGCCCCACATCTACATTCGACCACCAAGAGACATATCAGGACTTCCAAGACCACTAAACCATGCCAATAACCGGAGTAACTCGAGCCACATCCATGGAGAAACCAAGAAGAAGCTAGTTTCTTTAAACAAGCTTAATCACTTCGCTAGCTTTGGGAGGTTAGACCAGAATATCTATTTAAGTAAAGATCTCGACCATCCGTTCACTTCATCACATCCTGAGCGTTAATATCAGTCAAGGAATCATCCCATTATCGCCACCACAAATCAAGCCACTTCCACCCTTAAAGGCAACAGCTAGGAGATCATGTTTTCCCATAACTTAAGCTATTTTGCCTTGTTTTATTCATATGTTTTAATTCTTTATTACCTTTGCTATCTTGTATTTTTGAGCACTATAAAAGCTCAATGTCTTTGTATTTTTTTATCCACCAAGTTATAATCAAAGGAAGTTTTTTTTGTTTAAAAAAACGTTATCTTTTGAATCAAATTCTGTTCCTGCTTATTACTAGTTCTTCAAGAGAGTCTTAGTGTACAAACTAGTGTTCTCGCGAGATTAGACCTTGAAAATTAGAATCTAAAACCCTTGTGTTTGGGGTTCAAGCACAGCCGGCCAACCAACCATTCAGCCATTCAACCATCAAAAGCTTCTAAGCGTTTGATTTCAAAGGGACATTACTTGAAGCATTTCAAGTATTGTATCACCTTCTTACCACTCTTGTTAATCCAAGTAGCTGATCCTCACCATTCTGGGACAGTTAATCACACTCTAAACCAATCCTTCTTTCTGAACCTAAACACTATTATGAGAGTTGTGAGGCCTTGCATTGCATCATTTTTGATTTTATCTTGGCAATAAGTGTTAAGAATAAGGCTGGCAAGGAGAAGCTCTCTTGTAGACATCAGCTTGCATTTTGAGCTTGGTATTTGATAGCTTGCTATTTTAAACCAATTTGGGCTGCATTTCATGCATCTTTTCCTCTGTTTTTTGTATTATAGTTTAGCATTTTGAATCATTTTCACTTAAAATCAACATGGCATGCATCTAGCTTAGGATTGCATACATTTGCATACATGAGCATGTTTGTGGTGGATTTCAGGTGTTTTTGGAGGTTTTTGGAGTTGGGAAGGAGATGGAAGCAGCTCATGATCGAAGAAGATGTCAGAAATTGAGCTCTTGCAAAGTCTGGTCTATATCGAGCAAGCATACCGAGCAGAACACCCGTGAAGTATGCTCGATGTAAGCAACAGGACGAGAGGAAGAGGATCAGCACGAGGAGTCTAAGCCGTTGGTCTGCATCGAGGTCCAGCATCGAGCAAGGAATCTGATGCGTGCTACACGAGCCATATCGAGGTCGCATATCGAGCAGAACACCATCCATACCTTCTCGATGTGATTCATCCGCGCATTCACCATTTGTCTTTTGTTGACCTTATTTTATTATTAGGTTTTTTATGCTTTTTTTGGCTCCCTACTATAAAAGGAAAGCCATAAACATTATCTTTATCCAAGTTTAGTCTTTCATCAAAAAACTTCTCTCTTCTCTAAACAAAAAGGGCGATTTGCCTTAGGTTCCTTATCTTTAATAAAGTTTGCAATTTTATGGTTTAATCTTGTCTCTTAATCTTTGTTCTTGCACCTTGGTAGTTTAGATTTATCATCTTTGCATTTTAATCTCATCTAGTTATGTTTAACTCCAAACAAATGGGATTAAAAATGATTAGTGAGTAGTTTACATTAGATTTAGGATTCTAAGTAGGGAAAATAGTGATTAAGATGTGATTAAGGGGTGATTAGGCTTATTTAACTGTTCTCTGTTGTCTCTTTCTCTTGTTCCTTTTGATTGAATATGATATTGATTGATGCATATGGTTCATTAAATGGCTTGTTATCTCGTTTCTAAGCATGGTTCGCTTATTTGGCTTGATAATTTGGCTTGGTCTATGTTTCCTTTGTTCAGTGACACCAAAGTGATGGTTCATCATTGCTGGATTGTTCGCTTAGGGCTATATAGTGCTGGTTTTGAGATTCTTGCTTGATGGTTAGATAGTATGCATTAATAGATCTTGTCTTTGGTTCATTCCTGTACATGGCTTAGCATTGTTAGGATGTTGCAGCTGTGTGCTTAAATCCATATTCTTGATTGGTGTTTAGCTAACTAGGTCCTTATTGGTTCACAAGATTGATAAGTTGATCTGAATTCTTGCTTGGGTGAGAGAATGATTGCTTGATTAGTACATCTCTTAGGCTAAAATGGTTCTGATCTTTATGCTCCTGGTTGAAGAATACGCCATCACAAGTGGGTTTGACACTTCAATCTTGTTGAATATGAACTGCTTATTGACGCCAAGTTGGTTACTTTTAGATACCTTTTCTAGGAGTACAACATTGAGAAATGATTGCTTATAAATGTTGGAAGCTTGCCTTTTTTAGAAATCCCCATTTTCACTCTGGAAAGCCACTATCCCACAATTGCTTAGATCCTTGAGTCTTGCTTTTAATCTATTGTCTTTAATATCATCTTGCTTAATTCTTGCTTTAGTTGTCATTCTTGCTTAGTTCTTGCTTAGTCATTGCTTTAGTTGTCAATCTTGATTAGTTTTATTCACTTGCATTTAGTTTCTGTTTTCTTTCCATTGCTTTGTTAGGTTGTTAGACTTGTGCTTGATTAATCAAAACTTCCTTCATTGCCTACCTTATGGCATTGTTTGCATCTCATCTTGACACCTGATCCCTATTCTACAACTGATTAGAGGCTAAGGATATTTGGTTTAGGATAGCAAAATTCCTGTTTCAAATTGGCGCTGTTGCCGGGTGTGGTTGTTTGAGTTGTACATTGCTGTTAGACTAAGTTCTTTACTTTTAGATTACTAATTTGCTCTGTTTTCTGTGCTATGTTTTTTCAGGTACTTGTATGAATTTGAGATCTAAAGGCTCATCAAATCTGACTCATTTCATTGATAACATTCATAGGAGAAAAGCTGTAAGGCAGAGAGTTCAAGAGTAAGAATAACAGAGGATGGAAGAGCAAGAAGTTCAGTTACCATTACAACAAGCTGCAGCACACATAGATGAAGCACAAGATGCTTTGAACGAAGCGGCTGGAGTTCAGGGATTGCGAGTACAAGTTCACGCACCTAGAGCTGCAAGACAAATGGGATCTGGTGGTGCGCCTGATATTTACCACAACAGGAATGGCATTCATGATCCAGCTGTGCATCAAAACCACTTTCAGATCAAGCTTGGGTTGATCAACATGGTGCAAGGCAACAGATTCCATGGCCTGCCCAATGAAGACCCTTTGGATCATCTGGACCAGTTTGATAAGGTGTGTGGTATGACCAAGATTCAAGGAGTCTCTGAAGATGCTTTGAAAGTGTGCTTGTTCCATTTCAGTTTAGGTGACAACGCACAACAGTGGGAGAAGACACTTCTACGAGGCTCTATATCTACTTGGGATGAATGTATGACAGCTTTCCTCAACAAATTTTTCAGCTCCACCAGAACAGCAAAGCTGAGGAACACCATAAGCTGTCACTCAGCATGTTAATGAGACATTCGCTGAAGCATGGGAGTATTTCAAGTCTTATACATTGCAGTGCCCACACCATGGCTTCAAAAATGAAAGCTTGCTGACTACTTTGCATATAGAAGTGACGCCAAAGTACATGATGCTCTTGGATACAACAACAAATGGAAATTTCTTGGGGAATACTGTTGTTGATGGTCTTGCTCATGTGGAGAACTTGGCACTTTCTGATGGAAATTATGGTAAATAATATGACAGATCATCTAGAGCTGTTGTAAGCACTGAAGGTGAGAGCACAACAAAGAAGGAGATTAAAGCTTTGAGTGACAAGTTTGACAACTGCTGAGTGTGTCTTTAAAGAATGTCAGTTTTGTTGGTGATAGTCTTGCTATACAAGAAAAAGATGGGACAGCTGTAGAAGAAGAAACCTTCTACATAAATCAACAAGGAGGCGGTTTTAACATCTACAGGAATCATCCCAACTTCTCTTATAGATGCACCATCGTGGCTAAGCCTCAGGATCAAGTCTATCCATCACAAGCTGCTCAACAAAACCAAGGAACCAAACCTTTTGTTCCTTTCAACCAGCAGAAAAACTTTGCTCCAAGACCACTATTTCAAGGCTGTTTTCAACAAACTAACTTTCAGCCAAGACCAGCTTTTGTCCCACCAGGTTTTTGCAATACACAAACCTCTTCTAGCACTCAAGATGCTGATTTGAAGCAGATGATGCAACAGCTGTTGACTGGTCAGACCAACACCACTATAGAGCTGCACAAGAAATTTGCTGAAGTACACAACAAGATAAACGCCACTACTTGTGATCTGAATGGCAAGTTAGATGCTCTGAACCAAAGAGTCAAGTCTCTAGAAAGCAAAGGAGCTTCATCTTCAAAACCTCAGAATCAGTTACCAGGAAATAGTGAAGCCAATCCTAAGAAATTATGCCACTTGCTTGCTGAAGAGTGATGTAAGCATCAGTACCACTCAATCTTCCTTAGACATTGGAGAGCATTCATATACAAATTTGGAGTTAAGCTTGCTTGTAGCTGAGGATCAAGGGAAGCTTGTAGCTGAAAGCAAAGGAGATAAAGCTTCAAGATCAATCAAATACCGTCCTATGCACCAAGGAGAGCTTTCTGGTCGAGTTAAATCAAAGCTGGTTCAGATTAAAACTCAAGAGATTGGAGCTAAACCGCCATAACCAAGTTATGGACCTACATTCACATTCAAAGGTCCATATAAGGAAGCTAAGGAGAAATCATTCATCAATGTCCCATATATACATTATGGTATGGCCAAAGAAGATATAGATATCAATAACCGGAGCCCCTCTATGCAAACCAAAGAAGAACCATCAAATCTATCCAAACCGCCAAATCAAGCAAATGGAGCATTATTGGAGCTGTACAAAGAAACCCTGAGCATATCTTATATCAGCTCTTATGATTTGCTTTCCCTGACGTCCACAGAAGATACCAAAGGATTCAAACCACCAGACCAAGCCAATAATCAAGTCAAAACTAGCCAAACAAAAGAAGATATCAACATAAAGAGAGTTTCCTTTCTTGGAGATGATTTCATTGCTTTCAAAGGAAAGCAAGGCCAACGACCATTACCTCTACTCAATCTCGACCCTCCATCCTCTCAAAAGATCCCACAAGTCCATACAAAGCAGAAGAGTTAAAGAATCATTCCCTTTCATTACACCAATCAAGTCATTCCCCCCTATTTAAGCCTAAATGGCTAGTTAACTCATTTTATCACTTTAGCTTGATTCTTGCTTTGTTTTTAATTGTTGTTACCGTTTTATATCTTTCATATTGAGAATTATATAAGCTTATAAGCATTGTATTTCGAAAACCACCAATCATTTTATAAAATCAAAGAAAGTTTATTTTCTTTCAAAGAAAGTTATCTTTTAAATCAAATTATGTTCTTGCTTTTCTTCTTGTGTTTTGTGGAATCAAAGCTTGAAGAATTGTGTAGAATTTATTAACTCTTGTGAGGATTAGCTCTTGAGTTAGTAAAGTCTAAACTCTTGTGCTTGGAGTTCAAGTACAACTGGTTTTCCATCATTCAAACCATTCATCCATCACTAAATCTTCTAAGCACTTTATTTCACACAGCTTTGGTTCGTCACGTCATTCTCCCGTCCCGTAATGTCAATGTACCAGCTCGTAATGCCCTCGTCCGTCCTAGTAATGTCCTCGACCGTGGTACGTGTGTTCATGATCCGTTCCACGGCTAGGTTAAACTTGTCCCTCAAGGTTTTCTCCTTTGAACGTGTCATCGGGCCTTCTCTCACCATGGGTACGTCACATTGGTCCTCGGCTGGTATGGTGCTTGCACCAACTAGTCCTCAAACCATCAAAGTCAAGCTTAGTGACTTAAAACAAGCACACTTGGGAGGTAATCTCATGACTATCCTTGTAATATGTGCTTTCTTTTATTACTAATACCTTTACTTAGTGTTTCAGAAGCCAAAGACCAGGTCCATGGCTGTGTAGGATTGTTTAAAGGCCAAGAAAAGAAAACTCTGTTTTTATATCGAGGTACCAAATCGAGCAGAACACCTGCCATTGCTTCTTGATACAGCTTATCTCAGGTAAGGAGCAGTCCGTACACCGAGCAGGTTGCATGATGGAGATCACATCGAGGTGTAGCATCGAGCAAAACACCAAAAGACTTACTCGATGTGAATGCTCCTGAAGCCCCAGTATGTATACCGAGGAGCATGGACCGTACATCGACAAAAACGCACGGTGGAGATCACATCGAGGTGTAGCATCGAGCAAAACACCAAAATCCTTGCTCGATGTGATCACCAATCCGTACATCAAGGAGCGTGGCCCGTACATCGACGAGATTGCTCGATGAAGCCACACCGAGGAGTAGCATCGAGCAGAACATTCAAGGTCCTGCTCGATATGGATGCTATCAGCCGACTTGATACAAGACGATGTTCGGTATGACAACCACCGACGAGCATTACAACGGAGTACGGGACGTTCCTCACCGAGGTGTAGCATCGAGCAAAACACCAATATGTTTGCTCAATGCAGAATGGTCGAGCTAAGAACAAGCATCCGGATGATGCCATGCACTGCCCACGGGAAGGATCATGCAAGCCAAAGTGTCTCCCTACACCAAGCAACAACATCGATGCAGAGGAGCATGATCTCGGAGCTACAAGACCCGACGTCCCGGATATGATGCACATCGAGGTACCACGTCGAGTGTTTTGCTCGATATGATCCGTGTAAAATTTTTTTGGAATTTTATGTAGGTAAGTCGAGAAAAACCTTTTTGTGGGCCTTGATGGCTGGTAAAAGAATGTTTTTCTTTCCCCCTCACATGCATTTTCAAATTTTAAATAGATTTTCTTGCATTATCTTTAGTTATTTTAGATTTCTCTTATCCTCTTGCCTTAATACTAGCAATTTCATCTCTCTCCACACATCCATATCGAGCTAAACACCATTGTAAAACATCTTTTCTCTCTCTCTCTCTTGTATTCTCTGTTCTCGAACTTCATCTTTTGGTTCAAAGATTAAGGTAAACTTTGTTAGATTCCTTGTTTCTTGAGTTTAATTTTTGTAAAATGAAGTAGGATGCATTAGAATGATTGTTGAGATAGTTTTGCACAACTTAGTTTATGGTTTTGATCTGCATGTCACCATTATTGCTTCTCTTTCAGAATTCATGGTTAAAATGATTAGGAAATGCTGTTCTTTGTGCTTAGTTTGACAATATGTTTAGATTCTGGCCAAATCTAGACATGCTATTCTTTTTCCAGCATATTAACCATTGGAATGCTTTTTTTTTAGATTAGTGATGGTGAATCTGATCCATTTTCATAGTTTGGTGGAGAGAGAATGATGTTTTTTGCTGCATATGCTTGAATTTGCTCTAATCGCTTCTTGTTAATGTGGGAATTTTAGTTTTAATTGTGTCTTATCTTTTGAGCTGAAACTTTTTGCTAAATTTGACTCTGTTTGTTGGTAATCAGTGTGAATGTTTACAGAATTTTACCGTGTTTGCTTGATTTTTAAAAAAATAATTCTCTGTGCAGTGCTCTCAAAGGATAGTATACTAATTTTTGCGTTAAGCATTGCATTTTCAGGTACTATGTCGAACACTAGAGGAGTGATGAGATTTCTGACTCAAATGCTGCTGCAAGAAACAGAGCTGAGGGAAAAGGCTAGTTGTTGAAGAAGAACAAGTCCAAGAGGCAGAACCAAAGCTCAAGGACTACTTGAGAGCGATGAGGAGAATGGACTTCACTCCTACAAGATATGCTGATCCTGGCTGTTGGGAGAGCTGGGAATCAAGACTGAGGTGGATGAACTGTTAAGGATTATTGGACTGGAAAAATTTGCTAGTCTTGCCTATCCAACTTACAAGCAACTTTCTTGTGAGTTCCTTGCAAGTTTTAAAGTCTACTTCTACAAGTTTGATGAAGAATATGATGAAGGAGAAGAAGAATTTGGCAATGGATTCATTAAGTTCAGAGCCAACAAAGCATGGTACGCCATGGGGTTCACTCAGCTTTAAGAAATTTTTGGATTTGATCAAGGCTCAAGAGCACAAAACATGCGCTTCAACCATGATGAGCTAAGGCATGTGTCGGAGGAGATAGTGAATGATGCTTATAGAGCTGGTCATCTGAAGAGTGCTAGAATCTGCCATCCATCTATCAGATATGTTCATAGAGTCCTCACCAGCACACTCTTCTACAGGACAGAGCAAAGTATGGTCAAAGAAGAAGAGATGGGGTTGCTTGTGAATGGCTTGAGGAACATCATGGTTGGAACAAGGCATCAGAAGATTCAAGCAGAGCGGTTAGGAGTTGGTCTTGTGGCAATCCTAATGAAGCAATTTCTAGCATGCCAACAATGGGCTTTCAACACCAGAGACAAGAAGCCAAAGATAGCCATTGGAGGCGTGATCACTTCTATTTTGCTTAGAGCTGGAGTTGAGCTTAGCACACCAGATGTTAGCATGATCTTCCTAGATATTCCTTATCTCAGTAAAATTGGTTACCTTTCAGGAGCTGTTGAGACCGGATTTGGCTATCAGTTTGAGCTGGAAAAAGGGAAGAGGAAGATCATCTTTCCCAAGCAGAGCTTAACCAACTTCACCACCTATGAGAACATCCGATTCATGCCAACAGAACATGAGCTTTATGATCCAAGGACTGACCCACCATTGATGAGGCCAAGCAAGGTAAAGAACATGAGCACCATCAGAGACTCAGATGTGGAAGAATACATTGAAGAGCAGCATCAAGAACAAGAGGTTCAACATCAAGGGATGGAGTAGAATGAGCATGAAGACTATGATAGCCGCCCTTATACATTTGACCCATATGATGTGATCTGCATATCTGAAGCTTCAAAGGCTGCACATGAGCATATTAGGCTTCTTCAGAGGTGGAACCACTTCCAGGACAAGGCCTTCAGAGGTTTGCTGAAGACATTCAAAGCAAGCAAGAAATCAGTTGACTCATTGAAGAAGAAAGTGAGGAAGCTCAAGAAGAAGTTGGGAGGATCTACAGCAGCCAAGAGAACTGATCAAGCGGTCCAAGCAGAGCCTCAAGGAGGAGGATCTGATGCTGAGTACATGTCTGAAGACATGTCTAAGGACACACCAGAGGCCACAGTCCAAGAGAGATACTCAATCCACATCAGTGAGCGGCCATGAACACAAGCTTCTCAACCGGCCAGACATTCATCTTATGTAGCTGCTCCAAGGCGAAAAGGAAAGAAGAGAAAGGCTAGATAGAAAACTCCATCAGAGGAGGAAGCTTCACCCTCCCATGCCATTGAGAGTTCAGACTCTCAGCACTCCACCACCTTAAGTAAGGTACACCACACTAACCATTGTAAATACCACAAATTTTTTTATTTTATGCGGTTGTTTGCTTGATGTTTGTGAGCACTCTCCTTAGCATTTTTATTACACAGGCACTGTGTAATTTAAGTGCGCGGGAGGGTGTATGATGGACTAATTTTTGCATTTGCATTTTCATATTAGAATAGGAACCATGCATCATAATTACATAGCATCTAGGACATAGAAAAAACCTTAAAAATTGAAATTTTTCATGCATTCTTATAGGATTTAGACTTCATGCATTCATATAGGACTAGCTTGCTTGTTTAAATTGGGTACTATGATAGTACATCTTTGTTAATGCTAGTAGTTTATGAAAATGAAGCCTATGTTTTTAATCCTTTGGTGGATTTGATGTTGAAATAAAAATAAAGCTGAACCACTTTTGGAATTTGCATTTGTGTGAGCTTTGTTTGAGACTGAAGCATGCTTTGAAATGATTTCAACCTTTTTTAACTGGAACCTAATTTGAATTCACAATTATCATGACTTATGCGTTTGTGATTGATGTCATGGATAGTTTAAAATATTTGGATCTTCTTATTCTCTTTTGCCACTCTCTAAAAGATCCATTTAGATTTCTCTACCCTTAACTAAACCTTATTTCAAGCCAAAACATTAATAGTGTGTGATTTATGAGGCCTTTTTCATCATGGTTGTTGCTTAGCAAAAATTGTTGGGTTAGAACTACAAGGGAAGTATTCCCATTGTAGAAATAGCTCACTCTTGAGTTAAATAGGCTAGGATGTTTGGGGAATGGTTTGGGGTTTATTTTGGGAATAGTTTTTAAGAGAAGCAAAGAAGAAAAGAAGTCAAGGCACAAGAGAAAAGGAGTGTGACCAAGAAAAAGGGTGGAAATGGCGATTCTAAATTCAAAAAAGAAGGCTAATGTTCAAAGAAGAAAAGAAGATGCAAGTAGTGCAAAACAAGTGAACCAGAAAGCCAAAGGCGAATCAAGCACCAGCACCACCAAATAAAAGAGCCAAACTCAAAAGAAGCAAATCGCCACCACTTGAAATTCAAAAGAAGAAGTGTCCTCCAAAGCGTTTGAAAGAGAAGAGTTTTTGGGTTTTTAAAAAGGAGTTTGAAACTCTTAAAAATGGTAGTATAGGTGGGTTTACACTGATAGGCTAGAGTTAGAAACACATCTTATAGATATTGGGTAGATGGGAGTCTTCCTTTGTATGTGTAAGTTGTTCTTTGACCCTTAGCATTTTGCCAAAGCACAACCATGGTTTTCCTTGAGAGAACCCTTTAAACATTGGGATCATTTTTATTCCACTAAGTCTTGTCCTTTAGACAAATGACACATTTGCATTTGCATAAGCATGATTCACGGTTTGAGCATAATTGAATGTTAAAAAGGTTGTATGATTTGATGAGCATGTGTAGGTTGATAGCTTTGTGATCATTCTTGCTTTGTGATGAAAGTGGCTAAGTGTTTAAAGTATTCTTCCATCAAGTGCACTCTAGAATTAAGAACATGGACTTCATTTTGATGTATTGTTAGCATTTTTGGAGATATGAATTCCCATTTAAAACCTCATCACCATGTTAAGTGTTTGTTTGCTTGAGGGCAAGCAAAAACTAAGTTTGGGGATGTTGATAACTTGCCATTTTAGACCATTTTAGGCTGCATTTCATGCATCGTTTTCTTCTGTTTTTGCATTATAGTTTAGCATTATAGTATCATATGCACTTAGAAACAACATGGCATGCATTTAGCTTAGGATTGCATACATTTGCATACATGTGCATGTTTGTGTTGGTTTTCAGGTGTTTTTGGAGGTTCTTGGAGTTGGGAAGGAGATGGAAGCAGCTCATGATCGAAGAAGATGTCAGAAATGGAGCTCTTGCAATGTCTGGTCTATATCGAGCAACACACTCGTGGAGTATGCTCGATGTAAGCAGCAGTACGAGAGGAAGAGGATCAGCACGAGGAGTCTAAGCTGTTGGTCTGCATCAAGGTCCAGCATCGAGCAAGGACGCCGATGCGTGCTGCACGAGCCATATCGAGGTCGCATATAGAGCAGAACACTATCTGTACCACCTCGTTGTGATTCAGCCGCGCATTCACCATTTGACTTTTGTTGACCTTATCTTATTTTTAGGTTTTTATGCTTCTTTTGGCTTCCTACTATAAAAGGGAAGCCACAAAACATTATCTTTATCCAATTTCAGTCTTTCATCAAAAAACTTCTCTCTTCGCTAAACAAAAAGAACGATTTGCCTTAGGTTCCTTATCTTTAATAAAGTTTGCAATTTTATGGTTTAATCTTGTCTCTTAATCTTTGTTCTTGCACCTTGGTAGTTTAGATTTATCATCTTTGCATTTTAATTTCATGTAGTTATGTTTAACTTCAAACAAATGGGATTAAACATGATTAGTGAGTAGTTTACTTTAGATTTAGAGTTCTAAGTAGGGAAAGTGGTGATTAAGATGTGACTAAGGGGTGATTAGGCTTATTTAACTGTTCTCTATTCAACAGAAAGTGGTGATTAAGATGTGATTAAGGGGTTATTGTTCATAAAGCTTGCTCCTTTTGATTGAATATGGTATTGATTGATGCATATGGTTCACTAAATGGCTTGTTATCTCATTTTTAAGCATGGTTTGCTTATTTGGCTTGATAGTTTGGCTTGGTCTATGTTTCCTTTGTTCAGTGACACCAAAGTTATAGTTCATCATTGATGGATGGTTCACTTAGGGCTAGATAGTGCTGGTTTTGTGATTCTTGCTTGATGGTTAGATAGTTTGCATTAAAAGATCTTGCCTTTGTTTCATTCATGTTCCTTGCTTAGCATTGTTAGGATGTTGCAGCTGTGTGCTTAAATACATATTCTTGATTAGTGTGTAGATAATTAGGTCCTTATTGGTTCACAATATTGATAAGTTGATCTGAATTCTTGCTAGAGTGAGAGAATGATTGCTTGATTAGTATTCTTGATTAGTTGAAGAATACGCCATCACAAGAGGGTTTGACACTTCAGTCCCGTTGAATATGAACTGCTTATTGATGCCAAGTTGGTTCCTTTTAGATACCTTGTCTAGGAGTACAACATTGAGAATTGCTTGCTTATGAATGCTTGATGCTTGCCTTTGTTAGAAATCCCCATTTTCACTCTTGAAAGCCACTATCCCACAATTGCTTAGAACCTTGAGTCTTGCTTGGTCTTTAAGATCATCTTGCTTAATTCTTGCTTTAGTTATCATTCTTGCTTAGTTCTTTCTTAGTCATTGCTTTAAGTTCATTGCTTAGATTTATTCAGTTGCATTTAGTTTCTGTTTTCTTTCCATTGCTTTGTTAGGTTGTAGCCTTGTCCTTGATTAATCAAAACTCCCTTCATTGCTGAGCTTATGGTATTGTTTGCATCTCATTTTCCACAAATGAATTGAGACATGATCCCTATTCTACAACTGATTAGAGGCTAGGGATATTTGGTTTAGGATAGCAAAAATCATGTTTCAGTATTAGGTTAGGAGATTGGGAAAGGGTTGTGTAAGTGGTTTAAGGCTTTAAATGTTTATATCTTTTGAGAAGAAGATGAAGTATGGGATTGGCAGTACGGGGGAACAGTTTATTTTGTGGTTAAGATAATATGGAAGAAAGCTTAAAGTGTTAAGAAAGAGAAGGTGCCAAAAACAGAAATGCTAACAAAGGTCATCCAAAAGGAGAAATCAGACCAAACAATCCACATAAAGGTGATGAAAAATGGCGCCAACATCAACAAAGAAGAGCATGTTCCATAAAGAAGTCAACCACACAAGCAAAAAAGAAGAAGTTTCTTCGAAATAGCAAGAATAAGAAGATGGGAAGTACCTTGGAAAAGGGTAGATTTAGGAGTTTCACTTTGGGTTTAGAAAACATTAGGTTCATCTTGGGGCATAAAGGGTAGAATGGAGCTTTAACTTGCATGCATAAGTGTGCTTTTACCTTCATCATTTTGCCTAAGATAGAATTTTTTCATTGAGTGATCCCCTGAATCTTTGAGCCTTCATTTGAATCAGATCATTTTCATCTCATAACCATGTCCCGTTGACCAAATGTTTTCTCATGATTTGCACAAACTTGATCCATTGGTTACTGATTAATGAATGTTAAAGAGTTGGTTGATTTGAATGCCTGTGCAAGCTAAGCTAGAGTTCATCGTTTGCTATGGTAGGTATGGCTAAAGTTTTTAAAGTAGAACAATCTCTATGCATCTTAGAACCTATTACTTGGGCATTGAATCAGTTTTTCCATTTACATCTTTAGTTTTGATCTCCCACCTTCAAACGTCATTCTTTCATTTGTTCTTGTTTGCTTGAGGACAAGCAAAAGGCAAGTGTGGGGGTGTTGATATCTCCTATATTTATATCATTTAAGCTTGCATTTAGTTCTTGTTTTAGTCATCTTTTACATGTTTTCCTTTTACTTTTGTCCCATTCTTCTTTATTTATAGACTTAGGTTGCATTTATGTGGTAGTTTGCATTTTCTTTACATAAGGGATGTTTCTAGGTACCTAAGGAGCCATCTAAGACAAGGAGGGAGTTTGGGAGTAATCCAGGGAGTTGCCCAATAAATCAGGATCAAGAGGAGCTAAGGAAGCAGAAGTTTGGCTCAGCATTAAGCATGTAGAATCCACATCGCACGATGTAATGCAGCAGAGAGAAATAAAGTTTACATCGAGAACTAGCATCAATCAAGCCATCACGATGTGAAGAGACAGGACACTAACATCAAGCTAAGACATCGTACGATTTAGAAGGGCAGGAGCTACAAGACTTTTGCATTGATCACTTACATCGAGCAGACCAGCTTGATGTCAGCACATCGAGTACCAACATCGACCAAGATTGCTCGATGTAGACCCAGTCCAAAGACAACTTAATTACAACTTTGCCACTTTACTAAGACTCCTATAAATACTTAAAATCCCTAATTTCTGGGATCATCTTATTATCCAGCAGTCCTTCCTTCTTTCGTTTCTTAATCATACTTTTTAGTTTGAATCTTTTCTTGATTTTAATATAATTTTCCATTTATCTTCTTGTCTAATCTTTCTAATCATGATTACCTATCTTTTCCTCTTTGATTTGATGGTTTTGATGGTGATTATTGAGTAGTCTTTTTAGGGATTTGAGATAGGTTATGTTTAGGGAATTTGATGTTTAATCTATGAGATCTTAGTGTTTAATCTATAATATCAAAGATCTCATAGTCTTTGATCATTTAGGTTGTTAGACTTTAATCTTCTCTATTTCTGCTTGAATTAAGATCTCTATTGCACTCTTTCTGTATCAAACATCCCCTTATGGATTGACTAAACTCAATGCTACAATTACTAATGTGGGTTGAGGATTGAGATAGGATAAAAACGTACATCATCTCATAGTGTATAAGACGAATCCATTTCAACAAAACTAGTATGTTGATAGACACTTTATTTGCAAGGGTGAGAATGCAATGAGGTTATCAAACTCAAATGCAAGACAGGTTGTAGTACAGCAAGCAAGAGAGAGTCAATCCACACCTAGGATGATAGAGAATGCAAAGAGAATACAAGGACTAATGCAAATCTAAGCGAAACGAGATGAGTTATGAGAAAATCCCTAAAAACTAGATGCAGCAACTTAAATGGAATGCAACCTATCTTAAAATTACTAGAAATGACGAAACTACCACAAGGAACAAACAGAATAATTAAAGGACAAAGCTTCGAATTACTAAAATTCGACTAGTGGATCGACCATGAGATCGACCACTAGATCGAGCAATAACAATCGATCTCGTCTAAAAATGCAAGAACAGTAAAACTAACGACCAGGATGCTATCAAAGATCAAGCGAATGACGAGAGAAGATGTAAAGATACTAAAAGAAAGGGTCTAAGGTTGAGATTCATGGTCAGGGGTTTCAAAGGTTCGACCTTGGGTTGAAAACTTTAAATTGACTCACTTTGTGAGGATCTCTAAGCCTTGAAAACTAAGCAAGATCTATCTGTGGCTTTCGGTATAGATCACTCCTTCATCCCCTCCTCCAAACCCATGGCTTTTGGTGGAAAGAGAGGTCGAAGGGCATGGAAAACAGATTTCAAATGAGTGGCTTAACTAGTCCCCCAAACTTCCATGGCTTTTGGGAAGGGGTAACTAGTTTCTAGGGTGTGATCTTCCGAGGCTCCTGAATCCTGTCAAGGTAAGGAACCTCTCGGATCATGAAGCTCTTGGCGTGAGAGTCTTCAAGCATTGAGATCTCAACACCCTAGAAGAGATAGCCGTTGAAAACACTAGAAAAACCCCAAGATCAAAACCCTTTAGACCCCTTAATCCTCTCAACCCCGAACCCAAATAAACTACTCACTACACATAAGGTAAATCAAGCAAAGCATGTAAAAGGAAACGATGAACATGAAAACAAAACTAGATTAAGATGAAAACGATTCGATTACAAAGCTTAAGAAAAACTCAAGTTCGACAATGGTGTTCTTTGTCAAAAACCAGAGAGAAAACATACAGAAAAAAAAAGATAAGGATTGAAAGTTGTCTGGGAAAAGGCCGTCGGTGCCTTCCCAAAATGGCCAAAACACGCTGATGGTCCCCCCCTCGCTAGCTGCCAAAAGTGGTTGAAAGGACAGAGATCTCCGGGATCGAGCGGTTCTCTCGATCATTATCGGACATCGTGTCTTCAGCTCGATCTGGGTCTCGATCATCATCGGCGAATTGAGTGTTGCATCCGATCTCAGTATCGATCTTCGGTTGGATCGAGTGGTGTACTCGATCTGGCTCTCGCTCTGCATGGCGTCATTTACGTCCGTACCGTTTGATCGACTGCTTCACTCGATCCTAGTCTCGATCATTCTCCTTGGATCGCCTGGTTGGCTCGATCTTCTGGTCGATCACATCCTAGATCGACCGACCATGCTCGATCTGCTCCTCGATCTCTGATCCTTAGCAAATATCCGAGCTTCCACGAACTGCTACAACAGCCTCAACATGTCCACGAACCTCCACGACTCCAAAGCAGCCAGAAACAACCTAAATGTGATGCAAAATGCAAGGAACATGCGTATGCTGGTGCAAGAATGCTCTAGGACTCTAAGTGATGCAATCTAACCTAAAAGGTGATACAAATGCATGAAAAGCTAACTAATGAGTATGCAAAATGTATGTAATATGCAGTAACATCAACTCCCCCAAACTTACTTTTTGCTTGCCCTCAAGCAACAGAAAATAAGTAAGGAAGAGAGGTTTTCAGAAAAACGAATGGGGGTTTAAACTTCTTGCAAAGGTGCCTTTCAAATGAATCAATCTTAATGTCTTAGTTAACAGTTCTAAAATGCTATGCTTACACTCATACTCCAAAGAACTTAGCCATACTCATCACACAAAGAAATTCAAATCACGACTCTCTTATTCCTAACAATCAAAGAAACTTATCCTTTAACATTCATTAACATTAGACCATGAATCAAACTTATGCACTTTAAAGCAAAACACATTTGGCTAAGGGTGAAGGTTATGAGCATTGAATGATCTCATTTGAAAAGGGTTTATGATTAGAACAAGGGTTTCTCTCAAAAATGGTTGAACTTATGCATAATGCTAAAGGTAAAGACAATTGATGCATACATGATTAGATTCTCATCTACCCATGTAAACTAACAAATGATCCTAAACCCCTCTCATTTATCAACTTTTATCCTCACTCACCACTTAGAGTCTACCCTTTTTCTTCACAAAACTTAGCAATCCCTAATTCGAAACAAAAGCATTTTTAAACTCTTAAGGTTAGTGAAAAGGTTTTGAAAATAACTTTGCTCTTTAAATACTTCTTATTGGTAGCTCTCTTATTATTTTTTTCTTTTCTCTCTTTTTTTTTTCTTTTTATTTTTATTTGGCACTTAGACTCTTTTATTTCTTTTTCTTTTTTCTTTTATTTATTTATTTATTTATTTTTTATTGGGAGAGCTACCTCCTGAAATTTATTAGAGCATATACTTAGTTTTTAAACATAACCTTTCACTTAAAACCCATTTCTTTCTTTAAAACACCAAACTCTTTGAAACCGAGAACAAATAGAAATGAAAACAACCCCAATGATCCCCCAAACTTATCCTAAGCCTATACCTAGCTTCAAAATGCAAAGCTAGCAATCATATGAGAACCAAATCATGTCGCCTAAACCTAACACTTTATGCCAAGTTCAAACCAAAAGGAAAGCCTCACAATGATGTCACACAAGAACATTTGGCTTCAAAGAAGGGTAAGGTTCAAGGTGGGAGTTCTACTTAGGCTCACAAAGAGTGGTAGAAAGGAAGAAGAGAGCCTAAATATTTTAAAACCATGTGTTCATTTTCAAATGCATAAGGATGATAATTAGAATTTCAAATTAAGGTTCTCACTTATTAGGATAACTTTCAAATCATGAGAGTTCAATTCAAGCCACGAAAATCCTAACAAGTGATCCAAGCATGGTAAGAACTTACTTTCAAAGCATAGACAAAGCATTAGAGAACTACTAACTAGGGCATTGAAACAATTCAGAAGTAAAAACACCTTTTTAAGAAACTCTATACCCTTTTGCAAGATGCAAACAACCTAGATGCTATGAGAAACTCTAGACTCAATCCTAACATGTTTTTACAAGATGAATGCAACTACATGAATCTTTGAACAAATTTGAAAAATTTTACCAATTTTTCATGAACTAAAGACTCAAGGATGCTAAAGGAAGATAAGATCACAAAACACAAGTCAAATCACACATGTACTCCCCCAAACTTGCTTGACACCGTCCCGGTGGCAAACTCATTCGAAGGAGTATCAAAACACAAAGCAAAAAGAAGCAAATATGAGCGGTTATGTACAATGGAAGAAGGTTGTTACCTCTGGTCTAGTCTCGGCTGGAACTTGAGGATGTTCCAGAGGAGCTAGAGATTGTTGCTTTGCCCTTGTCGGCTGGTTCTTGGAGAGAATGGCGCGCCGGCTGAATGGTGCTGCTTTGTGCCTCGCGGATGACAACTCCACCGGTTGAGAGCCTTCTCTTCTCGGGTTGTTGAGCCTCCTTACTTTCATCTTTCTTAGGCGAGCCTCCTTGAAGTGCCTTGACTTTCTTTCCAAGTTTCTTGAGCATTTTGCCTTGCCACTTATTGATCTTCCTTTGCATCTCCACAACAGATGCTAGGAACTTCTCGGTTTTTGTCCTCGGCTCAAAGTCTAACTTGGGAAGTGTGTAGGCCTCGGGCATCTCATCTTCCGTGGCTGGAGACTCAGACCTTTAACGAGGAGCAATTGCTGAAGCAGGTGGTCCTCCTAGAGGAGCAAAGCACTCTTCCTCCGTGGGCAAGAACTCGATGTTCCCAACACCAAGCAGCTCGGTTTCATCTTTGTTTGGGAGGATGCACACTCTCTTCTTGTCTTCGTCATCTATGAAGAGGTAGGCGTAGAACCCTTCTTCTGGTGTGCGTCCCAAGCTGTCGGTATTCCTCATGTACGCCTCATCCATGAAAGCTCTAGCTGGTACGTGGGCAAAGTCGTGAATAAGCACACCAGCTTGCAAGAATAGAGGAGTGAGGAAGCCGCCAATGTAGGAAGAAGTTGCCTTGCACCGCAAGGCATAAGCCTTGTATTTCACCAAGGAAGCAGCAAGCACACATCCGTAGTTCACCTCATCGCCGAGTTCATCCTCCATAGGCTCGTCATTTGCATCCGGACCACACACCAAGTGCTTCACGCCTTGGAACAGGAAGCAAAGCTCGGTCTTTGTGACCGTTGGAGCAACAGATCTTCCACTAAACGTGTTGGCAATCAGCTTCAGAGTGTACCTCAGCACCGGGCTTCTCACTCGCTTGATCTTGGCGGTGTTGACTTTGTAGTCCTCATTGCTAATCAGGTCCCAAAAGTCGTTGGCTTTCTTGAAGGCGGGGAACTCGACCTTGTTGGCATCCGCGTTGAGACCGTAAGCTTGGCATAGCTCAGGGATGGAGAGGGTGTAGGCTTGACGGCCAACCTTGAAGTAGAGGTGACCTTGTGAAGGGACGGGTGTGCTAGGATTCTCGTAACGGAACTCCAACATGGCAAGGAAGTCTATTGTCACTTTTGGAATGGTTGGGCAATCCATCCATGACAGACATCTTAGGCCAATGTTCTTAAGGAGTTGGTCGAAATCCCCAAGAATCCCTAGCTTGAACAGCAGCTCTCGATCAGCAAACTTGGTAGGCTCAAACCGAAGCCTTTCCAGCCGTTTCTTGTCCCTCTTCTCATCCTTAGTTCATCTGACCCTCTCTTGAACTGCCACCTCTTGTCCTTCTCCCTCTTGTGCTGTCTCTTCTCTTGTTCTCTTGGGGGCCATTGTACCTGAAACAAGTTTCGCAAGAAGCTTGATAAGCAAAAACGGCGGTTTGATGAGAATGAGAGAGGAGAAGGAGAAAACTTATAAATACTACCCTAGAATTTTGAGGAATTAATAAAAATCATAGCTAAATAAAGGAGAATCAGATCTTTAGATATTAAAAAATCTAGAATTATTCCTTTTACTTAGCTAATTTTTAAAAATCAAAACCGACCCTATATTCTAGAACAATATCTTGCGAATTTAAAGGAAATTTTCCTAAAGATAAATCATTAAATTTTGAAAATACCTTTGCAAGAAATGTAAAAGATCTTTGCTAGCTTCTGAAAACCGAAACTTTCACTCTCTTTGTTTAAAATTTTCGAGAAAAACAGGAATGAGAGGGTGAGAGGTTGTTGAAACATTTAAAGTCTAGCAAAAAGCAAAACCATGGGTAGTAAAGGTGGTTTTCTGACAAAGTCTTGGTCAAGGCACATCTTTCATGGTCAAAGATGCATGCCTTGACCAAGTTTTGAATTTAAAAATTGGAGGGAAAAGAATAAAGGAGGGAAAGAAAATGTTACCTCGGCATGAGATCGAGCCCATTTGGACGATCTAGGACTCGATCTCATGCCCATAATGGCTTAGATCGAGAAGGTTACTCGATTTGAGACTTGATTCATGGTGAATCGAGTCTTGGATCGATTGGCTCTCTCGATCATTGAGATGTTGGCTCCACGGCTAAGTCCTCATGATCGAGCTATGTCCTCGATTTAGGGGTCGATTTGGCACTGATCGAGTGATGGATCGAGTCGAGCGATCGATCTGTTTTGGATCGATCGATCCTTTTTCGCCAAGGTCGATCTTATCACTCGTTCTCGTCTAGATCGACTGGCTCCTCTCGATTCACTGACTCGATCTAGCAAAGATCGAGTCAGGATCAGTCGATCTAGCACTCGATCTCTAGCCTCATCTTAACTCCTATCGCCTCTTTTGGACTTCAAGATCAAGGTTTAGACTCCTCATACCTGTTCCTACACACTTGTAGAATAAAAACATAAAACTGAAAGAGAAATAAAGCAGAAATATGTACAAGATAAACATGGGAATGCGTCCCAAGTGCGCTTTCTTTAACGTCTTTAGCTAGACTTTACTTGGTTTAGGCGGATGGTGGGTCTTGGAGAAGCACCGAGGTACTCTCCTTGTCATAGCTGTCTGCCAAGTAAGGCTTGACTCTGTGTCCGTTGACGGTGAATGCACTGCCACTTTTTCCCATCAGAGTAACAGCTCCATAAGGCAACACTTCTTGAATCACGAACGGTCCGCTCCACCTTGACTTCAGCTTTCCCGGGAAGAGTTTGAGCCTTGAGTTGTACAGCAACACTAACCCTCCTTCCTTAAGCTCCTTGGCAACCAATTTCTTGTCATGAGTCTCTTTAGTCCGCTCCTTGTATATCCGAGAGCTCTCATAAGCGTTCAGTCTTAACTCATCCAGTTCGTGTAGCTGAATAAGGCACTTCTCCTAAGCAGTCTTGAGGTCAAAGTTCAGCCTCTTCACAGCCCACAACGCACGGTGCTCCAGCTTAACCGGGAGATGACAGCCCTTGCCATAGAGTAGAGTGAAAGGGGTTGTACCAATCGGCATTTTGAAGGCGGTAGGGTAGGCCCAAAGAGCATCGTCCAGCTTCACTGCCCAGTATTTCCTTGTTGCCCCGACAGTCTTCTCTAGTATAGCCTTGATTTGCCGGTTGGAGACTTCCACTTGACCGCTTGTTTGAGGATGATACGGTGTAGCCACCTTATGCTTAACTCCATACTTTCTCAAGAGGTTCTTAAAGACCTTGTTTATGAAGTGGCTTCCTCCATCGCTTATAACCACCTTAGGTACCCCAAACCTCGGGAAGATGATACTCTTGAACAGCTTGATTACCACCTTAGAGTCATTTGTAGGGGAAGCAACTGCCTCAACCCATTTAGAGACATAATTCACAGCTACTAAGATGTATTTGTTGCCATATGAAGAAGGAAATGGCCCCATGAAGTCTATGCCCCACGCGTCGAACACGTCAACCTCGAAGATGGAAACTTGAGGCATTTCATTCCTCTTAGTGATATTCCCTGCTCGTTGACATGCCTCACAGCTCTTCACAAACTCGTGTGCATCTTTAAAAATGGACGGCCACCAGAAACCGGCTTGCAACACTTTTGTGGCTGTCTTAAATGAGGCGAAGTGTCCTCCGTAGGAAGAGCCATGGCAGTGATAGAGGATGTCCCTAGCTTCTTCCTTTGTAACACATCTCCGGTACAAACTGTCTACTCCTCTCTTGTATAAGTAGGGCTCGTCTCAAAAGTAATCACTAGCCTCTCTCATAAACCGCTTCTTGTTATAGCTGTTGAGATGTGTTGGCTCCTCTCCACACGCTAGATAGTTCACTACATCAGCATACCACGGTAGATCCTCCTCTTTGAAACTCAACACCTCTTCAAACCTCCCTTCTAGCTTTCCACAAACAGCCGTGGTAATCGCCATCAGCTGCTCTTCTGGAAGAGAGTCATCTAAGGGGAGAGACTCGTTGATCCTTAGCCGTGAGAGGTGGTCAGCGACTCCGTTTTCTATCCCTTTCTTGTCTTTAATCTCCATGTCAAACTCCTGGAGCAAGAGAATCCATCTAAAGAGCCAAGGCTTAGTGTCTTTCTTCGAATAGATGTATCGCAAGGCAGCGTGATCCGTGTATACAATAGCCTTGGAACCAACGAGATATGATCTGAACTTCTCAAAGGCGAACACTACTGCAAGCAACTCCTTCTACGTAGTGGTGTACCTTGTTTGCGTGTCATCCAAGGTTCTTGAAGCATAGTAGATCACGTGTAGCTTCTTGTCTTTCTTCTGACCAAGAACGGCTCCTACGGCGTAGTCACTAGCATCACACATGATCTCAAAGGGAAGAGACCAGTCTGGTGCTTGGACTATAGGAGCTGATGTAAGGACTTCCTTGATGGTCACGAAAGCTCTCAAACACTCCTCATCAAACACAAACTCAGCTTCCTTGCACAACAACCGTGTAAGAGGGCGTGCAATCTTGGAGAAATCTTTGATGAAGCGCCTATAGAATCCCGCGTGTCCCAAAAAGCTTCTGATTCCCTTGACGTTAACCGGTGGCTCAAGACCCATCATGACTTCCACTTTAGCCTGATCAACCTCAATGCCCTTCTCTGATATCTTATGACCAAGCACGATCCCTTCCTTAACCATAAAGTGGCATTTCTCCCACTTCAGCACCAAGTTTGTCTCTTCACAACGTTTTAGTACCCTGCAGAGATTCAACAAACACGCAGAAAAGGACGCACCATAGACAGAGAAGTCATCCATGAACACATCTACCATTTCCTCTATTAGATCGGAGAAGATCGACATCATACACCGCTCAAACGTAGCCGGTGCATTACACAATCCAAACGGCATCCTTCGATATGCGAAGGTACCGTAGGGACATGTGAAGGTCGTCTTCTCCTGATCATTTGGGTGAATTGGTATCTGAAAGAAACCGCTATACCCATCGAGGAAACAGTAGTAAGGGTGATTAGCAAGTCTCTCAAGCATTTGATCAATAAAAGGCAAAGGGAAATGGTCTTTCCTAGTCGTAAGGTTAAGTTTCCTATAATCAATACACATCCTATGACCAGTGATGGTTCTAGTAGGAATAAGCTCATCCTTTTCATTCCTTATGACCGTGATCCTTCCCTTCTTAGGAACCACGTGTACAGGAGAAACCCACGTGCTGTCACTTATGGGATAGATCACGTCAGCCTCTAAAAGCTTAAGGATTTCTTTCTTAACAACCTCTTTCAAATTAGGATTCAAACGCCTTTGATGTTCTATAGAAGAGGCATTCTCATTATCCAAGTGAATCCTATGAGTGCAAAGCATTGGTGAAAGGCCCTTGATGTCACTTAAAGAGTACCCAATGGCCTTCCTATACTTTCTCAGCTCAGTCAGGAGCGAGTGCAACTCATCATTACTTAGGTTTTCATTCACAATCACGGGATAGGTGTTATTAGGCCCTAAGAAAGCATACCTTAGCCCTTTTGGGAGCTCCTTAAGGTCCACCTTTGGGGCTAACAGCTCACTCCAGTCATCCTCGTGGCTGTTGTTGTTGCTTTCCTCCTTGGAACCCTCCTTAGAACCCGAGGCATGGCCCTTAAGACTGCTTTCCTCCATCGCTACCCCTTCTGAAATCGAGTCCTCCTGTCGATTCTCCTCTCGATGTCGTCTAGATCGAGCCATTTCGCCCGATTCACTTACTCGATTTTATGTGGATCGAGTAAGGGATCGAGACGCTGAGTCGATCTCCTGAATGGACCCCAAAATGATCGGGAGGTCTCTCTCGATCGTCGACTCGATTGTTTTTCCTGATCGAGCATTTCTCTCGATCTGTCTGTCGATTGTTGCACCGGATCGAGTTGTGTTCTCGATTGCCATGGCGATCTGACTCCTGGATTGGGTGATAGCGTCGATCTCAGGGTCGATCTCTAGGCAAAAACTTTCATCATTCTTGACAATCCTCCTAGAATCCAGCAGGTTGACGTACTCCTGGGTCCTCTGATCCACATAGCCAAACTCCTCTGGCTCCTTAGTCAGTGCTAGCTTCAGATGGTCTTCTAGAGCCAGCTCTTCCAGAAACTCATCCGCTAAGGCATCCATCGTTTCAATGTCGAAAGCTTGCCCTTCTATGGTCGGCTTCTTCAGAACCTCATTGATGTCGAAGTCAAGCCTTATCTCCTTTCCCAAGTGCAAGGCAATCTTCCCATTCTTCAAATCTATGATAGCCCCGGCGGTTGCAAGGAATGGTCTCCCTAAGATGAGTGGATCTTTAGGCTCTTCATCCATCTCCAACACGACGAAGTCCGTAGGCACGTTCACACCACTGATTCGCACCGGTAGATCTTCAAGCAACCCCACTGGTAGCCTCACACTCCTATCAGCCAGTACCAACGAGATCCGACAGTCTTTGAAACGAGTAAAGCCAAGCTTCTTAGCCACGGAGTGAGGCATCAGGTTTATGCTAGCTCCGAGATCACATAAGCAACTCTTGAACTCTAGAGGACCTAAAGCGCAGGATATAGTGAAGCTTCCAGGGTCTCACAACTTCTTAGGGACTATCTCCTTATCTATCACTGCACTACACTCTTCACTTAGAACAAGTACCTCATTGCTTTCCTTATTCTTCTTCACTAGAGTGTCTTTGAAGAATTTGGCGCATTTAGGCATCATTGCAAGGCAGTCAACGAGAGGTAGCTTGATCTCCACGTCCTTAAGATGCTTCTCAAAGAGGATTATATACTTCTCTATTAGTTGCTTCTTGAAACGGCCAGGAAAAGGCAGCTTAGGTACATACGGTGGAGGCACATAAGCATTCTTCTCCTTAGTAGTTTGCTTAGCTTTCTTCTCAACAACTGCTTTTTCTCCTCTTCTTGGCCCTTGGATCCAAACGTTGTCAAAGTTAATCTCATCATCATCAGCTGAAGGTTTACCCTCCCCCTCTTGAATTACAACGTCCTCGTTGTTCTTGGTAGAGACCGGAGATTCGAGCTCTTTGCCGCTTCTCAACGTTATGGCGTTAGCATACTCCTTAGGATTCTGCTCACACTTTCCCGGAAGACTATTCTGACCACTCGTACTCGCTTTCCCCTTCTCTAGCTGCTTAATCTTGTTGTTTAAGTTGGTGATCTGTGTGGAGAAGTCAATGAGAGACGAGTCTAGACGAGTGTTCATCTCGGCCAACTTCTGGTTTGTAGAGGCATGCCCTTGTATCAGCTGTTGGAACATTGCTTGAACCGGATCAACTTGTTGTGGCAGCGGTTGTTGCTGCTGAGGTGCAAAGCCCGGAGGGTAGTTAGGCGTATAACCCTTGTTACTTTGATGTTGCCCTTGGAAGTTGTTCTGCCCTTGACCTTGGAAACCACCACTCGGTTGAAAACCTTTGTTGTAAAGGATGAAAGGTTTTGCTTGCTGAGCAGGGTACACTTGATCTTTAGGGTTGGCTACGTTGGTGCTTCGGTAGGAGAGGTTGTTGTTCTGGTAGCCTTGGTTGTAGCCTTGAGGTTTGTAGTTGTTCTGTCCCGCCACCCAATTGGCTTCTTCTTGGCTCAACTCTAACTCCTCTTGGTTCTCATCAGCTTCACCAACAAAGTGAACATGCTTCTGATTGGCAAACACCAGCTTATCTATCTTCTCATGCAAAGATTTCAGCTCCTTTTTGTGAGACTCTAGCTCTGATCCTCTCGGTGCACGGTCATAGTCCTCAGCGTAGTTGCCATCACTCAATACCAAGTTTTCTATCAGCTCCATACCCTCTTCTACCTCCTGACCAAGGAAGTTTCCTTTGCTAGCTGTGTCAAGCAACAACCTGATCTTCGGTGACGCTCCACGGTATATGGTACTGAGTAGTGTCTCCTCGCTGAAACCGTGATGAGGACATTGGATCGTGTAGTCTTTGAAACGCTCCATTGCCTCGTTGAATGTCTCATTGTTCCGTTGAGTGAAGCCGCTGATTTCGCTTCTCAACCGTGCTGTCCTGGTGCTATAGAAGAACTTTGAGAGAAAGGTCTTCTTACACTCGGCCCATGAGGTGATGGTGCCTTGTGGGAGGGTCTTCTCCCAATGCCTAGCTTTGTCTCCGAGTGAAAAGGGGAAGAAACGCAGCTTGAAAGCATCTTCGGATATGCCATTGATCTTGATCATCCCACATACTTGCTCAAAGTTGTCAAGGTGCTCCAAGGCATCTTCCATTGCTAAGCCGTGGAACTTCTTGTTTTGCACCATGGAGATGAAACCTGGCTTGATCTCGAAGTTGTTGTTTTGTACAGGAGGAAGAGTGATCCCAAACCTATTGTGATGAGTATTGGGAGCATCTCCGGCTCCTATGATCCTTGGGGGTCTAGCCGCGTGTTGGGGATTTCCATTACCCCTTCCTACTGCCCCGTGAGCTGGAGGAGGTCCTTCTGGATGCTCGTGTTCAGCCATAGCTTCAAAGTCAACCAAACCGTGCTGAACAATCTCCTCAAAGGCTCTGGTTTGTTCTCTGACTCTTCTTTGTCGTAGTGACCAAGCTGATGAATATTGTCCAAAGGTGGAAGTAGATTGTTATCTCTCCGTGAACGAAAATTCATATACCTGAAAACACACGTTTGAGAGTAGAATGATTAGTAACTTGAAAAAGGTAAAGACTTAGTCTTTGCTAAGTCCCAAATCTCTATGTTCTCTAAACAGTCCTAGGATGGCAACGGGGCCATTTGATAGACACTTTATTTGCAAGGGTGAGAATGCAATGAGGTTATCAAACTCAAATGCAAGACAGGTTGTAGTACAGCAAGCAAGAGAGAGTCAATCCACACCTAGGATGATAGAGAATGCAAAGAGAATACAAGGACTAATGCAAATCAAAGTGAAACGAGATGAGTTATGAGAAAATCCCTAAAAACTAGATGCAGCAACTTAAATGGAATGCAACCTATTTTAAAATTACTAGGAATGATGAAACTACCACGAGGAACAAACAGAATAATTAAAAGACAAAGCTTCGAATTACTAAAATTCGACTAGTGGATCGACCATGAGATCGACCACTAGATCGAGCAATAACAATCGATCTCGTCTAAAAATGCAAGAACAGTAAAACTAACGACCAGGATGCTATCAAAGATCAAGTGAATGACGAGAGAAGATGTAAAGATACTAAAAGAAAGGGTCTAGGGTTGAGATTCATGGTCAGGGGTTTCAAAAGTTCGACCTTGGGTTGAAAACTTTAAATTGACTCACTTTGTAAGGATCTCTAAGCCTTGAAAACTAAGCAAGATCTATCCGTGGCTTTCGGTATAGATCACTCCTTCATCCCCTCCTCCAAACCCATGGCTTTTGGTGGAAAGAGAGGTCGAAGGGCATGGAAAAAAGATTTCAAATGAGTGGCTTAACTAGTCCCCCAAACTTCCATGGCTTTTGGGAAGGGGTAACTAGTCTCTAGGGTGTGATCTTCCGAGGCTCCTGAATCCTGTCAAGGTAAGGAACCTCTCGGATCATGAAGCTCTTGGCGTGAGAGTCTTCAAGCATTGAGATCTCAACACCTTAGAAGAGATAGCCGTTGAAAACACTAGAAAAACCCCAAGATCGAAACCCTTTAGACCCCTTAATCCTCTCAACCCCGAACCCAAATAAACTACTCACTACACATAAGGTAAATCAAGCAAAGCATGTAAAAAGAAACGATGAACATGAAAAGAAAACTAGATTAAGATGAAAACGATTCGATTACAAAGCTTAAGAAAAACTCAAGTTCGACAATGGTGTTCTTTGTCAAAAACAAGAGAGAAAACATACAGAAAAAAAAAGATAAGGATTGAAAGTTGTCTGGGAAAAGGACGTCGCCGCCTGCCCAAAATGGCCAAAACAAGCTGATGGTCCCCCCTCGCTAGCGGCCAAAAGTGGTTGAAAGGACACAGATCGACTCCAGGATCGAGCGGTTCTCTCGATCATATCCGGACATCGTGTCTTCAGCTCGATCTGGGTCTCGATCATCATCGGCGAATCGAGTGTTGCATCCGATCTCGGTATCGATCTTCGGTTGGATCGAGTGGTGTACTCGATCTGGCTCTCGCTCTGCATGGCGTCATTCACGTCCGTACCGTTTGATCGACTGCTTCACTCGATCCTCGTCTCGATCATTCTCCTTGGATCGCCTGGTTGGCTCGATCTTCTGGTCGATCACATCCTAGATCGACCGGCCATGCTCGATCTGCTCCTCGATCTCTGATCCTTAGCAAATATCCGAGCTTCCACGAACTGCTACAACAGCCTCAACATGTCCACGAACCTCCATGACTCCAAAGCAGCCAGAAACAACCTAAATGTGATGCAAAATGCAAGGAACATGCGTATGCTGGTGCAAGAATGCTCTAGGACTCTAAGTGATGTAATCTAACCTAAAATGTGATATAAATGCATGAAAAGCTAACTAATGAGTATGCAAAATGTATGTAATATGCAGTAACATCATATGTCAAACCCACTTTTGATGGTGTATTCGCTAGCTATGAGCATATAGCAAATAACTATAATTGTCTAAAAGAAGCAATAATCAAAGTGAATCTCTCTCTCTCAAGCAATGATTCTAGTCATCCTACCATCAGTTAGGATACTTTAGGGACCTAAACAGCAACTCAACAATTCAATAATATGACCTTAAGCTCAGCCTATGTGTAACCTAAACAATACCAAGGCAATGCATTATAATTCAAGCTAGGGAATGTTCTTCAATGTTAGTATCAAACCATCAAGCAAGACTCATGAATTCCACATTATCTAGACCTAAGAGAATCATCTAGCAAGGCAAAATGTAAAATTTGGTGTCACAAGATAAAGGAACCATAAGGAATGCTAAACTATCAAGCCAAATAAGCGAACCATGTGAGAAAATTAGACATCAAGCCATTAAATGAATCATCAACAACAACAAATCATGTTCAATAAAAAAGGAGATACTTTCTAATTATTAACAGCTTTGCAAGAGAAGGAAACAATAAAGATTAGCATTAAACAAGCCTTAACACCCATAATCAACCTTTAAAAACCACTTTCCCTACTTATAACCTCAAATCTTTGGTAAACTACTCACTAATCATTTTTAAACTCATTTGATTAGAGCTAAACATGATTAGATGAGATTAGATGCGAAAATAAGGGAACTAAAATACCAAGGTGCGAAAATCAAGCACAAAACACAAGATCTAAAACATAAATGCAAGATAACTTTAAAAAAAAAAGCAAGGTTTTACAAGATTTTTAAAGAAATTGCAAGCTAAGAGAAGATAAACATAAAGATAAAAGAGAGCATAACGGATAATGTTTTATTGCATCCCTTTTATATTAGGGACATAAAAAGAAGGGAAAAACCTAAAAAAAATAGGATAAGGTCAAAAAAAAAGCTTGGTCAACGCGCGGCTCAGATTGGTTGATCGTGAAGAAGTGGATTTTGGGTTGTATTGGGCAAGGCCTCAGATGTTCTCCTAGATGCTGGGACCCGATATGTCATGTATATCTGAATTGGCTTGTACGGCCTTCATTGCTCGATACTCCTGCTCGATGTAAATCAACGCCTTCAAGTCACGTCCAAGTCCTCTTCTCCATGTACTGCAACTTGCATCGGGCATTCTCCACAGGTGTTCTGCTCGATGCTCCACCTCGATATAGACGCAGAACATTGTAAAATTTCATCTTGTGGCATCTCCTTAGACATTGGCTGCTTCAATCTCCTTCCTAAGCTCCAAAACCTCCAAATACACCTTACATACACCATAAACATGCACATGTATGCAATCCTAAGCTAAATGCATGCAATGCTAATTCTGGATGCAAATGAGACCAGAATGCTAAGAAAATATGCAAAAACAAGGGAAATGATGAATGAAATACAGCCTAGAATGTAGCAAGCTATCATTGCACTGCGAGACAACATCTACTTTGGCTCGTGTATCGGCTTCATCCCAATGTATAGTCGTAGTGCAAACCCCATGCTGCTTGTCACGTCCTTTTCCCGTGGTTACCTCCCGGTGCGATGCAAGACATCGTCTGCTTCCCCTTTGGTTGCCTTTCTTTGTCTCTGAGTGCCTTGGTTACCTTCGCCTGACCTCCGTGATAGTTCAAGTACTGGAAAAGAGCTCCAAACATCTAAGACCAATGAAAAAATCCTAACTAATGCATCCTAGACCTACATGAATGGAAGCAAAGCATAAAATGGGACCTAAATGCAATAACCCTAGCTTAACTTATATGTGAAGAAAATGAAAATGATGTGAATATAAGAGATATCAATACAGGAGTCTAGGGAGATTTGGCTGCCTGGAGGATCCCCATCTCGGCCACTTGTATCGGGCTAGTGCCCGATAACAGAGGAGATGAAACCATATCGACCTCCAGTGTTCGACCTCTTGTCTGATACCATCTTCCTTCCCAAGCAGATTAGACTTTGGTCAACCTTCGGATTTGAAGCATTAACTGAGTTAAGTTTGGAAATCTTTTCTCTGTGATTTAAGTATTTGATACAAGACTTTTTTGGACTTGTGACTCAATTCCTCAAGTCCAAAATCATGTCATTGAAGTACAAGAGGTTATCAATCCATTCCAAAGGCTAAGGAACAGATGAGATGCAGAAAACATGCTAAGCTATGCCTAAACATATAAAAGGGGAATTAAAACTAACAACCTAAAACAAGCATTGCAAACTAGAAAATACGAGCGTGGTACTCAGCTGGTACAAGTCCGGTACGAGCTTACGGTCAATCTTCCCGTGGTTATCTCCAAAAGCCGAGATGCTCAAGCCTATGGTATGGAAGGAATGGATTGAGAAATCAACCGAGATACTCACGTTGATGAATTCAGTGAACGTTGGCGGATGAGAGTTAAGCCTTTTAGCTGAGATACTCAAGCCTAAGGATCGATAATTTGGTGTTCAAGATAGTAACCGTGGAGCGAAGTGGACCACACGGGGAATGGTGAACCCGTGATACAACACAAGGACTCGTTCTCGGAGATGCTGGTCTCACGGGAAAGAGAACTAGAATAACAAGGAAGTTCTTGAAGAAAGTATGTATTTTATTAATCAAAAGTAAAGATACACTGCTGTGAGAGAAGACTTTATAAACTAGTTCGAACAGCTATGCCCTTCTAGGGGTCTTTGTAGCAAAATACATTGAACTAAAATGCAAGAATTCAGGCTAACATTTGTCTTAGTTGCTAAATGGAAATTAACATAAATGTAAATAGAAATCAAAGACTAAAATTTATGATGCATTCATTCAAAGAAATAATAACTTTATTAGTGAAAATATAATTGAAATAATTTGTAATACTTACCTTCTTTGTTTGCATGTCCACGATTTGGTTTTGAATGCGAGTAGTAAGTCTCCTTTTGATGTTTTATAATCATGGTTTTGACAGAGGTGAATCATCTCCTTTAGTAGCTGTCTTCTTGGGCTTCTTGTGTGGTCGTGAATACATTGTAAAAGCCTTGTCTTGAAAAGAATGGCCAGCTCTCTTCGTTTGCTGAAGATGGGCCAGCGTCTCTCTCTTCTAGTAGTCCCATGTAAGCTTGTGTGGTTGATGTGAAGTCCTCATGGTCCGCTTGAAGTATAGCTTGCATAATAGCTTGATTGTATTTGTGTTGTAACACTCTTGCTCTTTCTCTAGTTATAGCTCCAGTAGGTACTTAAATGATTTGTGGCTCAGTTAGGTCCGGTTCTACGTTGATATCCTCATCATTCCCTCCTTCTTGAAAATGTTTTTACCTCAAAACATGATCATCTGCAAAATATGGAGCTAAATCAGAAACATTAAAGGTAGAAGATACATTAAACTCACCAGGAAGTTTAAGGCGATAAGCATTGTTGTTGATCTTCTCTATGATACTGAATGGTCCATCTCCTCGTGGTTTAAGCTTTTAACTCCTTCGGTTTGGAAACCTCTCTAGTCTCATATGTAACCAGACTCATTCTCCTGGTGTAAATACCACTTCCTTACGTACCTTATTGGCATGTTTAGTTTATTGTTCTGTTCACTTCTGTTCCTTCTCTAATCATGCTTGATCTTGTGCGTATGGTTTCAATAACGATTAGTGAGTAGTTTCTTAGAGTTTTGAGATGGGTGATTATATGGTTGATCTAAGATGTCTTACTGTTAATTTTTTCATTTCCTTAGTTGATTAGTCTTCTCAAGGCTAGTTTGTCTTTGTGAAATGTATTATATGTCATAGGATTTTTCTGCATCATAATGATTAAGCATGATTAGAAAGCAGAATAAGCAAGAATAGATTAAAGGCAAATGCAGAATTCACTAAATCAAACTGGTCCTTACAAAGCAAAGCGGAAAAAGAAAAAGTTTTTGATGCTAGAGCAGAAGGAAAATAATAAGATCTATGTTGCCTAACCATTTTAGGACTTTAGTATTTATAGGGGAGCTTAAAAATCTCTAATAAACCAAGAATAAACCGAATTAAAGCTAACTCGGGTGGACCATATTAGCTTCAGACATCAATACAGACATCAATATTGGGTCTTCTTGTGCTTGTATCGATATGCTCCTGGTCGATATGGTGATCGATACACAAGCCTTCAAGGGTGTATAGGTTTGACTCTCCAGGTGTAGACATCGATACAATCGCCCTTTTTTCTAAGGTTTATGGACCAGCTTCATGTCGATATAGCACCTCGATATTGTCCTCTCTTTGGTGTATCGACTTGGGTGATCGGTACACTGATTGGTATGAATCATCCTTGGTTTATCGAGGTCCTCCTCGTCGATATTTTGCCTTTGTAAACCATGCCCCTTCTGCTTCGACGTGGAGTCATCGATATTGACCTTGGTATGCTCCATATCGTTCAGATCACATCGATATCCTGCTCGATATTGGACCATCCGACCCTGTCCTTCTCCTTTCTCCTTTCCCAGCTCACATCCATTGCACCACTTGGTCTCCAAAGTCCTTATAGTATCTGAATAAAACTCCAAATGTATGCAAAATGCATTGCAACTCCTAAAACTACACTAACTTCTAAATGTATGCAAATGGGACAAGAAAAAGCAAAATATGCATGTTAAGAGACTAAAACTAGTGATGAATGCATGCTAAGATGGTATATATATTGGAGATATCAACACCCCCACACTTGCCTTTTGCTTGCCCTTACGCAAACAAACTTAGACAAGGAGGAAGTGAGGTTTGAAGGTGGGCTCTCAAATCCAAAAATTCTAGGGTAAAGAAGTGAAAGCAATGTCTAAGTGCCTAAGTGTAGGATGCAAAACACAATCAGTCATACTTGTAAGAACCTAGCCATGCCTATCCAATTTCAAAATGACCTCTAGGTCAACTTAGTCAAATGCTCAAATCAATCAATCTCTTTAACATTCATTTATACTATGTAACCAAGTGAATCATGTTTAAACAAATCAAGTGGAATCATTTGGCTAAGGTTAAGGTCATGAGATAAAAATGATCTCATCAAAATGTGGGTTCAAATGCAAGGGTTTCTCTCAAAAAGGAATGAACTTAGGCCTAATGCTAAAGGTGAAGCACAACTTATGCATACAAGGATATATTACTATCTACCCAATGCCTAAGATTGTTCTAAACCCCAAATTCTTTACCCAAACCAAACCCGATCCTAACTACCTTTTTCTCATCATTCTCACACTCTCCACACCTAACCATTTTTCAGGGAAGCTTCTTCTTTGATCTCACCATGATGAGGCCTTCTTTTTGCTCCTTTGTTGTGGGTGCCTTCTTTTTGAATTGGGGAGTTGATAACAGGTTTTCTAGTGATGCAATGATTCAGATGCAGCAGAGAGGTTATCAAAAACTAATGCAACACTGAGATGTAGTATAGTGGGAAACAGAGGTATCAATCCACACCTAGGGTAGCAAGTTCACTAAGAATGCAAGGGAATGAGCAAATCTAAGCGAAAATGATAAATGATTGGAAAAATCCCTAAAAACTAAATGCAAAGGCCAAATGCAAAGCAAAATAATTTTAAAATCCCTGGAAGAGGGTTAAATACCACGAGGAACAAACAGAAAGTCTAAAATACAAGCCTCTTAAAAACTAAAAATCGACTAGTGGATCGACCACTGGATCGACCACTGGATCGACCACTAGATCGAGCAATATGGATCGATCTCGTCTAACAACTTAAGATGATGAATGATGCGATGAACTAATGAACAAGATGCGAACTTTATGATGACAGAATGATAAGCAGAGAATTAAAACACTAAGAAAAAGGGCCTAGGGTTGAGGGTCATATTCATGGATCTCAAAGATTAAAGCTTGGTTTGAAAACTTTTAGATCTACTCAGTTTGTGAGGTTCTCTAGGCCTTGAAAACAAAACAAGAACCATCCATGGCATGTGGTATGGTTCACTTCTTCAATCTCTTCTCCAAACCCATGGCGTTTGGTGAAAAAAGAGATCGAAGAGCAAGAAACACAGATTTCAAATGTTGACCTAACTAATCCCCTAAACAACCATGGCAAGTGGGAAAGGAAGGATTAGCCTATAGGATCTGATTTTCCAAGACATCTGAATCCCGTCAAGGTAAGACATCCTTTGGATCATAGAGATCTTGGTGTGAGACTCTCTAAGCCTTAAGTACTCAAGATCCTAGAAGAGAAGGTAAGGAAGAACAAGAAAACACAAAACTTTAACCTCTTTGACCCTTTTGAATCACCTCAACCCATCAACCCGAATGAAACTACTCGCTACTCATAAAGAAAACCAAACAAAATGCAATAAACAGAAAGCTAAGCATGATTAACGATTGAATAAAGCAAAAGATTCGATATTCAAAGGCTCAAATGCAAGAAAAAGCTTAAAGGATCTACAATGGCGGAATCGCTTAAGCAAGAGAAAGAAGAACGAAAAAAAGATAAAAGTGAAAAGTGTGTATGAAAGCAAGATCGCCGCCTTCCCAAAGTGGACAAACAGCTCGATGGTCCCCCCTTCGCTAGAAGCCAAAAACGGTTAAAGTAGCCTGGGATCGACCTTGAGATCGAGCATATCACTCGATCGTCTTCGGGAATCGCCTGCCTCAGCTTGATCTGCATGTCGATTTTCTTGGATGAATCGAGTGCTTTGTCCGATCTTCAAGTCGATCCTTGGATGATCGAGTGGTGGACTCGATCCGGCTCTCGTTCTGCATGGCGTCATTTACGTCCGTACTCCGGATCGATCTCTTCTCTCGATCTCGATCTCGATCCTTCCTCTTGAATCGACTTGGTCTACTCGATCTTCTGGTCGATCTCATCTAGATCGACCTGCCTTGCTCGATCCGCTTCTCGATCTCGGGTCCTTAGCATGCACTCCTGAGTTCTCCAAGTGTCCACGAACTTCCTCACGAGCCTTAGCACGTCCACGAATCCTACAAAGCTCCAAAGTATCCGAAAACAACCTGAATGTGATGCATAATGCAAGAAATATGCGAATGCTAATGTAAAAGTGCTCTAGGACTTAAAATGGAGCAATCTAGCCTAATATGCAAGGTAAATGCATGAGAAACTACCTTATATGCATGCAAAATACACAAAATATATAGTAATATCAACTCCCCCAAACTTGCCTTTTGCTTGTCCTCAAGCAAACAAAATTTAAGAAGGAATAGAGGTTTTAAAAACGGGGGTTTAAGCTTCTTGCAAAGTTGTTTTTTAAATGAATCATTTCAATGGTCCTAGTTCTTAACTCTAAGATGCAATGCACACACTCATACTCCAATGCACACACTCATACTCATCACATAATGAATTTCAAATCATGACTCTCCTATCCCAAACAATCAAAGAATCTTATCCTTTAACATTCATTAATGATCAAACCGTGAATCACAGCATTTTAAAGCCGAACACATTTGGCTAAGGACAGAGGCTATGAGCATAGAATGATCTCATTTAAAAGGGTTTAAAAATGTAGTGGTTTCTCTCAAGAAAGGTATGAACTTATGCATAATGCTCAAGGTAAAGGCAATTGATGCATACATAACTAGACTCTCATCTACCCATGTACACTAACAATAATCCTAAAACCCCTCTCATTTCTTTTCTTTTCAGCTCACTCACCCTCCTAGATACTACCCTTATCACCAAAGCAATTTGCTTAGCAAAAACCCAAGTTAAAGCAGAAAACATCTTTACTCTTTAGGCTAGTGGAAAGGCTGAAAACATGTTTAGCTATTTACTTTTCTTATTGATAGCTCTCTACTTTTTTTTTTTTCTTTTTTTCTTTTCTTTTTATTTGGCACTTAGGCTGGTATCTTTTCTTTTATTTTCTTTTATTTGAGAGCTATCTTCTGAAATATACTTAGAGCTTTTTATTTTGAAAACATTGCCTTCCACTTAAAACCTCTTTATTCACTTCAAACACCAAACTCTTTTGAAACCGCAAACAAATAAGCAAATAAAGAATCCCCATGAACCCCGAACCTAACCTAAGCCTAAAAACTAGCTTCAAAATGCAAAGCTAACAATCAAATGAGAGCCCAATCATGTCGCCTAGACCTAACACTTTATGCTAAGTTCAAACCGAAAAGAGGCCTCACAATGATATCACACAAGACCATTTGGCTTGAAAGAAAGGTAAGGGTTATGGTGAGAGTTCTACTTAGGCTCACAAAAGAGTGGTGAAAGGAGGAAAAGAGCCTAAATATGTATATGATCCATGTGTTCATTTTCAAATGCATAAGTATGATAATTAAAATTCATATTAAGGTTCTCACTTATTAGGACAAGATTCAGTTTATGAATGTTCAAGTCAAGCCACGAAAATCAAAACACATGATCTGAGTATGGTTAGAGCTTACTTTCAAAGAGTGTACAATGCATCAAAGAGCTACTAACTAGGGCCTTGAAACAATTCATGAGCTTAAAACACCTTTTAAAGAAAACTTTAACCCCTTATGCAAATGTAAACAACCTAGATGCTTAAAAATTCTAGACTCAATCCTAAAATGTTTAACAAAGTGAATGCAACTACATGAATTTTTATGAAATTTTTTAAAAACTTTTACCAATTTTTTTGTTCTTTTCTATGCTTTAGATGCAATGAAGACTCAATGGATGCAAAGAGAAAATAAGAAGAAAGAAAACAATGTAAAATAACACACACACTCCCCCAAACTTGAATGACACCGTCTCGATGGCAAACAAATCCAAGAGAGTTCAAAACACAAGCGAAAACAAAGAAAAGATGTGCGGTATATACAAGGGACGATTGTTTGTTACCTCGGAGCTAAGTGGTGCTGGAACTTGAGGACGTTCCAGACCTCTTGCTCTTTGTTGGGGTCTCGTGGGCTACTCCTTTGCCCTTGTCCAATGCAGCTCCTTCATAAACCGAGTGGCGACTAGGTAGGATGGGGCTTCCTTGTGGCTCACGTAAAACGATTCCACCAGTCGATCTCCTCCTCTTCTCGGGCTGCTCGACTTCTTTGCTTATAGCCTTCTTAGGTGAGCTCCCTTGAAGCGCCTTGACCTTCTTGGCAAGCTTCTTGAGTACCTTGCTCTGCCATTTGTGGATTTTCCTTTGCATCTCCACAACAGAAGCAAGAAACTTCTTTGTCTTAGTCTGCGGCTCAAAGTCGATCTTAGGAAGCGCAAAGCTCTCGGGCATCTCATCATCCGAGGCGGAGACTCTGATCTTGGGCGAGTGGCTTGTTGAATTGCGGCTGTGGCTCCTAAAGGGGCGAAGCACTCATCTACACTCGGCAAGAACTCGATGTTGCCAACTCCTTGTAGCTCGGTTTCTTCCTTGTTGGGCAGGATACACACCCTCTTGTCATTCTCTGAGTAGATGAATAGATAGGCAAAGAAGCCTTCGGCTGGCGTGTGTCCCAAGCTATCGGTGTTCCTTAGATAAATCTAATCCATGTACGCCCTATCCGCGCAAGGTACGAAGTCAGCTAGTTGCACTCCGGCTTGAACAAAGAAAGGAGTAAGGAACCCTCCAATCAGAGACGAACTCGCTTTGCACCTCATGGCGTACGCCTTAAATTACACCAATGATGAGGCTGGAATACAGCCGTAGTTCACGTCATCTCCTAGCTGGTCTTCCAATGGCTCATCATTCTCATTGGGGTCACACACGAGATGCTTCACGCCTTGGAATAGGAAGCAAAGCTCGGTTTTGGTGACCGTTGGGACTACTGACCGTCCGCTGAAGGTGTTAGCAATCAGCTTCAGCGTGTAACGCAGCACCGGACTCCTCACTCTCTTGATCTTTGCTGTATTCGCCTTGTAGTCGTCATTGCTTATTAGGTCCCACAGGTCATTCGCTTGAGTGAAGGAGGGCAATTCAACCTTGTTGGCAGCAGCGTTGAGGCCATAGGCTTGACAAAGCTCCGGGATTGAGAGACGAAAGGCCTGACGTTTGATCTTGAAGAATAGGTGGCCTTGAGAAGGAGTGGGGATGCTCGGGTTCTCATAAGCAAACTCCAAGGTGGCTAGGAAATCGATTGTCACCTCGGGATAGGTCGGGCAGTCCATCCTTGACAAGCACCGGAGGCCTATGTTCTACACGAGTTGATCAAAGTCCCTCAAGATCCCCATCTTAGCCAGCAAACCTCTATCCGCGAAATTAGTTGGTTCGCACCGCAGTCTCTCTAGCCTCTTCTTTGCTTGCTTTTCCTCCTTGGTCCACTTAACCCTCTCCTGAACCACCACTTCTTGACCTTCTCCTTCTTGTGCTGTCTCTTCTCTCGTCCTTTAGGGGGCCATAGTGCCTGAAACAAGATTCTCAAACAAGAGAATGAGCAAAGGCAGCGACTATTGAGAGAAAGAGCAAGCAGGAAAGAAAAAGTTTTACCTAACGCCCTAGATTTTTGGGGAATTTATAAAAATTCTAGGAAGAAAATAGAGGAGCAAATCTAGAGATCGAATAGTCTCGGTCGATCTACACCTCGTTTGCTTTTCAATCTAAATGTATAGGGTGTTCATCCTCTCGTGATCGACCGTTCCACTCGATCTGTCTACTTGATCTCATGTAGATCGACTGACTCCTCTCGATTCACTACCTCGATCTAGGAAAGATCGAGCTAGGATGAGTCGATCTAGCACTCGATCTCTAGCCTATTCTTAACCCTTCTCGCCTCTCTTGGACTCTAAGATCACACCTAACAGCCCCTTATCCATTCACCTACACACTTAAACATTAAAAGCATAAAACTGAAATAAAAAAAAGCAGAAATATATACAAGATAGACATGGGAATGCCTCCCAAGTGTACTTTCTTTAACGTCTTTAGCTAGACTTTACTTGGTTTAGGCAGATGGTGGGTCTTGGAGAAGCATTGAAGTGCTATCCTTGTTGAATGCACTGACCATGTATGGCTTTACTCTGTGTCTGTTGACTGTGAATGCATTCCCACTCTTGCCAACCAACGTAACAGCTCCATAGGGCAATACCTCCTTGATCTCAAACGGTCCGCACCACCTTGATTTGAGCTTGCCCAGGAAAAGCTTCAGCCTCGAGTCATAGAGTAGCACCAAACTGCCCTCCTTAAGCTCTTTATGAATCAACTTCTTGTCATGAGCCGCCTTAGTATGCTCCTTGTAGATCTTAGCACTTTCGTAGGCGTCCAGCCTTAGCTCGTCAAGCTCATGTAGCTGAATCAAGCGCTTCTCCTGAGCTGTCTTGAGAATATAGTTTAACTGCTTCACAGCCCACAATGCTCTATGTTCCAGCTCAACAGGGAAGTGACATCCTTTGCCGTAGAAAAGAGTAAAAGGAGTGGTACTAATGGGGGTTTTGAAAGCGGTCCGGTAAGCCCAGAAAGCATCGTCTAGCTTAGCCGCCCAATCCTTCCGAGTAGTACCTACTGTCCTCTCGAGTATTGCCTTGATCTGCCGGTTAGAGACCTCTACTTGCCCACTCATTTGAGGGTGATAAGGTGTAGCTACCTTGTGCTTCACACCATACTTCCTTAAGAGGTTCTCGAATACCTTGTTGATGAAATGGCTGGCACCGTCACTGATCACAACCTTTGGGACTCCAAATCTTGGGAATATGATGGTTTTAAAGAGCTTGATCACCACCTTAGAGTCGTTTGTATGGGAAGCAATGGCCTCAACCCATTTAGATATGTAGTCAACCGCTACTAGGATAAACTTGTTGCCGTAAGAAGATGGAAATCTGACCCATAAAATCTATCCCCCAAGCGTCAAAGACATCTACCTCAAAGATAGGAACCTGGGGCATCTCGTTTCTCTTGGTAATGTTTCCTGCCCTTTGACACGCTTCACAACTCTTGACAAACTCGTGAGCGTCTTTGAAAATAGATGGCCACCAAAAGCCGGCTTGCAACACCATTGTAGCGGTTTTAAAAGAAGCAAAGTGTCCTCTGTAAGAAGATCCATGGCAGTGAAGTAGAATGTCTTGAGCTTCATCCTTCGAGACACATCTTCTGTACAAGCTATCAACCCCTCTCTTGTGTAAGTTGGGCTCGTCCCAAAAGTAGTATGCAGCATCTCTCATAAACTTCTTCTTGTGGTAATGATCAATGTGAGTTGGCTCCTCTCCACATGCCAAGAAGTTTACAATGTCAGCGTACCAAGGCAAGTCTTCTTCTTTGAAACTCAGAACCTCTTCAAACTGCCCTTCTAGCCTTCCACAAACAGCCGTAGTGATCATCATGAGTTGTTCTTCTCGAAGCGAATCATCTAAGGGCAGAGACTCATTGATTCTCATCCTAGAGAGGTGATCTGCCACGCCGTTCTCTATCCCTTTCTTGTCCTTAATTTCCATGTCGAATTCTTGGAGCAAAAGGATCCATCCCAAGAGTCTCGGTTTAGTGTCTTTCTTGGAATAGATGTACCTCAGAGCTGCGTGATCTGTATACACAACCACCATAGAGCCTACGAGGTATGCCCAGAACTTCTCAAAGGCGAATACAACTGCCAGAAACTCCTTCTCGGTAGTAGCGTACTTCACTTGAGTGTCATCTAAAGTCTGGCTGGCATAGTAAATGACGTGCAGCCGCTTATCATTCCTTTGACCAAGAACAGCTCATATGGCGTAGTCACTCGCGTCACACATGATCTCGAATGGTAGAGTCCAATCCGGTGCTTGCACTATTGGCGCAGATACAAGAGCTCCCTTGATTGTCACGAAAGCACGAAGACAATCCTCATCAAACACAAAGTCAGCTTCCTTGCACAACAGCCTTGTGAGAGGGCACACAATCTTAGAAAAATATTTGATGAAGCGCCTGTAGAAGCCAGCATGGCCTAGGAAACTCCTTACTCCTTTGACATTAACCGGCGGTTCAAGACTCATCATGACCTCAACCTTGGCTTTATCAACCTCTATGCCCCTCTCTGATACCTTGTGGCCAAGCACGATTCCTCCCTTCACCATGAAGTGACACTTCTCCTAGTTAAGCACAAGATTCGTCTCTTCACAACGCTTTAGTACCTTGCAAAGATTCAACAAACACGCAGAAAAAGATGCACCATATACAGAGAAGTCATCTATAAACACTTCTACCATCTCTTCTATTATATCAGAGAAGATCGACATCATACACCGCTGAAACGTAGCCGGTGTGGTACACAACCCGAATGGCATCCTTCGATACGCGAAGGTGCCATAAGGGCATGTAAAGGTCGTCTTCTCTTGATCGTTTGGATGGATTGGTATTTGAAAGAAACCACTATATCCATCAAGAAAGCAATAGTAAGGATGATTAGCAAGCCTCTCAAGCATTTGATCAATAAAAGATAAGGGAAAATGATCCTTTCTAGTAGCAAGATTAAGCTTCATATAGTCTATACACATACGGTGTCCTGTAATAGTCCTAGTAGGTATAAACTCATCTTTATCATTCTTAATGACTGTGATGCCTCCCTTCTTAGGCACCACGTGTACAGGGGAAACCCACGTGCTGTCACTAATGGGATAGATCACGTTAGCCTCTAACAGCTTAAGAATCTCTTTCTTAACAACCTCCTTTAAATTAGGATTCAAACGCCTTCGGTGTTCTATAGAAGAGGCATTCTCATTATCCAAGTGAATCCTATGAGTGCAAAGCATTGGCGAACGGCCCTTGATGTAACTTAGAGAGTACCCAATGGCCTTCCTATAATTTCTCAGCTCATTTAGGAGCGAGTGCAGCTCATCATCACTTAAAGTCTCATTCACAATCACGGGGTAGGTATCATTAAGCCCTAAGAAAGCATACCTTAGCCCTTTTGGGTGCTCCTTTAGGTCGACCTTTGGGGCTAGCAGCTCGCTGCAGTCCTCCTCGTGGCTCTTGTTGACGTTCCCACCCTCAGTAGCCTCCTTAGAACCCGAGACATGACCCAAAAGACTGCTTCCTTAAACTGTTGTCCTCTCCGAGATCGAGTCTTCCAGTCGATCTTGCACTCGTTCTGGTCCGGATCGAGCAATTTCACTCGATTCTCCTACTCGATTTGATTGGGATCGAGCAGAAGATCGAGTCCCCGTCTCGTTCTCTGAACTGATCGATTGGCTTCCCTCGATCTTCCCATCGATTGTTTTGCTGGATCGACTGCACTCAGGTCGATCATTTACTCGATTTGATTGGGATCGAGCAGTAGATCGAGCTTCTGAGTCGTTCTCTTCTCTGGAACGACCAGTCTCCTCGATCTTCTTGTTGATTGCTGTCTTGGATCGAGTGATCTTCTCGATTGCCTGATCGATCTCTAGGCATCTGCCTTCATCTTCTAACACAACTTTTCTAGAGTCAAGGAGATTAACGTACTCTTGAGTCTTCTTACTCAGAAAACCGAACTCCCCTGGCTCCTTAGTCAATGCCAGCTTCAAGTGATCCTCTTGTGCAAGCTCTTCTAGCAGTTCATCCGCCAAGGCATCCAACATCTCTATATAGAAAGGTTGCCCTTATATGGTAGGCTACTTCAGGACATCGTTGATATCAAAATCCAGCCTTATATCCTTGCCAAGATGAAGAGCTATCTTCCCATTCTTGACATCAATGATTGCTCCAGCGGTTGCAAGGAATGGCCTCACAAGTATAAGCGGACCTTAGGTTCTTCATCTATTTCAAGCACAACGAAGTCGGTTGTCACGTTCACACCGCTTACCCTCACTGGAAGATCCTCTAGCAAACCCATTGGAAGTCTCACGCTTCTGTCAGCTAACACAAGGGAGATCCTACACTCTTTGAACCGTGTGAAACCTAGCTTCTTCGCTATAGAATGTGGCATCAGATTTATACTAGCACCAAGATCGCATAGACAGCTCTAAAATGTTAAAGGACCAAGAGCACATGGTATAGTGAAGCTTCCTGGATCTCCCAACTTCTTGGAGACTATCTCCTTGTGTATAATGGAGCTACACTCTTTACTAAGTACCAGCACTTCCTTGCTTTCCTTGTTCTTCTTTGCAAGCGTATCCTTGAAAAATTTAGCACACTTAGGCATCATCGCTAGGCAATCCACAAGGGGTAGCTTGATCTCCACATCCCTTAGATGCTTCTCAAACAATAGCCTATGCTTCTCTATAAGCTGTTTCTTGAAGCGGCCAGGAAAAGGAAGCTTAGGAACATAAGGTAGAGGTATGTAGTTATCCTTCTTCTCGGTTACTTTCTCCACTTGCTTCTCTACGGCTGCTTCTTTGCCTTTTGTTGGCCTCTCTATTCACACATTGTGGAAGTTGATCTCATCATCAGCCGAAGGTTTACCCCCCCCCCCCCCCCCCCCCCCTGAACCACAATGTCCGCATTGTCTTTCGGGGCAACCCTCGGTGGAAGTTCTTTCTCACTTCTTAGTAAGATAGAATTGCCGTATTCCTTGGGATTCTGCTCACACTTGCCTGGTAGACTGCTTTGACCACTTGTACTTGCTTTACCCTTCTCTAACTGCTTGATCTTGTTGTTTAGAGTTGTAATCTGAGTAGAGACATCAGTGAGAGAGGAGTCTAAGCGGGTGTTCATCTCGGCGAACTTCTGGTTTGTTGAAGCTTGCCCTTGAAGCAACTGCTGAAACATGGCTTGTACGGGATCAATTTGTTGCTGTTGCATTTGTTGTTGAGGAACAAAGCCTGGAGGGAACACAGGCGAATATCCCTTGTTACCTTGCTGCTGTTGTTATCCCTGAAAGTTGCCTTGTTGCTGACCTTGAAAACCACCACTCGGCTGAAAACCTTTGTTATAGGGCACAAACAGTTTAGCTTGTTGAGCAGGGTACACCTGATCCTTTGGATTCTCAACGTTGGTGCTTCCATAAGACAAGTTGTTGTTGCCTTGGTAGCCTTGAGAGTAACCTTGAGGCTTGTAGTTGTTCTGACCGGCTACCCAATGAGCTTCTTCTTCTTGGCATTGCTCTAGCTCATCCAAGACATCCGCAGCTTCCCCAACAAAATGTACATGGTTTTGGTTAGCAAGCATGAGCTTATCGATGTTCTCGTGTAGAGACTTCATTTCTTTCTTGTTGGCTTCAAGATCAGCTCCTCTTGGTGCACGGTCGTAATCCTCAGAATAATTCCCATCGCTCAATGCTAGGTTTTCAATGAGCTCCATACCTTCCTCAACCTCTTGACCAAGGAAGTTTCCTTTGCTTGCCGTGTCAAGTAGTAATCTGATCTTTGGAAGTGCTCTGCAGTAGATAGTACTCAATAGGGTCTCTTCGCTGAAACCATGGTGAGGGCAGGCTATTGTATAATCCTTAAAGCGCTCCATAGCTTCATTGAAGGACTCATTCTGACGCTGAGTAAAACCACTGATCTCGCTTCTCAACCTTGCTGTCAGAGAGCTTGAGAAAAACTTTGAGAGGAAAGCTTTCTTACAGTCGGCCACAGAAGTTATAGTGCCTTGTGGAAGAGTCTTCTCCCAATGCCGTGCCTTGTCTCCTAAGGAAAAGGGAAACAAACACAGCTTGAAGCTGTCCTCCGAGATGCCATTTATCTTGAGCATTCTACAAAGCTGCTCAAAGTTTTCTAGATGCGCCAATGGGTCCTCCAAAGCTAACCCATAAAATTTGTTGTTTTGCACCATCTGAACAAACCCTAGATTGATCTCGAAATTATTGTTTTGCACTGGAGGAGGAGTGATCCCAAACCTATTATGGTGAGTATTGGGAGCATCTCTTGCTCCAATGATCCATGGGGGGTCTAACCGCATGGTGGGGGTTTCCATTACCCCTTCCCACTGCCCCGTGAGCTGGAGGAGGTCCCTCTGGGTGTTCTTGCTCAGCCATTGCCTCAAAATCCACTGAACCTTGCTGAACAATCTCCTCAAAAGCTCTAGCTTGCTCTCTAACTCTTCTTGATCTTGCGTGTCCAAGCAGATGAATATTGTCCAAGGGTGTGAGTAGGTTGTTGTCACCCCTGGAGCGTAGATTCATGTACCTGAAAGACACATGTTTGAAAGCAGAGAAATCAGTAACTAACTTAAAGTAAAGGCTTAGTCTTTACTAAACCCTAAATCTTAATGCTTTCTATCCCCTAAGATGGCAACGGCGCCATTTGATGACAGGTTTTCTAGTGATGCAATGATTGAGATGCAGCAGAGAGGTTATCAAACTCTAATGCAACACTGAGATGTAGTATAGTGGGCAAGGGGGGTATCAATCCACACCTAGGGGTAGCAAGTTCACTAAGAATGCAAGGGAATGAGCAAATATAAGCGAAAATGATAAATGATTGGTAAAATCCCTAAAAACTAAATGCAAAGGCCAAATGCAAAGCAAAACAATTTTAAAATCCCTGGAAAAGGGTTAACTAAAACGAGGAGCAAGAAGAAAGTCTAAAATACAAGCTTATTAAAAACTAAAAATCGACTAGTGGATCGACCACTGGATCGACCACTAGATCGAGCAATATGGATCGATCTCCTTTACCAACTTAAGATGATGAATGATGCGATGAACTAATGAACAAGATGCAAACTTTATGATGACAGAATGATAAGCAGAGATTTAAAACACTAAGAAAAAAGGCCTAGGGTTGAGGGTCATATTCATGGATCTCAAAGATTAAAGTTTGGTTTGAAAACTTTTAGATCTACTCACTTTGTGAGGTTCTCTAGGCCTTGAAAACAAAACAAGAACTATCCATAGCATGTGGTATGGTTCACTTTTTCAATCTCTTCTCCAAACCCATGGCGTTTGGTGGAAAAAGACATCGAAGAGAAAGAAACACAGATTTCAAATGTTGACCTAACTAATCCCCTAAACAACCATGGCAAGTGGGAAAGGAAGGATTAACCTCTAGGATCTGATTTTCCCGGACATCTGAATCCCGTCAAGGTAAGACATCCTTTGGATCATAGAGATCTTGGCGTGAGACTCTCTAAGCCTTAAGTACTCAAGATCCTAGAAGAGAAGGTAATGAAGAACAAGAAAACACAAAACTTTAACCTCTTTGACCCTTTTGAATCACCTTAACTCATCAACCCGAATGAAACTACTCGCTACTCATAAAGAAAACCGAACAGAACGCAATAAACAGAAAGCTAAGCATGATTAACGATTGATTAAAGCAAAAGATTCGATATTCAAAGGTTCAAATGCAAGAAAAAGCTTAAAGGTTCTACAATGGCGGAATCGCCTAAGCAAGAGAAAGAAGAACGAAAAAAAAGATAAAAGTGAAAAGTGTGTATGAAAGCAGGATTGCCGCCTTCCCAAAGTGGACAAACAGCTCGATGGTCCCCCCTTCGCTAGAAGCCAAAAATGGTTAAAGTAGCCTGGGATCGACCTTGAGATCGAGCATATCACTCGATCGTCTTCGGGAATCGCCTGCCTTAGCTCGATCTGCGTGTCGATCTTCTTGGATGAATCGAGTGCTTTGTCCGATCTTCAAGTCGATCCTTGGATGATCGAGTGGTGGACTCGATCCAGCTCTCGTTCTGCATGGCGTCATTTACGTCCGTACTCCGAATCGATCTCTTCTCTCTCCTCTCGATCTCGATCCTTCCTCTTGAATCGACTTGGTGTACTCGATCTTCTGGTCGATCTCATCTAGATCGACCTGCCTTGCTCGATCCGCTTCTCGATCTCGGGTCCTTAGCATGCACTCCTGAGTTCTCCAAGAGTCCACGAACTTCCTCACGAGCCTTAGCACGTCCACGAATCCTCCAAAGCTCCAAAGTATCCGAAAACAACCTGAATGTGATGCATAATGCAAGAAATATGCAAATGCTAATGCAAAATTGCTCTAGGACTTAAAATGGTGCTAACTAGCCTAATATGCAAGGTAAATGCATGAGAAACTACTTTATATGCATGCAAAATACACAAAATATATAGTAATATCAGGAGTCTCCTTTTCTTCATACTTTTGATGTATTAGACTTTTGATGTATCATCATCATGCTCTATACAAATGCAATGCAATCTATATAAAAAATGCTAGACTCAATCTTAAACAAATGAATGCAACTATATGCTTTTCTTTTTGGTTTGCAAAAGATGCAAAATTTTCAATTTTTTCGTTTTTTTTTTTGGTTTTTTAAATGCACTTAGATGAATGCATGAGACTCAAAGATGAATAAAAGGAAAAACTAAGAAAAGAACAACAAATCTAAAACCCAAATCCCTCCCCCACACTTAAATTACACAATCTTTTGTGTAATAAAAGAGTGAAAGAGAGAAGCAACAGAAATATATTACATAAACTTAAAGAAAAATGCAATGGTATTTACAAGGGAGGAGTATGTGGTCTTAGAAGGTGGTGTGGGAGTATTGGGAGGCGCCTGAAATGTCTTTCATCCTCTCCCTCCTTGTGACTCTTCTCCTCCTTGGCACTTCTTGACAAGAGGCACTTGGTGGCACCCAAGCTCTCATTTCCTCATATCCAGCAAAGGAGCGCCTTCTACTAGGGGTTATATCATCTCCTTGGCTTTCAGCTTCTTGCTCTTGTGGAGGAGCAGAAGTAGAGGCTCCACTAGACTTCCTCTTGAGGTCCTTGATTTGAGCTCTCATGCTCTTCATTCCCTTCACCGACTTCTTGATGGTTTTGTCTTGCCGTTTGCTCCATCTTTGCAAGAGGTTGATGTGCTAATGGGCCTTCTTCAAGGGACCTCCTTGGTGTGTCAAATAATGGGGCTAGAAGTGGTACTCCTCACTGTTGTAGCTTGAAGCATCTGATTCTTCTTCTTCTTGAATTCCTTCTCCCATTTGCCCTCCTTCATTACGACTGGATAGTCACCTTGAGGAAAAGGAATGTTGGCGCCTTGGTGAGGGTAAGATGATGGAGTGCCTTCTTGGTTGAGCAGTGTCTGAGGAATGGCAAAGGCAAATCTGTTGGGGTTGGAGAAGGATGAGAGATGCTGATTGGGGAGTAGAAGCTGTGCAGCTGATCTATCTTCTTAAATGAAATTGTAGATGAACTTGTCACCCACATTCTCTCCAAGGAACCTTACTTTCTGATACAATACTTGAAATGCTTCAAGTAATGTCCCTTTTAAATCAAATGCTTAGAAGCTTAAGGATGGTTGAATGACTTCAATGGGGGAAAGTCAGTTGATGCTTGAACTCCAAACACCAAGAGTTTAGATTCTCTTACTCAAGGGCTAATCCTCACGAGAGCTAAGAGTTTTTACACAATTCTTCAAGGCTGATTCCACAAACACTTAGAAGAAAAGCAAGAACAGATTTTGAATACAAAGACATTATTTGAAACAAACGATACTTAATTTATAAAAATGATTAGTGATTCGAAAGTATAGTACTCAGAACAATGTAATAAAACGGTAATTAGAGTAAAAGAAAGCATAAACTGTGGGATTCGTTCTTGGCTTCATTCTCCTAGCCGTTAGGCTTTATTGTGTTTAGTCTTGGCTTTGGCACTGAATGGGGGTGAGATAATGATTTCTTGGCATGAAATAGACGTCTTGGATCTTCCATAGATGATGTAGGGACCAGATTAACTACTGAATGATTGGTTTGGTCTTTCTTTCCATAAGAAACTAAGTAATTCTTTCCAAGTAAGAAAAGCTTCTTTTTGGCTTGATCTTCTTTGACTTTTGATAATGGGGAACGGTTGATGACTTATTCTGGTGTGGTAGGGCTCGTGTAAGCTTCAGTGGACGTAGAGAGGGTTGAATATAATATCTTAGTTAGACATATATCCATAGTTTTGTTATATGACTCGGCAGATGCATATCTTGGCTGGTTTGGTGGTATTGGCGAATTGAATGGGTCTTCTTGGTTAAATGTTGGCTTGAGTTGAACCAAGGACGGTTTGTGGATCTCCTTAGCTTCAGTAGATGATGAAAGTTGGTCGAATAATATGTTAGTATAAAATATATACGAACTTTTCTTAAATGACTCCTTTCGTATCCTCTACGGTTTAAGGATATCTTCTTTAATTCTGAATTGATTCTAGCTTGGTTTAGCTTGGTTAGGACGTTCTACTGGATATAAGGAACGGTGGCGTTTTGTCATATCATCCTTAGCTTCTCCAAATACAGCTACAAAGCCTCCAAGCTCCTTATACAAGACTTTTTAGGTCTTGGAGATATCACTCAAGCATGTACTAGTCAGTTTTAGTATAGCATGTTTTTATGTCAATCCAAGGGGTTAAGATGAATAACACTAGAGTTGTGAGCAGAAAGCTTTAAGTCAAGTGAATTCAGAGAATACTTTTGTTTCTTAGCAACTAGACTAACTAACTAAGTGATCAAACACCAATCAGTACTCAAAAGAGAACAACTTAGCAATGATCAATGAACAAAACAGAGCAATAAAACAGAGCAAATGGAAAAATTCGAAATTCAATAAGAGAAAACAAGTTCCTAGATGTAGTTATTGACTTTGAAGAATTCAAAGGCTAAATAAGGTTGTTTCAAACATCATTGATCAAGCAAACAAGCAATCAATGCTGATTCCTAGACATAGGTTTCAGAATCAAGTAAGTTAAATCCAATCTCTTGACAAATAATAACTTGCTAATCATCCTAAGAAGAACTAACTCTCATTAGTGCTAGAACAGCATGAATAACTAACTCTATTCAAGTCAAAATACTTCTCAAACAGTCAATCTCTTGCGCTAAGGCCAGTAAATCCTCTATTAAACAAGATCAGCATTTCATCAAACACTTGGTGGGCATAAGACCAAGTGAAACTCCTAAATCTACCCTTTCCCAAAGCACTTGATCTCTTCCTTCTTCATATTTGGGGGAAACTCCTTCTTTTGCTTGTGTGGTTGACTTCTTTTTGGAACTTGCTCTTCTTTGTTGTATGATTGGCGCCATTTTCATCTCCTTTGGTGGACTGCTTGGTCTGATTTCTCCTTTTGGATGACTTTTGGTAAGCTTTGTTGTTGTTGGCACCTTTCTTCTTTAACACTTAGAGCTTTCTTCCTTATTAACTTAACCACAAAATAAATTGTTCCCCCCTACTATCAACCCCATACTTCTTCTTCTTCTTCTCAAAAGATGTAAACATTTAAAGCTCAAACCATTTACACTACCCTTTCCAAATCTCCTAACCTAATACCAAGCTCAAAATACAAGCCGGTGTCTAAAAGAGAGCTTCTCCTTGCCAGCCTTATTCCTAACACTTTTTGCCAAGATAAAATCGAAAATGATGCAATGCAAGGCCTCACAACTCTCACAATAGTGTTTAGGTTCAGAAACAAGGAATGGTTTAGGGTGTGGTTGACTGTCCCATAAAGATGAGGATCAGCTACTTGGATTAAAAAGAGTGGTAAGAAGGGAAGAAGATAATCCAAGTATGTATATGGGTAGCCATGTAATCACTCTCAATGCACAACCAAGATAATTCAAAGTCAGGATTATGGTTCTAATAAGATAGAATTAGAATCAAATCAAAGCAAGCTTGAGCATCAGACAAGAATATCAATGCAAAAATTCAAAATATGGTGCAGCCTTAAATTCGAACTCACTACAATGCAATCAAACAACAGATAACTAAGGCATTGAAAACAGCTCAAACATTAACATCTTGACAAGTGTTTATCATCTACTCCATATGCAAATGTGTGCAAACCTATATGAACTGCATCTAGACTCAATCTTAGTTATGTAAATGCAACCAAATGATTCTTTTTGGTTCCAAAAATTTGAAATTTTTATGGATTTTCAGTGCACATAGATGAATGCATGAATGCATGAGACTCAAGTGTGCAAAAGAGAAAATAAGAAAACAAAACACAAAGTCAAATGCAATACCCTCCCCCACACTTAAATTACACAGTCTCTTGTATAATAGAAGCTTGAATGAGGTGAATAAAACAAACTAAAAATGATTGCAAAATGATGCATAAAGAAAGAAGAGGAGTTAGGTACCTAGAAGAGGCTTTGGCAGAAATGAGGTTTTGGCACTAATTCAACTATCCACTTGCTTTGAACTCCACCTGCTCCTATGATCAAAGGAAAACACAAACACAAACTTAAAAGACAAAAATATATACAGGGATAACATGGGAATACCTCCCAAGAGTGCTTGTTTAGAGTCACTAAGTTTGACTTTTCTTGCTCCTTAAGATCATGGAGTAGGATGGAGTGGAACTGAAGTTCCTTTTCCTTTCTTCTTGAACAATGTATTGGCTCCATAGTAGAGCTTCTCCTTAGGTTTCCTGACTCTCTTTATTGGCTTCATTGGTCCACCATAGAGCTTCACCTTGATTCCATCAAACAAGTCAAGAAGACAAGCACCATCAAAGGCTTCACCATCATATTCATTGTGATCAAGAGGGTCTTCATCTTCTTTTAGCACTTCAACCTTGAATCCCCTCAGCTCTATCTTGATATCAGGTGGCTTCTTAGCAGCTCATTTCTCAACATTAGTGATGCATCCATAAAAGCTTGAAAGTTGAGGCTTCATTGCATAGCTAACTCCACCATTCACCTTCTTGAGGGTGACTCTCTCTTTGGTGAAGTCAATATCAGCGCCTGCTGTGTTCATAAATGGAGTCCCAAGTAGTAGAGAAGGCTTCTGAGTGTGAGCCATTTCCATCAAAACAAAATCAGTTTGTATCTTGCATGCTCCAACCCTCACAGAAAAGTCTTCAATGAGACCAACAGGTGTGCTTGAAGATGAGTCCACAAAGGTGATTGTGAAATCATATGGTCTCAGCTTGGTGACTCCTAATTATTTTTCCAATTCAAGAGACATCACATTGATACTTGAATCTGTGTCACACATGGCCGCTTCCACAACCAATTCACCAAGCTCACAAGAGACTAGAAACTGTCCTGGATTACCAAGCTTTTGGAGGGTTGCTGGCTCTTCTTTCTTCTTCTCCTTGCCAACTAAAGAGTTCAAAATGGGCTCCACCTTTTCTATGTTCCCAATGAGGTTTTTGATGAACCTTTCTTGATCCTTCACTTGCATCAGAGTTTCTAGTGGAGGTAAGGGAACACCAGCCTTATCCATCTCTTTTCTGAAACTTGAGAGCACAGCCTTTTGAGCCTTTAAGAAATCTACCAGGATAAGGTATGGGAGGTTTGTACTCAAGATCATCCTCAATGTGTGATGCTTCATCTTTGATTAAAGGCTTTTGCTTCTTCTTCTTGGGTTCAGCTTGTTTTTGTAGAGGTGACTCTTTTGAAAGCTCCTTGAGGGCATAGTATACTCCAATAAGCTTATCATTCTCAGCCAATTCATCTCCTTGTTTGATCTCCACTTCAGCTTCAACAACCTTAGCTTTAATGGCTTTGTCTTCTTCATCAGCCTTGGCTTCACCAGCTGAACTCAAGTGAAAAGCACTTCCCCCACACTTATACTTAATGCCCACATTGATCTTCTTAGTGGATCTTGTGGTGGAGAACTCTTCTTCAGCCCCATAAAGCATTTCTTCAATCTCCTTAATGGATGCTTCAGCCTCTTTGTTGAAGATGATGTTCTTGTCATGTAAGAAATGACAATACTCTTGGTGTAGGGGCTTACTCTTTCCAAGGAGTGAATATTGTTGTTGCTGTGATACTATTGCTTCCTCCAACTCAAGTTGCCCCACTCTTAGTGTAAAGTCTGCTAGTTTAGTGTCTAGCTCCAATGTGATGTGAGCCAACTTGACGTATATATCATCCAGGCGCTTTCGGTATATCTCTTCTTGAATAGCTTGCAGTTGAAGGATTTGCTGCAACATCTCTGTGTCACTCAACTCATGAGGTGGAAGTGGACTACCTTGGGCATTGTATGGAGGTAAGGGATCAGAAAGCTGGTGCTGGTCTCCCTAATTGCTGAGATAAGCAGCACCATAAGCTTCATAAGGGGACCCATGGTTGAAGCCACTTTGAGAGACTTGGTAGTAAGCTTGAGGGTGATACATTGTACCTATAAGAGAAACAAAAAAAAATGATAATCAGTACTGAAACAAATGCTTAGTCTAAGCAAGAACTCAGCCTCAAATGCATTAAAAACAATCCCAAGAGGCAACACTGCCAATTGATGTTAAGGTTTTGAATCCTTAGATCAATCCTCAAACACACATGTCATTGTAGTACTTGAGCTGTCAATCCACTTGGGAAGATAATGACAGTTGAGATATAGAGAACTATGCTAAGCTAAGCTAATAGGAGAATAGTTTTGATTCTGATAACCTAAGTGATCAAGCAAAGAAGCAAAAGAAAGCAAGCAAAGAGCAATAAAAGCAATAAGAAACAGAGCAAAAACAGAGTAAAAGCTAGACTTCAAAGATTAAAAGATGGTTCAAGATCAAGGCAATGGTGATAAGGTGATTCATGTTCATCTCTAGGATGATCAAAACAAGCAATTCTAAACACTCAATCTTTGGTAAGGAACACTAATAAAGACTAATCTAATCTCTTGGCATTAATCCCTTTGCTAAATCATATTTCAAACCGACTTTTGGTGGTGTATCTATGACAAGCAAGCATTGAAATCAAGTTCCATAAAACCAATTAGCATGCTAGACATCTAATCTCTAATACAATATATCAAACATCAACTCACATTCTCATGCATAATCAATGTCTAAAGGCAATTTCTCCACCAATGTGGTACTAAGAAATAAGCACATTCAAGCAAGAAATGATAGATGCAAAGACTTATGATTATTTAAACACCATTTTAAGCATTGAACTTCATTTAGGCATTTCATCAAACACCTAGTGTGCATGTGAAAACCTAAGATCAACTTCTCCAACAAAGAGGTACTAAGCATTAAGAACAATCATATAAGAAAGGGAATGAGAAGATCTAAGCCTTAATCACCCTAAGCAATCATTGAAATCACCGCATTTGCCCTAATCTCAAACCTAAAGCAAACTACTCACTAATCATGGTGAAAACCATCAAATCTATGAAGAAAAGATGGTTAATCATGATTAGGGAGACAAAAGATTAAGGGAAATGCAAACTATTATTGAAATAAACAAAGATTCAAATACAAAATTATTCAAAATCAAGAGAAAAAAAGAAGAACTGCTGGATAAAGAGATGTTCCCCAAAATTAAGGATTTTTCGTATTTATATGGGTCTATGCATAAATAGAAAAATTGTAAATAAGTGGTCTTCAGTCTGGGTATGTATCGGTCACTAGTGATCGATGGTGCATCTGATGGGTTCCCATCGATCACTCCTTGACCGATAGGCTGATCGATGCAGGTTGAGCGGTTTCAGGACAATTGCGATATCTTTTAACGGCATAACAGAATGACCTGAAACTAAGTCCTCCTAAACGCTAACTCACCTGGCTACAACTTTCATGAATAGTGCGGAAGCTGAATCAAGAAGGAGGCTATTCTTCTAAGCTGATCTTCAAGTTGGTTAAGATCAACGGTCAAAACTCCAAATGGACATGTGCTCACTTTATTCGTCGTAACTCTTCAACCACTGATGGGAATGACTTGAAACCAATACCAAACGAAAGCTAACTCACGGGATACAATGTTGAAAAAATTGTTCAGTCGATATGGTCCTTCGCGTGATTCCCATCGGAGAGGAAACACCTCATCTGAGATGATCTTCAGTCGATATGGTCCTTCGGGTGATTCCCATCGGTCACAAGTGACCGATACGGATGACCGATACTGATGACCGATATGCTGGCTTGCTTTCCATCGGTCACAAGTTACCAATACAGTTGACCGATGCTTCACTCGCTTGATTTCCATAGATCACAGGTGACCGATACAGATGACCGATGGGATTCGCTTGCTTTCCATTGGTCAGATGACTGATGGGATTAAGCGGTTTCACGAAATTTTCTTTAACTTTCTAACCGCTGATGGGAATGACCTGAAACAAACTCCAGACTCCAGCTAACTCACGGGGATACAACATTTATGCAGTCAGTTGAAGCTGAATCGGGTTGGAGATGCTTTGTCCGAGCCGGTTTTTTCAGGTGAAGTTTCTGGCCGCTTCAACAAGGTGCACCTTCTTCTTGGCTCTTTTCATGCCTTGTCCTGCATCCACCCTCATCTCCCATACTCCTTGTAGTCTAAAAACTCTCCAAACATACCTGCCAAACTCCTCAAATGCACAAAACATGCAATGCACACCCTAAATCTACACTAAGTCCTAACTGAATGCAAATGGACAAGATAATTTCTGCTGAGATTCCAGATAAATTCGAAGACCCAGTTCTGTATAAAGTTGTTAAAGAAATGATGATTGATGGACCTTACAGTAAGATTAATTTGAATTCACCATGTATGGGGAATGGGACATGCACTAAGTTATACTTTAAGCCTCATGATGAGCAAACAACGGTCAATTAGAGAAGGGTTTCCTGTTTATAAAAGGCGTTAACAACCCAATAAGTTTGTTGAGAAGAATTGTTTTAAGTATGATAGCAGATATGTTATTCACTATAACAAAGAGTTATCACTTCGTTACCAAGCTCACATTAACGTTGAATGGTACAGTACATCTGGATCTTTCAAGTATTTATTTAAATATATAACTAAAGGACTTGATCGTGTAGCTGTTGTTGTTGAGCCACCAGAGAATGTTGTTGATCAAGAGGGAAGATCTGTCTCAACAAAATGTATATGGAGACAAGTAAGATCAGATTGAAGATATCTTTGATTGCAGGTAATTTTCAGAGCTGAATTTATAGTTATCCCATCTAATTTTTATCCTAATGCAGTATTTTTAAAAACATTTCATTCTGTGTTTGTTTTATAGAGCTGCAGATATGTATCTGCGTGTGAAGCTGCACTAAGAATTTTTAAGTTTCCTATACATTATCAATCTACAAAAGTTGAGAAAATTCAGTGGCACCACCTTGGAAAACAGTTTGTGGTATTCAAAGGTAGTGATAAAACTAAACAAGTCATCAACCGCAACCTTATTAAGAATACTATGTTTTTGGCATGGTTTGAATTGAACAAAGTCAGTAAACTTGCCAAGGGGTTGACTTATGCACAAATCCCTACTAAGTTTACCTATAATGCAAAGGATAAGAGTTTTTAAATCAAAGAAAGAGGTTTTAGTATTGGAAGAATTAATTATGCATCATGCAAAGTTGCATATTATTTTAGAGTGTTGTTGAACGTTGTAAGAGGTCCTACTTCTAATGATGACATTAAAACATGGAATGAAGTCGTGTATCCTGATTACAAAGATGCTTGTTATGTGAGAGGTTTGGTTGAAGATGACCAAAAGTATATCGATTATATTATACGTAAAAGTTTTATGAGTACTCTATCACATCTTCGTCAGGTTTTCAATATCATGCTTAGTTCTGATAGTTTATCTAGACCTGAGGTTGTTTGGAATAATATTTTGGAGTTTCTTTCAGAAGACATTGAGTACTTAGTTTTATATTTTAGTTTTATATTTTGTACATTTATTATTTATATTATTGTGACTATACGCTACTTATTCTATATTTTTAACTTTCGTAATTTTTTATTGTAGATTTGATTTTGGATGATGACCAAAAGAAAAATTACTGTCTTCATGAGATTGAGAGGATTTTGAAAAGAAATGGAACATCACTACACAGATTCACATATATGCCAAAGTTGCAGTTAATTGTTAGAGAAAGTTCTGATGTTTTGATCATTAGTAAGCTCAGTTACAACCAGAAAGAATTGAAAGCAAACCACGACAGAAATTTTGCAAGACTTACGGATGAGCAAAAGAAGATATACGATGAGATTATTGGTGCTGTGTTAAGTACTTCTGGTGGAGTATTTTTCGTTTATTGGTTTGGTGGAAATGGGAAAACTTTTCTCTGGAGAATCTTATCTTCTGCAATCAGATCTAGAGGAGACATAGTTCTTAATCTTGCTTCTAGCGGTATTTCCTCCCTATTGTTACAAGGTGGCAAGACTGCTCATTCAAGGTTTGGCATTCCTATAAGTCATGATGAGTTCTCTATATGTTAAATTAAGAAATGTTCGGATCTTGCAAATTTAGTGAACCAAGCTTCTCTTATAATTTGGGATGAAGTACCAATGAAGAGTAAACATTGTTTTGAATCTTTGGATCGATCCTTACAAGACATTCTTAGTATGAAGGATAATAAATCTTTTGGTAATTTGTGGTTTTGGAGGTGATTTTAGATAAGTACTTCTAGTGATTCATGGTGCGGGTAGGGTAGAAATCATTTTAGCCTCACTTAATTCATCATATCTTTGAGATCATTGTAAAGTTCTTAAGCTGACAAAGAATATGCGTCTTATTTTTGATAATCTTATTGTTTAAGAAGCTAGGGACCTAAAGGAATTTTGTGAGTGGATATTAGCTGTTGGTGATGGGATGATTGCTAAGCCTAATGATTGTGTTGCTCTAATTGACATTCCTGAAGAGTTTTTATTCTGTATTCAAAGAATCCAATTGAATGTATAAGCAGTAAGTATTATGGAGATATTTCTTCTTTACAAGAGACTAATGACCCTAAGTTTTTTTAAACAAGAGCGATTTTTTTGTCCTACAAATGAAGATGTGAACATGATTAATGAGCATATGTTGGATAAGCTCAAAAGTTAGTTAATATTTATTTCTGGTACTAATGAAGATTTTTTAAAAACTTTTTGGACTTCTATGTTTATCATGCGTGGTTTTGTTTCTTAAACCAGGTGAGGAGAAGATCTATTTAAGTGTGGACATTGTAAACCCTGCTGAGAAAAACGCAGCTACTAATGACGCCCTTACTCTAGAGTTTCTAAACAGTATTAAAGTTTCGGGATTGCCTAATCACAGTCTTAAATTAAAGATTGGTTGTCCTGTTATGTTGCTAAGAAATATTGATCCTATGGGAGGATTCATGAATGGAACTATCTTGCAGATTACTCAACTTGCAGATTTTATGGTGAGAAGATTGGTCAGAAAGTCCTTATTCTTAAACAATTGATTAATCCATGAGATGCCAAATTACCAAAGAGAGCCACTCTCTGAAGTTGGTCTCTTTATACCGAGGTCAGTTATTTCATATGGTCAACATTATGTTGCCATTTTAAGACTGACATCGAGAAAAAGTTTTAGAATTTTGATTGTTGATAATGAAGGTAAAGAAAGACAACGGATGTTGTTTAAAGTTTTCCAAAATCTAAAACCTCTTAACTAATTAGTAACTTATGTTTGTAGTTACTAAATATTTAGTAGTAACTCATTATTAACTAATGAGTCATGGAAAGTATCACTTTTCCACATATCAGTTCATTCTTCTTTTTTTTTTTGTAATTCCTAAATGCTTTATTAGTATGGTTATTGGATTATTGTATTATTATTATGTTTAGATTTTCTCCGGTTGACAATTTTATAGAGATTCATTGTTTTAATAACAAAGTTATTTTTGAGAACAACTACCTATAACAACCAAACAAAGAAATGGATAACGATATTTCAACATTTAGAGTATTGTTAACCTGGAACAAGAGATGGGTGAGCATCAAGATTTTCCCTTGCAACGATTTGAAAAAAAACAATTGCTATAGTTTTGAGTCTGAGTCTGTAAAAAGAAGAAAAAATCAATAATTAACTTTGGTGCAGACGTATATATATATATATATATATATATATATATATATATATATATATATATTGATGAAATGTATAAAATGATAAATACTAACCTATGAAAAATATATCATGATTGGATCTAATTTTACTGATACTTCAGTAAACTATTTTCCATCTTCAACAACGATATGTATGGACAGCGTCTTGAAAATCAAGTAATCAGTTTTGTGTAAAGGACTTTTATCACACTTTATTTACACAGTTGGTAAATGAAACTCATTTTTTATGTTTGAGATTCAGAAATCTTCATGTAGCACATTTTTCCATCCAAAATAAGCACATGTAATGAATTCATTAAAAAAAGAGTTCTTAATTTGCTGATCTTTTTGTTTACATTGTAAATAAGAGAATGAATAAATTGAATCAAAGAACTTATACCTCAGTACTTCAGCAAAGTTTTAAAATTGGGTATATTAACAACCTACAAATAAAAAGAAAAAACGGTTATCAAGAAATGCAGGTTCTAAATTGTTGTCAATTTTAAAGTTTACAAGTTGCATATGAAGATTTAAGGAAACAAAAACTAAATTCTTTACAATTGTTATGTAATATTGATTCTACTTAAAATATCTGTTTGTTTTGGAAACAAATATGACTAACATTCTCAGAATCTTGCTAAATCAAAACTATTTGACAAGATTTTCTTACCTAGATTTCTCAGCTTTCTCAGTAATCGCCAATGTTCTAACCTGTATTTGTTATTTCTCAGATTTCTTCACTCAGATCATTGATTCAAATACCAGATCCAGTAATAATCTTCATTAATCGGGCTCATCATGAATTAAAAGAGAAGCAAGACGAAGATTTGATAGTAGTGAGACGAAGATTTGATAGTAGTGAATCGCATTTTTAGAATTAGCTAAGATTTATCGTTCCTAATTCCGGAGAAAGAAAAATAAAATCATTTTGCTGTTAAACCAAAAAAAATTAAGCATCTCGGCCAAAAAAATGATTTCAGCGTGGCCCAAAACAAGTTTAGCAATTATATCAATGTATGGACTGGCCCAAATTCTTGAATTATAATAAAACCTGCGCATGAGTGAGGATCCGCAATCTTGTTAATAATTAAATAGTGATCACATTTGAAGATTATTTTTAAATACAAACAAAACGCATGATTAATTGTCATTATTTTATATATTCAAACGGTTTAAAATAGGTATATAAACATGATAACCGGCTCGACATATTAATTAGTCCTAAATTATGAGATATAGTGGACTATGTTAATACTGTTAAAGAAAAAATCATCGGTTCTAATATAAAATTTTATTATATAGTAATATGACTGTTTAGCCAAAAAAATTTGTCTTATAAAATGTCTTAGATTGGCAAAGAAAGGAGATTTGGTGAAATTTTGAAAGAAGAATCTCAGAGAGTCAAAAAAGAAAAAAAGAAGGGGAAGCTAACAACCAGGGACGGCTAATAAAAGAAATAAGGGTAAACAAAACATAAACAATGTGGCCTTTTGTTGAACCTTTGAGCCACCTTTGTGTGGCTGTTTCCTCTTGCCTTTGCTAGAAAATTCCAAATCTCCGACTCAATATTTTTTAAGAAAACAAAATAAAGATAAAATATGCTATTTGGCGAGCTTTTAAATAAGGTTCACACATTGAAATGGGTCTTTGTAAATGACATTTAACATGATTGTGGAGAAGTTTGAACATTATGAAAAGTTTAAAATTGTTAAATGGATAGTAATTATTCATTTGTTTTTATCTTTATACATCAGTATAATATCCATAAGATTTAGATTATGTTTATCTATATGTTTTGTCTTTATAGATTATTTTACTTCACTATGAAGTAAGCTTTTTCCTATAAATAGGTGACTTCATTCTTTGTAAAATCATAAGTTCAGAAGAAGAAAGAAATGAAGTTCTTATGTTCATTTTTCTTTTTTTCTCTCTGAAGTTCAAACTTCTTAAACTCTTCTTTGCTTTTCATATAAAACATTTGTTTACAACACGTTATCAGCACGAGCATCTCTTGACTTATACCAGAGAGGTAAGATTCATTTATGTTCAATTTATTTTGAATATTATGATTTACGGAAAGATAGGCTCTGCCATCTCCGTTTATATGTTATGCCGGGATGGAAGGCTCTGCCTCTTCCGAGCTGATCGTTATGGTAGGCGCTGCCTCCACGATCAAATAATTATATCATGCCGGGATGGTAGGCTATGTCTCCTCCGAGCTGATCGTTATGGTAGGCACTGCCTCCACGGTCAAATAATTATATTATTTATTTATTATGTCGGGATGGTAGGCTCTGTCTCCTCCGAGCTGATTGTTATGGCAGGCTCTGCCTCCACAATAAAAAATGATCTCATGGCAGACTATGTCGCCTCATATCATATTTATTTATTTATTTATTGTGTGAGAGATTAAAATCCCCATCTTTGTTCATTTAATTATTATGCAATCAGCAATTGCATGGTAGGCTTTGCCTCCTCATATTGCTTTTAATTATTGTCTTTTATATGCTGTTACCATTCTCAATTTTTTATAACTATTTTTTATTCAAATTAAATGGGTTAAGTTTTTGTTATTCAGTAATAATGTCAAATTTGTCTAAGCTCAAGATTTTTGCCCTTGACTTATGTGGAAAGAATTGTATGTCTTGGGCGGTAGGTGCAAAGTTGCATCTAAAGGGAAATGGTCTCTTGAGCACTATCGATAAGTCGAAAACGACGTCAGATGCCATGATATTTTTATGCCACCATATCCATGATGGTTTAAAAGATGAATACATCACGAAAGAAGATCCGGCAGATCTTTGGCTATCGCTTAAGAGTCGGTTCGATCACCAGAGGTATGTGATCTTACCGAAAGCGAGACACGAGTGGTTGAATCTCCGGTTCCAGGATTATAAAAGTGTGAGTGAATATAATACCGCACTGTTCAGAATCACCTCCAGGATGACGTTGTGTGGAGAATATATCAGTGAATATGATATGTTAGAGAAAACTCACTCCACTTTTCATCCTGGAAATGTAATCCTGCAGCAGCAAAAACCGGGCAAAAGAATTCACCCAGTACTCGGAGTTGATGCAGATCCTCCTTGTAGCTGAACAAAATAATCAACTCGTGATGTTGAACCATCAGACTCGTCCAACTGGATCTATGCCATTCCCTAAAGCGAATGTTGCATCATCCAGTCAAAGTGATAAGAAGCCACGACGTGATCGCAGACGCGGTAGAGGCCGTGGTCGCAGTCGCGATCGAGGGCATGGACGAGGAAGGGAAAGTGACGATGGTCGGGACGTTAAAAGACAAGGTGACACCCCTTGCTTCAGATGCGGCTTGAAAGGGCATTGGGTACGGACGTGTCGTACGCCAAAACATTTCGCCGATCTGTATGCAAAATCACAAATGGCCAAAGTATGCAGAGACCAACTTTATCTTAGATGAAGCTGGAACTTCCTTTGATGGCTTAAGTGATGACACTCATCTTGATGTTGCTGACTTTCTTGTTGATCCTGAAGAATCAATAAAGTCAAAGAAACTCAAATCGATAATAGTGTCTCCTTGATAGAGACAAGAATAACAAACTCTTAATCTTGCTTTTAGTGTGTATAATATACTATGTTTATGCTACAGGTTTTTGATGTAATATATTAACCTGTTGTTTTTATAAGTTGATGTTCTTTTTGTTAATTATTGCATCACTTATAAGTATTGTGACCCAGAAGATGTCACACTTTGAGATTCGGGATGGAGATACTTGTCTAGCAGACAGTGCTACGACACATACAATACATAAAGATAAAAAGTATTTCTCTTGTCTCAAAATGAAAGTCTCCGCTGGAAGCGTGAGTACTATATCTGGTATTGCAAAGATTATACTAGGCTCTAGAAGAGCGAGTTTTTCATTGCCAAGGGGTACAGAGTTTGTAGTGCAAGATGCATTATACTCCCCCGGGTCTCAATGGAACTTATTAAGTTTTTGAGATATCCGCAGAAATGGATATCATATTGAGACTATTAATAAGAATGGCTCTGAATATCTTTTCATTACAACGGAGAGTAAACATCAGTTGGAAGAGTTACCAATGATGTCCTCCGGATTATATTGCACAAAGATAACCATGGCTGAATCACATGTTGCGGTAAATCAAAAGTTTACCAGCACTTTTAGAGTATGGCATGAAAGGTTAGGCCATCCTGGCTCAGTCATGATGAGAAGGATTGTGCAAAATTCGAGTGGCCACCCTTTGAAAAACCAGAAGATTTTTCAATCGGGAGAGTTTTCAGTAAGGCATGTTCTCAAGGAAAACTCATATGTAGGCCCTCGCCAGCCAAAGTTGGGAATGAATCCCCTGTATTCTTAGAGAAAATACATGGTGGTATATGTGGGCCGATTAACCCACCGTGCGGGCCATTTAGATATTTCATGGTGTTGATTGACGCATCAAGTAGATGGTCACATGTGTGTCTTTTGACCATAAGAAATATGGCTTTCACAAGATTCATTGTCCAAATAATCAGGTTGAGAGCGCATTTCCCTGATTATGCCATAAAGAAAGTCAGGCTTGATAACGCTGGTGAATTCACTTCAGCGGCCTTTAATGACTATTGTATGTCTGTGGGAATCGATGTTGAGCATCTGGTTTCACATGTTCATACACAAAATGACATGGCTGAGTCATTGATTAAGCGGTTGCAATTAATTGCAAGACCGTTAATCTTGAGAAAAAAGCTTCCAATCACTGTATGGGGACATGCTATATTGCATGCTGGGGCATTGGTCCAGGTAAGACCAAGTGCGTATAATGAATATTCCCCCATACAGTTAGCATTTGGCCAGAAGCCAGATGCATCCCATCTTCGTGTGTTTGGGTGTGCGGTCTATGTTCCTATAGCGCCACCTGAAAGAACAAAAATGGGACCACAAAGTAGATTGGGAATATATATCGGGTATTCGTCACCAAGTATAATTAGGTATCTTGAGCCGTTAACTGGTGATATGTTCACGACACGGTTTGCCGATTGCCATTTTGATGAAAGTGAATTACCTGCGTTAGGGGAAGGATTGAGAGAATCACCAAATGATATCATATGGTGTACAAAAACTTTGGCTTATCTTGAGCGTCCTACAAACCAACGTGAGGTGGAAGTTGAGAAAATTATACATATACAAAGATTGGCAAACCAGTTATCTGATGCATTCACTGATACAAGAAGGGTGACAAGGTCCTATATCCCTGCTGCTAATGCTCCATCAAAGATAAATGTTCCTGAAGAAAATATTGATGTAAATAGAGCAAATGAACCGGTTCAGCTAAAGCGCGGGAGGCCAGTAGGATCAAAAAATAAAAATCCCCGAAAAAGAAAGAAATTAGAAGCAAAGATTCTGGAAGAACCAAATAAAGCCAAATGTACTGAAGACATTTGTGAAAAGGTTCCTGAAGAACCAAATGAAGGTATATGTCCGGAAGACATATCTGAACCAGTTCCTGAAGAACTAGGTAAAGAGATTTGTTCTGAAGACGAATCTGAAGCAGAAAAATATGAGATTTCCATCTCCTTCGTCCAAAGTGGAAAATTATGGGCTAGAAGTGATATAGAAGATAATGATGGAATGTTTTCTTTTTCTGTTTCCAAAAAGATCGATCATGAAAATGATGATCAAGATCCAAGTTCCGGGTCAGAGTGCCAAAGAAGGCCTGACTGGGATAAATGGCAAGTGGCCATGAGGGATGAGATATTCTCCTTTAATAAATGGAACGTATTCGGACCGATAATTATTACACCTGAAGATGTAATACCGGTCGGATATAAATGGGTCTTTGTAAGAAAGAGAAATGAGAAAAATCAGATCACAAGGTATAAAGCTCGCCTTGTGGCACAAGGATTTTCTCAAAGACCGGAAATAGATTATGAAGAAACATATTCCCCGGTCATGGATGCAATCACATTCAGGTACTTAATGAGCCTAACAGCCTCTAATAATTTAGAGATGTACTTGATGGATGTTGTGACTGCATACCTATATGGTTCACTTGATAGTGACATATACATGAAAATCCCTGAAGGATTTAAGATCCCTCACGGATCAAAGATGCCTAAAGCATCTAAAGAGCTATGTTCGGTCAAACTACAGCGATCACTTTATGAATTAAAACAATCCGGACGTATGTGGTATAATTGCTTAAGTGAGTATTTGTTGAGTAAAGGTTACGTCAACAATGCGATATGCCCTTGTGTGTTTATTAAGAAATCCGCATCAGGATTTGTGATCATTGCTGTATATGTTGATGACCTGAACATGATTGGAACTCAAAAGGAGATTGATGATGCTAGAGCTCATATGAAAGATGAGTTCGAAATGAAAGATCTTGGAAAGACAAAATTTTGTCTAGGGCTTCAGATAGAGCATTTCCAAGATGGAATATTTGCGCATCAATCAAATTACACCAGAAGGGTGTTGAAACGCTTTAGTATGGATAAAGCGACTCCTTTGAGTACTCCAATGGTCAATAGATCACTTGACGTTGACAAGGATCCATTTCGACCTTGTGAAGGTAACGAAGAAATATTAGGTCCTGAAGTGCCTTATATGAGCGGTACCGGTGCCCTTATGTATCTTGCAAATTGTACTAGACCAGATATAGCCTTTGCTACTAACTTACTTGCAAGGTATAGTTCATCACCGACGCGCCGACATTGGAATGGAATAAAGCATATATTCCGTTATCTTCAAGGTTTGATTAAATTTGGATTATATTATTCTAGAAACCTCGAGGTTGGTCTAGTTGGTTTTGCAGATGCAGGATATCTGTCTGATGCGCATAAAGCTCGATCGCAAACTGGATATGTTTTCACATTTGGTGGAACTACGATCTCTTGGCGATCTCAAAAGCAAACTTTGGTCGCGACTTTTTCAAACTATGCAGAGATTATTGCGCTTCATGAAGCATGCAGAGAATGTGTATGGCTCAGATCGATAGCTCATCACATACAAGAAGCAAGCGGAATAATCACAGACAAAGAACCAACAAAAGTGTTTGAAGACAATGCTGCTTGTGTTGCTCAAATTAAGGAAGGTTATATCAAGAGCGATAGAACGAACCATATCCCTCCAAGATTTTTCTCATATACTCAAGAGCTCGAGAAGAAAAAAGAAGTGGATATTCAGTATGTTCGTTCAAGTGACAACGCAGCTGATCTCTTCACCAAAGAGCTTCCTACTACAACATTCAAGAAACATGTCCATAGTATTGGAATGCGGCATCTACGAGATTTGTGAAGAGAGGATGAGATCCATCTTTTCCAGGGGGAATTTGCTTTTGTTGTACTCTTTTTCCATTTATCATGGTTTTTATCCAATTGGATTTTTTTTGTGGAAAAGTTTTTAACGAGGCAGCACGCAACTTCACAGCGATGGAGACTCAGGCGTCATTTCGAGGGAGAGCGCTACTGCACTCTTTTCTCTGTCATGGTTTTATCCCACACGGGGTTTTCCATGATAAAATTTTTAACGAGGCACTATGTAATACATCTTTAGTGATGGATAATCAAAGGGGAGTGTTAAATGGATAGTGATTATCCATTTGCTTTTGTCTTTATACATCAGCATATTAAAGGATAATGTTTATCCATAAGATTTAGATAATGCTTATCCATATGTTTTGGATAATGCTTATCTATATGTTTTGTCTTTATAGATTAGCTTACTTCACTATGAAGTAAGGTTTTTCCTATAAATAGGTGACTTCATTCTTTGTAAAATCATAAGTTCAGAAGAAGAAAGAAATGAAGTTCTTATGTTTATCTTTCTTTCTTTCTCTCTGAAGTTCAAACTTCTTAAACTCTTTTTTACTCTTAAATTCTTTTTTACTTTTCATATAAAGCATTAGTTTACAACAAAAATTTATTTATTCATTCATTTAACATATCGACTTTTTTGGGTGTTTCACATTTTTTAACATACTCTTTTTTTTAAAACATACCTTTTTTAAGTCCCATTAGAAAGTTGGGGACTGATCTCGTTTATACTTAAGTGTGTCAACTGGCGGAGTGTTTGCCATCTTCTGTATTTTCAAAATGATTTAAAAGGGACCAAAGAAAAAAAATAGTGAGTTCCATAGGAAGAAATTAAAAGAACTAATTTACAGTAGAAAAGTATACGTCGTAGTCAACAAAACTTTTATAACAGTTTCGTATAACTTATATAGTACGTATGTTTGCAAACTTGAACAAGTGATGAAAAGCGTATTTGTGATTTTCCGAAACATAAAGGATGAAGAACACGTCATTTTTTTTTTCTTTTATACTCTCTTACCATGAAACTCTAAGGATTAATTCATTAACAAAAAAGACTTGTGATTAGTGTCAAGGATAACGATAGACTTGCCTATATATGAAAATCAGTACGTGATTGTAATTTTTTTACATTCAACATAAATCAGGGTTTTTAGAGTGCAAATTAGAGTTTCGTTGTGGTTGTCCAGAGTAGACAAAAAAAAAATTGTAAGAGTACAAACAATCAAATAAGTGGTGGTTTAGGAATTCTAAACGTGCTCAAGATCTCTAGTATATGTTTTAAAGACAATATTGTGATCAACGACTGGCTTCAAACACCAGAGAATATGATGATACAAATCTCAATTCTAGCATTTACATCTAAAATTAATTATTATGTAGTAATGCATATATTTTATCATAGATATAATTATATAAATAACTATACAAAAATTATATAAGTAAATTTGGGAAAACCTTTATATATATGATAAAATTTATCCATTATTCACATAATAATACCACACACATAAGAACATTCATTTATACTTAAAAATTAATATATGTAACATAATGTTTTTGTTACTTTTATCGTTGTTGTACCATGCGCCTTTAAACCCGAATAATGTTTTTTATAATATATATTTAATGTTTTTTTTTGTTAAATAGATTTAATGTCCTTATCTGAGTCGTATTAATTATTGTGTGATTATTGCGTATATTGTATGTTATTTATGAATTAACTTTTTTTTTTGACGGCACTCTTGAATTAACTAGAGCTAGATACGAGACTATATATTTTCCAAGCTATTGGGGCATATAAAAACAGAAATCAAGAATAAACACCATATCTTTTTTACGCACGTTAGGGCGTTGGGGCCTGCCGTGTACTGGCCGTCGGTGAAGCCAAATGGCTCGTTAGCCTTCTCTAAGGTGATTTAAGGATATGCATTGTTTAGGTGTGACGATATTGTTGGCGATCGGAAAATCAACCGTATTGTTACATAGATATTATCTTTAGGTCATTCATTTTATAATATCAATTATTTCTTATGAACCAGCAACCATTTATTCTGTGTTTCTAGATAAAACTTACGAATCTAATGACATTACACAACAGAACATTTTTTATACACAACATAACAAATTTATTTCATATATATTATTATGATTTCTTTTCTTTTTTGCTTAAGGAATTTATCACATAATTATTTAATCTTCCAGTATTTGCATAAATCGTGTAATGCGTCTACGAAAATATTATTGCAATTTGTATATGTGGTGGACTAGGGGTTGGCCAATCCCCCCCCGCTTTCTGGATAAGAAACATACACTAAAACTTTTAAAATAACAAAATAAAACAAAACCAATCGAAACTGAAAAAGACACGATTGTGATTTTTGACGTATATGCATCTCGTTTTTTTTGTTCTATTTGTTTTTTTTTGTCAAACAAGTAAAATAAAAACGAGAAATTCAGGATAAACCCAAGAGAAGTTTCTCTTCATGAGATCTTGTGGCAACCAGAGAATTTTGGGTGAATCCTTTGCCAACCAAACAAAGTACTATTTTGATGGTTATACATGTACTGTTCAAATTTTATATGCAAGATTATATATAACCACAAAAAGATATCTACTTCACCACATCCACACAAAAATATGATTTTGTTTTCAATATTATCTGAATTTTTTTCTTTATTATCAATTGAAATTTACACGGCTTTGTTTTTTTTATGGGAAATCATCTAAAATGACCTATAATAAATCTATATTATCAAATATAGATTTATTTAACAAAAAAATTTTAAACATTAGCACTAATTTTTAGCCATTTAGATTTATTTGTTACATTTGCTTAAATTAAATGATTATTTACAACTGAATCCTTCTAAGTAGTAGTTTAGCCCTTTCAATAATACAGGTGAAGAATAGAGTCCGCGCACACTTACTTATGACGTAGAAGAATTGTAAATATAGAGAAAAAATTATGAAATTTTTGGCAGATTAGAGGCAAACCTATTAGGCATGTAAATGTCATAAATATTTTGCAGATGAGAGGCAAATCAATGATGCAGACATAACACAATTAATATGCAAATGTAAAGCTTATCTTTGTGGTTTATTTTGGTTATTTCCTTTATAAGTGAATGTTATTAGTTTATGTAAAGAAATGAATTAAGCCACGTTGTTGGTTTCCTCCCCAAGTGAGATTATTGGTTTATGTAAAGAAATAGATTTTGACAATATTTTGCCATTGTTGATCATTGTAGATGATTTTCTCTAATTTTAAAGTTATATTTTTTTAAATATTATATTTGTTTAGGACGTATTATTGAATATTAATCCAAAGTACGTCTTAGTGATGCAGGATATTTCGCTATGCTACTTCAATTAGTACGTCTTAGTGGTGCAGGATATTTCGCTATGCTATTTCAATTGCCTAAACCTACATTCATGTCATTGCAGCGTTTAAGATATCAATCTAATAAAGAGTTTGAAGATATTAGGATTACAGCAAATTGTCTAATTCAATCTAAATCAATAAGCATTAGTGATCAAATTCAAACAAGCAAACTAACACGACTAAACAAAAGCAATTTCGAAATAGGTACTCAAATAGATAAAAGAAGGACTCAAGATAGAGTTATTGATATAGAGGGGTTTAGAAATAACTAATGATGCTTCACAAACATATAACAATGCTATTTCTTAGGCATTTAATTCAAATAGAATAAATTAACCAAATCCCATGGTGGAAATCTCTTTGCTAACAACCTAACCAAGAACTAATTTCTATTAGTGTTTAGATAGCTAACAAGCAAGCAAAACCAATTCTATGAAGCCAAGGTATCTTCTAGACAGCTAATCCCTTAGGCTAGAGTAGATAAATTCTCTGAAGTGATAAATCAGCAATTCATCAAACACTTCACATGCATAAGAGAAAGCTAGATACTTAGCAAGCTTGATCAAGACTAGCCTAGTACTAAGAACAACAAATAGAGAGGAAACAACAGTATTAAGCACAAGATGTCACTAATGTAATCCGAAAACCTCCTCAATCTATCCCATTCCAAACCCTAAAAGGGACTACTCACTAGTCATAGCTAAAACCACAAATTCTAAGGAAAAAGAATGGTTAAGCATGATTAAGGAGAAGATTAAATAAGAAAGATTAAGAGAAATGCAGAAATCCACTAAATAAAGCACAGTTCTTACAAAGAATACTCAAAATAAAAAGTTTTAGACTTAAGAACAATACAAGATAAGATGCCTAATAATTTTAGGACTTAATATATTTATAGGTGAGTTGAAAATCCCTAATAAACCAACAGTAAACCAGATTTAAACTTGTCCGGCTGACCCATATCGGCATGGTCTGGTCGATAATCTGCTCGATACTGGCTTCCCTCTGCTTGTATCGGATTAGCTTACCCGGCACGTTAGTCGATAATCCAATATTCACGGGACGTCTCAGGTTGCTTTTGCTCGATATCCATGCCGATATAATCGCCTGAGTTAAGGCACATCGGTTTGTCTTGCCCGATACAGTGGTCAATACGGGTGACCTGTCTCCAATGTATCGATGGTCCTTAGCCGATATGCGCCTCGGTATGCTCCACTCCCTTTGTATCGACGTAAGCAAGCCGATACACATATCGGTACACACCATATCAGGCAGGTTTGCCCTATATCTTGCTCGATATTGGTCGATTCGCCTAAGTTCTCCCTTTGGCTCCACTCCTAGCTCACACCCAATGCTCCACATGGTCTCCAAACACTTATTTTGTACCTGATACAACTCCATATGTAACCAAAATGCAATGCAGCTCCTAAGCTAAATGCATGCAATGCTTCTTCTAGATGCAAATGAGAATAAAATGATAAGAAATGATGCAAAAATAAGGGAAAGGATGTATGAAATGTAGTCTAAAACACTATAATATAGCAAGCTATCAGTGACGCCTGCTTGAAGATTCTCCTTGTTGTCCTACTTCTTTCCCCTTTCTAGAACCGCCTTTTCCCTTTGGAGAGGATGAATTACCATCAACTTTCTTCTTAAGCTTATGGACTTTCTCTTTCAAACTCATAACTGATTTCATCAAGGTTTTGATGGTCTTCTCTTGCAGTTTATTCAATCCTTGTAAGAGCTTAATATGACAATGAGCAACTCTTGTAGATTCAGAAGGACATGGTTTTGAGAATGGCTCAAAATGGTACTTGGTGCTCTCGTCCTCCAAGGCTTCTCCTTCACGCGCTTGTTGTTCTTCATCATCATTGTCCTCTTGCATCTCTGGTGGGACAATGCTCTTCATTATGCCTGTCCTTAGAAGGGGTTCTTGAGTGGCGGGGTTGTACGAATAAGGTTCCTCTACTTGAAACCGTACATTCTCTTGCGAGCTGAAGTTTGTAAGGTGGCACTTTGGAAGGATAACCACATTCTTCTTGTCGCCATGCTCAAATTGGTACATATCAAGCTATACAATGGGATGTGTAGGCTCTTTGAGTGGATCGCTAGCAGCAATCAAGATGGGAGCAATGAGACCTCCAATGGCAAGCTTTGGATTCTTTGCAGAAGTATTTATGGCCCATTTCTGGTGCTGCACAAACTGCTTCATTAAGAGTGTAATGAGACCCATGCCATTATGATCACAAATTTTTGGACCTCCTCTAGTCTTCTTAAGAATATACTTCAGCCCATTGATCAATAACCCAAGCTCCTCCTCTTTGACCATGATATGCTCGTTTCTATAGAAGAAAGTATTAGCAAGGACCTTGTGGGAATATCTCACAGCTGGATGTCTGATGTTAGAACTCTTAAGACGCCTTTTCTTGTAATCCTGGTTGGCAATTTCCTCCCAATCATTTTTAGGCTCATTCGTACAGAAGCACATCTCCATTTGCCTTGTTGTGCCCTCACTGAAGCCAATCACTTCATTGAGCTGATTAAACTCCATCTTGTACTTGTTTTCCCCACTCTGAACTTGATGAATCCATCTCCATAACCTTCTTCTTCCTCACTGTCCTCTTCAAAGTCATCAAAGTAGTGGACTTGAAGTGTTGCTAGGAAGTGCGAAGCTTGTACCTTGTGTGTGGGATATGCTGAGCAAAGAAACTTTTCCATCCCAAAGTTTTTGAAGATTAGCTGGACCTCCTCCTATATCCCCATCTCACTTAGCAGAGAGAGAGAGATGCAAATTTATTGGGCACAAACTCCACTTTTTGAATGGCTTTGAGTATCTCTTTTGAGCTTGGAGGGCCAACTTGTGCAACTTCTTCTTCCTCCTCCACAAAAACTCTCTTGCCTCGAGATTTGTCTCCTCCTATAGACTCATGAACCAGTGCCAAAGCTAGGTTATCCTCTTGAGACATGGTACCGAGTTGCGTGTATTGGATGGATGTGCATGCATGGGCAGGAACTGGCGGATCCCTTCTCGGATGTGGGATGCACTACGTCGGTGCACTTCCTCGGTTAATGTCGTGTCCAGATTCCTTTTGGCTCCTGCAACCATCAGATGCCTGCCTCGATGCACCGAGCAATACATGCTGTACCGAGCAAGTCATGGGTTGATTTGCTCGGGGCACTTGCTCGATATACTTCAAGCACTTAGCAACTTGTACATCCGATGCATGCCTTTCAGATGTCTCGTGCATGCATCCACATACCGCCATTCTTGTGTTACACTGAGCAAGGTGCATGATGTTTTCGTCGGTTCACTTGCTTGGTGCAGCTGCCATTTGCCTAAGCTGGGGTCCGGTGCACCGGAATGTTAGAGATTCGCCGTAGTTTTCGCCGGAGGATCATCAGTGACCATACCATGGGGAAAAGGTTAGGCTCTCCTCGGCATGATTTGTTCGATATGGTCCTCTCCAGGCTAAAACCTCGGTGTAACGGAGGCTCATTCATCGGTGGACTACACCGTGCAGGCTCAATGGTATACGACGTGTATCTCGTCGGTTTGGGTACACCAAGCAAACACATCAGTGTACGTCATAGCCTTCGTCGGTGCAAATCGCCATTGGACAGACCCGTCGGTGTACGGCCAGCATTTCCTCGGTGTGTTTCGTACCGAGCAGAGAACATGTTGTTCTCGTCGGTACTGTTGCTCGATACAGAAACAGAGCTTCCTTCCTTGGCCGTTTTGAACCATCTTGTTGAACTATTTGACATTTTAATTACCTGAAACACTTAGATAAAATATATCATAAGCATAAGGAACTAATATGTAGAAGGATAGACATGGAATTACCTCCTAAGTGTGCTTGTTTAGAATCACTAGTTTGACTTTGGTTGGCTTAGAGCTCAATGAAAAGCATGGAAGGAATCCAATTCCCTTCACCTCTCTCATCAAACACCTGTTTGATTCCTGTCTGAACCTTCTTCATCTTTGGTCTGAGATTCTTTTGGCTCCGTTGAACCTCATTCTCAAATTTAACAACCAATCCTTCAAACAACACCAAAAGACTTTCACCATCAAACCTCTCTCCTTGGAACTCATTGTGGTCTAGTGGGTTAACCTCTTCCTGGATCTTGACATTGAAGCTCATAGCATGCTCAACTTCTCAGGAAGCACCTCCACACTTAGCTTCTCACTTGTTATGGTTCAAAAAAAGTTAGAGTAGGGAGGGTTGATCTCATAGCTCACACCTTGATCCATATTCTTGAGCACTACCTTCTTTTTAATGAAGTCAATGTCAGCGCCAGCTGTGTTCAGAAATGGTGTCCCAAGCAGTAGAGGAAGATCCTTAGACTTTCTCATATCCAACATAATGAAATCAGTTGGGATTGTGCAGCTTCCAATCTTCAAGGGGTAATCTTCAAAGAACCCAAGTGTTTGCCTTGTTGATGAATCCACAAAAGAGATGGTGGATTTATAGTCCTTCAGCTTCTTGATTCCTAGCTTCTTTGTCATCTCCAATGACATGACATTAACACTAGAGCCTGAATCACAAAAAGCTTCTATCTTGTCAAGGCTCCCAATCTCACAAGCAACCACACTATTTCCAGGATTTTTCAGGTTTTGGAGGACCTTGGGCTCATCCTTTTTCGTACTAGGACCATCAAGGGCGTTCACCACCTTCTCCACTTTGTCAGCATTACCAAGAACACTTCTGATGAAGCTTAGTTAATCCTTGACCTGCAACAATGTATCAAGATGGGGCAAAGGAATGACAGCCTCATACATGTCTTGTCTAAACTTAGAGAGAATGATCCTTTGAGCTTTGGTTAGGATCCTTCTAGGAAAGGGAAGTGGAAGCTTGTACTTAAACAGGTCTTTCATGATATGATCATGGAGGACTATGACATAAACAACAAGCTTGTAGCTGAGGATAAACAAGTATATTCTAAACTGGAAGCTGATGAGGATCTTGAAATTCTAAGTGCCCTATGACATGATCAATTAGAGGTTCTACTTAACGAAATCAAGTGCCAACCGTATGAAGATAAGGCTGAATATTTCACACTGGTTTGTATTCAAGCTGATACTTAGCTAATGGGTATGTGGGACGTTTTGTGCTTTTTTTCCCTTGATTAAGTTTTGTCCAATTGGGTTTTCTTAACAAGGTTTTTAATGAGGCAAGTGTTCCCACATTGTCATTGCCCATTTTCTAAGTATTTTTGCAAACATATTTTTTTCTACCATCCCCGGTTTGGAGCATCTAGTTTATGCTTAAATTTTAGTCTTGTTTTGTTGCTCGTTAAATCAAGGGGGTTTGTCACGAGATTGACTAAGTTTTTTGCTTGTGTCTCTTCTTCTCTCTTCATAACTCTTGTCAGAGAGATGAAGCCTTTTTCATATAACTTTGAATCAAAATCTCTTTTAAAATAGATCTCTCTTTGGTGTGTCATATCTGAAGAAAACCTGTTGATCTCTTGGTGTGTAATATCTTTGAGATTACCAGTTGTTTACAAAAGCCTTTTGCATCTCTTGCTAGACTTCATCCTTCTACCATTCGTTCCCCCACCATTCAAACCGTTCATTTTCATCTCAAGTCATTCCATCAAGTTCACAATGGACCATTCCATCATTAGGTTTAGCTTTCAAAGTCAGGATCTTAGGGAGATCATATTACGTGGTATCACAGAAAGCTTTGAAAAGCTAAGTGATTTTACCGATCTGTTTTCCATTTTTGTCGATTCAAATTGTTTGTCTCTTCACATTCTTGATCATCACGGCTTTGATCTATTTTATTATTCAATATATTACGTTGTTAGTTTTAATAACTTTCATCAATTCACTGGTTGTATTCAAGCTTAATCCGTTCTTATGGGAGTTTATTAGTTTAGATTCTCATAAGAACTATTTACTGCAATTTTCATATCTGACCTTTCAGGTACTATGACTAGAGACGATGAACATTAGTCGAGTGCAGGAAGAGATAACCGTTTGGTACTCGAGGCTCTCTCATCCGAAATGAAAAAGATGTCAATCAGAAGTAGAGAAGATCAAACAAGAGTATGAGCGACAAAGAAAGCCAGTTCAGAGACGTCCAAGCAAAAAACTGCAAAAGAAGGAGAACAAGCGGAACATGCCAGTGGATATCAAACGGATCTGTATTACAAAAGCAGTGGCTCATCTAGAAGTGGCTGTAGAAGCTCTAGGCAAGGCAGATAACATGTGCAAGACAATTTGGCAAGGATTAAACTTAAAATTCCCCCTTTTCATGGCAAGTGCGATCCAGATGCTTACTTAGAATGGGAAAAGAAAATGGAACTTGTTCTCAATGCTCAACACTATAATGAAGAGAACAAGGTAAAGGTAGCAGCTACAGAGTTCTACGACTCTGCCTTGAGTTGGTGGGATCAGCTCGTTACTACAAGGAGGCGCAATCAAGAATATCCTATTACTACTTCGACAAATATGAGAAAATTGATGAGGAAGCGGTTTGTTCCAAGGCATTACCACCGAGAACTGCATCAGAAGCTTAGGAGATTGGCATGAGGTAATCATACGGTGGAAGAGTATACTCAAGAAATGGAAACATTGATGCTCCGAGCTGATATATCCGAGGACAGAGAGGCTACAATGGCACGATTCCTGAGAGGACTTAACCGTGATATTCAAGACAGGCTGAAAACTCAGTATTAAGTGGATTTAGAAGAGATGCTGCATAAAGCTATACTATTCGAGAAGCAACTTAAAAGAAAGAGTTCTCACCGTCCTGCTATTGGAACCGGGAACACGTACCGGTCAAACTACCCACACGAAGATAAAAACCCCGACCCGAGAGATAACAAACCATTCACCATTTCAAAACTTGATGCTACACCTCTAATGGACGTCAAAGGCAAGGCTAAGGATCCTACTGTAAGAACAAGAGACGTAAAATGCTTCAAGTGCCAAGGTCGGAGTCATTATGCAAACGAATGTATTTACAAGAGGGCTATGATCTTATTGGAGAATGGTGAGATAGCATCAGAAGAAGAAACACAAGAGGATTCTAGTGAGGAGAAATAACTATTGATGGTTAATGGAGATTTACTGGTGTCTAAGAGAACATTAAGTTTGCAGAGTAAGCCAGAGGAACAAGATCAAAGAGAGAACCTGTTCCATACTCGCTGTTATGTTCAAGGGAAGGTGTATAGTTTAATCATCGTTGGAGGTAGCTGTACCAATGTTTCTAGTGACACGATGGTTAGAAAGCTCAGTTTACAAGTAACCCCTCACCCGAACCCATATAAGCTACATTGGATGAATGACAATGGTGAGATGAAAGTCTCTACTCAGGTGATGGTCCCTTTAGCGATTGAAGAGTACAAAGATGAGATCCTCTGTGACGTTTTACCTATGGAAGCCAGCCACACTCTCTTAGGAAGACCTTGGAAATCAGATAGAAAAGTGATACAGGATAGCCACTCAAATCGCTACTCTTTTGATTTCAAAGGAAGAAAGAACGTTCTGATTCCCATGACCCCACAGGAAGTTTACAAGGATCAGAAACAAACATCAAGGTCACCCAAGCATTCTAATTTCTTTGCTAAAGCAGGAGAGGTGAAGAAAGCTCTACATTTTAAATACCTATGCTTCCATTTGTTTTTAAGGAGGCACTAACAAGCAAGATTAATGTTACACCGGTTTTACCGAGTGATATGTTTTCTCTTTTAAAAGTTTACAGTGATATTTTCCTTGATGAAACTCCAAATGGCTTGCCTTCCATTCGGGGCATAGAGCATAATATTAATTTCACTCCTGGAGCTTCACTACTGAACCGGCCTGCTTACCGTACTAATCCAATAGAAAGAAAAGAGCTATAAAGACAGGTTGATGAGCTAATGGCTAAAGGCCAAATCCGTGCGGGCATGAGACCTTGTGCTGTACTCGTGCTTTTAGTTACTAAGAAAGACAGTAGCTGGAGAATTTGTGTTGACTGCCATGCAATCAACAACATAACAGTGAAGTATCACCATCCCATTCTTAGATTAAATGATATGTTAGATGAATTGCATGGTTTTAATATCTTTTCTAAGATAGATTTAAAAAGTGGTTATCTTTAAATTAGGATGAAAGAAGGGGATGAGTGGAAAATTGCATTCAAATCCAAGCATGGTTAACATGAATGGCTGCTTATGCCATTCAGCTTGTCTAATGCCCCTAGTACATTCATGCGTTTGATGAACCATGTCCTTAGAGCTTACATTGGCATTTTTGTAGTGGTTAACTTTGATGACATTCTTGTTTATAAAAAAAGTATAGAAGAGCATATTAAGCATATAAGTTTAGTTTTAAACTTGCTTAGACAAGAGAAACTATATGCTAACCTCAAAAAGTGCACCTTTTGCACCAATAGTCTTGTGTTTCTTGGTTTTGTAGTAAGCACATAAAGAATCAAAGTGGATGAGAAAAAGAAAGACGTGGCCGCCCCTCTCACTGAAGTTATCAAGAAAGACGTGGAGTCAAATGGGGAACGGCTCAAGAAGAAGCTTTTCAGCACCTAAAAGAGAAGCTTAATAATGCCCCTGTTCTAATATTACCTGTGCTCTTAGTTACCAAGAAAGACAGTAGCTGGAGAATTTGTGTTGACTGTCGTGCAATCAACAACATAATAGTGAAGTATCGCCATCCCATTCCTAGATTAGATGATATGTTAAATGAATTGCATTGTTCTAACATCTTTTCTAAGATAGATTTAAAAAAGGGTTATCATCAAATTAGGATCAAAGAAGGGGATGAGTAGAAAATCTCATTCAAATCCAAGCATGGTTAACATGAATGGCTGCTTATGCCATTCAGCTTGTCTAATGCCCCTAGTACATTCATGCGTTTGATGAATCCTGTCCTTAGAGCTTATATTGGCATTTTTGTAGTGGCTTACTTTGATGACATTCGTGTTTATAGAAAAGGTATAGAAGAGCATATTAAGCATTTAAGTTTAGTTTTAGACGTGCTTAGACAAGAGAAACTATATGTTAACCTCAAAAAGTGAACCTTTTGCACCAATAATCTTGTGTTTCTTGGATTTGTAGTAAGCACAGAAGGAATCAAAGTGGATGAAGAAAAAGAAAGACGTGGCGGCCCCTCTCACTGAAGTTATCAAGAAAGACGTGAGAGTCAAATGGGGAACGTCTCCTTTTGAAGACAGTCACTTTGAAATCAGAAAAGGGATGATTGCAATGGTCCAAGACTGCAGATTCTATGGAATACCTAATGAAGATCCACTTGAGCATCTAGAAAACTTTGAGAGGATCTGCTCTATGGCTACGATGAGTGGTATATCTGATGATGGTTTGAAGGTTAGACTCTTCCCATTCTCACTTGGTGATAGATATCAACTATGGAAAAAGGGATTGCAGCAAGGAAGCATCACAACATGAGCTCAATGTAAAACTGCTTTCCTAACCAAGTTCTTCTCTCCCTCTAGGACAGCCAGATTTCAAAATGAGATTTATAACTTCAGCCAATGGACTAATGAGAGTTTTAGAGATGCTTAGGAAAGGTTTAGGAGCTTCACACTCCAATGCACTCATTATGGTTTCACAAAAGAGGCGCTGCTGTCTACTCTCTATAGAGGTGTCTTGCCTAAAATGAGACTCCTGCTTGATACATCTAGTAGATGTAACTTTCTTGGTGAAGATATAAAAGATGGCTTGGCTTTGATTGATAATCTAGCTAACAACAATGCACAATATGGTGAGGAGCAAGAGGAAACTTTGAAATTAGTCTCTTCCCAACTCGAAGCTACATTGTTGGAAGTGCAGGTGGTGAAGGAGAGAATGAATGATGTCTTGGGCCAATCTCAGCTACAGCAAAAGATTCTGGAGAGACAAACACATCAAGAGAAGCCTCCCACAAATCCTTCACCTCAAGATAATGACATGAAGCAAATGCTACAGCACCTCATCACCTCACAACAGGCCATAACCACACAAGTAGCTACACTTAAGTCTGAACTTCATTCTCAGCAAGTAGCCTTTGACCAAAAGCTTGAGATACTAAAGTTCTAGAATGGACCCTCCACATCTCATTCCTTTAGAGAATACATCAAATCTGTCACACTAAGAAATGGAAAATAGCTTCCTTATAGAGTAGCTTCTACTATCCCCAATGAAGACATTGAGGAAAAAGAAGGGGAGGTGGCACAAAAGATAATGAAGCAGTCAAAGCTGATGAAACACCAAAAAAGAATAAGGGCAAAGAAGTAGTTAAGGAGCAGAAAAAAGAGGCGCCTAAGGAGTTGGTTAAATAACCAAGAACCATTCGTCCTCCCCACAAGCCTCCACTACTATTTCCTGGAAGATTCAGGAAGGAGCTGCTTGCCAAATACAAAGGTCTCTTTGATAAGCAGATGAAGAAAATTCAGCTCCCTATGCCTCTACTTGATGCTTTTGTGTTAGTCCCTCCTTACCAGAAATTCTTGAAAGATGCTGTGGTTGAGAGAACAAAAAATCTGCAAGGAATGGTGATATTAACTCATGAATGCAGCGCCATCATTCAGCAACAAAGAGTGACTCTTAACAAGCTGAATGACCCATGAAACTTTACTATACCATGCTCTATAGGTCCGCTTACCTTTGAGAAGTGTTTGTGTGACTTAGGAGCAAGTATAAGCTTAATGCCCTACTCCATAGCTGGGCGCCTTGGTTTCACTGAGTTAAAAGACTGTAGGATCTCTTTAGTATTGGCTGATAGATCAGTGAGACTCCCCAAGGGATTGCTTGAGGATGTGCCAATCAGAATTGAGAATGTGGAGATCCCAACAGACTTTGTAGTCTTGAGATGGATGAGGAGCCTAAAGATTCTCTCATACATGGGAGACCCTTCTTAGCCACAACATGATCTATCATTGATGTCAAGAAAGGGAAGACTGAGTTGCAATTACATAGAGACATATCTATGAAATATGAAATCAAGCAGATTATGCAACAGCCCACTATAGAAGGTCAAGAGTTCAAGATTGAAACCTTAGAGAAACTGTATGCTGAGGTTCAAGATGAGTTGTGCTGTGATGATAAACTCCAAGTGGCTTTAACAAAGGAGCATGGGGGAAGATGGTTATTTGGATAAGAAAAGCATAGGCTTCATGGTAAGGCTTGATTCTCACAAGATCTTGGAGGATGAGGAGCCATTTGAGAAACTAGAATACAAGAGGACAGAGGTGCTCTCAATCCAAGAAGTTGACGCCAAAGAGCAGAGCAGCATAGATGAGGACTGGAGTGAGCTCAAGGCGCCAAAGGTGGACCTCAAACGACTTCCTAAACAGCTAAGGTATGTCTTCTGAGGCACTAACTCTACTTATCCTGTCATTATCAATGAGAACCTCCATGATGATGAGATCCTTGCCCTTGTAAACGAGTTAAAGAAGTTTATGAGAGCCATCGGATATTCACTAGATGATATCCAAGGCACCTCTCCTAGCCTCCGCACTCATATGATCCATCTAGAGGATGAGACAAAATCATCCATTGAACCTCAAAGGAGATTGAATCCTAATCTGAAAGAAGTAATTAAAGAGGAAATTTTAAAATTCCTTGAAGCTGGTGTGATTTACCTTATCTCAGACAGCACATGGGTCTCACCAGTCCATGTGGTGCCTAAGAAAGAAGGAGTCATAGTGGTAAATAATCCCCACAAGAACTATAACTGGTCATATGATGTGCATAGACTATAGAAAACTAAATGCTGCATCTAGGAAAGATCATTTCCCTTTGCCATTCATAGACCATATGCTAGAAAGATTAGCTAATCATAAATATTATTTCTTTTCAGATGGGTATAAGAGTTTTTTTTTCAGATTCCCATTCATCTTAATGATCAGGAAAAAACCACATTCACATGTCCATATGACACTTTTGCAAATAGTAGAATGCCATTTGGACTGTGCAATGCCCCAGCAAGATCTCAAAGGTGTATGACCTTTATTTTCTCTGATTCACTTGAAGAGATGGTGGAAGTATTCATGGATGACTTTAGTGTCTATGGATTGTCCAATCTTTCTCAGGTTTTACAGAGATGTGAAGACACTAAGCTAGTTCTGAATTGGGATAAATGTCATTTCATGGCCCAAGAAGGCATAGTGTTGGGTCACAAGATCTCAGAGAAAGGGATAGAAGTGGACAAGGGCAAGATAGATGTGATGCTGTATTTAGAGCCTCCAAATTTAGTCAAGAGAATCAGAAGCTTCTTGGGACATGCTGGTGTCTATAGGAGATTCATCAAGGACTTCTCAAAGATAGCAAGACTAATTACAAGGCTGCTGTGCAAGGAGACATAATTTTTCTTTGATGAAGACTGCTTACAGGCTTTCCTCACTCTAAAAAAAAGCTTTGGTGAGTGCGCCCATAGTGCAAGCTCCTAACTGGGATCTCCCTTTTGAGATCATGTGTGATGCAAGTGATTATGCTGTGGGAGCTGTATTGGGACTAGAAGCTACATGTCATCTACTATGCTAGTAGGACAATGGATGAAGCTCAAACCAGATATGTCACAACAGAGAAGGAGCTTCTTGCAGTAGTCTTTGCATTTGAAAAGTTCAGAAGCTACTTGGTTGGGTCTAAGGTGATAGACTACACTTATCATGCTGCATTATGGCACATCTATGCCAAGAAGGATGCCAAGACAAGATTCCTCAGATGGATACTTCTCTTGCAAGAGTTTAACATGGAGATTGTTGACAGGAGAGGCATTGAAAACGGTGTGGCTGATCACCACTCAAGGCTAAGGATTAATGGCCTTGTCCCCATCAATGACAACCTACCAGAAGAGGAACTGCATGCATTGGGAATGAAAACAGTCGAGATAATGAGTTTGGAAGAAGAGAAGATTCCTTGGTATGCTGATTTCGCCAACTATTTGGCCTGTGAAGATGTCCCAACCAAACTTGATGCTTAGGAAATAGAAGAAGTTCTTTAAGGATGTATTTCACTACTATTGGGATGAACCTTATCTCTACAAGAAGGGGACTGATGGCTTGTTCAGGAGATGCATGGAAGAAGAGGAAGTCAAAGGTGTCCTTCACCATTGTTATGGTTCAGCCCATGGTGGTCACTTTGCCACTTTCAAGACAGCACAAAAAGTGCTTCAATTTGGTTTTTGGTGGCCCAGTTTATTTAAGGACGCTCAAGCTTATATCTCCTCATGTGATGCAGGCCAAAGGAAGGGAGGCATCTCCAAGAGAGATGAAATGCCCCTGAACTCAATTCTCGAAGTGGATCTGTTTGATGTTTGGGGAATTGACTTTGTGGGTCCTTTTCTTATTCCTATGGGAATAAATACATCCAGGTTGCTGTGGATTATGACTTAAAGTGGGTTGAAGCAGTAGCTAGTCCTACAAATGACGCCAAAGTTGTGCTGAAGCTCTTCAAAACAATCATCTTCCCAAGGTTTGGTCTTCCAAGATGTGTTATAAGTGATGGAGGGAGCTACTTAATCAACAAAGTTTTTGAGAGTTTGCTAAGGAAGCATGATGTTAGGCATAAGGCTGCCACTCCTTACCATCCTCAAACAAGTGGTCAAGTGGAGGTGTCTAACAGAGAGATAAATGCCATCTTGGAGAAGATTATTGGTATTACAAGAAAGGATTGGTCCTACAAGCTGGATGATGCTCTTTGGGCATACCAAACAGCCTTCAAGACACTGATTGGGAGATCCCACTTCTCACTCCTTTATGGCAAGGATTGTCATCTACCTGTAAAGTTGGAGTACAAAGCCTTATGGGCAACAAAGCTGTTGAATTTTGACATCAAGACTGCCCAAGAGAAGAAGCTTATCAACCTCCATGAGCTAGAGAAAAATTGCCATGAGGCATTTGAGAGCTCTAAGATCTATAAGGAGAGGACCAAGGATTTCTATGATAAGAGGATAAGACCTAAGGACTTCAAAGCTGGAGACAAGGAGCTGTTATTCAACTCAAGGCTGAAGCTATTTCCAGGAAAACTCAAGTCAAAATGGACAGGACCATTCAAGATCAAGGAAGTACTTCCCTATGGAGCTGTGACATTGTTAAAATCAGAAGGAGGAGACTTCACAGTGAATGGGCATAGACTGAAGCCTTAGATGGCCAGTGACACACTTGGAGATGATACAGACATTCACCTCCAAGAACCTCCAGCGGCCTAAGGAGCAAGAAAAGTCAAGCTTAGTGAATCTAAACAAGCACTCTTGGAAGGTATTCCCATGTTATCCCTGTCTATACTATTTGCTTTTTCATGTTTTTCTTGTTTGTTCTAGTATCAAGTAGTATCCTTAGGAATCTGGGAAGAGGTCAGGAAAGAATAACTGAGTTTTAAAGGAGGATGAACTCGAAGGAAAGTCATATCGGGCAGCATATTGATGATATCAAGTCGATACAAGTGGTACCGACGTACATATCGAGCTCACTTGCTCGATATAGCATGTCTCTACACTCATGTCGACCGAAATATCGAACAGGATGCAGGTCGATACAGAAGAGAGGAGTCTGTATCGACCTATGTACTGACGAACAGCTGACCGATACAACATGCTGGCGCACGTATCGACAAATGTATTGGTCATACCCAGATCGATACACCTTCACTATCCATGTACCGGACAGCATACATCCCGATACAAAGCAGAGGATTGTGTATCGATATACGCATCGACCTCAGCTGCCTGGTACGCTAAGCACCAAAGACGTATCGACCTACATATCGAGCACACAGCTCCATATGCCTTAACAAAAAGGGCGATGGCTATTTCCGAGAGCATCGACATCCTTATCGGTTTGTCAGCTCGATACGAGTAACCCGAGCAAGTATCAATTTGCATAACAATGTCTCACCCCGATACCCACTGCCTTAGAAGCATATCGATGACCATATCGACCGTGCACCCCGATATCAGCCATGAAACAGCTGTAAGCCTCCCGAACTCTTTATCCTTCACTTCTTTTGCACTGCCTTCTATCCCTTCAACATTTATAGTGGTTTGAACCTCCTCTACTACTCTTATTACACAGAGGTCTGTGTAATTCAAGTGTGGGGGGGGGAGGGTATTACATTTGACATTGTGTTTTGTTTTCTTATTTTCCCTTTTGCATATTTGAGTCTAATGCATTCATCTATATGCATTGAAAATCCATAAAATATTCAAGTTTTTGAAACGAAAAAGAATCATTTTGGTGCATTTACATATCTAAGATTAAGTCTAGATGCATTTCATGAAGCTTTGCACACATTTGCATAGGGAGTAAATGATAAACACTTGTTAAGATTCCCATGTTTAAACTGCTTTCAATGCCTTGGTTACTTGTTGTTTGAATGCATAGTAGTGAGTTTGAAGTTAAGGCTGCACCATGTTTTGAATTCTTGAATTGACATTCTTGACTTACGCTGAAGCTTGCTGTGATTTTATGCCAACTCTATCCTATTGGAATCTTAATCTGAATTTGATTATCTCGTTTGTGCATTGAGAGTGTCTACATGGCTACCCATATACATACTAGGATCATCGTCTTCCCTTTTTACCAATCTTGTCGATCCAAGTAGCTAATCCTCATCATTACGAGACAGTTATCCACACCTTAAACCAATCCTTCTTTCTGAACCTAAACACTATTGTGAGAGTTGTGAGGCCTTGCATTGCATCATTTTTGATTATATCTTGGCAAAAAGTGTTAGGAATGAGGCTTGCAATGAGAAGCTCTCTTGTAGACATCAGCTTGCATTTTGAGCTTGGTACTAGGATATGAGATTGGGAAAGGGCAGTGTTAATTGGTTTGATTTTAATTGCTTATATCTTTTGAGAGAAGAAGAAGTATGGGAATTGTAGTGTGGGAAAATAACTTAAGTTTGTGGTTGGATATATAAGGAAGAAAAGCTCTAAGTGTTAAAAGAGAGAAGGTGCCAACAACAGAAATGCTTACAAAGATAATCCAAAAGGAGAAATCAGACCAAAGCAATCCACCAAATGTGATAATAATGGCGCCTAATCAACAAAAAAAGAGCAAGCTCCAACAGAAGAATCAACCACACACACAATAAGGAAGAGGGTTCCCCACACATGAAGAAGAAAGAGATCAAGTGCCTTGGGAAAGGGTGGATTTATGGGTTTCACTTTGGGTTTAGAAAACTTTAGGTTCATCTTGGGGTAAAAAAGGGTAGAAGAGAGCTTTTACTTGCAAGCATAAGTGTGCTTTTACCTTTAGCATTTTGCCTAATATGGCATCATTTCACTGAGTGATCCCTTGAATCTTCGAGCGCTTACTTGAATGAGATCATTTTCATCTCATAACCATGCCCTTAGACCCAATGTTTTCATTTGATTTGCACAAACTTGATCCATTGGTTACAATTAATGAATGTTAAAGAGTTGATTGATTTGAATGCTTGTGTAGGCTAAGCTTGAGGTCAAAGCTTGTTAGGATGAGTATGGCTAAATATTTTAAAGTAGAACAATCTTTATGTATCTTAGAACATATAATTTGGGCATTGAATAAACTTTTTCCATTGGCATCTTTAGTTTTGAGCTCCCACCTTCAAACCGCTTTCTCTTTGTCTTTAACTGCTTGAGGACAAGCAAAAGGAAAGGGGGGGGGGGGGGGGGGGGGGGGGGGGGGGGGGGGGGGGGAAGGGGGGTTGATCTACACCATAATCACTCCATTATATGCACACATTTAGCTTTAGTTCGAGCATTTAAACACCCATTCTTGCATGTTCATGTCTAAATTGCATCCATTTAGGATAAAAAGTGTAGTTAGGAGTTGCATTGCATATTTGGTGCATTTTAAGCTTTTGGCAGGTGCAATGAAGGAGTTTCAGGAATGATAGAGGATCTGGGAGTGATCTGGTGGAGAGACTAAGGCGAGAAGGCCCCATATCGAACAGTGTATCGACTTACCAAGTCGATACGGAGCGTACAGGACAACATATCGACACCATATGTCGATACAAGCTAAGGAGTCATACCGAGGAGCATATCGAGGTCACAGGTCGATACGACAAGACAGGACAAGTCAAAGGGCATCGAGTTACTAACCAATACACCTTCTTCAGGACATCTGTACCGGTCTAACATATCGATGTGAAGCAAATCGATACACAAGCCAGGACATGCGTGTCGATGGTTTTGCTCCATATGCCGTAACAAAAGGGCGATTGCATCGACCAGCATACCGAAGAGACCATCCCATAAACCTTAGCCATATGCGACTGTATCGATCAGTGTATCGACCAGACTTGGTCGATACAACTTCCAACTGACCAATATCGACTAGAGTATCGATATAACAGGACGATACAAGGCTTCCGAACCAGCTGCTTTCTGGTTTATTTCTAGTTTACTAAGGGTTTCTCCTGAAAACTATATATTCTTTGTGACACAAAGACATTGGGGGATCATCTTTTCATCTTTATCCTTTAGATATTAGCTTTATCCTTTGTGTTTTCTCCTTGATCCCTTGTAATTTCTGCTTTGAATCTTGTTCTTTCAATCAAATCTGGTGTTTATCTTCATTCTGATCATGATTAGTCATTCTCCTTTACCTTGGGTTTTGGCTAAAGCTATGATTAGTGAGTAGTTTGCCTAGGATTTGAGATGGGATAGAGATGGGGAGATTTTAGGCTTGATTAATGATTGCTTAGTGCTTAATGTTATTGTACCTTCTTATTGATTGTGTTTAATAGTAGATTAGCCCTTGCTAAGTTGATATAGATCCTAGGGTTCTCTTATGCCTGATAAGTGTTTGATGAAATGCATGAATGAGTCAAGTAAGAAATTTGCTTATCTTAGCCTAAGGAATTAGCTGACCAAGGAGTAGATTGGCAATATATAATTGGATTAGTTGCTCATAATGCTTGTTGATCATCGATTTCAGTAATGGATGTTATCTGATTATATTGTTAGCAAAGTCATTAGTATAGAGGAATTGATCTAGTTACAGCTGTTAATTATATGCCTAGGAATAGCTTGTTGTGGGTTTGTAAGCATCATTAGTTAAGCTGAGAATCTTCCTTGATCAATAACCTCATCTCAAGTCCCACTTGTCTTTTGGTTGTCTGAAGTCGAAACTGCTGTTCTATTTAGTCTTGCTTAGTTGTTTGCTTTAGTTTGTTCACCTCTCATCTTTGAATTGGCTTGAATTAAATGATTTATTGCATTCTTAGTGTCTTACATTGCCAATTTGGATTGACACGTAACATACTACAATGATATGAGTATATGTGGGAATTGAAGTAGAGTAAACTCCTACATCAGGCAGGCACAAGATGGTTTTCGATGTTGGAGATGAAGTGTGGATCCAATTGAGAAAGGAACGCTTTATATCAGAAAGAAAATCCAAGCTCATGCCACGCATAGATGGCCCTTTCAAAATCACAAAGAAGATAATTGACAATGCATACGAGCTTTATTTTGAAAGTAAGTATTCCATAAGCTCCAGCTTTAATGTTACTGATTTGTTTTTATTTCTTGCAGATGACTTGGATTTGAGGTCAAATCCTTTTCAAGAAAGGGGGGATGATATGATCATGGATGAAAATGACATAAACAGCAAGCTTGTAGCTGAGGACAAGCAAGCATATTCTAAACTGGAAGCTGATGAGGATCTTGATGTTCTAAGTGGCCCTATGACACGATCAGAGACTTCGGCATTTCAAGATGACTTACGGGTTTTACTTAACCAAATCAAGTGCCAAACGTATGAAGATAAGGCTGAACATTCCACACTAGTTTGTATTCAAGTTGGTACTTATGGGTTTATGGGACATTATGTACTCCTTTTCCCTTGATTAAGTTTTGTCTCATTGGGTATTCTTACCAATATTTTTAACGAGGCAAGTGTTCCCACATTGCCATTGCCCATTTGCTAAGTATTTTTCCAAGCCCATTTCTTTCTACCATTCGCGGCTTGGAGCGTCTAGTTTATGTTTGAATTTGAGTCTTGTTTTGTTTCTCGTGCAATAAAGGGGGTTTGTCCCGAGGTTGACTAAGTTTATTGCTTGTGTCTCTTCTCCTCTCTTTATAACTCCTGTCCGAGAGAAGAAGACTTTTTCATGTATCTTTTAATCAAAATCTCTTTTAAAATATATCTCTCTTTGGTTTGTCATATCAGAAGAAAACCTGTTGATCTCTTGGTGTGTAATATCTTTGAGAGTACCAATTATTTACAAGAGCCTTTCGCATCTCTTGCTAGACTTCATCCTTCTACCATTTGTTCCCCCACCATTCAAACCGTTCACATTCAAGTAATTCCATTAAATTCACAATGGATTATTCAATCATTCGGTTTAGCTTTCAAAGTCCGGATCTTAGGGAGATCATATTATTTTAAAGAGGATTCTTCTTCTTCAGCCAGAGGCTTCTCAACAACCTTCTTGGATTCAGCCTTAGTTTGTAGAGGTGTAACCTTAGCAAGAGCCTTAAAAGCATGGACGACTTTAATCAACTTATGATCCACACTTGTTTCAGCTTCTTCATAATCCTTGTCTTCTTTGATGCTTAGCAAGAACTCCGCAATAGTTTTCTTCTCTTCTTCAGCAGCAACACTCAAGCTTGGAGCGCTTCCCCCACACTTAGACTCAATGTCCTCATTAATGACTGCATTGCAATAGTCTTTTGGGTTTGCTTCTGGTTTTGCAGGAAGTTGCATAGGCTGCTTTGAAGAGGAGGCCCCGTTACTCGCAAGAAAGTTTAACCTCTGGTTCATGGCATCTAACATTCCATTCAAATCACAAATGGTAGCATCAATCTTATCATGCACTTCAGCAAATTTCTTGTCTATCTCAATGGTTCTTGAAGCTTGACCACTCAAAAGCTGATGTACCATTTGCTTGATTTCTAGATCTTAGGCACTTGAGGAGGCTTGTGCATTACCAAAACCTGGTGGAGGAAAAGCTGGCTTTGTCTGGAAGTTGTTTTGTTGAAATCCTCCTTGGCTCCCTTGAAATGTTGGTCTTGGAGCGAAATTTGATTGCTGATTGTAAGGGACAAATGGCTTGTTCCCTTGGCCTTGTGGAGCACCTTGAGAAGGGTAAACCTGGTCATGTGGATTAGCCACATGCTTGCTCATATATGAGAAGTTTAGGTGATTTCTATAGTTGCTGAAACCACCACCACCTTGGTTCATGTAAAAGGCTTCATTTTGAAGAGCAACATCGTCTTCTTGCACTTGACCATCTTCACCAACAAAATTCACAGCTTTGAAGGAGGAACTTAAGAGTTTCTCCAATTTCTCATGTAAGGCTTTGATATCCTTCTGAAACAAGGTTTTTACACCTTAGGACAAATGTTCTCTTTCTAATCAATTATAGAATAGAGATTATGGTATCAAGTACTTATGGATGAGTTGAGATGCAGCCAATGTAATAATCTAAGTCAAAATGGGGTTTATGTGATTTAAGAACAAGTCTACAACCCAACAATTCAAGAAAACAGAACAGTAAATGCAAGTACTAAGCAAAATGATGATTAAGAAGATAAACTAAGCAAGATGAGTAACTTAGCAATAAACTGGACAAGATGAATGCTGGAAATAAACTAAACAAAGACAACTAAGCAAGATGCAAATTTGAACTATTAATAAAAAGCAAGACTTAATGTTCTAAAAAATAGTGATCAAGTGGTTTCAAGAGTGACTAAGGATTTAATAAACAAGGTAATCATCAAGCATATAACAAGCAAGCATTTCTCAATATTGCAGTCCTAAACAAGTTGTCTAAGGAAAGATCCACTTAGTGGTTAATAAGCAAATCCAATTCAATAAGATTAGTGTGTCAAACCCACTTTTGGTGGTGTGTTCACTAACCATGAGGATAAAGCATAAAACCCTTGACTGCCTAAGAGAATCACTAATCAAAATAATCTTCTCTTTCTTAATGCAATAAATCTAGTCAACCTTTCAATCTTTTAGATTCTCTAGGGACCTAAGTAGCTAACTTAACCAATCAAAAACATAGATTCGAGCTCACAATTGCAAAACCTAACAATGCTAAGCAATGAACAGGATTCAAACAAATGCATGTTCTTTCAATGCAAACTATGTAACCATCAAGCAAGAGTCTTAAAACAAGCATTATCTAGCCCGAAGTGAATCATCTAGCAAGGTAAACTATCACTTTGGTGTCACTGAACAAAGGAACCATAAACCAAGCTAAGCTATCAAGCCAAATTAGCGAATCATGTTAAGAGACAAGACATCAAGCCATTAAGTGAACCATTTGCATCAACAATATCATATTCAATCAAAAGGGAGAAGCTTTATGAACAATACTAAATTTACAAAGAAAAGGAAACAAACCTAATTACCCTTAATCACATCCTAAATACCACTTTCCCTATGTAGAACCCCAAATCTAAGGTAAACTACTCACTAATCATGTTTAATCCCATTTGATTAAGGTTAAACATGATTAGATTAGATTAAATGCAAAGATAATGAAAACTAAGTACCAGGATACGAAAATCAAAGAGTAATAGACAAGATTAAAACATAAAAATGTAAGACTTGATTGAAAATAAAAGAGGTTACAAGCTTTAGGCAAATCTCCTGTTTTGTTGACTAAAAGATAAGAGAAAGAATAGTTCTTAGCTGAAATCAAGGATAATGTTTTCTCGCTTCCTTTTATACTAGCGAACCAAAAAGGAAGGATAGAAAAACCTAAAAACAAGATAAGGTCAAAGAAAAAATGCTGGTCAACGCGCGGATAAGTTGTATCGGGTTGTACGGACGGTGTTCAGCTTGATGCACAACCCCGATATGCTGCGTGTAAGCGTGTATCGGCTTGTACAGCTTTCCCTTCTCGATGCACCGCCTCGACGTAGGCCAGTGCCGTAGAATCCACGAACCAGTCCTCTTCCTCATGTGCTGCTGCTTGCATCAGGCATACTCCACATGTGTTCTGCTCGATGCTCCTACTCGATATGGATGTAAATTTTGCAAGACTCTTTCTTACGATATCTCATCTGAAAATTATGCTGCTCCAATCTCCTTCCCAAGTTCCAAAACCTCCAACATCACCTGAAAACACCATGAACATGCATATGTGTGCAATCCAAGACTATATGCATGCAATGTTGATTCACTAGAATAAAGCATGCTATCAACACCCCGACACTTAGTTTTGCTTGCACTCAAGCAAACAAAACACAAAGCATAGTGATGAGGTTTTAAAATGGAAACTCATACCTCTAACATGCTAACAATGAATCAAAATGATGTCCATGTTTCTAATCCTAGAATGCAATTGATGGAACAATAATTTAACCACTTAGCAATAATAATCACAATACTATCAACCGACACAAGCTCATCAAATTAAATAACCTTTTTAACATCCATTTATGCTAAAATCATGAATTATGCTTATGTAAATGCAAATGTGTCATTTGGCTAAGAGAAAAGGCTTATGTAAAAAAAATGATCCCATACATTGGAACTGGCTTTGGTGTTTCAAGAGTTCTCTCAAGAAAAGCATGGTTGAGCTTTTGCAAAATGCTAAGTGTCAAGGAACAACTTACACATGCAAAAGAAGATTCCCATCTACCCAAGACCCATAAGCAATGTTCCTAACTCTTTCTGAGCAATGTAAAACCACCTAAGCTACCTTTTTTTATTAAACTCTAAACCCAAATAGAAACCCAAAACTTCTTCTCTTTTAAGCTCTTTGGAGGACACTTCTTCTGAGAACTTTAAGTCGTAGCGGTTTTCTTCTTTTGGACTTGGCTCCTTTTTGGTGATGCTTGTGCCTCAATTCTCCTTTGGCTTCTGATTTTATTTCTTTGCACTTCTTGCATCTGATTTTATTTTTGAACTTGAGCCTTCATTTTGTTTTGATTGAACCTCCATTTCCACCTTTTGCTTGTGCCAAACTACATCTCTTTTTGCCTTGTTTTCTTTTGTTCTTTCTTCTGTTTAAATTAAACCCAAAATAAATCCTAAACTTTTTCCTAAACTTTCTAGCCTATCTAACTCAAGAGTGAGCTACTTCTACAATAGAAATACTTCCCTTGTAATTCCAACCCAACACTTTTTGCTAAGCTACAACCATGAAGAAAAGAGGCCTAACTAATCGCACGCTATTAATTTGTTGGCTTGAAAGAAGGCTTAGGTAAAGGTAAGGAGATCTAAATGAACATTTTAAACAGTGGTATAAGAGGATAAGAAAGTCCAAATATTCTAAGGTAATCCATGACAACATTCACAAATGCACAAGATATGATCATTGTAATTCAAATTAAGGTTCCACTTCAACAAATGTTGAAATCATATCAAAGCATGCTCAGTTTCAAACAAGGTTCAAAAAATTGCAAATTTCAAAAGTGGTTCAGTTTTATTTCTAATTCAACATCAAGTGCATTAAAGGACTAAGAACAAGGGCAACATTTTCATAAACTATTAGAATTTACAAAGATGTACTACCATTGTTCCCAAATTAAACAAGCAAGCAAATCCTAAATGAATGCATGAAGTCTAAGTTCTATATGAAACCGTATGAACAAACTCCTTTTTGTGGAACCAATTTTCGAATTTTTTTTTATTTTTTTGAATTTTCGATGCCTTAAGTGCAATGCAAGTATGATGCATGGTTATCTAATCTATATGCAAGTGCGAATGCAATCATCAGGTCATAATATACTCTCTCTCCTCCCCCCACACTTAAATTACACAGCCTCGGTGTAATAAAAATGGTTGAGAGAATGCTCACAATCATCAAGAAGCAATCACATAAAAATTTAAAAACAAATGTGTGGTATTTACAATGAATAGAATGATGTACCTTTCTTCAGATGGAGGAGTGGTGAGAGGCTGAACTCTCAGTGGTGACATGTGAAGGAGAGCCGTCCTCTTCATATGGAGTTTGCTGCCTGATCCTTCACTTCTTTCCTTTGCTCCATGAAACTGGTACATGAGAGGAGTGCCTTGGCAGTTCTGGTTGTGGCTCTCTTGGTCTCTCATCAATGTGGAAGGAGTGCCTCTCTTGAGCCGTGGCGTCAAGGTCATCCTCAAACATGCTTTCACCAGCTGATTTTTCTCCTTGTGGCTCTTCAACCACTTGTGTCTCCTCAGTATCATCCTCCACATCTGAGTCTCTTGCCGTGCTAATGCTCCTTACTTTGCTAGGTCTCATCAAAGGTGGATCACATCTTGGATCATACAGCTCATCTAGACTTGGCATGAAGCGGATGCTCTCATATGAAGTGAATTTGTGAGACGTTGCTTGGGCAGGAGAATCTTCTTCTTCTCATCATCCAACTCAAACTAATATTCAAAACTAGTCTCTATAGCTCCTGAAAGATAGCCAATCTCCTCATTGCTCTTAGGTAATCCTTGAGCTTTGGTGGTTTACTGGGGTTTGGCTCTTCTTCCACAAATGCCGTTTTTCCCTCAGCTTTGTCTCTTGCATGTGCGCTTGAGCCCAAAACATTCTCATATCCTCTGCTGCTTGACATGGTACCTGAAAACAGAAAGCTTAAAGCAAAAATTAGTGTTTTGTTCCCTTAAAGCCCTATGCAGAAAAGTATTTCTCAAACTCAAACATGCACAGGAAAAATGAATAAAAATTCACACTGAATGGTAACAGACAGAGTCGAATTTAGCAAAAACTTTCAGCTCAAAAGGTTAAACAAAATGAAAATTAAAAATTCATTGAACATCAAGCAGCAGGTTATCCGAAAATTAAGCATATGTATCAAAATGTCATCCTCTCTCCACTAAACTATGAACATGCATCAGAATCAACATTGTCTTCCTATAATCAAGCATTTTAATGGCAAATATGATGGTAAAACAATGACATTCCTAGACTTGGCCAGAATCTAAACTAAATTTACAAATTAAGCACAAAACAAGCATACCCCAATCTTTAAACCATATATTTTCAAACAAGAAATGCATCAAATGTGATGAAAAATGAATTCAACAATCTCAAATATGCAAAACATTCTTAACGAGCATTCTAATGCATTACAACCTAGCTTTCAAAGATCAAACCCATAGAAATGAGATATCAAAACATTAGTACCTTGAATATTTGAAAAACTTTGACAAAATGCAAGGAGAGAATGCAAGAGATAAGAGAGATGTTTTGCTGGGAAGGAGAGTGTTCTGGTCAATGCAGAATGATGGGTAGAGAGAGATGGGGATATTGCTAGTTTTGAACGGATAAGATGAGAGAAAATTTAATAAAAAATACAAGTAAATCTTTTTCAAAGTTTAAAGATTTGCTAGGAGGGGGAAAATAAGATTCTTTTACCTCCACCAAGGTGCACAAATGGAGATTACTCGATTTACCCATGTAATAATTTGAAAAAAAATTCACACGGGTCTTATCGAGCAAAACACCCGATGTGACACCCAGGTGTATACCATATCGGGGATGTCGGGTCTTGTGTCTCGGCGGTCATGCTCCTGTGTCTCAAGGATTCGATGTTCTGATCATCTTTTCCTCCTGGGAATCTTACATCAAGCAGAACCAGAAGGTGTTTTGCTCGATGTTGTTGGTCGATGTAGGGGAAACATTTCGGCTTGTTCGGTTCTTTCCTTGGGCGGTTGCAAGGCATGTTCCGGACATTGATATCGGCTCAGAAAGTCTACGTTGAGCAGGATAGCTGTGTCCTTGCTCGATGTGACTCCCTGATGCATGCTTCGTCTTCATGATGGGATATCCTCTGAGGAAGATGAGGAACTTCTCGGCGTTAAGTATCATTGTGGCATGCATCGAGAAAAAATATGGAGGTTTACGAGTCTTCTAGCACTCAGCTGGGATGCTAGTTGGTGGATTACGTACTTGCCTTCGTCCTTCGCGTGAAACATCGGAGAGTCTTCGTATCAAGCAAAAAATGGGTGATTTGCTCGATGTACTTCCTTGATGTAAGCTCCATCGGACATCTTCACCAGAGTACGGTGCAGGCAGCTCGATGTATGGATTTGGCGATTGCGTCGAGCAGAGTTCACGAGGTTCTGCATGATGTAACTCCTCGATATTGTCTCCACCGTGCATCTTCATCGGCGTACGGCTCCTCCACCTCGTTATACAGACTGGGGCTCCAGGGGAGATTACATCGAGTAGGGTTTTAGAGGTTCTGCTCGATATAACTACCCCGATACAATCCCCCTCGTGTATCTTGCTTGGCGTACCGACTGTATCTTCCCTGGTATAACGTGCATTGGGCAGAAATGACTGAGGTTCTGCGCGATATGGTACCCCGATGTAAAAAAAGAGTCTTCTTTCTCCGTGGCTTTTGAACGTCCTATACAACTTGGAACCTGTTTTTTACCTCTGAAACACTAAATAAAGACAACAATAAGAAATGAAAGCATATATTTACAAGGATAGTCATGGAGTTATCTTTCAAGTGTGCTTGTTTTAAGTCACTAAGCTTGACTTTGGTGGTTAGAAACTTAGTGGGAAGGAGTGAATGGAGCAGAAGCTCCTACTCCCTTCTTTATATTGACCCAAGTGCCAACCGAATGCAGCTTCTTCTTATCACGAGCTGACTTCTTTGTTCTCTTTTTCTTGATACTTTGTGTAATGCTCAAAGGTTTCACTTCCTTGGTGATCAAGATCTCATCTTCTTTCAAACCTTCTTCAAGCTTCTTCTCAGTGTCAATGATGCGGACATCAAGTCATCATCAACCATGGAGCACGGATCCAGGAGTCATAAAGTGGAGAACATGAAGCTGAGGAGAGCTAAAGAGGAATTCGAGTGGAGTTCAGCCCAAACGGAGGTTGATATCAAACATTCAAGCTCAACCAACACTTGGAGAGCATTCTCAACTCATCCAGAGTTCATCACGAAGAAGAATCACCCAAGAAGGAGTTCATATGAAGAAGATATTGAAAATACAAGTTTGAAGATCTTCAATGGAACCGATGGAGACATGCGAGTACTAATAAAATTATTCCGGCCAAACCAAGACGAACAAAGCAAGGTTCCCGGATGTTTTGGAAACTTGATTCATCAGAGAACCGAAGAAAATTGGTTTTATGCCAAAATTCAGTATGGTTTGAAAGTTATTCAACTTCTAAACCGGAGGATGCTCTGCTTGCCTTATTTGGGAGCTGGCGAGTTTAATCACTTGCAAACCAAACTTTGGCGATCAGGAGAAGCATCAAACCATTCAGGAGAGTTAATACACCAATCAGGAGAGTTAGCTAGAACCGTTCCCAGCACCAGCAACCAAAGGATCACGCGGATCCCACCATTGACCAACTTACCTTATTTGGAGCAGATTTCATTCAAATCACAACAGCTACATTTTAGCCAAGACGTCAGCCTTTTGAATGATTATTTGAGAAGGCAAATCATCCCACAGACGCTAACCTACACCCTCAAGCCATCCAGATACAAAGTCAGCAAAGAATCCCTTGATTCTAAGCCAATCTCCCCCCCACCCCCCCAATCACACATCAAATGGGTTAAAAATCCCTTTAATCATTCCTTTTGATCATTCTTTGATTTTTTCTTAATTCTCTCTTTATAGTTAATATCTAGGACGAACTGAGAAGTATATAAGCTCATAGTTGTTTCATTTGTACGACAACCACTTTTATCTAAGAAAAATATAAAAACTTTGTTCTTTTTATTTAAAGATTGTTCTTTTTTTAAACAACTTGTCTTTAGAATTCAATTGAGTGATTCTTTTGTTTCTATTGATTCTTGGAATATATTTGTTTGTGTGATTCAAGCAAGGCTAGTTCCAACGGCTGAGTGAGTCAGCCATCCCACCGACTGAGCGAGTCAGTCATCCCACCGGTTGAGCGAGTCAATCAACACCATTTCCACCTCCGTTCCGACTTCATCCCATATTCCGCACAATAAGCTTGGAATTCTCTTGATCATCTTGTGATCATAAGTTGGAGTGATTCTAATCTTATATCATCTGGTATCAGAGCTTCAAAAGCTCCTATCCATCAAGTTGTGTCATTCCAACATTTATCTTTATTTTCTGTTTATTATTTTTGTTTCATTTTATTAATTAAAAAAAATAAATCTCATAAAAAATTGTTTTGCTTTGATTTGTTATTTGTTGTTTTGTTTATTGAATTTTATAAAACCTAAAATCCAAAAAAAGTTTTTTGTTTTATTTTTTGAATCTTTTATTTCATCTAAAAGTCAAAAACTTTTTTTTATTGTTCCTGTTTTATTTGCATCATTTAAAATCCGAAAATTCAAAAAAAAAAACTTATCATTTGCAATTTGTTCTTGATTTATTTTACATCTATTAAATCTGAAATTCAAAAAAAATTATTGCTATTTGTTATTTGATTTTTTCATTAAAAAAAGAAAAAATTGTTAATTTGAAACCTTTCTTTGTTTCAGTTTATTCTCTTCTTCTAGATTATTTGCTTATAATTTTTAAGTGAACTTGATTCTGATAATCTCTGTCTTCGTGTTTACAAGGTACTCACAATTGAGTAGAGATCATGGATTATGATGCAGAGGAAGAAGAAGACTCATATGAGCACTCACATGAAGGTGACTCAAGTCAAGATGAGACCCTTAGCCAATATTCATGTTCTGAAGCAGAACAAGGAGTGGAGACGTGGTATTGTTCAGAAGAGGACTGTGAAGGCACCCCATGTCCTGAGAAGATTGATCATGAGCCCCCAGATTGGTATACAAACTGCCCCAATGCAACATGGTGTGAAGAAGAAGAAGATGAAGGGGAAGAATCAGATCACAAACCAATGGAAGAGTCATTGACTAAAGATAAAAACTCCTAAGGAGTATATGAAGGAGGATCAGGCCGTGGAGAGCTGAATCTTAAGCCATCATATGGCAAACAAGGCCCTACTTATCAAACTCTTAATCTGTTGCAACACATAAACTCCAAATCAGTCAAGTGCCAAGGATTATGTCCCTAATAATCCTTCAGAACTGACAAGTTATAAGTGTAAGAACAGAGGACACCTTGCTAAGGACGTCCCAAGAAAGGAAACCACATCCGACATGAGATCAAGGAATGAAAATCATATAACACCAGGAAGTGTTAAGAAAGGAGATCAACCAGAAGGCACAAAGGTAAGTACCTCAACGATATTTCAAAATCTTGATCAATTACTTGAACAAGCAATATACTTGGTTTTGTCAAAAGGTGTTGGGAAAAGCCTAGGTACCAAAGAGGGAACAGACCAAGCTGATTGTTGTGCTCCACAAGTAAACCTTGCAATGGCCTAGAAACCGAGCTCCAAAGATGCACCCATGAAAAGAGAAGTTGCACCCAAGTCAACAACATCTAGCTATAAGGCTATAACAAAGTCATCAGACCTAACAACCCAAGGTAAGTCTTCTAACTTTGTTAAATCTAAAGAACCAACATGTTATAAGTGTCATAAGAGAGGACACTTTGCTGCAAATTGTTCTATTAAGAAAATGTTGGAAGAAACTTCACTAGAAGAGAAAACAGAAAAATCTAGAGATAATAGTAGTTTATTTCATTCTGAATTTTTAAATCCCAATTCCAGACTTATGCACTTGTCTTTGCCAAAGAGTTTTGATCCAGGAATAAGACAAGAAGAAAAGGAATGCAGCAAAGAAGAAAGGCTACAAGGAGATCAGATTCTACAATTGACTTGTCCAATGGAGGATGAGAAAGTAGAAGAAGAGCAATCAGATGCAATGCCAACACCAGCACGCCTAGATGAGCTAACTATGATTGATTCATATCAATTAAAAGCTCAAGACTCTACACAAAATTATGAGAGTGCTGGAAAATCCTTAGTCATCTCTAGACTTGAGGAAAACAGCAACCATGGAGTTCAAGTAAACAAAGGGCAACAACTAGCTAATACCATCACTGTGAGTTTAAATATTTCAAAGCCTATTTCTATTATTTTAAACTCAGATATGATGCACTTGCTTTTGTCCTTGAGAAGTTTATCATGTATAGACAAAACCCAAAATGCTGAAAGAGGAGACAGCCTCAAAGAGAAGCCTCCATACCAAATACTGCATCACTTTACAGATTTGGGAAGCAAGAACACTAAGAGTGTTCATCAAGTAAGTTATTCATTTACTAAAATTATTTCTGAAGATTCAAAAGTAATGAACTTACTAGAAATAAGAAAAAGTGAGAACTCAATACCTTGTCTAAAACAGCAACAAAAGAAATTAGGTTTAACAAGTTTAAAGTTTCGTAAGAAACCCATAATGCACTTGTTTTTTGTCCAAAGATTTGAGATTGTTTCAGGTACTCAGGGCATAAAACATAAAGACCCACCACAAGAGGAGAACTTGTTGTTAAACCAAAGCAAACATGCATCACCACCAAAAGTGCATAAGACCAAGGTTATCAAGGCCACAAAACAGAGGAGCCACGAACAAGGCCAGAACATAGGAGCTATCCTATCCTTCCTGCTCAAAGGAGAACCACCAGACGTTCCACACTTCACCAGACCAAAGATGCATCAAGTAAGACTCTAAACTCCCAAAATATAATGAAAACTAACTTGCTCTTTCTTGGTGCAGGAGATATTGTTTCGAGGTCGAAACCTTTTGAAGAGGGTGAGTATGATGCGGACATCAAGTCATCATCAACCATGGAGCATGGATCCAGGAGTCATGAAGTGGAGAACATGAAGCTGAGGAGAGCTAAAGAGGCATTCGAGTGGAGTTCAGCCCAAACGGAGGTTGATGTCAAACATTCAAGCTCAACCAACACTTGGACAGCATACTCAAGTCGTCCAGAATTCATCACGAAGAAGAATCACCCAAGAAGGAGTTCATATGAAGAAGATATTGAAGATACAAGTTGGAAGATCTTCAATGGAACCGATAGAGACATGCGAGTACTAATAAAATAATTCCGGCCAAACAAAGACGAACCAAGAAACGATCCCGGATGATTCATCAGAAAACCGAGGAAAATTAGTTTCATGCCAAAATTCATTATGGTTTAAAAGTTATTCAACTTCTAAACCGGAGGATGCTCTGTTTGCCTTATTTGGGAGCTGGCTAGTTTAATCACTTGCAAACCAAACTTTGGCGACCAGGAGAAGTATCAAACCATTCAGGAGAGTTAATACACCAATCAGGAGAGTCAGATAGAACCGTTCCCAGCACCAGCAACCAGAGGATCAGGCGGATCCCACCATTGACCAACTTACCTTATTTGAAGCAGATTTCATTCAAATCACAACAGCTATTTTTTAGTCAAGACTTCAGCCTTTTGAATGATTCTATGAGAAGGCAAATTGTCCCACAGAAGCTAACCTACACCCTGAAGCCATCCAGATACAAAGTCAGCAAAAAATCCCTTGATTCTAGCCAGTCCCCCCATCACTCATCAAATGGGTTAAAAATCTCTTTAATCATTCCTTTTAATCTTTCTTTTATTTTTTCTTAATTCTCTCTTTAGAGTGATTTTCTAGGACGAACTGAGCAGTATATAAGCTCATAGTTTTTTCATTTGTAGGACAACCACTTTTATCTAACAAAAATATAAAAACTTTGTTCTTTTTATTCAAAGATTGTTCTTTGTTTAAACAACTTGTCTTTAGAATTCAATTGAGTGATTCCTTTGTTTCTATTGATTCTTGGAATAGATTGGTTTGTGTGATTCAAGCAAGGCTAGTTCCTACGGCTGAGTGAGTCAGTCATCCCATCGACTGAGCGAGTCAATCATCCCACAGATTGAGCGAGTCAATCAACACCATTTCCACCTATATTCCGACTTCATCCCACATTCCGCACCATAAGCTTGGAATTCTCTTGATCATCTTGTGATCATAAGTTGGAGTGATGCGGACATCAAGTCATCATCAACTATGTGGCACGGATACAGGAGTCATGAAGTGGAGAACATGAAGCTGTGGAGAGCTAAAGAGGCATTCGAGTAGAGTTCAGCCCAAACGGAGGTTGAGATCAAACTTTCAAGCTCAACCAACACTTGGAGAGCATACTGAACTCATCCAGAGTTCAACACGAAGAAGAATCACCCAAGAAGGAGTTCATATGAAGAAGATATTGAAGATACAAGTTGGAAGATCTTCAGTGGAACCGATGGAGACATGCGAGTATTAATAAAATTATTTCGGCCAAACCAGAACGAACCAAGCAACGATCCCGGATGTTTTGGAAACTTGATTCATCAGAGAAGCGAGAAAATTGGTTTCATGCCAAAATTCATTATGGTTTAAAAGTTATTCATTTTCTAAACCGGAGGATGCTCTGCTTGCCTTATTTGGGAGCTGGCGAGTTTAATCACTTGCAAACAAAACTTTGGCGACCAGGAGAAGCATCAAACCATTCAGGAGAGTTAATACACCAATCAGGAGAGTCAGCTAGAATCGTTCCCAGCGCCAGCAACCAAAGGATCAGGCGGATCCCACCATTGACCAACCTACCTTATTTGGAGCAGATTTCATTCAAATCACAACAGCTAATTTTTAGCCAAGACTTCAGCCTTTTGAATGATTCTTTGAGAAGGCATATCGCCCCACAGAGGCTAACCTACACCCTCAAGCCATCCAGATACAAAGTCAGCAAAGAATCCCTTGATTCTAGCCAATCCCCCCATCACTCATCAAATGAGTTAAAAATCCTTTTAATCATTCCTTTTGATCTTTCTTTGATTTTTGCTTAATTCTCTCTTTAGAGTTATTGTCTAGGAAGAACTGAGCAGTATATAAGCTCATAGTTGTTTCATTTGTAGGACAACCACTTTTATCTAAGAAAAATATAAAAACTTTGTTCTTTTTATTCAAATATTATTTTTTGTCTAAACAACTTGTCTCTAGAATTCAATTGAGTGATTCTTTTGTTTCTATTGATTCTTGGAATAGTTTTGTTTGTGTGATTCAAGCAAGGCTAGTTCCAACGGCTGAGTGAGTCAGCCATCCCACCGACTGAGCGAGTCAATCATCCCACCGGTTGAGCGAGTCAATCAACACCATTTCCACCTCCATTCCGACTTCATCCCACATTCCGCACCATAAGCTTGGAATTCTCTTGATCATCTTGTGATCATAAGTTGGAGTTATTCTAATCTTATATCAGTCAAGCTTCTTCTCTGGCTCATCTGGAAGAGTGTCTCTCATCAGCATGCTCATTATGAACTTCATGGCCTGCTCTACACGTTTTGGAAGTTGTTGTAGTTCACTCTCTTCCTCAACAATTGTTCCACAAAAAGCAATAGAAGGAGACACAATCTTGTAGACCCCAAACTCATCAACATTCTTCAACACAACTGAGCTTCTCTTGAAGCCTACTTGAGTGCCTGATGTAGCCAATAAAGGTGTTCCCAGAAGCAACAGTACCTCTCTAGAGTATGCTTCTCCATGACCATAAAATCTGTTGGTATTAGGCAATTACCAATCCCAAAGGAAAATCCTTCACCATACTTCGAGGGCACCTTGAAGTGTTATCCACAAAGGTTATAGATGCCTTGCAAGGCTTCAAGTCTTTGATTGCCAAGGTCTGACTTAAGTGGAGAGACATCACATTTACTGTAGAACCTGAATCACACAAGGCTTCTACTTTGTCTAGCATATCAAGTTCATAAGTAATCAGAAATTTACTGGATTAGACAGCTTGGTTAAGGTTTTCAGCTCTTTGCTCCTCTTCATATTAGCCCCCACATTCTCAAGTATTGGCTCCACAACCTCTAGCTTATCAAAAACTTCCTTAAGAAAGCGGATTTGATCCTTCACTTCAGGTAATGTGGTACCATGAGGAAGCTTGATGCCTGTGTCTTCTATATCTTTTTTCTGAACTTTGAGTAGACTGCTCTTTGAGCCTTTGTAAAGTGCATTGTGGGGTAATGAATTTGTGGTGAGTAGACTTAAACCTCAGCAGCTTTGCCTTTGTCATTGGTGGTTGTAGAAGTGCCCACTTGGCATAAACCATCAAAGCATGGACTTCTATCAGTTCCTTATCAACTTCACTAGGCTCTGTGCTTTGACCTCTTCTTTTGCAACAACTAAGGTTTTCTCATCCTCTTCCTTCTCAAGTCTCTCCTTCTCTAAGGAAAGCTCCTCTTCTCTGTCCGAACCGTGAAGGAACTACTCTATAATGTCCATAGCTTCTTGATCATCAATGGCAATGTTAAAAACACCTCCCCCACGCCTAGAATCCTCCATGTCCGTATGGAGTAACAGCTCTTGAAGCATAATACCAAGATCTTCCAATGAAGCATCTTCATCATCACTCAAATCTTCATCATCATCAGTAATCAAATGGCAGAATTCTTTAGGATTAGCCTCACTCTTTCTAGGTAATTGATTCTGAGGCTTTGAAGAAGAAGTGCATTTGCTCTCAAGAGATTCGACCATTTGGTTTAAGGCATCTAGCTTACCATTCAAATCACAAGTTGTAGGATCAATCTTGTTGTGTACTTCAGCAAAATTCTTGTGCAACTGTATAGTTGTGTTGGCTTGACCATTCAGAAGCTGTTGCCTCATCTGCTTCATCTCACCATCTTGAGCACTAGATGAGCCTTGTGCATTGCCAAAACCTGGAGGAGCAAAAGCTGGTCTCGACTGAAAGTTTGATTGGTGAAATCTGCCTTTGTTGGCTTGATATGGTGGTCTTGGAGCAAAGTTTTGTTGTTGGTTGAAAGGGACAAAAGGATTATTGCCTGGCCTTGTTGAGCGCCTTGTGATGGGTAGATCTGGTCTTGTGGATTAGCCACATTGGTGCATCAGCTTCACCCACATAGTTCACATTCTTGAAAGATACACTAAGCATCTTATCGATCTTGTCATTCAAAGCTTTGATATCATTCTTAGTAGTACTCTCAGATTCATCACGCACACCAACTCTTGTAGTCCCATCAAACTCTTCTCCATAGTTGCCATATGATAAGGCAAAGTTCTCCACTAGAGTAAGACCATCAACTACTGTGTACCCCATAATGTTACCATTAGAAGAAGTGTCGAGGAGCATTCGGTATTTTGGAGTAACAGCGCGGTACAATGTATACAGCAGGCTTTCATTGGTGAAGCCATGATGTAGACATTGCAATGTGTAAGACTTAAAATGCTCCCATGCTTCAGCAAATGTCTTACTGCTTATTGTATTTATGAGCTTTGCTGTTCTTATTTGAACTAAAGAACTTTTTGAGAAATGCAGTTTTGCACTCATCCCAAGTTGTGATTGAGCAATGAGAAAGGGTCTTCTCCCACTGGTGTGCCATATCCCCAAGGTTGAAAAGAAATAAACGCAGCTTCAAATAATCTTCCAATACTCCTTGTATCTTAGTCATGCCACACACTTTGTCATACTAATCCAAGTGATACAAAGGGTCTTCATTGGGTAAACCATGAAACCGGTTTCCTTGAACTATGTTGATGAGGCCAAGCTTGATTTCGAACTGATTCTGGTGCACAGCTGGAGCATTAATCTCATTGCAGTTATGATGTGTATATGGTGCATCACCAGCTCCTATGGGTCTCTGAACTCTTGGTGCATGAACCGGTGCTCTTAATCCTTGTACACCAGCTGCATTGTGCCTCTCATTGTTCTTAGATCCCTGAACCTCTTCTAAGTGTGCAGCTCTTGTGGTATTTGTGCTTGTCCAACAACACCTATGTGTGGCAACTTGACACCTTCTTGCTCTGCCATACTCTGTTCTTCTAGCTCCCGAACTCTCTGTCTCACAGCCCTTCTCCTAACCCCACATTCTAGATGATGAATGTTGTATAAAGGAGAGACTAAGTTTGTTGAACCTTTGGACCTCAAATTCATGGAAGTACCTGAAAAAACAGAGAAATGAAAACAGAGCTAATTAGTAACTAAAAAAGAAAAGAACTTGGTCTAATAGCAATGACAAACTCAGCAAACATCCTCAAGGGAAACAATGCCAATCTGAAACAAGGTTTTTACACCTTAGGACAAATTTTCTCTTACTAATCAGTTATAGAATAGAGATGAGTGTATCAATCACTTATGGATGAGTTGAGATGCAGCCAATGCAATAGACTAAGTCAAAATGGAGTTTATGAGATGTAAGAACAAGTCTAACAACCTAACAATGCAAGAACACAGAACAGGAGATGCAAGTACTAAGCAAAATGATGATTAAGAAGATAAACTAAGCAAGATGAGTAACTAAGCAATAAATGGAAAAAGATGAATGCTGGAAATAAACTAAACAAAGACAATTCAGCAAGATGCGAATTTGAACTATTAATTAAGCGCAAGACTCAAGGTTCCAAGTAATAGTGGTCAAGTGGTTTGAAGAGTGACTAAGGGATTTACTAAACAAGGCAATCATCAAGCATATAACAAGCAAGCATTTCTCAATATTGCAATCTTAAAAAGGTGTCTAAGGAAAGATCCACTTAGTGGTTAATAAGCAAATCCAATTCAACAAAATCAGTGTGTCAAACCCACTTTTAGTAGTGTATTAACTAATCAAAATGATCTTCCCTATCTCAATGCAATGACTATAGTCAACCTATCAATCTTTTGGATTCTCTAGGGACCTAAGTAGCTAACGCAACTTATCAAGAACATCGATTCAAGCTCACAATTGCGAAACCTAGCATTGCTAAGCAGTGAACAGGATTCAAACAAAGGCATGTTCTTTCAATGCAAACTATCTAACCATGAAGCAAGAGTCTTAAAAAAGCATTATCTAGCATTAAGCGAATCATCTGGCAAGGTAAACAATCAATTTAGTGTCACTGAACAAAGGAACCATAAACCAAGCTAAGCTATCAAGCGAAATAAGCGAATTATGCTAAGAAACAAGACATCAAGCCATCAAGTGAACCATTTACATCAACAATACCATATTTAATCAAAAGGGAGAAGCTTTATAAACAATACTAACTTTGCAAAGAGAAGGAAACAATAGAGATCAAGATAAACATATATAATCACCCTTAATCACATCCTAATTACCACTTTTCCTACTTAGAACCCCCAATCTAAGGTGAACTACACACTAATCATGTTCAATCCCATTTGATTAGAGTTAAACATGATTAGATCAGACTAAATGCAAAGATTATGAAAACTAAGTACCAGGATGCGAAAATCAAAGAGCAATAGACAAGATTACAACATAAAAAATGCAAGACTTGATTGAAAATAAAAGAGTTTACAAGCTATAAGAAAATCACCCTTTTTGGTGACTAAAAGATAAGAGAAAGATTAGTTCTTAGCTGACATCAAGGATAATGTTTTGTGGCTTTCTTTTATACTAGAGAACCAAAAAGGAAGGATAAAAAACCTAGAAACAAGATAAAGGTAAAGAAAAGATGCTGGTCAATGCGCGGATAAGTTGTATCGGGGTTGTACTGACGATGTTCAGCTCGATGCACAACCCCGATATGTTCCGTGTAAGCGTGTATTGGCTTGTACAACATTCTCTGCTTGATGCACCACCTCGATGTAGGCTAGTGCCTTAGAATCCACGAACCAATCCTCTTCTTCATGTACCGTGTCTTGGATCGGGCATACTCCACAGGTATTCTGCTCAATGCTCCTCGTCGATATACATGCAGTCTTTGCAAGACTCCTTCTTATCACATCTCATACCAATGTATGCTGCTCCAATCTCCTTCCCAAGTTCCAAAACCTCCAAAAGCACCTGAAAAAACATGCATATGTAAGCAATCCTAGACTATATGCATGCAATGTTGATTCTAAATCCAAATGGGGCTAAAATGCTAAGTAAAGATGTAAAGACAAGGGAAAAGTAAATGAAATGCAGCATAAATCACTTGAATATAGCAAGCTATCACCTTCTTAGTGGCACTATCTCCTTCAGTTGTAGAGCCTCTTGTAGTCCTATCAAAGTCCTCATTATAATTTCCATTTGAAAGTGCAAAGTTCTGAACTAGCTCTAGACCTTCTTCCACATCTTTACCCAACAAGTATCTTGAACTGTGTATAATAGCATCCAGAACATTCGGAGGACTCCTCTATATAGTGTAATGAGCAAGCTTTCATTGCTGAAGTCATAATGTGGGCATTCTAGAGTGTAGCTCTCGAGGTGTCAAGAGACCAATCTCGTGCTCAACTGGGAGAAGTTCTATTTCATGGTCAGAGAGGAAATTGTTCTTGGGCACAAGATATCAGAAAAGGGCATTGAAGTGGACGAAGCCAAAATTGATGTTATGGTGCGCCTAGAGCCTCCACATTCAGTCAAAGGGATATGAAGCTTCTTGGGATATGCAAGCTTCGATATGAGGTTCATAAAAGACTTCTCCAAGATAGCAAGGCCTCTCACCAGACTTCTATGTAAAGAGACAGAGTTTGTCTTTGATGAAGAGTGTCTGCAAGCTTTCCTGACCATCAAAGAGGCTCTTATGAGTGCTCCTATAGTTATAGCACTAAACTGGGAGCTTCCTTTTAAGATCATGTGCGATGCAAGTGACATTGCAGTATGAGCTGTCTTGGGCCAGAGGTTAGACAAGAAGCTGCATGTAATATACTATGCAAGTAGGACATTTGATGAAACTCAGACCAAGTACGCCATAACAGAAAACGAGGTCCTAGCAGTAGTCTTTGCCTTAGAGAAGTTTAGGAGTTATCTGTTTGGCTCCAAAATGATTGTCTATACTGATCATGCTGCACTGAGGTACATTTACGCCAACAAGAACACTAAGCCCTAGCTGTTGAGATGGATCTTATTACTTCAAGAGTTTGATATGGAGATAGTGAACAAGAAAGGCATAGAGAAATGGTGTTGCTGACCACTTGTCAAGAATGAGAATTGATGAGCTTATCCCTAATGATGGCTCTCTTCCTGAAGAGAAACTTACGATGGTTAATGTCTTGAAAGAGACAGTTCAAGTCACTCAAAAGCTAGAAGAAGTAGAGAGTCTATAAGAAAGAGGATTCCCTTGGTATGCATATTTTATCAGCTACTTGGTTAGTTGTGAGATGCCGATCAACTTGGATCCTTATAACAAGAAGAAGTTCATAGGAGATGTCTCTCACTACTATTGGGATGAGCCTTACCTGTTTAAGAGGGGTTCAGATGATTTGTTCATAAGATGCATTGCACAAGAGGAAGTGAAAGACATCTTGTATCACTGCCATGGATCAGCTTATGGTGGTCAGTTTGCCACATTCAAAATGGCAACAAAGGTTCTTCAGGCTGAATTTTGGTGGCCAAGTTTGTTTAAAGCTGCTCACGCCTACATATCTTCTTGTGAAGCCTGTCAAAGAAAGGTAAACATAAGCAAGAGAGATGAAATGCCTCAAAATCCTATACTAGAAGTGGATGTGTTTGATGTTTGGGGCATTGACTTTATAGGACTTTTCCCTTCTTCAAAAAGTATATATTGGTGGCTGTTGACTATGTTTCTAAGTGGGTTAAAGCAGTAGAAAGTCCCACAAATGATGCTAAGGTTGTCATTAAATTTTTCGAGAGCATTATCATCCCACGGTTTGGTGTCCCTAGCGTGGTGATAAGTGATGGACGCAGCCATTTCATCAATAAAGTGTTTAAAGTGTTACTAAAGAAACATGGGGTGAATCACAAGGTAGACACGAGATATCATCCTCAAACAAGTGTGCAAGTGGAGGTCTCAAACAGAGAAATCAAAGCCATCATGGAGAAGAGAGTTAATGTTACAAGGAAAGATTGGACATCAAAGCTTGATGATGCACTTTACGCTTGTAGAACAGCTTTCAAGACTCCGATTGGCAGGTCTCCTTTCTCTCCTCTATGGGAAATCTTGCCATCTACTAGTTGATTTAGAATACAAGGCGCTATGGACTATTAAGTTGCTGAACTTTGACATCAAGACTGCCCAAGAGAAGTGGCTGGTCAACCTTCATGAGCTTAAGGAAATCTGCGTAGATGCTTTTGAGAACTCCAAAATTTACAAGGAAAGAACCAAGGCTTTTCATGACAAGAAGATAGTGCCCAAGAACTTCAAGGCTAGTGATAGTGTGTTACTCTACAACTCTAGACTGAAGTGTTGCCTTATTAAAAACCACATATTTTACCTTGTTTTATCATGCATTTAGTTGAGGTTTTGTTTCCTTTCATGCATTCATTCATTATGTTTTGTTCACTTTGGCATTCATCTTAGACATGTTAAGTTTTAGGCTAGACATTGCATGTTTTGCATTGTTTGGAGCCTTTTTCAAGTCTAAATGGAGCTATGGAGGACTCTTGGAGAATGATTTGGATGATTTGGATATGAAGAACCAAGCATATTGGCCAAGATGACGGGTTTTAGGCTGCACCAAAGTCTTGTGTCGACCAAAGCTGAGAGAAACCTGCCCGATATGCAGGCCGATATGATATGTATTGGGTCCAAATGAAGGTCTTCGGTCCCATTCAGCCCCAGTGTCGTTCATAGAAGTTGTAGAAAATCGAATAAGATTTCCAACTGAGGTTTAATCAGGTCAATCTGGTCAGTGGTTCAAAAGACACGGCGGTTCCAACATCACTGTCCGCAACCAGGTGTTTGTGTCGAGCACCATGTTGGGCATCACCTCCTTCCTCCTGCCTGACATGCTTTAGTTCCGAGAACCATCTTTGAACATCTTTGAATTTTTTTATTTCTGCTTTCTAAGGCTATTTTCAGGATGTTCCCTATAAATAGCTAACCCTAGATGTTATTTTCTTTATTGTTTCTCTTTCCCAAAGCTTTGCTTTGGTTTTTCAAAGAACAAGAACAAATCCCTTTGTGGGTTGAGAATGAATCACTTTTATATTTTTGTTTATGCTTTCTTCTTCTTTAATCTCTAATCTTTTAGTCATTTCTTTCTTGTTCATCTTTGTTTTATGATTTTGGATTTTGTCCTTCAGTAGTAATTTTTAAGGTTTAAGATTAAGGTAGATTAATAAGGTTAAGGGATAAATTAATGATGTCTTGTGCTTAATCTTATTGGTTCCTCTCTATATGATGGTTTAATTGCTTGATTATTATTGACCACACTGTTTAAATTTATGCTTTCTCTTATGCGCACCAAGTGTTTGGCTTATCATGTTTTTTAGAGGATTTATCTATTCTAGCCTTAAGGATTAGATGTCTAGAGGGTATTTGGGCTTTATAGAACTGGTTGTGCTTGCTTGTTAACTATCTAATCACTAATGGGAGCTAGTTCTTGATTATGTTTTTAGCAAAGGTATTTTCACCAAGGGATTGGGTTAGTCTTCTTTGTTTGAATTCTATGCCTAGGATATAACATTGCTATATGTTTTATGAAGCATCATTTATCATTCTTGGACCTCCCTATATCAATAATTGCTTTAGTCTTGAACCCTGATTTTTTGTTTGCTTTAGGATGTTAGTTTACATTTCTTGTTCACCTTAGGTTGTTAGATTCAATTCCTTCTCTTTATTTGGCCTAGCTTAGCAATTTTTCAGCATCTTGATTGTTCCTTAGCCTCTGGATTGGATTGATATCCTCTATAGACTACAATGGTAAGTGTTGAGAGATATTGACTTATGGAGCTGTAACCTTGTTCAACAATGAAGGAGGAGACTTCACAGTCAATGGCCATAGACTGAAGCCTTACATAGCAAGCAAGATCATGGATGAGGGAACCACACTTCCTCTCCGCGATCCTCCTTCCACTTAAGCCTCCAAGGTACCATACTTTACCATTGTACATACCATCTTATGATTTATGTCTTTGTTTTCATTTTGTTGGTTGATGGCCTCTCCTCCCAAGAAGTTCCAAGACTCCTTCTCTTTACCTCAACTGACGTGGTAATCAAAGTCAAGCTAAGTGACTTTAAACAAGCACACTTGGGAGGTAGTCCCATGGTTTCCTTTGTATATATTATGCTTTTTAGTTCATGTTTATGCATTTTTTTGTGTTTTTAGAAGCAGGAGTTTGGGTTGGGGATTGAAAAGATGTTTGGGAAACCAAAATAGGTGCCCTCTGGTTTGTATCAGTCATCTATATTGGTCATCCCATACCGATATAGGCTCTATCGGTCATGACTATCGGTCAAAAATGACCGATACAGTAGAACCACACTACAAAAAAAAAAGTTTTGATTACATCACTTACATTGTTTTATCAAATTAAATGATATAAATTTTAAATTACTTATTAATAAATGATACAAAATATATGATTTAACATCATTTATCATAATTGATGCTTTTATTGATTTTTTAACTTTATTTCAATAAAATTGATACAAATTTATATTAGTTACATCACTTAAATAAGATTGATATAAAATTATGTATTCAAATCAGTTAGATAATCAATGTAATCAATAATTTTGGTTAGCATCATTTAAAAAGTGATGTAAATTTTATATCAAACTTATGTAACTAACTTTGTGTACTTTGTCCCACATCGCTAGTTGATAAAAAATCATAGAAAATATGCCCATTTATATCAAAACTTAAGTACCTAATATTTATATTTACTAGCCAATAAAATTAATTTCAAATTTTATGGTCTTTCAAAAAATTATTGATGCGTAAATTTTGGATTAAAATAATATTATTATAAATATTTATGAAAATAATAATAAATTTAAATTATTTTTAACATCTGAATATAATTATACTATTAACTAAACTAAACTAAATTTAACATCATTTATTATGATAGTCAAAAATACTAATATTATTAATAAAAATTAATGCAAACGACAACATATTTTTTTTGTAATTGACACATATTGACATCGAATTCAACAATCGATGCAAAAATAAAATATATTTGCATTAATTAATAGCTAACTGATGTTAATTATTTGCATCACCACATTCAGAGTTAGTTTTACAAGTGATATAAAATTTGTTTGTATCAATTATAACTAATACAAATATTTAAAATAAGTGATACAATATACCTGTTTTTTTGTAATGCCAAAAGTTGTATTGGGAAACTCTATCGGTCACTTGTGACCGATAAGGGAAAAGGAGTATTTGGGAGGTGTCTATCGATCATCTATAACGGTCAAGGAGTGACCGATGGGATCGAAGCGGATGCTGTATCGGTCAAGTGTATCGATCAAACTTGACCGATGGGAATGCAGAGGATGCTGTATCGGTTAAGTGTATAGATCAAACTTGACCGATGGAAACTAGCTGAGCCGTATCGATCAAACGTATCGGTCATAACTGAACGATACCACCCTATCGGTCACTTGTATCGATAAAAAGTGACCAATAGAGGCAGCGAGGTATGACATTTGACTTTCAAAAATTTTCCCTCCCTTGGTTTGGGGCCAAGGGAGTTTGAATTTAAATTTGTTGGCTCCGCCTTGCCTTTCTGACCCACTTCTGAAAACCTTTTGTTTTGTACCCCACTCCTTAGATTCCTTATATTCCTCCTTATTTGTTGGCTCTATATAAGCCATCTAACTCCTCTTCACTCCTCACACTTCACATTCTCTCTTCTCTCACATAGACCACAAAATTTCTTAGCTATCTTTCTCTTATTTTGGTCTCTTCAAAGTGCTCAGAAGTCTTAAAAGGTTTGCTTTCTTAACTATTTATCTCTTGTTCTAATGCTTTGAATTTGTTTAATATTTTTGAATCTTTTGAATTAAGAGCTGGTTTTGATTAGTTTAAGGTGCTTGTTTTGATTTTTGCATGGTGGAATCTGTTAGTTAAGCATGTTGAATGTTTAGAGCTGATTACTGTTCATAAATCTAATTGCTTGCTTGCTTTAAATTCACTTTGCATAATCTTGTTTAAAAGCCACCATGCTAGGTTCATATGCATAATAGTTTGAATCTGTTTAGAACTCTTGGATGTTTATGACTTCTGCTCTTGAAATTCTCTTAGTTCTTTAGGGGTTTGCCTTGGTTAATTGCTTGATTAAACCTCCCTTAGACCTGAGAATTTTTTTAAGAGCTTTAGATCATTGCTTTTCAACTTTTATTCTCATACTTTTGGATCTCTAAGCTTTGTTCTTGTAAGTACCATAGTGAGAACTAAAGATGCCCCTGGAAACAAGAGTCAAGCACCCACAAAGAAGGCGCCTTCTGCTGCACTTACCATCAGCGACAAGGGCAAGGGTGTTGCTGATGGGCAATCCTCAAAGGCTGCTGGGAAGAGAGCTGTTGAAAGCAAGGCTGCCAAGTCAAAGGATAAGGGAAAGGGGAAGGCTATGGAAAGCAAACTACTCACTAATACTTATTTATAATATCAAATCACAAGAGAAAAATATGCTAATCATGATTAAAAGAGAGATTAAAGAAATATTAAAAGCAAATACCAACTTATATTAACTAAAGCAAATGATTTGTCATACAAACTCAAAGAAAATGCTTAAGAACAGTAAATTGACATGACTCCTCGAAAATACAGAAAATGGGCTATTTATATCCAAAAGAAGGAAGCCCTAGAGTAATGGCAAAAGTGTAAATAAAACAGGCTAGGACTGGGTTTGTATCGATCAGGGCTTGATCGATACGGATCATATCGATCTGGAGAGTGATCAATACAATGACCGAAATTAACACGGCACGTTTGTCTCGATCACTCATGATCGATACTCATGATCGCTACACTTTGTATCGATACTCTTGGTCAATACTGATTGTATCGATCACTCCTTGATCGATAGCCTCCGTGCTCTGACCGAAAAGCTCTACAGAGATCGTCTGCCTTGGTCCCTTTTGCTTCTTTTGGTCCAGCTAGCTTCCTGGATTAGCTTCCTGGATCATCCTCAAAGCTCCTCCAAGCTCCTTTTAGCTCCATAAGCACCTAAAAACAACCATAATGCAAGAAAAATGCAAACTATATCCTAAATGCAACTTAAGTCTAAAAGGAGAAGAAAATGAGACAAAAACTAAGGAAAACATGCAAAAGAGAACCAAAACATATACTAAATACAAGCCTAATTGGTGTAAATACAAGAGATATCAGAGATTCACAGCAACCTTTTGGCAGCTTGCTCAAGGCCTTGGTATATATCCCTATGCTGATAAGAAGGATCAGTTTGAGATCAGTAAGAGATAACATGCAATGCTATGGGAAGTGATTGGCGCTGGCAAGTATACTCCAGTAGTCACCAGGAACCAGCATCTGAGGCATCCAGCTGTGAGATATGTTCACAAGGCACTTGCAAACACCCTTTTTGCAAGAAAGGAGACAACCAACATAACCTCAAGGGATCTGGATATCATCTACAATGGGTTGCAGTCACTAGTGAGCTCCACTGATATAAGACTTTGATGAGCTTATATGGACCGGAAGGGGATGGTGAGCACAAGCGGGCAGTCGCTCTCTCTTGCACTCGTTTGATGGTCGATGTTGGAGATCTAACACATTGGCGGTCGCTCTCTCGTGTGGGATCGATGTAAAAGGGATTTGCTGGCGGGACGAAGTGTACCACAGAGTTGTGATGGGACTCTGATACAACACGGCTCAACTCAAGAGAATCCACTCAAGAAATAAAGCAAAGGATGAGAAAAGCTCTCTAGAACTCTTTGAAGAAGTTTAGTGTTTTTATTGATAATCAAAGGTAACTAAATTACACGGCTTCAAGGGGACCTTATAAATGGTCCTATCAGCTAGCCCTAAGGCCAAAAGCAAAACGCAAAAAGAACAAAACAAAACACAAAGGAAACGACATAAGCTAGCTACTAAGCATACAAAACAAAGAACTATAAAAGGAAACTTGAATAAACTAATACAAAAATAAAACTAAGCCGCTTCTTCTTGACTCTAGTTGGGACTCAAACTGATGATTACTCGTGGCTTGCTAAGAACCGTTGGGACATGTTGCTTCACCTGCACAAATGTTATAAATTAAGTATACCTTGTTTTGGTGTGCATGGTGATGACAGGTGGTGATAGCGTTTGTCTCGGCTGGAGGGTGGACTTTGTACTCTTGTTGCACTTGAGTCTTGAAGCTTGAAGTACCCTCACTCGTAGCTTGGTTGCTATCCTCACTTGACTCGTTCCAGCCTTCTTGTATCCCTTCCCTTGAACTTGTTGTGATGCGGTCTTGGGGTGTATGAAGTTCCTCCAACGCGAACGTTCCTGCAAGGTTAGTGGTTGGTAAAGTACGTATGGAAGGGTTAATGATCTTACCTTGGTTAGGCGAATGGATGGCAAGGTGGTTAAACCCATCTATGATCTCGTCTTGCATGGTACGATCAGTATGACCCGCGGTACAACCCTCCGTACTGTCATTATGACCCGTGGTACTGTCATTACGACCCGTGGTACCATCGTTGCATATGTCCCGCCCCGTTCCAACTAAGGTAAGTTCCTTTGGTCCGAATGTTTGTATGATGCTTTCTATGGCCAAATTGCACCTCTTTCTCAGCCGCTTTGTCCTTGAACGTGTCATAGGGGCCTCATGAACCTCGGGTACTTGGCCAATGTCTTCGTTTGGGTCGATGTCCTCATCATTCCCACCCTTTTCAGAAGGTTTGACCTCAAAACTGGTTCACCTGCGTTATAAAAAGAGAGGTCAGCAACATTAAACGTGTGGGAAATGTTATACTCACCTGGCAGCTCCAAGCGGTAAGCGTTATCGCTGATCTTAGCGATGACTTTGAACGGCCCGTCGCCTCTTGGTGATAGCTTAGAAGCTCGCTTGTGTGGGAACTGCTCCGTTCTCATGTGAAGCCACACCTAATCTCCGGGCTCAAAGGTCAGTTTTTTCCTCCCCTTATCCGCTCTCTTTTTATATTCTTCTGTCTTCTTCTCTATGTTCTCCTTTGCCTTTAGATGAAGCTTCTTGATGCTTTCTCCCCGGTTTAGACCGTCTAAGCTAGCTTGCTCTGTTTGGGGAATGGGTACTAGGACCACTGGTGACAAAGGATTAACTCCATAGACAACTTCAAAAGGTGACAACTTAGAAGCGGAGTGAGTAGCACGAAGTTTTCATGTTTCTACCAAGTGTTGCTCTAGGTAAAGTAGAAAAGGTGCGGTTTACCACTTCGGTTTGGCCATCCGTTTGAGGGTGACAAGTGGTAGAAAACAACAGCTTGGTACCTAACTTCCTCCACAAGGTTCGCCAAAAATGGCTAAGGAACTTGGTGTCACGGTCAGATACGATGGTACGGGGAATGCCATGCAAGCGCACCACCTCTTTGAAGAATAGATCAGCTATTTGAGTAGCATCATTGGTCTTCTCACGTGGGATGAAATGGGCCATCTTAGAGAACCGGTCAACAAAAACAAAGATAAAATGCTTGTGTTTGATCTTGGGCAAACCTAAGTCAAAATCCATAGAGATATCCTCCCAAGGAGCGTTAGGTATGGGTAATGGTAAGTATAAGCCGTGAGGGTGTAACCTGGACTTAGCCTAATGGCAAGTGATGCATCGGCTACAGAACCGCTTCACGTCTCTCTTAAGATGGGGCCAATAGAAGTGTTCCACAATGACGGCTAAGGTCTTATCCACTCCGTAATGCCCCATCAACCCACCACCGTGAGCTTCAATAAAGCTCTCTCATAGACCCTTGAGGAATGCATAGCCGCTTGTCTCTGAATAGAAATCCCTCATGTATGTAGAACTGCTTGAAAGCTGCCGTACCGCTCTCCTTGTAAGCTTCACTTAGCTTTTTCTCAAACCCGAGAACTTTGGTTCAGTGTCATATAGTGTCTTGATGTGCTCAGACCCGAGAACTTTGGCCTCCATGGTTGATATTAAAGCATGTCTTCTTGATAAAGCGTCGGCTACCACGTTCTCTTTGACCTTCTTGTACCTTATCATGTACGGAAAGGTTTCTATGAACTCCAACCATTTGGCATGCCTCCTCTTCAATGCTGTTTGCCCTCGTAGATGCTTCAAGGTCTCATGGTCTGTATGAATGATGAACTCCTTGGAAAGCAGGTAATGTTGCCACGTCTCCAAAGCTCTAACTAAAGCGTATAACTCCTTGTCGTAGGTAGGGTAGTTCAGCGTAGCCCCACTTAGCTTCTCAGTGAAAAATGCTACGGGCTTCTTGCGTTGATGTAGTACTGCTCCAATGCCAACTCCCGAGGCATCACACTCGACCTCAAACATCTCTTCAAAGTCTGGAAGTGAGTGTGCTTGTGTAAGCCGGTCCTTGAGCATGCTGAAAGCGGTGTCTTGAGCTGATCCCCAACTGAATGGTGCATTCTTCTTGATCACGGCAGTGAGTGGTGCTGCTACGGTGCTAAAATCTCGCACAAACCGTCTATAGAAGCTGGCTAGCCCGTGGAAGCTTCACACTTGCTCGATGGTAGTTGGCGTTGGCCACTCTCTTATAGCTTTGATCATCTCCTCGTCTACTTGCAGTCCCTGCTCACTTACTATAAAGCCTAAGAAAACAAGCTTGTTAGTACAAAAGGAGCACTTCTGGAGGTAAGCAAATAAGCCTTCCTTTCGAAGTGTTTTTAAAACAAACTCAAGATGTTTAATATGGTCTGAATAGTTCTTACTGTATACTAGTATATCATCGAAATATACTACCACAATTTTACCAATGTAAGACCTTAGAACCTGATTCATCAATCGCATGAAGATGCTTGGTGCATTGGTCAAGCCGAATGGCATGACTAACCACTCGTACAGCCTGTGCTTTGTTTTGAAAGCGTCTTCCACTCGTCTCCCTCCCTCATCCTCACTTGGTGATATCCACTCTTGAGGTCAACTCTGGAGAAGATGGTGGCTCCACTCAGCTCGTCAAGCATGTCATCTAAGCGTGGGATCAGGTGCCGGTACTTGTTCGTGATGTTATTGATGGCGCGGCAGTCCACGCACATTCGCCACGTCCCATCTTTCTTGGGGACAAGTAGCACGGGTACGGCACACGGGCTGAGGCTCTCTCAAATGTAGCCTTTGTCCATGAGGTCTCTTACTTGTCGCTCAAGCTCTTTAGTTTCCACCAGGTTCATACGGTAAGCCGGCTTGTTTGGTACGGCAGCCCCGGGTACTAGATCAATCTGGTGCTCTATGCCGCGTAATGGTGGTAATCCTAGAGGTATATCACTCGGGAACACATCCTTAAACTGATCTAGCAGTACTTGTACCTCCACGGGCAGCTCTTCTTCACCTACTCCTGAACTTAAACACTCTTTGTAAAACATTAGTAGCATGGTGCCCTTGGCACTCACGGTTTTATAAATAGCATTAGTAGATAGAAACAAGTTAGAGCCACTTACCTCGACCTCTTTGTTCATATGAGTTTGTAGCTCATGTACCTCGGAAGGGCTCAAAGGAGCGAGGTTGAACTTTCGGTCATTATGAGTGAAAGAGTACTGGTTGGTACGACCATTGTGGAATGTAGCTCGGTCAAACTGCCACGGTCGGCCAAGTAGCAAGTGTCCCGCTTGCATAGGGATGACATCACATAGCACTTGATCTTGGTACTTGCCCACACTGAACGGTACGGTGACTTGCTCGGAAATTTTGAGCTCCGTTTGTTCATTCAACCACTGCAGCTTATATGGTCTCAAGTGCTTGATCCGTTCCAGTCTTAGCTTCTCCACCATGTACCTGCTTGCCACGTTAGTACATGAACCGCCATCTATAATGAGGTTACATATCTTGCCCTTGACGGTACACCTCGTATGGAAGATGTTCTAGCGTTGCACCTTCTCCTCGTGGTTAACCATCACACTAGCAGCTCTCCCGTGTTAGGGAACTCCAGCTCCTCCTCCTCCTCGTCTTGGCCATAGTCTTGCTCATCTTGAGACTCATACTCGCCGTTTGGCGTGAGAATCATCACACATTGGTTCGGGCATTCGCGAGCCATGTGTCCCCAGCCTTGACACTTAAAACAAGTTATATTCCGACTCCTTGATTGGTTACTAGGGAACTTACCTTGATCAGCACGGTTGAGTTTGGAGGGTTCGGGGGGCTTGCTTTTGAACAAGGAATCGATCTCAATCGCCTTTCCCTTATCTAGTGGTTTAGAACCGCTTGATGTCTACGGTTCATTGGTCGGCTCCGGCCAGCATAAAAGGTCTTGCGCTTGATTTGTTGCTCCAATTGCACTGATGAGTGTAGTAGCTCGTGTAGTCCGCTGTACTGAGCTCGTTCCACCTTCCGGGCTATCCTCTCTTGTAGCCCATCTATAAACTGCGCCATTAGAGCTTCATCGGACTCCTCTAGCTCTAACGAGATCAACAGCTTCTCAAACTCCTCGAAATACTCCTCAACGCTTCTAGTGCCCTGTGACAGCTTACGAAAACGCTTCTGTAAGTCTCTACGGTAATATTCTGGCACGTACCTTTGGCGGAGAAGAAATTTCATGTCACTCCAGGCCGAGACTGGTCTGAACCTGCTGGTGTCCTCTCGGCTACACTCCTATCCCACCACGCGAGTGCATTTTCCGTGAGATTGGCAGCAGCTACAGCCACCTTCTTGCGTTCGGCATATCCATAACACGCAAAAATGTGGTCCATCCTTAGCTCCCAATCCATGTAAACCTCCGGGTTTGATTTTCCTGCAAAAGTGATAACTATATTTTTGCAAGGCGAGGATGCAATGAGGCTATCAAAGCTCAAATGCAAAACCAGTTGTAGTACAGCATGCAAGTGAGTGTCAATCCATTCCTAGGAGCTAGAAAGGTCAGAGAGAATGCAAGAGCAGTGTAAAGCTAAGCAAATGATAAGCGATTTTGTAAAAATCCTAAAAACTATATGCAGCGACCAAATGGAATGCAAAACTATTTTAAAATTACTAGGAAAGAGTGAACTACCACAACGAAAAGACGGAACGATTAAAATGCAAAGCTATGAATTTATAAAAATCGACTAGTGGATCGACCAAATGATCAACCACTAGGTCGAGCAGTTTGGATCGATCTCGTCTAAAAATGCAAGTGCGATGAAACTAATGACCAGGATGCGACGAGTATCAAGCAAATGATTAACGAAGATGTAAGAATGCTAAGAAAGAAGGGTCTAGGGTCGAGATTCATGTTAGGGGTTTCAAAGGTCCAAGCTTGGTTTGAAAATTTTAGATCTACTCACTTTGTGAGATTCTCTAAGCCTTGAAAACAAAACAAGACCTATCCATGGCGTGTGGTATGGATCACTCTCTCATTCTCTCCTCCAGACCCGTGGCGTTTGGCGGAAAAAGAGATTGAGAGGCAAGAAAAACAGATTTCAATCACGCGGCTTAACTAGTCCTCTAAACTACCATGGCGTTTGGGAAAGAGTAACTAGCCTCTAAGATGTGATTTTCAGAGATCTCTGGATCCTGTCAAGGTAAGAGCTCTCTCTGATCATAAAGATCTTGGCGTGAGACTCTTTAAGCCTTAGGAACTCAACATCTTAGAAGAGAAAGCTATTAAGAACGAGAAAACAACAAACTTGAAAACCCTTTAGACCCCGTAAATCCTCTCAACCCCGAGACCCAAATGAAACTACTCGCTACACATGGAAATAACCGAAATAAGCATGAAAGATGAAACGATAAACATAAAAGACGATTACTTAAAGCTTAAAATATTCAAGAACAAAGCTCAAAGTCGAACAATGGCGGATCGTCTCCAAACCAGAGAGAAAAAGCATAAAAAGATAAGAATGAAAAAGTGTGTGGGGAAAGATCATCACCGCCTTCCCAAAATAGGCCAAACAGCTCGATGGTCCCCCCCTCACTAGCGGCCAAAAACGGTTGAAAGGACTGAGATCGACCTCGAGATCGAGCATGCTTCTCAATCATCTTCGTACATCGTGTCTTCAACTCGATTTGTGTCTCGATCTTCTTCGGTGGATCGAGTGTTGCATCCGATCCCGGTATCGATCTTTTGGCGGTTCGGTGGTGGACTCGATTTGGCTCTCGCTTTGCATGGCGTCATTTACGTCCGTACCACTTGATCAATTGCTTCACTCGATCTCCGTCTCGATCAGGTTCTATGCAAAATACATGCAATATGCAGTAACATCAACTCCCCCAAACTTACTTTTTGCTTGCCCTCAAGCAACATAAAATAAGAAAGGAAGAGAGGTTTTAGAAAAAACGGGGGTTTAAGCCTCTTGCAAAGGTGCCTTTCATATGAATCAATCTCAATGTCCTAGTTAATAGTTCTAAAATGCAATGCGCACACTCATACTCCAAAGAACATAGCCATACTCATCACACAAAGAAATTCAGATCATGACTCTCATATTCGAAACAATCCAAAAATCCTAACTTTTAACATTCAATTAGTGATCAAACCGTGGCGTTCAGACGCTAGTTATTGAGCTCCCCTGGTCTGAGAAGGTAGCTCTCCTAGTAGCAGTTGTCATTGCTAAATCACACTTATGCACTTAGAACAGAATATATTTGGCTAAGGACAAGGTTATGAGTCAAAGATGATATCATTCAAGCGGGTAATACAAACAATGGGTTATCTCAAAAAGGATTCAACTTATGCATAATGCTAAAGGTAAAGACAATTGATCCATATATGACTAGACTCTCATCTACCCATATACACTAACAATGATCCTAAACCCCTCTCATTTTCTTTCTTTTTCGAGCTCACTCACCCTCTAGAAACTACCCAAACGACAAGGCAAGAAGCCAAGCATAACCCACGAAAACAGGAGACAACTTTACTCTTCTTAGGCTAGTGGTGGTCAAACACAAACTTAAAGCTCTTTCTTTAAATCTTGGTAGCTCTCTTCTCTTATTATTATTACTATTTTTTTTGTTTTTTTTTCTTTTTAAACTTTGGCCTTTGGCTCTTTTCTTTTGTTTTATTTCTTTTATTTTGAGAGCTACCTCCTTCTCTTTTAAAACTGAGCTTTTATTTAAAAACAGAACACTACCACCACTTAAAACCATGAGTCCTTTTTATTTTCAAACCCCAAACACCATTTCTTTTTAAACTGAAAACATACAAGCAAAATTCTTTAAACACCAGCGAATCTCTGCCCCAAAACAAACCTAAAACTAGCTTCAAAATACAAAGCTAGCATTAATATGAAAGCCTAATCATGTCGCCTAAACCTAATACTTTATGCCAAGTTCAATCCAAAAATAAGGCCTCACATCACACAAGAAATATTTGGCTTGAAAGGAAGGCAAGGTTCAGGGTGCGGAGTTCTATTCAGACTTACAAAGAGTGGTAGAAAAGGGTAAGAAAGCCTGAATATGTATATGTGATCCATGTATTTCATTTCAAATGCACAAGTGTGATAATTCAAATTCAGATTAAGGTTCTCACTTAGTAGGAAAGGATTCAATTCATGTCTGTTCAACTTAAGTCACGAAAATCATAGCAAGTGATCCAAGCATGGTAAGAACTTACTTTCAAAGTATGAGCAAAGCATTAGAGAACAACTAACTAGGGTATTGAAACAATTCATGAGTTTAAAACACCTTTTTAAGGAAAACTCTAACCCATCATGCAAATGTGAACAACCTATATGCTTTAAAATTCTAGACTCAACCCTAAAATGTTTAACAAGGTGAATGCAACTACATGAATCTTTGAAAATTTTTAAAAAATTTTACCAATTTTTCATGCAATGAAGACTCAAGGATGCTAAAGAGAAAATAAGATCAGAAAACACATGTCAAACCACACACATACTCCCCCAAACTTGCTTGGCACTGTCCCGGTGGCAAACAACTTCAAAGGAGCACCAAAACAGAAAGCAAAAAGAAGCAAACATGAGCGGTATGTACAATGGAAGAAGGTTGTTACCTCGGGTCTAGTCTCGGCTGGAACTTGAGGATGTTCCAGAGGAGTTAGATGTCACAGCTTTGCCTTTGGAGCCTGGCTCTTGAAGAGAGAGACGCGCCGGTTGTATGTTGCTGCCTTGAGTCTCACGGATGACAACTCCACCGGTTGAAAGCCTCCTCTTCTCGGGTTGTTGAACCTCCTCACTTGCAGCTTGCCTAGGCGAGCCTCCTTGAAGTGATTTGACCTTCTTGGCAAGTTTCTTAAGCATTTTGCCTTGCCATTTGTTGATTTTCCTTTGCATCTCCACAACAGATGCTAGGAACTTCTCTGTCTTGGTTCTCGGCTCGAAATCGATCTTGGGAAGGGTGTAAGCCTCAGGCATCTCATCTTCCGTGGCTGGGGACTCAGATCATTGACGTGGAGCAATCGCTGGGGCAGGCGTTCCTCCTAGAGGAGCGAAGCACTCTTATACAGTCGGCAAGAACTCAATGTTCCCAACACCAAGCAGCTCGGTCTCGTCCTTGTTTGGTAGGATGCATACTCTCTTCTCGTTTTCGTCGTCGATGAAAAGATAAGCATAGAACCCTTCTGGTGGCGTGCGTCCCAAGCTGTCGGTATTCCTCATGTAGACCTCATCCATGAAAGCTCTAGCCGGGACGGGTGTGAAATCATGTATAGGTACGCCGGCTTGTATGAATAGAGGAGTGAGGAAGCCGCCAATGAATGAAGAGCTTGCCTTGCACCGCAAGGCATAAGCCTTGTACTTCACCAAAGAGGCAGCAAGTACGCATCCATAGTTCACGTCATCGTCGAGTTCATCCTCCATAGGCTCTTCATTCTCCGCCGGATCACACAACAAATGCTTCACGCCTTGGAACAAGAAGCAAAGCTCGGTCTTCGTGACCGTGGGAGCAACTGAACTTCCACTGAACGTGTTGGCGATCAGCTTCAAGGTGTACCTCAGCACCGGGCTTCTCACTCTCTTGATTTTGGCGGTGTTGGCCTTGTAGTCTTCGTTGCTGATCAGGTCCCAAAAATCGTTTGCTCGCGTGAAGGAGGGGAACTCGATCTTGGTGGCGGCTGCGTTGAGACCATATGCTTGACACAGCTCTGGGATTGAGAGGCTGAAGGCTTGACGTCCAACCTTGAAAGAGAGACGGCCTTGCTAAGGAACATGGGCGCTAGGGTTCTCGTAACGAAACTCCAATGTGGCAAGGAAGTCTATTGTCACTTCTCGAATGGTTGGGCAATCCATTCGTGACAGACATCTCAGGCCAATGTTCTTGAGGAGTTAGTCGAAATCTCCAAGGATCCCTAGCTTGAACAGCAGTTCCCGGTCCGCGAACTTAGTAGGCTCGAACCGAAGCCTTTCCAGCCGCTTCTTATCCCTCTTCTCGTCCTTACTCCATCGAACCCTCTCTTGAACAACCACTTCTTGACCTTCTCCTTCTTGTGCCGTCTCCTCTCTTATTCTCTTGGGGGCCATCGTGCCTGAAACAAATTTCTCAAGCAAGGTAATGAGCAAAACGGCGATAGGATAAGAGAAGAAGAAAGGCAAAGAAGAAAACTTATACTTAATACCCTAGAATTTTGGAGAATTTATAAAAATTATAGCAAAATAATAGAGAATCAAATCTAGAGATACTAGAAAATCCAGAATTTTTCCTATTATTTAGCTAAATTTAAAAATTCAAAACCGCCCTAGCATCTAAAACAATCAATTACGAAATAAAGGGAGATTTTCCTAAATATTTTTATCAAATATCCGAAAATACATTTTGCAAAGATTGTTAAAAAAGCTTGTTAGCCTTTAGAAACAGATAACTCTCACTCTCTTTGCTTAAAAGTTCGAGAAAACAAGAATGAGAGAGTGTGAAGTTGTTGAAAACATTTAAAGGCTAACAAGAAACAAAACTATGGGTAAAAGAAGTGGTTTTCTGACAAAAGTCTTGGTCAAGGCCCATCTTTCATGGTCAAAGATGCTTGCCTTGACCAAGTTTTGAATTTAAAAACTGGAGGGAAAAGAACAAAGGAGGGAAAGAAAATGTTACCTCGGCACGAGATCGAGTCCCTTTGGTCGATCTAGGACTCGATCTCATGCCCATAATGGCTTGGATCGAGAGGGTCACTCGATTTAGGACATGATTCGATTTGAATCGAGTCGTGGATCGATTGGCTCTCTCGTTCCTTGAGTTTTTGAAATCGCGACTAAGTCCTCGTGATCGAGCCATGCTATCGATTCAGGGATCGATTCAGCTTGGATCGAGTTGACTAATCGATCTGTCTATGAGGGACTTTCCCGAGAGAAAATAGATCAGTCGATCCATTTTTGGATCGATCGATCTAAACTCCAAGAATTTCTCGAGACATTTTAGATCGAGTTTGTCACTCGATCTGTCTACTCGATCTCGTCTGGATCGACTAGCTCCTCTCGATTCACCAGCTTGATCGAGCCAGGATGAGTCGATCTAGCACTCGATATCTAGCTTATACTCGCCCCTTTCTTACTCCTTTTTGAACTCGGATCGTGTCCTGCGTTTCTCACACTTTTTCCTACACACTCATAAAACAAAAACATAAAACTGGAAAAGAAATTAAGCAAGGATATGTACAGGATAAACATGGGTATGCCTCCCAAGTGCGCTTTTTTTAACGTCTTTAGCTAGACTTTACTTGGTTTAGGCAGATGGTGGGTCTTGGAGAAGCATTGAGGTGCTCTCCTTGTCAAATGTACTCGCCATGTATGGCTTAACCCTGTGTCCGTTCACCGTAAATGCACTCCCACTCTTGCCGACCAACATGACAGCTCCGTAAGGTAATACTTCCTTGATTTCATACGGACCGCTCTACCGTGACTTCAGCTTTCCTGGAAAGAGCTTGAGCCTCGAGTTGTAAAGCAGCACCAAACTCCCTTCCTTGAGCTCCTTAGGCACCAGTTTCTTGTCATGAGCAGCCTTGGTACGCCCCTTGTAGATCCTAGCGCTTTCGTAAGCGTCCAGCCTTAGCTCATCAAGCTCGTGCAACTGGATCAAACGCTTCTCCTGAGCCGTATTCAGATCAAAATTCAGCTGCTTCACAGCCCACAACGCCCTATGTTCCAACTCAACAGGAAGATGACACCCTTTACCATAAAGAAGAGTGAAAGGAGTGGTACCAATAGGCATTTAGAAAGCAGTCCGGTACGCCCACAAAGCGTTATTCAACTTCACTGCCCAATCTTTCCGAGTAGTCCCAACTGTTCTTTCGAGTATTGCCTTGATCTGATGGTTAGAGACCTCCACTTGGCCACTCGTTTGAGGATGGTAAGGCGTAGCTACCTTATGCTTCACGCCATACTTCTTTAACATATTTTCAAACAGCTTGTTAATGAAATGGCTCCCTCCGTCCCTTATCACCACCTTGGGAACTCCAAACGTCAGGAAAATAATGCTCTTAAAGAGCTTGATCACCACCTTAGAGTCGTTTGTTGGGGTAGCAATGGCCTCAACCCACTTAGAGACGTAGTCAACAGCCACTAGTATGTACTTGTTGCCGTATGATGAGGGAAATGGCCCCATGAAGTCTATGCCCCACGCGTCAAAGACGTCTACCTCAAATATGGGAACTTGGGGCGTCTCGTTCCTCTTAGTAATATTCCCTGCTCTTTGACATGCCTCACAGCTCATCACGAACTCATAGGTGTCTTTGAAGATGGACGGCCACCAGAAGCCGACTTGCAAGACCTTTGTAGCGGTTTTGAACGAAGCAAAGTTCCCTCCATACAAGGATCCGTGGCAATGAAAGATGATATCTCTTGCTTCTTCCTTTGTCACGCATCTTCTGTACAGGCTATCTACTCCTCTCTTGTATAGATAGGGATCATCCCAATAGTAGTGGCTCACGTCTCTCATAAACTTCTTCATATGGTAGTTGTCAAGATGCGACGGCTCTTCCCCACATGCCAAGTAGTTCACAATATCCGCGTACCAAGGGAGATCCTCCTCTTTGAAGCTCAGAACTTCCTCAAACTGCCCCTCTAAGGTCCCACAAACAGCCGTAGTGATTGCCATGAGTTGTTCCTCGGGGAGAGAATCGTCCAAAGGAAGAGACTCGTTGATCCTTAACCGAGAGAGATGGTCAGCAACGCCGTTCTCTATCCCTTTCTTGTCCTTGATTTCCATGTCAAATTCTTGAAGTAAGAGGATCCATCTCAAAAGCCTCGGCTTAGTGTCCTTCTTGGAATAGATATAGCGCAAAGCCGCGTGATCAGTGTAAACTATGGTCTTGGAACCCACGAGGTAAGCCCTGAACTTCTCAAAGGCGAATACAACCACCAATAGCTCCTTCTCAGTAGTGGTGTACCTCGTTTGCGTGTCGTCCAAGGTTCTTGAAGCATAGTATATCACGTGCAGCTTCTTATCCTTCCTTTGTCCTAGCACGGCTCCCACGGCATAGTCACTAGCATCACACATAATCTCGAAAGGTAGAGTCCAGTCTGGTGCTTGCACTATGGGCGCGGATAGTAGGGCCTCCTTGATGGTCATGAAAGCTTGCAAACACTCCTCATCAAAGACGAATTCAGCCTCCTTGCACAACAGCCGAGTGAGAGGGCGTGCAATCTTAGAGAAGTCTTTAATGAAGCGCCTGTAGAAGCCGGCGTGTCCCAAGAAGGTTCTCACCCCTTTGACGTTAACTGGCGGCTCAAGGCTTGTCATCACATCAATCTTGGCTTTGTCGACTTCAATACCCTTCTATGATATCTTATGCCCAAGCACGATCCCCTCCTTAACCATGAAGTGGCATTTTTCCCAATTGAGCACCAAGTTTGTCTCCTCACAACGCTTTAGTACCCTGCAAAGATTCAACAAACACGCAGAAAAGGACGCACCATAGACCGAGAAGTCATCCATAAACACCTCTACCATCTCTTCTATAAGATCGGAGAAGATCGACGTCATACACCGCTGAAACGTAGCCGGTGTGTTACACAACCTGAATGGCATCCTTCGATACGCGAAGGTGCCATAAGGGCATGTAAAGGTCGTCTTCTCTTGATCATTGGGTTGGATTGGTATTTGGAAAAACCCACTATATCCATCAAGAAAGCAATAGTAGGGTGATTAGCAAGTCTTTCAAGCATTTGATCAATAAAAGGCAAGGGAAAATGATCTTTTCTAGTAGCAAGATTAAGATTCCTATAGTCAATACACATAAGCTCATCTTTGTCATTCTTAATGACTGTGATCCCTCCCTTCTTAGGCACCACGTGTACGGGAGAAACCCACGTGCTGTCACTTATGGGATAGATCACGTCAGCCTCTAAAAGCTTAAGAATCTCCTTCTTAACAGCCTCTTTCAAATTTGGATTCAAACGCCTTTGATGTTCTATAGAAGAGGCGTTCTCATTAACCAAGTGAATCCTATGAGTGCAAAGCATTGGTGAAAGGCCCTTGATGTCACTTAGAGAGTACCCAATGGCCTTCCTATACTTTCTCAACTGAGTTAAGAGTGATTGCAACTCATCATCACTCAAGTTTTTATTCACAATCACAGGATAGGTTTCGTTAAGCCTTAAGAAAGCATACCTTAGCCCTTTTGGGAGCTCCTTAAGGTCCACCTTTGGGGCTAACAGCTCGCTCCAATCATCCTCGTGGCTGTTGCTGTTGTTCTCCTTCTTAGAACCTTCCTTAGAACCCGAGACATGGCCCTCGAGGCTGCTTTCTCCAACCGCTATCCCTTCTGAAATCGAGTTGTCAGGTCAGGTCGATCTTGCTCTCGATGTCGTCTAGATCGAGCAGTTTCGCTCGATTCACTCACTCGATTTAATGTGGATCGAGTGAGGGATCGAGACGCTGAGTCGATCTCCATATTAGACCCCAAATTGATCGGAAGGCCTTTCTTGATCTCGGACTCGATTGTTTTCCTGGATCGATCACCTTGCTCGATCTGAGTGTCGATTGCTGCACCGGATCGAGTTGTGCTCTCGATTGTCTTGTCGATTTGAACCCAGGATCGAGTTATGTCATCGATCTTGGAGTCGATCTCTAGGCAAACGCCTACATCTTCAAGCATAACTTTCCTCGAATCAAGCAAGCTGACGTAGTCCTGAGTCCTCTGATCCACATAACGAAACTCTCCTGGCTCCTTAGTCAGTGCCAGCTTCAAATGATCTTCCTGAGCCAGCTCTTCCAGCAACTCATCCGCTAAAGCATCCAACGTCTCAATGTAGAAAGCTTGCCCTTCTATCGTAGGCTTCTTCAAAACCTCATTGATATCGAAGTCTAGCCTTATATCTTTACCCAAGTGCAAGGCAATCTTCCCGTTCTTGACGTCTATTATGGCTCCGACGGTGGCTAAGAAAGGTCTAACGAGAATGAGCGGTTCCTTTGGTTCTTCATCCATTTCCAACACAACAAAGTCTGTAGGCACGTTCACTCCACTGATCTTCACTGGCAAGTCCTGATGCAATCCCACAGGTAACCTCACACTCCTGTCAGCTAGTACCAACGAGATTCTACAGTCCTTGGAACGGGTAAAGCCGAGTTTCTTTGCCACGGAATGAGGCATCAGATTTATGCTAGTTCCGAGATCACAAAGGCAACTCTTGAACTCCAAAGGACCTAAAGCGCAAGGTATAGTGAAGCTTCCAGGGTCTCCTAACTTCTTAGGGACTATCTCCTTGTGTATCACATCATTACACTCCTCACTTAGAACAAGCACTTCCTTACTTTCCTTATTCTTCTTCACGAGAGTGTCTTTGAAGAATTTGGCGCATTTAGGCATCATTGCAAGGCAGTCCACGAGAGGTAGCTTGATCTCTATGTCCTTAAGATGCTTCTCAAACAAGACTCTATGCTTCTCTATGAGTTGCTTCTTGAAACGGCTGGGAAAAGGTAGCTTAGGCACATACGGTGGAGGTACATAAGCATCCTTCTCCTTAGTAGTTTGCTCCGCTCTCTTCTCAACAACTGCTTTGTCTCCTCTTCTTGGCCCTTGAATCCAGACATTGTCAAAGTTGATCTCATCATCAGCTGAAAGCTTACCCTTCCCCTCTTGAATTACAACATCCTCGTTGTTCTTGGGAGGAACCGTAGGTGCAAGCTCCTTTCCGCTTCTTAACATGATGGCGTTGGCGTATTCCTTAGGATTCTGCTCACACTTGCCCGATAGGCTATTCTGACCACTTGTACTCGCCTTCCCCTTCTCTAGCTGCTTGATTTTGTTGTTTAAGTTGGTGATCTGAGTAGAGAAGTCAGTGAGAGACGAGTCTAAACGAGTGTTCATCTCAAACTTCTGGTTTGTAGAGGCTTGCCCTTGAATCAATTGTTGAAACATAGCTTGGACAGGATCAACTTGTTGTTGCATCGGTTGTTGCTGCTGAGGTACAAAGCGCGGAGGGTACATTGGCGTATAACCCTTGTTTCCTTGCTGTTGCCCTTGGAAGTTGTTCTGCCCGTGCCCTTGGAAGCCACCACTCGGCTGAAAACCTTTGTTGTATGGTACGAAAGGCTTTGCTTGCTGAGCAGGGTACACTTGATCCTTAGGGTTTGCTACATTGGTGCTGCGGTATGAGAGATTGTTGTTCTGGTTGTAGCCTTGTGAATAGCCTTGAGGTTTGTAGTTGTTTTGACCCGCCACCCAATTGGCTTCTCCTTGGCTCAACTTAAGCTCCTCTTGGCTCTCATCCGCTTCACCAACAAAGTGAACATGCTTCTGATTTGCCAAAACCAACTTGTCAATCTTCTCGTGTAATGATTTCAACTCTTTCTTGTGAGACTCTAGCTCAGAACCTCGCGGTGCACGGTCATAATCTTCAGCATAGTTGCCGTCACTTAGTGCTAAGTTCTCAATCAGCTCCATGCCTTCTTCTACCTCTTGACCAAGGAAGTTCCCCTTACTGGCCGTGTCAAGCAACAAGCGAATCTTTGGTGAAGCTCCTCGGTAGATAGTGCTTAGAAGAGTCTCTTCGCTGAAGCCGTGGTGAGGACATTGGATAGTATAGTCCTTGAATCGTTCCATTGCTTCATTGAAAGTCTCATTATTCCTTTGCGTGAAGCCACTGATCTCGCTTCTTAGCCTTGCCGTTCTGGTGCTAGAGAAAAACTTTGAGAGGAAAGCCTTCTTACACTCGACCCATGAGGTGATGGTGCCTTGAGGAAGTGTTTTCTCCCAATGTCTAGCCTTGTCTCCAAGAGAGAATGGAAAGAGACGCAGCTTGAAAGCATCTTCGGATATGCTGTTTATCTTGATCATCCCACATACTTGCTCGAAATTGTCGAGGTGCTCGAAGGGATCTTCCATTGCTAAGCCGTGGAACTTGTTGTTTTGCACCATGGAGATGAAACCCGGCTTAATCTCGAAATTGTTGTTTTGTACAGGAGGAGGAGTGATCCCAAACCTATTGTGATGAGTATTGGGAGCATCTCCGGCTCATATGATCCTTGGGGGTCTAGCCGCGTCTTGGGGGTTTCCATTGCCCCTTCCCACTTCCCCGTGAGCTGGAGGAGGTCCCTCTGGATGTTCGTGTTCAGCCATAGCTTCAAAGTCAACCAAACCGTGCTGAACAATCTCCTCAAAAGCTCTAGCTTGTTCTCGTACTCTTCTTTGCCGTGAATGACCAAGTTGATGGATGTTGTCCAAGGGTTGAAGAAGATTGTTGTCTCCCCTTGAACGAAGATGCATGTACCTGAAAGAAGCACGTTTGAGAGTAGGGAAATTAGTAACTTAAACAAAGTAAAGCTTAGTCTTTACTAAGCTCCAAATCTCTATGCTTTCTAACACTCCTAGAATGGCAACGGCGCCATTTGATAACTATATTTTTGCAAGGCGAGGATGAAATGAGGCTATCAAAACTCAAATGCAAAACCAGGTTGTAGTACAGTATGCAAGTGAGTGTGAATCCATTCCTAGGAGCTAGAAAGGTCAGAGAGAATGCAAGAGAAGTGTAAAGCTAAGCAAATGATAAGGGATTTTGTTAAAATCCTAAAAACTATATGCAGCGACCAAATGGAAGGAAAGAGTGAACTACCACGACGAAAAGACAGAATGATTAAAATACAAAGCTATGACTAATGACCACAGGATCGACCACTAGATCGAGCAGTTTGGATGGATCTCGTCTAAAAATGCAAGTGCGATGAAACTAATGACCAGGATGCGACGAGTATCAAGCGAATGATTAACGAAGATGTAAGAATGCTAAGAAAGAAGGGTCTAGGGTCGAGATTCATGTTAGGGGATTCAAAGGTCCGAGCTTGGTTTGAAAATTCTAGATCTACTCACTTTGTGAGATTCTCTAAGCCTTGAAAACAAAACATGACCCATCCATGGCATGTGGTATGGATCACTTTCTCATTCTCTCCTCCAGACCCATGGTGTTTGGCGGAAAAAGAGATTGAGAGGCAAGGAAAACAGATTTCAATCATGCGGCTTAACTAGTCCTCTAAACTACCATGGCGTTTGGGAAAGAGTAACTAGCCTCTAAGATGTGATTTTCAGAGATCTCTGGATCCTGTCAAGGTAAGAGCTCTCTCTGATCATAAAGATCTTGGCGTGAGACTCTTTAAGCCTTAGGAACTCAACATCTTAGAAGGGAAAGCTATTAAGAACGAGAAAACAACAAACTTGAAAACCCTTTAGACCCCGTAAATCCTCTCAACCCCGAGACCCAAATGAAACTACTCGCTACACATGGAAATAACCGAAATAAGCATGAAAGATGAAACGATAAAAAATAAAAGACGATTACTTAAAGCTTAAACGATTCGAAATATTCAAGAACAAAGCTCAAAGTCTAACAATGGTGGATCGTCTCCAAAACAGAGAGAAAAAGCATAAAAAGATAAGAATGAAAAAGTGTGTGGGAAAAGATCATCGCCGCCTTCCCAAAATGGGCCAAACAGCTCGATGGTCCCCCCCCCTCGCTAGCGGCCAAAAACGGTTGAAAAGACTAAGTTTGACCTCGAGATCGAGCATGCTTCTCGATCATCTCCGTACATCGTGTCTTCTACTCGATCTGTGTCTCGATCTTCTTCGGTGGATCAAGTGTTGCATCTGATCCCGATATCGATCTTTTGGCAGATCGGGTGGTGGACTCGATCTGGCACTCGCTTTGCATGGCGTCATTTATATCCGTACCACTTGATCGATTGCTTCACTCGATCTCCGTATCGATCAGGTTCCTTGGATCGGAAGGACTACTCGATCTTCTGGTCGATCTCACCTAGATCGACCGGCCGTGCTCGATCTGCTCCCCGATCTCTGGTCCCTAGCAAACGTCCGTTGTTCCCACAAACCTCCACACTAGCCTCAACACGTCCACGAACTCCACGATTCCAAAGTAGCCAAAAACAACCTGAATATGATGCAAAATACAAGGAACATGCGTATGCTGGTGCAAGAATGCTCTAGGACCTAAGATGATGCAATCTAGCCTAAAGTGTGTTGTAAATGCATGAAAAGCTAACTTATATGTATGCAAAATACATGCAATATGCAGTAACATCAAAAAGTGGGAGGGGTTAGTTTAATGTCATGGTTTTGCTCTCTAGGGTCTACCTTAGTACCAGAGTTTCTTTGGAGGGGATCTTGTCTCCTCGGCTGTGGACGTCGTATGGGGTCACGAATGTCCCCATCTATATCGGTCATGTCATCATCAGGCTTCAGGGGAAGGAGAACTCCGCGTATGGGAGCTCTCCTTGGCCGTGCCTCCATTTGATCAATCCTAGCACCAAACTCTTGGCACATAGTCCCTATTGTCTCGGTCATGGTCCTGAAATCCTCCCTTAGAGCCGTAAAAATTTGCGTCATAGCATCTTGGGGGGTTGCCTCTCCATCCGTCATTGAGTTGCTAGATGATATTCCTTGCAAACACTTAGCAAACGGTCAATATACCAACGAAAAGAGACAAGGCTTACTACTTACTACCACTTGACTAAAGATACAATAAATGGATCAATAGACAAGACTAGCAAAGCGTGAAACATAAAGAAAACTTTTTTTTTAAGGGTTTTTATGAAAGATGTTTTAAGATTTAAAACAAGAGAAAGCAATGAACAAATCAGAACTAATATTTTTGGGGTTTTCTTTTTATCGAACTTTAAAACAAAAGATTAAATGGAGTAACAAATTATTTTTATAGGTTTTTATGATTAGATGAAGCAAAGAGACGCAAGCAAACAATGAAATAACTAAAGCTATCAAACCGATCTACAAGCAAAAGGGATAGAAAAACCAAAGGTAGGAACCTTTGGCTCTGATACCAGATGATATAAAACTCTGATGAGCTTATATGGACCGGAGGGGGATGGTGAGCACAAGCTGGTGGTCACTCTCTCTTGCACTCGTTTGATGGTCGATGGTGGAGATCTAACACGTTGGCGGTCGCTCTCTCGTGTGGGAACAATGTAAAAGGGATTTGCTGGCGGGACGATGTGTACCACAGAGTTGTGATGGGACTCTGATACAACACGGCTCAACTCAAGAGAATCCACTCAAGAAATAGAGCAAAGGATGAGAAAAGCTCTCTAGAACTCTTTGAAGAAGTTCGGCGTTTTTATTGATAATCAAAGGTAACCAAATTACACGGCTGCAAGGGCACCTTATAAATGGTCCTATCAGCTAGCCCTAAGGCCAAAAGCAAAACGCCAAAAGAACAAAACAAAACACAAAGGAAACAACATAAGCTAGCTACTAAGCGTACAAAACAAAGAACTATAAAAGGAATGTTTAATAAAACTAAGCCGCTTCTTCTTGACTCTGACTGGGACTCGAACTGATGATCACTCATGGCTTGCTAAGAACCGTTGGGACATGTTGCTTCACCTGCAAAAATGTTATAAATTAAGTATTCCTTGTTTTGGTGTGCATGGCGATGACGGGTGGTGATAGCGTTTTTCTCGGCTGGAGGGTGGACTTTGTACTCTTGTTGCACTTGAGTCTTGAAGCTTGAAGTACCCTCACTCGTAGCTTGGTTTCTATTGATAAACAGGATTTTAGGGGTTTAAACCAAAGCTTAATGCACATGTTTATGATGTAGTATAGTGCAAGAGGTGTCAATCCAGCCTAGGTTGATGAAAGTCGCTATGAATGCAAGAGCAAAGCAAATCTAAGCAGATTTGGGTAAATGGATGAGAGATTCTATGAAAACTAAATGCAACAATCAATGAGCAAGAAAACTATTTTAAAATCCCCTTTTAAGGGTTGACAACTACTAGACGACTCCTAGGAATTTAAAACGCAAGACTACTAATTAAATAAAATCGAACTCTAAAGACTGATAAACAGAGAATTTCTAGCAACTTAGAGCAATGACTTTTAAAGATTTAAGATGCAAACTTTATGACTAGGAAATGATAAACTTGAGTTTTAAAATGTTAAAAAGAGGATTCAAGGTTGAGGGTCATGTTTAAGAGGGTTCTAGATTAAAGCTTTGGGCTTGAAAACAAAGATCTTCTCATTTGATGAGCTATCTCTAAGCCTTGAGAAGCTAAAAGAGATCTATCCATGGCGTGTGGTATAGATCTTTTCCTCAACCCTGCCTCCTAACCTATGGCGTGTAGTGGAAAGAAGGATCAAAGAACATTAAGCAAAGATCTCAAATATTGGCTTAACTAGCTCCCTAAGCATTCATGGCGTTTGGGAAAGGATGAGATAGTCTCTTGGATTTGGCTTTAAGGGATTTCTGAATCCGGTCAAGGTAAGAACAAGACTCTCTAAGCATTAAGATCTGAGATCATAGAGATCTTTCCCAAGACTCTCTAAGCATTAAGACCCCCAATCCATGAAGAGAATATATTAATAACAAGAAAAAGACCAAAGCTTAAACCCTTAAACCCCTTTAATCGCCACAACCGTAAACCCAATGAAATATACTCACTGCACATTGCTAAAACACACGAAAATGCAAAGGAAAGAAAGCTAAACATGATTAAGCAAGAGCAATTAAGAAAAGTACTTTGATTAAGTAAGATTAAAATGTTTAATCTACTAGGAAATGTTAAAACTTCAACAATAGCTAATCGCCTAAAGAGAAACTCGAAAACTTGGAAACAAAGTGTTGATGATGAAAGTGATGGGATTTTTCGCCCAAACTAACCAAACAAAGAAAATGGTCCCCCCACTAAAGTCTAAAAGTGAGATGGCCGGATAAGGTTCTGAGATCGAGCTGAGTAGTCGATCTGATCACTCGATCTCCCGGCTAGAACGTCTTCTTTTGTTCGATCGTTGGATCGATTCGTCGGATGGATCGAGGGCTTCTATCGATCTTCTGGTCGATCCTCGGATGATTGAGTCGTGAACTCGATCTGGTTCTCGTTCTGCATGGCTTAGTCCACGTCCGTACTCACGATCGATCCCCTTGGTCGATCTTGACCTCGATCTCTTCCTTGAAACAACCCGGGCTTAGTCAATCTTCTGGTCGATCTCATCTAGATTGTCCTGCCTGGCTCGATCCTTCTCTCGATCTCGGTCCCTTTGCTTAATGGCTGAGTTCTCCCAAGTATCCACAAGCTCCCTCTCGATCTTAGCATGTCCACGCAACCTCCACAGCTCCAGTGTGTCCAAAACAACCTGAATATGATGCAACAATGCAAGAAATATGCAAATCCTAATGCAAAATGCACTTAGGACCTAAAATGAGACAAATGGTGCAAACTAGCCTAAAATGTAAGAATGCATGAAAAACTACTCTAAATGCATGCTGAATATGTGAAATATATGAGTATATCAACTCCCTCAAACTTGCCTTTTGCTTGCCCTCAAGCAAACAAAATCCAAGAAAGGAAGAGAGGTTTTAAAAATGGGAGCTCAAATTCCTTGACAAGTATTTTTCAAATGAATCAATTCAATGGTCCTAGGTAGTTTGGGGGACTAGTTAAGCCATTGTTCGAAATCTGTTTTCCTTGCCTTTCAACCTCTTTTTCCACCAAAAGCCATGGGTTTGGAGGAGAGGATGAAAGAGTGATCTACACCGAAAGCCACGGATAGATCTTGTTTTGTTTTCGAGGCTTAGAGACCCTCACCAAGTGAGTCGATCTAAAGTTTCAAACCCAAGGTCAACCTTTGAAACCCCTTATATGAATCTCGACCCTGAAACCCTTCTCTTTAGCTTATTTGCGTCGCATATCACCTTTTGCTTGTTGTTTGATAGCTTCCTGGTCTTTAGATTCCTTGTTCTTGCGATTTTAGACGAGATCGATCGTTTCTGCTCGATCTAGTGGTCGATCTTGTGGTCGATCCACTAGTCGAATTTTAACAATTCAAAGCTCTTCCCTTTAATTTATCTGTTTGTTCCTCGTGGTAACTGCTTGCTTTCTAGTATTTTTAAAATAGGGTTCACTCTGTTTAGGTTGCTGCAATTAGTTTTCAAGATTTTATCAACAAACTGTCTCATTTCACTTAGATTTGTCCTAGATCTTGCATTCTCTGTGGATTCTCTATCACCTAGAACTGGATTGACACTCTCTGCTTGCCTTACTACAACGTTGCATGCATTAGAGTTTTGATAAGTTCTCTGCTGCATTAGACCGTAAAGAAAACCGAATATCAAATGGCGCCGTTGCCATTCTAGGTTGCTTAGAGAACATAGAGATTTGGGTCTCAGCAAAGACTAAGTCTTTACCTTTTTTCAAGTTACTAATACTATTCTAAACCGTGTACTTTCAGGTACATGAATTTACGTTCACGTGGAGATAACAGCCTTCTTCAACCGCTTGACAACATACATCAACTCGGACACTCACGTCAAAGGAGAGTCAGAGATCAAACAAGAGCATTTGAAGAGATAGTTCAGAACGGTCAGGTCAACTTTGAAGACATGGCTGAGAATGAGCATCCTGAAGGTCCTCCTCTAGCAGGACGGGGCAATGGTATCCCCCAACACGCGGCTAGACCTCCGAGGATCATAGGAGCCGGAGATGCTCCCAATACCCACCACAATAGGTTTGGGATCACTCCTCCTCCGGTACAAAACAACAACTTTGAGATCAAGCCGGGCTTCATATCTATGGTGCAAAACAACAAGTTCCACGGCTTAGCAATGGAAGACCCGTTGGAACACTTGGACAATTTTGAGCAAGTGTGTGGAATGATCAAGATCAACGGTATATCAGAAGATGCCTTCAAGCTGCGTCTCTTCCCCTTTTCCCTCGGAGACAAAGCTAGACACTGGGAGAAGACCCTACCATAAGGCACCATCACATCATAGGCTGAGTGTAAGAAGGCTTTCCTCTCCAAGTTTTTCTCAAGCACCAGGACTGCTCGGTTGAGAAGCGAAATCAGCGGTTTCACTCAAAGGAACAATGAGACTTTCAACGAGGCTATGGAGCATTTCAAAGACTACACGATCCAATGTCCTCATCACGGGTTCAGTGAGGAGACTCTTCTCAGCACAATCTACCGTGGAGCTTCACCAAAGATCCGGTTGTTGCTTGATACAGCTAGCAAAGGCAACTTCCTCAGTCAAGAAGTAGAAGAGGGTATGGAGCTAATAGAGAACCTTGCGTTGAGTGATGGAAACTATGCCTAGAATTATGACCGAGCACCAAGGGGATCAGAACTAGAGTCTCACAAGAAGGAGCTCAAATCATTGCATGAGAAGATTGACAAGTTGGTCTTAGCTAATCAGAAGCATGTTCACTTCGTTGGTGAAGCTGAGGACAACCAAGAAGAGTTAGAGCTAAGCCAAGAAGAAGCAAATTGGGTAGCCGGTCAGAACAACTACAAGTCTCAAGGCTACAACCAAGGCTACCAGAACAACAACCTCTCTTACCGAAGCACCAATGTAGCCAACCCTAAAGATCAAGTGTACCCTGCTCAACAAGCTAAGCCTTTCATCCCTTACAACAAAGGCTTTCAACCATGCAGTGGATTCCAAGGTCAAGGGCAAGGCAACTTCCAAGGGCAACAACAACAAAACAAGGGTTATACTTCTAACTACCCTCCGGGCTTTGCACCTCAACAACAACAACAACCGATGCAACAACAAGTTGATCCGGTTCAAGCAATGTTCCAACAGCTAATACAAGGGCAAGCTTCTACAAATCAAAAGTTCGCTGAAATGAACACTCGGCTGGATTCATCCTTAACCGACTTCTCTACTCAAATAACAAACCTCAACAACAAGATCAAGCAGCTAGAGAAGGGCAAAGCAAGCACGAGTGGACAGAACAGCCTTCCGGGAAAGTGTGAACAAAATCCAAAGGAGTATACCAATGCTATTACGTTGAGAAGTGGTAAAGAGCTTGATCCTCCGGTTTCTACAAAGACCAACGAGGACGTTGTAATTCAAGAGGGGAAGGGTAAACTTTCAGCTGATAATGAGGAGATAAACTTTGACAACGTATGGATCCAAGGACCGAGGAGAGGTGACAAGGCATTCGTTGAGAAGAAGGCTGAGAAAACCACCAAGGAGAAGGATGAATACGTGCCCCCACCTTACGTCCCAAAGTTGCCATTCCCGGGTCGGTTCAAAAAGCAGTTAATAGAGAAGCACCGAATCCTATTTGAGAAGCACTTGAGAGACGTGGAGATAAAGCTGCCTCTTGTAGACTGTCTCGCCATGATGCCCAAGTGCGCCAAGTTTTTCAAGGACACCCTTGCCAAGAAGAACAAAGAAAGCAAAGAAGTGCTTGTACTAAGCGAAGAGTGTAGCGCGGTTATTCATAAGGAGATAGTGCCTAAGAAGCTGGGAGATCCTGGAAGCTTCACCATACCGTGTGCTTTGGGTCCCCTTGAGTTCAAGAGCTGCTTGTGTGATCTCGGAGCCAGCATAAACTTGATGCCTCACTCCGTGGCTAAGAAGCTTGGTTTCACTCGGTTTAAGGAATGTCGGATCTCATTGGTGTTGGCTGATAGGAGCGTGAGACTACCAGTGGGGTTGCTTGAAGACTTGCCGGTGCGAATCAGTGGAGTAAACGTACCTACAGACTTTGTAGTGCTGGAGATGGACGAGGAGCCGAAAGACCCACTCATCTTAGGGAGACCATTCCTAGCAACCGCCGGAGCCATAATAGACGTGAAGAATGGGAAGATTGCCTTGCATTTGGGGAAAGAAATCAGGCTAGACTTTGACATCAACAAGGTTCTAAAGAAGCCAACCATTGAAGGACAAGCTTTCTATATCGAAATGATGGATGCCTTGGCGGATGAGTTGCTGGAAGAGCTAGCTATAGAAGACCATTTGAAGCTAGCACTCACTAAGGAGCCAAGAGAGTTTGGCTATGTAGACCAGAGAACTCAAGAATACGTGAACCTGCTAGATTCAAGGAGGATCATCAAGAATGAAGAAGGATGTTGCCTAGAAATCGACCCTGAGATCGATGCCATCACTCGATCCAGGAGTCAGATCGACATGCCAATCGAGAACCCAACTCGATCCGATGCAACAATCGACCGACAGATCGAGAATGATGCTCGATCAGAAGAAACAATCGAGTTGACGATCGAGAAAGACCTCCCGATCATTTTAGAGTCCAATCAAGAGATCGACTCAACGCCTCGATCCCTTACTCGATCCATATCAAATCGAGTAAGTGAATCGAGTGAAATGGCTCGATCTAGACGACATCGAGAGGAGAATCGACCGGAAGACTCGATCACAGGAGGGATAGCGATAGAGGAAAGCAGTCTGAAGGGCCATGCCTCGAGTTCAAAGGAGAGTTCCAAGGAGGAGAACAACAACAACAGCCACGAGGATGACTGGAGTGAGCTGTTAGCCCCAAAGGTGGACCTTAAGGAGCTCCCAAAAGGGCTAAGGTATGCTTTCTTAGGACCTAATGACACCTATCCCGTGATAGTAAACGAGAACCTTAGTGATGATGAGTTGCACTCGCTCTTAACTGAGCTGAGAAAGTATAGAAAGGCCATTGGGTACTCTTTAAGTGACATCAAAGGCCTTTCACCAATGCTTTGCACTCATAGGATTCACTTGGATAATGAGAACGCCACTTCTGTAGAACATCAAAGGCGTTTGAATCCTAACTTGAAAGAGGTTGTTAAGAAAGAAATCCTTAAGCTTTTAGAGGCTGACGTGATCTATCCCATAAGTGACAGCACGTGGGTTTCACCTGTACACGTGGTGCCTAAGAAGGGAGGGATCACGGTCATAAGAAATGAAAAGGATGAACTTATCCCTACTAGGACCATTACTGGTCATAGAATGTGTATTGACTATAGAAAGCTTAACCTTGCGACAAGAAAAGACCATTTCCCTTTGCCTTTTATTGATCAGATGCTTGAGAGACTTGCAAATCACCCTTACAACTGTTTTCTCGATGGGTATAGCGGTTTCTTTCAAATACCTATTCACCCAAACGATCAGGAGAAAACGACTTTTACATGTCCCTACGGTACCTTTGCATATCGAAGGATGCCGTTTGGATTGTGTAATGCACCGGCTACCTTTCAGCGGTGTATGATGTCGATCTTCTCCGATCTTATAGAGGAGATGGTAGAGGTGTTTATGGATGACTTCTCTGTGTATGGTGCGTCCTTTCCTGCGTGTTTGTTGAATCTTTGCAGGGTACTTAAATGTTATGAAGAAACAAACCTGGTGCTGAATTGGGAGAAATGCCACTTCATGGTCAAGGAAGGGATAGTACTCGGTCACAAGATTTCAGAGAAGGGTATTGAGGTTGATCAGGCTAAGGTTGAGGTTATGATGGGTTTGGAGCCGCCGGTTAATGTTAAAGGGATCAGAAGCTTCTTGGGACACGCGGGGTTCTATAGGCGCTTCATCAAAGACTTCTCCAAGATTGCACGCCCCCTTACACGGCTGTTGTGCAAAGAAGCTGAGTTTGTATTCGATGAGGAGTGTTTGAAGGCTTTCGTGACCATCAAGGAAGCCCTCACGTCAGCCCCTATAGTCCAAGCACCAGACTGGTCTCTCCCTTTTGAGATCATGTGTGATGCTAGTGACTATGCTGTAGGAGCAGTCCTTGGTCAGAAGAAGGACAAGAAGCTGCATGTGATCTATTATGCTTCAAGGACCTTGGATGACACGCAATCACGATACACCACTACGGAGAAGGAGCTGCTTGCAGTAGTCTTCGCCTTTGAGAAGTTCAGATCATATCTCGTTGGCTCCAAGGCTATTGTATACACGGATCATGCTGCTCTGCGGTACATCTACTCAAAGAAAGATACCAAACCTCGGCTCTTAAGATGGATTCTCTTACTTCAGGAGTTTGACATGGAAATTAAAGACAAGAAGGGGATAGAAAATGGAGTCGCTGACCACCTCTCAAGGCTAAGGATCAACGAGTCTCTCCCTTTAGACGACTCTCTTCCAGAAGAACAACTTATGGCAATTACTACCGCGGTTTGTGGGAAGCTAGAAGGAAAGTTTGAGGAAGTGTTGAGTTTCAAAGAGGAGGATCTACCATGGTATGCTGATGTGGTGAACTACCTAGCATGTGGTGAGGAGCCAACACATCTCAACGGCTATCACAAGAAAAAGTTTTTGAGGGAGGCTAGTGATTACTTTTGGGATGAGCCCTACTTATACGAAAGAGGAGTAGACAGCTTGTACCGGAGATGTGTTACAAAGGAAGAAGCCAAGGATATTCTCTATCATTGCCACGGCTCTTCCTACGGAGGACATTTTGCTTCGTTCAAAACAGCCACGAAGGTGTTGCAAGCGGGTTTCTGGTGGCCGTCTATATTCAGAGATGCACACGAGTTTGTGAAGAGCTGTGAGGCATGTCAGCGAGCAGGGAACATTACCAAAAGGAATGAAATGCCCCAAGTTCCTATCTTCGAGGTTGACGTGTTCGATGCGTGGGGTATTGACTTCATGGGGCCTTTCCCTTCTTCATACGGTAACAAATACATCTTAGTAGCTGTGGATTATGTCTCCAAATGGGTTGAGGCTGTTGCTTCCCCTACAAATGACTCTAAGGTTGTGATCAAGTTGTTCAAGAATATCATCTTTCCAAGGTTCAGGGTACCCAAGGTAGTTATAAGTGATGGAGGAAGCCATTTTGTAAACAAGGTTTTTGAGAGCCTCTTGAGAAAGTATGGGGTTAAGCATAAGGTGGCTACACCGTATCATCCTCAAACGAGCGGTCAGGTGGAAGTCTCTAACAGGCAGATCAAAGCTATTCTGGAGAAGACCGTTGGAGCAACAAGGAAGGACTGGTCAGTGAAGCTGGACGATGCTCTTTGGGCTTACCGTACCGCTTTCAAAACGCCGATTGGTACAACTCCTTTCACTCTACTATATGGAAAGAGTTGTCACCTCCCGGTTGAGCTGGAACACCGTGCATTATGGGCTGTGAAGAGGCTGAACTTTGATCTCAAGACGGCTCAGGAAAAGCGTCTCATTCAGCTACTTGAACTGGACGAGTTGAGGTTGAATGCTTACGAGAGTTCCAAGATCTACAAGGAGCGAACTAAGGAGGCTCATGACAAGAAACTGGTTGCCAAGGAGCTTAAGGAAGGAGGACTGGTGTTGTTGTACAACTCGAGGCTGAAGCTCTTCCCGGGCAAGCTAAAATCAAGGTGGAGCGGACCGTTCGTGATTCAAGTGGTCTTGCCTTACGGAGCTGTTACTCTGATGGGAAGAAGCGGTAGTGCATTCACCGTCAACGGGCATAGAGTCAAGCCCTACCTAGCAGAGAGCTTTGACAAGGAGAGTACCTCGGTGCTTCTCCAAGACCCACCATCCGCCTAGCCAAGTAAGGTCTAGCTAAAGACGTTAAAGAAAGCGCACTTGGGAGGCATTCCCATGTCTATCTTGTACATATTTTTGCTTTCATTTCTCTTCTAGTTTTATGCTTTTATGTTTTTAGTGTGTAGGAGCAGGTTTAAGGAATCTAAACCTTGTCTTTGAGGTCCAAAAGGAGCAATAGGGGCTACGATAAGGCTAGAGATCGAGTGCTAGATCGACTGAACCTGACTCGATCTTTGCTAGATCGAGTCAGTGAATCGAGAGGAGCCAGTCGATCTAGACGAGAACGAGTGACAAGATCGACCTTGACGAAAAAGGATCGATCGATTCAAACCGGATCGACCGATCTAATTTCTCTCGGGAAAATCTGTGGAAAATTGATCGATCACTCGACTCGATCCACCACTCGATCCAAGCCAAATCGACCCCTAAATCGAGGACTTAGCTCGATCAGAGGGACTTAGCCGAGGAGCCAACATCTCATTGATCGAGAGAGCCAATCGATCCAGGACTCGATTCAATTTGAATCGAGTCCCAAATCGAGTAACCCTCTCGATCTAAGCCATTTTAGGCATGAGATCGAGTCCTAGATCGACCAAAAGGACTCGATCTCATGCCGAGGTAACAAATTTCTTTCCCTCTTTATTATTTTTCCCTCCAGTTTTTAAATTCAAACTTGGTCAAGGCAAGCATCTTTGACCATGAAAGATGTGCCTTGACCAAGACTTTTGTCAGAAAACCGTTTTGACCACCCATTGTTTTGGTTTTGTTAAACTCTTTAAATGTTTCAACTTGCTTCTCACTCTCTCACTTCTGTTTGCTCGAGTTTTCCTACAAAGAGAGTGAGAATTTTTAAAAGCTTTAAGGTTTAACAAAGTATCCTTCACACTTACAAAAGGTATTTTCGGATTTTAATGATTTTATTTCAAGAAAATCTCCTTAAAAATCGCAAGTTCTTGTTTTAGGATATAGGATCAGATTCGAATTTTTAAAATTAGCTAAGTATTAGGAAAAATTCTGGATTTTCAGTATCTCAAAGATTTGATTTCCTTTTATTTAGCTAATATTTTTGCTTGATCCCCAAAATTCTAGGGTAGTCTATATAAATCTTCTTCTCTTATCCTCTTATTCTCATCAAATCGCCCTTTGCTAAACATTCTCTAGAAATTTTTTCAGGAGAAATGGCACCAAAGAGAACAAGAGAGGAGCAAGCACAAGAAGGAGAAACTCAAGAGGTGGTTGCTCAAGAGAGGGTCCGGTGGAGCAAAGAAGTGAAGAGGGATAAGAAGAGGTTGGAGAGGCTCCGGTTTGAACCCACGAAGTTTGCTGATCGAGGGCTTCTGTCCAGGCTCGGGCTTCTTGGAGACTTCGATCAACTCCTCAACAACATCGGTCTGAGGTGTTTGTCGCAGATGGACTGCCCTACTATCCCCGAGGTGACAATTGATTTCCTTGCAACCTTGGAGTTCCAGTACGAGAATCCGAGTGCTCCTGTTCCTTCTCAAGGCCGTCTCTACTTCAAGGTTGGCCGCCAAGCTTACACGCTATCAATCGCCGAGCTGTGCCAAGCCTACGGTCTAAAGGCTGATGCAATCAAGGTGGAGTTTCCAGCCTTCAAGCAAGCCGACGAGTTGTGGGATCTCATCAGCAAGGAGGATTACAAAGCCAACACCGCCAAGATCAAGAGAGTCAGGAATCCAGTGCTGAGGTATACCTTGAAGCTGATTGCTAATACATTCAGTGGAAGGTCAGTTGCTCCTACTGTCACGAAGACGGAGCTGTGCTTCCTTTTCCAAGGTTTGAAGCATTTGGTGTCCGATCCGGATGAGAATGAAGATCCCATTGAAGATGAACTCGGCGATGAAGTGAACTACGGCTGTGTACTCGCGGCTTCTCTGGTAAAGTACAAGGCTTATGCCTTACGGTGCCAGACAACATCATCCTACATTGGCGGCTTCCTTACTCCCTTGTTCGTGCAAGCCGGTGTGCCCATCCATGACTTTGCTCACGTCCCAAACCGAGCCTTCATGGATGAAGCATACATGAGAAACACTGATAGCTTGGGACGCACGCCAGCTGAGGGGTTCTATGCTTACCTCTTCATTGATGATGAGGACAAGAAGCGAGTGTGCATTCTTCCCAACAAGGATGAAACGGAGCTACTTGGTGTTGGGAACATCAAGTTCTTACCGGCGGAGGAGGAGTGTTTTGCTCCTTTAGGAGGACCGCCAGCTGCAGCCATTGAACCGCGCCAAAGGTCAGAATCTCCAGGGACAGAGGATGAGATACCCGAGGCTTACACATTGCCAAAGCTGGATTTTGAGCCGAGGACCAAAACCGAGAAGTTCTTAGCCTCGGTGGTGGAGATGCAGCGGAAGATCAACAAGTGGCAAGGGAAGATGCTTAAGAAGCTGGGGAAGAAGGTCAAACAACATCAGGGAAGCCAGCCTAAGCCAGCTGCGAGCCAGGAGATACAACAACCCGAGAAGAGGAGACTCTCAACCGGAGGAGTTGTAATCCGCGAGACCCAAAGCGACAACATTCAACCGGCGCGCCACTCCCTACAAGAACCAGGCAACAAAGGAAAGGCAACAATCTCTAGCTCCTCTGGAACATCCTCAAGTTCCAGCCGAGCCTAGACTAGAGGTAAACAACCTTCTTCCATTGTATATAACCGCACATCTCTTATTTCTTGCATTGTGTTTGATTGCTCCTTCGGATGAGTTTGCCACCGGGACGGTGTCAAGCAAGTTTGGGGGAGTACTTGTGTGATTTAATCTTGTGTTCTTTGATCTTATCTTTCTTTTGCATCCTTGAGTCTTAGTCATGAAATATTGGTATAATTTTTAAAAAATTTTTTTTCAAAATTCATGTAGTTGCATTCATTTCTTTAAAAACATGTAGGATTGAGTCTAGAATTTCTCATATCACTTAGGTTGATTGCATTTGCACAAGGGGTTAAAATTTCTTAAAAAGGTGTTTTACTTATGCATCACTTCAATATCCTAGTTAGTAGTTCTTTAGTGCTTGTGCAAACTTGAAGTTAAGTTCTAACCATACTTGGATCATTTGCTTTGATTTTCGTGGCTTAAGTTGAACATACTTGAATTGAATCCTTTCCTACTAAGTGAAAACCCTAATCTGAATTTGAATTATCGCACTTGTGCATTTGAAATGAAGTACATGGATCACATATACATATTCAGGCTTTCTTACCCCTTTCTACCACTCTTTGTAAGTCTGAATAGAACACCACACCCCGAACCTAGCCTTCCTTTCAAGCCAAATCTTTCTTGTGTGATGTGAGGCCTTATTTCCAGATTGAACTTGGCATAAAGTGTTAGGTTTAGGCGACATGATTAGGCTTTCATATTAATGCTAGCTTTGCATTTTGAAGCTAGTTCTAGGTTTGTTTTGGGGCTAGGATTCATTGGTGTTAAAAGGAATTTTGCTTATTTGTTTTCGGTTTAAAAAAAAAAAAGAAATGATTTGGGGTTTGAAAATAAAGACTCATGGTTTTAAGTGGTGGTTTGTTCTATTTTAAAAGAAAGCTCAGTTTTTAAAAGAAAACAAGATGACTCTCAAAAATAAAAAAAAATAATAATAAAAAGAGAGAATCAAAAAGAAAAGAGCCAAAGGCCAAAATAAAAAAAAAAAGGAAGAAAAAAAAAAGAAAAAAAAAATAATAAGAGAAGAGAGTTACCAAGTTTTTGAAAGCTTTAAATTTGTGTTCAACCGCCACTAAAGAAGAGTAAAGTTGTTCTCTATGTTTGTGGGTTATGCTTGGCTTATTGCCTTGTTGTTTGGGAAGTTTCTAAGGGTGAGTGAGCTTGAAAAGAAAGAAAATGAGAGGGGTTTAGGATCATTGTTAGTGTATATGGGTAGATGAGAGTCTAGTCATGTATGCATCAATTGTCTTTACCTTTAGCATTATGCATAAGTTCGATCCTTTTTGAGATAACCCATTGTTTGAATCACCCACTTGAATGAGATCATCTTTGTCTCATGACCTTGTCCTTAGCCAAATGTATTATGTTTTAAGTGCATAAGTGTGATTCACGGTTTGATCATTAATTGAATGTTAAAGGATAGGATTCTCGGATTGTTTGGGATATGAGAGTCATGATTTGAAATTCAACATGTGATGAATATGGCTAAGTTCTTTGAAGTAGAGTTTGTACACTGCATTCTAGAATTAAGAACTAGGACGTTGAGATGATTCATTTGAAAAAACACTTTCGATTCTCTCGGCTATTCCCTGTACCGGCTTGACCATTCCCTCGATAAATCACAAAATAGCCGACCAAACACTTGGCCCACGGCCCAAATCCCTTCCCTCTCGGATAAACCGCCCTTATCCGTGGTGTTTTCCATTTTTCACCCGGATATTCCTATTTCTCTCGGACAACTTGTCCCACCTCGGCTAATCCTCTATTTCTCTCGGAGGTTTCCCTTTCTCCCTCAGAGACAGTCCACTGACACTCGGACTAACCTCTCAGACTCTCGGATAAATCCCTCTGCACCGGGATAAATCCCATTTCCCACGGACTGGACCCTTTTTCCCTCGGATATGGACCATCCGGCTCGGCTATCCAGCCAACCATCCGACTATTCCCTTAGTCATCACCCAACCATAGTCTGAACCTCCATTTCCCAGCCAATATCCGACCCTTGGCTCGATTATTCCTCGGACAATGTCCTGTCCGGTACGATCATTCCGAATTCTTGATGTCATTGCATTTTACATACATTCCGCATGCTCATTAGGTAGTTTTTCATGCATTTGTATCATGTTTTAGGTTAGATTTGCATCACTTAGAGTCCTAGAGCATTCTTGCATCAGCATTTGCATTTTCTCTGCATTTTGCATCCATTCCAGGTTGTTTATGGTTGCTTTGGAGACACGGAGGTTCGTGGAGGTGTGGAGACCAATGTAGCGGTTCATGGAAGCTCGGGAAAATGCTAAGGACCAGTGATCGAGGAGCAGATCGAGCATGGCCGGTCGATCTAGGAGTTGATCGACCAGAAGATCGAGCCAACTAGGCGATCCAAGGATAATGATCGAGACGGAGATCGAGTGAAGCAGTCGATGCATCGGTACAGACGTAAATGACGCCATGCAGAGCGAGAGCCGGATCGAGTACACCACTCGATCCTCCCGGAGATCGATACCGAGATCGGATGCAACACTCGATTCGCCGAAGGAGATCGAGACCCGGATCGAGCCGAAGACACGATGCCCGGATATGATCGAGAGACCAACTCGATCCAATGGTCGATCTCTGTCCTTTCAACCGTTTTTGGATGTTAGCGACGGGGGGGACCATTGGACTGTTTTGGCATTTTTGGCAAAGGCGGCGACTACTTTTCGAGAACTTTGGAGATTTTTACCTTCTCTCCCAGTTTTTAGTTTTTCTCTCTCGTTTTCATCGAAGAACACCATTGTTGAACAGTTTCAAGCTTTTGTATTTTCAAATCTTTATCGTTTTTAATCCAGTTTATCTTTCATGTTTATCGTTTCTTCTCTTCGTCTTTGCTTGATTTCCTTTATGTGTAGTGAGTAGTTCATTCAGGGTTAAGGGTTGAGAGGATTAAGGGGTAGAAAATGTTCGATCTTGGTTTGTTTTCTAAACATTTTAAATCTATCTCTTCTAAGGTGATGAAAGCTTAATGCTTGAAGACTCTCACGCCAAGAGCTTCACGATCCGAGAGGTCCCTTACCTTGACAGGATCCAGGGACCTCGGAAGATCTCACCTTAGTGATTAGTTACCCCTTCCCAAAAGCCATGGTAGTTTGGGCGACTAGTTAAGCCATTGTTCGAAATCTGTTTTCCTTGCCTTTCAACCTCTTTTTCCACCAAAAGCCATGGGTTTGGAGGAGAGGATGAAAGAGTGATCTATACCGAAAGCCACAGATAGATCTTGTTTTGTTTTCGAGGCTTAGAGACCCTCACCAAGTGAGTCGATCTAAAGTTTCAAACCCAAGGTCAACCTTTGAAACCCCTTATATGAATCTCGACCCTGAAACCCTTCTCTTTAGCTTATTTGCGTCGCATATCACCTTTTGCTTGTTGTTTGATAGCTTCCTGGTCTTTAGATTCCTTGTTCTTGCGATTTTAGACGAGATCGATCGTTTCTGCTCGATCTAGTGGTCGATCTTGTGGTCGATCCACTAGTCGAATTTTAACAATTCGAAGCTCTTCCCTTTAATTTATCTATTTGTTCCTCGTGGTAACTGCTTGCTTTCTAGTATTTTTAAAATAGGTTTCACTCTGTTTAGGTTGCTGCAATTAGTTTTCAAGATTTTATCAACAAACTGTCTCATTTCACTTAGATTTGTCCTAGATCTTGCATTCTCTGTGGATTCTCTATCACCTAGAACTGTATTGACACTCTCTGCTTGCCTTACTACAACGTTGCATGCATTAGAGTTTTGATAAGTTCTCTGCTGCATTAGACCATAAAGAAAACCGAATATCAAATCTCTCGGATACGGATGCTACAACTCTCCCCCACCCGTTCTGGATTCGTCCTCGAATCCGACTCATCCATTTGCAACTTGTCAAACCATTTGGGATACTCAGATTTCATCCTGGCTTCATTCTCCCAAGTAACCTGTTCCTGCCTGTCGCAGTCCCATACGACCTGAACCATTCTGACTAGTTTCCCATGCATAGTCTTTTCTTTCCGTCCTAACACCCGAACCGGCCTAGCCACTACTGCAAGATCCTCTTGCAAGTCTGCGGGCGGCTCCTCTATAACTGTCTCCCGTTCGGTAATGTGCTTTCTCAGCTGTGACACATGGTAGACATTGTGGAACGCTCCCATTTATGATGGTAAGTCCAGCTTGTAAGCCACTGCGTGATAACTATTTTCTTTGCAAGGGTGAGTATGCAATGAGGCTATCAAACTCAAATACAAGACAGGTTGTAGCACAGTATGCAAGAGAGAGTCAATCCACACCTAGGATGATAGAAAATGCAAAGAGAATGCAAGGGCTTTGCAAATCTAAGCGAAACAAGATCAGTTTTGAGAAAATCCCTCAAAACTAGATGCAGCAACTAAATGGAATGCAAAACTATTTTAATATTACCAGGAATGATCAAACTACCATGAGGAACAAACAGAATAATTAAAGGACAAAGCTATGTATTACTAAAATTCGACTAGTGCATCGACCATGGGATCGACCACTAGATCGAGCAATAACGATCGATCTCGTCTAAAAATGCAAGAACAGTAAAACTAACGACCAGGATGCTATCAAAGATCAAGCAAATGACGAGAGGAGATGTAAAAATGCTAAGAAAGAGGGCCTAGGGTTGAGATTCATGGTCAGGGGTTTCAAAGGTCCGAACTTGGATTGAAAACTTTAAATCGACTCACTTTGTGAGAATCTCTAAGCCTTGAAAACGAAATAAGATCTATCCGTGGCTTTTGGTATAGATCACTCCTTCATCCTCTCCTCCAAACCCATGGCTTTTGGTGGAAAGAGAGGTCGAAGGGCAAGAAAAACAGATTTCAAACGAATGACTTAACTAGTCCCCCAAACTTCCATGGCTTTTGGGAAAGGGTAACTAGTCTCAAAGGTGTGATCTTCAGAGGTCCCTGAATCCTGTCAAGGTAAGGAACCTCTCGGATCGTAAAGCTCTTGGCGTGAGAGTCTTTAAGCTTTAGGAACTCGACACCCTAGAAGAGATAGCCATTAAACACTAGAAAACCCCAAGATCGAAACCCTTTTTGACCCCTTGAATCCTCTCAACCCCGAACCCAAATGAACTACTCACTACACATATGATAAATCAAGCAAAGCATGAAGAAAGAAACGATGAACATGAAAAGAAACTAGATTAAACTCAAACGATTCGATTACAAAGCAAGAAAAATTTCAAGTTCTACAATGGTGGATAATCTCCAAAACCAGAGAGAAAAGCATAAAAAAAAAAGATAAGACTGAAAGTTGTGTGGGAAAAGGATGTCGCCGCCTTCCCAAAATGGCAAAAACAACCCGATGGTCCCCCCCTCGCTAGCGGCCAAAAGCGGTTGAAAGGACAGAGATCGACTTCGGGATCGAGCGGCTCTCTCGATCATCTTCGGACATCGTCTCTTCAACTCGATCTTGGTCTCGATCATCTTCGGCGGATCGAGTGTCGCATCCGATCTTGGTATCGATCTTCGGTTGGATCGAGTGGTTGACTCGATCCGGCTCTCGCTCTGCATGGCGTCATTTACGTCCGTACCGTTTGATCGATTGCTTCACTCGATCTTCGTCTCGATCATTCTCCTTGGATCACCTGGTCTTCTCGATCTTTGGGTCGATCTCATCCTAGATCGACCTGCCATGCTCGATCTGTTCCCCGATCTCTGGTCCTTTGCAAACATCCGACCTTCCACGAACCGCTACAACAGCTTCAGCACGTCCACGGACCTCCACGACTCCAAAGTAGCCAGAAACAACCTGAATGTGATGCAAAATTCAAGGAACATGCGTATGCTGGTGCAAGAATGCTCTAGGACCCTAAGTGATGCAATCTAGTCTAAAATGTGATGTAAATGCATGAAAAGCTAACTAATATGTATGCAAAATGTATGCAATATGCAGTAACATCACTGCACCAACTCTTTCCAGTATCCGGTACGGCCCCATGTACCTCGGATTCAACTTGGCACTCTTAGCTGCCATGTCCGTTCCCTTGTAAGTCAGTGCCTTCAGATAAACCATATCACCTACACTGAACTCCAAATCCCTGCGACGCTTGTCCGCATAACTTTTCTGCCTATCCATAGCCTCTTTCAGCTTAACATTTAACAATCTTATCTTTTCTGTAGTAGCCTCGACCACTGCTGGCCCCATTACGCTACGCTCCCCCACTTGTGTCCAACACAATGGTGTTCTGCACGGCCTGCCATACAACGCCTCATACGGAGACATCTCTATGCTCCTTTGGTAAATATTGTTGTATGCAAATTCAGCCAACGGCAAGTAGTCTTCCCAACTACCGCCGCAGTCCAGTAGACACGCTCTCAACATATCCTCCAATGTCCTGATCGTCCGTTCTGATTTTCCATCAGTCCGAGGATGATACGCTGTACTCATATGCAACCACGTCCCACACGCTTCCTGGAACTCTTTCCAGAACCTCGAAGTAAACTTCGGATCACGATCTGAGATGATAATCACTAGCACTCCATGCAACCTCACGATCTGATCAATGTACATTTCCACCAACTTTGGTACTCCATCAGTCTTTTTCATTGCTAAGAAGTGAGCAGACTTGGTCAAACGATCTACAATGACCCATATCCCGTCATGCAGCTTCTTAGTCTTAGGTAATCCCAGTACAAAGTCCATGGTGATCATGTCCCATTTCCATTCCGGCATTGGCAATGTTTGCAACAAACCACTCGGAAACTGATGCTCTGCCTTAACCAATTGGCACGTCTCACATCCGGCTACCCACTTAGCCATATCACGTTTCATCCCAACCCAATGATAGTACCGTTTCAAATCCTGATACATCTTGGTCATTCCCGGATGAACAGAAAACCTTGACTGATGTGTCTCCTTCAGGATCTCATCCCTTAACTCCTTCACATCTGGAACATAGACCCGTCCGTTTACAACAATGGTCCCATTGTTTGAAGTCTGATATTCCGTCTTATTATTCTGTGACACCTTTTTCAGATTCTCATCCTGCTCCCGAGCAATCCGAATCCTAGTCAACAAGTCAGCTCTATCCGCAGCTTCGAGACCCAACGGTTCAACCCCTTATGTTATTTCATTCAGCTGCAATGTCCTTAGCATGTTCACAATGCTCCCAACATTCTGTTCAGATGATACACTAGCCCTTCTCCTACTAAACGCATCCGCCACCAAGTTGGCCTTTCCTGGATGGTATGCTATCTCCAAATCATAGTCCGCTGCCAACTCCATCCATCTACACTGTCTCAAGTTCAAATCCGGTTGAGTAAAGATGTACTTTAAACTCTTGTGGTCCGTTTATATCTGCACCTTCTCCCCATACAAGTAAGATCTCCATATCTTAAGTGCAAATACCATAGCCACCATCTCTAAATCATGCGTAGGGTAGTTTCCTTCATGCTTCCGTAGCTGCCGCGAAGCGTAGGCTATCACCTTTCCATTCTTCATCAGAACACACCCTAGTCCTTTCTTTGATGCATCCGTGTATACCATGTATGGCTCACCCGGTTCTGGTAACACCAATACTGGTGCACTAGTGAGTAACTCCTTTAATTTTGAGAAGCACTCTTCACACACATCCGTCCAGACATACTCCACGTCCTTACCAGTCAGCTTTGTCATTGGCTGAGCCATGCTTGCAAAACCTTTGACAAACCGCCTGTAGTAACCAGCTAGTCCGAGAAAACTCCTTATCTGTAGCATTCTCTGGTCTAGGCCAATCCGCAATAGCCTGAATCTTCTCTGGGTCCACGGACACTCCCTTATCGGAAACAATGTGACCCAAGAGCCCTATATGCCGTTGCCAAAAGCTACACTTACTGAGCTTGGCATATAACTTCTGTTCTCGCAATTTCTCCAGAACAGTCCGCAAATGACTCTTATGTTCTTCCTCATCTTTAGAGTATACAAGAATATCATCTATGAAAATGATCACAAACTCATCTAGGTACTCTCTGAATATGCCATTCATCAACTTCATGAATGCAGCTGGCGCATTCGTCAATCCAAACGGCATGACCACAAACTCGTAATGACCATACCTTGTCCTAAAGGCAGTCTTACGCACGTCTGTCTCCTCTATGGGTATTTGATGGTACCCTGATGCCAAATCGATCTTAGAGAACCAAGTAGCTCCCCTGAGTTGGTCCAACAACTCGTCTATCCTGGGAAGTGGATACTTGTTCTTCACGGTCACACGGTTCAATCCGCGGTAATCAATGCAAAGCCTGAAGTTCCATCCTTCTTCTTCACGAACAACACTGGTGCTCCCCACGGTGAACTACTAGGTCTAATGAACCCTTTGTCCCACAACTCCGTTAGCTGCTTCTTCAGTTCCGCCATCTCAGCCAGCGCCATCCGGTATGGTGCTTTGGACAATGGAGCTATCCCCGGCTCAAGTTCAATCGTGAACGGATCTGAACGAGCTGGTGGCAGTCCAGCCAACGCTTGAAAAACATCCTCGAATTCTTGCACCACCGGTATACTGCCCAAGTCTACATCCGGTCCTGCTTCTGTGGTAGTGATCGTTGCTAAATACGCCTCACAACCCTTCTCTATCAGCCGTTCTGCTTGAATAGTTGAAACCACCAAACTTCCCGAGGTTGGTCTAGCTCCCTGATACACCAAGACCTCTCCGTCTCTCTCAAACCGCACCCTTCCACGGTGACAATCCAAGTGAGCTTTGTGCTTGCCTAGCCAGTCCATTCCCAAAATGACATCATAGGACTTAACTCTACAGATCACTAGATCCGCTGGCATGTTCACTTCGCCAAACATCACTGGAACTTTCTTGACCGTTCCTAATGAAAACATCACTTGGCCTCCAGCCGCTTGTACTAACCCAAAGTCCTCTCCGGGTTCCTTCCGGAACTGTCCCTTTCCGATCATGTTCGGATTAACAAAACAATGACTCACTCTCGAGTCAAACAGAACATGGGTCTCAACCTCACCCATTAGCAAGGTCCCTACACATTCATTCCCTAGAATGCTAAGACTCTATACTAACACATCACGCAAAAGTAATTTAAGAAACACTATGTACCACACGTACTAGTAATCGGATAGGAAGTGCTCGGTTCCTCGGCTGCTGCTGCACTCGTCGTGTACACCCTTGGCATAATGGCCTGTCTCTTGGCCTGTGATGCAAGCGCCTCCCCTTCTCTCTTCTTTTCAGCCACGGCTTGCTCCACCACTCCCGCCTTAGGACACTCACGCTTGAAATGCCCTGGTTCTCCACAACCGTAGCAAACCCGAACCGCACCATCACTGCCGGACACACGGACCACTCGCTGATCCTCCTCCGGAGAGTGTCGTACCCGATGCTCTAAACTCCCGCACCTGTGGCATCCACTACCACCGCGCCTACACTCGCCAACGTGAGCCTTGCCACACTTGCTGCACACGCTGCGTCCCCCAGATCCTTTGTTTGGTACTCCCTTCCTAAACTTCCGGTTCTGTCCACTAGACTGACCCACCTTGGTCACGGCTGTACTAGCCCCAGCTGACATCAAAACAGCTTCCGCCTGTCCTAACTCCAACAATGCTGCCTTCTCAACAAGCTCAGCAACTGTCCTGAAGTCACGAACGACACATCCGTTCCTTAGCTCAACTCGCAGTCCACTCATAAACCTACGAATCAGTTTCTCCTCCGTGACAAACTCATGACACACATACTTCCTCAGCTGGTTAAACTGAGTCTCATACTGCCTCACTGTAAGCGTCCCCTGACTAAGGTACAGAAATGCCTTCTTCAACTCATTGTAAGCTTCCTGTGGGAAGTACTTACTCCTGAACATCGCTGAAAACGTCTCATATGAACAATTCGCATTCACCAGCCTTCCAACGATACCTTTCCATCACGTGTGTGCATCACCCTCCAAGTGGTGCACGGCTATGTCTCTCTTGTAACCCTCTAGACATCGGATAGACTCAAAATTCCGTTCCAGTCTCATCCTCCACTCATCTGCCTCAATTGGTGTAGAACCTCCAGCAAAGAACTTGGTTCCCAACCGCACCATGTGATCCAAAACCTTAAGGTAACTCGGAACCCTCTCCACTTGGTCCGCTTCCTCCCCAATCACATCCGCGTGAACCCCCACCGGTGGTACTACATGTGGTGCTGCTGCAACCACCGGAGCAGGAGCCACCGCAGGTAGCCTTGCTAGTACCTGTGCTAACATCCCAAGCACAGCCTCTAACCCCACTGGTGCTACATTCGCAGCAACCCCAGCTGCACCCGCAGCATTCCTAGTAACGTTTTCAGCATCCGCAGCATTCCTTGCTGCTTCCACGGCTGCCACTCTAGCTGCCTCATTTGCAACCGCAGTTGCCTGTCTCTCGGCTTCCCTTGCCCTCTCAGCAACATCATTGTTGACTGAGTTCACAGACCCCACAGCCTGGTTGTCCCCATTGTTTCTCACGGTTCTTCTGGTATCAACCATTTGCAAGTACAATAATGCCAGTTAGCCGAAGCTAACTCAAAGCGTGTTTCATAACACCAAACAACAACTTACCGTGAGACCTTGGCAGTGAAGAATGGATCGGACCCCCATAAACCCCAAACAAGCAAACAACAGCAGTCACCAATTTCAGTCCTAGAAGCGTTAAAACGCTCTGATACCAACTTGTGGTAACCCAACCCGGTAAACCGTACCGCGGCTGTGTCCTACTACATCCTCTAAGACCGTTTCTATACTTAGCCATATTTTTAAACTGTTTCTTTTATTCTTATTCTTTCTTATCAATACACAGTGGAATATAAAGCAACTCATTTCTTTCATTTAACTTGTATAAAAGCATTTAACAGGATTCGGGGTTCAACATAAATAAAAGCACAAGGTTCGCTAACGATTACAACTGATCATCTAGCAACCTAACGGTCAAACACCAAAACCATAAGACAAAGCACAACGTCTTAAACATAAATAAAACCCAATCCCGATCCATCCATATCCATCACTGCCACCTGGCCTCGCCCCTTTACTGCTTAGTACCTACACACTCAAGAACAGAGGCATAAGTATTTCATAAATACTTAGTGAGTACGTGATAACGATATTCTTTTTGCAAGGCGAAGATGCAATGAGGCTATCAAAACTCAAATGCAAAACCAGGTTGTAGTACAGTATGCAAGAGAGTGTCAATCCATTCCTAGGAGCTAGAAAGGTCAGAGAGAATGCAAGAGCAGTGTAAAGCTAAGCAAATGATAAGCGATTTTGTAAAAATCCTAAAAACTATATGCAGTAACCAAATGGAATGCAAAACTATTTTAAAATTACTAGGAAAGAGTGAACTACCACGACGAAAAGACAGAATGATTAAAATGCAAAGCTATGAATTTATAAAAATCGACTAGTGGATCGACCACAGGATCGACCACTAGATCGAGCAGTTTGGATCGGTCTCGTCTAAAAATCAAATGCGATGAAACTAGTGACCAGGATGCGACGAGTATCTGATAACAAGTCTCTTTTGCAAGGGTGAGGATGCAATGAGGCTATCAAACTCAAATGCAACACTTAGGTTGTAGTACAGTATGCAAGTGAGAGTCAATCCATTTCTAGAAGCTAGGAAGATCAAAGAGAATGCAAGAGCAGTGTAAAGCTAAGCGAATAACAGGCGATATTGTGAAAATCCTAAAAACTATATGCAACGACCGAATGGAATGCAAAACTATTTTAAAATTACCAAGAGTGATTGAACTACTACGAGGAACAAACAGAAAAATTAAAATGCAAGGCTATGATTTAACAAATATCGACTAGTGGATTGACCACAAGATCGACCACTAGATCGTGCAGTTTGGATCGATCTCGTCTAAAAATGCAAGTATGAAGGAACTAATGACCAGGATGCGGCGAATATCAAGCGAATGACTAATGAAGATGTAAGAATGCTAAGAAAGATGGGTCTAGGGTTGAGATTCATGGTCCGGGGTTTCAAGGGTCCAAGTTGGGATTGAAAACTTTAAATCGACTCACTTTGTGAGATTCCCTAAGCCTTAATAAAGAAAACAAGATCCATCCGTGGCTTTCGGTATGGATCACTCCTTCATCCTCTCCTCCAAACCCATGGCTTCTGGTGGAAAGAGAGGTTGAAGGGCAATGAACTCAGATTTCAAACACACGGCCTAACTAGTCCCCTAAACTTCCATGGCTTTTTGGAAAGGGTAACTAGTCTCTAGGATGTGATTTTCAGAGATCTCTGGATCCTGTCAAGGTATGGGACTTCTCTGATTATAAAGATCTTGGCGTGAGAGTCTTTAAGCCTTAGGAACTCAGCATCCTAGAAGAGAAAGCCATTAAGAACAAGAAAACTACAAACTTTAAAACCCCTTCGACCCCGTGAATCCTCTCAACCCCGAGACCCAAATGAAACTACTCGCTACACATGAGAATAACTGAAATAAACATGAAAGATGAAGCGATGAACATGAAAACGATTACTTAAAACTTAAACGATTCGAAATATTCAAGAACAAAGCTCAAAGTCTAACAATGGCGGATCGTCTCAAAAACCAGAGAGAAAAAGCAAAAAAGATAAGAATGAAAAGGTATCCTCGTAAAAGATCATCATCGCCTTCTCAAATGGGCCAAAAACGCTCGATGGTCCCCCCTTCGCTAGCGGCCAAAATCGGTTGAAAGGACAGAGATCAACTTCGGGATCGTGCGGCTCCCTCGATCACTTTCGGACATCGTGTCTTCTACTCGATCTGGGTCTCGATCTTCTTCAGCAGATCGAGTGTTGCATCCGATCTTGGTATCGATCTTTGGTCGGATCGAGTGGTGGACTCGATCCGGCTCTCGCTCTGCATGGCATCATTTACGTCTGTACCATTTGATCGATTGCTCCACTCGATCTTCGTCTCGATAATTTCCCTTGGATAGCCTGGGCTTCTCGATCTGCTGGTCGATCTCATCTAGATCGACCTGCCATGCTCGATCTGCTCCCCGATCTCTGGTCCTTAGCAAACATCCGACGTTCCACGAACTACCACAACAGCTTCAGCACGTCCACGAACCTCCACGACTCCAAAGTAGCCAGAAACAACCTGAATGTGATGCAAAATACAAAGAACATGCGTATGCTGGTGCAAGAATGCTCTAGGATCTAAAGTGATGCAATCTAGCCTAAAGTGTGATGTAAATACATGAAAAGCTAACTTATATATATGCAAAATACATGCAATATGCAGTAACATCAACTCCCCCAAACTTACTTTTTGCTTGCCCTCAAGCAACAGAAAATAAGAAAGGAAGAGAGGTTTTATAAAAGACGGGGGTTTAAGCCTCTTGCAAAGGTGCCTTTCAAATGAATCAATCTCAATGTCCTAGTTACTAGTTCTAAAATGCAATGCACACACTCATACTCCAAAGAACTTATCCATACTCATCACACAAAGAAATTCAGATCATGAATCTCATATTCCAAACAATCCAAGAATCTTAACCTTTAACATTCAATTAATGATCAAACCGTGAATCACACTTATGCACTTAGAACAGAAAACATTTGGCTAAGGGCAAGGTTATGAGACAAAGATGATCTCATTTAAGCGGGTAATTCAAACAATGGGTTATCTCAAAAATGATTGAACTTATGCATAATGCTAAAGGTAAAGACAATTAATGCATACATGACTAGACTCTCATCTACCCATATACACTAACAATGATCCTAAACCCCTCTCATTTTCTTTCTTTTTCGAGCTCACTCACCCTCTAGAAACTACCCAAACGACAAAGTAAGAAGCCAAGCATAACCCACGAAAACAGGAGACAACTTTACTCTTCTTAGGCTAGTGGAGGTCAAACAAAAACTAAAAGCTCTTTCTTTAAATCTTGGTAGCTCTCTTCTCTTATTATTTTTTTTTTCTTTTTAAACTTTGGCCTTTGGCTCTTTTCTTTCTGATTTTTTATTTTATTTTTGAGAGCTACCTCCTTCTTTTTTTAAAACCGAGCTTTTATTTAAAAATAGAACAACACCATCACTTAAAACCATGAGTCCTTTATTTTCAAACACTAAATACCATTTCTTTTTAAACTGAAAACACATAAGCAAAATTCTTTTAACACCAGCAAATCCCTGCCCCAAAACAAACATAAAACTAGCTTCAAAATGCAAAGCTAGCATCAATATGAAAGCCTAATCATGTCGCCTAAACCTAACACTTTATGCCAAGTTCAATCCAAAAATAAGGCCTCACATCACACAAGAAATATTTGGCTTGAAAGAAAGGCAAGGTTCAGGGTGTGGAGTTCTATTCAGACTTACAAAGACTGGTAAAAAGGGGTAAGAAAGCCTGAATATGTATATGTGATCAATGTATTTCATTTCAAATGCACAAGAGTGATAATTCAAATTCAGATTAAGGTTCTCACTTAGTAGGAAATGATTCAATTCATGTCTGTTCAACTTAAGTCACGAAAATCATAGCAAGTGATCCAAGCATGGTAAGAACTTACTTTCAAAGTATGAGCAAAGCATTAGAGAACTACTAACTAGGGTATCGAAACAATTAATGAGTATAAAACACCTTTTTAAGAAAAACTCTAACCCCTTATGCGAATATGAACAACCTAGATGCTTTAATATTCTAGACTCAATCCAAAAATGCTTAATGAGATGAATGCAACTGCATGAATCTATGAAAAAAATTTGTAATGAAGACTCAAGGATGCTAAAGGGAAAATAAGATCAGAAAACACAAGTCAAACCACACATATACTCCCCCAAACTTGCTTGACACCGTCCCAGTAGCAAACAAATTCAAAGGAGCATCAAAACACAAAGCAAAAAGAAGCAAACATGAGCGGTATGTACAATGGAAGAAGGTTGTTACCTCGGGTCTAGTCTCGGCTGGAACTTGAGGATGTTCCAGAGGAGCAAGACGCTACGGCTTTGCCTTTGGAGCCTGGCTCTTGAAGAGAGAGACGCGCTGGTTGAATGTTGCTGCCTTGAGTCTCACGGATGACAACTCCACCGGTTGAAAGCCTCCTCTTCTCGGGTTGTTGAACCTCTTCACTTGCATCTTTCTTAGGCGAGCCTCCTTGAAGCGATTTGACCTTCTTGGCAAGTTTCTTGAGCATTTTGCCTTGCCATTTGTTGGTTTTCCTTTGCATCTCCACAACAGATGCTAGGAACTTCTCCGTTTTGGTTCTCGGTTCAAAGTCTATCTTGGGAAGGGTGTAAGCCTCGGGCATCTCATCTTCCGTGGCTGGGGACTCAGACCTTTGACGAGGAGCAATTGCTGGGGCAGGCGTTCCTCCTAGAGGAGCAAAGCACTCCTCTACTGTTGGCAAGAACTCGATGTTCCCAACACCAAGCAGCTCGGTCTCGTCCTTGTTTGGTAGGTGATATCCCTTGTATTTACACCATTTAGGGCTGCATTTAGTACATGTTTTGGTCCTCTTTTGCATATTTTCCCTTAGCTTTTATCCCATTTTCTTCTCTTTTTAGACTTAGGTTGCATTTAGAGTATAAATTGCATTTTCCTTGCATAGTGGATGTTTTTAGGTGCTTTTGGAGCTTAAAGGAGCTTGGAGGAGCTTTGGGAATGATCCAGGAGGCTAGCTGGACAAAAGGGAGCAAGAAGGATCAAAGCAGAACATCTCTGCAGAAGTTTTCGGTCAGAGCCTGGAATTTTTGGTCTCTGGTGACCGAAATGGAGCAGTATCGATCACCAGTATCGGTCTGATGTGGTCGACACAAACACACCGTTATAATTTCGGTCGTGTGTATCGATCACTGATGACCGATACAGATAAATTTCGGTCACTGGAGGTTGACACAACTGACCGATACTGACCCAGCCCGAACCTGTTTTTAATTACACTTTTGCCATCTTTCTAGGGTTTTCTCTCTTGGGCTATAAGTAGCCCGTTTTTCTATATTTTTGAGAGGTCTTGTCAAAATACTGTTCTTAAGCTATTTCTTTAAGTTTGTAAGACAATGTCTTTGCTTTGTTTAATACAATCAAGTATTTGCTTTAATCTTTCTTTAATATTTCTTTTAATCATGATTAACATCTTCTGCCTTTGTGATTTGGTGTTAAACATAATTATGAGTGAGTAGTTACCTTAGGGTTTCTAGATGTGGTAGATTAGGGGAATCTATGGCTTGATTAAGGCTTGTTATGTGCTTCTGTTTATGGGTTCCTCTCTATTAATCTGTTATTCATGCTAGATTAGTCTTGATCAAACTGGTCTAGGTTGTTAGCTTTCTCTTATGCCCACTAAGTGTTTGATGAAAAGCTGAACCTGTTTAATAGAGGATTTGCTGGCCTTGGCTCAAGAGATTGACTATTTGAGGAGCATTTTGACTTAAATAGAGTTGATTAGTCTTGCTTGCTTGATGTTTTAGCACTAATGAGAGTTAGTTCCTGTTAAAATGTTTAGCAAAGGGTTATTTGCCAAGAGATTGGATCTAACTAGCTTAGTTGTGAACTCTATGTCTAGGAACCAACATTGCTTGCTTACTTGCTTGATCAATGTAGTTTGAAACAGTCTTAATCAATGTCTGAAATTCTCCAAAGTCAATAACCACATCTAGGAACTTGTCTTTCTCTGATTTGAATTTCGGATTTGCTCTGTTTTGCTCTGTTTTTCTTGTTTAGAATTGCTTAGTTTGCTTTTGCTTTCACCTTGTTGCTGCTTGTTTCACTTAGGTTGTTAGAATTGTTGCTTAGGCAACAAAACCCCTTTCCTGGCTTGCTTGACTTAGAGATTCCACTCTCAACTCTTCTGTCTTTCAACTCTCCCCATTTGGATTGATACAACCCTATGCTATACTGCAACTGACTAGTACAAGCTAGGGCAATTGTCCTACAAGGGGTAAAACCATTGTATCAATTTGGCGCCGTTGCCATTTGGGAATCAGTTTGAATCATTAGAGTTTGTAGAATCCTTAAGATCAAGCTTTTAGTTTTATTTGGTTACTCACTCCTTTTCAAGCATTTTCATTTCAGGTACATCTCTACAAGTGGAGAAGATGCTCTGTTTTGAAACTCCAAGGTGCAACAACTTCTACCAAGAGCCTCTGCCTATGAACAACTTGGCAGACTGCCACAATACCCACCCAAAGTTTGAGCCAACGCCTGCTATCCCCCAAGCTCAACTCATTGATTCTACTTCTACTGTAGCTGATATCAAGAGTTTGATCACTGAGTTCATCAACTTACAACTCCTTGCAAAATTGAAGATGAATCAGGGATTTGCTGAGTTGCTCACCAAATTAGACTCTGTTCATGCTGAGCTAAACACCACATCTGATAATTTGCATTCAGGGATAACAACCTTAGACACCACCTATGAGTACTGCCAAGCTGTTGAATCTACAGTTACCTTTACTCCTATTGAAGAAGAAGCCATCATTGACGACTTCCTCTCCTTAATCAATGAGGACATTGACAACCTGAATGGGGGAGGGGAGCCTATTGCAACTTATGCAACTAAGGGGAACTTTCTTAAAGAAGGCACCTACAAGGAAGAAGATCAATGGTGGATACCACTTGAGATTATAGATGCCACAGGGGAAGATCAATGGTGGATCGAGTTGTGTTCTCGATTGCCTTGTCGATCTGACTCCTGGATCGAGTGATAGCGTCGATCTCGGGGTCGATCTATAGCCAGCAACCTTCATCATTCTTAACAATCCTCCTAGAATCCAGCAGGTTGACGTACTCTTGGGTCCTCTAGTCCACATAGCCAAACTCCCCTGACTCCTTAGTCAGTGCCAGCTTCAGATGGTCTTCTAGAGCCAGCTCTTCCAGCAACTCATCCGCTAAAGCATCCATCGTTTCAATATAGAAAGCTTGCCCTTCAATGGTCGGCTTCTTCAGAACCTCATTGATGTCGAAGTCAAGCCTTATCTCCTTTCCCAAATGCAAGGCAATCTTCCCATTCTTCACGTCTATGATAGCCCCAGCGGTTGCAAGTAATGGTCTCCCTAACATGAGTGGATCCTTAGGCTCTTCATCCATCTCCAACACGACGATGTCCGTAGGCACGTTCACACCACTGATTCGCACCGGTAAATCTTCAAGCAGCCCCACTGGTAGCCTCACACTCCTATCAGCCAGTACCATCGAGATCCGACAGTCTTTGAAACGAGTAAAGCCAAGCTTCTTAGCCACGGAGTGAGGCATCAGGTTTATGCTAGCTCCGAGATCACATAAGCAACTCTTGAACTCTAGAGGACCTAAAGCGCAGGGTATAGTGAAGCTTCCAGGGTCTCCCAGCTTCTTAGGGACTATCTCCTTATGTATCACAGCACTACACTCTTCACTTAAAACAAGTACCACCTTGCTTTCCTTATTCTTCTTCACGAGAGTGTATTTGAAGAATTTGGCGCATTTAGGCATCATTGCAAGGCAGTCAACGAGAGGTAGCTTGATCTCTACGTCCTTAAGATGCTTCTCAAAGAGGATTCTATGCTTCTCTATGAGTTGCTTCTTGAAGCGGCCAGGAAAAGGCAGCAACCGCTTTGTCTCCTCTTCTTGGCCCTTGGATCCAAACGTTGTCAAAGTTAATCTCATCATCATCAGCCGAAGGTTTACCCTCCCCCTCTTGAATTACAACGTCCTTGTTGTTCTTGGTAGAGACCGGAGGTTCGAGCTCTTTGCCGCTTCTCAACGTTATGGCATTAGCATACTCCTTGGGATTCTGCTCACACTTTCCCGGAAGACTATTCCGACCACTCGTACTCGCTTTCCCTTTCTCTAGCTGCTTGATCTTGTTATTTAAGTTGGTGATCTGAGTGGAGAAGTCAGTGAGAGACGAGTCTAGACGATTGTTCATCTCGGCGAACTTCTGGTTTGTAGAGGCTTGCCCTTGTATCAGCTGTTGAAACATTGCTTGAACCGGATCAACTTGTTGTTGCATCGGTTGTTGCTGCTGAGATGCAAAGCCCGGAGGGTAGTTAGGTGTATAACCCTTGTTATTTTGATGTTGCCCTTGGAAATTGTTCTGCCCTTGACCTTGGAAACCACCACTCGGTTGAAAACCTTTGTTGTAAGGGATGAAAGGTTTTGCTTGCTGAGCAGGGTACACTTGATCTTTAGGGTTGGCTACGTTGGTGCTTCGGTAAGAGAGGTTGTTGTTTTAGTAGCCTTGGTTGTAGCCTTGAGGTTTGTAGTTGTTCTGTCCCACCACCCAATTGGCTTCTTCTTGGCTCAACTCTAACTCCTCTTGGTTCTCATCAGCTTCACCAACAAAGTGAACATGCTTCTGATTGGCTAACACCAGCTTATCTATCTTCTCATGCAAAGATTTCAGCTCCTTCTTGTGAGACTCTAGCTTCTCGGTGCACGGTCTTAATCCTCAGCGTAGTTGCCATCACTCAATGCCAGGTTTTCTATCAGCTCCATACCCTCTTCTACCTCCTGACCGAGGAAGTTCCCTTTGCTAGCTGTGTCAAGCAACAACCTGATATTTGGTGAAGCTCCACGGTATATGGTACTGAGTAGTGTCTCCTCGATGAACCCGTGATGAGGACATTGGATCGTGTAGTCTTTGAAACGCTCCATTGCCTTGTTGAATATCTCATTGTTCCTTTGAGTGAAACCGCTGATTTCGCTTCTCAACTGTGCTGTCCTGGTGCTTGAGAAGAACTTTGAGAGAAAGGCCTTCTTACACTCGGCCCATGAGGTGATGGTGCCTTGTGGGAGGGTCTTCTCCCAGTGCCTAGCTTTGTCTCCGAGTGAAAAGGGGAAGAGACGCAGCTTGAAAGCATCTTCGGTTATGCCATTGATCTTTATCATCCCACATACTTGCTCGAAGTTGTCAAGGTGCTCCAAGGGATCTTCCATTGCTAAGCCGTGGAACTTGTTGTTTTGCACCATTGAGATGAAACCTGGCTTGATCTCGAAGTTGTTGTTTTGTACAGGAGGAGGAGTGATCCCAAACCTATTGTGATGAGTGTTGGGAGCATCTCCGGCTCCCATGATCCTTGGGGGTCTAGCCGCATGTTGGGGGTTTCCATTGCCCCTTCCTGCTGCCCCGTGAGCTGGAGGAGGTCCTTCTGGATGCTCGTGTTCAGCCATAGCTTCAAAGTCAACCAAACCATGCTGAACAATCTCCTCAAAGGCTCTTGTTTGTTCTCTGACTCTCCTTTGCCGTGAGTGACCAAGCTGATGAATGTTGTCCAAGGGTTGTAGTAGATTGTTGTCTCCCCTTGAACGAAGATTCATGTACCTGAAAACACACGTTTGAGAGTAGAATGATTAGTAACTTGAAAAAGGTAAAGACTTAGTCTTTGCTAAGTCCCAAATCTCTATGTTCTCTAAACAGTCCTAGGATGGCAACAGCGCCATTTGATAAACACTTTCTTAGCAACGGTGAAAATGCAATGAGGTTATCAAACTCAAATGCAAGACATGTTGTAGTACAGCAAGCAAGAGAGAGTCAATCCATGCCTAGGATGATAGAGAATGCAAAGAGAATACAAGGACCAATGCAAATCCAAGCGAAATGAGATGATTTATGAGAAAATCTCTAAAAAGTAGATGCAGCGACTTAAATAGAATGCAACCTATTTTAAAAATACTAGAAATGAAGAAACTACCGCGAGGAACAAATATATTAATTAAAGGACCAAGCTTCGAATTACTAAAATTCGACTAGTGGATCGACCATGAGATCGACCACTAGATCGAGCAATGACAATCGATCTCGTCTAAAAATGCAAGAACAGTAAGACTAACGACCAGGATGCTATCAAAGATCAACCGAATGACGAGATAAGATTTAAAGATGCTAAAAGAAAGGGCCTAGGGTTGAGATTCATGGTCAGGAGTTTCAAAGGTTCGACCTTGGGTTAAAAACTTTAAATCGACTCACTTTGTGAGGATCTCTAAGCCTTGAAAACTAAGCAAGATCTATCCGTGGCTTTCGGTATAGATCACTCCTTCATCCTCTCCTCCAAACCCATGGCTTTTGGTGGAAAGAGAGGTCGAAGGGCAAGGAAAACAGATTTCAATTGAATGGCTTAACTAATCCCCCAAAATTTCCATGGCTTTTGGGAAGGGGTAACTAGTCTCTAAGGTGTGATCTTCCGAGGCTCCTGAATCCTGTCAAGGTAAGGAACCTCTCGGATCATGAAGCTCTTGGCGTGAGAGTCTTCAAGCATTGAGATCCCAACACCTTAGAAGAGATAGCCGTTGAAAACGCTTAGAAAAACCCCAAGATCGAAACCTTTTAGACCCCGTAATCCTCTCAACCCCGAACCCAAGTAAACTACTCACTACACAGAAAGTAAATCAAGCAAAGCATGTAAAAGGAAACGATGAACATGAAAAGAAAACTAGATTAAGACGGAAATGATTCGATTACAAAGCTTAAGAAAAACGCAAGTTCAACAATGGTGTTCTTCACGAAAAACAGAGAGAAAACATAAAGAAAAAGATAAGGATTGAAAGTTGTCTGTGAAAAGGACGTCGCCGCCTTCCCAAAATGGCCAAAACAAGCTGATGGTCCCCCCCTCGCTAGCGGCCAAAAGTGGTTGAAAGGACAGAGATCGACTCCAGGATCGAGCGGTTCTCTCGATCATATCCGGACATCGTTTCTTCGGCTCGATCTGGGTCTCGATCATCATCGGCGAATCGAGTGTTGCATCCGATCTCGGTATCGATCTTCGGGTGGATCGAGTGGTGTACTCGATCTGGCTCTCGCTCTGCATGGCGTCATTTACGTCCGTACCGTTTGATCGACTGGTTCACTCGATCCTTGTTTCGGTCATTCTCCTTGGATCGCCTGGTTGGCTCGATCATCTGGTCGATCACCTCCTAGATCGCCGGCCATGCTAGATCTGCTGCTCGATCTCTGATCCTTAGCATATATCCGAGCTCCCACGAACTGCTACATCAGCCTCAACATGTCCACGAACCTCCACGACTCCAAAGCAGCCAGAAACAACCTGAATGTAATGCAAAATGCAAGGAACATGCGTATGCTGATGCAAGAATGCTCTAGGACTCTAAGTGATGCAATCTAACCTAAAATGTGATACAAATGCACGAAAAGCTAACTAATGAGTATGCAAAATGTATGCAATATGCAGTAACATCATCTCCTCACAACGCTTTAAAACCCTACAAAGATTCAACAAACACGCAGAAAAGGACGCACCATAGACCGAGAAGTCATCCATAAACACCTCTACCATCTCTTCTATTAGATCGGAGAAGATCGACATCATACACTGCTGAAACGTAGCCGGTGCGTTACACAACCCGAATGGCATCCTTCGATACGCGAAGGTACCATAAGGGCATGTAAAGGTCGTCTTCTCCTGATCGTTGGGGTGATTAGTAAGTCTTTCAAGCATTTGATCAATAAAAGGCAAGGGAAAATGATTCTTTCTAGTAGCAAGATTAAGCTTCATATAGTCAATACACATACGGTGTCCAGTAATAGTCCTAGTAGGTATAAGCTCATCTTTGTCATTCTTAACGACCTTTATCCCTCCTTTCTTAGGCACCACGTGTACGGGAGAAACCCACATGCTGTCACTTATTGGATACATCACGTCAGCCTCTAAAAGCTTAAGAATCTCCTTCTTGACAACCTCTTTCAAATTTGGATTCAAACGCCTTTGATGTTCTATAGAAGAGGCGTTCTCATTATCCAAGTGAATCCTGTGAGTGCAAAGCATTGGTGAAAGGCCCTTGATGTCACTTAGAGAGTACCTAATGGCCTTCCTATACTTTCTCAACTCAGTTAAGAGTGATTGCAACTCATCATCACTCAAGTTTTCATTCACAATCACAGGATAGGTTTCATTAAGCCCTAAGAAAGCATACCTTAGCCCTTTTGGGAGCTCCTTAAGGTCAACCTTTGGGGCTAAAGCTCGCTCCAATCATCCTTGTGGCTGTTGCTGTTGTTCTCCTTCTTAGAACCCTCCTTAGAACCCGAGGCATGGCCTTTGAGGCTGCTTTCTCCAACCGCTATCCCTTCTGAAATCGAGTTGTCAGGTTGATCTTGCTCTCGATGTCGTCTAGATCGATCAGTTTCGTTCGATTCACTAACTCGATTTGATGTGGATCGAGTGAGAGATCGAGACGCTGAGTCGATCTCTGGATTGGACCTCAAATTGATTGGAAGGCTTTTCTCGATCTCGCACTCGATTGTTTTCCTGGATCGATCACCCTCCTCGATCTGACTGTCGATTTCTGCACCGGATCAAGTTGTGCTCTCGATTGTCTTGTCAATTTGACCCCTGGATCGAGTAATGTCATCAATCTTGGAGTCGATCTCTAGGCAAATGCCTACATCTACAAGCACAACTTTCCTCGAATCAAGCAAGTTGACATACTCATGAGTCCTCTGATCCACATAACCAAACTCTCCAGGCTCCTTAGTCAGTGCTAGCTTCAAATGATCTTCCTGAGCCAGCTCTTCCAGCAACTCATCCGCTAAGGCATCCAATGTATTAATGGTTAAAGCTTGCCCTTCTATCGTAGGATTTTTCAAAACCTCATTTATATCGAAGTCTAGCCTTATATCTTTACCCAAGTGCAAGGCAATCTTCCCGTTCTTGACGTCTATTATGGCGCCGGCGGTAGCTAAGAAGGGTCTACCGAGAATGAGTGGATCCTTTGGCTCTTCATCCATCTCCAAAACAACGAAGTCTGTAGGCACGTTCACTCCGCTGATCTCGCTTCTTAGCCTTACCGTTCTGGTGCTAGAGAAGAATTTTGAGAGGAAAGCTTTCTTACACTCGGCCCATGAGGTGATGGTGCCTTGTGGAAGGTTCTTCTCCCAATGCCTAGCTTTGTCTCCGAGTGAAAAGGGAAAGAGACGCAGCTTGATAGCATCTTCTGATATGCCGTTTATCTTGATCATCCCACATACTTGCTCGAAATTGTCAAGGTGCTCCAAGGGATCTTCCATTGCTAAGCCGTGGAACTTGTTGTTTTGCACCATGGAGATGAAACCTGGCTTAATCTCGAAGTTGTTGTTTTGTACAGGAGGAGGAGTGATCCCAAACCTATTGTGATGAGTATTGGGAGCATCTCCAACTCCTATGATCCTTGGGGGTCTAGCCGCGTGTTGGGGGTTTCCATTGCCCCGTCCCACTGCCCCATGAGCTGGAGGAGGTCCCTCTGGATGTTCCTGCTCGGCCATAGCTTCAAAGTCGACCAAATCGTGCTGAACAATCTCCTCAAAGGCTCTGGCTTGTTCTCGTACTCTTCTTAGCCGTGAATGACCAAGCTGATGAATGTTGTCCAAGGGTTGAAGTAGATTGTTGTCTCCCCTTGAACGAAGATTCATGTACCTGAGAGACACACGTTTGAGAGTAGAGAAATTAGTAACTAAAACAAGGTAAAGGCTTAGTCTTTACTAAGCCCCAAATCTCTAGGCTTTTTAACACTCCTAGAACGGCAACTGCGCCATTTGATAACAACTTTCTTTTGCAAGGGTGAGGATGCAATGACGCTATCAAACTCAAATGCAACACTTAGGTTGTAGTACAGTTTGCAAGTGAGAGTCAATCCATTTCTAGAAGCTAGGAAGATCAAAGAGAATGCAAGAGCAGTGTAAAGCTAAGCGAATAACAGGCGATATTATGAAAATCCTAAAAACTATATGCAATGACCGAATGGAATGTAAAACTATTTTAAAATTACAAAGAGTGATTGAACTACTACGAGGAACAAACAGAAAAATTAAAATGCAAGGCTATGATTTAACAAAAATCGACTAGTGGATCGACCACAGGATCGACCACTAGATCATGCAGTTTGGATCGATCTCGTCTAAAAATGCAAGTATGAAGAAACTACTGACCAGGATGCGGCGAATATCAAGCGAATGACTAACGAAGATGTAAGAATGCTAAGAAAGAAGGGTCTAGGGTTGAGATTCATGGTCCGGGGTTTCAAGGGTCCAAGTTGGGATTGAAAACTTTAAATCGACTCACTTTGTGAGATTCCCTAAGCCTTGAAAACGAAAACAAGATCCATTTGTGGCTTTCGGTATGGATCACTCCTTCATCATCTCCTCCAAACCCATGGCTTCTGGTGGAAAGAGAGGTTGAAGGGCAATGAACTCAGATTTCAAACACACGGCCTAACTAGTCCCCTAAACTTCCATGGCTTTTGGGAAAGGGTAACTAGTCTCTAGGATGTGATTTTCAGAGATCCCTGGATCCTGTCAAGGTAAGAGACCTCTCTGATCATAAAGATCTTGGCGTGAGAGTCTTTATGCCTTAGGGACTCAACATCCTAGAAGAGAAAGCCATTAAGAACAAGAAAACTACCAACTTGAAAACCCCTTAGACCCCGTGAATCCTCTCAACCCCGAGACCCAAATGAAACTACTCGCTACACATGATAATAACCGAAATAAACATGAAAGATGAAGCGATAAACATAAAAACGATTACTTAAAATTTAAACGACTCGAAATATTCAAGAACAAAGCTCAAAGTCTAACAATGGCGGAGAGTCTCCAAAACCAGAGAGAGAAAGCATAAAGAGATAAGAGTGAAAAGTGTGTGGGAAAAGATCATCGCCGCCTTCCCAAAATGGTAAAAACAGCTCGATGGTCCCCCCCTCGCTAGCGGCCAAAAATGGTTGAAAGGACAGAGATCGACTTTGGGATCGATCGGCTCTCTCGATCACTTTCGGGCATCGTGTCTTCTACTCGATCTGGGTCTCGATCTTCTTTGGCGGATCGAGTGTAGCATCCGATCTTGGTATCGATCTTTGGTCGGATCGAGTGGTGGACTCGATCCGGCTCTCGCTCTGCATGGCGTCATTTACCATTTGATCGATTGCTCCACTCGATCTTCATCTCGATCATTTCCCTTGGATCTCCTGGGCTTCTCGATCTTCTGGTCGATGTCATCTAGATCGACCTGCCATGCTCGATCTGCTCCCCGATCTCTTGTCCTTAGCAAACATCCGACGTTCCACGAACTACCACAACAGCTTCAGCACGTCCACGAACCTCCACGACTCAAAAGTAGCCAGAAACAACCTGAATGTGATGCAAAATGCAAGGAACATGCGTATGCTGGTGCAAGAATGCTCTAGGACCTAAAGTGATGCAATATATCCTAATGTGTGATGTAAATGCATGAAAAGCTAACTTATATGTATGCAAAATACATGCAATATGCAGTAACATCAGTATCAAGCGAATGATAAACGAAGATGTAAGAATGCTAAGAAAGAAGGGTCTAGGGTTGAGATTCATGGTAGGGGTTTCAAAGGTCCAAGCTTGGTTTGAAAACTCTAGATCTACTCACTTTGTGAGATTCTCTAAGCCTTGAAAACAAAACAAGACCCATCAATGGCGTGTGGTATGGATCACTCTCTCATTCTCTCCTCCAGACCCATGGCGTTTGGCGGAAAAAGAGATTGAGAGGCAAGGAAAACAGATTTCTACCACGCGGCTTAACTAGTCCTCTAAACTACCATGGCGTTTGGGAAAGAGTAACTAGCCTCTAAGATGTGATTTTTCAGAGATCTCTGGATCCTGTCAAGGTAAGAGCTCTCTCTGGTCATAAAGATCTTGGAGAGAGACTCTTTAAGCCTTAGGAGCTCAACATCTCAGAAGAGAAAGCTATTAAGAACGAGAAAAAAACAAACTTGAAAACCCTTTAGACCCCGTGAATCCTCTCAACCCCGAGACCCAAATGAAACTACTCGCTACACATGGAAATAACCGAAATAAGCATGAAAGATGAAACGATAAACATAAAAGACGATTACTTAAAGCTTAAAACGATTCAAAATATTCAAGAACAAAGCTCAAAGTTTTACAATGGCGGATCGTCTCCAAACTAGAGAGAAAAAGCATAAAAGGATAAGAATGAAAAAGTGTGCGGGAAAAGATCATCGCCACCTTCCCAAAATGGGCCAAACAGCTCGATGGTCCCCCCCTCGCTAGCGGCCAAAAACGGTTGAAAGGACTGAGATCGACCTCGGGATCGAGCATGCTTCTCGATCATCTTCGGACATCGTGTCTTCAACTCGATCTGTGTCTCGATCTTCTTCGGTGGATCGAGTGTTGCATCTGATCCTGGTATCGATCTTCGGTCGGATCGAATGGTGGACTCGAACCGGCTCTCGCTCTGCATGGCGTCATTTACGTCCGTACCACTTGATCAATTGCTTCACTCGATCTTCGTCTCGATCAATTCCCTTGGATCGCTTGGGCTTCTCGATCTTCTGGTCGATCTCATCTAGATCGACCTGCCATGCTCGATCTGCTCCCCGATCTCTGGTCCTTAGCAAACATCTGACGTTCCACGAACCTCCACACTAGCCTCAGCACGTCCACGAACCTCCACGACACCAAAGTAGCCAGAAACAACCTGAATATGATGCAAAATGAAAGGAACATGCGTATGCTGTTGCAAGAAGGCTTTAGGACCTAAAGCGATGCAATCTAGCCCAAAGTGTGATGTAAATGCATGAAAAGCTAACTTATATGTATGCAAAATGCATGCAATATTCAGTGACATCAACTCCCCAAACTTACTTCTTGCTTGCCCTCAAGCAACAGAAAATAAGCAAGGAAGAGAGGTTTTAGAAAAGACGGGGGTTTAAGCCTCTCGCAAAGGTGACTTTCAAATGAATCAATCTCAATGTCTTAGTTACTAGTTCTAAAATGCAATGCGCACACTCATACTCCAAAGAACTTAGCCATACTCATCACACAAAGAATTTCAGATCATGACTCTCCTATTCCTAACAATCAAAGAAACTCATCCTTTAACATTCATTAAAGACCGAACCATGAATCAAACTTATGCACTTTAAAGCAGAACACATTTGGCTAAGGATGCAGGCTATGAGCATAGAATGATCTCATTCGAAAAGGGTTTTTATTTAAAACAAGGGTTTCTCTCAAAAAAATGGCAAGAACTTTATGCATAATGCTAAAGGTGAAGGCAATTGATGCATACATGATCAGATTCTCATCTACCCAGGTAAACTAACAATGATCCTAAACCCCTCTCATTTATTATCTTTTAAGCTCACTCACCACTTAGAATCTACCCTTTTCTCAAAGCAAAAGCTTAGCATTCCCCAATTCAAAACATAAAGCATTTTTAACTCTTTAGGCTAGTGAAAATGTTGAAAATAATTTGCTCTTTACATATTTCTTATTGGTAGCTCTCTGTTTATTTATATTTATATTTTTTTTTCTTTTTCTTTTTCTTTTCTTTTATTTTGGCACTTAGGCTCTTTTCTTTTTCTTTTTATTTTTATTTTAAGAGAGCTATTGTAGCATCCGTATTCGAGAAAATGTGGAATGATCGTACCAGACAGGGCAGTGTCCGAGGAATGACCGAGCCAAGGGTCGGATATTGGCTGGGAAAGGGAGGTTTGGACTATGGTCGGGTGTGGACCGGTGAATTAGTCGGGTATGGGCTTGATCGCCGAGCCGGACGGACCATATCCGAGGGAAAACAGGGTCCAGTCCGTGGGAAATGGGATTTATCCGAGTGCAGTGGGATATATCCGAGGGTCTGGGAGGTTAGTCCCAGTGTCAGTGGACTGTCTCCGAGGGGGAAAAGGAAACCTACAAGAGAAATAGAGGATTAGCCGAGGCGGGACGAGTTGTCCGAGAGGAAAAGGAAAATCCGGATGGAAAATGGAAAACACCTCGGATAAATGCGGTTTATCCGAGTGGAAAGGGATTTGGGCCATGGGCCAAGTGTTTGGTCGGCTATTTTGGGGTTTATCGAAGGAATGGTCGAGCCGGTACAGGGAATAGCCGAGAGAATCGAATCGGACCGGGATAAAACTTACTCGAACCAGGAAAACATCGGCTAAGTCCGGGTTACCTAGGGTTTTACGAGTATATAAGGGAATTTGAGACTTAACTCGAGGGTGTTGCGTTTATTTGAGCTAAATAAAGCAAAGAGAGAATTTAGTCAAGAGAAAACCCTAAGAAAATCAGTTTATCCTGAGGACATCCGAGAGAGATCAGGTTATCGCCGAGCAGATCTGACCATCGCCGAGATAAACTGGTAAGCGATCGGATATTTTCCTAAGTGTTGAGTTTTCATCGGATAACCTCGAGCTAATAGTCCTGTTTTGTGGGGTTTCTGAGGGAAAACAGAGTTTGGCTCGAAGAAAGGTGAACGGATCAAGAGATAGCCGAGGGGATAAGGATCGGATCGTACCGTGAGCCGAGAGATTCTTAGGGAGATCGCATATCTTCGTTTTGGTGCAGTTTTCATCGAGATTTTTTCTGACCAATCTGTTTCCAGCCTTGTCTAAGGTGAGTGCGTGACTGTGGTTGGGTCTAGAACCGTAGGATTGCTAGGGTTGAGTGATTTGCATGTTGATTGTGTGATTTTCATGTTATGTGTTTGGAATTGTTAAGCAATCCTTATGTTATGAGATATTGTGGTGTTTACCGTGGCATAGATGGTATTTAGCTAACCTCAGGGTAATCTGGATCATATACTAGCTTAGGAGATGTGGGATTGTCGCTGAAGTAGACATGGGTCTTAAAAAGGGATTGATCCAGGTGTTACGGGATGACCGTACTCACTAAGTATTTATGAAATACTTATGCCTCTCATCTTGAGTGTACAGGTACTAAGCAGTAAAAGGGCGAGACCAGCCGGCAGTGATGGATATGGATGGATCGGGACTTGGTTTTAATTGTGTTAAGACTTGTGTTTAGAGTCTTATGGCTTTGGTGTTTGATCGTTAGGTTGCTAAATGAGTAGTTGTAATCTTTAGCAAACCTTGTGCTTTTATTATGTTAAATCCCGAATCCTGTTTAAGTGTTTTATGAAAGTTAAATGAATGAAATGAGTTGCTTTATATTCCGCTGTGTATTGATAAGGAAGATTAGGAATAATAGAAAAAGTTCAAAAATATGGCTAAGTATAGAAACGGACTTAGAGGATGTAGTGGGACATAGTCGCGGTATGGTTTACCGGGTTGGGTTACCACAAGTTGGTATCAGAGCGTTTTAACGCTTCAAGGACTGAAATTGGTGACTCCTGTTGTGTGTTTGTTTGGGGTTTATGGGGGTCCGATCCATTCTTCACTGCCAAGGTCTCGCGGTAAGTTGTTGTGTGGTGTTGTGAAACATGTTTTGAGTTAGCTTCGGCTAACTGGCATTGTGTACTTGCAGATGGTTGATACTAGAAGAACCGTGAGAAACAATGGGGACAATCAGGCTGCGGAGTCTGTGAACTCAGTCAACGGTGATGTTGCTGAGAGGGCAAGGGAAGCCGAGAGACAGGCAGCTGCGGTTGCGAATGAGGCGGCTAGAGTGGCAGCCGTGGAAGCAGCAAGGAATGCTGCGGACGCTGAGAATGTGGCTAAGAATGCTGCGGGTGCAGCTGGGGTTGCTGCGAATGTAGCACCAGTGGGGTTAGAGGCTGTGTTTGGGATGTTTGCACATGTACTAGCTAGGCTACCTGCGGTGGCTCCTGCTCCGGCGGTTGCAGCAGCACCACATGTAGTACCACCGGTGGGGGTTCACGCGGATGTGATTGGGGAGGAAGCGGACCAAGTGGAGAGGGTTCCGAGTTACCTCAAGGTTTTGGATCACATGGTGCGGTTGGGAACCAAGTTTTTTGCTGGAGGTTCTACACCGATTGAGGCAGATGAGTGGAGGATGAGACTGGAACGAAATTTTGAGTCTATCCGATGTCCAGAGGGTCACAAGAGGGACATAGCACTGCACTACTTTAAGGGTGATGCACAAACGTGGTGGAAAGGAATTGTTGGAAGGCTTGTGAATGCGGATTGTTCATATGAGACATTTTGAGCGATGTTCAGGGGTAAGTACTTCCCACAGGAAGCTTACAATGAGTTAGAGAAGGCGTTCTTGTACCTTAGTCAGGGGATTCTTACAGTGAGGTAGTATGAGACTCAGTTTAACCAGCTGAGGAAGTATGTGTCTCATGAGTTTGACACGGAGGAGAAGCTGTTTCGCAGGTTTATGAGTGGACTGCGAGTTGAGCTAAGGAATGGGTGTGTGGTTCGTGACTTCAGGACAGTTGCTGAGCTTGTAGAGAAGGCAGCATTGTTGGAGTCAGGACAGGCGGAAGCTGCGTTGATGTCAGCTGAGGCTAGTGCAGCCGTGACTAAGACGGGTCAGTCTAGTGGACAGAACCGAAAGTTTGGGAAAGGAGTACCGAACAAAGGATCTGGGGGACGCAGCGTGTGCAGCAATTGTGGCAAGGCTCACCACGTTGGCGAGTGTAGGCGCGGTGGTAGTGGATGCCACAGGTGTGGGAGTTTAGAGCATCGGATACGAGACTGTCCGGAGGAGGATCAGCGAGTGGTCCGTGTGTCCGGCAGTGATGGTGCGGTTCGGATTTGCTACGGTTGTAGAGAACCAGGGCATTTCAAGCGTGAGTGTCCTAAGGAAGGAGTGGTGGAGCAAGCCGTGGCTCAAGGGAAGAGAGCAGGGGAGGCGCTTGCATCACAGGCCAAGAGACAGGCCATTATGCCAAGGGTGTACACGACGAGTGCAGCAGCAGCCGAGGAACCGAGCACTTCTCATCCGATTACTGGTACGTGTGGTACTTAGTATTTTTTAAACTTGCTCTTGCGTGTTGTGTGGTAGTATAGAGTCTTAGCATTCTAGGGAATGAATGTGTAGGGACCTTACTAATGGGTGAGGTTGAAACCCATGTTCTGTTTGACTCGGGAGCTAGTCATTGTTTTGTTAATCCGGACATGATCGGAAGGGGACAGTTCCGGAAGGAACCCGGAGATCACTTTGGGTTAGTTCAGGCGGCTGGAGGCCAAGTGATGTTTTCACTAGGAACGGTCAAGAATGTTCCAATGATGTTTGGTGAAGTGAACATGCCAGCGGATCTAGTGATCTGTAGAGTTAAGTCCTACAATATCATTTTGGGAATGGACTGGTTAGGCAAGCACATAGCTCACTTGGATTGTCACCGTGGAAGGGTGCGGTTTGAGAGAGACGGAGAGGTCTTGGTTTATCAGGGAGTTAGGCCAACCTCAGGAAGTTTGGTGGTTTCAGCTATTCAAGCACAATGGCTGATAGAGAAGGGTTGTGAGGCGTATCTAGCAACGATCACTACCACAGAAGGAGGACCGGAGGTAGACTTGGGCAGTATACCGGTGGTGCAGGAATTTGAGGATGTTTTCCAGGCGTTGGCAGGACTGCCACCAGCTCGTTCAGCCGGGGACAACTCCATTGTCCAAAGCACCATACCGGATGGCGCCAGCGGAGATGGCGGAACTGAAGAAGCAGCTAACGGAGTTGTTGGACAAAGGCTTCATTAGACCTAGTAGTTCACCGTGGGGAGCACCAGTGTTGTTCGTGAAGAAGAAGGATGGGAGCTTCAGGCTTTGCATTGACTACCGCAGATTGAACCGTGTGACTGTGAAGAACAAGTATCCACTTCCCAGGATAGACGAGTTGTTGGACCAACTCAAGGGAGCTACTTGGTTCTCTAAGATCGATTTGGCATCAGGGTACCATCAAATACCCATAGAGGAGACAGACGTGCGTAAGACTGCCTTTAGGACAAGGTATGGTCATTACGAGTTTGTGGTCATGCCGTTTGGTTTGACGAATGCGCCAGCTGCATTCATGAAGTTGATGAATGGCGTATTCAGAGAGTACCTAGATGAGTTTTTGATCATTTAATAGATGATATTCTAGTATACTCTAAGGATGAGGAAGAGCATAAGAGTCACTTGCAAACTGTTCTGGAGAAGTTGAGAGAACAGAAGTTATATGCCAAGCTCAGTAAGTGTAGCTTTTGGCAACGGCATATAGGGTTCTTGGGTCACATTGTTTCGGATAAGGGAGTGTCTGTGGACCCAGAGAAGATTCAGGCTATTGCGGATTGGCCTAGACCAGAGAATGCTACAGAGATAAGGAGTTTTCTCGGACTAGCTGGTTACTACAGGCGGTTTGTCAAAGGTTTTGCAAGCATGGCTCAGCCAATGACAAAGCTGACTGGTAAAGAAGTGGAGTATGTCTGGACGGATGAGTGTGAAGAGTGCTTCTCAAAGTTAAAAGAGTTACTCACTAGTGCACCAGTATTGGCGTTACCAGAACCGGGTGAGCCATACGTGGTACACACGGATGCATCCAGAAAGGGACTAGGTTGTGTTCTGATGCAGAATGGAAAGGTGATAGCTTATGCTTCGCGGCAGCTACGGAAGCATGAAGGAAATTACCCTACGCATGATTTAGAGATGGCGGCTGTGGTATTTGCACTTAAGATATGGAGATCTTACTTGTATGGGGAAAGGGTGCAGATATACATGGACCATAAGAGTTTAAAGTACATCTTTACTCAACCGGATTTGAACTTAAGACAGCGTAGATGGATGGAGTTGGTAGCGGACTATGACTTGGAAATAGCATACCATCTAGGAAAGGCCAACTTGGTGGCGGATGCGTTGAGTAGGAGAAAGGCTAGCTATCATCTGAACAGAATGTTGGAAGCATTGTGAACATGCTAAGGACATTGCAGCTGAATGCAATAACGGATGGGGTTGAACCGTTGGGCTTGGAAGCTGCGGATAGAGCTGACTTGTTGACTAGAATTCGGATTGCTCAGGAGCAGGAAGAGAATCTGAAAAAGGAGTCACAGAATGACAAGACGGAATATCAGACTTCAAACAATGGGACCATTGTTGTGAACGGACGGGTCTGTGTTCCAGATGTGAAGGAGTTAAGGGATGAGATCCTGAAGGAGGCACAGCAGTCAAGGTTTTCTGTTCATCCGGGAATGACCAAGATGTATCAGGATTTGAAACGGTACTATCATTGGGTTGGGATGAAACGGGATGTGGCTAAGTGGATAGCCAGATGTGAGACGTGCCAATTGGTTAAGGCATAGCATCAGTTTCCGAATGGTTTGTTCCAAACGTTGCCAATGCCGGAATGAAAATGGGACATGATCACCATGGACTTTGTACTGGGATTACCTAAGACTAGGAAGTTGCATGACGGGATATGGGTCATTGTGGATCATTTGACCAAGTCTGCTCACTTCTTAGCAATGAAAAAGACGGATGGAGTACCAAAGTTGGTGGACATGTATATTGATCAGATCGTGAAGTTGCATGGAGTGCCAGTGAGTATCATTTCAGATCGTGATCCAAAGTTTACTTCAAGGTTCTGGAAGGAGTTCCAGGAAGCGTGTGGGATGCGGTTGCATATGAGTACAGCGTATCATCCTCAGACTAATGGGCAATCAGAACGGACAATCAGAACATTGGAGGATATGCTGAGAGCGTGTGTACTGGACTGGGGTGGTAGTTGGGAAGACTACTTACCGTTGGCTGAATTTGCATACAACAATAATTTACCAAAGGAGCATAGAGATGTCTTCGTACGAGGCGTTGTATGGCAGGCCGTGCCGGACACCATTGTGCTGGACACAAGTGGGGGAGCGTAGCGTAATGGGGCCAGCAGTGGTCGAGGCTACTACAGAAAAGATCAGATTGTTAAAGATTAAGCTGAAAGAGGCTATGGACAGGCAGAAAAGTTATGCGGACAAGCATCGCAGGGATCTGGAGTTCAGTGTGGGTGATATGGTTTATCTTATGGCACTGACTTATAAGAGAACGGACAGGACAGCTAAGAGTGCCAAGTTGAATCCGAGGTACATGGGGCCGTACCGGATACTGGAAAGAGTTGGCGCAGAGGCTTACAAGTTGGACTTGCCATCAGAAGTGGGAGCGTTCCACAATGTATTCCATGTGTCGCAGCTGAGGAAGCACATTACCGAACGGGAAACGGTTATAGAGGAGCCGCCAGCAGACTTGCAAGAGGACCTTGCAGTAGTGCCTAGGCTGGTTCGGGTGTTAGATCGGAAAGAAGAGACTAAGCGTGGGAAGCTGGTCAGAATGGTTCAGGTCGTATGGGACTGCGACGGACAGGAACAGGTTACTTGGAAAAATGAGGCTAGGATGAAAGCTGAGTATCCCAAATGGATTGACAAGTTGCAAACGGATGAGTCGGATTCGAGGACGAATCCAGAACGGGTGAGGGAGAGTTGTAGCATCCATATCCGAGAAAATGTGGAATGATCATACTAGACAGGGCAGTGTCCGAGGAATGACCGAACCAAGGGTCGGATATTGGCTGGGAAAGGGAGGTTCAGACTATGGTCAGGTGTTAACCGGTTAAATAGTCGGGTATTGGCTGGATAGCCGAGCCGGACGAACCATATCCGAGGGAAAACAGGGTCCAGTCCGTGGGAAATGGGATTTATCCGAGTGCAGTGGGATATATCCGAGAGTCTTGGAAGTTAGTCATAGTGTCAGTGGACTGTTTCCGAGGGGGAAAAGGAAACCTCCGAGAGAAATAGAGGATTAGCCGAGGCGGGACAAGTTGTCCGAGAGGAAAAGGAAAATCTGGATGAAACATGGAAAACACCTCGGATAAGGGCGGTTTATCTGAGTGGGAAGGGATTTGGACCGTGGGCCAAGTGTTTGTTATCGAAGGAATGGTCGAGCCGGTACAGGGAATAGCCGAGAGAATCGAATCGGACCGAGATAAAACTTACTGGAACCAGGAAAACGTCGGATAAGTCCGGGTTACCTAGGGTTTTGCGAGTATATAAGGGAATTTGAGACTTAACTCGAGGGTGTTGCGTTTATTTGAGCTAAATAAAGCAAAGAGAGAGTTTAGTCAAGAGAAAACCCTAAGAAAATCAGTTTATCCCTAGGACATCCGAGAGAGATCAGGTTATCGCCGAGCAGATCCGACCATCGCCGAGATAAACTGGTAAGCGATCGGATATTTCCCTAAGTGTTGAGTTTTCATCGGATAACCTCGAGATAATAGCCTTGTTTTGTGGGGTTTCTGAGGGAAAACAGAGTTTGGCTCGAAGAAAGGTGAACGGATCAAGAGATAGCCGAGGGGATAAGGATCGGATCGTACCGTGAGCCGAGAGATTCTTAGGGAGATCGGATATCTTCGTTTTGGTGCGGTTTTCATCGGGATTTCTTCTGACCAATCTGTTTCCAGCCTTGTCTAAGGTGAGTGTGTGACTGTGGTTGGGTCTAGAACTGTAGGATTGCTAGGGTTAAGTGATTTGCATGTTGATTGTATGATTTTCATGTTATGTGTTTGGAATTGTTAAGCAATCCTTATGTTATTACATATTGTGGTGTTTACCGTGGCATAGATGGTATTTAGCTAACCTCAGGGTAATCCGGATCATGTACTAGCTTAGGGGATGTGGGATTCTCGCTGAAGTAGACATGGGTCATAAAAAAAGATTGATCTTGGTTGGTTAGGCTAGATGATCATGGTGTTATTGTTATGTTTATTGCGAATTGAATGTGTTGAATGTTGAATCCGAAAGTATGACTGCGTGTTTGGTACTGACCAGGTGTTACGGGATGACCGTACTCACTAATTATTTATGAAATACTTATGCCTCTCATCTTGAGTGTACAGGTACTAAGTAGTAAAGACGAGACCAGGCGGCAGTGATGGATATGGATGGATCGGGACTTGGTTTTAATTGTGTTAAGACTTGTGTTTAGAGTCTTATGGCTTTGGTGTTTAATCATTAGGTTGCTAAATGAGTAGTTGTAATCTTTAGCAAACCTTGTGCTTTTATTATGTTAAAACCCGAATCCTGTTTAAGTGTTTTATGAAAGTTAAATGAATGAAATAAGTTGCTTTATATTCCGCTGTGTGTTGATAAGGAAGATTAAGAATAAAAGAAAATTTTCAAAAATATGGCTAAATATAGAAACGGACTTAGAGGATGTAGTGGGACACAGCCGCGGTATGGTTTACCGGGTTGGGTTACCACAAGTTGGTATCAGAGCGTTTTAACGCTTCTAGGACTGAAATTGGTTACTGCTGTTGTGTGTTTGTTTGAGGTTTATGGGGGTCCCATCCATTCTTCACTGCCAAGGTCTCGCGGTAAGTTGTTCTATGGTGTTGTGAAACACGTTTTGAGTTAGCTTCGGCTAACTGGCATTGTGTACTTGCAGATGGTTGATACCAGAAGAACCGTGAGAAACAATGGGGCCAACCAGGCTGCGGGGTCTGTGAACTCAGTCAACGGTGATGTTGCTGAGACGGCAAGGGAAGGTGAGAGACAATAATATGATCCCGCCAAGACCTTGACTTTGAAAGTTAAGCATATGCATATGGACGGTTTGAGGGGGGGAAATGGTGGAAGAAGTTTGAGAGGAAAGTCTACAAAAGATGTGAAAGTCTTCTGCAAACCAAGCTGAACACCTTAAGGATATTACACACCATAAGATGAACAAGATTTCTTTGGATATTACACACCAAAGAGATGATCTATTTTAAAAGAGATTTTTATTAAAAAGATAGATGATTTTCGGCCAAAGTACAAAGGGGGATAATAAAGAGAAGAAAAGAAGCAGAAAACAAAGAAACAAGTCTTGGAACATGTTCCTTGACTTGTCTAGAAAATAACAAGAAATTAAAACAAGTTTGAACCTAAAAATATGACCCTTGATCTTCTATTTTCGTCACTTCTCTTGACCAGCAAAATAAGCACTTGGTTTGGACTCTTCTTGGGCTTGTAATGGGCATAAAATTCACTGGTCTTGATAGTATTTCCATTGGGTCGAATTCTGAATGCCATGTCTTGGTCTGGATCAACAAATGGGTGATTTGAATGTGTAACATTTGCCTTATTAAAAACTTTGTCAAGAAAACCCATTGGGACAAAACTTGACAAGGGAAAAAGAATGCAAATGAGACACATGCCCATTTGATGATCATGTATCAAAACCAATGAGGTTAAGATAACATCTTTTCCATACTCTTTTTCCACTCCAAAAGCATCCTCAGCTACAAGCTGCTCCTCTGGTTCATGCTGCTTCACTGGTTCAAGCTCTTCTCCATGTTTCAAACTCATTATGCTATCCATGATCATATCATCCCCTCCCTCTTGAAAAGGATTTGACCTCAAATCCATTTTATCTGCAAGAGAATATATCAAATTAATACCAATGTATTCTGAAAGGGTTAGAGAGATACCTCCATTTTGGTTTTTGCTTGGTTTTGGTTTGTATGCTGCATCTGGTGGCTCCTCTTTCATCAGTATGAAACTACTGACGTCTTGGTGTTTATATTGGTCCAAATCAGGTGGCTCAAATCGATTGTCTTCCTCCCTTTTATCCTGTTCTTTTTGTGAGCTTCAAAGTTGCTTTAAAACCTGTAAATGGCACTTTTGACAAAGACAAGCGAATTACATCTGTGCGATCAAAGGTAAAATAATTTTTTTTATAAATTTCACTCACTTTTTCACAAATCAAAACGTGATTATAGCTCCAAAAATCACAGAAAACTTTTTGTCCCTCTTGAGAAAATGTTTTTACAAGTTCATTCTCAGCCTTGGAAGTGTTGTTAAACATAGAAACTCTCAAAGAAGGTTGAAATTCACGAAATTTGTCAACTAAAAATTCTTTTGGCTCAAAGAACTTTTCACTTTTAATGGTTTCAAAAACTGGAATCACTTTGTCAAAAATAGACTTTGAAACACAAAATTCTCTCACAGTTTCTAAACCAAAACATTTTTCAACTTGAGCAGAAACCATCATAAACAAATTAGGCTCAGTCCTAACCAAATCAAATTCTTTATAGTGCTTTCTTTGATGATCTTTAGGCAATGGATTAGGGACATGTTCTAACACAAGGCTGTCCGGCTGCTCCAAGTCAGTAATCAAAGGCAAACTCTTTTGTTCCTTTTCTGGTGATTCTCCTTCTACATCATGAATAAACTCATTACTTTTAATTAAAAACGGGTCTAGACACTTACCTTGCACACTGATGCTCAATTGAGATTGTATGGCTGCCTCTGGTTTTGTTACTGGCTTGCATAACTTCTCATGGCAGAGAACACCTTTCTTCTTCATGCTTTTTGAAAAACTACTCTTCTGACCTTGATGGTAGCCAAGGGCGTGCCTTTGAGCTTTCTGGTCCTTTGCTTGATTTCTCTCTTTAAGCTCTTTTCGAAGTATCTCAAACTCCTTGTCCATCAACTCCTTCATTTGATTAATGATTCCTTTGAACAGAAACTTGTTGCTTTCACTGAGTTTGTCTTCCAGCTTAGACTCCATCCTGCAATTAAAAGAAAAAAAACACCAGTAAAAAGTCCTAACAAAAATCACAACCAAATATCAGAAGATGAACAGCCAAATTCGGATATATGATCAGATGAACAGAAAAACTTTTTTTTTTTTTAAATGCAAATTTGAACAGAGATGATGAAAAATCAAACAAGAAAAATTGCAGAAAAATTAAAATAAAATAGAAATAAAAATAACAAAAATATAAACAAAAATTATGCAAATAAAAGGGATAGAAAAACTTAACTTTCAAAGCTTGCTCTGATACCAAATAATATGATCCCGCCAAGACCTTGATTTTGAAAGTTAAGCATATGCATATGGACGGTTTGAGGGGGGGAAATAGTGGAAGAAGTTTGAGAGGAAAGTCTACAAAAGATGTGAAAGTCTTCTGCAAACCAAGCTGAACACCTTAAGGATATTACACACCATAAGATGAACATGATTTCTTTGGATATTACACACCAAAGAGATGATCTATTTTAAAAGAGATTTTTATTAAAAAGATAGATGATTTTCGGCCAAAGTACAAGGGGGGATTATAAAGAGAAGAAAAGAAGCAGAAAACAAAGAAACAAGTCTTGGAACATGCTCCTTGACTTGTCTAGAAAATAACAAGAAATTAAAACAAGTTTGAACCTGAAAATATGACCCTTGATCTTCTATTTTCGTCACTTCTCTTGACCATCAAAATAAGCACTTGGTTTGGACTCTTCTTGGGCTTGTAATGGGCATAAAATGCACTGGTCTTGATAGTATTTCCATTGGGTCGAATTCTGAATGCCATGTCTTGGTCTGGATCAACAAATGGGTGATTTGAATGTGTAACATTTGCCTCATTAAAAACCTTGTCAAGAAAACCCATTGGGACAAAACTTGACAAGGGAAAAAGAGTGCAAATGAGACACATGCCCATTTGATGATCATGTATCAAAACCAATGAGGTTAAGATAACATCTTTTCCATACTCTTTTTCCACTCCAAAAGCATCCTCAGCTACAAGCTGCTCCTCTGGTTCATGCTGCTTCACTGGTTCAAGCTCTTCTCCATGTTTCAAACTCCTTATTCTATCCATGATCATATCAAACAGGCAGCTGCGGTTGCGAATGAGGCGGCTAGAGTGGCAGCCGTGGAAGCAGCAAGGAATGCTGCGGACGCTGAGAACGTGGCTAGGAATGCTGTGGGTGCAGCTGGGGTTGCTGCGAATGTAGCACCAGTGTGGTTAGAGGCTGTGCTTGGGATGTTAGCACAGGTACTAGCTTGGCTACCTGCGGTAGCTCCTGCTCCGGCGGTTGCAGCAGCACCACATGTAGTACCACCAGTGGGGGTTCACGCGGATGTGATTGGGGAGGAAGCAGACCAAGTGGAGAGGGTTCCGAGTTTCCTCAAGGTTTTCGATCACATGGTGCGGTTGGGAACCAAGTTCTTTGCTGGAGGTTCTACACCGATTGAGGCAGATGAGTGGAGGATGAGACTGGAACGGAATTTTGAGTCTATCCGATGTCCAGAGGGTTGCAAGAGGGACATAGCAGTACACTACTTGGAGGGTGATGCACACACGTGGTGGAAAGGAATTGTTGGAAGGCTGGTGAATGTGGATTGTTCATATGAGACATTTTCAGCGATGTTCACGAGTAAGTACTTCCCACAGGAAGCTTACAATGAGTTAGAGAAGGCGTTCTTGTACCTTAGTCAGGGGACGCTTACAGTGAGGCAGTATGAGACTTAGTTTAACCAGCGGAGGAAGTATGTGTCTCATGAGTTTGACACGGAGGAGAAGCTGATTCGCAGGTTTATGAGTGGACTGCGAGTTGAGCTAAGGAATGGGTGTGTGGTTCGTGACTTCAGGACAGTTGCTGAGCTTGTAGAGAAGTGATATGATCCCGGTCAATGAATGTTCCTTTCAAGCTAAGTGAGGAAGAATTCATGGTCAATGGTGGAGTGATCCGAATGGTGGAAAGGGGGTTGTTTCAGTGACGGAGAAAAGTGGGGAAAGAGTGAAGATGGAATGTAGCAAGAGAGATGGAAAGCTCTTGATACAAAACTACTAGAACACAAGGATATGACACACCTAGGTTCTAAGCAGGATGTGTCAAGGATATGACGCACCAAGAGAGATGATCTATTTTGCAAAAGAGATTTTATTCAAAAGATAGATGAAACCACACAAACAACTAACTCACGGTTTTAAGAGGAGAAGAGAGAGAGGAAGAAGAACGGTCAACAAGAGAGCAATAAGTTGGTCTTGGGACAAACCCCCTTGACTAACCATGCATGACTCTTGTTCAAAATATCACAAACTACAAGAAAGACACAACTAAAAACAAGGAAAAGAACCTAGACACATCCAAGCCACGAATGGTAGGAAGAAGTGGGCTTGGAACAAGGCCAAGCGAAATGGGCAATGACATTGTGGGAATACTTGCCTCGTTAAAAACCATAGTGAGAAAACCCAATGGGACAAAACTCACTAAGGGAAAAAGAGCACAAAGTATCCCACAAACCCACTAGCTTAGTCCCCGGCTACAATGCAGACCAGTGTGGAGCGTGTAGCCTCCTTAGTACTTGATTCATACTTAAATTGATTAAGTAGAACCTCTAAGGCATTTTGAAATGCCTTAGTCCTAGCTCGGGTCATTGGGCCTCCTTGAATCTTAAGAACTTCTTCAACCTCCTTCTGGTCTTGATCTTGTTGTCCAACGGCTACAAGCTCATCTTCTAGGTTAGGTGTCCCCATGCTCATATCATCCCCTCCTTCTTGAAAAGGATTTGACATCAAATCCAACTCATCTTGGAGGTCAAGTTGATAGGCATTGTCGTTGATCTTCTTTGTAACTGTAAAAGGACCATCAATCCGTGGCATCAACTTGGATTTTCTTTCTGTTGGGAAGCGCTCTTTCCTTAGATGTACCCACACTTGATCACCAGCTTCAAAAACCACCTTGTTTCTTCCTTTATTCGCATGTTTGGCATATAGCTTAGTCTTCTCTTCTAAGTTCTTCTTAGCATCCGAATGTAGTAGTTTGACCAAGTCGGCTTTTCTCTTTCCGTCCATACTTATCCTTTCACTCAAAGGTAAAGGCATTAAATCCAAAGGAGAAGTAGGGGTTGAACCCATAAACAATCTGAAAAGGTGAATACTTAGAAGCAGAATGCACAGCATGGTTATATACAAACTCTATATGCGGCAAACAATCCTCCCAAGACTTAAGGTTCTTTTTAATCAAAGCTCTCAACAAAGTACCCAAAGTCCTATTTACTACCTCGGTCTGACCATCAGTTTGCGGATGACAAGTAGTAGAAAACATAAGCTTAGTTCCTAGCTTAGACCTTAAGGTTTTCCAAAAGAAACTAAGGAACTTAGTGTCTCTATCCGAAACAATGGACTTAGACATACCATGAATGCAAACTATTTCTTTAAAAAAAAGATTGGCTATATGCAAAGCATCATCTGTCTTATGACAAGCAATAAAATGAGCCATCTTAGAGAATCTATCCACTACAACAAAAATAGAGTCCTTACCTGTCTTTGTTCTAGGCAAGCCTAAAACAAAATCCATGGAAATGTCATTCCACGGATGAGAGGGTATGGGTAAGGGTGAGTACAAACCGTGATTTTGGACCTTGGACTTGGCTTGTTTACAAGTATTGCATCTCCCACAAATTCTCTCCACATCCCGTCTCATGTGGGGCCAATAGAAATGATCTTTCACTACTTCTAAGGTTTTTGCTACGCCAAAGTGACCCATTAAACCGCCTCCGTGTGCTTCCCTGATAAACAAATCTCTCATAGAACAGTTAGGTACACAAGGACGGTTCTCATAGAAGAGAAACCCATCTTGTTTAAAGAATTTACCCGAAGGAGATTTGAAACAAGAAGCAAATATTTCTGAAAAATCATCATTATCTTTGTATAGCTCTTTAAGCTGATCAAATCCAAGCAACTTAGCTTCTAAAGTAGTGAGAAGAGTGTACCTTCTTGACAATGCATCAGCAACCACATTGTCTTTACCTTGTTTGTACTTTATGACATATGGGAAGGTTTCTATGAATTCAACCCACCTTGCGTGCCTTTTGTTGAGCTTTTGCTGACCTTTGAGGTGTTTGAGGGACTCATGGTCCATGTGAATGACAAATTCCTTAGGCCAGAGGTAGTGTTGCCACGTTTGTAAGGCTCTCACCAAGGCGTACAACTCCTTATCATAAGTTGGATAGTTGAGCATGGCTCCTCCAAGCTTCTCACTAAAAAATGGTATGGGTTGCTTCTCTTGCATTAGAACAGCGCCAATACCTATTCCTGATGCATCACACTCAATCTCAAAAGTCTTTAGGAAATTAGGCAATATAAGGACAGGGGCGTTAGTAAGCTTCTCTTTTAGGCTTTGGAAAGCCTCTTCTTGAGCCGTTTCCCACTTGAACCCAACTTCCTTTTTGATGACTTCAGTGAGTGGGGCAGCTATAGTGCTAAAGTCCCTTACAAATCTCCTATAAAAGCCGGCTAGGCCATGAAAACTCCTTACTTCTCCTACGGTCTTAGGACTTGGCCAGTCACGTATGGCCTTTACTTTCTCCTCATCCACTTTGACTCCTTCTGAGCTTACTACAAAACCAAGAAAAACAAGACTAGAAGTGCAGAAAGTACACTTCTTAAGGTTAGCATATAGTTTTTCTTTTCTAAGCAAATCAAGCACAAGTCTAATGTGTTCCAGATGCTCTTCTAGACCTTGGCTATAAACAAGGATGTCATCAAAATAAACCACCACAAAGATGCCTATATACGCCCTAAGAACATGATTCATTAAACGCATAAAAGTGCTAGGGGCATTAGTCAATCCGAATAGCATAACCAGCCATTCATATAAACCATGTTTGGTTTTGAATGCGGTTTTCAATTCATCCCCCTCTTTCATTCTGATCTGGTGGTAACCACTCTTTAAATCAATTTTGGAGAAAATATTAGAACCATGCAATTCATCTAACATGTCATCTAGCCTAGGAATGGGATGGCAATACTTCACCGTGATATTGTTGATTGCACGGCAGTCAACACACATCCTCCAGCTACCGTCTTTCTTTGGAACAAGGAGGACTGGTACTGCACAAGGGCTCATGCTTTCACGGATATGTCCCTTGGCCATCAGTTCATCCACCTGCTTATGTAGTTCTTGGGTCTCCACGGGGTTGGTACGGTAGGCGGGACAGTTTGGCAATGATGCCCCGGGCATGAAGTCTATTTGGTGTTCTATACCCCGGATAGGAGGTAGTCCCGTTGGTGTCTCTTCTGGAAAGACATCTTCATAGTTCTGCAAAAGAGCTTGCATTTCACTCGGATACACCGGTGTAAGATCAGCCATGGTGGTTAATGTTTCTTTATAAACAAATAATAGCATAGGTGTTTCGGAATATAAAGCTTTCTTAACCTGTCCAGCTTTAGCAAAGAAGTTTAAATGTTTGGCTGACCTCAAGGCGTGTTTCTGATCGTTGTAGACTTCTTGAGGAGTGATGGGTATCAAAGTGTTCTTCTTTCCCTTAAACTCAAAAGAGTGCCAGTTGGAGAATCCATCATGTATCACCCGGCGGTCAGATTGCCACGACCTCTCTAGCAGGATATGACTTGCTTCCATAGGTAGCACATCACAAAGTATCTCATCTTTATACTCTCCTATGGCCAGTGGAACTAAGACTTGTTCGGTGACCTTCATTTCTCCTTTGTCATTCAACCAGTGTAGCTTATACGGGCTGGGGTGAGGGGTGGCTTGCAACTTCAGCTTCTTAACCATGATACTGCTTGACACATTAGCGCAACTTCCACCGTCTATGATCAAACTGCAAACTTTTCCCTGAACCAAGCAATGAGTATGAAACAGATTCTCACGCTGATCTTGTTTTTCTGGTATGCTTTGCACGGTTAATGTCCTTCTTGCTACAAGCAACTCTCCTTGTACTGGCTATAACTCATGTTCCTCCTCTGTTTCTTCTTGTTGCTCATCCTCTGATTCTATGTCACCGTTTTCTAGTAACACCATAACACGTTTGTTGATGCACTCATTGGCGTAATGTCCTCGGCCTTGGCATTTGAAACACTTTACATCACGAGCCTTGGTGTTAGCCTCCTTAGGTTTCCCATATGGTTGGACAATTTCTTATTTGGAACTGATCGGCTTATCTTCTCTCGGCTGATTCTGCGGATATGCTGACCGGTACGAGTTTCTATCGTCCCGCGGATAAGCTGTCCGACTGTTTGGTCCGGTTCTAGAACTCGAACGGTACGGCCCTTTTCTCTTGACTTGCTGCTCAAACAACATTGCTTTGTGAAGCATCTCCTCTAAGTCGACATAATGCTGAGTCTCCAGGCGGTCCTGAATCTCTTGGTTAAGGCCTCCGAGGAACCTAGCCATCGTAGCTTCACTGTCCTCCAAGATAGCTGCACGAAGCATTAGTGTTTCCATTTCCTGAAAATATTCCTCCATAGAACGGTTGCCTTGCGTCAATCTCCGAAGCCTCTGATGTAGCTCGCGATGGTAATGGCTCGGAACAAACCGTTTCCTCATCAATTTTCTCATCTCGTTCCAAGTTGTAACCGGATACTCCTGGTTTCTCCTTCTAGTCTTGACGAGTTGATCCCACCAGCTTAGGGCATAGTCGTAGAACTCTGTGGCCGCCACCTTAACACGGTTCTCCTCAGTGTAATGTTGAACATTGAATACCAGCTCTATCTTCTTTTCCCACTCAAGGTAGGCATCCGGATCACACTTGCCTTGAAAGGAGGGAATCTTCAACTTGAGACCAGCCAAGTTGTCTTGCACACGATCTCTGCCTTGTCTAGAACTTCTACGGCCACCTTTAGAGGAGTTACTGCTTTTGTAGTATTGATCAGTCTGATGTCCACTAGCCTGCCCTTCTTGTTCATCTTCTCTCACGGTTTCTTTGCCTTGGCGTCTCTGTTCTGTATCTCTCTGCTCACAGCTTTGCCTGATCTTGTCTACCTCAACTTGTAACATTTTTTTCATCTCAGCCATGAGGGCTTCGACCAACATCCTCTGAGCACGTACAGCTGAAGGTTCCGGGTCATCTTCCCCGGCCATTGCTCCTGAAAACAAAATTTCTCGCATTAAGTAGTTCTTGGGTAAATTAGAATTTTATAAAAATTCCGAAGTATTTTTAAAAACATTTGTGGCTAAACAAGAGATCAAAACCGTGATGAACAATAATTTTAAAAATATTTTTGACAGAAGATGAAGGGTCAAAAAAAATATTGAAATGATGAACAAAGGCGGACTGGATCAGAAAACTTAGCTTTGGAAGGGCTGCTCTGATACCACTTGATATGATCCCAGTCAATGATCGTTCCTTTCAAGCTAAGTGAGGAAGAATTCGTGGTGAATGGTGGAATGATCCGAATGGTGGAAAGGGGGTTGTTTCAGTGAAGGGGAAAAGTAGGGAAAGAGTGAAGATGGAATGTAGCAAGAGAGATGGAAAGCTCTTGATACAAAACTACTAGAACACAAGGATATGACACACCTAGGTTCTAAGCAGGATTTCTCAAGGATATGACGCACCAAGAGAGATGATCTATTTTGCAAAAGAGATTTTATTCAAAAGATAGATGAAACCACACAAACAACTAACTCACGGTTTTAAGAGGAGAAGAGAGAGAGGAAGAAGAACGGTCAACAAGAGAGCAATAAGTTGGTCTTGGGACAAACCCCCTTGACTAACCATGCATGACTCTTGTTCAAAATATCACAAACTACAAGAAAGACACAACTAAAAACAAGGAAAAGAACCTAGACACATCCAAGCCACGGATGGTAGGAAGAAGTGGGCTTGGAACAAGGCCAAGCTAAATGGGTAATGACATTGTGGGAATACTTGCCTCGTTAAAAATCTTAGTGTGAAAACCCAATGGGACAAAACTAACTAAGGGAAAAAGAGCACAAAGTATCCCACAAACCCACTAGCTTAGTCCCCGGCTACAATGCAGACCAGTGTGGAACGTGTAGCCTCCTTAGTACTTGATTCATACTTAAACTGATTAAGTAGAACCTCTAAGGCATTTTGAAATGCCTTAGTCCTAGCTCGGGTCATTGGGCCTCCTTGCATCTTAAGAACTTCTTCAACCTCCTTCTGGTCTTGATCTTGTTGTCCAACGGCTACAAGCTCATCTTCTAGGTTAGGTGTCCCCATGCTCATATCAAGAAGGCAGCAAAGTTGGAGTCAGGACAGGCGGAAGCTGCGTTGATGTCAGCTGGGGCTAGTGCAGCCATGACTAAGACGGGTCAGTCTAGTGGACATAACCGGAAGTTTGGGAAAGGAGTACCGAACAAAGGATCTGGGGGACCCAGCGTGTGCAGCAAGTGTGACAAGGCTCACGTTGGCGAGTGTAGGCACGGTGGTAGTGGATGCCACAGGTACGGGAGTTTAGAGCATCAGGTACGAGACTGTCCGGAGGAGGATCAGCGAGTGGTCCGTGTGTCTGGCAGTGATGGTGCGGTTCGGGTTTGCTACGGTTGTGGAGAACCAGGGCATTTCAAGCGTTAGTGTCCTAAGGCAGGAGTGGTGGAGCAAGCCGTGGCTCAAGGGAAGAGAGCAGGGGAGGCCCTTGCATCACAGGCCAAGAGACAGGCTATTATGCCGAGGGTGTACATGATGAGTGCAGCAGCAGCCGAGGAACCGAGCACTTCTCATCCGATTACTGGTACGTGTGGTACTTAGTATTTTCTAAACTTTCTCTTGCGTGTTGTGTGTTAGTATAGAGTCTTAGCATTATAGAGAATGAATGTGTAGGGACCTTACTAATGGGTGAGGGTGAAACCCATGTTCTGTTTGACTCGGGAGCGAGTCATTGTTTTATTAATCCGGACATGATCGGAAGGGGACAGTTCCTGAAGGAACCCGGAGATGACTTTGGGTTAGTTCAGGCGGCTGGAGGCCAAGTGATGTTTTCACTAGGAACGGTCAAGAATGTTCCAGTGATGTTTGGCGAAGTGAACATGCCAGCGGATCTAGTGATCTGTAGAGTTAAGTCCTACGATGTCATTTTGGGAATGGACTGGTTAGGCAAGCACAGAGCTCACTTGGATTGTCACCGTGGAAAGGTGCGGTTTGAGAGAGACGGAGAGGTCTTGGTTTATCAGGGTGTTAGGCCAACCTCAGGAAGTTTGGTGGTTTCAGCTATTCAAGCAGAACGGCTGATAGAGAAGGGTTGGGAGGCGTATCTAGCAACGATCACTACCACAGAAGGAGGACCGGAGGTAGACTTGGGCAGTATACCGATGGTGCAGGAATTTGAGGATGTTTTCCAGGCGTTGGCAGGACTGCCACCAGCTCGTTCAGATCCATTCACGATTGAACTTGAGACGGGGACATCTCCATTGTCCAAAGCACCATACCGGATAGCGCCAGCGGAGATGGCGGAACTGTAGAAGCAGCTAACGGAGTTGTTGAACAAAGTCTTCATTAGACCTAGTAGTTCACCGTTGGGAGCACCAGTGTTGTTCGTGAAGAAGATGGATGGGAGCTTCAGGCTTTGCATTGACTACCGCAGATTGAACCGTGTGACCGTGAAGAACAAGTATCCACTTCCCAGGATAGACAAGTTGTTGGACCAACTCAGGGGAGCTACTTGGTTCTCTAAGATCGATTTAGCATCATGGTACCATCCAATACCCATAGAGGAGACAGACGTGCGTAAGACTGCCTTTATGACAAGGTATGGTCATTACGAGTTTGTGGTCATGCAGTTTGGTTTGACGAATGCGCCAGCTGCATTCATGAAGTTGATGAATGGCGTATTCAGAGAGTACCTAGATGAGTTTGTGATCATTTTCATAGATGATATTCTAGTATACTCTAAGGATGAGGAAGAGCATAAGAGTCATTTGCGAACTGTTCTCGAGAATTTGAGAGAACAGAAGTTATATGCCAAGCTCAGTAAGTGTAGCTTTTGGCAACAGCATATAGGGTTCTTGGGTCACATTGATTCGAATAAGGGAGTGTCCGTGAACCCAGAGAAGATTCAGGCTATTGCGGTTTGTCAAAGGTTTTGCAAGCATGGCTCAGCCAATGACAAAGCTGACTGGTAAAGAAGTGGAGTATGTCTGGACGGATGAGTGTGAAGAGTGCTTCTCAAAGTTAAAAGAGTTACTCACTAGTGCACCAGTATTGGCGTTACCAGAAACGGGTGAGCCATACGTGGTATACACGGATGCATCCAGGAAGGGACTAGGTTGTGTTCTGATGCAGAATGGAAGGGTGATAGCTTATGCTTCGCGGCAGCTACAGAAGCATGAAGGAAATTACCCTACGCATGATTTAGAGATGGCGGCTGTGGTATTTGCACTTAATATATGGAGATCTTACATGTATGGGGAAAGGGTGCTGATATACACGGACCATAAGAGTTTAAAGTACATCTTTACTCAACCGGATTTGAACTTGAGACACCGTAGATGGATGGAGTTGGTAGCGGACTATGACTTGGAAATATCTGATAAACGCTTTCTTGCGAGGGTTATGATGCAGAGAGGTTATCAAACTCTAATGCAAGCAATGTCGTAGTATAACAAGCAAGAGAGAGTCAATCCACTTCTAGGAGATAGAGAATGCACAGAGAATGCAAGGACTAAAGCAAATCTAAGCAAAATGAGACAGTTTATGAGAAAATATCTAAGAACTAGATGCAGCAACCTAAACAGAGTGAAACCTATTTTAAAAATACTAGAAAGGAAGCAACTACCACGAGAAACAAACGGATTAATTAAAGGAAAGAGCTTCGAATTATTAAAATTCGACTAGTGGATCGACCACGAGATCGACCACTAGATCGAACAGTAACAATCAATCTCGTCTAAAATCGCAAAAACAGTAAAGCTAATGACCAGGATGCTATCAGAGATCAAGCGAAAGATGAGAATAGACGTAAATATGCTAAAAGAAAGGGCCTAGGGTGGAGATTCATGGTTAGGGGTTTCAAAGGTTTGACCTTGGGTTTGAAACTTTAGATCGACTCACTTGGTGAGGATCTCTAAGCCTTGAAAACAAAACAAGATCTATCTGTGGCTTTCGGTATAGATCACTCTTTCATCCTCTCCTCCAAACCCATGGCTTTTGGTGGAAAGAGAGGTCGAAAGGCAAGGAAAACAGATTTCAAGTAAATGGCTTAACTAGTCCACCAAACTTCCATGGCTTTTGGGAAGGGGTAACTAGTCTCTAAGGTGTGATCTTCCGAGATTCCTGGATCCTGTCAAGGTAAGGAACCTCTCGGATCATGAAGCTCTTGGCGTGAGAGTCTTCAAGCATTAAGATCTCGACACCTTAGAAGAGATAGCCTTTGAAAACATTTACAAAAACAAACCAAGATCGAAACCCTTTTGACCCCTTAATCCTCTTAACCCAGAACCCAAAGTAAACTACTCGCTACACATAGAGTAAATCAAGCAAAGCATATGAAACGAAACGATAAACATGAAAGGAAAACTGGATTAAACAGAAACGATTCGAATACAAAAGCTTAAGAGAAAAACGAGTTTCAACAATGGTGTTCTTCACGAAAACGAGAGAGAAAACATAAGGAAAAAGATAAGGATCTAAAAAGTTATCGAAAAATGATGTCGCCGCCTTGCCTAAAATGCCCAAACAAGCCAATGGTCCCCCCTTCTCTAGCGGCCAAAAATGGTTGAAAGGACAGAGATCGACTCCAAGATCGAGTGGTTCTCTCGATCATATTCGGACATCGTGTCTTCGGCTCGATCTGGGTCTCGATCTTCATCGGCGAATCGAGTGTTGCATCCGATCTCGGTATCGATCTTCGGCTGGATCGAGTGGTGTACTCGATCTGATTCTCGCTCTGCATGGCATCATTTACGTTCGTACCATTTGATCGATTGCTTCACTCGATCTTCGTCTCGATCATTCTCCTTGGATCGCCTGGTTGGCTCGATCTTCTGGTCGATCAACTTCTAGATCGACCGGCCATGCTCGATCTGCTCCTTGATCTCTGGTCCTTAGCATATTTCCGAGCTCCCACGAACTGCTACATCAGCCCCAACACGTCCACGAACCTCCACGACTCCAAAGCAGCCAGAAACAACCTGAATGTGATGCAAAATGCAAGAAAAATGCGTATGCTGATGCAAGAATGCTCTAGGACCTAAGTGATGCAATCTAACCTAAAACATGGTACAAATGCATGAAAAGCTAACTAATGAGTATGCAAAATGTATGCAATATGCAATAACATCAACTCCCCCAAACTTACTTCTTGCTTGCCCTCAAGCAACAGAAAATAAGTAAGGAAGAGAGGTTTTCAGAAAAATGAATGGGGTTTTAAACTTTTTGCAAACGTGCCTTTCAAATGAATTATCTCAATGTCCTAGTTAACAGTTCTAAAATGCTATGCTTACACTCATACTCCAAAAACTTAGCCATACTCATCACACAAAGAAATTCAAATCATGACTCTCCTATTCCTAACAATCAAAGAAACTCATCCTTTAACATTCATTAACATTCGAACCATGAATCAAACTTATGCACTTTAAAGCAAAACACATTTGGCTAAGGGTTATGGTTATGAGCATAGAATGATCTCATTTGAAAAGGGTTTATAAATAGATTAAAGGTTTCTCTCAAAAATGGATGAACTTGTGCATAATGCTAAAGGTAAAGACAATTTATGCATACATGATTAGATTCTCATCTACCCATGTAAACTATCAAATGAGCCTATACCCCTCTCATTTACGAAATTTTATCCTTACTCACCACTTAAGAGTCTACCCTTTTCTTTACAAACTGAGCAATCCCCAATTCAAAATAAAGATATTTTTAAACTTTTAGGCTAGTCAAAAGGTTTTGAAAAATACTTTTGCTCTTTAAAAATTTCTTATAGGTAGCTCTCTTATTATTATTTTTTTTTTCTTTATTTGGCACTTAGGCTCTTTTTTATTTCTTTTTCTTTTCTTTTCTCTTTTTTTTATTATTTTTTTCTATTTTTATTATTATGGAGAGCTACCTCCTGAAATTAGATCATACTTAGTTTTAAAAACAACCTTTCACTTAAAACCTCATTTCTTTCCTTAAAACACAAACTCTTTGAAACTGAAAACAAATAGACAAGAAAGCAACCCCAATGATCCCCCAAACTTATCCTAAGCCTATACCTAGCTTCAAAATGCAAAGCTCGCAACAATATGAAAACCAAATCATGTCGCCTAAACCTAACACTTTATGCCAAGTTCAAACCGAAAGGAAGGCCTCACAAAGATGTCACACAAGAACATTTGGCTTCAAAGGAGGGTAAAGTTCAAGGAGGGAGTTCTACTTAGGTTCACAAAGAGTGGTAAAAAGGAAGAAGAGAGCCTAAATATTTTAAAACCATGTGTTCATTTTTCAAATGCATAAGAATGATAATTAGAATTTCAAATTAAGGTTTTCACTTATTAGAATGAGTTTCAAATCATGAGAGTTCAATTTAAGCCACGAAAATCCTAACAAGTGATCCAAGCATGGTAAGAACTTACTTTCAAAGCATAGACAAAGCATTAGAGAACTACTAACTAGGGCATTGAAACAATTCATAAGTAAAAACACCTTTGTAAGAAATTCTAACCCCTTATGCAAAATGCAAACAACCTAGGTGATATGAGAAACTTTAGACTTAATCCTAACATGTTTTAAAAAATATGAATGCAACTACATGAATCTTTGAAAAAATTTTAAAAATTTTACCAATTTTTCATGAACTAAGACTCAAGGATGCTAAGGGAAAATAAGATCAAAGAACACATGTCAAATCACAAATATACTCCCCAAACTTGCTTGACACCGTCCCGGTGGCAAACTCATCCGAAGGAGCATCAAAACACAATGCAAGAAACAAACATAAGCGGTTATATACAATGGAAGAAGGTTGTTACCTCTGGTCTAGGCTCGGCTGGAACTTGAGGATGTTCCAGAGGAGCTAGAGATCGTTGCTTTGCCTTTGTCAACTGGTTCTTGGAGAGAGTGGTGCGCCGGCTGAATGTTGTCTCCTTGGGTCTCGCGGATGACAACTCCTCCGGTCGAGAGCCTTCTCTTCTCGGGTTGTTGCATCTCTTGACTAGCAGCTGGCTTAGGCGTGCCTCCCTGAAGTGCTTTGACTTTCTTCCCAAGCTTCTTCAGCATCTTGCCTTGCCACTTCTTGTTAATCTTCCTTTGCATCTCTACCACCGATGCTAGGAACTTCTCGGTTTTTGTCCTCGGCTCAAAGTCCAGCTTTGGAAGTGTGTAAGCCTCGGGCATCTCATCTTCCGTGCCTGGAGACTCTGACCTTTGACGCGGGGCAATTGTTGAAGCAGGCGGTCCTCCTAAAGGGGCAAAGCATTCTTCCTCCGTGGGCAAGAACTCGATGTTCCCAACACCAAGCAGCTCGGTTTCATCTCTGTTGGGAAGGATGCATACTCTCTTCTTGTCTTCGTCATCTATGAAGAGGTAGGCATAGAACCCTTCTGCTGGCGTGCGTCCCAAGCTATCAGTATTCCTCATGTATGCCTCATCCATGAAAGCTCTGTTTGGGACGTGAGCAAAGTCATGAATGGGCACACCGGCTTGCACGAACAGAGGAGTAAGGAAGCCGCCAATGTAAGAGGAGGTTGCCTTGCACCGCAAGGCATAGGCCTTGTATTTCACCAAAGAAGCCGCGAGCACAGACCCGTAGTTCACTTCATCGCCAAGTTCATCCTCTATGGGCTCGTCGTTTGCATCCGGATCATACACCAAGTGCTTCACGCCTTGGAACAGGAAGCACAGCTCTGTCTTCGTGACTGTAGGGGCAACAGACCTTCCACTGAACGTGTTGGCAATCAGCTTCAGAGTGTACCTCAGCACCGGGCTCCTTACTCGCTTGATCTTGGCGGTGTTGGCTTTGTAGTCCTCATTGCTGATCAGGTCCCAAAACTCGTCGGCTTTCTTGAAGGCTGGGAACTCGACCTTGAATGCATCCGAGTTGAGGCCGTAGGCTTGGCATAGCTCAGGGATGGAGAGTGTATAGGCTTGACGTCCAACTTTGAAGTAGAGGCGGCCTTGAGAATGGACGGGTGCACTAGGATTCTCATACTGGAACTCCAAGGTGGCAAGGAAGTCTATTGTCACTTCAGGAATGGTTGGGCAATCCATCCGTGACAGACATCTTAAACCAATGTTCTTGAGGAGTTAGTCGAAGTCCCCAAGAATCCCAAGCTTAGACAACAGCCGCTTCTTAAAGAATCCTCAAACCGGAGCCTCTCTAGCCGCTTCTTATCCCTCTTCTCATCCTTGCTCCATCTAACCCTCTCTTGAACTGCCACTTCTTGTCCTTCTCCTTCTTGTGCTTGCTCCTCTCTTGTTCTCTTTGGGGCCATGGTTCCTGAAACAAATTTCTAAAGATATTGATAAGTACACGGCGGTTTGATGAGAATGAGAGAAGAGAAGGAGATAATTTATAAAAGGCTACCCTAGAATTTTGGGGAATAAATAAAAATCATAGCTAAATAAAAGGGAATCAAATCTTTAGATACTGAAAAATCTGGAATTTTTTCTTTTACTTAGCTAGTTTTAAAAATTCAAAACCTATCTTATATTCTAAAACAAGATCTTGCGATATTAAAAGAGATTTTCTAAAATTAAATTATTAAATATTTGAAAATACCTTTGCAAGAAATTCAGAATATCTTTGCTAGCTTTTGAAAACTTAAACTCTCACTCTCTTTGTTTAAAATTTTCGAGAAAAACAGGAATGAGAGGGTGAGAGGATGTTTGAAATATTTAAAGACTTAGCAAAACCAAAACAATGGGTAGTCAAAGTGGTTTTTCTGACAAAGTCTTGGTCAAGGCACATCTTTCATGGTCAAAGATACTTGCCTTGACCAAGTTTTGAATTCAAAAGTTGGAGGGAAAAGAGTAAATGAGGGAAAGAAAAATGTTACCTCGGCATGAGATCGAGTCCATTTGGTCGATCTAGGACTCGATCTCATGCCCAAAATGGCTTAGATCGAGAGGGTTACTCGATTTGAGACTCGATTCATGGTGAATCGAGTCCTGGATCGATTGGCTCTCTCGATCATTGAGATGTTGGCTCCTCGGCTAAGTCCACATGATCGAGTTATGTCCTCGATTCAGGGGTCGATTTGGCATAGATCGAGTGATGGATCGAGTCGAGTGATCGATCTGTTTTCAACAGATTTTCCCGAGAGAAATTAGATCGGTCGATCCGATTTGGATCGATCGATCCTTTTTCGTCAAGGTCGATCTTGTCACTCGTTCTCGTCTAGATCGACTGGCTCCTCTCGATTCACTGACTCGATCTAGCAAAGATCGAGCCAGGATCAGTCGATCTAGCACTCGATCTCTAGCCTTATTCTAACCCCTATTGCCTTTTTAAGACCTCAAAGTCAAGGTTTAGACTCCTTATACCTGTTCCTACACACTTGCAAAATAAAAACATAAAACTGAAAAGGAAATAAAGCAGAGATATGTACAAGATAGACATGGAAATGCCTCCCAAGTGCGCTTTCTTTAACGTCTTTAGCTAGACCTTACTTGGTCTAAGCGGACGGTGGGTCTTGGAGAAGCATTGAGGTACTCTCCTTGTCATAGCTATCTGCCAAATAGGGCTTGACTCTGTGTCCGTTGACGGTGAATGCACTGCCATTTTGTCCCATCAGAGTAACAGCTCCATAAGGCAACACTTCTTGAATCACGAACGGTCTGCTCCACCTTGATTTCAGCTTGCCCGGGAAGAGTTTGAGCCTCGAGTTTTACAGCAACACTAGTCCTCCTTCCTTAAGCTCCTTGGCAACCAACTTTTGTCATGAGCCTCCTCAGTCCGCTCCAACTTTTATCATGAGCTGAATAAGGCGCCTCTCCTGAGCCGTCTTGAGATCAAAGTTCAGCCTCTTCACAGCCCACAACGCACGGTGTTCCAGCTCAACCGGGAGGTGACAGCCCTTGCCATAGAGTAGAGTGAAAGGAGTTGTACCAATCGGCGTCTTGAAGGCGGTACGGTAGGCCCAAAGAGCATCGTCCATCTTCACTGCCCAGTCTTTCCTTGTCGCTCCGACGGTCTTCTCTAGAATAGCCTTGATTTGCCTATTGGAGACTTCCACTTGACCGCATGTTTGAGGATGATACGGTGTAGCCACCTTATGCTTAACCCCATACTTTCTCAAGAGGTTCTCAAAGACCTTGTTTATAAAGTGGCTTCCTCCATCACTTATAACAACCTTGGGTACCCCAAACCTCGGGAAGATGATACTCTTGAACAACTTGATTACCACCTTAGAGTCATTTGTAGGGGAAGCAACAGCCTCAACCCATTTGGAGACATAATCCACAGCTACTAAGATGTATTTGTTGCTGTATGAAGAAGGGAATGGTCCCATGAAGTCAATTCCCAACGCGTCGAACACGTCAACCTTGAAGATAGGAACTTGAGGCATTTCGTTCCTCTTAGTTATATTCCCTGCTCGTTGACATGCCTCACAGCTCTTCACAAACTCGTGTGCATCTTTAAAAATGGAGGGCCACCAGAAACCGGCTTGCAACACCTTCGTGGCAGTCTTGAATGAAGCGAAGTGTCCTCCGTAGGAAGAGCCATGGCAATGATAGAGGATGTCCCTGGCTTCTTCCTTTGTAACACATCTCCGGTACAAGCTGTCTACTCCTCTTTTGTATAGGTAGGGCTCGTCCTAGAAGTAGTCACTAGCCTCTCTCATAAACCGCTTCTTGTGATAGCTGTTGAGATGTGTTGGCTCCTCACCACACGCTAGATAGTTCACCACATCAGCATACCACGGTAGATCCTCCACTTTGAAACTCAGCACTTCCTCAAACCTCCCTTCTAGCTTCCCACAAACAGCCGTAGTGATTTCCATAAGCTGCTCTTCTGGAAGAGAGTCATCTAAGGGGAGAGACTCGTTGATCCTTAGCCGTGAGAGGTGGTCAGCGACTCCATTTTCTATCCCTTTCTTGTCTTTAATCTCCATGTCAAACTCCTGGAGTAACAGAATCCATCTTAAGAGCCGAGGCTTAGTGTCTTTCTTCGATTTAGATGTATCGTAAGGCAGCGTGATCCATGTATACAATAGCCTTGGAACCAACCAGATATGATCTGAACTTCTCAAAGGCGAAGACTACTGCAAGCAGCTCCTTCTCCATAGTGGTGTATCGTGATTGCGTGTCATCCAAGGTCCTTGAAGCATAATAGATCACGTGTAGCTTCTTGTCTTTCTTCTGACCAAGGACGGCTCCTACGGCGTAGTCACTAGCATCACATATGATCTCAAAGGGAAGAGACCAGTCTGGTGCTTGGACTATAGGAGCTGATGTAAGGGCTTCCTTGATGGTCACGAAAGCCTTTAAACACTCCTCATCGAATACAAACTCAGCTTCCTTGCACAACAGCCGTGTAAGAGGGCATGCAATCTTGGAGAAATCCTTGATGAAGCGCCTGTAGAACCCTGCGTGCCCCAAGAAGCTTCTGACGCCCTTGACATTAACCGGCGGCTCAAGACCCATCATGACCTCCACCTTAGCCTGATCAACCTCAATACCCTTCTCTGATATCTTGTGACCGAGCACGATCCCTTCCTTAACCATGAAGTGGCATTTCTCCCAGTTCAGCACCAAGTTTGTCTCTTCACAACGTTTAAGTAACCTGCAAAGATTCAACAAACACGCAGGAAAGGACGCACCATACACAGAGAAGTCATCCATGAATACCTCTACCATCTCCTCTATAAGATCAGAGAAGATCGACATCATACACCGCTGAAACGTAGCCGGTGCATTACACAATCCAAACGGCATCCTTCGATATGCAAAGGTACCGTAGGGACATGTGAAAGTCGTCTTCTCCTGATCGTTTGGGTGAATAGGAATTTGAAAGAAACCACTATACCCATCGAGAAAGCAGTAGTAAGGGTGATTTGCAAGTCTCTCAAGCATTTGATCAATAAAAGGCAAAGGGAAATGGTCTTTCCTAGTCACAAGGTTAAGTTTCCTATAGTCAATAGACATTCTATGACCAGTGATGGTCCTAGTAGGGATAAGCTCATCCTTTTCATTCCTTATGACTGTGATCCCTCCCTTCTTAGGCACCACGTGTACAGGGGAAACCCACGTGCTGTCACTTATGGGGTAGATCACGTCAGCCTCTAAAAGCTTAAGGATTTCCTTCTTAACAACCTCTTTCAAGTTAGGATTCAAACGCCTTTGATGTTCTATAGAAGAAGCGTTCTCATTATCCAAGTGAATCCTATGAGTGCAAAGCATTGGTGAAAGGCCTTTGATGTCACTTAAAGAGTACCCAATGGCCTTCCTCTACTTTCTCAGCTCAGTTAGGAGCGAGTGCAACCCATCATCACTAAGGTTTTCATTTACTATCACGGGATAGGTGTTATTAGGCCCTAAGAAAGCATACCTTAGCCCTTTTGGGAGCTCCTTAAGGTCCACCTTTGGGGCTAACAGCTCACTCCAGTCATCCTCGTGACTGTTGTAGTTGCTTTCCTCCATGGAACTCTCCTTTGAACCCGAGGCATTGCCCTTCAGACTGCTTTCCTCCATCGCTATCCCTTCTGAGATCGAGTCCTCCGGTCGATTCGCCTCTCGATGTCGTCTAGATCGAGCCATTTCGCTCGATTCACTTACTCGATTTGATATGGATCGAGTAAGGGATCGAGACGCTGAGTCGATCTCTTGATTGGACCCCAAAATGATCGGGAGGTCTCTCTCGATCGTCGACTCGATTGTTTTTCCTGATCCAGCATTCTTATCGATCTGTCCATCGATTGTTGCACCTGATCGAGTTGTGTTCTCGATTAACTTATCGATCTGACTCCTGGATCGAGTGATAGCGTCGATCTCGGGGTCGATCTCTAGGCAGCAACTTTCTTCATTCTTGACAATCTTCCTAGAATCCAGCAGGGTCACGTACTCTTGGGTTCTCTGGTCCACATAGCCAAACTCCCATGGCTCCTTAGTCAGTGCTAGCTTCAGATGGTCTTCTAGAGCCAGCTCTTCCAGCAACTCATCCACCAAAGCATCCATCGTTTCAATATAGAAAGCTTATCCTTCAATGGTTGGCTTCTTTAGAACCTTGTTGATGTCGAAGTCAAGCCTGATCTCTTTTCCTAAATACAAGGTAATCTTCCCATTCTTCACGTCTATGATAGCCCCGGCGGTTGCAAGGAACGGTCTCCCTAAGATGAGTGGATCCTTAGGCTCTTCATCCATCTACAACACTACAAAGTCTGTAGGGACGTTCACACCATTGATTCGCACTGGTAAATCTTCAAGCAGCCCCACTGGTAACCTCACGCTTCTATCAGCCAGCACCAATGAGATCCGACAGTCTTTAAACCGAGTAAAACCAAGCTTCTTAGCCACGGAGTGAGGCATCAAGTTTATGCTAGCTCCGAGATCACACAAGCAACTCTTGAACTCTAGAGGACCCAAAGCATAGGGTATAGTGAAGCTTCCAGGGTCTCCCAGCTTCTTAGGGACTATCTCCTTGTGTATAACCGCGCTACATTTTTCACTTAGAACAAGTACCTCTTTGCTTTCTTTGTTCTTCTTCACAAGGGTGTCCTTGAAAAACTTGGCGCACTTGGGCATCATAGCAAGACAATCTACAAGAGGCAGCTTGATTTCCACGTCTCTCAGGTGCTTCTCAAACAGGATCCGATGCTTCTCGAAGAGCTGCTTTTTGAAACGACCGGGAAATGGCAACTTTGGTACGTAGGGTGGGGGCACGTAAGAGTTCTTCTCCTTGGTGGTTTGCTCACTTTTCTTCTCAGCGACCGCCTTATCTCCTCTCCTCGGCCCTTGGATCCAAACGTTGTCAAAGTTTATCTCATCATCATCAGCCGAAAGTTTACCCTTCCCCCTCTTAAATTACAACGTCCTCGTTGTTCTTTATGGAGACCGGAGGTTCGAGCTCTTTGTCGCTTCTCAACGTTATAGCATTGGCATACTCCTTGGGATTCTGCTCACACTTTCCCGGAAGGCTGTTCTGACCACTCGTGCTTGCTTTCCCTTTCTCCAGCTGCTTGATCTTGTTGTTTAGGTTGGTGATCTGAGTGGAGAAGTCAGTAAGGGATGAGTCTAGGCGAGTGTTCATTTCAGCGAACTTCTGGTTGGTAGAGGCTTGCCCTTGTATTAGCTGTTGAAACATTGCTTGAACCGGATCAACTTGTTGTTGCATCGGTTGTTGTTGCTGAGGTGCAAAGCCCGGAGGGTAGTTAGGAGTATAACCCTTGTTGTTTTGTTGTTGCCCTTGGAAGTTGCTCTGCCCTTGACCTTGGAAACCACCACTCGGTTGAAAACCTTTGTTGTAAGGGATGAAAGGTTTTGCTTGCTGAGCAGGGTACACTTGATCTTTAGGGTTGGCTACATTGGTGCTTCGGTAAAAGAGGTTGTTATTCTGGTAGCCTTGGTTGTAGCCTTGAGACTTGTAGTTGTTCTGTCCAGCCACCCAATTTTCTTCTTCTTGGCTTAGCTCTAACTCCTCTTGGTTCTCATCAGCTTCACCAACAAAGTGAACATGCTTCTGATTGGCTAACACCAACTTATCTATCTTCTCATGCAATGATTTGAGCTCCTTCTTGTGAGACTCTAACTCTGATCCTCTTGGTGCACGGTCATAATCTTCAGCATAGTTTCCATCACTCAACGCCAAGTTTTCTATCAGCTCCATACCCTCTTCTACCTCTTGACCGAGGAAGTTCCCTTTGCTAGCTGTGTCAAGCAACAACCTGATCTTTGGTGAAGCTCCACGGTATATGGTACTCAGTAGAGTCTCCTCGCTGAACCCGTGATGAGGACATTGGATCGTGTAATCTTTGAAACGCTCCATTGCCTCGTTGAATGTCTCGTTGTTCCTTTGAGTGAAACCGCTGATTTCGCTTCTCAACCGTGCTGTCCTGGTGCTTGAGAAGAACTTTGAGAGGAATGCCTTCTTACACTCAGCCCACGATGTGAAGGTGCCTTGTGGGAGGGTCTTCTCCCAATGTCTAGCTTTGTCTCAGAGTGAAAAGGGGAAGAGGCGCAGCTTGAAAGCATCTTCGGATATGCCATTGATCTTGATCATCCCACATACTTGCTCGAAGTTGTCTAAGTGCTCCAAGGGGTCTTCCATTGCTAAGCCGTGGAACTTGTTGTTTTGCACCATGGAGATGAAACCTGGCTTGATCTCGAAGTTATTGTTTTGTACAGGAGGAGGGGTGATCCCAAACCTATTTTGGTGGGTATTGGGAGCATCTCCGGCTCCTATGATCCTTGGGGGTCTAGCCGCGTGTTGGGGGTTTCCATTGCCCCGTCCTGCTGGAGGAGGTCCTTCTGGATGCTCGTGTTCAGCCATATCTTCAAAGTTAACCAAACCATGCTGAACAATCTCCTCAAAGGCTCTTGTTTGCTCTCTGACTCTCCTTTTCCGTGAGTGACCAAGTTGATGAATGTTGTCTAAGGGTTGTAGAAGATTGTTGTCTCCCCTTGAACGAAGATTCATGTACCTGAAAACACACGTTTGAGAGTAGAAGTATTAGTAACTTGAAAAAGGTAAAGACTTAGTCTTTGCTAAGACCCAAATCTCTATGTTCTCTAAACAGTCCTAGAATGGCAACGGCGCCATTTGATAAACGCTTTCTTGCGAGGGTTATGATGCAGAGAGGTTATCAAACTCTAATGCAAGCAATGTCGTAGTATAGCAACCAAGAGAGAGTCAATCCACTTCTAGGAGATAGAGAATGCACAGAGAATGCAAGGACTAAAGCAAATCTAAGCAAAATGAGACAGTTTATGAGAAAATATCTAAGAACTAGATGCAGCAACCTAAACAGAGTGAAACCTATTTTAAAAATACTAGAAAGGAAGCAACTACCACGAGAAACAAACGGATTAATTAAAGGAAAGAGCTTCGAATTATTAAAATTCGACTAGTGGATCGACCACGAGATCGACCACTAGATCGAGCAGTAACAATCGATCTCGTCTAAAATCGCAAGAACAGTAAAGCTAATGACCAGGATGCTATCAGAGATCAAGCGAAAGATGAGAATAGACATAAAGATGCTAAAAGAAAGGGCCTAGGGTTGAGATTCATGGTTAGGGGTTTCAAAGGTTTGACCTTGGGTTTGAACCTTTAGATCGACTCACTTGGTGAGGATCTCTAAGCCTTGAAAACAAAACAAGATCTATCCGTGGCTTTTGGTATAGATCACTCTTTCATCCTCTCCTCCAAACCCATGGCTTTTGGTGGAAAGAGAGGTCGAAAGGCAAGGAAAACAGATTTCAAGTAAATGGATTAACTAGTCCCCCAAACTTCCATGGCTTTTGGGAAGTGGTAACTAGTCTCTAAGGTGTGATCTTCCGAGATTCCTGGATCCTGTTAAGGTAAGGAACCTCTCGGATCATGAAGCTCTTGGCGTGAGAGTTTTTAAGCATTAAGATCTCGACACCTTAGAAGAGATAGCCTTTGAAAACATTTAGAAAAACAAACCAAGATCGAAACCCTTTTGACCCCTTAATCCTCTCAACCCCGAACCCAACGTAAACTACTCGCTACACTTAGAGTAAATCAAGCAAAGCATATGAAACGAAACGATAAACATGAAAGGAAAACTGGATTAAACAGAAACGATTCGAATACAAAAGCTTAAGAGAAAAACGAGTTTCAACAATGGTGTTCTTCACGAAAACGAGAGAGAAAACATAAGGAAAAAGATAAGGATCTAAAAAGTTATCGAAAAAGGATGTCGCCGCCTTGCCTTAAATGCCCAAACAAGCCAATGGTCCCCCCTTCGCTAGCAGCCAAAAACGGTTGAAAGGACAGAGATCGACTCCAAGATCGAGTGGTTCTCTCGATCATATCCGGACATCGTGTCTTCGGCTCGATATGGGTCTCGATCTTCATCGGCGAATCGAGTGTTGCATCCGATCTCGGTATCGATCTTCGGCTGGATCGAGTGGTGTACTCGATCTGATTCTCGCTCTGCATGGTGTCATTTACGTCAGTACCATTTGATCGATTGCTTCACTCGATCTTCGTCTCGATCATTCTCCTTGGATCGCCTGGTGGGCTCGATCTTCTGGTCGATCAACTTCTAGATCGACCAGCCATGCTCGATCTGCTCCTCGATCTCTGGATCTTAGCATATTTCCGAGCTCCCACGAACTGCTACATCAGCCCCAACACGTCCATGAACCTCCACGACTCCAAAGCAGCCAGAAACAACCTGAATGTGATGCAAAATGCAAGAAAAATGCGTATGCTGATGCAAGAATGCTCTAGGACCCTAAGTGATGCAATCTAACCTAAAACATGGTACAAATGCATGAAAAGCTAACTAATGAGTATGCAAAATGTATGCAATATGCAATAACATCAATATCATACCATCCAGGAAAGGCCAACTTGGTGGCGGATGCATTGAGTAGAAGAAGGGCTAGCGTATCATCTGAACAGAATGTTGGAAGCATTGTGAACATGCTAAGGACATTGCAGCTGAATGCAATAACGGATGGGGTTGAACCGTTGGGTTTAGAAGCTGCGGATAGAGCTGACTTGTTGACTAGAATTCGGATTGCTCAGGAGCAGGATGAGAATCTGAAAAAGGTGTCACAGAATGACAAGACGGAATATCAGACTTCAAACAATGGGACCATTGTTATGAACGGACGGGTCTGTGTTCCAGATGTGAAGGAGTTAAGGGATGAGATCCTGAAGGAGGCACATCAGTCAAGATTTTCTGTTCATCCGGGAATGACCAAGATGTATCAGGATTTGAAACGGTACTATCATTGGGTTGGGATGAAACAGGATGTGGCTAAGTGGGTAGCCGGATGTGAGACGTGCCAATTGGTTAAGGCATAGCATCAGTTTCCGAGTGGTTTGTTGCAAACGTTGCCAATGCTGGAATGGAAATGGGACATGATCACCATGGACTTTGTACTGGGATTACCTAAGACTAGGAAGTTGCATGACGGGATATGGGTCATTGTGGATCGTTTGACCAAGTCTGCTCACTTCTTAGCAATGAAAAAGACGGATGGAGTACCAAAGTTGGTGGACATGTATATTGATCAGATCGTGAAGTTGCATGGAGTGCCAGTGAGTATCATTTCAGATCGTGATCCGAAGTTTACTTCAAGGTTCTGGAAAGAGTTGCAGGAAGCGTGTGGGACGCGGTTGCATATGAGTACAGCGTATCATCCTCAGACTGATGGGCAATCAGAACGGACAATCAGAACATTGGAGGATATGCCGAGAGCGTGTGTACTGGACTGGGGTGGTAGTTGGGCAGACTACTTACCGTTGGCTGAATTTGCATACAACAATAGTTACCAAAGGAGCATAGAGATGTCTCCGTACGAGGCGTTGTATGGCAGGCCGTGCAGGACACCATTGTGTTGGACACAAGTGGGGGAGCGTAGCGTAATGGGGCCAGCAGTGGTCGAGGCTACTACAAAAAAGATCAGATTGTTAAAGATTAAGCTGAAAGAGGCTATGGACAGGCAGAAAAGTTATGCGGACAAGCATCGCAGGGATCTGGAGTTCAGTGTGGGTGATATGGTTTATCTTAAGGCACTGACTTAAAAGGGAACGGACAGGGCAGCTAAGAGTGCCAAGTTGAATCCGAGGTACATGGGGCCGTACCGGATACTGGACAAAGTTGGCGCAGTGGCTTAAAAGTTGGACTTGCCATCAGAAATGGGAGCGTTCCACAATGTATTCCATGTGTCGCAGCTGAGGAAGCACATTACCGAACGGGAAACGGTTATAGAGGAGCCGCCAGCAGACTTGCAAGAGGACCTTGCAGTAGTGCCTAGGCCGGTTCGGGTGTTAGATCGGAAAGAAGAGACTAAGCGTGAGAAGCTGGTCAGAATGGTTCAGGTCGTATGGGACTGCGATGGACAGGAACAGGTTACTTGGGAAAATGAGGCTAGGATGAAAGCTGAGTATCCCAAATGGTTTGACAAGTTGCAAACGGATGAGTTGGATTCGAGGACGAATCCAGAACGGGTGGGGGAGAGTTGTAGCATCCGTATCCGAGAAAATGTGGAATGATCGTACCGGACAGGGCAGTGTCCGAGGAATGACCGAGCCAAGGGTCGGATATTGGCTGGGAAAGGGAGGTTCGGACTATGGTCAGGTGTTGACCGGTGAAATAGTCGGGTATGGGCTGGATAGCCGAGCCGGACGGACCATATCCGAGGGAAAACAGGGTCCAGTCCGTGGGAAATGGGATTTATCCGAGTGCAGTGGGATATATCCGAGATTCTGGGAGGTTAGTCCGAGTGTCAGTGGACTGTCTCCGAGGGGGAATAGGAAACCGCCGAGGCGGGACGAGTTGTCCGAGAGGAAAAGGAAAATCCAGATGGAAAATGGAAAACACCTCGGATAAGGGCGGTTTATCCGAGTGGGAAGGGATTTGGGCCGTGGGCCAAATGTTTGGTCGGCTGTTTTGGGGTTTATCGAAGGAATGGTCGAGCCGGTACAGGGAATAGCAGAGAGAATCGAATCGGACTGGGATAAAACTTACTGGAACCAGGAAAACGTCGGATAAGTCTTGGTTACCTAGGGTTTTGCGAGTATATAAGGGAATTTGAGACTTAACTCGAGGGTGTTGCATTTATTTGAGCTAAATAAAGCAAAGAGAGAGTTTAGTCAAGAGAAAACCCTAAGAAAAGCAGTTTATCCCGAGGACATCCGAGAGAGATCAGGTTATCGCCAAGCAGATCCGACCATTGCCGAGATAAACTGGTAAGCGATCGGATATTTCCCTAAGTGTTGAGTTTTCATCGGATAACCTCGAGCTAATAGCCCTGTTTTGTGGGGTTTCTAAGGGAAAACAGAGTTTGGCTCGAAGAAAGGTGAACGGATCAAGAGATAGCCGAGGGGATAAGGATCGGATCGTACCGTGAGCCGAGAGATTCTTAGGGAGATCGGATATCTTCGTTTTGGTGCGGTTTTCATCAGGATTTCTTCTGACCAATCTGTTTACAGCCTTGTCTAAGGTGAGTGCGTGACTGTAGTTGGGCCTAGAACCATAGGATTGCGAGGGTTGAGTGATTTGCATGTTGATTGTGTGATTTTCATGTTATGTGTTTGGAATTGTTAAGCAATCCTTATGTTATGAGATATTGTGGTGTTTACCATAGCATAGATGATATTTATCTAACCTCAGGGTAATCCGGATCATGTACAAGCTTAGGGGATGTGGGATTCTCGCTGAAGTAGACATGGGTCTTAAAAAGGGATTGATCTTGGTTGGTTATGCTAGATGATCATGGCCGTTTGATATTGTTATATCTATTGCGAATTGAATGTGTTGAATGTTGAATCCGAAAGTATTACTGCATGTTTGGTACTGACCAGGTGTTACGGGATGACCGTACTCACTAAGTATTTATGAAATACTTATGCCTCTCATCATGAGTGTGCAGGTACTAAGCAGTAAAGGGGCGAGACCAGGCGGTAGTGATGGATATGGATGGATCGGGACTTGGTTTTAATTGTGTTAAGACTTGTGTTTAGAGTCTTATGGCTTTGGTGTTTGATCGTTAGGTTGCTAAATGAGTAGTTGTAATCTTTAGCGAACCTTGTGCTTTTATTATGTTATATCCCGAATCCTGTTTAAGTGTTTTATGAAAGTTAAATGAATGAAATGAGTTGCTTTATATTCCGCTGTGTATTGATAAGAAAGACTAAGAATAAAAGAAAAAGTTCAAAAATATGGCTAAGTATAAAAACGGACTTAGAGGATGTAGTGGGACACAGCCGCGGTATGGTTTACCGGGTTGGGTTACCACAGCTACCTTCTGAAATTATTAGAGCATACAAATTTTTAAACACAAACCTTTCACTTAAAACCTTTTTCTTTCTTTCAAATACCAAACTCTTTTGAAACCGAGAGCATATAAACATGAAAACAACCCCTTAAACCCCGAAACTTATTCTAAGTCTAAGTCTAGCTTCAAAATGCAAAGCTAGCAAACATATGAGAACCTAATCATGTCGCCTAAACCTAACACTTTATGCTAAGTTCAAACCGGAAAAAGGCCTCACAATGATGTCACACACGAAAACTTGGCTTCAAAGAAAGGTAAGGGTCAAGGTGGGAGTTCTACTTAGGCTCACAAAGAGTGGTGAAAGGAAGACTCAAGGATGCTAAAGGGAAAATAAGATCAGAAAACACATGTCAAACCACACACATACTCCCCCAAACTTGCTTGACATCGTCCCAGTGGCAAACAAATTCAAAGGAGCACCAAAACACAAAGCAAAAAGAAGCAAACATGAGCGGTATGTACAATGGAAGAAGGTTGTTACCTCGGGTCTAGTCTCGGCTGGAACTTGAGGATGTTCCAGAGGAGCTAGATGCTACGGCTTTGCCTTTTGGAGCTTGGCTCTTGAAGATAGAGACGCGCCGGTTGTATGTTGCTGCCTTGAGTCTCACGGATGACAACTCCACCGGTTGAAAGCCTCCTCTTCTCGGGTTGTTGAAGCTCCTGACTTGTAGCTTGCTTAAACTAGCCTCCTTGAAGCGATTTGACTTTCTTGGCAAGTTTCTTGAGCATTTTGCCTTGCCATTTGTTGATTTTCCTTTGCATCTCCACAACAGATGCTAGGAACTTCTCCGTTTTGGTTCGCGGCTCGAAGTCTATCTTGGGAAGGGTGTAAGCCTCGGGCATCTCATCTTCCGTGGCAGGGGACTCAGACCTTGGACGTGGAGCAATCGCTGGGGCAGGCGGTCCTCCTAGAGGAGCAAAGCACTCCTCTTCTGTTGGCAAGCAGCTCGGTCTCGTCTTTGTTTGGCAGGATGCACACTCTCTTCTTGTTTTCGTCGTCTATGAAGAGGTAAGCGTAGAACCCTTCTGCTGGCGTGCATCCCAAGCTGTCGGTATTCCTCATGTAGACTTCATCCATGATAGCTCTAGCTGGAAAGTGTGCGAAGTCGTGTATAGGTACACCAGCTTGTAAGAATAGAGGGGAGAGGAAGCCGCCAATGAAAGAAGAGGTTGCCTTGCACCGCAAGGCATAAGCCTTGTATTTCACCAAGGAGGCAGCAAGCACACATCCATAGTTCACCTCGTCGCCGAGCTCATCCTCCATAGGCTCGTCATTCTCATCCGGGTCACACAACAAGTGCTTCACGCCTTGGAACAGGAAGCAAAGCTCGGTCTTTGTGACCGTGGGAGCAACTGATCTTCCGCTAAACGTGTTGGCGATCAGCTTCAAAGTGTACCTCAGCACCGGGCTTCTCACCCCTTGATCTTGGCGGTGTTGGCTTTGTAGTCTTCGTTGATAATCAGGTCCCAAAAGTCGTTAGCTCGCTTGAAGGAGGGGAACTCGAGCTTGGTGGCAGCTGCGTTGAGACCATACGCTTGACATAGCTCGGGGATGGATAGGCTGAAGGCTTGACGTCCAACCTTGAAGGAGAGGCGACCTTGTGAAGGAACGGGTGCGCTAGGGTTCTCGTAACGAAACTCCAACATGGCAAGGAAGTCTATTGTCACTTCTGGAATGGTTGGGCAATCCATTCGTGACAGACATCTTAAGCCAATGTTCTTGAGGAGTTGGTCGAAATCCCCAAGAATCCCTAACTTGAACAGCAGCTCCCGATCCGCAAACTTGGCAGGCTCAAACCGAAGCCTTTCAAGCCGTTTCTTGTCCCTCTTCTCATCCTTACTCCATCTGACCCTCTCTTGAACAGCCACCTCTTGTCCTTCTCCCTCTTGTGTTGTCTCTTCTCTCGTTCTTTTGGGGCCATTGTACCTGAAACAAATTTCTCAAGAAGTTTGATAAGCAAAACGGCGATTTGATGAGAGAATAAGAGAGGAGAGGAGAAAGCTTATAACTACTACCCTAAAATTTTGGGGAATTAATAAAAATTATAGCAAAATAAAGGAGAATCAAATCTTTAGATACTAGAAAATCTAGAATTAATCCTTTTACTTAGCTAAATTTTAAAATTCAAAAACGGCCCTATCATCTAGAACAATATCTTGCGAATTAAAAGGAAATTTTCCTAAAAATATTTCATTAAACTCCGAAAATACCTTTTGCAAGAATGTTAAAGAGCCTTGCTAGCCTTTGAAAACAAAAACTCTCACTCTCTTTGTTTAAAATTTCCGAGAAAACAAGAATGAGAGGGTGAGAAGTTGTTGAAACATTTAAAGGCCAAGCAAGAGGCAAAACCGTGGGTAGTAAAGGTGGTTTTCTGACAAAGTCTTGGTCAAGACACATCTTTCATGGACAAAGATGCTTGCCTTGACCAAGTTTTAAATTTAAAAATTGGAGGGAAAAGAATAAAGGAGGGAAAGAAAATGTTACCTGGGCATGATATCGAGTCCGTTTGGTCGATCTAGGACTCGATCTCATGCCCATAATAGCATAGATCGAGAGGGTTACTCGATTTCTGACTCGATTCATAATGAATCGAGTCTTGGATCGATTGGCTCCCTCGATCGTTGAGATGTTGGCTCCACGGCTAAGTCCTCATGATCGAGCTACGTCCTCGATTTGGGGTCGATTTGGCATAGATCGAGTGATGGATCGAATCGAGTGATCGATCTGTTTTCAACAGATTTTCCCGAGAGAAATTAGATTGGTCGATCCATTTTGGATCGATCAATCCATTTTTGTCTAGATCGATCTTATCACTCGTTCTCGTCTAGATCGACTGGCTCCTCTCAATTCACTGACTCGATCTAGCAAAGATCGAGTCAGGATCAGTCGATCTAACACTCGATCTCTAACCTTTTCTTAACCCTTATCGCCTCTTCTGTACTTCAAGATCAAGGTTTAGACTCCTCATACCTGCTCCTACACACTTGCAAAGTAAAAACATAAAACTGAAAGAGAAATAAAGCAGAACTATGTACAGGATAGACATGGGAATGCCTCCCAAGTGCTTTTTCTTTAACATCTTTAGCTAGACTTTACATGGTTTAGGCGGATGGTGGGTCTTGGAGAAGCACCGAGGTACTCTCCTTGTCATAGCCGTCTGCCAAGTAAGGCTTGACTCTGTGTCCGTTGACGGTGAATGCACTGCCACTCTTTCCCATCAATGTAACAGCTCTATAAGGCAGCACTTCTTGGATCACAAACGGCCCGCTCCACCTTGATTTCAGCTTTCCCGGGAAGAGTTTGAGTCTTGAATTGTACAGCAACACTAAACCTCCTTCCTTAAGCTCCTTGGCAACCAACTTCTTGTCATGAGCTTCCTTAGTCCGCTCCTTGTATATCCGAGAGCTCTCATAAGCATTCAGTCTCAACTCGTCCAGTTCATGTAGCTGAATGAGGCGCCTCTCTTGAGCAGTCTTGAGGTCAAAGTTAAGCCTCTTCACAGCCCACAACGCACGGTGTTCCAGCTCAACCGGGAGATGACAGCCCTTGCCATATAGTAGAGTGAAAGGGGTTGTACCAATCGGTGTTTTGAAAGCGGTACGGTAGGCCCAAAGAGCGTCGTCCAGCCTCACTGCCCAGTCTTTCCTTGTTGCTCCGACAGTCTTCTTTAGTATAGCCTTGATTTGCCGGTTGGAGACTTTCACTTGACCGCTTGTTTGAGGAAGATACGGTGTAGCCACCTTATGCTTAACACAATACTTTCTCAAGAGGTTCTCAAAGACCTTGTTTATGAAGTGGCTTCCTCCATCGCTTATAACCACCTTAGGTACCCCAAACCTCGGGAAGATGATACTCTTGAACAGGTTGATCACCACCTTAGAATCGTTTGTAGGGGAAGCTACAGCCTCGACCCGTTTAGAAACATAATCCACTGCTACTAAGATGTACTTGTTGCCGTATGAAGAAGGAAATGGCCCCATGAAGTCTATGCCCCACCCGTCGAACACGTCAACCTCGAAGATGGGAACCTGAGGCATCTCGTTCCTCTTAGTAATATTCCCTGCTCGTTGACATGCCTCACAGCTCTTCACAAACTCGTGTGCATCTTTGAAAATGGACGGCCACCAGAAACCGGCTTGCAACACTTTCGTGGCAGTCTTGAATGAAGCGAAATGTCCTCCGTAGGAAGAGCCATGGCAGTGATAGAGGATGTCTTTAGCTTCTTCCTTCGTAACACACCTCCGGTACAAACTGTCCACTCCTCTGTTGTATAATTAGGGCTCGTCCCAAAAGTAGTCACTAGCCTCTTTCATGAACCGCTTCTTGTGATAGCTGTTGAGATGTGTTGGCTCCTCACCACACGCTAAATAGTTCACGACATCAGCATACCATGGTAGATCCTCCTCTTTGAAGCTCAACACCTCTTCAAACTGCCCCTCTAGCTTTCCACAAACAGCCGTGGTGATCGCCATGAGTTGCTCTTCTGGAAGAGAGTCATCTAAGGGGAGAGACTCGTTGATCCTCAGCCGTGAGATATGGTCAGCGACTCCGTTTTCTATTCCCTTCTTGTCTTTAATCTCCATGTCAAACTCTTGGAGCAAGAGAATCCACCTCAAAAGCCGAGGCTTAGTGTCTTTCTTCGAATTGATGTACCGCAAAGCCACGTGATCCGTGTAGACAATAGCTTTGGAACCAACACTACTGCAAGCAACTCCTTCTCTGTAGTAGTGTACCTTGTTTGCGTGTCATCCAAGGTTCTTGAAGCATAGTAGATCACGTGTAGCTTCTTGTCTTTCCTTTGACCAAGAACGGCTCCTACAGCGTAGTCACTAGCATCGCACATGATCTCAAAGGGTAGAGTCCAGTCTGGTGCTTCAACTATAGGGGCTGATGTAAGGGCTTCCTTGATGGTCACAAAAGCTCGCAAACACTCCTCATCAAACACAAACTCAGCTTCTTTGCACAACAACCGTGTAAGAGGGCGTGCAATCTTGGAGAAATCCTTGATGACGCGCCTATAGAACCCGGCGTGTCCCAAGAAACTTCTGACTCCCTTGACGTTAACCGGCGGCTCAAGACCCATCATGACTTCCACTTTAGCCTGATCAACCTCAATGCCCTTCTCTGATATCTTATGACCAAGCACGATCCTTTCCTTAACCATAAAGTGGCATTTCTCCCAGTTTAGCACCAAGTTTGTCTCTTCACACCTCTTTAGTACCCTGCAAAGATTCAACAAACACGCAGAAAAGGACGCACCATAGACAGAGAAGTCATCCATGAACACCTCTACCATCTCTTCTATTAGATCGGAGAAGATCGACATCATACACCGCTGAAATGTAGCCGATGCATTACACAATCCAAACGGCATCTTTCGATACGCGAAGGTACCGTAGGGACATGTGAAGGTCGTCTTCTCCTGATCATTTGGGTGAATTGGTATCTGAAAGAAACCGCTATACCCATCGAGAAAACAGTAGTAAGGGTGATTAGCAAGTCTCTCAAGCATTTGATCAATAAAAGGCAAAGAGAAATGATCTTTCCTAGTTGCAAGATTAAGTTTCCTATAATCAATACACATCCTATGACCAGTGATGGTTCTAGTAGGAATAAGCTCATCTTTTTCATTCCTTATGACCGTGATCCCTCCCTTCTTAGGCACCACGTGTACAGGAGAACCCCACGTGCTGTCACTTATGGGATAGATCACGTCAGCCTCTAAAAGCTTAAGGATCTCTTTCTTAACAACCTCTTTCAAATTAGGATTCAAACGCCTTTGATGTTCTATAGAAGAGGCGTTCTCATTATCCAAGTGAATCCTGTGAGTGCAAAGCATTGGTGAAAGGCCCTTGATGTCACTTAAAGAGTACCCAATGGCCTTCCTATACTTTCTCAGCTCAGTCAGGAGCGAGTGCAACTCATCATCACTTAAGTTTTCATTCACAATCACGGGATAGGTGTTATTAGGCCATAAGAAAGCATACCTTAGCCCTTTTGGGAGCTCCTTAAGGTCCACCTTTGGGGCTAACAGCTCCAGTCATCCTCGTGGCTGCTGTTGTTGACTTCCTCCTTGGAACCCTCCTTAGAACCCGAGGCATGGCCCTTCAGACTGCTTTTCCTCAACCGCTATCCCTTCTGAAATCGAGTCCTCCAGTCGAACATGCTCTCGATGTCGTCTAGATCGAGCAGTTTCGCTCGATTCACTTACTCGATTTGATGTGGATCGAGTAAGGGATCGAGACGCTGAGTCGATCTCCTGATTAGACTCCAAAATGATCGGAAGGTCTCTCTCGATCGTCGACTCGATTGTTTTTCTGGATAGATCATTCCTCTCGATCTGTCTGTCGATTGCTACACCGGATCGAGTTGTGTTCTCGATTGCCTTGTCGATCTGACTCCTGGATTGAGTGATAGCGTCGATCTCGGGGTCGATCTCTAGGCAGCAGCTTTCATCCTTCTTAACAATCTTCCTAGAATCCAGCAAGTTGACGTACTCCTGGGTCCTCTGATCCACATAGCCAAACTCTCCTGGCTCCTTTGTCAGTGCCAGCTTCAGATGGTCCTCCTGAGCCAGCTCTTCCAACAACTCATCCGCTAAGGCATCCATTGTTTCAATGTAGAAGGCTTGCCCTTCTATGGTCGGCTTCTTCAGAACCTCATTGATATCGAAGTCCAGCCTTATGTCCTTTCCCAAGTGCAAGGCAATCTTCCCGTTCTTGACGTCGATGATAGCCCCGACGGTTGCAAGGAATGGTCTTCCTAGGATGAGTGGATCCTTAGGCTCTTCATCCATTTCCAACACGACGAAGTCCGTAGGCACGTTCACACCACTGATTCGCACCGGTAGATCTTCAAGCAGCCCTACTGGTAGCCTCACACTCCTATCAGCCAGTACCAACGAGATCCTACAGTCTTTGAAACGAGTAAAGCCAAGCTTCATCGCCACGGAATGAGGCATCAGATTTATGCTAGCTCCAAGATCACAAAGGCAACTCTTGCACTCCAGAGGACCTAAAGCGCAGGGTATAGTGAAGCTCCCAGGGTCTACCAACTTCTTAGGGACTATCTCCTTATGTATCACAACACTACACTCATCACTTAGAACAAGCACCTCCTTGCTTTCCTTATTCTTCTTTACGAGAGTGTCTTTGAAGAATTTGGCGCATTTATGCATCATTGCAAGGCAGTCAACAAGAGGTAGCTTGATCTCCACGTCCTTAAGATGCTTCTCAAAGAGGATTCTATGCCTCTCTATGAGTTGCTTCTTGAAGCGGCCAGGAAAAGGCAGCTTAGGTACATACGGCGGAGGTACATAAGCATTCTTCTCCTTAGTAGTTTGCTCAGCTTTCTTCTCAGCAACTGCTTTGTCTCCTCTTCTTGGCCCTTGGATCCAGACATTATCAAAGTTAATCTCATCATCAGCTGAAGGCTTACCCTCCTCCTCTTGAATTACAACGTCCTCATTGTTCTTAGGAGTAACCGGAGGTGTTAGCTCTTTGCCGCTTCTTAACGTGATGGCATTCGCATACTCCTTGTTACCTTGATGTTGCCCTTGGAAGTTGTTCTGCCCTTGACCTTGGAAACCACCACTCGGCTGAGCAGGGTACACTTGGTCCTTAGGGTTGGCAACGTTGGTGCTTCGGTAGGAGAGGTTGTTGTTCTGGTGTAGCCTTGAGGTTTGTAGTTGTTCTGTCCCGCCACCCAATTGGCTTCTTCCTGGCTCAACTCAAGCTCCTCGTGATTCTCATCTGCTTCACCAACGAAGTGAACATGCTTCTAGTTGGCTAACACCAGCTTATCTATCTTCTCATGCAAAGATTTCAGCTCCTTTTTGTGAGACTCTAGCTCGGATCCTCTCGGTGCACGGTCATAATCCTCAGCGTAGTTGCCATCACTCAATGCCAAGTTTTCTATCAGCTCCATGCCCTCTTCTACCTCCTGACCAAGGAAGTTCCCTTTGCTAGCTGTGTAAAGCAACAACCTGATCTTTGGTGAAGCTCCGCGGTATATGGTGCTGAGTAGGGTCTCTTCGCTGAAGCCGTAATGAGGACATTGGATCGTGTAGTCTTTGTAACGTTCCATTGCCTCGTTGAATGTCTCGTTGTTTCGTTGAGTGAAGCCACTGATTTCGCTTCTCAACCGTGCTGTCCTGGTGCTAGAGAAGAACTTTGAGAGAAAGGCCTTCTTACACTCGGCCCATGAGGTGATGGTGCCTTGTGGGAGGGTCTTCTCCCAATGCCTAGCCTTGTCTCCGAGTGAAAAGGGAAAGAGACGCAGCTTGAAAGCATCTTCGGATATACCGTTTATCGTGATCATCCCACATACTTGCTCGAAGTTGTCAAGGTGCTCCAAGGGATCTTCCATTGCTAAGCCGTGGAACTTGTTGTTTTGCACCATGGAGATGAAACCTGGCTTAATCTCGAGGTTGGTTTTTTGTACAGGAGGAGGAGTGATCCCAAACCTATTGTGATGAGAATTGGGAGCATCTCCGGCTCCTCTGATCCTTGGGGGTCTAGCCGCGTGTTGGGGGTTTCCATTGCCCCTTCCCACTGCCCCGTGAGCTGGAGGAGGTCCCTCTGGATGCTCGTGTTCAGCCATAGCTTCAAAGTCAACCAAACCGTGCTGAACAATCTCCTCAAAGGCTCTGGCTTGTTCTCTTACTCTTCTTTGCCGTGAATGACCAAGCTGATGAATGTTCTGCAAGGGTTGTAGTAGATTGTTGTCTCCCCTTGAACGAAGATTCATGTACCTGAGAGACACACGTTTGAGAGTAGAATGATTAGTAACTAAAACAAGGTAAAGGCTTAGTCTTTACTAAGTCACAAATCTCTATGTTTTCTAAACAATCCTAGGATGGCAACAGCGCCATTTGATAACTATTTTCTTTGCAAGGGTGAGTATGCAATGAGGCTATCAAACTCAAATGCAAGACAGGTTGTAGCACAGTATGCAAGAGAGAGTCAATCCACACCTAGGATGATAGAAAATGCAAAGAGAATGCAAGGGCTTTGCAAATCTAAGCGAAACAAGATCAGTTTTGAGAAAATCCCTAAAAACTAGATGCAGCAACTAAATGGAATGCAAAACTATTTTAATATTACCAGGAATGATCAAACTACCATGAGGAACAAACAAAATAATTAAAGGACAAAGCTATGAATTACTAAAATTCGACTAGTGCATCGACCATGGGAACGACCACTAGATCGAGCAATAACGATCGGTCTCATCTAAAAATGCAAGAACAGTAAAACTAATGACCAGGATGCTATCAAAGATCAAGCGAATGACGAGAGAAGATGTAAAAATGCTAAGAAAGAGGGCCTAGGGTTGAGATTCATGGTCAGGGGTTTCAAAGGTCCGAACTTGGATTGAAAACTTTAAATCGACTCACTTTGTGAGAATTCTAAGCCTTGAAAACGAAATAAGATCTATCCGTGGCTTTCGGTATAGATCACTTCTTCATCCTCTCCTCCAAACCCATGGCTTTTGGTGGAAAGAGAGGTCGAAGGGCAGGAAAAACAGATTTCAAACGAATGGTGTAACTAGTCCCCCAAACTTCCATGGCTTTTGGGAAGGGGTAACTAGTCTCAAAGGTGTGATCTTCAAAGGTCCCTGAATCCTGTCAAGGTAAGGAACCTCTCGGATCGTAAAGCTCTTGGCGTGAGAGTCTTTAAGCTTTAGGAACTCGACAACCTAGAAGAGATAGCCATTAAACACTAGAAAACCTCAAGATCGAAACCCTTTTTGACCCCTTGAATCCTCTCAACCCCGAACCCAAATGAACTACTCACTACACATATGATAAATCAAGCAAAGCATGAAAAAAGAAACGATGAACATGAAAAGAAACTAGATTAAACTCAAACGATTCGATTACAAAGCAAGAAAAATTTCAAGTTCTACAATGGTGGATAATCTCCAAAACCAGAGAGAAAAGCATAAAAAAAAGATAAGACTGAAAGTTTTGTGGGAAAAGGACGTCGCCGCCTTCCCAAAATGGCGAAAACAACCCTATGGTCCCCCCCTCGCTAGCGGCCAAAAGCGGTTGAAAGGACAGAGATCGACTTCGGGATCGAGCGGCTCTCTCGATCATCTTTGGACATCGTGTGTTCAACTCGATCTTGGTCTCGATCATCTTCGGCGGATCGAGTGTCGCATCCGATCTTGGTATCGATCTTCGGTTGGATCGAGTGGTTGACTCGATCCGGCTCTCGCTCTGCATGGCGTCATTTACGTCCGTACCGTTTGATCGATTGCTTCACTCGATCTTCGTCTCGATCATTCTCCTTGGATCGCCTGATCTTCTCGATTTTCTGGTTGATCTCATCCTAGATCGACCTGCCATGCTCGATCTGTTCCCTGATCTCTGGTCTTTAGCAAACATCCGACCTTCCACGAACCGCTACAACAGCTTCAGCACGTCCACAAACCTCCACGACTCCAAAGTAGCCAGAAACAACCTGAATGTGATGCAAAATGCAAGGAACATGCGTATGCTGGTGCAAGAATGCTCTAGGACCCTAAGTGATGCAATCTAGTCTAAAATGTGATGTAAATGCATGAAAAGCTAACTAATATGTATGCAAAATGTATGCAATATGCAGTAACATCACTGCGCCAACTCTTTCCAGTATCCAGTCGGATTCAACTTGGCACTCTTAGCTGCCATGTCTGTTCCCTTATAAGTCAGTGCCTTCAGATAAACCATATCACCTACACTGAACTCCAAATCCCTGCGACGCTTAGCCGCATAACTTTTCTGCCTGTCCATAGCCTCTTTCAGCTTAACATTTAACAATCTTATCTTTTCTGTAGTAGCCTCGACCACTGCTGGCCCCATTACGTTACGCTCCCCCACTTGTGTCCAACACAATGGTGTTCTGCACGGCCTGCCATACAACGCCTCATACGGAGACATCCCTATGCTCTTTTGGTAAATATTGTTGTCTGCAAATTCAGCCAACGGCAAGTAGTCTTCCCATCTACCGCCGCAGTCCAGTAGACACGCTCTCAACATATCCTCCAATGTCCTGATCGTCCGTTCTGATTGCCCATCAGTACGAGGATGATACGCTGTACTCATATGCAACCGCGTCCCACACGCTTCCTGGAACTCTTTCCAGAACCTCGAAGTAAACTTCGGATCACGATCTGAGATGATACTCACTAGCACTCCATGTAACCTCACGATCTGATCAATGTACATTTCCACCAACTTTGGTACTCCATCAGTCTTTTTCATTGCTAAGAAGTGAGCAGACTTGGTCAAACGATCTACAATGACCCATATCCCGTCATGCAGCTTCTTAGTCTTAGGTATTCCCAGTACAAATTCCATGGTGATCATGTCCCATTTCCATTCCGGCATTGGCAACATTTGCAACAAACCACTCGGAAACTGATGCTCTGCCTTAACCAATTGGCACGTCTCACATCCGGCTACCCACTTAGCCATATCACGTTTCATCCCAACCCAATGATATTACCGTTTCAAATCCTGATACATCTTGGTCATTCCCGGATGAACAGAAAACCTTGACTGATGTGCCTCCTTCAGGATCTCATCCCTTAAATCCTTCACATCTGGAACACAGACCCGTCCGTTTACAACAATGATCCCATTGTTTGAAGTCTGATATTCCGTCTTATCATTCTGTGACACCTTTTTCAGATTCTCATCCTGCTCCTGAGCAATCTGAATCCTAGTCAACAAGTCAGCTCTATCCGCAGCTTCGAGACCTAACGGTTAGCATGTTCACAATGCTCCCAACATTCTGTTCAGATGATACACTAGCCCTTCACCTACTCAACGCATCCGCCACCAAGTTGGCCTTTCCTGGATGGTATGTTATCTCCAAATCAAAGTCCACTGCCAACTCCATCCATCTATGCTGTCTCAAGTTCAAATCCGGTTGAGTAAAGATGTACTTTAAACTCTTGTGGTCCGTGTATATCTGCACCTTCTCCCCATACAAGTAAGATCTCCATATCTTAAGTGCAAATACCAAAACCACCATCTCTAAATCATGCTTAGGGTAGTTTCCTTCATGCTTCCGTAGCTGCCGCGAAGCGTAGGCTATCACCTTTCCATTCTTCATCAGAACACACCCTAGTCCTTTCTTTGATGCATCCGTGTATACCACGTATGGCTCACCCGGTTCTGGTAACACCAATACTGGTGCACTAGTCAGTAACTCCTTTAATTTTGAGAAGCACTCTTCACACACATCCGTCCAGACATACTCCACGTCCTTACCAGTCAGCTTTGTCATTGGCTGAGCCATGCTTGCAAAACCTTTGACAAACCGCCTGTAGTAACCAGCTAGTCCGAAAAAACTCCTTATCTCTGTAGCATTCTCTGGTCTAGGCCAATCCGCAATAGCCTGAATCTTCTCCGGGTCCACGGACACTCCCTTATCTGTAACAATGTGACCCAAGAGCCCTATATGCCGTTGCCAAAAGCTACACTTACTGAGCTTGGCATATAACTTCTGTTCTCGCAACTTCTCCAGAACAGTCCGCAAATGACTCTTATGTTCTTCATCATCCTTAGAGTATACAAGAATATCATCTATGAAAATGATCACAAACTCATCTAGGTACTCTCTGAATACGCCATTCATCAACTTCATGAATGCAGCTGGCGCATTGGTCAATCCAAACGGCATGACCACAAACTCGTAAGGACCATACCTTGTCCTAAAGGCAGTCTTACGCACGTCTGTCTCCTCTATGGGTATTTGATGGTACCCTGATGCCAAATCGATCTTAGAGAACCAAGTAGCTCCCCTGAGTTGATCCAACAACTCGTCTATCCTGGGAAGTGGATACTTGTTCTTCACGGTCACACGGTTCAATCCGCGGTAATCAATGCAAAGCCTGAAGTTCCATCCTTCTTCTTCACGAACAACACTGGTGCTCCCCACGGTGAACTACTAGGTCTAATGAACCCTTTGTCCAACAACTCCGTTAGCTGCTTCTTCAGTTCCGCCATCTCAGCCGGCGCCATCCGGTATGGTGCTTTGGACAATGGAGCTCTCCCCGGCTCAAGTTCAATCGTGAACGGATCTGAACGAGCTGGTGGCAGTCCAGCCAACGCCTGAAAAACATCCTCGAATTCTTGCACAACCGGTATACTGCCCAAGTCTACATCAGGTCCTGCTTCTGTGGTAGTGACCGTTGCTAAATACGCCTCACAGCCCTTCTCTATCAGCCGTTCTTCTTGAATAGCTGAAACCACCAAACTTCCCGAGGTTGGTCTAGCTCCCTGATACACCAAGACCTCTCCGTCTCTCTCAAACTGCACCCTTCCACGGTGACAATCCAAGTGAGCTTTGTGCTTGCCTAGCCAGTCCATTCCAAAAATGGTATCGTAGGACTTAACTCTACAGATCACTAGATCCGCTGGCATGTTCACTTCGCCAAACATCACTGGAACTTTGTTGACCGTTCCTAATGAAAACATCACTTGGCCTCCAGCCGCTTGTACTAACCCAAAGTCCTCTCCGGGTTCCTTCCGGAACTGTCCCTTTCCGAACATGTCCGGATTAACATAACAATGACTTGCTCCCGAGTCAAACAGAACATGTGTCTCAACCTCACCCATTAGCAAGGTCCCTACACATTCATTCCCTAGAATTCTAAGACTCTATACTAACACATCACGCAAAAGTAATTTAAGAAACACTATGTACCACACGTACTAGTAATCGGATAAGAAGTGCTCGGTTCCTCGGCTGCTGCTGCACTCGTCGTGTACACCCTTGGCATAATGGCCTGTCTCTTGGCCTGTGATGCTAGCGCCTCCCCTGCTCTCTTCCCTTGAGCCACGGCTTGCTCCACCACTCCCGCCTTAGGACACTCACGCTTGAAATGCCCTGGTTCTCCACAACCATAGCAAACCCGAACCGCACCATCACTGCCGGACACACAGACCACTCGCTGATCCTCCTCCGGACAGTGTCGTACCCGATGCTCTAAACTCCCGCACCTGTGGCATCCACTACCACCGCGCCTACACTCGCCAACGTGAGCCTTGCCACACTTGCTGCACACACTGCGTCCCCCAGATCCTTTGTTCGGTACTCCCTTCCCAAACTTCCGGTTCTCTCCACTAGACTGACCCGCCTTGGTCACGGCTGTACTAGCCCCAGCTGACATCAAAGCAGCTTCCGCCTGTCCTGACTCCAACAATGCTGCCTTCTCAACAAGCTCAGCAACTGTCCTGAAGTCACGAACTACACATCCGTTCCTTAGCTCAACTCGCAGTCCACTCATAAACCTACGAATCAGTTTCTCCTCCGTGTCAAACTCATGACACACATACTTCCTCAGCTGGTTAAACTGAGTATCATACTGCCTCACTGTAAGCGTCCCCTGACTAAGGTACAGAAACGCCTTCTCCAACTCCTGAGGGAAGTACTTACTCCTGAACATTGCTGAAAACGTCTCATATGAACAATTCGCATTCACCAGCCTTCCAACGATTCCTTTCCATCACGTGTGTGCATCACCCTCCAAGTAGTGCACGGCTATGTCTCTCTTGTAACCCTCTGGACATCAGATAGACTGAAAATTCCGTTCCAGTCTCATCCTCCACTCATCTGCCTCAATCGGTGTAGAACCTCCAGCAAAGAACTTGGTTCCCAACCGCACCATGTGATCCAAAACCTTGAGGTAACTCGGAACCCTCTCCACTTGGTCCGCTTCCTCCCCAATCACATCCGCGTGAACCCCCACCGGTGGTACTACATGTGGTGCTGCTGCAACCACCGGAGCAGGAGCCACCGCAGGTAGCCTTGCTAGTACATGTGCTAACATCCCAAGCACAGCCTCTAACCCCACTGGTGCTACATTCACAGCAACCCCAGCTGCACCCGCAGCATTCCTAACAATGTTTTCAGCATCCACAGCATTCCTTGCTGCTTCCACGGCTGCCACTCTAGCTGCCTCATTTGCAACCGCAGTTGCCTGTCTCTCGGCTTCCCTTGCCCTCTCAGCAACATCATTGTTGACTGAGTTTACAGACCCTGCAGCCTGGTTGTCCCCATTGTTTCTCACGGTTCTTCTGGTATCAACCATTTGCAAGTACAATAATGCCAGTTAGCCGAAGCTAACTCAAAACGTGTTTCGTAACACCAAACAACAACTTACCGCGAGACCTTGGCAGTGAAGAATGGATCGGACCCCCATAAACCCCAAACAAGCAAACAACAGCAGTCACCAATTTCAGTCCTAGAAGCGTTAAAACGCTCTGATACCAACTTGTGGTAACCCAACCCGGTAAACCGTACCGCGGCTGTGTCCCACTACATCCTCTAAGACCGTTTCTATACTTAGCCATATTTTTGAACTTTTTCTTTTATTCTTAGTCTTTCTTATCAATACACAGCGGAATATAAAGCAACTCATTTCATTCATTTAACTTTCATAAAACACTTAAACAGGATTCGGGATTTAACATAATAAAAGCACAAGGTTCGCTAAAGATTACAACTACTCATTTAGCAACCTAACGATCAAACACCAAAGCCATAAGACTCTAAACACAAGTCTCTTTTGCAAGGGTGAGGATGCAATGAGGCTATCAAACTCAAATGCAACACTTAGGTTGTAGTACAGTATGCAAGTGAGAGTCAATCCATTTCTAGGAGCTAGGAAGATCAAAGAGAATGCAAGAGCAGTGTAAAGCTAAGCGAATAACAGGCGATATTTTGAAAATCCTAAAAACTATATGCAATGACCGAATGGAATGCAAAACTATTTTAAAATTACCAAGAGTGATTGAACTACTACGAGGAACAAACAGAAAAATTAAAATGCAAGGCTATGATAACAAAAATCGACTAGTGGATCGACCACAAGATGGACTACTAGATCGTGCAGTTTGGATCGATCTCGTCTAAAAATGCAAGTATGAAGAAACTAATGACCAGGATGCGGCGAATATCAAGCGAATGACTAACGAAGATGTAAGAATGCAAAGAAAGATGTGTCTAGGGTTGAGATTCATGGTCTGGGGTTTCAAGGGTCCAAGTTGGGATTGAAAACTTTAAATCTACTTACTTTGTGAGATTCCCTAAGCCTTAAAAACGAAAAAAAGATCCATCTGTGGCTTTCGGTATGGATCACTCCTTCATCCTCTCCTCCAAACCCATGGCTTCTGGTGGAAAGAGAGGTTGAAGGGCAATGAACTCAGATTTCAAACACACGGCCTAACTAGTCCCCAAAACTTCCATGGCTTTTGGGAAAGGGTAACTAGTCTCTAGGATGTGATTTTCAGAGATCTCTGGATCCTGTCAAGGTATGGGACTTCTCTGATTATAAAGATCTTGGCGTGAGAGTCTTTAAGCCTTAGGAACTCAGCATCCTAGAAAAGAAAGCCAATAAGAACAAGAAAACTACCAACTTGAAAACCCCTTAGACCCCGTGAATCCTCTCAACCCCGAGACCCAAATGAAACTACTCGCTACACATGAGAATAACTGAAATAAACATGAAAGATGAAGCGATGAACATGAAAACGATTACTTAAAACTTAAACGATTCGAAATATTCAAGAACAAAGCTCAAAGTCTAACAATGGCAGATCGTCTCAAAAACCAGAGAGAAAAAGCAAAAAAAGATAAGAATGAAAAGGTGTCCTCGTAAAAGATCATCGCCGCCTTCTCAAATGGGCCAAAAACGCTCGATGGTCCCCCCTTCGCTAGCGGCCAAAATCGGTTGAAAGGACAGAGATCGACTTTGGGATCGAGCGGCTCTCTCGATCACTTTCGGACATCGTGTCTTCTACTCGATCTGGGTCTCGATTTTCTTCGGCGGATCGAGTGTTGCATCCGATCTTGGTATCGATCTTTGGTCGGATCGAGTGGTGGACTCGATCCAGCTCTCGCTCTGCATCGAGTCATTTACGTCTGTACCATTTGATCGATTGCTCCACTCGATCTTCGTCTCGATAATTTCCCTTGGATCGCCTGGGCTTCTCGATCTTCTGGTCGATCTCATCTAGATCGACCTGCCATGCTCGATCTGCCATGCTCGATCTGCTCCCCGATCTCTGGTCCTTAGCAAACATCCGACGTTCCACGAACTACCACAACAGCTTCAGCATGTCCACAAACCTCCACGACTCCTAAGTAGCCAGAAACAACCTGAATGTGATGCAAAATACAAGGAACATGCGTATGCTGGTGCAAGAATGCTCTAGGACCTAAAGTGATGCAATCTAGCCTAAAGTGTGATGTAAATGCATGAAAAGCTAACTTATATATATGCAAAATACATGCAATATGCAGTAACATCAACTCCCCCAAACTTACTTCTTGCTTGCCCTCAAGCAACAGAAAATAAGAAAGGAAGAGAGGTTTTAGAAAAGACGGGGGTTTAAGCCTCTTGCAAAGGTGCCTTTCAAATGAATCAATCTCAATGTCCTAGTTACTAGTTCTAAAATGCATTGCACACACTCATACTCCAAAGAACTTATCCATACTCATCACACAAAGAAATTCAGATCATGACTCTCATATTCCAAACAATCCAAGAATCCTAACCTTTAACATTCAATTAATGATCAAACCGTGAATCACACTTATGCACTTAGAACAGAATACATTTGGCTAAGGACAAGGTTATGAGACAAAGATGATCTCATTCAAGCGGGTAATTCAAACAATGGGTTATCTCAAAAGGATTGAACTTATGCATAATGCTAAAGGTAAAGAAAATTAATGCATACATGACTAGACTCTCATCTACCCATATACACTAACAATGATCCTAAACCCCTCTCATTTTCTTTCTTTTTTGAGCTCACTCACCCTCTAGAAACTACCCAAAGGACAAAGTAAGAAGCCAAGCATAACCCACGAAAACAGGAGACAACTTTACTCTTCTTAGGCTAGTGGTGGTCAAACACAAACTTAAAGGTCTTTCTTTAAATCTTGGTAGCTCTCTTCTCTTATTATTTTTTTTTCTTTTTAAACTTTGGCCTTTGGCTCTTTTCTTTCTGATTTTTTTTTATTTTATTTTATTTTTGAGAGCTACCTCCTTCTCTTTTTAAAACCGAGCTTTTATTTAAAAACAGAACACCACCACAACTTAAAACCATGAGTCTTTAATTTTCAAACACCAAACACCATTTCTTTTTAAACTGAAAACACATAAGCAAAATTATTTTAACACCAGCAAATCCCTGCCCCAAAACAAACCTAAAACTAGCTTCAAAATGCAAAGCTAGCATCAATATGAAAGCCTAATCATGTCGCCTAAACCTAACACTTTATGCCAAGTTCAGTCCAAAAATAAGGCCTCACATCACACAAGAAATATTTGGCTTGAAAGGAAGGCAATGTTCAGGGTGTGGAGTTCTATTAAGACTTACAAAGAGTGGTAAAAAGGGGTAAGAAAGCCTGAATATGTATATGTGATCCATGTATTTCATTTCAAATGCACAAGAGTGATAATTCAAATTCAGATTAAGGTTCTCACTTAGTAGGAAAGGATTCAATTCATGTCTGTTCAACTTAAGTCACGAAAATCATAGCAAGTGATCCAAGCATGGTAAGAACTTACTTTCAAAGTATGAGCAAAGCATTAGAGAACTACTAACTAGTGTATCGAAACAATTCATGAGTATAAAACACCTTTTTAAGAAAAACTCTAACCCCTTATGTGAATATGAACAACCTAGATGCTTTAAGATTCTAGACTCAATCCAAAAATGCATAATGAGATGAATGCAACTGCATGAATCTTTGAAATTTTTTTGTAATGAAGACTCAGGGATGCTAAAGGGAAAATAAGATCAGAAAACACAAGTCAAACCACACATATACTCCCCCAAACTTGCTTGACACCGTCTCGTTGGCAAACAAATTCAAAGGAGCATCAAAACACAAAGCAAAAAGAAGCAAACATGAGCGGTATGTACAATGGAAGAAGGTTGTTACCTCGGGTCTAGTCTCAGCTGGAACTTGAGGATGTTCCAGAGGAGCTAGACGCTACGGCTTTGCCTTTGGAGCCTAGCTCTTGAAGAGAGAGACGCGCTGGTTGAATGTTGCTGCCTTGAGTCTCACAGATGACAACTCCACCGGTTGAAAGCCTCCTCTTCTCGGGTTGTTGAACCTCTTCACTTGCATCTTTCTTAGGCGAGCCTCCTTGAAGCGATTTGACCTTCTTGGCAAGTTTCTTGAGCATTTTGCCTTGCCATTTGTTGGTTTTCCTTTGCATCTCCACAACAGATGCTAGGAACTTCTCCGTTTTGGTTCTCGGTTCAAAGTCTATCTTGGGAAGGGTGTAAGCCTCGGGCATCTCATCTTCTGTGGCTGGGGACTCAGACCTTTGACGAGGAGCAATCGCTGGGGCAGGCGTTCCTCCTAGAGGAACAAAGCACTCCTCTACTGTTGGCAAGAACTCGATGTTCCCAACACCAAGCAGCTCGGTCTCGTCCTTGTTTGGTAGGTGCTATCCCTTGTATTTACACCATTTAGGGCTGCATTTAGTACATGTTTTGGTCCTCTTTTGCATATTTTCCCTTAGCTTTTGTCCTATTTTCTTCTATTTTTAGACTTAGGTTGCATTTAGAGTATAAATTGCATTTTCCTTGCATATTGGATGTTTTTAGATGCTTTAGGAGCTTAAAGGAGCTTGGAGGAGCTTTGGGAATGATCCAGGAGGCTAGCTGGACAAAAGGGAGCAAGAATGATCAAAGCAGAACATCTCTGCAGAAGTTTTCGGTCAGAGCATGGAATTTTCGATCTCTGGTGACTGAAATGGAGCAGTATCGATCACCAGTATCGGTCTGATGTGGTCGACACAAACATACCGTTATAATTTCGGTCGTGTGTATCGATCACTGATGACCGATACAGATAAATTTCGGTCACTGGAGGTCGACACAACTGACCGATACTGACCCAGCCTGAACCTGTTTTTAATTACAATTTCGCCACCTTTCTAGGGTTTTCTCCCTTGGGCTATAAATAGCCCGTTTTTATATATTTTCGAGAGGTCTTGTCAAAATACTGTTCTTAAGCTATTTCTTTAAGTTTGTAAGACAATTTCTTTGCTTTGTTTAATACAATCAAGTATTTGCTTTAATCTTTCTTTAATCTTTCTTTTAATCATGATTAACATCTTCTGCCTTTGTGATTTGGTGTTAAACATTATTATGAGTGAGTAGTTACCTTAGGGTTTCTAGATGTGGTAGACTAGGGGAATCTACGGCTTGATTAAGGCTTGTTATGTGCTTCTGTTTATGGGTTCCTCTCTATTAATCTGTTATTCATGCTAGATTAGTCTTGATCAAACTGGTCTAGGTTGTTAGCTTTCTCTTATGCCCACCAAGTGTTTGATGAAAAGCTGAACCTGTTTAATAGAGGATTTACTGGCCTTGCCTCAAGAGATTGACTGTTTGAGGAGCATTTTGACTTAAATAGAGTTGATTAGTCTTGCTTGCTTGATGTTTTATCACTAATGAGAGTTAGTTCCTGTTAAAATGTTTAGCAAACGGTTATTTGCCAAGAGATTGGATCTAACTAGCTTAGTTGTGAACTCTATGTCTAGGAACCACCATTGCTTGCTTACTTGCTTGATCAATGTAGTTTGAAACAGCCTTAATCAATGTCTGAAATTCCCCAAAGTCAATAACCACATCTAGGAACTTGTCTTTCTCTGATTTGAATTTCGGATTTGCTCTGTTTTGCTCTGCTTTTCTTGTTTAGAATTGCTTAGTTTGCTTTTGCTTTCACCTTGTTGCTGCTTGTTTCACTTAGGTTGTTAGAATTGTTGCTTAAGCAACAAAACCCCTTTCCTGGCTTGCTTGACTTAGAGATTCCACTCTCAACTCTTCTGTCTTTCAACTCTCCCCATTTGGATTGATACAACCCTATGCTATACTGCAACTGACTAGTACAAGCTAGGGCAATTGTCCTACAAGGGGTAAAACCCTTGTATCTGCCAAGCTGTTGAATCTACAGTTACCTTTACTCCTATTGAAGAAGAAGCCATCATTGACGACTTCCTCTCCTTAATCAATGAGGACATTGACAACCTGAATGGGGGAGGGGAGCCTATTGCAACTTATGCAACTAAGGGGAACTTTCTTAAAGAAGGCACCAACAAGGAAGAAGATCAATGGTGGACACCACTTGAGATTATAGATGCCACAGGGGAAGACCCTGTTGAAACTCCTGACGCTAAGAATGTAGCTCAAACTGTCCACAACCTCCAGGAATTCTGCCATCTACTTGCTTGGAAGCAGAAGAGGAATTCACTGATGAAGATGCTTCATTGGAAGAGCTAGGCATCATGATCGAAGAAATGCTGATGCACATAGATAGAATGAGGGTTGAGTATGGAGGAGAATCCAGAAGAAGAAACATCAGTGATGAAGAAGCTCATAAAGTTGTAGGGACATTCCTCCGTGGCTTTGATGAACACTTGAACAGAGAAGTAGAACAGGAACGAGCAGCACTGGAAGCTGCTCAGAAAGAGGGGGCTGAAGAAAACCCAACCGATACAGAAGAGACCCCCACACCAGAACAACCTGATGCTGAAGAAGAGGAACTGGAGACACACCATGCCTTGATGGTTCTGTCTCACAACAGTCCTCAGGAATCTAAGGAACTTTACCATAATCAAGTGGGTGATTCTTCAAGCAGTATTGCAAAGGGTAAAGAACTCTCAGCTCCAGTCTGTAAACCACCATTCTCCTACCCTACAATGCACTTCACCAAAGCTAGAATGGAGATGTACACAAAGTTCAAACAAGACATAGAAGATGCTGGTATACTACTCCCACATGGCACCACTCTGATGGAGGTGAAACATCAAATCAGGTTCCTAAAAGATGTTTTTGACAAGCTGGAAGTGGTGGAACCAATCCTTGAGAATGTGGGGGCTGACATGAAAAGAAGCAAGATGATGAAGTCATTGCCAAAACTCCCAAACCCAGGAAAATTCCTCAACACTTGTGAGCTGGACATGCTTGACAATGTAAAAGGTCTATGTGATTCAGGATCAACTGTCAATGTTATGTCCCTCCATCTTAGCCAAACTCTGGGGATCAAGAAACTGCTGCCGTCCAGGGGTTCCCTCACTTTTGTGGACAACACTTCCACAAAGCCGTTGGGCATAGTGAAAGACTACCCTTTGAAGATTGGAGAATGCCTGGTTCCAACAGACTTTATGGTCATGGAGAAAACATACTCCAGAGAAGTGCCTCTCCTCCTAGGCACTCCATTCTTGGCAAAAGCAGGAGCTCAGTTAGACTTCAAAAGAGGTTCTGTAATCTTGAAGAATGTTGATGAATTCAGGGTCTACAAAATTGACTCTCCTTCTCTCACCTTCTGTGGAGTACTTGAACAAAAGGGTGAACAATGGAATCTCCCAGATAACCTAGCTGATGTGTGGCGCTTCACTATGGATATGTTTTCGGCTGATACTTCCCCTACTGAGCCAGGACAGACACTGAATGCTGACTTGAAGTTTGAAGCTGGTTTGAAGGGCAATGAGAACTTAACCACCAAGGCTATGAAGCCTCAAGTCAAACCAAGTGTCAAACTGGTCAGGCATGGGATGTCAACCAGGGACAAACAGAACCAGCCTTTAGCAGGAAAATGGGTATGGAAGAAGAAGGAGGTAGGAGCTCCAGCTCCACCAACTTCTCCTCACCTCAACTAAAGAGGTAACCAAAGTCCAGCTTAGTGACTTTAAACAAGCACACTTGGGAGGTAATCCCATGTTATCCTTTTGTATATATTATGCTTTGTAGATTATCTTTTATGCTTTATTTTAGTGTATAGAAACAGGATTCTGAACTGGGGTTTGAGAAAGTTTGAAGGGGACAAATATCAGGTGTATTCTGGCTGGTATCGGTCATTTGTATCGGTCATGACAGACCGATACACATATTTTCGGTCAGTAGTATCGACCATGACTGACCGATATCAGTAGAGCCAGTATACACCAGTCAACATATCGGTCACTTGTGATCGATATGGAAAGACGTTTGAAGGTGGGAAATTTTTCGGTCATTCATGTCGACCACACTTGGTCGACGTAAACATACCGTATGATTTTCGATCTATCGTGTCGACCACTGTTGATCGATACGATTCTTGAAATCATATCGGTCACCAGTATCGATCACTCAAGATCGACATAATCATATCGGATGTATTTCAGTCAAGTGTGTCGACCACTGATGACCGATACAAATCCCAGGAAGCACGTCAGTCTCCAGTATCGATCACTCATGACCGAAAATTCAATTTCGGTCAGTAATATCGGTCATGAGTGACCGAAACTCCATCCGAGGTAAGAGTATCAACTTCAAAAAAAAATTTCCCTCCTTTGGTTTGGCGCCAATGGAGTTTAAATTTTTAATTGGGATTCCTTCTGACCTCTTTCTTGGCTTCTGAACACCTTTTGTTTTTGTCCCCCAAACTTTTGATTCCTTATGTTCCCTCACCAACCTTTGATTCCTTTGGTTTCTCCTCCTTTCTCTCTATTTAAGCAACAATCTTCTTTCACTTCTCTTCACACTTAAACTCACTCTTCTTCTCACCTAAGGCTCGAAATTACTAGTTCTTCTTCTCTTTATTGCTTGCTTTAAGTGTTCAAAAGTCCACAAAAGGTTTGCTTCCTAAACTATCTCTCTTTGCTCTTACTCTTTGCTTATGTTAAAAATCGCTTAGTAAGAAGTTTTTAAGAGCAAGTAGTGTTTAGTTTTAAATGTGGTGCTATGATTTTGCATTTTGGATTATTGTTGAAATATCAAGCTAGACTGTTAAAGTTATGCTTAATTGTCTATCCATCTCATAGCTTGTTTAATTTAATCCATTTTGCAAGATCATCATCTCTTTGCCTAGGAACCGCTTTGCTAGGATGTCATGCATAACTGCTTATCTTCTGTTCATCCTAGCTTATTTAGTTGTCACCTTTTGATCTCTTTTTGCTTCAAAGAAGTTTAAGCTTGTTGTTAGGACTTGTTAGACTTCTCTTAGCTTAAGGAGCTTTTTATTTAAAAGCTTTCAGCTATTTGGTTCTTCAACTTTTGTTCTTTCACTTACATTGTTTTCAAGCTTTGCTTTTGAAGGTACAATGGGAAAAACAAAAGTAGCTGCTGGGAAAAAGGGAAAAGCACCTCAAGAAGCAACCACAGCACCACTAGCAAGGCAAGAAAAAGGAAAGGGAAAAGCTGTTGAGCAATCCTCTAAGGCCGCTGGAAAGAGACCTGCTGAAGATAAAAACACCAAGCAGAGAGGCAAAGGCAAAGCTATGGAAGAAGAGGTTCCACCCATGAAGCTCAGTGCTAGGGAACTAATGGCGGGATTCAGCAGATGCACCTTCAAGCCAACAAGGTATCCATGCACCTCCACAATGAAGGAGCTTGGAATCTATGAAGACTGCATCAGCATCTTTAAACAAATGGGACTTCAAAAGTTATTTCAACCTCTCCCATCCTATGAGCGCTTCACTCATCAAATCCTCTCCACCCTCAAGGTGGTTTACTATGAGCAGAGTGAGCTTCCTGACCATGATGGATGGATTTCTTTCAAGCTTGGGAAACAAAAGTTCAAGGTCACCTTCCAGAGCACTGGAGCTGAGCACCTACTTTCAAAGAGGAAATAAGTTCTTGATCCATGAATCGCAGCACACAAGGTTTTGGGAGATAGTTGGAGTAGGGGAATTCAAAGCTGGAGCTACGAAAAAACAACACTTAAAGCATCATGCAGTTAGATATGTACATAAGGCGCTTGCAAACACATTCTTTACAAGGAAAGAAACCTCTCATCTAACTGGCAAGGAGAGAGACTTCCTCTACAATGGATTGTACACCGGGCCAGGCACCAGCAGATGTGCAGTGCCAGTCAGTCCACCAAGCAAGTTCCCATGCCTTGTAAGACTGTTGATGGAGCAGTTGCAATCTTATCAGAATTGGGTTATCAACAAAGGAAGAAAGGAGAAGAATCCACAGCTGCACATTGGAGGAATTGTGACATCAATTCTCATGGATTGTGATGTAGATCTGGAGGAGCATGCTGAAGATGCTCTGAATCCTATCTGGATAGATATGGACTATCTTAAGAGGAGTCACTATCTTGAGAAGAGTGTTCAGGGCAAGTATGTTTACCAGTTCATCAACAATCACTCAGAACCAGTGAGAATCCTTCTTCCAAACCCAAGGGTAACCTCCTTCACCACAACAGCGAACATCAGCTTCAACATAAGTGAGGAAGAGCTCTACACAGGCGGCCCTGTTCCTGGAGAGGAAGAAGAAGACTGTGATGCAGAAGAGGAGCACACTGAAGAGATCAGAGAAGAAGAAGAAGAAGATCAAGGGAATGCTAATGCTGGCGCTGATTTTCAAGGAAGAACCCATGAAGAAGATGAGCTTGGAGAAGTGGAAGTGTTGAACTACAGCTCAAGGCAGTTCCACTTCCACCCTTATGCAGCACCCAACCAAGGAAGCTCTTTGAGAGCACCTCATGAACACATCAGCACACTCCAGAAGTGGTGCAAGTGGCAGGATAAAGCCATCAAAGGGCTTATGAAAATGATAAAAGGGAAGTTCAAGAAGAACAAGGCTACATCAGCAAGAACTTCCCACCACAGCCACACCCATGAGCTCAACTCTCAACAAGAAGAGCAACTTCAGCCAACTGAAGAGGAGGAAGCTATATGGAACCCCCATGGAAGACATTCATTTCATACACAACCAAGAGACCAGTGGGGTACATGGGAACAACCAAGGGCTTCATCTTATGAGCCAAGAGCCCATGTTCCATCAGCTTGGGAGGCGCCAAACCCCAACTCCTCTGAAGTTCAGGAAACATGGCAATGGGGATCACAAGGAACTTCTTCACAGGCTGAACAGCTATGGTCAAGCTGGGTTCCACCACCTCCAGAAGCAGCTCAGCATTCCACTATTGTTTATGAAAGAAGGAAGAGGAGAGCTAGCAAGTCTCCTCAAACCTCAGGATCATCTCACCACTCCTGCCACTAAACCAAGTACCACATCCTTTCCATTGTTAGATACCATTGCATCTTTTCTTTTTTTTCTAATATATTTTGTTGCTTCTCTCTTCCATTGCTTTCATTACACAAGGGACTGTGTAATTTAAGTGTGGGGGAGAGATTTGGGGTTTGACTTTGTTTTCTGTTTTCTTAGTTTTTCTTTTTCTTTTCACTTTGAGTCTCATGCATATCATGCATACATGTGAGGCATAGAAAAACACAAAAAATCAAAAAAATTTGAAAATCTTTTGCATTTTTTTGCGAACCAAAAAGAAAGCATGTAGTTGCATTTCATTCCTTTAAGATTGAGTCTAGTGTTGACATATAGGTTGCATTGCATTTGCATAGGGCATTATGATGAATTGTCCTTGTAAAGTGCTTAGTATTTAGAGATGATTTCGGTTTTCAAGTGCTTAGTTGTTTGATGCATCATATGATTGCTAGAAGTTAAGGCTGAACCATGCTTAGATTGCTAGTTTTGGTCTTCTCATTTCATTCTGAAAACATTTGTTCTCTAAAAATCAACTCTATCAACTTAAACTTTAATTTGGACTTTCAATTATCATGTCTTATGCATTGAAAAGTGAATTCATGGCTATCATATACATATTTGGATCATCTTTCTCCTTTCTACCACTCTTGTTGATCCAAATAGCTGATCCTCATACTTATGGGACAGTTACATCCTCACCCTTAACCAAAACCTCCTTTTGAGCCTAAACACTATTGTGAGAGCTGTGAGGCCTTTGCATTGCATTTTCGATTTTGTCTTGGCAAAAAGTGTTAGGAATAAGGCTGGCAATGATTAGCTCTCTTGTAGTTATCAGCTTGCATCTTGAGCTTGATTCTAGGATAGGAGTTTTTGGGGTTTGAAAGGGTAGAGTTAGGTGGTTTGAGCTTAATGTTGTTTATCTTTTGAAAAGAGAAGGGAAAGATTTGAAATGGTAGATAAAGGGGAAACAGTTTAGTATTGTGGTTAAGCAAAGGGAAGAAAAGCTCTAAGTTCAAAAGGAAGAATTGGCGCCAACAAAAAAGCTCAGAGAGGGTCCAAAGAAGAAAAATCAGACAAGGAGCAATCCACCAAAGGTGATGAAGGTGCCATTACAATAAAGAAGAGCAAGTCCCAACCAAGAAGAAGCAACCACACAAGCCAAATGAAGAAGGTTTCCCCAGCCATGAATAAGAAGAAAGAAAAGGGTAGAGTTTAGGAAAGGGTAGACTTAGAGGGTTCACTTTTGGGTTTAGAAATGCTAGGACTCATCTTTGGGAAGTAAGGGTAGAAGAGGGCTTTGAATTGCATGCATAAGTGTGCTTTTACCTTTAGCATTTTGCCTAAGATAAAGTCATTTCATTGAGTGATCCTTTATATCATTTCATTGAGTGATCCTTTACAGCAACACCAAACCTCCTTCCTTAAGCTCCTTGGCAACCAACTTCTTGTCATGAGCTTCCTTAGTCTGCTCCTTGTATATCCTAGAGCTCTCATAAGCGTTCATCCTTAGTTCGTCCAGTTCATGTAGCTGGATGAGGTCAAAGTTCAGCCTCTTTACGGCCCACAATGCACGGTGTTCCAGCTCAACTGGGAGGTGACAGCCTTTGCCATAGAGCACAGTGAAAGGATGTTCAAGGAACCTGAGGCATCTCGTTCCTCTTAGTGATATTCCCTGCTCGTTGACATGCCTCACAGCTCTTCACAAACTCGTGTGCATCTTTGAAGACGGACGGCCACCAGAAACCAGCTTGCAACACTTTCGTGGCAGTCTTGAATGAAGCGAAGTGTCCTCCATAGGATGAGCCATGACAGTGAAAGAGGATGTATTTAGCTTCTTCCTTTGTAACATATCTCCGGTACAAACAGTCCACCCCTCTCTTGTACAAGTAGGGCTCGTCCCAAAAGTAGTCACTCGCCTCTCTCATAAACCTCTTCTTGTGATAGCTGTTGAGATGTGTTGGCTCTTCACCACACGCTAAGTAGTTTACAACATCAGCGTACCAGGGAAGATCCTCCTCCTTGAAACTCAACACCTCCTCAAACTGCCCTTCTAGCATTCCACAAACAGCCGTAGTGATCGCCATGAGTTGCTCTTCGGGGAGAGAATCATCTAAGGGCAGAGACTCGTTGATCCTTAGCCGAGAGAGATGGTCAGCAACTCTGTTTTCTATCCCCTTCTTGTCTTTAATTTCCATATCAAACTCCTGGAGCAAAAGGATCCATCTCAAAAGCCTCGGCTTAGTGTCTTTCTTGGAATAGATGTAGCGCTAAGCTGCGTGATCCGTGTAAACTATGGTCTTGGAACCCCCGAGGTAAGCTCTGAACTTCTCAAAGGCGAATACAACCGCCAATAGCTCCTTCTCAGTAGTGGTGTACCTCGTTTGCGTGTTATCCAAGGTCCTTGAAGCATAGTATATCACGTGCAGCTTCTTATCCTTCCTTTGGCCTGGACAGCTCCCACGGCGTAGTCACTAGCATTGCACATAATCTCGAATGGGAGAGTCCAATCTGGTGCTTGCACTATAGGCGCGGATACTAGGGCTTCCTTGATTGTCACGAAAGCTTGCAAACACTCCTCATCAAAGACGAATTCAGCCTCCTTGCACAACAGCAGAGTGAGAGGGCGTGCAATCTTAGAGAAGTCTTTAATGAAACGCCTGTAGAAGCTGGCGTGTCCCAAGAAGCTTCTCACCCCTTTTACGTTAACTGGCGGCTCAAGGCTTGTCATCACATTAATCTTTGCCTTGTCGACTTCAATACCCTTCTCTGATATCTTATGTCCAAGCACGATCCCCTCCTTAACCATGAAGTGGCATTTTTCCCAGTTGAGCACCAAGTTTGTCTCCTGATAAACACTTTCTTAACAAGGGTGAAAATGCAATGAGATTATCAAACTCAAATGCAAGACATGTTGTAGTACAGCAAGCAAGAGAGAGTCAATCCATGCCTAGGATGATAGAGAATGCAAAGAGAATACAAGGACCAATGCAAATCCAAGCGAAATGAGATGATTTATGAGAAAATATCTAAAAACTAAAGGCAGCAACTTAAATAGAATGCAACCTATTTTAAAAATACTAGAAATGAAGAAACTACCGCGAGGAACAAACAGATTAATTAAAGGATCAAGCTTCGAATTACTAAAATTCGACTAGTGGATCGACCATGAGATCGACCACTAGATCGAGCAATGACAATCGATCTCGTCTAAAAATGCAAGAACAGTAAGACTAACGACCAGGATGCTATCAAAGATCAAGCGAATGAGGAGATAAGATGTAAAGATGCTAAAAGAAAGGGCCTAGGGTTGAGATTCATGGTCAGGGGTTTCAAAGGTTCGACCTTGGGTTAAAAACTTTAAATCGACTCACTTTGTGAGGATCTCTAAGCCTTGAAAACTAAGCAAGATCTATCCGTGGCTTTCGGTATAGATCACTCCTTCATCCTCTCCTCCAGACCCATGGCTTTTGGTGGAAAGAGAGGTCGAAGGGTATGAAAAACAGATTTCAACTGAATGGCTTAACTAATCCCCCAAACTTCCATGGCTTTTGGGAAGGGGTAACTAGTCTCTAAGGTGTGATCTTCCGAGGCTCCTGAAACCTGTCAAGGTAAGGAACCTCTCGGATCATGAAGCTCTTGGCGTGAGAGTCTTCAAGCATTGAGATCCCAACACCTTAGAAGAGATAGCCATTGAAAACGCTTAGAAAAACCCCAAGATCGAAACCTTTTAGACCCCTTAATCCTCTCAACCCCGAACCCAAGTAAACTACTCAGTACACATAAAGTAAATCAACCAAAGCATGTAAAAGGAAACGATGAACATGAAAAGAAAACTAGATTAAGACGGAAATGATTCGATTACAAAGCTTAAGAAAAATGCAAGTTCAACAATGGTGTTCTTCACGAAAAACAGAGAGAAAACATAAAGAAAAAGATAAGGATTGAAAGTTGTCTGTGAAAAGGACATCGCCGCCTTCCCAAAATGGCCAAAACAAGCTGATGGTCCCCCCCTCGCTAGCGGCCAAAAGTGGTTGAAAGGACAGAGATCGACTCCAGGATCGAGCGGTTCTCTCGATCATATCCGGACATCGTGTCTTCGGCTCGATCTGGGTCTCGATCATCATCGGCGAATCGAGTGTTGCATCCGATCTCGGTATCGATCTTCGGGTGGATCGAGTGGTGTACTCGATCTGGCTCTCGCTCTGCATGGCGTCATTTACATCCGTACCGTTTGATCGACTGCTTCACTCGATCCTTGTCTCGATCATTCTCCTTGGATCGCCTGGTTGGCTCGATCTTCTGGTCGATCACCTCCTAGATCGACCGGCCATGCTCGATCTGCTGCTCGATCTCTGATCCTTAGCATATATCCGAGCTCCTACGAACTGCTACATCAGCCTCAACATGTCCATGAACCTCCACGACTCCAAAGCAGCCAGAAACAACCTGAATGTAATGCAAAATGCAAGGAACATGCGTATGCTGGTGCAAGAATGCTCTAGGACTCTAAGTGATGCAATCTAACCTAAAATGTGATATAAATGCATGAAAAGCTAACTAATGAGTATGAAAAATGTATGCAATATGCAGTAACATCAACTCCCCCAAACTTACTTCTTGCTTGCCCTCAAGCAACAGAAAATAAGTAAGGAAGTGAGGTTTTCCAAAAAACGAATGGGGGTTTAAACTTCTTGCAAAGGTGCCTTTCAAATGAATCAATCTCAATGTCCTAGTTAACAGTTCTATAATGCTATGCTTACACTCATACTCCAAAGAATTTAGCCATCCTCATCACACAAAGAAATTTAAATCATGACTCTCCTATTCCTAACAATAAAAAAAACTCATCCTTTAACATTCATTAACAATAGAACCATGAATTAAACTTATGCACTTTAAAGCAAAACACATTTGCCTAAGGGTTAAGGTTATGAGCATTGAATGATCTCATTTGAAAAGGGTTTATGATTAGAACAAGGGTTTCTCTAAAAAATGGTTGAACTTGTGCATAATGCTAAAGGTAAAGACAATTTATGCATACATGATTAGATTCTCATCTACCCATGTAAACTAACAAACGATTCTATGCCCCTCTCATTTAACAAATTTTATCCTCACTCACCACTTAGAGTCTACCCTTTTTCTTCACAAAACTTAGCAATCCCCAATTCGAAACAAGAACATTTTCAAAACTTTTTAGGCTAGTGAAAAGGTTTTGAAAATAATTTTGCTCTTTAGATATTTCTTATTGGTAGCTCTCTTATTTTTTTCTTTCGCTTTTTTTTTCTTTTCTTTTTATTTTTATTTGGCACTTAGGCTCTTTTATTTCTTTTTCTTTTCTTTTTCTCTTTTTTTTTATTATGGGAGAGCTACCTCCTGAAATTTATTAGAGCATACTTAGTTTTTAAAACACAACCTTTCACTTAAAACCCATTTCTTTCTTTAAAACACAAAGTTCTTTGAAACCGAGAACAAATAGGAAAGGAAACAACCCCAATGATCCCCCAAACTTATCCTAAGCCTATACATAGCTTCAAAATGCAAAGCTAGCAATCATATGAAAACCAAATCATGTCGCCTAAACCTAACACTTTATGCCAAGTTCAAACCAAAAGGAAGGCCTCGCAAAGATGTCACACAAGAACATTTGGCTTCAAAGAAGGGTAAGGTTCAAGGGGGGAGTTCTACTTAGGCTCACAAAGAGTGGTAAAAAGGAAGAAGAGAGCCTAAATATTTTAAAACCATGTGTTTATTTTCAAATGCATAAGGATGATAACTAGAATTTCAAATTAAGGTTCTCACTTATTAGGATGAGTTTCAAATCATGAGAGTTCAATTCAAGCCACGAAAATCCTAACAAGTGATCCAAGCATGGTAAGAACTTACTTTCAAAGCATAGACAAAGCATTAGAGAACTACCAACTAGGGCATTGAAACAATTCATAAGTAAAAACACCTTTTTAAGAAATTCTAACCCCTTATGCAAAATGCAAACAACCTAGATGCTATGAGAAACTCTAGACTTAATCCTAACATGTTTTGACAAGATGAATGCAACTACATGAATCTTTGAAAATTTTTTAAAAATTTTACCAATTTTTCATGAACTAAAGACTCAAGGATGCTAAAGGAAAATAAGATCACAAAACACAAGTCAAATCACACATGTACTCCCCCAAACTTGCTTGACACCGTCCCGGTGGCAAACTCATTCGAAGGAGTAGCAAAACACAAAGCAAAAAGAAGCAAATATGAGCGGTTATGTACAATGGAAGAAGGTTGTTACCTTTGGTCTAGTCTCGGCTGGAACTTGAGGATGTTCCAGAGGAGCTAGAGACTATGGTCTTGCCTTTGTCGGCTGGTTCTTGGAGAGAGTGGCGCGCCGGCTGAATGGTGTTTCCTTGGGTCTCGCGGATGACAACTCCACCGGTTGAGAGCCTTCTCTTCTCGGGTTGTTGCACCTCTTGACTTGCAGCTTTCTTAGGCGAGCCTCTTGCCTTGCCACTTGTTGATCTTCCTTTGCATCTCCACAACAGATGCTAGGAACTTCTCGGTTTTTGTCCTCGGCTCGAAGTCTAGCTTGGGAAGTGTGTAGGCCTCGGGTAGTTCACTTCATCGCCGAGTTCATCCTCCATGGGCTCGTCATTTGCATCCGGATCACACACCAAGTGCTTCACACCTTGGAACAGGAAGCACAGCTCTGTCTTCGTGATCGTAGGAGCAACAGATCTTCCACTAAACGTGTTGGCGATCAGCTTCAGAGTGTACCTCAGCACCGGGCTTCTTACTCGCTTGATCTTGGCGGTGTTGGCTTTGTAGTCTTCATTGCTGATCAGGTCCCAAAAGTCGTCGGCTTTCTTGAAGGCGGGGAACTCGACCTTGTAGGCATCCACGTTGAGACCATAAGCTTGGCATAGCTCAGGGATGGAGAGTGTATAGGCTTGACGGCCAACCTTGAAGTAGAGGCGACCTTGAGAAGGGACGGGAGTGCTAGGATTCTCGTAACGGAACTCCAACGTGGCAAGGAAGTCTATTGTCACTTCTGGAATGGTTGGGAAATCCATCCGTGACAGACATCTTAGGCCAATGTTCTTGAGGAGTTGGTCGGAATCCCCAAGAATCCCTAGCTTGGACAACAGCTCTCGATCAGCAAACTTGGTAGGCTCAAACCGAAGCCTTTCCAGCCGTTTCTTGTCCCTCTTCTTATCCTTAGTCCATCTGACCCTCTCTTGAACTGCCACCTCTTGTCCTTCTCCTTCTTGTGCTGTCTCTTCTCTTGTTCTCTTTGGGGCCATTGTTCCTGAAACAAGTTTCTAAAGAAATTTGATAAGCAAACGGCGGTTTTGATGAGAATGAGAGAAGAGAAGGAGAGAACTTATAAAAACTACCCTAGAATTTTAGGGAATTAATAAAAATTATAGCTAAGTAAAGGAGAATCATATCTTTAGATACTGAAAATCTAGAATTATTCCTTTTACTTAGCTAGTTTTTTTAAAAATCACAACCGACCCTATATTCTAGAACAATATCTTGCGATTTTAAAAGAAATTTTCCTAAAAATAAATCATTAAATTTTGAAAATACCTTTGCAAGAAATGCAGAAGATCTTTGCTAGCTTTTGAAAACTGAAACTCTCACTCGCGAGAAAAACAGGAATGAGAGGGTGAGAGGTTGTTGAAATATTTAAAGGCTAGCAAAGAGCAAAACAATGGGTAGTAAAAGTGGTTTTTCTTACAAAGTCTTGGTCAAGGCACATCTTTCATGGTCAAAGATGCTTGCCTTGACCAAGTTTTGAATTTAAAAGTTGGAGGGAAAAGAGTAAAGGAGGGAAAGAAAATGTTACATCGGCATGAGATCGAGTCCATTTGGTCAATCTAGGACTCGATCTCATGCCCATAAAGGCTTAGATCGAGAGGGTTACTCGATTTGAGACTCGATTCATGGTGAATCGAGTCTTGGATCGATTGGCTCTCTCGATCATTGAGATGTTGGCTCCACGACTAAGTCCTCATGATCGAGCTATGTCCTCGATTTAAGGGTCGATTTGGCACAGATCGAGTGATGGATCGAGTCGAGTGATCGATCTGTTTTCAACAAATTTTCTCGAGAGAAATTAGATCGGTCGATCCGTTTTGGATCGATCGATCCTTTTTCGTCAAGGTCGATCTTGTCACTCGTTCTCGTCTAGATCGACTGGCTCCTCTCGATTCACTGACTCGATCTATCGCCTCTTTTGGACTTCAAGATCAAGGTTTAGACTCCTCATACCTGTTCCTACACACTGGCAGAATAAAAACATAAAACTGAAAGGGAAATAAAGCAGAAATTTGTACAGGATAAACATGGGAATGCCTCCCAAGTGCGCTTTCTTTAACGTCTTTAGCTAGACCTTACTTGGTTTAAGCGGATGGTGGGTCTTGGAGAAGCACAGAGGTACTCTCCTTGTCATAGCCGTCTGCCAAGTAAGGCTTGACTCTGTGTCCGTTGACGGTGAATACAGCTCCATAAGGCAACACTTCTTGAATCACGAACGGTCCGCTCCACCTTGATTTCAGCTTGCCCGGGAAGAGTTTGAGCCTCGAGTTGTACAGCAACACTAACCTTCCTTCCTTAAGCTCCTTGGCAACCAACTTCTTGTCATGAGTATCCTTAGTCCGCTCCTTGTATATCCGAGAGCTCTCGTACGCGTTCAGTCTTAACTCATCCAGTTCGTGTAGCTGAATAAGGCGCCTCTCCTGAGCAGTCTTGAGGTCAAAGTTCAGCCTCTTCACAGCCCACAACCCACGGTGTTCCAGCTCAACCGGGAGGTGACAGCCCTTGCCATAGAGTAGAGTGAAAGGAGTTGTACCAATCGGCGTTTTGAAGGCAGTACGGTAGGCCCAAAGAGCGTCATCCAGCTTCACTGCCCAGTCTTTCCTTGTTGCTCCGACAGTCTTCTCTAGTATAGCCTTGATTTGCCGGTTGGAGACTTCCACTTGACCGCTTGTTTGAGGATGATACGGTGTAGCCACCTTATGCTTAACTCCATACTTTCTCAAGAGATTCTCAAAGACCTTTTTTATGAAGTGGCTTCCTCCATCGCTTATAACAATCTTGGGTACCCCAAACCTCGGGAAGATGATACTCTTAAACAGCTTGATTACCACCTTAGAGTCATTTGTAGGGGAAGCAACAACCTCAACCCATTTAGAGACATAATCCACTGCTACTAAGATGTATTTGTTGCCATATGTAGAAGGAAATGGCCCCATGATGTCTATGCCCCACGCGTCGAACACGTCAACCTTGAAGATGGGAACTTGGGGCATTTCGTTCCTCTTAGTGATATTCCCTGCTCGTTGACATGCCTCACAGCTCTTCACAAACTCGTGTGCATCTTTAAAAATGGACGGCCACCAGAAACCGGCTTGCAACACTTTCGTGGCAGTCTTGAAAGAGGCGAAGTGTCCTCCGTAGGAAGAGCCATGGCAATGATAGAGGATGTCCCTGGCTTCTTCCTTTGTAACACATCTCCGGTACAAACTGTCTACTCCTCTCTTGTATAAGTAGGGCTCGTCCCAAAAGTAGTCACTAGCCTCTCTTATAAACCGCTTCTTGTGATAGCTATTGAGATGTGTTGGCTCCTCACCACACGCTAGATAGTTCACTACATCAGCATACCACGGTAGATCCTCCTCTTTGAAACTCAACACCTCCTCAAACCTCCCTTCTAGCTTTCCACAAACAGCCGTGGTAATCGCCATAAGCTGCTCTTCTGGAAGAGAGTCATCTAAGGGGAGAGACTCATTGATCCTTAGCTGTGAGAGATGGTCAGCGACTCCGTTTTCTATTCCTTTCTTGTCTTTAATCTCCATGTCAAACTCCTGGAGTAAGAGAATCCATCTTAAGAGCCGAGGCTTAGTGTCTTTCTTCGAGTAGATGTATCGCAAGGCAGCGTGATCCGTGTATACAATAGCCTTGGAACCAACGAGGTATGATCTGAACTTCTCAAAGGCGAACACTACTACAAGCAACTCCTTCTCCGTAGTGGTGTACCTTGTTTGCGTGTCATCCTTGGTTCTTGAAGCATAGTAGATCACGTGCAGCTTCTTGTCTTTCTTCTGACTGATGTTATTGCATATTGCATATATTTTGCATACTCATTAGTTAGCTTTTCATGCATTTTTATCACGTTTTAGGTTAGATTGCATCACTTAGGGTCCTAGAGCATTCTTGCATCAGCATATGCATTTTCCTTGCATTTTGCATCATATTCAGGTTGTTTCTGGCTGCTTTGGAGTCGTGGAGGTTCGTGGACATGTTGAGGCTGATGTAGCAGTTCGGGGGAGCTCGGATATATGCTAAGGATCAGAGATCGAGGAACAGATCGAGCATGGCTGGTCGATCTAGGAGTTGATCGACCAGAAGATCGAGCCAACCAGGCAATCCCAGGAGAATGATCGAGACAAGGATCGAGTGCAGCAATCGATCAAATGGTACGGACGTAAATGACGCCATGCAGAGCGAGAGTCAGATCGAGTACACCACTCGATCCAGCCGAAGATCGATACCAAGATCGGATGCAACACTCGATTTGACGATGATGATCGAGACCCAGATCGAGCCAAATACACGATGTTCGGATATGATCGAGAGAACCGCTCGATCTTGGAATCGATCTCTGTCCTTTCAACCGTTTTTGGCCACTAGCGAGGGGGGGGACCATCAGCTTGTTTCGGCATTTTGGGAAGGCGGCGACGTCCTTTTCCCAGAATAACTTTAGATCCTTATCTTTTTCCTTATGTTTTCTCTCTGGTTTTCGTGAAGAAGACCATTGTTGAACTCGCGTTTTTCTTAAGCTTTGTAATCGAATCATTTCCGTTTCAATCTAGTTTTCTTTTCATGTTCATCGTCTCGCTTTACATGCTTTGCTTGATTTACTCTATGTGTAGCGAGTAGTTTATTTGGGTTCGGGGTTGAGAGGATTAAGGGGTCTAAAGGGTTTCGATCTTGGGGTTTTTCTAAACGTTTTCAATGGCTATCTCTTCTAAGGTGTTGAGATCTTAATGCTTGAAGACTCTCACGCCAAGAGCTTCATGATCCGAGAGGTTCCTTACCTTGACAGGATTCAGGAGCCTCGGAAGATCACACCTTAGAGACTAGTTACCCCTTCCCAAAAGCCATAGAAGTTTGGGGGATTAGTTAAGCCATTCGTTTGAAATCTGTTTTCCTTGCCCTTCGACCTCTCTTTCCACCAAAAGCCATGGGTTTGGAGGAGAGGATGAAGGAGTGATCTATACCGAAAGCCACAGATAGATCTTGCTTAGTTTTCAAGGCTAAGAGATCCTCACCAAGTGAGTCGATTTAAAGTTTTAAACCCAAGGTCGAACCTTTGAAACCCTTGACCATGAATCTCAACCCTAGGCCCTTTCTCTTAGCATCTTTACATCTTATCTCGTCTTTCGCTTGATCTCTGATAGCATCCTGGTCCTTAGTTTTACTGTTCTTGCATTTTTAGACGAGATCGATTGTTACTGCTCGATCTAGTGGTCGATCTCATGTTCGATCTACTAGTCGAATTTTAATAATTTGAAGCTTTCTCCTTTAATTATTCTGTTTGTTTCTCGTGGTAGTTTCTTCCTTTCTAGTATTTTTAAAATAGGTTTTATTCCATTTAAGTTGCTGCATCTAGTTTTTAGAGATTTTCTCATAAATCATCTCATTTCGCTTAGATTTGTATTAGTCCTTGTATTCTCTGTGCATTCTCTATCATCCTAGGCATGGATTGACTCTCTCTTGCTTGCTGTACTACAACATGTCTTGCATTTGAGTTTGATAACCTCACTGCAATTTAACCCTTGCTGAAAAAGTGTTTATCACTGACCAAGAACGGCTCCTACGGCATAGTCACTAGCATCACAAATGATCTCAAAGGGAAGAGACCAGTCTGGTGCTTGGATTATAGGAGCTGATGTAAGGGCTTCCTTGATGGTCACGAAAGCTTTCAAACACTCCTCATCAAACACTAACTCAGCTTCCTTGCACAACAACCGTGTAAGAGGGCGTGCAATCTTGGAGAAATCTTTGATGAAGCGCCTATAGAACCCTGCGTGTCCCAAGAAGCTTCTGACTCCCTTAACATTAAACGGCGGCTCAAGACCCATCATGACTTCCACTTTAGCCTGATCAACCTCAATGCCCTTCTCTGATATCTTATGACCAAGCACGATCCCTTCCTTAACCATAAAGTGGCATTTCTCCCAGTTCAGCACCAAGTTCGTCTCTTCACAACGTTTTAGTACCCTGCAAAGATTCAACAAACACGCAGAAAGGGACGCACATAGACAGAGAAGTCATCCATGAACACCTCTACCATCTCCTCTATTAGATCGGAGAAGATCGACATCATACACCGCTGAAATGTAGCCGGTGCATTACACAATCCAAACGGCATCCTTCGATATGCGAAGGTACCGTAGGGACATGTGAAGATCGTCTTCTCCTGATCATTTGGGTGAATTGGTATCTGAAAGAAACCGCTATACCCATCGAGAAAGCAGTAGTAAGGGTGATTAGCAAGTCTCTCAAGCATTTGATCAATAAAAGGCAAAGGGAAATGGTCTTTCCTAGTCGCAAGGTTAAGTTTCCTATAATCAATACACATCCTATGGCCAGTAATGGTTCTAGTAGGGATAAGCTCATCCTTTTCATTCCTTATGACCGTGATCCCTCCCTTCTTAGGCACCACATGTACAGGAGAAACCCACGTGCTGTCACTTATGGGATAGATCACGTCAGCCTCTAAAAGCTTAAGGATTTCTTTCTTAACAACCTCTTTCAAATTAGGATTCAAACGCCTTTGATGTTCTATAGAAGAGGTGTTCTCATTATCCAAGTGAATCCTATGAGTGCAAAGCATTGGTCAAAGGCCCTTGATGTCACTTAAAGAGTACCCAATGGCCTTCCTATACTTTCTCAGCTCAGTTAGGAGCGAGTGCAACTCATCATCACTTAGGTTTTCATTCACAATCACGGGATAGGTGTTATTAGGCCCTAAGAAAGCATACCTTAGCCCTTTTGGGAGCTCCTTAAGGTCCACCTTTGGGGCTAGCAGCTCACTCCAGTCATCCTCGTAGCCGTTGTTAATGCTTTCCTCCTTGGAACCCTCCTTAGACCCCGAGGCATGGCCCTTCAGACTGCTTTCCTCCATCGCTATCCCTTCTGAAATCGAGTCCTCCAATCGATTCTCCTCTCGATGTCGTCTAGATCGAGCCATTTTGCGCGATTCACTTACTCGATTTGATGTGGATTGAGTAAGGAATCGAGACGCTGAGTCTATCTCTTGATTGGATCCTATAATGATCAGGAGATCTCTCTCGATCGTCGACTCGATTGTTTTTCATGATCGTGCATTCCTCTTGATCTGTCCATCGATTGTTGCACCGATCGAGTTGTGTTCTCGATTGCCTTGTCGATTTGACTCCTGGATCGAGTGATAGCGTCGATCTCGGGGTCGATCTCTAGGCAGCAACCTTCATTATTCTTAATAATCCTCCTAGAATCCAGCAGGTTGACGTACTCCTGGGTCCTCTGGTCCACATAGCCAAACTCCCCTGGCTCCTTAGTCAGTGCTAGCTTCAGATGGTCTTCTAGAGCCAGCTCTTCCAGCAACTCATCCGCTAAAGCATCCATCGTTTCAATATAGAAAGCTTGCCCTTCAATGGTCGGCTTCTTCATAACCTCATTGATGTCGAAGTCAAGCCTTATCTCCTTTCCCAAATGCAAGGCAATCTTCCCATTCTTCACGTCTATGATAGCCTCGGCGGTTGCAAGGAATGGTCTCCCTAAGATGAGTGGATCATTAGGCTCTTCATCCATCTCCAACACGACGAAGTCTGTAAGCACGTTCACACCACTGATTCGCACCGGTAAATCTTCAAGCAGCCCCACTGGTAGCCTCACACTCCTATCAGCCAATACAAACGAGATCCGACAGTCTTTGAAACGAGTAAAGCCAAGCTTCTTAGCCACGGAGTGAGGCATCAGGTTTATGCTAGCTCCGAGATCACATAAGCAACTCTTGAACTCTAGAGGACCTAAAGCGCAGGGTATAGTGAAGCTTCTAGGGTCTCCCAGCTTCTTAGGGACTATCTCCTTATGTATCACAATACTACACTCTTCACTTAGAACAAGTACCACCTTGCTTTCCTTATTCTTCTTCACGAGAGTGTCTTTGAAGAATTTGGCGCATTTAGGCAGCATTGCAAGGCAGTCAACGAGAGGTAGCTTGATCTCCACGTCCTTAAGATGCTTCTCAAAGAGGATTCTATGCTTCTCTATGAGTTGCTTCTTGAAGCGGCCAGGAAAAGGCAGCTTAGGTACATACGGTGGAGGCACATAAGCATTCTTCTCCTTAGTGGTTCGCTCAGCTTTCTTCTCAGCAACTGCTTTATCTTCTCTTCTTGGCCCTTGGATCCAAACGTTGTCAAAGTTAATCTCATCATCATCAGCCGGAAGTTTACCCTCCCCCTCTTGAATTACAACGTCCTCGTTGTTCTTGGTAGAGACCGGAGGTTCGAGCTCTTTGCCGCTTCTCAACGTTATGGCATTAGCATACTCCTTAAGATTCTGCTCACACTTTCCCGGAAGACTATTCTGACCACTCGTACTCGCTTTCCCTTTCTCTAGCTGCTTGATCTTGTTATTTATGTTGGTGATCTGAGTGGAGAAGTCAGTGAGAGACGAGTCTAGACGAGTATTCATCTCGGCAAACTTCTGGTTTGTAGAGGCTTGCCCTTGTATCAGCTGTTGAAACATTGCTTGAACCGGATCAACTTGTTGTTGTATCGGTTGTTGCTGTTGAGGTGCAAAGCCCGGAGGGTAGTTAGGTGTATAACCCTTGTTATTTTGATGTTGCCCTTGGAAGTTGTTCTGCCCTGAAAACCTTTGTTGTAAGGGATGAAAGGTTTTGCTTACTGAGCAGGGTACACTTGATCTTTAGGGTTGGCTACGTTGGTGCTTCGGCAAGAGAGGTTGTTGTTCTGGTAGCCTTGGTTGTAGCCTTGAGGTTTATAGTTGTTCTGTCCCGCCACCCAATTGGCTTCTTCTAGGCTCAACTCTAACTCCTCTTGGTTCTCATCAGCTTCACCAACAAAGTGAACATGCTTCTGATTGGCTAACACCAGCTTATCTATCTTCTCATGCAAAGATTTCAGCTCTTTCTTGTGAGACTCTAGCTCTGATCCTCTCGGTGCACGGTCGTAATCCTCAGCGTAGTTGCCATCACTCAATGCCAGGTTTTCTATCAGCTTCATACCCTCTTGTACCTCCTGACCGAGGAAGTTCCCTTTGCTAGCTGTGTCAAGCAACAACCTGATCTTTGGTGAAGCTCCACGGTATATGGTACTGAGTAGTGTCTCCTCGCTGAACCCGTGATGAGGACATTGGATCGTGTAGTCTTTGAAACGCTCCATTGCCTCGTTGAATGTCTCATTGTTCCTTTGAGTGAAACCGCTGATTTCGCTTCTCAACCGTGCTGTCCTGGTGCTTGAGAAGAACTTTGAGAGAAAGGCCTTCTTACACTCGGCCCATGAAGTGATGGTGCCTTGTGGGAGGGTCTTCTCCTAGTGCCTAGCTTTGTCTCCGGGTGAAAAGGGGAAGAGACGCAGCTTGAAAGCATCTTCGGATATGCCATTGATCTTTATCAGCCCACATACTTGCTCGAAGTTGTCAAGGTGCTCCAAGGGATCTTCCATTGCTAAGCCGTGGAACTTGTTGTTTTGCACCATTGAGATGAAACCTGGCTTGATCTCGAAGTTGTTATTTTGTACAGGAGGAGGAGTGATCCCAAACCTATTGTGATGAGTGTTGGGAGCATCTCCGGTTCCTATGATCCTTGGGGGTCTAGCCGCGTGTTGGGGGTTTCCATTGCCCCTTCCTGCTGCCCCGTGAGCTGGAGGAGGTCCTTCTGGATGCTCGTGTTCAGCCATAGCTTCAAAGTCAACCAAACCGTGCTGAACAATCTCCTCAAAGGCTCTTGTTTGTTCTCTGACTCTCCTTTGCCGTGAGTGTCCAAGCTGATGAATGTTGTCCAAGGGTTGTAGTAGATTGTTGTCTCCCCTTGAACGAAGATTCATGTACCTGAAAACACACGTTTGAGAGTAGAATGATTAGTAACTTGAAAAAGGTAAAGTCTTAGTCTTTGCTAAGTCCCAAATCTCTATGTTCTCTAAACAGTCCTAGGATGGCAACGGCGCCATTTGATAAACACTTTCTTAGCAACGGTGAAAATGCAATGAGGTTATCAAACTCAAATGCAAGACATGTTGTAGTACATCAAGCAAGAGAGAGTCAATCCATGCCTAGGATGATAGAGAATGCAAAGAGAATACAAGGACCAATGAAAATCCAAGCGAAATGAGATGATTTATGAGAAAATCTCTAAAAACTAGATGCAGCAACTTAAATAGAATGCAACCTATTTTAAAAATACTAGAAATTAAGAAACTACCGCGAGGAACAAACAGATTAATTAAAGGACCAAGCTTTGAATTACTAAAATTCGACTAGTGGATCGACCATGAGATCGACCACTAGATCGAGCAATGACAATCGATCTCGTCTAAAAATGCAAGAACAGTAAGACTAACGACCAGGATGCTATCAAAGATCAAGCGAATGAGGAGATAAGATGTAAAGATGCTAAAAGAAAGGGCCTAGGGTTGAGATTCATGGTCAGGGGTTTCAAAGGTTCGACCTTGGGTTAAAAACTTTATCTATGGCTTTCAGTATAGATCACTCCTTCATTCTCTCCTCCTAACCCATGGCTTTTGGTGGAAAGAGAGGTCGAAGGGCAAGGAAAACAGATTTCAATTGAATGGCTTAACTAATCCCCCAAACTTCTATGGCTTTTGGGAAGGGGTAACTAGTCTCTAAGGTGTGATCTTCCGAGGCTTCTGAATCTTGTCAAGGTAAGGAACCTCTCGGATCATGAAGCTCTTGGCGTGAGAGTCTTCAAGCATTGAGATCCCAACACCTTAGAAGAGATAGCTGTTGAAAACGCTTAGAAAAGCCCCAAGATCGAAACCTTTTAGACCCCTTAATCCTCTCAACCCCGAACCCAAGTAAACTACTCACTACACATAAAGTAAATTAAGCAAAGCATGTAAAAGGAAACGATGAACATGAAAAGAAAACTAGATTAAGACGGAAATGATTCGATTACAAAGCTTAAGAAAAACGCAAGTTCAACAATGGTGTTCTTCACGAAAAACAGAGAGAAAACATAAAGAAAAAGATAAGGATTGAAAGTTGTCTGTGAAAAGGACGTCGCCGCCTTCCAAAAATGGCCAAAACAAGCTGATGGTCCCCCCCTCACTAGCGGCCAAAAGTGGTTGAAATGACAGAGATCGACTCCAGGATCGAGCGGTTCTCTCGATCATATCCGGACATCGTGTCTTCGGCTCGATCTGGGTCTCGATCATCATCGGCGAATCGAGTGTTGCATCCGATCTCGGTATCGATCTTCGGGTGGATCGAGTGGTGTACTCGATGTGGCTCTCCCTTTGCATGGCGTCATTTACGTCCGTACCGTTTGATCGACTGCTTCACTCGATCCTTGTCTCGATCATTCTCCTTGGATTGCCTGGTTGGCTCGATCTTCTGGTCGATCACCTCCTAGATCGACCGGCCATGCTCGATCTCAGATCCTTAGCATATATCCGAGCACCCACGAACTGCTACATCAGCCTCAACATGTCCACGAACCTCCACGACTCCAAAGCAGCCAGAAACAACCTGAATGTAATGCAAAATGCAAGGAACATGCGTGCGTATGCTGGTGCAAGAATGCTCTAGGCCTCTAAGTGATGCAATCTAACCTAAAATGTGATCCAAATGCATGAAAAGCTAACTAATGAGTATGCAAAATGTATGCAATATGCAGTAACATCATCTCCTCACAACGCTTTAAAACCCTGCACAGATTCAATAAACACGCAGAAAAGGACGCACCATAGACCGAGAAGTCATCCATAAACACATCTCTTCTATTAGATCGGAGAAGATCGACATCATACACCGCTGAAACGTAGCCGGTGCGTTACACAACCCGAATGGCATCCTTCGATACGCGAAGGTACCATAAGGGCATGTAAAGGTCATCTTCTCCTGATCGTTGGGATGGATTGGTATTTGGAAAAATACACTATATCCATCAAGAAAGCAATAGTAGGGGTGATTAGCAAGTCTTTCAAGCATTTGATCAATAAAAGGCAAGGGAAAATGATCCTTTCTAGTAGCAAGATTAAGCTTCATATAGTCAATACACATACGGTGTCCAGTAATAGTCCTAGTAGGTATAAGCTCATCTTTGTCATTCTTAACGACCTTTATCCCTCCCTTCTTAAGCACCACGTGTACGGGAGAAACCCACGTGCTGTCTCTTATGGGATACATCACGTCAGCCTCTAAAAGCTTAAGAATCTCCTTCTTGACAACCTCTTTCAAATTTGGATTCAAACGCCTTTGATGTTCTATAGAAGAGGCGTTCTCATTATCCAAGTGAATGCTGTGAGTGCAAAGCATTGGTGAAAGGCCCTTGATGTCACTTAGAGAGTACCCAATGGCCTTCCTATACTTTCTCAACTCAGTTAAGAGTGATTGCAACTCATCATCACTCAAGTTTTCATTCACAATCACAGGATAGGTTTCATTAAGCCCTAAGAAAGCATACCTTAGCCCTTTTGGGAGCTCCTTAAGGTCCACCTTTGGGGCTAACAGCTCGCTCCAATCATCCTCGTGGCTGTTGCTGTTGTTCTCCTTCTTAGAACCCTCCTTAGAACCCGAGGCATGGCCCATGAGGCTGCTTTCTCCAACCGCTATCCCTTCTGAAATCGAGTCGTCTGGTTGATCTTGCTCTCGATGTCGTCTAGATCGATCAGTTTCGTTCGATTCACTAACTCGATTTGATGTGGATCGAGTGAGAGATCGAGACGCTGAGTCGATCTCTGGATTGGACCTCAAATTGATCGGAAGGCTTTTCTCGATCTCGAACTCGATTGTTTTCCTGGATCGATCATCCTCCTCGATCTGACTGTCGATTTCTACACCGGATCGAGTTGTGCTCTCGATTGTCTTGTCGATTTGACCCCTCGATCGAGTAATGTCATCGATCTTGGAGTCGATCTCTATGCAAACGCCTACATCTTCAAGCACAACTTTCCTCGAATCAAGCAAGTTGACGTACTCTTGAGTCCTCTGATCCACATAACCAAACTCTCCTGGCTCCTTAGTCAGTGCTAGCTTCAAATGATCTTCCTGAGCCAGCTCTTCCAGCAACTCATCCGCTAAGGCATCCAATGTATTAATGTTGAAAGCTTGCCCTTCTATCGTAGGCTTTTTCAAAACCTCATTTATATCGAAGTCTAGCCTTATATCTTTACCCAAGTGCAAGGCAATCTTCCCGTTCTTGACGTCTATTATGGCGCCAGCGGTAGCTAAGAAGGGTCTACCGAGAATGAGTGGATCCTTTGGCTCTTCATCCATCTCCAAAATGACGAAGTCTGTAGGCACGTTCACTCCACTGATCTTCACTGGCAAGTCCTCAAGCAATCCTACGGATAACCTCACACTCCTGTCAGCTAGTACCAACGAGATTCTATAGTCCTTGAAACGGGTAAAGCCGAGTTTCTTTACCACGGAATGAGGCATCAGATTTATGCTAGCTCTGAGATCACAAAGGCAACTCTTGAACTCCAAAGGACCTAAAGCGAAAGGTATAGTGAAGCTTCCAGGGTCTCCCAACTTTTTAGGGACTATTTCCTTATGTATCACAGCACTACACTCCTCACTTAGAACAAGCACCTCCTTACTTTCCTTATTCTTCTTCACGAGAGTGTCTTTGAAGAATTTGGCGCATTTAGGCATCATTGCAAGGCAGTCCACGAGAGGTAGCTTGATCTCTACATCCTTAAGATGCTTCTCAAACAAGACTCTATGCTTCTCTATGAGTTGCTTCTTGAAACGGCCAGGAAAAGGCAGCTTAGGTACATACGGTGGAGGTACATAAGCATCCTTCTCCGTAGTAGTTTGCTCTGCTTTCTTCTCAACAACCGCTTTGTCTCCTCTTCTCGGCCCTTGAATCCAGACATTGTCGAAGTTGATCTCATTATCAGCGGAAAGCTTACCCTCCCCCTCTTGAATTACAACGTCCTCGTTGTTCTTAGGAGTAACCGTAGGTGGTAGCTCTTTGCCGCTTCTTAATGTGATGGCGTTGGCATATTCCTTAGGATTCTGCTCACACTTGCCCGGTAGGGTATTCTGACCACTTGTACTCGCCTTCCCCTTCTCTAGCTGCTTGATCTTGTTGTTTAAGTTGGTGATCTGAGTACAGAAGTCAGTGAGAGACGAGTCTAGACAAGTGTTCATCTCGGCAAACTTCTGGTTTGTAGAGGCTTGCCCTTGAATCAATTGTTGGAACATAGCTTGGACAGGATCAACTTGTTGTTGCATCGGTTGTTGCTGCTGAGGTTCAAAGCCCGGAGGGTACATTGGCGTATAACCCTTGTTTCCGTGCTGTTGTCCTTGGAAGTTGTTCTGCCCATGACCTTGGAAGCCACCACTCGGCTGAAAACCTTTGTTGTAAGGTATGAAAGGTTTTGCTTGCTGAGCAGGGTTCACTTGGTCCTTAGGGTTGGCGACGTTGGTACTACGGTAGGAGAGATTGTTGTTCTGGTTGTAGCCTTGGGTGTAGCCGTGAGGTTTGTAATTGTTCTGTCCCGCCACCCAATTGGCTTCTTCCTGGCTCAACTCAAGCTCCTCTTGATTCTCATCCGATTCACCAACAAAGTGAACATGCTTCTGGTTGGCTAATACCAGCTTATCAATCTTCTCATGCAAGGATTTCAGCACCTTTTTGTGAGACTCTAGCTCAGATCCTCTCGGTGCACGGTCATAATCTTCAGCATAGTTGCCGTCACTCAATGCCAAGTTCTCAATCAGCTCTATGCCCTCTTCTACCTCCTGACCAAGGAAGTACCCTTTACTAGCCGTGTCAAGCAAAAAACTGATCTTTGGTGAAGCTCCGCTGTAGATAGTGCTTAGAAGGGTCTCTTTGCAGAAGCCATGGTGAGGACATTGGATAGCATAGTCCTTGAATCGTTCCATGGCTTCATTGAAAGTCTCATTGTTCCTTTGCGTGAAGCCGCTGATCTCGCTTCTTAGCCTTGCCGTTCTGGTGCTAGAGAAGAATTTTGAGAGGAAAGCTTTCTTATACTCGGCCCATGAGGTGATGGTGCCTTGTGGAAGGGTCTTCTCCCAATGCCTGGCTTTGTCTCCGAGTGAAAAGGGAAAGAGACGCAGCTTGAAAGCATCTTCTGATATGCCGTTTATCTTGATCATCCCACATACTTGCTCGAAATTGTCAAGGTGCTCCAAGGGATCTTCCATTGCTAAGCCGTGGAACTTGTTGTTTTGCACCATGGAGATGAATCCTGGCTTAATCTCGAAGTTGTTGTTTTGTACAGGAGGAGGAGTGATCGCAAACCTATTGTGATGAGTATTGGGAGCATCTCCAACTCCTATGATCCTTGCGGGTCTAGCCGCGTGTTGGGGGTTTCCATTGCCCCGTCCCACTGCCCCATGAGCTGGAGGAGGTGCCTCTAGATGTTCCTGCTCGGCCATAGCTTCAAAGTCGACCAAACCGTGCTGAACAATCTCCTCAAAGGCTCTGGCTTGTTCTCGTACTCTTCTTAGCCGTGAATGACCAAGCTGATGAATGTTGTCCAAGGGTTGAAGTAGATTGTTGTCTCCCCTTGAACGAAGATTCATGTACCTGAGAGACACACGTTTGAGAGTAGAGAAATTAGTAACTAAAACAAAGTAAAGGCTTAGTCTTTACTAAGCCCCAAATCTCTAGGTTTTTAACACTCCTAGAACGGTAACTGCGCCATTTGATAACAACTTTCTTTTGCAAGGGTGAGGATGCAATGAGGCTATCAAACTCAAAAGCAACACTTAGGTTGTAGTACAATATGCAAGTGAGAGTCAATCCATTTCTAGGAGCTAGGAAGATCAAAGAGAATGCAAGAGCAGTGTAAAGCTAAGCGAATAACAGGCGATATTGTGAAAATCCTAAAAACGATATGCAATGACCGAATGGAATGCAAAACTATTTTAAAATTACCAAGAGTGATTGAACGACTACGAGGAACAAACAGAAAAATTAAAATGCAAGGCTATGATTTAACAAAAATCGACTAGTGGATCGACCACAGGATCGACCACTAGATCGTGCAGTTTGGATCGATCTCGTCTAACAATGCAAGTATGAAGAAACTAGTGACCAGGATGCGGCGAATATCAAGCGAATGACTAACGAAGATGTAAGAATGCTAAGAAAGAAGGGTCTAGGGTTGAGATTCATGGTCCGGGGTTTCAAGGGTCCAAGTTGGGATTGAAAACTTTAAATCGACTCACTTTGTGAGATTCCATAAGCCTTGAAAACGAAAACAAGATCCATCTGTGGCTTTCAGTATGGATCACTCCTTCATCCTCTCCTCCAGACCCATGGCTTCTGGTGGAAAGAGAGGTTGAAGGGCAATGAACTCAGATTTCAAACACACGGCCTAACTAGTCCCCTAAACTTCCATGGCTTTTGGGAAAGGGTAACTAGTCTCTAGGATGTGATTTTCAAAGTTCTCTGGATCCTGTCAAGGTAAGAGACCTCTCTGATCATGAAGATCTTGGCGTGAGAGTCTTTAAGCCTTAGGGACTCAACATCCTAGAAGAGAAAGCCATTAAGAACAAGAAAACTACCAACTTGAAAACCCCTTAGACCCCGTGAATCCTCTCAACCCCGAGACCCAAATGAAACTACTCGCTACACATGAGAATAACCGAAATAAACATGAAAGATGAATCGATAAACATGAAAACGATTACTTAAAATTTAAACGACTCGAAATATTCAAGAACAAAGCTCAAAGTCTAACAATGGCGGAGAGTCTCCAAAACCAGAGAGTAAAAGCATAAAAAGATAAGAATGAAAAGTGTGTCGGAAAAGATCATTGCCGCCTTCCCAAAATGGTAAAAACAGCTCGATGGTCCCCCCCTCGGTAGCGGCCGAAAACGGTTGAAAGGACAGAGATCGACTTTGGGATCGATCGGCTCTCTCGATCACTTTCGGGCATCGTGTCTTCTACTCGATCTGGGTCTTGATCTTCTTTGACGGATCGAGTGTAGCATCCGATCTTGGTATCGATCTTCGGTCGGATCGAGTGGTGGACTCGATCCGGCTCTCGCTCTGCATGGCGTCATTTACCATTTGATCGATTGCTCCACTCGATCTTCATCTCGATCATTTCCCTTGGATCGCCTGGGCTTCTCGATCTTCTGGTCGATCTCATCTAGATCGACCTGCCATGCTCAATCTGCTCCCCGATCTCTGGTCCTTAGCAAACATCCGGCGTTCCACGAACTACCACAACAGCTTCAGCACGTCCACGAACCTCCACGACTCAAAAGTAGCCAGAAACAACCTGAATGTGATGCAAAATGCAAGGATCATGCGTATGCTGGTGCAAGAATGCTCTAGAACCTAAAGTGATGCAATCTAGCCTAATGTGTGATGTAAATGCATGAAAAGCTAACTTATATGTATGCAAAATACATGCAATATGCAGTAACATCAGTATCAAGCGAATGATAAACGAAGATGTAAAAATGCTAAGAAAGAAGGGTCTAGGGTTGAGATTCATGGTAGGGGTTTCAAAGGTCCAAGCTTGGTTTGAAAACTCTAGATCTACTCACTTTGTAAGATTCTCTAAGCCTTGAAAACAAAACAAGACCCATCCATGGCGTGTGGTATGGATCACTCTCTCATTCTCACCTCCAGACCCATGGCGTTTGGCGGAAAAAGAGATTGAGAGGCAAGGAAAACAGATTTCTACCACGCGGCTTAACTAGTCCTCTAAACTACCATGGCGTTTGGAAAAGAGTAACTAGCCTCTAAGATGTGATTTTTCAGAGATCTCTGGATCCTGTCAAGGTAAGAGCTCTCTCTGGTCATAAAGATATTGGCGTGAGACTCTTTAAGCCTTAGGAGCTCAACATCTCAGAAGAGAAAGCTATTAAGAACGAGAAAAAAACAAACTTCAAAACCCTTTAGACCCCGTGAATCCTCTAAACCCCGAGACCCAAATGAAACTACTCGCTACACATGGAAATAACCGAAATAAGCATGAAAGATGAAACGATAAACATAAAAGACGATTACTTAAAGCTTAAAACGATTCAAAATATTCAAGAACAAAGCTCAAAGTTTTACAATGGCGGATCGTCTCCAAACCAGAGAGAAAAAGCATAAAAGGATAAGAATGAAAAAGTGTGTGGGAAAAGATCCTCGCCGCCTTCCCAAAATGGGCCAAACAGCTCGATGGTCCCCCCCTCGCTAGTGGCCAAAAACGGTTGAAAGGACTGAATCGACCTCGGGATCGAGCATGCTTCTCGATCATCTTCGGACATCGTGTCTTCAACTCGATCTGTGTCTCGATCTTCTTCGGTAGATCGATCGTTGCATCCGATCCTGGTATCGATCTTCGGTCGGATCGAATGGTGGACTCGAACCGGCTCTCGCTCTGCATGGCGTCATTTATGTCTGTACCACTTGATCGATTGCTTCACTCGATCTTCGTCTCGATCAATTCCCTTGGATCACTTGGGCTTCTTGATCTTCTGGTCGATCTCATCTAGATCGACCTGCCATGCTCGATCTGCTCCCCGATCTCTGGTCCTTAGCAAACATCCGACGTTCCACGAACATCCACACTAGCCTCAGCACGTCCACGAACCTCCACGACACCAAAGTAGCCAGAAACAACCTGAATATGATGCAAAATGCAAGGAACATGCGTATGCTGTTGCAAGAATGCTTTAGGACCTAAAGCGATGCAATCTAGCACAAAGTGTGATGTAAATGCATGAAAGCTAACTTATATGTATGCAAAATGCATGCAATATTCAGTGACATCAACTCCCCCAAACTTACTTCTTGCTTGCCCTCAAGCAACAGAAAATAAGAAAGGAAAAGAGGTTTTAGAAAAGATGGGGGTTTAAGCCTCTTGCAAAAGTGCCTTTCAAATAAATCAATCTCAATGTCCTAGTTACTAGTTCTAAAATGCAATGCGCACACTCATACTCCAAAGAACTTAGCCATACTCATCACACAAAGAAATTCAGATCATTACTCTCCTATTCCTAACAATCAAAAAAACTCATCCTTTAACATTCATTAAAGACCAAACCATGAATCAAACTTATGCACTTTAAAGCAGAACACATTTGGCTAAGGGTGCAGGCTATGAGCATAGAATGATCTCATTCGAAAAGGGTTTTTATTTAAAACAAGGGTTTCTCTCAAAAAAATGGCAAGAACTTTATGTATAATGCTAAAGGTGAAAGCAATTGATGCATACATAATCAGATTCTCATCTACCCAGGTAAACTAACAATGATCCTAAACCCCTCTCATTTATTATCTTTTAAGCTCACTTACCACTTAGAATCTACCCTTTTCTCAAAGCATAAGCTTAGCATTCCCCAATTCAAAACAGAAAGCATTTTTAACTCTTTAGGCTAGTGAAAAGGTTGAAAATAATTTGCTCTTTACATATTTCTTATTGGTAGCTCTCTGTTTATTTATATTTATATTTTTTTTTCTTTTTCTTTTCTTTTATTTTGGCACTTAGGCTCTTTTCTTTTTCTTTTTCTTTTTATTTTAAGAGGGCTACTGTAGCATCCGTATCCGAGAAAATGTGGAATGATCGTACCGCACAGGGCAGTGTCCGAGGAATGACCGAGCCAAGGGTCGGATATTGGCTGGGAAAGGGAGGTTCAGACTATGGTCGGGTGTGGACCGGTGAAATAGTCGGGTATGGGCTTGATCGCCGAGCCGGACGGACCATATCCGAGGGAAAACAGGGTCCAGTCCGTGGGAAATGGTATTTATCCGAGTGCAGTGGGATATATCCGAGAGTCTGGGAGGTTAGTCCAAGTGTAAGTGGACTGTCTCCGAGGGGGAAAAGGAAACCTACGAGATAAATAGAGGATTAGCCGAGGCGGGACGAGTTATCCGAGAGGAAAAGGAAAATCCGGATGGAAAATGGAAAACACCTCGGATAAGGGCGGTTTATCCGAGTGGGAAGGGATTTGGGTCGTGGGCCAAGTGTTTGGTCGATTATTTTGGGGTTTATCGAAGGAATGGTCGAGCCGGTACAGGGAATAGCCGAGAGAATCGAATCGGACTGGGATAAAACTTACTCGAACCAGGAAAACGTCGGATAAGTCCGGGTTACCTAGGGTTTTGCGAGTATATACGGGAATTTGAGACTTAACTCGAGGGTGTTGCGTTTATTTGAGCTAAATAAAGCAAAGAGAGAGTTTAGTCAAGAAAAAACCCTAAGAAAATCAGTTTATCCCGAGGACATCCGAGAGATATCAGGTTATCGCCGAGCAGATCCGACCATCGCCGAGATAAACTGGTAAGCGATCGGATATTTCCCTAAGTGTTGAGTTTTCATCGGATAACCTCGAGCTAATAGCCTTGTTTTGTGGGGTTTCTGAGGGAAAACAGAGTTTGGCTCGAAGAAAGGTGAATGGATCAAGAGATAGCCGAGGGGATGAGGATCGGATCGTACCGTGAGCCGAGAGATTCTTAGGGAGATCGGATATCTTCGTTTTGGTGCAGTTTTCATGGGATTTCTTCTGACCAATCTGTTTCCAGCATTGTCTAAGGTGAGTGCGTGACTGTGGTTGGGTCTAGAACCGTAGGATTGCTAGGGTTGAGTGATTTGCATGTTAATTGTGTGATTTTCATTTTCTGTGTTTCGAATTGTTAAGCAATCCTTATGTTATGAGATATTGTGGTGTTTACCGTGGCATAGATGGTATTTAGCTAACCTCAGGGTAATCCGGTTTATATACTTGCTTAGGGGATGTGGGATTGTCGCTGAAGTAGACATGGGTCTTAAAAAGGGATTGATCTTGGTTGGTTAGGCTAGATGATCATGGCCGTCTGATATTGTTATGTCTATTGCGAATTGAATGTGTTGAATGTTGAATCCGAAAGTATGACTGCGTGTTTGGTACTGACCAGGTGTTACGGGATGACCGTACTCACTAAGTATTTATGAAATACTTATGCCTCTCATCTTGAGTGTGCAGGTACTAAGCAGTAAAGGGGCGAGACCAGGCGACAGTGATGGATATGGATGGATCGGGACTTGGTTTTAATTGTGTTAAGACTTGTGTTTAGAGTCTTATGGCTTTGGTGTTTGATCGTTAGGTTGCTAAATGAGTAGTTGTAATCTTTAGCGAACCTTGTGCTTTTTTTATGTTAAATCCCGAATCCTGTTTAAGTGTTTTATGAAAGTTAAATGAATGAAATTAGTTGCTTTATATTCCGCTTTGTATTGATAAGGAAGATTAGGAATAATAGAAAAAGTTCAAAAATATTGCTAAGTATAGAAACGGACTTAGAGGATGTAGTGGGACACAGCTGCGGTATGTTGAACAAAGTCTTCGTTAGACCTAGTAGTTCACCGTGGGGAGCACCAGTGTTGTTCGTGAAGAAGAAGGATGGGAGCTTCAGGCTTTGCATTGACTACCGCAGATTGAACCGTGTGACCGTGAAGAACAAGTATCCACTTCCCAGGATATACGAGTTGTTGGACAAACTCAGGGGAGCTACTTGGTTCTCTAAGATCGATTTGGCATCATGGTACCATCCAATACCCATATAGGAGACAGACGTGCGTAAGACTGCTGATGTTATTGCATATTGCATACATTTTGCATACTCGTTAGTTAGCTTTTCATGCATTTGTATCACATTTTAGGTTAGATTGCATCATTTAGGGTCCTAGAGCATTCTTGCATCAGCATACGCATTTTCCGTGCATTTTGCATCACATTCAGGTTGTTTCTGGCTGCTTTGGAGTCATGGAGGTTCGTGGACATGTTGAGGCTGATGTAGCAGTTCGTGGGAGCTCGGATATATGCTAAGGATCAGAGATCGAGGAGCAGATCGAGCATGGCCGGTCGATCTAGGAGGTGATCGACCAGAAGATCAAGCCAACCAGACGATCCAAGGAGAATGATCGAGACAAGGATCGAGTGAAGCAATCGATCAAACGGTACGGACGTAAATGACGCCATGCAGAGCAAGAGTCAGATCGAGTACACCACTCGATCCAGCCGAAGATTGATACCGAGATCGGATGCAACACTCGATTCACTGTTGTTGATCGAGACCCAGATCGAGCCGAAGACACGATGTCCGGATATGATCGAGAGAACCACTCGATCTTGGAGTCGATCTCTGTCCTTGCAACCGTTTTTGGCCGCTAGCGAAGGGGGGACCATTAGCTTGTTTTGGCATTTTGGGAAGGCGGCGACGTCCTTTTTCAGATAACTTTTTAGATCCTTATCTTTTCCTTCATGTTTTCTCTCTCGTTTTTGTGAAGAACACCATTGTTGAACTCGCGTTTTTCTTAAGCTTTGTATTCGAATCATTTCTGTTCAATCTAGTTTTCTTTTCATGTTCATCGTCTCGTTTCATATGCTTTGCTTGATTTACTCTATGTGTAGCGAGTAGTTTCTTTGGGTTCGGGGTTGAGAGGATTAAGGGGTCTAAAGGGTTTCGATCATGGGGTTTTTCTAAACGTTTTCAAAGGCTATCTTTTCTAAGGTGTTGAGATCTCAATGCTTGAAGACTCTCACGCCAAGAGCTTCATGATCCGAGAGGTTCCTTACCTTGACAGGATCCAGGAGCCTCGGAAGATCACACCTTAGAGACTAGTTACCCCTTCCCAAAAGCCATGGAAGTTTGGGGGATTAGTTAAGCCATTCGTTTGAAATCTGTTTTCCTTGCCCTTCGACCTCTCTTTCCACCAAAAGCCATGGGTTTGGAGGAGAGGATGAAGGAGTGATCTATACCGAAAGCCACGGATAGATCTTGTTTAGTTTTCAAGGCTTAGAGATCCTTACCAAGTGAGTCGATTTAAAGTTTCAAACCCAAGGTAAAACCTTTGAAACCCCTGACCATGAATCTCAACCCTAGGACCTTTCTCGTAGCATCTTTACGTCTTATCTCATCTTTCGCTTGATCTCTGATAGCATCCTGGTCATTAGTTTTACTGTTCTTGCATTTTTAGACGAGATCGATTGTTACTGCTCGATCTAGTGGTCGATCTCATGGTCGATCCCCTAGTCGAATTTTAATAATTCGAAGCTTTCTCTTTTAATTATTCTGTTTGTTTCTCGTGGTAGTTTCTTCCTTTCTAGTATTTTTAAAATAGGTTTCATTCTGTTTAAGTTGCTGCATCTAGTTTTTAGAAATTTTCTCATAAACTGTCTCATTTCGCTTAGATTTGTTTAGTCCTTGTATTATCTGTGCATTCTCTATCATCCTAGAAGTGGTTTGACTCTCTCTTGCTTGCTGTACTACAACATGTCTTGCATTTGAGTTTGATAACCTCACTGCATTATATCCCATACAAAAGAATTGGTTATCAAATGGCGCCGTTGCCGTTCTAGGACTGTTTAGAGAACATAGAGATTTGGGTCTTAGCAAAGACTAAATCTTTACCTTTTTCAAGTTACTAATCATTCTACCCTCTAACATGTTTTTTCAGGTACATGAATCTTCATTCAAGGGGAGACAACAATCTACTACAACCCTTAGACAACATTCATCAGCTTGGTCACTCACGGCAAAGAAGAGTCAGAGAGCAAACAAGAGCCTTTGAGGAGATTGTTCATCACGGTTTGGTTGACTTTGAAGCTATGGCTGAACACGAGCATCCAGAAGGACCTCCTCCAGCTCACGGGGCAGCAGGACGGGGCAATGGAAACCCCCAACACGCGGCTAGACCCCCAAGGATCATAGGAGCCGGAGATGCTCCCAATACCCACCACAATAGGTTTGGGATCACTCCTCCTCCTGTACAAAACAACAACTTCGAGATCAAGCCAGGTTTCATCTCCATGGTGCAAAACAACAAGTTCCACGGCTTAGCAATGGAAGACCCCTTGGAGCACCTAGACAACTTCGAGCAAGTATGTGGGATGATAAAGATCAATGGCATATCCGAAGATGCTTTCAAGCTGCGTCTCTTCCCCTTTTCACTCGGAGACAAAGCTAGACATTGGGAGAAGACCCTCCCACAAGGCACCATCACATCATGGGCTGAGTGCAAGAAGGCTTTTCTCTCAAAATTCTTCTCAAGCACCAGGACAGCACGGTTGAGAAGCGAAATCAGCGGTTTCACTCAAAGGAACAACGAGACATTCAACGAGGCAATGGAGCGTTTTAAAGACTACACAATCCAATGTCCTCATCACGGGTTCAGCGAGGAGACACTACTCAGTACCATATACTGTGGAGCTTCACCAAAGATCCGGTTGTTGCTTGACACAGCTAGCAAAGGGAACTTCCTCGGTCAGGAGGTAGAAGAGGGTATGGAGCTGATAGAAAACTTGGCGTTGAGTGATGGAAACTATGCTGAAGATTATGACCGTGCACCGAGAGGATCAGAGTTAGAGTCTCACAAGAAGGAGCTCAAATCTTTGCATGAGAAGATAGATAAGCTGGTGTTAGCCAATCAGAAGCATGTTCACTTCGTTGGTGAAGCTGATGAGAACCAAGAGGAGTTAGAGTTGAGCCAAGAAGAAGCCAATTGGGTGGCGGGACAGAACAACTACAAGTCTCAAGGCTACAACCAAGGCTACCAGAACAACAACCTCTCTTACTGAAGCACCAACGTAGCCAACCCTAAAGATCAAGTGTACCCTGCTCAGCAAGCAAAACCTTTCATCCCTTATAACAAAGGTTTTCAACCGAGTGGTGGTTTCCATGGTCAAGGGCAGAGCAACTTCCAATGGCAACATCAAAACAACAAGGGTTATACACCTAACTACCCTCCGGGCTTTGCACCTCAACAGCAACAACCGATGCAACAACAAGTTGATCCGGTTCAAGCAATGTTTCAACAGCTAATACAAGAGCAAGCCTCTACAAACCAAAAGTTCGCCGAGATGAACACTCGCCTAGACTCCTCTCTCACCGACTTCTCCACTCAGATCACCAACTTAAACAACAAGATCAAGCAGCTGGAGAAAGGGAAAGCAAGTACGAGTGGTCAGAATAGTCTTCCGGGAAAGTGTGAGCAGAATCCCAAGGAGTATGCTAATGCCATAACGTTGAGAAGCGGTAAAGAGCTCGAACCTCCGGTCTCTACAAAGAACAACGAGGACGTTGTAATTCAAGATGGGGAGGGTAAATCTTCGGCTGATGATGATGAGATCAACTTTGACAACGTTTGGATCAAAGGGCCAAGAAGAGGAGACAAAGCAGTTGCTGAGAAGAAAGCTGACCAAACCACTAAGGAGAAGAATGCTTATGTGCCTCCACCTTATGTACCTAAGCTGCCTTTTCCTGGCCGCTTCAAGAAGCAACTCATAGAGAAGCATAGAATCCTCTTTGAGAAGCATCTTAAGGACGTGGAGATCAAGCTACCTCTCGTTGACTGCCTTGCAATGATGCCAAAATGCGCCAAATTCTTCAAAGACACTCTCGTGAAGAAGAATAAGGAAAGCAAGGAGGTACTTGTTCTAAGTGAAGAGTGCAGTGCGGTTATACATAAGGAGATAGTCTCTAAGAAGCTGGGAGACCCTGGAAGCTTCACTATACCCTGCGCTTTAGGTCCTCTAGAGTTCAAGAGTTGCTTATGTGATCTCGGAGCTAGCATAAACCTGATGCCTCACTCCGTGGCTAAGAAGCTTGGTTTTACACGTTTCAAAGACTGTCGGATCTCATTGGTACTGGCTGATAGGAGTGTGAGGCCACCCGTGGGGCTGCTTGAAGATTTACCGGTGCGAATCAGTGGTGTGAACGTGCCTACGGACTTCGTAGTGTTGGAGATGGATGAAGAGCCTAAGGATCCACTCATCTTAGGGAGACCGTTCCTTGCAACCGCCGGGGCTATCGTAGATGTGAAAAATGGGAAGATTGCCTTGCAACTGGGAAAGGAGATCAGGCTTGACTTCGACATCAACGAGGTTCTGAAGAAGCCGACCATTGAAGGAGCTCCCAAAAGGGTTAAGGTATGCTTTCTTAGGGCCTAATAAAACCTATCCCGTGATTGTGAATGAAAACCTTAGTGATGATGAGTTGCACTCGCTCCTGACTGAGCTGAGAAAGTATAGGAAGGCCATTGGGTACTCTTAAGTGACATCAAGGGCCTTTCACCAATGCTTTGCACTCATAGGATTCACTTGGATAATGAGAACGCCTCCTCTATAGAACATCAGAGGCGTTTGAATCCTAATTTGAAAGAGGTTGTTAAGAAGGAAATCCTTAAGCTTTTAGAGGCTGACGTGATCTATCCCATAAGTGACAGCACGTGGGTTTCTCCTGTACACGTGGTGCCTAAGAAGGGAGGGATCACGGTCATAAGGAATGAAAAGGATGAGCTTATTCCTACTAGAACCATCACTGGTCATAGGATGTGTATTGATTATAGGAAACTCAACCTTGCGACTAGGAAAGACCATTTCCCCTTGCCTTTTATTGATCAAATGCTTGAGAGACTTGCTAATCACCCTTACTACTGTTTTGTCGATGGGTATAGCGGTTTCTTTCAAATACCTATTCACCCAAATGATCTGGAGAAGACGACCTTAATGTGTCCTTACGGTACCTTTGCATATCGAAGGATGCCGTTTGGATTGTGTAATGCACCGGCTACGTTTCAGCGGTGTATGATGTCGATCTTCTCCGATCTTATAGAGGAGATGGTAGAGGTGTTCATGGATGACTTCTCTGTCTATGGTGCGTCCTTTCCTGCGTGTTTGTTGAATCTTTGCAGGGTGCTAAAACATTGTGAAGAAACAAACTTGGTGCTGAACTGGGAGAAATGCCACTTTATGGTTAAGGAAGGGATCGTGCTTAGTCATAAGATATCGGAGAAGGGCATTGAGGTTGATCAGGCTAAAGTGGAGGTCATGATGGGTCTTTAGCCGCCGGTTAATGTTAAAGGAGTCAGAAGCTTCTTGGGACACGCAGGGTTCTATAGGCGCTTCATCAAAGATTTCTCCAAGATTGCACGTCCTCTTACACGGCTGTTGTGCAAGGAAGCTGAGTTTGTATTTGATGAGGAGTGTTTGAAAGCTTTCGTGACCATCAAGGAAGCCCTTACATCAGCTCCTATAGTCCAAGCACCAGACTGGTCTCTTCCTTTTGAGATCATGTGTGATGCTAGTGACTACGCCGTAGGAGCCGTTCTCGGTCAGAAGAAAGACAAGAAGCTACACGTGATCTACTATGCTTCAAGAACCTTGGATGACACGCAATCAAGATACACCACTATGGAAAAGGAGTTGCTTGCAGTGGTCTTCGCCTTTGAGAAGTTCAGATCGTATCTCGTTGGTTCCAAGGCTATTGTATACACGGATCACGCTGCCTTGCTATAAATCTACTCGAAGAAAGACACCAAGCCTCGGCTCTTAAGATGGATTCTCTTACTCCAGGAGTTTGACATGGAGATTAAAGACAAGAAAGGGATAGAAAACGGAGTCGCTGACCATCTCTCACGGCTAAGGATCAACGAGTCTCTCCCTTTAAATGACTCTCTTCCAGAAGAGCAGCTTATGGCGATCACTACGGCTGTTTGTGGAAAGCTAGAAGGGAGGTTTGAGGAGGTGTTGAGTTTCAAAGAGGAGGATCTACCGTTGTATGCTGATGTAGTGAACTATCTAGCGTGTGGTGAGGAACCAACACATCTCAACAGCTATCACAAGAAGCGGTTTATAAGAGAGGCTAGTGACTACTTTTGGGACGAGCCCTACTTATACAAGAGAGGAGTAGACAGCTTGTACCGGATATGTGTTACAAAGGAAGAAGCCAGGGACATCCTCTATCATTGCCACGGCTCTTCCTACGGAGGACACTTCGCCTCATTCAAGACTGCCACGAAAGTGTTGCAAACCGGTTTCTGGTGGCCGTCCATTTTTAAAGATGCACACGAGTTTGTGAAGAGCTGTGAGGCATGTCAACGAGAAGGGAATATCACTAAGAGGAACGAAATGCCTCAAGTTCCTATCTTCGAGGTTGACGTGTTCGACGCGTGGGGGATAGACTTCATGGGGCCATTTCCTTCTTCATATGGCAACAAATACATCTTAGTAGCAGTGGATTATGTCTCTAAATGGGTTGAGGCTGTTGCTTCCCCTACAAATGGCTTTAAGGTGGTAATCAAGCTGTTCAAGACTATCATCTTCCCGAGGTTTGGGGTACCTAAGGTTGTCATAAGCGATGGAGGAAGCCACTTCATAAACAAGGTCTTCGAGAACCTCTTGAGAAAGTATGGAGTCAATCATAAGGTGGCAACACCGTATCATCCTCAAACGAGCGGTCAAGTGGAAGTCTCCAATAGGCAAATCAAGGCTATACTAGAGAAGACCGTCGGAGCAACAAGGAAAGACTGGGCAGTGAAGCTGGACGACGCTCTTTGGGCCTACCGTACCGCCTTCAAAATGCCGATTGGTACAACTCCTTTCACTCTACTCTATGGCAAGGGCTGTCACCTCCCGGTTGAGCTGGAACACCGTGCGTTGTGGGCTGTGAAGAGGCTGAACTTTGACCTTAAGACTGCTCAGGAGAGGCGCCTTATTCAGCTACACGAACTGGACGAGTTGAGGCTGAACGCTTACGAGAGCTCTCGGATATACAAGGAGCAGACTAAGGAGACTCATGACAAGAAGTTGGTTGCCAAGGAGCTTAAGGAAGGAGGACTAGTGTTGCTGTACAACTCGAGGCTCAAACTCTTCCCGGGCAAGCTGAAATCAAGGTGGAGCGGACCGTTCGTGATTCAAGAAGTGTTGCCTTATGGAGCTTTTACTCTGATGGGAAAAAGTGGCAGTGCATTCACCGTCAACGGACACAGAGTCAGGCCCTACTTGGCAGATAGCTATGACAAGGAGAGTACCTCGGTCCTTCTCCAAGACCCACCATCCGCCTAAACCAAGTAAGGTCTAGCTAAAGACGTTAAAGAAAGCGCACTTGGGAGGCATTCCCATGTTCATCTTGTACATATTCCTGCTTAATTTCCCTTTCGGTTTTATGTTTTTGTTCTGCAAGTGTGTAGGAACAGATATAAGGAGTCTAAACCTTGACTTTGAGGTCCAAAAGAGGCGATGGGAGTTAAGATAAGGCTAGAGATCGAGTGCTAGATCGACTAATCCTGGCTCGATCTTTGCTAGATCGAGTCAGTGAATCGAGAGGAGCCAGTCGATTTAGACGAGAACGAGTGACAAGATCGACCTTGACGAAAAAGGATCGATCGATCGAAATTGAATAGACCGATATAATTTCTCTCGAGAAAATCTGTTGAAAATAGATCGATCACTCGACTCGATCCATCACTCGATCTATGCCAAATCGACCCCTAAATCGAGGACATAGCTCGATCATGAGGACTTAGCCATGGAGCCAACATCTCAATGATCGAGAGAGCCAATCGATCCAAGATTCGTTTCACAATGAATCGAGTCTCAAATCGAGTAACCCTCTCGATCTAAGCCATTATGGGCATGAGATCGAGTCATAGATCGACCAAATGGACTCGATCTCATGCCGAGGTAACATTTCTTTTCCCTCCTTAACTCTTTTCCCTCCAACTTTTGAATTCAAAACTTGGTCAAGGCAAGCATCTTTGACCATGAAAGATGTGCCTTCACCAAGACTTTGTCAGAAAAACCACTTTTGCTACCCATTTTTTTGGTTTTGCTAGTCTTTAAATATTTCAACAACCTCTCACCCTCTCATTCCTGATTTTCTCAAAACTTTTAAGCAAAGAGAGTGAGAGTTTTAGTTTTCAAAAGCTAGCAAAGATATTCTGCATTTCTTGCAAAGGTATTTTCAAAAATTTAATGATTTAATTTTAGAAAATCTCCTCTAATGTCGCAAGATCTTGTTCTAGAATATAGGATCGGTTCTGATTTTTAAAAAACTAGCTAAGTAAAAGGAAAAATTCTAGATTTTTTAGTATCTAAAGATTTAATTCTCCTTTATTTAGCTATGACTTTTATTTATTCCCCAAAATTCTAGGGTAGTTTCTATAAGTTCTCTCCTTCTCTTCTCTCACTCTCATCAAATCGCTGTTTGCTAATCGATCTCTTTAGAAACTTGTTTCAGGAACAATGGCCCCAAAGAGAACAAGAGAAGAGCAAGCACAAGAAGGAGAAGGACAAGAAGTGGCAGTTCAAGAGAGGGTCCGGTGGAGTAAGGATGAGAAGAGGGACAAGAAACGGTTGGAAATGCTTCGGTTTGAGCCTACCAAGTTTGCCGATCGAGAGCTGTTGTCTAAGCTAGGGATTCTTGGGGATTTCGACCAACTCCTCAAGAACATTGGCTTAAGATGTCTGTCACGGATGGATTGCCCAACCATTCCTGAAGTGACAATAGACTTCCTTGCCACCTTGGAGTTCCGGTACGAGAATCCTAGCGCACCCGTCCCTTCCCATGGTCGCCTCTACTTCAAGGTTGGTCGTCAAGCCTATACACTCTCCATCCCTGAGCTATGCCAAGCTTATGGTCTCAACGCGGATGCATACAAGGTCGAGTTCCCAGCCTTCAAGAAAGCCGACGACTTTTGGGACCTGATCAGCAATGAAGACTACAAGGCCAACACCGCCAAGATCAAGCGAGTAAGGAGCCCGGTGCTGAGGTACACTCTGAAGCTGATTGCCAACACGTTTAGTGGAAGGTCTGTTGCTCCTACGGTCACGAAGACGGAGCTGTGCTTCCTGTTCCAAGGTGTGAAGAACTTGGTGTGTGATCCGGATGCAAACAACGAGCCTATGGAGGATGAACTCGGCGATGAAGTGAACTACGGGTGTGTGCTCGCGGCTTCTTTGGTGAAATACAAGGCTTATGCCTTGCGGTGCAAGGCAACTTCCTCTTATATTGGCGGTTTCCTTACTCCTCTGTTCGTGCAAGCCGGTGTGCCCATTCATGACTTTGCTCACGTCCTAACCAGAGCTTTCATGGACGAGGCATACATGAGGAATACTGACAGCTTGGGACGCACGCCAGCGGAAGGGTTCTATGCCTACCTCTTCATAGATGACGAAGATAAGAAGAGAGTGTGCATCCTGCCCAACAAAGATGAAACCGAGCTGCTTGGTGTTGGGAATATTGAGTTCTTGCCCACAGAGGAAGAATGCTTTGCCCCTTTAGGAGGACCACCTGCTTCAGCTATTGCCCCTCGTCAAAGGTCAGAGTCTCCAGCCACGGAAGAAGAGATACCCGAGGCCTACACATTTCCCAAGATAGACTTCGAGACAAGGACAAAAACCGAGAAGTTCCTAGCATCAGTTGTGGAGATGCAAAGGAAGATCAACAAGTGGCAAGGCAAGATGCTCAAGAAGCTTGGAAAGAAGGTCACAGCACTTCAGGGAGGCTCACCTAAGAAAGCTGCAAGCCAAGAGGTGCAACAACCCGAGAAGAGAAGGCTCTCAACCGGTGGAGTTGTCATCCGCGAGACCCAAGGAGCCACCATTCAGCCGGCGTGCCACTCTCTCCAAGAACCAGCTGACAAAGGCAAAGCAACAATCTCTAGCTCATCTGGAACATCATCAAGTTCCAGCCGAGCCTAGACCAGAGGTAACAACCTTCTTCCATTGTATATAACCGCTCATGTTTGTTTCTTTTTGCATTATGTTTTGATGCTCCTTCGGATGAGTTTGCCACCGGGACGGTGTCAAGCAAGTTTGGGGGAGTACATGTGTGATTTGACTTATGTTCTTTGATCTTATTTTCCTTAAGCATCCTTGAGTCTTAGTTCATGAAAAATTGGTAAATTTTTTGAAAATTGTTTCAAAGATTCATGTAGTTGCATTCATCTTTTTAAAACATGGTAGGATTGAGTCTAGAGTTTCTCATATCATCTAGGTTGTTTGCATTTTGCATAAGGGGTTAGAATTTCTTAAAAAGGTGTTTTTACTTATGAATTGTTTCAATGCCCTAGTTTGTAGTTCTCTAATGCTTTGTCTATGCTTTGAAAGTAAGTTCTTACCATGCTTGGATCGCTTGTTAGGATTTTCATGGCTTGAATTGAACTCTCATGATTTGAAACTTGTCCTAATAAGTGAAAACCTTAATTTGAAATTCTAATTATCATTCTTATTCATTTAAAAATGAACACATGGTTTTAAAATATTTAGGCTCTCTTCTTCCTTTTTACTATTCTTTGTGAGCCTAAGTAGAACTCCCTCCTTGAACCTTACCCTTCTTTGAAGCCAAATGTTCTTGTGTGACATCTTGTGAGGCCTTCCTTTCGGTTTGAACTTGGCATAAAGTGTTAGGTTTAGGCGATATGATTTGGTTTTCATATGATTGCTAGCTTTGCATTTTAAAGCTAGGTATAGGCTTATGATAAGTTTGGGGGATCATTGGGGTTGTTTCTTTTCCTATTTGTTCTCGGTTTCAAAGAGCTTGTGTTTTAAAGAAAGAAATGGGTTTTAAGTGAAAGGTTATGTTTTAAAAACTAAGTGCTCTAATAAATTTCAGGAGGTAGCTCTCCAAAAAAAAAAAAAAAAAAAAAAAAAATAATAATAATAATAATAATAAGAGAGCTACCAATAAGAAATATCTAGAGAGCAAAATTATTTTCAAAACCTTTTCACTAGCATAAAAAGTTTGAAAATGTCTTTGTTTCGAAATGGGGAATGCTAAGTTTGTGAAGAAAAGGGTAGACTCTTAAGTGGTGAGTGAGGATAAAATTTCTTAAATGAGAGGGGTATAGGATTGTTTGATAGTTTACATGGGTAGATGAGAATCTAATCATGTATGCATAAATTGTCTTTACCTTTAGCATTATGCACAAGTTCAACCAATTTTGAGAGAAACCCTTGTTCTAAATATAAACCCTTTTTCAAATGAGATCATTCAATGTTCATAACCTTCTCCCTTAGCCAAATGTGTTTTGCTTTAAAGTGCTTAAGTTTGATTCATGGTTTGAATGTTAATAAATGTTAAAGGATGAGTTTCTTTGATTGTTAGGAATAGGAGAGTCATGATTTGAATTTCTCTGTGTGATGAGTATGGCTAAGTTCTTTGGAGTATGAGTGTAAGCATAGCATTTTAGAACTGTTACTAGGACATTGAGATTGATTCATTTGAAAGGCATCTTTGCAAAAAGTTTAAACCCCCATTCATTTTTCTGAAAACCTCTCTTCCTTACTTATTTTCTGTTGCTTGAGGGCAAGCAAGAAGTAAGTTTGGGGGAGTTGATGTTATTGCATATTGCATACATTTTGCATACTCGTTAGTTAGCTTTTCATGCATTTGTATCACGTTTTAGGTTAGATTGCATCACTTAGAGTCCTAGAGAATTCTTGCATCAGCATACGCATTTTCCTTGCATTTTGCATCACATTCAGGTTGTTTCTGGCTGCTTTGGAGTCATGGAGGTTCGCGGACATGTTGAGGCTGATGTAGCAGTTCGTGGGAGCTCGGATATATGCTAAGGATCAGAAATCGAGGAGCAGATCGAGCATGGCCGGTCGATCTAGGAGGTGATCGACCAGAAGATCGAGCCAACCAGACGATCCAAGGAGAATTATCGAGACAAGGATTGAGTGAAGCAATCGATCAAACGGTACGGATGTAAATGATGCCATGCATAGCGAGAGTCAGATCGAGTACACCACTCGATCCAGCCGAAAATCGATACCGAGATCGGATGCAACACTCGATTCACCGTTGTTGATCGAGACCCAGATCGAGCCGAAGACACGATGTCCGGATATGATCGAGAGAACCACTCGATCTTGGAGTCGATCTCTGTCCTTGCAACCATTTTTGGCCGCTAGCAAAGGGGGGACCATTAGCTTGTTTCGGCATTTTGGGAAGGCGGCGACGTCTTTTTTCAGATAACTTTTTAGATCCTTATCTTTTCCTTCATGTTTTCTCTCTCGTTTTCGTGAAGAACACCATTGTTGAACTCGCATTTTTCTTAAGCTTTGTATTCGAATCATTTCTGTTCAATCTAGTTTTCTTTTCATGTTCATCGTCTCGTTTCATATGCTTTGCTTGATTTACTCTATGTGTAGCGAGTAGTTTCTTTGGGTTCGGGGTTGAGAGGATTAAGGGGTCTAAAGAGTTTCGATCTTGGGGTTTTTCTAAACGTTTTCAAAGGCTATCTTTTCTAAGGTGTTGAGATCTCAATGCTTGAAGACTCTCACGCCAAGAGCTTCATGATCCGAGAGGTTCCTTACCTTGACAGGATCCAGGAGCCTCGGAAGATCACACCTTAGAGACTAGTTACCCCTTCCCAAAAGCCATGGATGTTTGGGGGATTAGTTAAGCCATTCGTTTAAAATCTGTTTTCCTTGCCCTTCGACCTCTCTTTCCACCAAAAGCCATGGGTTTGGAGGAGAGGATGAAGGAGTGATCTATACCGAAAGCCACGGATAGATTTTTTTAGTTTTCAAAACTTAGAGATCCTCACCAAGTGAGTCGATTTAAAGTTTCAAACCCAAGGTCGAACCTTTGAAACCCCTGACCATGAATCTCAACCCTAGGCCCTTTCTCTTAGCATCTTTACGTCTTATCTCATCTTTCGCTTGATCTTTGATAGCATCCAGGTCATTAGTTTTACTGTTCTTGCATTTTTAGACGAGATCGATTGTTACTGCTCGATCTAGTGGTCGATCTCATGGTCGATCCACTAGTCGAATTTTAATAATTCAAAGCTTTCTCCTTTAATTATTCTGTTTGTTTCTCGTGGTAGTTTCTTCCTTTCTATTATTTTTAAAATAGGTTTCATTCTGTTGAAGTTGCTGCATCTAGTTTTTAGAGATTTTCTCATAAACCGTCTCATTTCGCTTAGATTTGTTTAGTCCTTGTATTCTCTGTGCATTCTCTATCATCCTAGAAGTGGATTGACTCTCTCTTGCTTGCTGTACTACAACATGTCTTGAATTTGAGTTTGATAACCTCACTGCATTATATCCCATACAAAAGAATTGGTTATCAACTGCCTTTAGGACAAGGTATGGTTATTACGAGTTTGTGGTCATGCCGTTTGGTATGACGAATGCGCCAGCTGCATTCATGAAGTTGATGAATGGTGTATTCAGAGAATACCTAGATGAGTTTGTGATCATTTTCATAGATGATATTCTAGTATACTCTAAGGATGAGGAAGAGCATAAGAGTCATTTGCGAACTGTTCTGGAGAAGTTGAGAGAACAGAAGTTATATGCCAAGCTCAGTAAGTGTAGCTTTTGGCAACAGCATATAGGGTTCTTGGGTCACATTGTTTCGGATAAGGGAGTGTCCGTGGACCCAGAGAAGATTCAGGCTATTGCGGATTGGCCTAGACCAGAGAATGCTACAGAGATTAGGAGTTTTCTCAGACTAGCTGGTTACTACAGGCGGTTTGTCAAAGGTTTTGCAAGCATGGCTCAGCCAATGAAAAAGCTGACTGGTAAAGAAGTGGAGTATGTCTGGACGGATGAGTGTGAAGAGTGCTTCTCAAAGTTAAAAGAGTTACTCACTAGTGCACCAGTATTGGCGTTACCAGAAACGGATGAGCCATACGTGGTATACACGGATGCATCAAGGAAGGGACTAGGTTGTGTTCTGATGCAGAATGGAAAGGCTATAGCTTATGCTTCGCGGCAGCTATGGAAGCATGAAGGAAATTACCCTACGCATGATTTAGAGATGGCGGCTGTGGTATTTGCACTTAAGATATGGAGATCTTACTTGTATGGGGAAAGGGTGCAGATATACACGGACCATAAGAGTTTAAAGTACATCTTTACTCAACCGGATTTGAACTTGAGACAGCGTAGATGGATGGAGTTGGTAGCGGACTATGACTTGGAAATAGCATACCATCCAGGAAAGGCCAACTTGGTGGCGGATGCGTTGAGTAGGAGAAGGGCTAGCGTATCATCTGAACAGAATGTTGGAAGCATTGTGAACATGCTAAGGACATTGCAGCTGAATGCAATAACGGATGGGGTTGAACCGTTGGGTTTGGAAGCTGCGGATAGAGCTGACTTGTTGACTAGAATTCGGATTGCTCAGGAGCAGGATGAGAATCTGAAAAAGGTGTCACAGAATGACAAGACGGAATATCAGACTTCAAACAATGGGACCATTATTGTGAACGGACGGGTCTGTGTTCCAGATGTGAAGGAGTTAAGGGATGAGATCTTGAAGGAGGCACATCAGTAAAGGTTTTCTGTTCATCCGGGAATGACCAAGATGTATCAGGATTTGAAACGGTCCTATCATTGGGTTGGGATGAAACGGGATGTGGCTAAGTGGGTAGCCGGATGTGAGACGTGCCAATTGGTTAAGGCATAGCATCAGTTTCCAAGTGGTTTGTTGCAAACGTTGCCAATGCCGGAATGGAAATGGGACATGATCACCATGGACTTTGTATTGGGATTACCTAAGACTAGGAAGTTGCATGCGGGATATGGGTCATTGTGGATCGTTTGACCAAGTCTGCTCACTTCTTAGCAATGAAAAAGACGGATGGTGTACCAAAGTTGGTGGACATGTATATTGATCAGATTGTGAAGTTGCATGGAGTGCCAGTGAGTATCATTTCAGATCGTGATCCGAAGTTTACTTCAAGGTTCTGGAAAGAGTTCCAGGAACCGTGTGGGACGCGGTTGCATATGAGTACAGCGTATCATCCTCAGACTGATGGGCAATCAGAACGGACGATCAGAACATTGGAGGATATGCTGAGAGCGTGTGTACTGGACTGGGGTGGTAGTTGGGAAGACTACTTACCGTTGGCTGAATTTGCATACATCAATAGTTACCAAAGGAGCATAGAGATGTCTCCGTACGAGGCGTTGTATAGCAGGCCATGCAGGACACCATTGTGCTGGAAACAAGTGGGGGAGCGTAGCGTAATGGGGCCAGCAGTGGTCGAGGCTACTACAGAAAATATCAGATTGTTAAAGATTAAGCTGAAAGAGGCTATGGACAGGCAGAAAAGTTATGCGGACAAGCAACGCAGGGATCTGGAGTTCAGTGTGGGTGATATGGTTTATCTTAAGGCACTGACTTATAAGAGAACGGACAGGGCAGCTAAGAGTGCCAAGTTGAATCCGAGGTACTTGGGGCCGTACCGGATACTGGAAAGAGTTGGCGCAGTGGCTTACATGTTGGACTTGCCATCAGAAATGGGAGCGTTCCACAATGTATTCCATGTGTCGCCAGCAGACTTGCAAGAGGACCTTGCAGTAGTGCCTAGGCCGGTTCGGGTGTTAGATCGAAAAGAAGAGACTAAGCGTGGGAAGCTGGTCAGAATGGTTCAGGTCGTATGAGACTGCGACGGACATGAACTTGTTACTTGGGAAAATGAGGCTAGGATGAAAGCTGAGTATCCCAAATGGTTTGACAAGTTGCACACGGATGAGTCGGATTCGAGGACGAATCCAGAACGGGTGAGGGAGAGTTATAGCATCCGTACCCGAGAAAATGTGGAATGATCGTACCGGACAGGGCAGTGTCCGAGGAATGACCGATCCAAGGGTCGGATATTGGCTGGGAAAGGGAGGTTCGGACTATGGTCGGGTGTTGACCGGTGAAATAGTCGGGTATGGGCTGGATAGTCGGGCCGGACGGACCATATCCGTGGGAAATGGGATTTATCCGAGTGCAGTGGGATATATCCGAGAGTCTGGGAGGTTAGTCCGAGTGTCAGTGGACTGTCTCCGAGGGGGAAAAGGAAACCTCCGAGAGAAATAGAGAATTAGCCGAGGCGGGACGAGTTGTCCGGATGACAAAGATCCGGATGACAAAGATCAAGGATAACAACGGAAAAATGCTGTTGATGAATGACTAATGGGAATGAGTGAATGGGAGAACTTAACACGGATGAGATGAAGTAGTAGAATGGAGCGTTTGGTCACACTAAGGCTGCAGAGGGTCCTTAGATTCACCGTGGATTGAATGGTCACACAAAGGGAATGAGAGAACCTTTGATTTACCGGATCTATCGTTTCAGAGAGTTTGAGAAAAAAAGGATAGATAGATTAAAATGCAAGTTCAGAGACAACATATAAAGAGATAGAACTCGGTACAAGCACCAAGAACATCTCGAAACAAAGCAAAGAAATGAATAAGGGGAGCGTCTAGTTTGAATAACAAAGGAAGAACTCTTAAACTACTTAGGTGAAACGGTTGTTGCTTAGAACTTGTCTTGGACTAGCAAATGGGCTAACGATGGGTATACTTGCCTCGTTAAAAACCTCTCTTGCAAAACCCAAAGGGACAAAAACAAGATGAGGGAAAAAGAGCACAAGTATAGCCCATTCCCGATTTACTAGCCGTGGGTTTGAATCAAAACCAAAGTGGTTTGATAAGCATGACTTTGATCTTCGTGATTCTCCGAGTGGTTAAGTAACGAATGCACTTGTTCTTGTAGTGCTTTGGCTCTTGAACGTGTCATTGGACCTTGGGGAAAGTATAGAGCTTCTTCGGCTACATGATCTCCCTTATCTTCTTCTCCATGGTCGTCCTTAACTTCAAGTTTCAAATCTTTAGCCTTGTCCAAGATCATATCATCCCCTCCCACTTGAGAAGGATTTGACCTGAAATCCGCTTCATCTGAAACAAAAGGAACAAGATCAGCAACATTGAAACTAGAGCTAACATTATACTTACCTTGTAAATCTAGTTGATATGCATTGTCACTGATCCGTTTGATGATTTTGAAAGGACCGTCTATTATTGGCATTAGCTTTGATTTTTTTTCATTAGGGAACCGTTCCTTCCTCAAATGCAACCAAACTTGATCTCCAACCTGAAAAACAACTTGTTTCCTTCCTTTGTTGGCGTGTTTGACATATAACTTAGTCTTTTCTTCTATGTTCTTTCGAGCACTTTCATGAATCTGCTGTATCAACTCTGTCTTTTTCTTTCCATCAATGCTTGCTCTATCACTCAAAGGTAAAGGCATTAGATCTAAAGGAGAAATAGGATTGAAACCATACACGATTTGAAAAGGCGAGTACTTAGAAGCAGAGTGAACAGAGTGATTGTAAGCAAATTCTATGTGAGGTAAACAATCCTCCCAACTCTTTAAATTTTTCTTAATCAAGGCACGCAGCAAGGTTCCTAAAGTTCTATTAACTACTTCAGTCTGGCCATCAGTCTGTGGATGACAAGTAGTAGAAAACAACAATTTAGTACCTAACTTAGACCAAAGTGTCTTCCAAAAGAAACTAAGAAACTTGGTATCACGATCAGAAACTATGGTCTTAGGCATGCCATGCAAATGTACAACTTCTTTGAAAAACAGATTAGCTACATGTAATGCATCATCAGTCTTGTTGCAAGCAATGAAATGAGCCATTTTCGAGAACCTATAAACTACAACAAAGATAGAGTCCTTACCTGTTCTAGTCCTAGGCAAACCCATAACAAAATCCATTGAAATATCATTCCAAGGATGCATAGGAATAGGGAGACGGGTATACAAACCATTCGGTTGTACTTTAGACTTAGCTTGTTTGCATGTAGGACAACGGCCACATATTCGCTCAACATCTCTTTTCATGTGAGGCCAATGGAAATGATCTTTCATGACTTCTAACGTCTTGGCTATTCCGAAATGCCCCATAAGCCCACCTCCGTGTGCTTCCCTGACAAATAAATCTCGAAGAGAGCAGTTAGGAATACACAAACGGTTCTCATTGAAGAGATACCCGTCTTGTTGATAATAACGACCAGAAGCAAACTTATCACATGCTTTAAAAATTTCTTGAAAATCAGGATCAGCAACATACATTTCTTTAATTTGTTCAAACCCTAAAAGCTTAGCAGAAAGAGTAGATAGAAGAACGTACCTCCGAGACAATGCGTCAGCTACAACATTGTCTTTACCTTTCTTATATTTGATGACATAGGGAAAGGTTTCAATGAACTCGACCCACCTCACGTGTCTTTTGTTAAGTTTTTGCTGACCTTTGAGGTGTTTGAGAGATTCATGGTCCGTGTGTATGACAAATTCTTTTGGCCACAAGTAATGTTGCCAAGTCTGTAATGCCCGAACAAGAGCATACAACTCTTTGTCATATGTAGGGTAATTCAGCGTGGCTCCTCCGAGCTTTTCGCTGAAATAGGCAATTGGTCTCCTTTCTTGCATAAGCACGGCCCCAATACCTACACCAGAAGCGTCACACTCAATTTCAAAGGTTTTAACAAAATCAGGTAAAGCTAATACTGGAGCATGAATAAGCTTCTCTTTAAGGCATTGAAACGCTTCTTCTTGAGCTTGTTCCCATTTGTACTCCACACTCTTCTTGATTACTTCGGTTAAAGGCGCGGCTATAGTACTGAAATCTTTTACGAAACGTCGGTAAAACCCAGCTAGACCATGAAAGCTTCGGACCTCTCCAATGGTTTTAGGACTTGGCCATTCTTTGATCGCCTTAACCTTTTCTTCGTCTACCTTCACACCTTCTGTACTTACAACAAAACCTAAGAACACAATGTTATCCGTACAAAAAGTACACTTTTTAAAATTAGCATAAAGCTTTTCTTGCCTAAGCACTTCTAAAACAAGCTTAATATGCTTAACATGCTCTTCTAAGTTCTTAGAGTATCTCAGAATGTCATCAAAGTATACGACCACAAACTCTCCTATATATGCCCTAAGAACATGATTCATAAGCCTCATAAACGTACTAGGAGCATTAGTTAACCCAAATGGCATTACGAGCCACTTATACAGCCCTTGTTTTGTTTTAAAGGCTGTTTTCCACTCATCCCCTTCTTTCATCCTAATTTGATGATAACCACTTTTTAAATCTACCTTAGAGAAAATGTTAGAACCACATAACTCATCTAACATATCATCAAGTCTAGGAATGGGATGGCGATACTTTACAGTGATGTTATTGATGGCTCGGCAGTCTACACACATGCGCCAGCTCCCATCTTTCTTTGGAACCAAAAAAACAGGAACGGCACAAGGACTCATACTCTCACGAATATGTCCCTTAGCCATTAGATCATTGACTTGTTGTTGTAGCTCCTTTGTTTCCACCGGATTAGTTCTATAAGCAGGGCGGTTTGGTAGAGAAGCTCCGGGAACAAAGTCTATTTGATGTTCTATGCCTCGGATGGGTGGCAATTCCTTTGGTGATTCCTCTGGAAAAACATCACTAAATTCTTGCAAAAGTTGGTTCATTTCACTCGGCAGCACCGGTGTGATGTTAGTCAAACTCGTTAGTGCTTCCTTATAAACAAATAAAACCATAGAGTGATTTGAGAGAAAGGACTTTTTAACCTGACTGGCCTTAGCATAGAAGCTCGAATGTTTTGGCTTCTTTGAGTCTTTCTTTTGATCAAGATACACTTCTTGAGGGGTCATGGGAATCAGAGTTGTTTTCTTGCCTTTGTACTCAAACGAGTGACGGTTAGAGAAACCATCATGTGTCACTCTCCTATCTGATTGCCACGGTCTTCCTAGAAGTATATGGCTGGCCTCCATTGGTGGAACATCACATAAAACCTCGTCTTCATACCGACCAATAGTAATAGGAACGACCACTTGGCTACTAACGTTTAGCTCTCCACTGTTATTGAGCCACTGTAGCTTATAAGGGTTTGGATGCTTTGACGTCGTTAGACCAAGCTTCTTAACCATCGTGTCACTAGTGACGTTGGTGCAACTTCCTCCGTCGATGATAAGACTACACACCTTTCCTAGAACATGGCATTGAGTGTGAAAGAGATTCTCTCGTTGCTCTTGCTCCGGAGCCTTAGTTTGTACGCTTAAAGTTCTTCTTGCTACCAACAAATCACCTCTGACTGGTGGAAGAATGTCTTCCTCACATGTTTCTTCTGGACACTCATCTTCGGACTCAAATTCGCCGTTATCAAGGAGAATCATCACACGCTTGTTGGTACACTCATTGGCGTAATGACCTCTTCCATGACACTTAAAACACTTAACGTCTCGTGTCCTTGTCAACCCCTCTATAGTCTTTCCTTTGTGGACCGTGGGTGGCTTTGTTTCGGCTTTCGGAGCTATAAACGGTTTACTTTCCCTCCGGTAGCTACTCTTATCCTCTCTTGAGTAACTAGCCCGGTTATAAGTTGTTCCGGTTCCTTGACTTAGCCGTGAGGGACCTTTTCTCTTGATCTGCTGCTCGAATAGGATGGCTTTGTGTAACATATCTTCTAGTTCCACGTAGTTCTGAGTTTCCACACGATCTTGTATCTCATGGTTTGAACCTCCGAGAAAACGTGCCATCGTAGCTTCTCTGTCTTCTACTATATCAGCTCGAATCATCAAAGTTTCCATCTCCTGATAGTATTCCTCAACCGAGCGGTTACCTTGTGCGAGCATTCTGAGTTGTTGATGTAGTTCACGGTGGTAATGACTCGGCACAAACCTCTTCCTCATCAGGCTTCTCAACTCGTTCCAAGTTTCCACCGGATACTCACGGTTTCTTCTTCTGGTAGTAACTATCTGATCCCACCAACTGAGGGCATAGTCATAGAGTTCAGTCGCAGCAATCTTCACCCTATTGATCTCGGTACAATGCTGAGCATCAAACACAAGCTCGATCTTCTTTTCCCATTCTAAGTAGGCAGCTGGATCGTTCTTCCCATGAAACGACGGTATCTTAAGTTTAATGCCTCCAAGCGGATCTTGTATACATCCTCTATCGTGCCTTTCTCGTCTAGGTCTTTGCTGACGACCTTGAGAGGACCCGCTCTTGTGATGGTAGTAAGAATCAGTTGAATCGCCACTAGAATGTCCGGATGAAACATGATCGCGCTGGTTTCTTCTTCTAGGGGGTGACTGATTTGATCCGTTTAAACAATTTCTCACAGTAAAATAATCCTATTATGATTGGTTTTAGAAATGGATCATAGATTCAGACGATGCAAAACAAGCAAAACAAAGATCTAACACCCTAGAACAAAAGATTTGTGAAACACAAGAATTTTAATCGACAAAGATATTGAAAAGTGATATCAATAAGATCTAAACTTTCAAAGTGGCTCTGATACCACTTAATATGGTTACCCTTATGATTCGACACTTTGAAAGCTAGACTAACACAAAGGATGTTATATGAATGATGATCAACTGGAATGAACAATATGAGCAAGGGACGACAAAGATCAAGGATAACAACGGAAAAATGCTGTTGATGAATGACTAATGGGAATGAGTGAATGGGAGAACTTAACACGGATGAGATGAAGTAGTAGAATGGAGCGTTTGGTCACACTAAGGCTGCGGAGGGTCCTTAGATTCACCGTGGATCGAATGGTCACACAAAGGGAATGAGAGAACCTTTGACTTACCGGATCTATCGTTTCAGAGAGTTTGAGAAAAAAAGGATAGATAGATCAAAATGCAAGTTCAGAGATAACATATAAAGAGATAGAACTCGGTACAAGCACCAAGAACATCTCGAAACAAAGCAAAGAAATGAATAAGTGGAGCGTCTAGTTTGAATAACAAAGGAAGAACTCTTAAACTACTTAGGTGAAACGGTTGTTGCTTAGAACTTGTCTTGGACTAGCAAATGGGCTAACGATGGGTATACTTGCCTCGTTAAAAACCTCTCTTGCAAAACCAAAAGGGACAAAAACAAGATGAGGGAAAAAGAGCACAAGTATAGCCCATTCCCGATTTACTAGCCGTGGGTTTGAATCAAAACCAAAGTGGTTTGATAAGCATGACTTTGATCTTCTTGATTCTCCGAGTGGTTAAGTAACGAATGCACTTGTTCTTGTAGTGCTTTGGCTCTTGAACGTGTCATTGGACCTTGGGGGAAAGTATAGAGCTTCTTCGCCTACATGATCTCCCTTATCTTCTTCTCCATGGTCTTCCTTAACTTCAAGTTCCAAGTCTTTAGCCTTGTCCAAGATCATATCAGGATGGAAAATGGAAAACACCTCGGATAAGGGCGGTTTATCCGAGTGGGAAGAGATTTGGACCGTGGGCCAAGTGTTTGGTCGGCTATTTTGCGGTTTATCGAAGGAATGGTCGAGCCGGTACAGGATATAGCCGAGAGAATCGAATCAGACCGGGATAAAACTTACTAGAACCAGGAAAACGTCGGATAAGTCCGGGTTACCTAGGGTTTTGCGAGTATATAAGGGAATTTGAGACTTAACTCGAGGGTGTTGCGTTTATTTGAGCTAAATAAAGCAAAGAGAGAGTTTAGTCAAGAGAAAACCCTAAGAAAATCAGTTTATCCCTAGGACCTCCGAGAGAGATCAGGTTATCGCCGAGCAGATCCGACCATCGCCGAGATAAACTGGTAAGCGATCGGATATTTCCCTAAGTGTTGAGTTTTCATCGGATAACCTCTAGCTAATAGCCTTGTTTTGTGAGGTTTCTGAGGGAAAACAGAGTTTGGCTCGAAGAAAGGTGAATGGATCAAGAGATAGCCGAGGGGATAAGGATCGGATCGTACCGTGAGCCGAGAGATTCTTAGGGAGATCGGATATCTTCATTTTGGTGCGGTTTTCATCGGGATTTCTTCTGACCAATCTATTTCCAGCCTTGTCTAAGGTGAGTGTGTGACTGTGGTTGGGTCTAGAACCGTAGGATTGCTAGGGTTGAGTGATTTGCATGTTGATTGTATAATTTTCATGTTATGTGTTTGGAATTGTTAAGCAATCCTTATGTTATGACATATTGTGGTGTTTACCGTGGCATAGATGGTATTTAGCTAACCTCAGGGTAATCCGGATCATGTACTAGCTTAGGGGATGTGGGATTCTCGCTGAAGTAGACATGGGTCATAAAAAAGGATTGATCTTGGTTGGTTAGGCTAGATGATCATGGCCGTTTGATATTGCTATGTCTATTTCGAATTGAATGTGTTGAATGTTGAATCCGAAAGTCTGACTGCATGTTTGGTACTGACCAGGTGTTACGGGATGACCGTACTCACTAAGTATTTATGAAATACTTATGCCTCTCATCTTGAGTGTGCAGGTACTAAGCAGTAAAGGCGAGACCAGGCGGCAGTGATGGATATGGATGGAACGGGACTTGGTTTTAATTGTGTTAAGACTTGTGTTTAAAGTCTTATGGCTTTGGTGTTTAATTGTTAGGTTGCTAAATGAGTAGTTGTAATCTTTAGCAAACCTTGTGCTTTTATTATGTTAAATCCCGAATCTTGTTTAAGTATTTTATGAAAGTTAAATGAATGAAATGAGTTGCTTTATATTCCGCTGTGTGTTGATAAGAAAGATTAAGAATAAAAGAAAAATTTCAAAAATATGGCTAAGTATAAAAACGGACTTAGAGGATGTAGTGGGACAGAGCCGCAGTATGGTTTACTGGGTTGGGTTACCACAAGTTGGTATCAGAGCGTTTTAACGCTTCTAGGACCGAACTTGGTTACTGCTGTTGTGTGTTTGTTTGGGGTTTATGGGGGTCCGATCCATTCTTCACTGCCAAGGTCTCGCGGTAAGTTGTTCTGTGGTGTTGTGAAACACGTTTTGAGTTAGCTTCTGCTAACTGGCATTGTGTACTTGCAGATGGTTGATACCAGAAGAACCGTGAGAAACAATGGGACCAACCAGGCTGCGGGGTCTGTGAACTCAGTCAACGGTGATGTTGCTGAGAGGGCAAGGGAAGCCGAGGGACAGGCAGCTGCGGTTGCGAATGAGGCGGCTAGAGTGGCAGCCGTGGAAGCAGCAAGGAATGCTGCGGACGGTGAGAACGTGGCTAGGAATGCTGCGGGTGCAGCTGGGGTTGCTGCGAATGTAGCACCAGTGGGGTTAGAGGCTGTGCTTGGGATGTTAGAACAGGTACTAGCTTGGCTACCTGCGGTAGCTCCTGCTCCGGCGGTTGCAGCAGCACCACATGTAGTACCACCGGTGGGGGTTCACGCGGATGTGATTGGGGAGGAAGCGGACCAACTGGAGAGGGTTCCGAGTTACCTCAAGGTTTAGGATCACATGGTGCGGTTGGGAAACAAGTTCTTTGCTGGAGGTTCTACACCGATTGAGGCAGATGAGTGGAGGATGAGACTGGAACGGAATTTTGAGTCTATCCGATGTCCAGAGGGTTGCAAGAGGGACATAGCAGTACACTACTTGGAGGGTGATGCACACACGTGTTGGAAAGGAATTGTTGGAAGGCTGGTGAATGCGGACTGTTCATATGAGACATTTTCAGCGATGTTCACGAGTAAGTACTTCCCACAGGAAGCTTACAATGAGTTAGAGAAGGCGTTCTTGGTACCTTAGTCAGGGGACGCTTACAGTGAGGCAGCATGAGACTCAGTTTAACCAGCTGAGGAAGTATGTGTCTCATGAGTTTGACACGGAGGAGAAGCTGATTCGCAGGTTTATGAGTGGACTGCGAGTTGAGCTAAGGAATGGGTGTGTGGTTCGTGATTTCAGGACAGTTGCTGAGCTTGTAGAGAAGGCAGCATTGTTAGAGTCAGGACAGGCGAAAGCTGCGTTGATGTCAGCTGGGGCTAGTGCAGCCGTGACTAAGACGGGTCAGTCTAGTGGACATAACCGGAAGTTTGGGAAAGGAGTACCGAACAAAGGATCTGGGGGACGCAGCGTGTGCAGCAAGTGTGACAAGGCTCACATTGGCACGTGTGGTACTTAGTATTTTCTAAACTTGCTCTTGCGTGTTGTGTGTTAGTATAGAGTCTTAGCATTATAGAGAATGAATGTGTAGGGACCTTACTAATGGGTGAGGTTGAAACCCATGTTCTGTTTGACTCGGGAGCGAGTCATTGTTTTATTAATCCGGACATGATCGGAAGGGGACAGTTCCAGAAGGAACCCGGAGATGACTTTGGGTTAGTTCAGGCGGCTGGAGGCCAAGTGATGTTTTCACTAGGAACGGTCAAGAATGTTCCAGTGATGTTTGGCGAAGTGAACATGCCAGCGGATCTAGTGATCTGTAGAGTTAAGTCCTACGATGTCATTTTGGGAATGGACTGGTTACGCAAGCACAGAGCTCACTTGGATTGTCACCGTGGAAGGGTGCGGTTTGAGAGAGACGGAGAGGTCTTGGTTTATCAAGGTGTTAGGCCAACCTTAGGAAGTTTGGTGGTTTCAGCTATTCAAGCAGAACGGCTGATAGAGAAGGGTTGTGAGGCGTATCTAGCAACGATCACTACCACAGAAGGAGGACCGGAGGTAGACTTGGGCAGTATACCGGTGGTGCAGGAATTTGAGGATGTTTTCCAGGCGTTGGCAGGACTGCCACCAGCTCGTTTAGATCCATTCACGATTGAACTTGAGCCGGGGACATCTCCATTGTCCAAAGCACCATACCGGATGGCGCCAGCGGAGATGGCGGAACTGTAGAAGCAGCTAACAGAGTTGTTGAACAAAGTCTTCATTAGACCTAGTAGTTCACCGTGGGGAGCACCAGTGTTGTTCGTGAAGAAGAAGGATGGGAGCTTCAGGCTTTGCATTGACTACCGCGGATTAAACCGTGTCACCGTGAAGAACAAGTATCCACTTCCCAGGATAGACGAGTTGTTGGACCAACTCAGGGGAGCTACTTAGTTCTCTAAGATCGATTTGGCATCATGGTACCATCCAATACCCATAGAGGAGACAGACGTGCGTAAGACTGCCTTTAGGACAAGGTATGGTCATTACGAGTTTGTGGTCATGCCGTTTGGCTTGACAAATGTGCCAGCTGCATTCATGAAGTTGATGAATGGCGTATTCAGAGAGTACCTAGATGAGTTTGTGATCATTTTCATAGATGATATTCTAGTATACTCTAAGGATGAGGAAGAGCATAACGGACATTTGCAAACTGTTTTGGAGAAGTTGAGAGAACAGAAGTTATATGCCAAGCTTAGTAAGTGTAGCTTTTGGCAACAGCAAATAGGGTTCTTGGGTCACATTGTTTCGGATAAGGGAGTGTCCGTGGACCCAGAGAAGATTCAGGCTATTGCAGATTGGCCTAGACCAGAGAATGCTACAGAGATAAGGAGTTTTCTCGGACTAGCTGGTTACTACAAGCGGTTTGTCAAAGGTTTTGCAAGCCTGGCTCAGCCAATGACAAAGCTGACTGGTAAAGAAGTGGAGTATGTCTGGACGGATGAGTGTGAAGAGTGCTTCTCAAAGTTAAAAGAGTTACTCACTAGTGCACCAGTATTGGCGTTACCAGAACTGGGTGAGCCATACGTGGTACACACGGATGCATCCAGGAAGGGACTAGGTTGTGTTCTGATGCAGAATGGAAAGGTGATAGCTTATGCTTCGCGGCAGCTACGGAAGCATGAAGGAAATTACCCTACGCATGATTTAGAGATGGCGGCTGTGGTATTTGCACTTAAGATATGGAGATCTTACTTGTATGGGAAAGGGTGCAGATATACACAGACTATAAGAGTTTAAAGTACATCTTTACTCAACCGGATTTGAACTTGAGACAGCGTAGATGGATGGAGTTGGTAGCAGACTATGACTTGGAAATAGCATACCATCCAGGAAAGGCCAACTTGGTGGCGGATGCGTTGAGTAGGAGAAGGGCTAGCGTATCATCTGAACAGAATGTTGGAAGCATTGTGAACATGCTAAGGACATTGCAGCTGAATGCAATAACGGATGGGGTTGAACCGTTGGGTTTAGAAGCTGCGGATAGAGCTGACTTGTTGACTAGAATTCGGATTGCTCAGGAGCAGGATGAGAATCTGAAAAAGGTGTCACAGAATGACAAGACGGAATATCGGACTTCAAACAATGGGACCATTGTTGTGAACGGACGGGTCTGTGTTCCAGATGTGAAGGAGTTAAGGGATGAGATCCTGAAGGAGGCACATCAGTCAAGGTTTTCTGTTCATCCGGGAATGACCAAGATGTATCAGGATTTGAAACGGTACTATCATTGGGTTGGGATGAAACGGGATGTGGCTAAGTGGGTAGCCGGATGTGAGACGTGCCAATTGGTTAAGGCATAGCATCAGTTTCCGAGTAGTTTGTTCCAAACGTTGCCAATGCCGGAATGGAAATGGGACATGATCACCATGGACTTTGTACTAGGATTACCTAAGACTAGGAAGTTGAATGACGGGATATGGGTCATTGTGGATCGTTTGACCAAGTCTGCTCACTTCTTAGCAATGAAAAAGACGGATGGAGTACCAAAGTTGGTGGACATGTATATTGATCAGATTGTGAAGTTGCATGGAGTGCCAGTGAGTATCATTTCAGATCGTGATCCGAAGTTTACTTCAAGGTTCTGGAAAGAGTTCCAGGAAGCGTGTGGGACGCGGTTGCATATGAGTACAGCGTATCATCCTCAGACTGATGGGCAATCAGAAAGGACGATCAGAACATTGGAGGATATGCTGAGAGCGTGTGTACTGGACTGGGGTGGTAGTTGGGAAGACTACTTACCGTTGGCTGAATTTGCATACAACAATTGTTACCAAAGGAGCATAGAGATGTCTCCGTACGAGGCGTTGTATGGCAGGCCATGCAGGACACCATTGTGCTGCAAACAAGTGGGGGAGCGTAGCGTAATGGGGCCAGCAGTGGTCGAGGCTACTACAGAAAAGATCAGATTGTTAAAGATTAAGCTGAAAGAGGCTATGGACAGGCAGAAAAGTTATGCGGACAAGCATCGCAGGGATCTGGAGTTCAGTGTGGGTGATATGGTTTATCTTAAGGCACTGACTTATAAGAGAACGGACAGGACAGCTAAGAGTGCCAAGTTGAATCCGAGGTACATGGGGCCGTACCGGATACTGGAAAGAGTTGGCGCAGTTGCTTACATGTTGGACTTGCCATCAGAAATGGGAGCGTTCCGCAATGTATTCCATGTGTCGCAGCTGAGGAAGGACATTACCGAACGGGAAACGGTTATAGAGGAGCCGCCAGCAGACTTGCAAGAGGACCTTGCAGTAGTGCCTAGGCCGGTTCGGGTGTTAGATCAGAAAGAAGAGACTAAGCGTGGGAAGCTGGTCAGAATAGTTGAGGTCGTATGGGACTGCGACGGACAGGAACAGGTTACTTGGGACAATGAGGCTAGGATGAAAGCTGAGTATCCCAAATCGTTTGACAAGTTGCAAACGGATGAGTCGAATTCGAGGACGAATCCAGAACAGGTGGGGGAGAGTTGTAAAATCCCTATCCGAGAAAATGTGGAATTATCGTACCGGACAGGGCAGTGTCCGAGGAATGACCGAGCCAAGGGGCGGATATTGGCTGGGAAAGGGAGGTTCGGACTATGGTCGGGTGTTGACCGGTGAAATAGTCGGGTATGGGCTGGATAGCCAAGCCGGACGGACCATATCCGAGGGAAAACAGGGTCCAGTCCGTGGGAAATGGTATTTATCCGAGTGCAGTGGGATATATCCGAGAGTCTGGGAGGTTAGTCCGAGTGTCGGTGGACTGTCTCCGAGGGGGAAAAGGAAACCTCCGAGAGAAATAGAGGATTAGCCGAGGCGGGACGAGTTGTCCGAGAGGAAAAGGAAAATCCAGATGGAAAATGGAAAACACCTCGGATAAGGGCGGTTTATCCGAGTGGGAAGAGATTTGGGCCGTGGGCCAAGTGTTTGGTCGGCTATTTTGGGGTTTATCGGAGGAATGGTCGAGCCGGTACAAGGAATAGCAGAGAGAATCGATTCGGACTGGGATAAAACTTACTGGAACCAGGAAAACGTCGGATAAGTCCGGGTTACCTAGGGTTTTGCGAGTATATAAGGGAATTTGAGACTTAACTCGAGGGTGTTGCGTTTATTTGAGCTAAATAAAGCAAAGAGAGAGTTTAGTCAAGAGAAAACCCTAAGAAAATCAGTTTATCCGTAGGACCTCTGAGAGAGATCAGGTTATCGCCAAGCAGATCCGACCATTGCCGAGATAAACTGGTAAGCGATCGGATATTTCCCTAAGTGTTGAGTTTTCATCGGATAACCTCGAGTTAATAGCCTTGTTTTGTGGGGTTTCTGAGGGAAAACAGAGTTTGGCTCGAAGAAAGGTGAACGGATCAAGAGATAGCCGAGGGGATAAGGATCGGATCGTACCGTGAGCCGAGAGATTCTTAGGGAGATCGGATATCTTCGTTTTGGTGCGGTTTTCATTGGGATTTCTTCTGACCAATCTGTTTACAGCCTTGTCTAAGGTGAGTGCGTGACTGTAGTTGGGCCTAGAACCGTGGGATTGCTAGGGTTGAGTGATTTGCATGTTGATTGTGTGATTTTCATGTTATGTGTTTGGAATTGTTAAGCAATCCTTATGTTATGAGATATTGTGGTGTTTACCGTAGCATAGATGGTATTTAGCTAACCTCAGGGTAATCCGGATCATGTACAAGCTTAGGGGATGTGGGATTCTCGCTGAAGTAGACATGGGTCTTAAAAAGGGATTGATCTTGGTTGGTTAGGCTAGATGATCATGGCCGTTTGATATTGGTATATCTATTGCGAATTGAATGTGCTGAATGTTGAATCTGAAAGTATTACTGCGTGTTTGGTACTGACCAGGTGTTACGGGATGACCGTACTCACTAAGTATTTATGAAATACTTATGCCTCTCATCTTGAGTGTGCAGGTACTAAGCAGTAAAGGGGCAAGACCAGGCGGCAGTGATGGATATGGATGGATCGGGACTTGGTTTTAATTGTGTTAAGACTTGTGTTTAGAGTCTTATGGCTTTGGTGTTTGATCGTTAGGTTACTAAATGAGTAGTTGTAATCTTTAGCGAACCTTGTGCTTTTATTATGTTAAATCCCGAATCCTGTTTAAGTGTTTTATGAAAGTTAAATGAATAAAATGAGTTGCTTTATATTCTGCTGTGTATTGAAAAGAAAGACTAAGAATAAAAGAAAAGGTTCAAAAATATGGCTAAGTATGGAAACGGACATAGAGGATGTAGTGGGACACAGCCGCGGTATGGTTTACCGGGTTGGGTTACCACAACTACCTTCTGAAATTATTAGAGCATAAAAATTTTTAAACACAAACCTTTCACTTAAAACCTTTTTCTTTCTTTCAAATACCAAACTCTTTTGAAACCGAGAGCATATAAACATGAAAACAACCCCTTAAACCCCGAAACTTATTCTAAGCCTAAGTCTAGCTTCAAAATGCAAAGGTAGCAAACATATGAGAACCTAATCATGTCGCCTAAACCTAACACTTTATGCTAAGTTCAAACCAGAAAAAGGTCTCACAATGATGTCACACACGAAAACTTGGCTTCAAAGAAAGGTAAGGGTCAAGGTGGGAGTTCTACTTAGGCTCACAAAGAGTGGTGAAAGGAAGAAGAGAGCCTAAATATTTTAAAATCCATGTGTTCATTTTTAAATGCATAAGGATGATAATTGAAATTTCAGATTAAGGTTTTCATTTATTAGGACAAGTTTCAAATCATGAGAGTTCAATTCAAGTCACGAAAATCAAAGCAAGTGATCCAAGCATGGTAAGAACTTACTTTCAAAGTATGAGCAAAGCATTAGAGAACTACTAACTAGGGCATTGAAACAATTCATGAGTTTAAAACACCTTTTTAAGAAAATCTTTAACCCCTTATGTAAATGTGAACAACCTATATGCTTTAAAATTCTAGACTCAACCCTAAAATGTTTAACAAGATGAATGCAACTACATGAATCTTTGAAAATTTTTGAAAAATTTTACCAATTTTTCATGCAATGAAGACTCAAGGATGCTAAAGGGAAAATAAGATCAGAAAACACATGTCAAACCACACACATACTCCCCCAAACTTGCTTGACACCGTCCCGGTGGCAAACAAATTCAAAGGAGCACCAAAACACAAAGCAAAAAGAAGCAAACATGAGCGGTATGTACAATGGAAGAAGGTTGTTACCTCGGGTCTAGTCTCGGCTGGAACTTGAGGATGTTCCAGAGGAGCTAGATGCTACGGCTTTGCCTTTGGAGCCTGGCTCTTGAAGAGAGAGACGCGCCGGTTGTATGTTGCTGCCTTGAGTCTCACGGATGACAACTCCACCGGTTGAAAGCCTCCTCTTCTCGGGTTGTTGAAGCTCCTGACTTGTAGCTTGCTTAAGCGAGCCTCTTTGAAGCGATTTGACCTTCTTAGCAAGTTTCTTGAGCATTTTGCCTTGCCATTTGCTGATTTTCCTTTGCATCTCCACAACAGATGCTAGGAACTTCTCCGTTTTGGTTTGCGGCTCGAAGTCTATCTTGGGAAGGGTGTAAGCCTCGGGCATCTCATCTTTCGTGGCAGGGGACTCGGACCTTGGACGTGGAGTAATCCGCTGGGGCAGGCGTTCCTCCTAGAGGAGCAAAGCACTCTTCTACGGTCGGCAAGAACTCGATGTTCCCAACACCAAGCAACTCGGTCTCGTCCTTGTTTGGTAGGATGCACACTCTCTTCTCTTGTTCGTCGTCGATGAAAAGATAAGCATAGAACCCTTCTGCTGGCGTGCATCCAAAGCTGTCGGTATTCCTCATGTAGACCTCATCCATGAAAGCTCTAGCCGGGACGGGTGTGAAATCGTGTATAGGTACGCCGGCTTGTATGAATAGAGGAGTGAGGAAACCGCTAATGAATGAAGAGCTTGCCTTGCACCGCAAGGCATTGGCCTTGTACTTCACCAAAGAGGCAGCAAGTACGCATTCATAGCTCACGTCATCGCCGAGTTCATCCTCCATAGGCTCTTCATTCTCTGCCGGATCACACAACAAATGCTTCACGCCTTGGAACAAGAAGCAAAGCTCGGTCTTCATGACTGTGGGAGCAATTGACCTTCTGCTTCTAGGTGTACCTCAGCATCGGGCTTCTCACTCTCTTTATTTTGTTGGTGTTGGCCTTGTAGTCTTCGTTGCTGATCAGGTCCCAAAAATCGTTTGCTTGCGTGAAGGAGGGGAACTCGACTTTGGTGGCGGCTGCGTTGAGACCATATGCTTGACACAGCTCGGGGATTGAGAGGCTGAAAGCTTGACGTGCAACCTTGAAAGAGAGACGGCCTTGCGAAGGAACAAGGGCGCTAGGGTTCTCGTAACGAAACTCCAATGTGGCAAGGATGTCTATTGTCACTTCTGGAATAGTTGGGCAATCCATTCGTGACAGACATCTCAGGCCAATGTTCTTGAGGAGTTGGTCGAAATCTCCAAGGATCCCTAGCTTGAACAGCAGCTCCCGGTCCGCAAACATAGTAGGCTCGAACCGAAGCCTTTCCAGCTGCTTCTTATCCCTCTTCTCGTCCTTACTCCATCGAACCCTCTCTTAAACAGCCACTTCCTGACCTTCTCCTTCTTGTGCCGTCTCCTCTCTCGTTCTCTTGGGAGCCATCGTGCCTGAAACAAGTTTCTCAAGCAAGGTAATGAGCAAAACGGCGATCGGAAGAGAGAAGAAGAAAGGCAAAGAAGAAAACTTGTACTTAATACCCTAGAAATTTGGGGAATTTATAAAAATTATAGCAAAATAATAGAGAATCAAATCTAGAGATACTAGAAAATCCAGAATTTTTCCTATTATTTAGCTAAAATTAAAAATTCAAAACCGTCCTAGCATCTAAAACAATCAATTGCAAAATAAAAGGAAATTTTCCTAAAGATTTTTATCAAATATCTGAAAATACTTTTTGCAAAGATTGTTAAGAAGCTTGTTAGACTTCAAAAACAGATAACTCTCACTTTCTTTGCTTAAAAGTTCGAGAAAACAAGAATGAGAGAGTGTGAAGTTGTTGAAAACATTTAAAGGCTAACAAGAAACAAAACTATGGGTAAAAGAAGTGGTTTTCTGACAAAAGTCTTTGTCAAGGCACATCTTTCATGGTCAAATATGCTTGCCTTGATCAAGTTTTGAATTTAAAAACTGGAGGGAAAAGAATAAAGGAGAGATAAAAAATGTTACCTCGGCACGAGATTGATATTACTGCATATTACATACATTTTGCATACACATTAGCTAGCTTTTCATGCATTTATATCACATTTTAGATTAGATTTCATTACTTAGAGTCCTAGAGCATTCTTGCACCAGCATATGCATGTTCCTAGCAATTTGCATCACATTCAGGTTGTTTCTGGTTACTTTTGAGTCGTGGAGGTTCGTGGACGTGTTGGAATTTGTGAGGGTTTATCTCACATAAGAAGAAACACAATCAACTTGTGATTGGTTCTTCATTAACCAACCAAATGAACTCACTTCAACATAATAAAAAATGCATTAGTATGATACACAATCTGAGTATTACAAGCAACATAACTAGAGAGTTTGTTGTCATAACCAAAGAAAGGTTCAGTAATCTAATGACTAACTAAGTAAAGAAGAGTTGCACTAGCATGAGACATGAATCCATATTTGAGTAACAACAACACTCAGAGTTTGTGTTCTCATTAAAGAAGGATTAGCTCACTAACTTAGTGTCTAACTGAACAAAAGAAAGAGTTTAGGTGTTTGAAGTATAATTAGACAAGTAATGGTCTGTCATTAAGGCAGACCTAAACTGCATATAACTCACTCTCTACATTGCTTTAATTTAATTAAGCATAAGTAAAGGAGAGAGATGTATACAAATTTAACAAGAACTTGTCTCTTTTATTATGAATTCTTAGTGTTTTACAATGAGAGAGGGTGCCATTATATAGAAATTAAACTTGGGCACAAAGACAAAGATTGAAAGTGACAGCACATAACAGCTCTTTTCTTAAGTCACACATGTGACTCTTGCTTCCCTCCACTTCTTTGAATTCAAACGGTTATGGAGGCAAGTGAGGAGCTTCTAGAACACTTGACAACTTCTCTTAGGCGTGCACACACTCCTCCTTACAGTTTGGGCTTGATTGGAGGAGTTTATGTGGGCTTGTACGGACAGCCCACTAAGAGATTGTATGGACAACCCAATAAGTTGGGCTTGCAACACACTTCATGACTCCTAAGCCTCCATTGCTTCATATACACATGGTTGATCACCTTCTTGATGTCTTTTACATGTGATGAGTTTCATTCTTGGCTAAGTCACGCTTTGACACTTCTCTTCTTCTTCTTATTTGATGTGGAGATGCTTGGCCTTCACTTCATGTGTGGCCTTCTCATCTCCTCACTCTAATACCCTCCCTCAAGCTTGGGCGTCGGGAGCCATTGGGACCAAAGGCCAAGCTTGCCCACGCAAAGGACTACCTCATTAAAAAACCTCATCATGTAAAACCTCTTTGGGATAAAACCATGATGAGGACAAAAAGAGTATAGCCTCCACGGTGCATTAAAATAGCTATGACCTTGGTTTAAACCATTTTGAAAATTGGCTCCTTTCCAAGTCTTCTCACTTCTTAGCTCTTCATGACTTGACTTCTCTTTCATTTGAATCCCTTCTTTGCCATCTCCTTTGAGACTCTTCAGCATTTGAGGCTCTCATTAGTCTCTTTGAGGCTCTTATGGTCTTCTTTTCCCTTAAACAAGAGAATAAAGAAGAAGAGATTAAGTATTGCCATAAGGAATATCAAATAACCAAATGAGGAATATCAAAGCCTAAGAGATATATTAAAGACTAAGATGCACAATTAGTAATTCATACAGAGAACTGAACATTTTAAGCAGAAAAATCAAAATTAATGTCAATCTGAATTATGCATTAACTCAAACAATTTCAAAAAGACATCCAATTAATATTCTCATACTAACTTATGCAATTCAGTCAAACAGAATTATGCATAAATTATGAAGAGTAATTTGACTGCTAAATGAATGAAGTAAGTCATGAAATTAGCACTAATTGAAATAGGAGATAGGGTTTAGAGAACAGCCTTTCAATAGAAGAAGAGTGGTCTTTGAATGGTCCTTTGAATAGACTGAATGAATTTGGTTTGATCTCCATCTATGGGAAAACATCTTGCTAGGGAGCTGATTCATCACTTTCCACCAGTCCAGCAGACTTTCTAGGTGGCCATTGGTTCTAACTCCGAGCTGATTCATCACTTTCCACCAGTCCAGCAGACATTCTAGGTGGCCATTGGTTCTAACTCCCCTAGTCAAGGATGCGCCAAACACCAAAACACTTGCCTTGCCTTCATGAGACAATCAAGCCAAAAGCACCAAACCCCATTATTACACTTAGAACCTGTAGAGTATAGACAGATTCAAAGCAAACAATAGTGAGAGATGAAGAGTATAAAGTAACCAGAGAATAAGAGTATAAGTAACTATAAGTATGAGAGAATATAAGAGTATGATAGAGTGTAAGCGGAAGTGTAGAGAGAGTATGGTGGAGAATGAGTATGATGGAGAATGAGTATGAGCGGAAGCAACATTCAGTCCATGGCCTTCAAGCTTCATGGCTGAGCAACAATGCTGGTGAGGCTTTTAACTTCCCACCAGTCTTTCATCAAAGAGTTGCAAGGACAAACTCTCTTCAAGAGATTTCCTATAATCTCAACAACAAACACATTAGAGTAATTCACATTCAAGTGATTTCTGAGTGTTAAAGAGCTGTGCTAATGGAACAAAACCATTTGTCCATCAGCAAAACAAAGCCATTCAAGGCCAAAACGTTTTCAAAAATATTTTCCAGAATTTTGAACCTTTCAAAAGAGTTTTTCAAAACCTTTTCATTTCAAGGAAAAATTGCAAAACAATTTTAAAACAATTTTCAAAGAATTTTAAAACATTTAAAATAGCTTATCAAATCCAAAGGTTCATTAAGAACATTTTAAAATATTTTTAAAAATACTTTTTGGAATTTTAAAAATATTTTCCAAAAATCTTCCCAAAGGGTTTATCAAGGAAATAATTTTCAAAATTACTTTCAAGCTTGTAACCATCAAGCAAAATTCTCAAAACAATTTAAAATTATTTTGGACCATTTTAAAACATTTTTCAAAATTCAAATCTTTTGAACAAAGGGTGAATAATTCCCAAAGTAATTTTTTTAAGAAGTTTTCAAATTCAAAAATCAACTTTCATCCTCTCTCCCTCCCTTAAGCATAGGCATATACAGACATAAAGTCTTTTATCCAAGCTTATCAAGAGAAGAGATGGGTAGAGGGAAGAAAGAGTTTGAAAAATAAAACCAAAGGCAAAGCTTTTGTAAAACATTTTCAAGTGAAAGTTTCAATCTTTCTCCCTCCCTCAAGTTAGTATGAACAGATTCAATCTTTCATCTAAAGCTTCAAATAAGAAAAGAGGGGATAGAGAGGAGAATCTATGGATTGAAACAAAACCATTAAAGGCACTTGAAAACTAAACTTCATCCTATCACTCTCTCCTCACGCTTTGGACAAGAGACTTCACAGGTCTGTCACAAAAGCTTAACAAGAATGTGAGAGAGAGGAATCCTTGGAATGAAGAAAGAAGAAAGACGAAGTGAGTCCAGCCCAAGAGAATAGCCTTGCTCTGATACCATGTTGGAATTTGTGAGGGTTTATCTCACATAAGAAGAAACACAATCAACTTGTGATTGGTTCTTCATTAACCAACCAAATGAACTCACTTCAACATAATAAAAAATGCATTAGTATGATACACAATCTGAGTATTACAAGCAACATAACTAGAGAGTTTGTTGTCATAACCAAAGAAAGGTTCAGTAATCTAATGACTAACTAAGTAAAGAAGAGTTGCACTAGCATGAGACATGAATCCATATTTGAGTAACAACAACACTCAGAGTTTGTGTTCTCATTAAAGAAGGATTAGCTCACTAACTTAGTGTCTAACTGAACAAAAGAAAGAGTTTAGGTGTTTGAAGTATAATTAGACAAGTAATGGTCTGCCATTAAGGCAGACCTAAACTGCATATAACTCACTCTCTACATTGCTTTAATTTAATTAAGCATAAGTAAAGGAGAGAGATGTATACAAATTTAACAAGAACTTGTCTCTTTTATTATGAATTCTGTGTGTTTTACAATGAGAGAGGGCGCCCTTATATAGAAATTAAACTTGGGCACAAAGACAAAGATTGAAAGTGACAGCACATAACAGCTCTTTTCTTAAGTCACACATGTGACTCTTGCTTCCCTCCACTTCTTTGAATTCAAACGGTTATGGAGGCAAGTGAGGAGCTTCTAGAACACTTGACAACTTCTCTTAGGCGTGCACACACTCCTCCTTACAGTTTGGGCTTGATTGGAGGAGTTTATGTGGGCTTGTACGGACAGCCCACTAAGAGAATGTATGGACAACCCAATAAGTTGGGCTTGCAACACACTTCATGACTCCTAAGCCTCCATTGCTTCATATACACATGGTTGATCACCTTCTTGATGTCTTTTACATGTGATGAGCTTCATTCTTGGCTAAGTCACGCTTTGACACTTCTCTTCTTCTTCTTATTTGATGTGGAGATGCTTGGCCTTCACTTCATGTGTGGCCTTCTCATCTCCTCACTCTAATAGGACGTGCTGAAGCTGTTGTAGCGGTTCGTGGAAGCTCGGATATTTGCTAAGGACCAGAGATCGAGGAACAGATCGAGCATGGCAGGTCGATCTAGGATGAGATCAACCAGAAGATCGAGAAGACCAGGCGATCCGAGGAGAATGATCGAGACGAAGATCGAGTGAAGCAATCGATCAAACGGTACGGACATAAATGACGCCATGCAGAGCGAGAGCCGGATCGAATCCACCACTCGATCCAACCGAAGATCGATACCAAGATCGGATGCAACACTCGATCCGCCGAAGATGATCGAGACCCAGATCGAGTTGAAGACACGATGTTCAAAGATCATCGAGAGAACCTCTCGATCCCGGAGCCAATCTCTATCCTTTCAACCGCTTTTGGCCGCTAGCGAGGGGGGACCATCAGCTTGTTTTCGCCAATTTGGGAAGGCGGCGATGTCCTTTTCCCAGGGAACTTTTCATCCTTATCTCTTTTATGTTTTTTTCTCTCGTTTCGGAGATAATACACCATTGTCGAACCTCGAGTTTTTTTTTTTTGTAATCGAATCGTTTGAGTTTAATCTAGTTTTCTTTTCATGTTCATCGTTTCTTTCTCCATGCCTTGCTTGATTTATCTTATGTGTAGTGAGTAGTTCATTTGGGTTCAGGGTTGAGAGGATTTAAGGGGTTAAAAAGGTTTCGATCTTGGGGTTTTCTAGTGTTTTAATGGCTATCTCTTCTAGGGTGTCGAGTTCTCAAAGCTTAAAGACTCTCACGCCAAGAGCTTTATGATCCGAGAGGTTCCTTACCTTGACAGGATTCAGGGACCTCTGAAGATCACATCCTAGAGACTAGTTACCCCTTCCCAAAAGCCATGGAAGTTTGGGGGACTAGTTAAGCCATTCGTTTGAAATCTGTTTTCCATACCTTTCAACCTCTCTTTCCACCAAAAGCCATGGGTTTGGAGGAGAGGATGAAGGAGTGATCTATACCGAAAGCCACGGATAGATCTTGCTTAGTTTTCAAGGCTTAGAGATTCTCACAAAGTGAGTCGATTTAAAGTTTTCAACCCAAGTTCGGACCTTTGAAACCCCTGACCATGAATCTCAACCCTAGGCCCTCTCTTTTAGCATCTTTACATCTTCTCTCGTCATTCGCTTGATCTTTGATAGCATCCTGGTCGTTAGTTTTACTGTTCTTTCATTTTTAGACGAGATCGATTGTTATTGCTCGATCTAGTGGTCGATCCCATGGTCGATCCACTAGTCGAATTTTAGTAATTCGTAGCTTTGTCCTTTAATTATTCTGTTTATTCCACATGGTAGTTTGATCATTCCTGGTAATATTAAAATAGTTTGCATTCCATTTAGTTGCTGCATCTAGTTTTTAGAGATTTTCTCCAAACCTTTCTCGTTTTGCTTAGATTTGCATAGTCCTTGCATTCTCCATGCTTTTTCTATCATCCTAGGTGTGGATTGACTCTCTCTTGCATACTGTGCTACAACCTGTCTTGCATTTGAGTTTGATAGCCTCATTGCATACTCACCCTTGCAAAGAAAATATTTATCAGAGATCGAGTCCCTTTGGTCGATATAGGACTCGATCTCATGCCCATAATGGCTTGGATCGAGAGGGTTACTCGATTTAGGACACGATTCGATTTGAATCGAGTCATGGATCGATTGGCTCTCTCATTCCTTAAGTTTTTGAAATCGCGACTAAGTCCTCGTGATCGAGCCATGATATCGATTCAGGGGTCGATTCAGCTTGGATTGAGTGGTGGATCGAGTTGACTACTCGATCTGTCTATGAGGGACTTTCCCGAGAGAAAATAGATCGGTCGATCCATTTTTGGATCGATCGATCTAAACTCCAAGAATTTCCCGAGACATTTTAGATCGAGTTCGTCACTCGATCTGTCTACTCGATCACGTCTAGATCGACTGGCTCCTCTCGATTCACCAGCTCGATCTAACAAAGATCGAGCCAAGATGAGTCGATCTAGCACTCGATCTCTAGCTTATACTCGCCCCCTTCTTACGCCTTTTTGAACTCGGATCGTGTCCTGCGTCTCTCACACTTTTTCCTACACACTCATAAAACAAAAACATAAAACTGGAAAAGAAATTAAGCAAAGATATGTACAGGATAAACATGGGAATGCCTCCCAAGTGCGCTTTCTTTAACGTCTTTAGCTAGACTCTATTTGGTTTAGGCAGATGGTGGGTCTTAGAGAAGCATTGAGGTGCTCTCCTTGTCAAATGCACTCGCCATGTATGGCTTAACCCTGTGTCCGTTCACTGTAAATGCACTCCCACTCTTGCCGACCAACGTGACAGCTCTGTAAGGTAATACTTCCTTGATTTCATACGGACCGCTCCACCGTGACTTCAGCTTTCCTTGAAAGAGCTTGAGCCTCGAGTTGTAAAGCAGCACCAAACTCCCTTCCTTGAGCTCCTTAGGCACCAGTTTCTTGTCATGAGCAGCCTTGGTACGCTCCTTGTAGATCCTAGCGCTTTCGTAAGCGTCCAGCCTTAGCTCATCAAGCTCGTGCAAATGGATCAAACGCTTCTCCTGAGCCGTCTTCAGATCAAAATTCAGCCGCGTCACAGCCCACAACGCCCTATGTTCCAACTCAACAGGAAGATGACACCCTTTACCGTAGGGAAGAGTGAAAGGAGTGGTACCAATAGGCGTTTTGAAAGTAGTCCGGTAAGCCCACAAAGCATCATCCAACTTCACTGCCCAATCCTTCCGAGTAGTCCCAACTGTTCTTTCGAGTATTGCCTTGATCTGACGGTTAGAGACCTCTACTTGGCCACTTGTTTGAGAATGGTAAGGCGTAGCTACCTTATGCTTCAGGCCATACTTCTTTAACAGATTTTCAAATAGCTTGTTGATGAAATGGCTCCCTCCATCACTTATCACAACCTTGGGAACTCCAAACCTCGGGAAAATAATGCTCTTAAAGAGCTTGATCACCACCTTAGAGTCGTTTGTTGGGGAAGCAATGGCCTCAACCCACTTAGATACGTAGTCAACAGCCACTAGTATGTACTTGTTGCCGTATGATGAAGGAAATGGCCCCATGAAGTCTATGCCCCACGCGTCAAAGACGTCTACCTCAAATATGGGAACTTGGGGCATCTCGTTCCTCGTAGTAATATTCCCTGCTCTTTGACATGCCTCACAGCTCATCACGAACTCATGGATGTCTTTGAAGATGGATGGCCACCAGAAGCCGGCTTGCAAGACGTTTGTAGCGGTTTTGAACGAAGCAAAGTGCCCTCCATACAAGGATCCGTGGCAATGAAAGATGATATCTCTTGCTTCTTCCTTTATCACGCATCTTCTGTACAGGCTATCTACTCCTCTCTTGTATAGATAGGGATCATCCCAATAGTAGTTGCTCACGTCTCTCATGAACTTCTTCCTATTGTAGTTGTCAAGATGCGACGGCTCTTCCCCACATGCCAAGTAGTTCACAATATCCGCGTACCAAGGGAGATCCTCCTCTTTGAAGCTCAGAACTTCCTGAAACTGCCCCTCTAAGCTCCCACAAACAGCCGTAGTGATTGCCATGAGTTGTTCCTCGGGGAGAGAATCGTCCAAAGGAAGAGATTCGTTGATCCTTAACCGAGATAGATGGTCAGCAACACCGTTCTCTATCCCTTTCTTGTCCTTGATTTCCATGTCAAATTCTTGAAGTAAGAGGATCCATTTCAAAAGCCTCAGCTCAGTGTCCTTCTTGGAATAGATATAGCGCAAAGCCGCATGATCCGTGTAAACTATGGTCTTGGAACCCACGAGGTAATCCCTGAACTTCTCAAAGGCGTATACAACCGCTAATAGCTCCTTCTCAGTAGTGGTGTACCTCGTTTGCATGTCGTCCAAGGTTCTTGAAGCATAGTATATCACGTGCAGCTTCTTATCCTTCCTTTGGCCTAGAACGGCTCCCACGGCATAGTCACTAGCATCGCACATAATCTCGAAAGGTAGAGTCCAGTCTGGTGATTGCACTTTAGGCTCGGATACTAGGGCCTCCTTGATGGTCACGAAAGCTTGCAAACACTCCTCATCAAAGACGAATTCAGCCTCCTTGCACAACAGCCGAGTGAGAGGGCGTGCAATCTTAGGGAAGTCTTTAATGAAGCGCCTGTAGAAGCCGGCGTGTCCCAAGAAGCTTCTCACCCCTTTGACGTTAGCTGGCGGCTCAAGGCTTGTCATCACATCAATCTTTGCTTTGTCGACTTCAATACCCTTCTCTGATATCTTATGTCCAAGCACAATCCCCTCCTTAACCATGAAGTGGCATTTTTCCCAATTGAGCACCAAGTTTGTCTCCTCACAACGCTTTAGTACCCTGCAAAGATTCAACAAACACGCAGAAAAGGATGCACCATACCATCTCTTCTATAAGATCGGAGAAGATCGACATCATACACCGCTGAAACGTAGCCGGTACGTTACACAACCCGAATGGCATCCATCGATACGCGAAGGTGCCATAAGGGCATGTAAAGATCGTCTTCTCCTGATCATTGGGATGGATTGGTATTTGAAAAAATCCACTATATTGATGTCACTACATATTGCATGCATTTTGCATACATATAAGTTAGCTTTTCATGCATTTACATCACACTTTAGGCTAGATTGCATCGCTTTAGGTCCTAGAGCATTCTTGCACCAGCATACGCATGTTCCTTGCATTTTGCATCATATTCAGGTTGTTTCTGGCTACTTTGGAGTCGTGGAGGTTCGTGAACGTGTTGAGGCTAGTGTGGAGGTTTGTGGAACGTCGGATGTTTGCTAAGGACCAGAGATCGGGGAGCAGATCGAGCATGGCAGGTCGATCTAGATGAGATCGACCAGAAGATCGAGAAGCTCAGGTGATCCAAGGGAATCGATCGAGACGAAGATCGAGTGAAGCATCGATCAAGTGGTACAGACGTAAATGACGCCATGCAGAGCGAGAGCCGGATCGAGTCCACCACTCGAAATTTATCGAGACCCAGATCGAGTAGAAGACACGATGTCCGAAAGTGATCAGGAGAGAGCCGCTCGATCCCAAGTCGATCCCTGTCCTTTCAACCGTTTTTGGCCGCTAGCTGTTTTCCCATTTTGGGAAGACGGCGATGATCTTTTCCCACACACTTTTCATTCTTATCTTTTTATGCTTTTTCTCTCTGGTTTTTGGAGACGTTCCGCCATTGTTAGACTTTGAGCTTTGCTCTTGAATATTTTGAATCGTTTAAGTTTAATCCATCGTTCTTATGTTTATCGTTTCATTCTTCATGCTTTGCTTAGTTTATTTAATGTTGTGAGTAGTTTCAGAAGGGTTTCGAGGTTGAGAGGATTCACTGGGTCGAAAAGGTTTTCAAAGCTTGGTGTTTTCTTGTTCATAATGGCTTTCTTTTCTAAGATGTTGAGTTCTTAAGGCTTAAAGAGTCTCACGCCAAGATCTTTATGATCAAAGAGAGCTCTTACCTTGACAGGATCCGGAGATCTCTGAAAATCACATCTTAGAGGCTAGTTACTCTTTCCCAAATGCCATGGTAGTTTAGAGGACTAGTTAAGCCGCATGGTTGAAATCTTTTTTCCTTGCCTTTCAATCTCTTTTTCCGCCAAACGCCATGGGTCTGGAGGGGAGAATGAGAGAGTGATCCATACCACACGCCATGGATGGGTCTTGTTTTGTTTTCAAGGCTTAGAGAATCTCACAAAGTGAGTAGATTTAGAGTTTTCAAACCAAGCTTGGACCTTTGAAACCCCTAACATGAATCTCAACCCTAGACCCTTCTTTCTTAGCATTCTTACATATTCGTTAGTCATTCGATTGATATTCGCCGCATCCTGGTCATTAGTTTCTTCATACTTGCATTTTTAGACGAGATCGATCCAAACTGCTCGATCTAGTGGTCGATCTTGTGGTCGATCCACTAGTCGGTTTTTGTTAATTCATAGCCTTGCCTATTAATTATTCTGTTTGTTCTTCGTGGTAGTTCAATCACTCTTGGTAATTTTAAAATAGTTTTGCATTCCATTTGGTCGTTGCACATAGTTTTTAGAATTTTCACAATATCGCCTGTCATTCGCTTAGCTTTACACTGTTCTTGCATTCTCTTTGACCTTCCTAGCTCCTAGAAATGGATTGACTCTCACTTGCATACTGTACTACAATCTAAGTGTTGCATTTGAGTTTTGATAGCCTCATTGCATCCTTACTCTTGCAAAGAAATTTGTTATCAAATGGCGCCGTTCCCATTCTAGGAGTGTTAGAAAGCATAGAGATTTGGAATGAGGCTATCAAAATTTGTTATCAAAATTTGTTATCACAAGACTAAGCTTTACTTTGTTTAAGTTACAAATCTCTCTACTCTCAAACGTGTTTCTTCCAGGTATATGCATCTTCAAGGGGAGACAACCATCTACTTCAACCCTTGGACAACATCCATCAACTTGGTCATTCACGACAAAGAAGAGTATGAGAACAAGCTAGAGCTTTTGAGGAGATTGTTCAGCACGGTTTGGTTGACTTTGAAGCTATGGCTGAACACGAGCATCCAGAGGGACCTCCTCCAGCTCATGGGGCAGTGGGAAGGGGCAATGGAAACTCCCAACACGCGGCTAGACCCCCAAGGATCGTAGGAGCCGGAGATGCTCCCAATACTCATCACAATAGGTTTGGGATCACTCTTCCTCCTGTAGAAAACAACAACTTCGAGATTAAGCCAGGTTTCATCTCCATGGTGCAAAACAACAAGTTCCACGGTTTAGCAATGGAAGATCCCTTGGAGCACCTCGACAATTTCGAGCAAGTATGTGGGATGATCAAGATAAACGGCATATCCGAAGATGCTTTCAAGCTGCGTCTCTTTCCATTCTCTCTTGGAGACAAGGCTAGACATTGGGAGAAAACACTTCCTCAAGGCACCATCACTTCATGGGCCGAGTGTAAGATGGCTTTCCTCTCAAAGTTCTTCTCTAGCATCAGAACGGCAAGGCTAAGAACCGAGATCAGCGGCTTCACGCAAAGGAATAATGAGACCTTCAATGAAGCCATGGAACGATTCAAGGACTATACTATCCAATGTCCTCACCACGGTTTCATCGAAGAGACTCTTCTAAGCACTATCTACCGCGGAGCTTCACCAAAGATCAGGTTGCTGCTTGACACGGCAAGTAAGGGGAACTTCCTTGGTCAAGAGGTAGAAGAAGGCATGGAGCTGATTGAGAACTTAGCACTAAGTGACGACAACTATGCTGAAGATTATGACCGTGTACCACGAGGTTCTAAGCTAGACTCTCACAAGAAAGAGTTGAAATCATTACACGAGAAGATTGACAAGTTGGTTTTAGCAAATCAGAAGCATGTTCACTTTGTTGGTGAAGCGGATGAGCGCCAAGAGGAGCTTGAGTTGAGCCAAGAAGAAGCCAATTGGGTGGCGGGTCAAAACAACTACAAACCTCAAGGCTATTCACAAGGTTACAACCAGAACAACAATCTCTCATACCGCAGCACCAATGTAGCAAACCCCAAGGATCAAGTGTACCCTGCTCAGCAAGCAAAGCCTTTCGTACCTTACAACAAAGGTTTTCAGCCGAGTGGTGGCTTCCAAGGGCAAGGGCAGAACAACTTCCAAGGACAACAGCAAGGGAACAAGGGTTATACGCCAATGTACCCTCCGGGCTTTGTACCTCAGCAGCAACAACCGATGCAACAACAAGTTGATCCTGTCCAAGCTATGTTCCAACAATTGATTCAAGGGCAAGCCTCTACAAACCAGAAGTTTGCCGAGATGAACACTCGTCTAGACTCGTCTCTCACTGACTTCTCTACTCAGATCACCAACTTAAACAACAAGATCAAGCAGCTAGAGAAGGGGAAGGCGAGTACAAGTGGTCAGAATAGCCAACCGGGCAAGCGTGAGCAGAATCCTAAGGAATATGCCAATGCCATCACGTTAAGAAGCGGCAAAGAGCTAGCACCTACGGTCACTCCTAAGAACAACGAGGACGTTGAATTAAAGAGGAGGAGGGTAAGCTTTCCGCTGATGGTGAGATCAACTTTGACAATGTCTGGATTCAAGGGCCAAGAAGAGGAGACAAAGCGGTTGTTGAGAAGAAAGCGGAGCAAACTACTAAGGAGAAGGATGCTTATGTACCACCACCGTATGTACCTAAGCTGCCTTTTCCTATCCGTTTCAAAAAGCAACTCATAGAGAAGCATAGAGTCTTGTTTGAGAAGCATCTTAAGGACGTAGAGATCAAGCTACCTGTCGTGGACTGCCTTGCAATGATGCCTTAATGCGCCAAATTCTTCAAAGACACTCTCGTGAAGAAGAATAAGGAAAGTAAGGAAGTGCTTGTTCTAAGTGAGGAGTGTAGTGCTGTGGTACACAAGGAAATAGTCCCTAAGAAGTTGGGAGACCCTGGGAGCTTCACTATACCCTGCGCTTTAGGTCCTTTGGAGTTCAAGAGTTGCCTTTGTGATCTCAGAGCTAGCATAAATCTGATGTCTTTTCCGTGGCAAAGAAACTCGGCTTTACCCGTTTCAAGGACTGTAGAATCTCGTTGGTACTAGCTGACAGGAGTGTGAGGTTACCCGTAGGATTGCTTAAGGACTTGCAAGTGAAGATCAGTGGAGTGAACGTGCCTACAGACTTTGTTGTTTTGGAAATGGATGAAGAGCCAAAGGATCCACTCATTCTCGGTAGACCTTTCTTAGCTACCGCCGGAGCCATAATAGACGTCAAGAACGGGAAGATTGCCTTGCACTTGGGTAAAGATATAAGGCTAGACTTCGATATCAATGAGGTTTTGAAAAGGCCTACAATAGAAGGGCAAGCTTTCTACATTGATACGTTGGATGCCTTAGCGGATGAGTTGCGGGAAGAGCTGGCTCAAGAAGATCATTTGAAGCTGGCACTGACTAAGGAGCCAGGAGAGTTTGGTTATGTGGATCAGAGGACTCAGGAGTGCGTCAACTTGCTTGATTCAAGGAAAGTTGTGCTTGAAGACGTAGGCGTTTGCCTAGAAATCGACTCCAAGAACGATGACATTACTCGATCCAGGAGTCAAATCGACAAGACAATCGAGAGCATAACTCGATCCGGTGCAGCAATCGACAGTCAGATCCAGCAATGTGATCGATCCAGGAAAATAATCGAGTCCGAGATCGAGAAAGGCCTTTCGATCAATTTGGGGTCTAATCTGGAAATCGACTCAGCATCTCGATCCCTCACTCGATCCATATTAAATTGAGTGAGTGAATCGAGCGAAACTGCTCGATCTAGACGACATCGAGAGCAAGATCGACCTGACGACTCGATTTCAGAAGGGATAGCAGTTGGAGAAAGCAGCCTAAGGGACATATCTCGGGTCCTAAGGAAGGTTCAAAGAAGGAGAACAACAGCAACAGCCACGAGGATGATTGGAGCGAGCTGTTAGATCGAAAGGTGGACCTTAAGGAGCTCCCAAAAGGGCTAAGGTATGCTTTCTTAGGGCTTAACGAAACCTACCCTCTGATTGTGAATGAAAACTTCAGTGATGATGAGTTGCAATCACTCTTAACTGAGTTGAGAAAGTATAGGAAGGCCATTGGGTACTCTCTAAGTGACATCAAAGGCCTTTCACCAATGCTTTGCACTCATAGGATTCACTTGGATAAAAAGAATGCATCTTCTATAGAACATCAGAGGCGTTTGAATCCAAATTTGAAAGAGATTTTCAAGAAGGAGATTCTTAAGCTTTTAGAGGCTGACGTGATCTATCCCATAAGTGACAGCACGTGTGTTTCTCCCGTACACGTGGTGCCTAAGAAGGGAGGGATCACGGTCGTTAAGAATGACAAAGATAAGCTTATACCTACTAGGACTATTACTGGACACCATATGTGTATTGACTATAGGAAGCTTAATCTTGCTACTAGAAAGGATCATTTTCCCTTGCCTTTTATTGATCAAATGCTTGAAAGACTTGCTAATCACCCCTACTATTGCTTTCTTGATGGATATAGTGGATTTTTCCAAATACCAATCCATCCCAACGATCAGGAGAAGACGACCTTTACATGCCCTTATGGTATCTTCGCGTATCGAAGGATGCCATTCGGGTTGTGTAACGCACCGGCTACGTTTCAGCGGTGTATGATGTCGATCTTCTCCGATCTAATAGAAGAGATGGTAGAGGTGTTTATGGATGACTTCTCGGTCTATGGTGCGTCCTTTTCTGCCCGTTTGTTGAATCTTTGTAGGGTTTTAAAGCGTTGTGAGGAGACAAACTTGGTGCTCAACTGGGAAAAATGCCACTTCATGGTTAAGGAGGGGATCGTGCTTGGACATAAGATATCAGAGAAGGGTATTGAAGTCGACAAAGCAAAGATTGATTTGATGACAAGCCTTGAGCCGCCAGCTAACATAAAAGGGGTGAGAAGCTTCTTGGGACACGCCGGCTTCTACAGGCGCTTCATTAAAGACTTCTTTAAGATTGTTCGCCCTCTCACTAGGCTGTTGTGCAAGGAGGCTGAATTCTTCTTTGATGAGGAGTGTTTGCAAGCTTTCGTGACAATCAAGGAAGCCCTAGTATCCACGCCTATAGTGCAAGCACCAGATTGGACTCTCCCATTCGAGATTATGTGCGATGCTAGTGACTACGCCGTGGGAGCTGTTCTAGGCCAAAGGAAGGATAAAAAGCTGCACGTGATATATTATGCTTCAAGAACCTTGGATGACACGCAAACGGTACACCACTACTGAGAAAGAGCTATTGGCGGTTGTATTCGCCTTTGAGAAGTTCAGAGCTTACCTCGTGGGTTCCAAGAGCATAGTTTACACGGATCACGCAGCTTTCCGCTACATCTATTCCAAGAAGGACACTAAGCCGAGGCTTTTGAGATGGATCCTCTTACTCCAGCAGGAGTTTGACATGGAGATCAAAGAAAGAAAGAAATAGAGAACGGCGTTGCTGACCACCTCTCTCGGTTAAGGATCAACGAGTCTCTTCCTTTAGACGATTCTCTCCCCGAGGAACAACTCATGGCGATCACCACGGCTGTTTGTGGGAGCTTAGAGGGGCGGTTTGAGGAAGTTATGAGCTTCAAGGAGGAAGATCTTCCCTGGTACGCGGATATTGTGAACTACTTGGCATGTGGTGAGGAGCCGTCGCATCTTGAAAACTACCATAGGAAGAAGCTCATGAGAGACGTGAGCCACTATTATTGGGATGACCCCTACCTGTACAAAAGAGGCGTAGACAGTTTATACCGGAGGTGTGTTACGAAAGAAGAAGCCAAAGACATTCTCTTTCACTCCCATGGCGCTTCCTACGGAGGACACTTTGCTTCGTTCAAGACTGCTACGAAAGTGTTGCAAGCTGGCTTCTGGTGGCCGTCTATCTTCAAGGATGCACACGAGTTTGTGAAGAGCTGTGAGGTGTGTCAACGTGCAGGGAATATCACTAAGAGGAACGAGATGCCTCAAGTTCCTATCTTCGAGGTAGATGTCTTTGATGCATGGTGCATAGACTTCATGGGGCCGTTCCCTTCATCATACGGCAACAAGTTCATACTCGTAGCTGTAGACTACGTCTCTAAGTGGGTTGAGGCCATTGTTTCCCCAACAAACGAATCTAAGGTGGTGATCAAGCTCTTTAAGAGCATTATTTTTCCGATATTTGGAGTTCCCAAGGTGGTGATAAGCGACGGAGGGAGCCATTTCATCAACAAGCTGTTTGAAAATCTGCTAAAGAAGTATGGTGTGAAGCATAAGGTAGCTACACCTTACCATCCTCAAACGAGTGGCCAAGTGGAGGTCTCTAACCGTCTGATCAAGGCGATACTCGAGAGAGCAGTTGGGACTACTCGGAAGGACTGGGCTATGAAGTTAGATGACGCTTTGTGGGCGTACCGGACTACCTTCAAGACGCCTATTGGTACCACTCCCTTCACTCTTCTCTACGGTAAAGGCTGTCACCTTCCTGTTGAGCTGGAGCATAGGGCGTTATGGGCTGTGAAGCAGCTGAATTTTGATCTGAAGACGGCTCAGGAGAAGCGTTTGATCCAACTGCACGAGCTTGATGAGCTAAGGCTGGATGCCTACGAAAGTGCTCGGATCTACAAGGAACGTACCAAGGCTGCTCATGACAAGAAACTGGTACCTAAGGAGCTTAAGGAAGGGAGTTTGGTGCTGCTTTACAACTCGAGGCTCAAGCTCTTTCCAGGAAAGCTGAAGTCACGGTGGAGCGGTCCGTATGAGATCAAGGAAATACTACCTTACGGGGCTGTCACGTTGGTCGGCAAGAGTGGAGATGCATTCACGGTGAACGAGCACGGAGTTAAGCCGTACATGGTGAGTGCATTTGACAAGGAGAGTACCTCAATGCTTCTCCAAGACCCACCATCTGCCTAAACCAAGTAAAGTCTAGCTAAACACGTTAAAGAAAGCGCACTTGGGAGGCATTCCCATGTCTATCCTGTACATATTTTTACTTTATTTCTTTTTCCAGTTTTATGTTTTAGTCTTGTGAGTGTGTAGGAAAAAGTATGGGAGATGCAAGCCATGATCCGAGTTCCAAAAGGAGTAAGAAAGGGGCGTATATGAGCTAGAGATCGAGTGCTAGATCGACTCATCCTGGCTCGATCTTTGCTAGATCGAGCTAGTGAATCGAGAGGAGGCAGTCGATCTAGACGAGATCGAGTAGACTGATCGAGTGGCGACTCGATCTGAAATGTCTCAGGAAATTCTTGGAGCTTAGATCGACCGATCTATTTTCTCTCGGGAAAGTCCCTCATAGACAGATCGATTAGTCAACTCGGTCCACCACTCGATCCAAGCTGAATCGGCCCCTGAATCGATAGCATGGCTCGATCACGAGGACTTAGTCGCGATTTCAAAAACTCAAGGAACGAGAGAGCCAATCAATCCACGACTCGATTCAAATCAAATCGTGTCCTAAATCGAGTGATCCTCTCGATCAAAGCCATTATAGGCATGAGATCGAGTCCTAGATCGACCAAAGGGACTCGATCTCGTGTCGAGGTAACATTTTCTTTCCCTCCTTTATTCTTTTCCCTCCAGTTTTTAAATTCAAAACTTGGTCAAGGCAAGCATCTTTGACCATGAAAGATGTGCCTTGACCAAGACTTTTGTCAGAAAACCACTTGTTTTACCCATAGTTTTGTTTCTTGTTAGCCTTTAAATGTTTTCAACAATTTCAAACTCTCTCATTCTTGTTTTCTCGAACTTTTAAGCAAAGAGAGTGAAAGTTATTTGTTTCTAAAGGCTAGCAAGTTTCTTTAACAATCTTTTCAAAAGGTATTTTCGGATATTTGATAAAAATCTTTAGGAAAATCAACTTTTATTTCGCAATTGATTGTTTTAGATGCTAGAGCGGTTTTGGATTTTTAAACTTAGCTAAATAATAGGAAAAATTTTGGATTTTCTAGTATCTCTAGATTTGATTCTCTATTATTTTGCTATAATTTTTATAAATTTTCCAAAATTCTAGGGTATTAAGTATAAGTTTTCTTCTTTGCCTCTCTTCTTCTCTCATCCTATCGCCGTTTTGCTATTACCTTGCTTGAGAAACTTGTTTCAGGCACGATGGCCCCCAAGAGAACGAGATAGGAGATGGCACAAGAAGGAGAAGGTCAGGAAGTGGCTGTTCAAGAGAGGGTTCGATGGAGTAAGGACGAGAAGAGGGATAAGAAGCGGATGGAAAGGATTCGGTTCGAGCCTACTAAGTTTGCAGACCGGGAGCTGCTGTTCAAGCTAGGGATCCTAGGAGATTTCGACCAACTCCTCAAGAACATTGGCTTAAGATGTCTGTCAAGAATGGATTGCCCAACCATTCCAGAAGTGACAATAGACTTCCTTGCCACGTTGGAGTTTCGTTACGAGAACCCTAGCGCCCCCGTTCCTTCACAAGATATTTTTTACTCCATTTTCTTTGTATGATTCATCAGAAGTCTGTTTCCCTATTTTGACTATTAGACGAGTTTAAGATCTTCATTTGGGATCTATTCTATGGAATGAGATACAAGCAATAGAGGCTTCTCCTTGTACTATTATGAGTCATAGATGACTATTTCAAAACCTATTTACTAGATTCTTTTTGTATGATTCATCAAAAGTTCCTTATCCCCATTTTTGGCTAGTAGACCAGTTTCAGATTTTCATTTGGAATCTCTTCTACGGAATGAGATACAGGTAATAGAGGCTTTTCCTTGTACTAATATTAGTCCCAGATGACTATTTCAAGTCTATTTATTCCATTTTCTTTGTTTGATTCATAAAAAGTCTGTTATCCCCATTTTTGGCTACTAGACCAGTCTCAGATCTTCATTTTGGATCTCTTCTTCAGAATGAGATACAAGTAATAGAGGCTTCTCCTTGTACTATTATGCGTCCTAGATGAAACTTTCAAGCCTATTTACTCCATTTTATTTGTATGATTAATCAAAAGTCTGTTATCCCCATGTTCGGCTAGTAGACCAGTTTCGGATCATTATTCAGGATCTCTTCTATGGAATGAGATACAAGTAAAAGAGGCTTCTCCTTGTACTTTTATGAGTCCCAGATGAAAATTTCAAGCCTATTTACTCCATTTTCTTTGTATGATTCATCAAAAGTCAGTTATCACTATTTTCGGCTAGTATACCAGTTTTGGATATTCAGTTGGGTCTCTTCTACCGAATGAGAACCATGTAATAGAGGTTTCTCCCTAAAATATTATGAGTCCGAAATGACTATTTCATGCTTATTTAGTCCATTTCCTTTGTATGATTCATCAAAAGTCGAAAATAGCCCATTTACTCCATTTTCAGCTACTATACCAGTTTCTAGCCCATTTACTCCATTTTCGGCTACTAGACCAGTTTCAGATCTTCATTTGGGATCTCTTCCTCTGAATGATATACAAGTAATAGAAGCTTCTCCTTGTACTATTATGAGTCCTAGATGACAATTTCAAGGCTATTTACTCCATTTTCTCTTTATGATTCTTAACAAATCTGTTATCTCCATTTTTGGCTAGTAGACTAGTTTCAGATCTTCATTTGGGATCTCTTCAACGGAATGAGATACAAGTAATAGACGCTTCTCATTGTAATATTATGAGTCCCAGATGACTATTTCAATTCTATTTACTCCATTTTATTTGTATGATTCATCAAAGTCGTTATCCCTATTTTTGGCAACTAGACTAGATTCAGATTTTCAATTGGGATCTCCTCTACAGAATGAGATACAAGTAATAGAGGATTCTACTTGTTCTATTATGAGTCCCAAATGAAGATTTCAAGCCTATTTACTCCATTTTCTTTGTATGATTCATCAGAAGTCTGTTTCTCCATTTCGAATATTAGACCAGTTTCAGATCTTCATTTGGGATCTCTTCTATGGAATGAGATACAAGTAATAGAGGCTTGTTCTTGTACTATTATGAGTCCTAGGTGACTATTTCAAACCTATGTACTAGATTCTTTTTGTATGATTCATCGAAAGTTCCTTATCCCCATTTTCAGCTAGTAGACCAGTTTCAGATCTTTATTTGGGATCTCTTCTACGGAATGAGATACAGGTAATAGAGGCTTCTCCTTGTACTAATATGAGTTCCAGATGACTATGTCAAGTTTATTTACTCCATTTTCTTTGTATGATTCATAAAAAATCTGTTATTCCCTTTTTTGGCTACTAGACCAGTTTCGGATCTTCATTTGGGATCCTTTCTACGGAATGACATACAAGTTATAGAGGCATCTCCTTGTACTATTATGTATCCCAGATGAGTATTTCAAGTCTATTTACTCTATTTTCTTTGTATGATTCATAAAAAGTCTGTTATCCTCATTTTTAGCTACAAGACCACTTTCGGATCTTCATTTTGGATCTCTTCTTCAGAATGAGATACAAGTAATAGGCACTTCTCATTGTACTATTATCAGTCTAGATGAAACTTTCAAGCTTATTTACTCCATTTTCTTTGTATAATTAATCAAAAGTCCGTTATCCCCATGTTCGGCTAGTAGACCAGTTTCGGATCATCTTTCGGGATCTCTTCTATGGAATGAGATACAAGTAATAGAGGCTTCTCGTTGTACTTTTATGAGTCCCAGATGACAATTTCAAGCCTATTTACTCTATTTTCTATGTATGATTCATCAAAAGCCAGTTATCACTATTTTCGGCTAGTTTACCAGTTTCAGATCTTCATGTGGATCTCTTCTACCGAATGAGAAACATGTAATAGAGGCTTCTCCTTATAATATTATGAGTCCGAGATGACTATTTCATGCTTATTTAGTCCATTTTCTTTGTATGATTCATCAAAGTCTGTTATCCCAATTTTTGGCTAGTAGATAAGTTTCGGATCTTCATTTGGGATCTTTTCTACGGAATAAGATACAAGTAATAGAGGCTTCTCTTTGTACTACTATGAGTTCAAGACGACTATTTCAAGCCTATTTACTCCATTTTCTTTGTAGGATTCATCAAAAGTCCTTTATCCCCATTTTCGGCTAGTATACCAATTTCGGATCTTCAATTGGGATCTCTTCTACATAATAAGATACAAGTAATAGGGGCTTCTACTTGTACTATTATGAGTCCCAAATGAAAATTTTTAATTCATTTACATCATTTTCTTTTAATGATTCATCAGAAGTCTGTTTCTCCATTTCGACTATTAGACAAGTTTTAGATCTTTATTTGGGATCTTTTCTATGGAATGAGTTACAAGTAATAGAGGCTTCCCCTTGTACTATTATGAGTCCTAGTTGACGATTTCAAGCCTATTTACTAGATTTTTTTTGTATGATTCATCAAAAGTTCCTTATCCCCATATTCGGCTAGTAGACCAGTTTCAGATCTTCATTTGGGATCTCTTCTCCTTGTACTAATAAGAGTCCCAGATGACTATTTCAAGTCTATTTACTCCATTTTCTTTGTATGATTAATAAAAAGTCCATTATCCCCATTTTTGGCTACTAGACCAGTTTCAGATCTTCATTTAGGATCTTTTCTACGGAATGAGATACAAGTTATAGAGGCATCTGCTTGTATTATTCTGAGTCCTAGATGACTATTTCAAATATATTAACATATTTACTATATTCTTTTTGTATATTAGAGGCTTCTCCTTGTACTAATCTGAGTCCCAGATGACTATTTTAAGTCTATTTACTCTATTTTCTTTGTATGATTCATAAAAAGTCCATTATACCCATTTTTGGCTACTAGAACAATTTCGGATCTTCAGTTGGGATCTTTTCTACGGAATGAGATACAAGTTATAGAGGCATCTGCTTGCACTATTATGAGTCCCAGATGACTATTTCAAACCTATTTCTCCATTTTCTTTGTATGATTCATCAAAAGTCCATTATCCCCATTTTTGGCTTTCGGATCATCATTTGGAATCTTTTCTACGGAATGAGATACAAGTAATAAAGGCTTGTCCTTGTACTATAATGAGTCCCATATGACTATTTCAAGCCTATTTACTCCATTTTTTGTATGATACATAAAAACTATGTTATCCCCATTTTCGACTACTAGAGCAGTTTCAGATCTTCATTTGGGATTTCTTCTTGAGAATGAGATACAAGTAATACACGCTTCTCCTTGTACTATTATGAGTCCCATATGACAATTTCAAGCATATTCACTCCATTTTCTTTGTATGATTAATCAAAAGTCCGTTATCCCCAGGTTCGGCTTGTAGACCAGTTTCAGATCTTCATTTGAGATTTCTACTACGGAATGAGATACAAGTAATATAGGCTCTTCCTTGTACTTTTATGAGTCTTAGATGATAATTTCATGCCTATTTACTCCATTTTTTTGTATGATTCATCGAAAGTCTGTTATCCCTATTTTCGGCTAGTAGACCAGTTTCGGATCTTCATTTGGGATCTTTTCTATGGAATGAGATACAAGTAATAGAGGCTTCTTTTTGTACCACTATGAGTCCAAGATGACTATTTCAAGCCTATTTACTCCATTTTCTTTGTATGATTCATTAAAAGTCCGTTATCCCCATTTTCGGCTAGTAGACTAGTTTCAGATCCTTTCTACGGAATGAGATACAAGTAATAGAGGCATCTCCTTGTACTATTTTGAGTCCCAGATGACTATTTCAAGCCTATTTACTCCATTTTCTTTGTATGTTTCATCAAAAGTCTGTGATCCCCAGGTTCGGCTAGTATACCAGTTTCGGATATTCATTTGGGATCTTTTCTACGGAATCATATACAAGTATTAGTGGCTACTCCTTGTACTATTTTGAGTCCGAAATGACTATTTCAGGCCTATTTACTCCATTTTCTTTGTATGATTGATCAAAAGTACGTTATCCCCATGTTCGGCTAGTAGACCAGTTTCGGATCTTCATTTGGGATCTCTTCTACTGAATGAGATACCAGTAATAGAGGCTTCTCCTTGTACTTTTATGAGTCCCAGATGACAATTTCAAGCCTATTTACTCCATTTTCTTTGTATGATTCATCAAAAGTCAGTTATCCCTATTTTCGGCTAGTATACCAGATTCGAATCTTCATTTGGGTCTCTTCTACCGAATGAGAAACATATAATAGAGGCTTCTCCTTATAATATTTTGAGTTCGAGATGACTATTTCATGCGTATTTAGTCCATTTTCTTTGTATGATTCATCAAAAGTCTGTTATCCCTATCTTCGACTAGTAGACCAGTTTCGGATCTTCATTTGGGATCTTTTCTACGGAATGAGATACAAGTAATAGAGGCTTCTCTTTGAACTGCTATGAGTCCAAGATGACTATTTCATGCCTATTTACTCCATTTTCTTTGTATGATTGATCAAAAGTACGTTAATCCCATGTTCGGCTAGTAGACTAGTTTCAGATCTTCATTTAAGATCTTTTATACAGAATGAGATACAAGTAATAGATGCTTCTCCTTGTACTATAATGAGTCACAGGTGAAAATTTCCAGCCTATTTACTCCATTTTCTTTGTAAAATTCATCAAAAGTCCATTATCCCCATTTTCAGCTAGTATACCAGTTTCGGATCTTCATTTGGGTCTCCTCTACCGAATGAGAAACATGTAATAGAGGCTTCTCCTTATAATATTATGAGTCCGAGATGACTATTTCATGCTTATTTAGTCCATTTTCTTTGTATGATTCATCAAAAGTCCGTTATCCCCATTTTCCTTTAGTATACCAGTTTTGGATCTTCATTTGGGATCTTTTCTACGGAATGAGATACAAGTAATAGAGGCTTCTCCTTGTACTATTTTGAGTCCCAGATGACTATTTCAAGCCTATTTACTCCATTTTATTTGTATGATTCATAAAAAGTCTGTTATCCCCATTTTTTGCTAGTAGACCAGTTTCGGATCTTCATTTAGGATCTCTTCTATAGAATGAGATACAAGAAATAAACGTTTCTCCTTGTACTATTATGAGTCCCAGATAACTATTTCAGGCCTATTTACTCTATTTCTTTTTCTGATTAATAAAAAGTCCGTTATCCCTATTTTTGGCTTCTAGACCAGTTTTGGATCTTCATTTGGGATATCTTACATAATGTGCTACAAGTAATAGAGGCTTCTCCTTGTACTATTATTAGTCACAGATGACAATTTCAAGCCTATTTACTCCATTTTCTTTGTGTGATTCATAAAAAGTCTGTTATCCCCATTTTTGGCTACTAGACCAGTTTCGGATCTTCATTTGGGATCTTTTCTATGGAATGCATACAAGTTATAGAGGCATCTTCTTGTACTATTATGAGTCCCAGATGAGTATTTGATACACAGGGTTTTACCCCTTTGTAGGACAATTGCCCTAGCTTGTACTAGTCAGTTGCAGTATAGCATAGGGTTGTATCAATCCAAATGGGAAGAGTTGAAAGACAGAAGAGTTGAGAGTGGAATCTCTAAGTCAAGCAAGACAGGAAAGGGGTTTTGTTGCCTAAGCAACAGTTCTAACAACCTAAGTGAACCAAGCAGCAACAAGGTGAAAGCAAAAGCAAACTAAGCAATTCTAAGCAAGAAAAACAGAGCAAAACAAAGCAAAACAGAGCAAATCCGAGATTTAAATTAGAGAAAGACAAGTTTGTAGATTTGGTTATTGACTTTAGGGAATTTCAGGCATTGAATAAGGCTGTTTCGAACTACAATGATCAAGCAAATAAGCAAGCAATGGTGGTTCCTAGACATAGAGTTCACAACTAAGCTAGTTAGATCCAATCTCTTGGAAATAACCCTTTGCTAAACATCTTAACAAGAACTAACTCTCATTAGTGATAAAACATCAAGCAAGCAAGACTAATCAACTCTATTCAAGTCAAAATGCTCCTCAAACAGTCAATCTCTTGAGCCAAGGCCAGCAAATCCTCTACTAAACAGGTTCAGCATTTCATCAAACACTTGGTGGGCATAAGAGAAAGCTTACAACCTAGACCAGTTTGATCTAGACTAATCTAGCATGAATCACAGATTAATAAAGAGGAACCCATAAACAGAAGCACATAACAAGCCTTAATCAAGCCATAGATTCCCCTAATCTACCACATCTAGAAACCCTAAAGTAACTACTCACTCATAATCATGTTTAACACCAAATCACAAAGGGAGAAGATGCTAATCATGATTAAAAAAAAGATTAAAGAAAGATTAAAGCAAATACTTGATTGTATTAAACAAAGCAAAGAAAATATCTTACAAACTTAAAAAAATAGCTTAAGAACAGTATTTTGACATGACCTCTCGAAAATATAGAAAAAGGGCTATTTATAGCCTAAGGGAGAAAACCCTAGAAAGGTGGCAAAAGTGTAATTGAAAACAGGTTCGGGCTGGGTCAGTATCGGTCAGTTGTGTCGACCTCCAGTGACTGAAATTTATCTGTATCGGTCATCAGTGATCGACACACATGACCGAAATTATAACGGTGTGTTTGTGTCGACCACATCAGACCGATACTGGTGATCGATACTGCTCCATTTCGGTCACGAGAGACCAAAAATTCTAGGCTCTGACCGAAAACTTCTGCAGAGATCTTCTGCTTTGATCCTTCTTGCTCCATTTTGTCCAGCTAGCCTCCTGGATCATTCCCAAAGCTCCTCCAAGCTCATTTAAGCTCCAAAAGCACCTAAAAACATCCAATATGCAAGGAAAATGCAATCTAAACTCCTAATGCAACCTAAGTCTAAAAGGAGAAGAAAATGGGACAAAAGCTAAGGGAAAATATGCAAAAGAGGACCAAAATATGTACTAAATGCAGCCCTAAATGGTGTAAATACAAGGGATATCAACACTCCCACACTTGCATTTTGCTTGTCCTCAAGCAAGTAAGAACAAATGGGAGAGTGGGGTTTGAAAGTGGGCATTCAGATTCCAAAAGTGCAAAGGTAAAGAGATGGTTTTAATGCTCAAGTGCCTAGTTGTAGGATGCAAACACAATCAGCTATACTCAAAAGAACCTAGCCATGCTCATCATGTTTCAAAATGATCTCAAATCTTAACTTAGGCAAATGCTCAAATCAATCAACTCTTTAACATTCAATTAAGTTCAGAACATGAATCATGCTTATGCAAATCAAGTGAAGACATTTGGTTGAAAAGGGGTAAGGTTATGAGACAAGAATGATCTCATTTAAGCACAGGGTTAAAGACATAAAGGATCACTCAATGAGATGACTTTATCTTAGGCAAAATGCTAAAGGTAAAAGCACATTTATGCATGCAATTCAAAGCCCTCTTCTACCCTTACTTCCCAAAGATGAGTCCTAAACATTTCTAAACCCAAAGTGAACCCTCTAAGTCTACCCTTTCCTAAACTCTACCCATTTCTTTCTTCTTATTCATGGCTGGGTAAACATTCTTCATTCTGCTTGTGTGGTTGCTTCTTCTTGGTTGGGACTTGCTCTTCTCTATTGTAATGGCACATTCATCACCTTTGGTGGATTGCTCCTGGTCTGATTTTTCTTCTTTGGACCCTTTCTGAGCTTTGTTGTTGGCGCCAATTCTTCTTTTTTGAACTTAGAGCTTTTCTTCCCTTTGCTTAACCACAATACCAAACTGTTTCCCCTTTATCTACCAATTCAAATCTTTCCCTTTTCTTTTCAAAAGATAAAAACAAATATTAAGCTCAAACCACTTAACTCTACCCTTTCAAACCCCAAAAACTCCTATCCTAGAATCAAGCTCAAGATGCAAGCTGATATCTACAAGAGAGCTAATCATTGCCAGCCTTATTCCTAACACTTTTTGCCAAGACAAAATCGAAAATGCAATGCAAAGGCCTCACAGCTCTCACAATAGTGTTTAGGCTCAAAAGGTGGTTTTGGTTAAGGGTGAGGATGTAACTGTCCCATAAGTATGAGGATCAGCTATTTGGATCAATAAGAGTGGTAGAAAGGAGAAAGATGATCCAAATATGTATATGGTAGCCATGAATTCACTTTTCAATGCATAAGACATGATAATTGAAAGTCCATTAAAGTTCAAGTTGATAGAGTTGATTTTCAGAGAACAAATGCTTTCAGAATGAAATGAGAAGACCAAATCTAGCAATCTAAGCATGGTTCAGCCTTAACTTCTAGCAATCATATGATGCATCAAACAACTAAGCACTTGAAAACCGAATTCATCTCTAAACACTAAGCACTTTACAAGGAAAATTCATCATAATGCCCTATGCAAATGCAATGCAACCTATATGTCAACACTATACTCAATCTTAAAGGAATGAAATGCAACTACATGCTTTCTTTTTGGTTTGCAAATAATGCAAAAGATTTTCAAATTTTTTGGATTTTTTTTGTGTTTTTCTATGCCTTACATGTATGCATGATATGCATGAGACTCAAAGTGAAAAGAAAAAGAAAAACTAAGAAAACAGAAAACAAAGTCAAACCCCAAATCTCTCCCCCACACTTAAATTACACAGTCCCTTGTGTAATGAAAGCAATGGAAGAGAGAAGCAACAAAATAAATTACAAAAATGAAAAGATGCAATGGTATATAATAATGGAGAGGATATGGTACTTGGTTTAATGGCAGGAGTGGTGAGATGATCCTGAGGTTTGAGGAGACTTGCTAGCTCTCCTCTTCCTTCTTTCGTAAACAATAGTGGAATGCTGAGCTGCTTCTGGAGGTGGTGGAACCCAGCTTGACCATAGCTGTTCAGCCTGTGAAAAAGTTCCTTGTGAGCCCCATTGACATGTTTCCTGAACTTCAGAGGAGTTGGGGTTTGGCGCCTCCCAAGCTGATGGAACATGGGCTCTTGGCTCATAAGATGAAGCCCTTGGTTGTTCCCATGTACCCCACTGGTCTCTTGGTTGTGTATGAAATGAATGTCTTCCATGGGGGTTCCATACAGCTTCCTCCTCTTCAGTTGGCTGAAGTTGCTCTTCTTGTTGAGAGTTGAGCTCATGGGTGTGGCTGTGGTGGGAAGTTCTTGCTGATGTAGCCTTGTTCTTCTTGAACTTCCCTTTCATCATTTTCATAAGCCCTTTGATGGCTTTATCCTGCCACTTGCACCACTTCTGGAGTGTGCTGATGTGTTCATGAGCTGCTCTCAAAGAGCTTCCTTGGTTTGGTGCTGCATAAGGCTGGAAGTGGAACTGCCTTGAGCTGTAGTTGAACACTTCCTCTTCTCCAAGCTCATCTTCTTCATGGGTTCTTTCTTGAAAATCAGCGCCAGCATTAGCATTCCCTTGATCTTCGTCTTCTTCTTCTCTGATCTCTTCAGTGTGCTCCTCTTCTGCATCACTGTCTTCTTCTTCCTCTCCAGGAACAGGGCCGCCTGTGTAGAGCTCTTCAGTGCTTGGGTTGAAACTGATGTTTCCGTTTCTGAAGAAGGATGTAAGCTTTGGATTGGGGAGGAGGACTTTTGCTGGTGTGCCAAAGGTTGTGATGAAGTTGTACACATGCTTTCTACCAATGGTTCTTTCAAGGTAGTGGCTTCTCTTGAGGTAATCAATGTCAATCCATAGTGGCTCAAGTGCATCACCTTCATGTTTGTCAAGGTCTACTCCACTAGCTTGTAGAACTGCTGTCACAACTCCCCCAACGTGCACTTGAGGGCTCTTCTCCTTCTTTGTCTTACTCTAAACCCAGCTCTGGTAGGATAGAAGCTGCTCCATCAACATAGCCACATAGCAGGGGTTGCTTCTCGGTGCTCTGAGAGGTTCCCCATACTCATCGCTTCCCAACACCTCATACAGTCCTTGGTATATCAGATCTGTCTCCCTTCCTGTGAGATATGTCGTCTCCTTCCTTGCAAAGAGTGTATTCGCAAGTGCTTTGTGGACATATCTCATGGCCGGATGCCTTAGGTGCTGGTTCCTTGATCTTCCAGGAGTGTATTGCCCAACTCCAATGAGACCCCACAGCCTGGTGTGCTGCCTATTTGGGATTTCGAACCTGCTCAGCATGGTGTGGTGGGACTTCAGCTCTAGATCCTTGGCGATCTCTGTGAATGTTGAGGAGAACTCTTCCTTGCCAATCTTAAAAGAGATCCATCCATCGCCATTGGGGAGCTCACTGTCTTCATACCAAACCACTTTGAGTGTGGAGAGGAATTGGTAGGTGAGCTGTTGGTAAGATGGGAGTGGCATCTCCATGAAAGCTCCAAGACCCATGCGCTCAAACGTGCCCTTGCAGTCAGTATAGAGTCCAAGCGCCTTCATTGTGGAAGTGCATGGATATCTTGTTGGCTTGAAAGTGCACTGGTTGAAAGCCTTCATGAGTTCTTTAGCAGCACTCCCCTTGTTTTGTTGCTCTTCTCCCTCATTCCCAACCGGTCTCTTCCCAGTGGCTTTGGAGGATTGCTCATCAGCTTTTCCCTTTCCTTTTTCTTGCCTTGCTGGTGGTGATGTGGTTGCTTCTTGAGGTGCTTTTCCCTTTTTCCCACCAGCTACTTTTGTTCTTCCCATTGTACCTTCAAAAGCAAAGCTTGAAAACAATGTAAGTGAAAGAACAAAAGTTGAAGAACCAAATAGCTGAAAGCTTTTAAACAAACAACTCCTTAAGCTAAGAGAAGTCTAACAAGTCCAACAACAAGCTTAAACTTCTTTAAATCAAAAAGAGATCAAAAGCTGACAACAAAATAAGCTAGGATGAACAAAGGATAAACAATTATGCATGACATCCTAGCAAAGCGGTTCTAAGGCAAAGAGATGATGATCTTGCAAAAAGGATGAAAGTAAACAAGCTATGAGATTAATAGACAATTAGGCATAACTTTAACAATCTAGCTTAATAATTCAACAAGAATCCAAAATGCAAAATCACAGCACAACAATTAAAACTAAACACTACTTGCCCTTAAAAGCTTCTTACTAAGCAATTTTTAACATAAGCAAAGAGTAAGAGCAAAGAGAGATAGTTTAGGAAGCAAACCTTTTTTTGGAACTTCTGAACACTTAAAGCAAGTAATAAAAGAGAAGAAGAAGTAGCAATTTCGAGCCTTAGGTGAGTAGAAGAGTGAGTTTAAGTGTGAAGAGAAGTGAAAGAAGATTGTTGCTTAAATAGAGAGAAAGGAGGAGAAACCAAAGGAATCAAAGGTTGGTGAGGGAACATAAGGAAGTGTGGGGGACAAAAACAAAAGGTGTTCAGAAGCCAAGAAAGAGGTCAGAAGGAATCCCAATTAAAAATTTAAACTCAATTGGCGCCAAACCAAAGGAGAGAAAGTTTTTTTTGGAAGTTGATACACTTACCTCGGATGGAGTTTCGGTCACTCATGACCGATATTACTGACCGAAATTCATTTTCGGTCATGAGTGATCGATACTGGTGACTGACGTGCTTCCTGGGATTTGTATCGGTCATCAGTGGTTGACACACTCGACCGAAATACATCCGATATGATTGTGTCGATCTTGAGTGATCGATAGAGGTGACCGATATGATTTCAAGAATCGTATCGGTCAACAGTGGTCGACACGATAGACCGAAAATCATACGGTATGTTTACGTCGACCAAGTGTGGTCGACATGAATGACCAAAAATTTTCCCCACTTTCAAACTTCTTTCCATATCGATCACAAGTGATCGATATGTTGACTGGTGTAGACTGGCTCTACTGATATCGGTCAGTCATGGTCATTACAACTGACCGAAAATATGTGTATCGGTCTGTCATGACCGATACAAATGACCGAAATCAGCCAGGCTACACCTGTTCTTTGTCCCCTTCAGACTTTCTCAAACCCCAGTTTAGAATCCTGTTTCTATACACTAAGGCAGAGCATAAAAGGTAATCTAGAAAGCATAATATATACAAAAGGATAACATGGGATTACCTCCCAAGTGTGCTTCTTTAAAGTCACTAAGCTTGACTTTGATTACCTCTTTAGTTGAGGTGAGGAGAAGGAGTCTTGGAACTCCTTGGTGTCATCTTGCTTCTCTTGACCTTGGTGGTGACTCCATTCACCTTGATCTTGGCAAAAGGTGTAGCTTTTCCTTCTAGCGTGAAGCAAAACTCTCCCTTCTTGGAGACACTTGGTTGCAAAACCACTTCTCCTTTGCTAGTAACCAGCTTAACATCATTCAGATTCTTGTAACTGACCACTTCAAGGACCTCCTTTTCAGTGGTGTCTTCAAACAACTTTACCAAGCAGAAGCCATCAAAACTTTCTCCTTGATAGCCTTCAAACTCTGGCCAATTCTTTCTAGGCTGCTTCAGCTTCTTGATCTCCATTGAGAAGGCTTGCTCATTCTCCAGCTTATTCCCCTTTGAGTCAAACCTTAGAACCTTCTTCTTGGTCAGCTTCAGCTCAATAGTGCATTCCTTAGCATCAAACACTGCTCCAGCTGAGGCTAGGAAAGGTCTTCCTAGAATGATAGCATTCTTTATGTGCCCTTCCACATCAAGCACCAGGAAATCAGTGGGAATGATTACTCCTTCTATCATCATTGGCACATCCTTGAGACTCCCTAGTGGTCTCTTCACTGTCCCATCAGCTATAGTAAGGGATACATTGCTCTCTTGCAGTTGAGTGTAGCCAAGAGCTTTAGCAGTAGAGGATGGGAGAAGGTTGATACTTGCTCCTAAATCACAGAGGCAATTCTTGAAAGTCCTTCCCTTTAGCTCACATGGGAGAGTAAAGCAGCCTGGATATCCAAGTTTCTTGACATTAAGCTCCTTAACTTCTGGTGATCCAGTCTTCACCTTTAGCTTTTCAACTTTTTCTTAGCCATTCAACCCTCTCAACTCCATCTGAGCAGCATAGAGAGTTTCATACTTCTGAAGTAGCTGTTCTTTGAACCTCCCTGGAAAAGGGATGGTTGGTTGATAGATAGGAAGAGTAGCTGGTTGAGGTTCCTTCTGGTCATCAGCAGCATCCATCAAGTAATCCTTTGTGTTGTCAACAATCTCATGTGGCGCCCACCACTCTTCATCATCTGAGTTTTCCTCAACTCCAAAGGGTTCTCTTTCCACAGCTCTTTGTTCAGCTTCAACTTCTAGAAACTCTTCCCCCCCACTTAGAGGTTCAGTGTCCTCAGTGAACAAGTAGAGGAACTCTTCAATGATAGCCTCCTCTTCAGGGGAGAGGTTCATTTCTTCTGTGACAATGGCATTGCAGAATTCTTTTGGGTTAGCCTCTGGTTTTCCAGGAAAGCGACTTTGAGGCTTGGGACCAGCTATGTCTTTGGTGTTCTCCAGTGTTTTGACTCTTGCAGCCAATCCATTAAAATTTGTTGGTGTGCCTTATCTCCTAGAGAAAAGGGGAACAGTCTGAGCTTGAAGCCATCTTCACTAACTCCATTTATCTTGGTCAAGGAACAGAGCCTATCAAAGTTGTCTAGATGATCCAGGGGGTCTTCAAGTGGTAGCCCATGGAATTTGCTGCCTTGAACCATTGAAATCAAACCTGACATGATTTCAAAGTTGTTGTTTTGGACTGCTGGTGGGATAATGCCTGTCCTGTTGTTGTAGGCATTTGGTGCATCACCTGCTCCAATAGGTCTAGCTGCTCTTGGGGCTTGTGCAGCGCCTCTTGGTCCTGGCTCACCTTGTAAGCCTTGGACACCTTGGTGTCCCTGTATGCCCTGAGCTCCTGCAGCTCCTTGAGGACCTTGAAACCTGTTGTCGTCCATGGCTTGATCTTGAATGTTCATTCCAAGCCTTTGCAAGTGTTGCTGTCTCTCGTGCTGTCTCCTTGCTCTCTGTCCTCTATCCAGGAGGTTGATGTTATCGATGAACTCCACAAGGTTGCTTGAACCTCTGGACCTCAGGTTCATACACCTGAAAGAGAGAAATGAAAGTCAAAGAGAGTTAGTAACTAAAGAAAAGTAAAAGCTTGATCTTAAGGATTTTACAAACTCTAATGATTCAAACTGCTTCCCAAATGGCAACGGCGCCAAATTGATACACAGGGTTTTACCCCTTGTAGGACAATTGCCCTAGCTTGTACTAGTCAGTTGCAATATAGCATAGGGTTGTATCAATGCAAATGGGAAGAGTTGAAAGACAGAAGAGTTGAGAGTGGAATCTCTAAGTCAAGCAAGCCAGGAAAGGGGTTTTGTTGCCCAAGCAACAGTTCTAACAACCTAAGTGAACCAAGCAGCAACAAGGTGAAAGCAAAAGCAAACTAAGCAATTCTAAGCAAGAAAAACAGAGAAAAACAGAGAAAAACAGAGCAAATTCGAGATTTAAATTAATGAAAGACAAGTTCCTAGATGTGGTTATTGACTTTGGGGAATTTCAGGCACTGAATAAGGCTGTTTCAAACTACATTGATCAAGCAAATAAGCAAGCAATGGTGGTTCCTAGACATAGAGTTCACAACTAAGCTAGTTAGATCCAATCTCTTGGCAAATAACCCTTTGCTAAATATCTTAACAAGAACTAACTCTCATTAGTGCTAAAACATCAAGCAAGCAAGACTAATCAACTCTATTCAAGTCAAAATGCTCCTCAAACAGTCAATCTCTTGAGCCAAGGCCAGCAAATCCTCTACTAAAAAGGTTCAACATTTCATCAAACACTTGGCGGGCATAAGAGAAAGATAACAACCTAGACCAGTTTGATCATGACTAATCTAGCATGAATCACAGATTAATAGAGAGGAATCCATAAACAGAAGCACATAACAAGCCTTAATCAAGCCATAGATTCCCCTAATCTACCACATCTAGAAACCCTAAAGTAACTACTCACTCATAATCATGTTTAACACCAAATCACAAAGGGAGAAGATGCTAATCATGATTAAAAGAAAGATTAAAGAAAGATTAAAGTAAATACTTGATTGTATTAAACAAAGCAAAGAAATTGTCTTACAAACTTAAAGAAATAGCTTAAGAACAGTATTTTGACATGACCTCTCGAAAATATAGAAAAAGGGCTATTTATAGCCTAAGGGAGAAAACTCTAGAAAGGTGGCAAAAGTGTAATTAAAAACAGGTTCTAGTTGGGTTAGTATCGGTCAGTTGTGTCGACCTCCAGTGACCGAAATTTATCTGTATCGGTCATCAGTGATCGACACACATGACCGAAATTATAACGGTGTGTTTGTGTCGACCACATCAGACCGATACTGGTGATCGATACTGCTCCATTTCGGTCACCAGAGATCGAAAATTCCAGGCTCTGACCGAAAACTTCTGCAGAGATCTTCTGCTTTGATCCTTCTTGCTCCCTTTTGTCCAGCTAGCCTCCTGGATCATTCTCAAAGCTCCTCCAAGCTCCTTTAAGCTCCAAAAGCACCTAAAAACATCCAATATGCAAGAAAAATGCAATCTAAACTCCTAATGCAACCTAAGTTTAAAAGGAGAAGAAAATGGGACAAAAGCTAAGGGAAAATATGCAAAAGAGGACCAAAACATGTACTAAATGCAGCCCTAAATGGTGTAAATACAAGGGATATCAGTATTTAAAGTCTATTTACTCCATTTTCTTGGTATGATTCATAAAAAGTCTATTATCCCCATTTTTGGCTACTAGACCAGTTTCAGATCTTCATTTTGGATCTCTTCTTCGAAATGAGATACAAGTAATAGAGGCTTCTCCTTGTACTATTATGAGTCCTAGATGAAACTTTCAAGCCTATTTACTCCATTTTCTATGTATGATTAATCAAAAGTCCATTATCCCTATGTTCAGCTAGTATACCAGTTTCGGATCATCATTCAGGATCTCTTCTATGAAATGAGATACATGTAATAAAGGCTTCTCCGCGAACTTTTATAAGTCCCAGATGACAATTTAAAGCCTATTTACTCCATTTTCTTTCTATGATTCATCAAAAGTCAATTATCACTATTTCTGGCTAGTATACCAGTTTCCGATATTCAGTTGGGTCTCTTCTACCAAATGAGAAACATGTAAAAGAGGCCTCTCCTTATAATATTATGAGTCTGAGATGACTATTTCATGCTTACTTAGTCCATTTTCTTTGTATGATTCATCAAAAGTCTGTTATCCCTATTTTCGGATAGTAGACAAGTTTCGGATCTTCATTTGGGATATTTTCTACAGAATGAGATACAAGTAATAGAGGCTTCTCTTTGTACTATTATGAGTCCAAGACAACTATTTCAAGCCTATTTACTCCATTTTCTTTGTATAATTCATCAAAACTCCGTTATCCCCATTTTCGGCTAGTAGACCAGTTTCGGATCTTCAATTCGGATCTCTTCTATATAATAAGATATAAGTAATAAAGGCTTCTACTTGTACTATTATGAGTCCCAAATGAATATTTAAAACATATTTACACCATTTTCTTTTTATGATTAATCAAATCCGTTATCCTCAAGTTCGGCTTGTAGACCACTTTCAGATCTTTATTTGGGATCTTTTCTATGGAATGAGTTACAAGTAATAGAGGTTTTCCCTTGTACCATTATGAGTCCTAGATGACTATTTCAAGCCTATTTACAAGATTTTTTTTGTATGATTCATCAAAAGTTCCATATCCTCATTTTCGGCTAGTAGACCTGTTTCGGATCTTCATTTGGGATCTCTTCTACGGAATGAGATCCAAGTAATAGAGGCTTCTCCTTGTACTAATATGAGTCCCAGATGACTATTTCAAGTCTATTTACTCCATTTTCTTTGTATGATTCATAAAAAGTCCATTAAACCCATTTTTGGCTACTAGACCAATTTCGGATCTTCAGTTGGGATCCTTTCTACGGAATGAGATAAGAGTTATAGAGGCATCTGCTTGCACTATTATGAGTCCCAGATGACTATTTCAAACCTATTTACTCCATTTTCTTTGTATGATTCATCAAAAGTCCATTATCCCCATTTTTGGCTTTCGGATCATCATTTGGAATCTTTTCTACGGAATGAGATACAAGTAATAAAGGCTTCTCCTTGTACTATGATGAGTCCCAGATGACTATTTCAAGCCTATTTACTCCATTTTTGTATGTTTCATAAAAAGTATGTTATCCTCATTTTCGACTACTAGACCAGATTCAGATCTTCATTTGGGATCTCTTCTTCAGAATGAGATACAAGTAATACACGCTTCTCCTTGTACTATTATGAGTCCCATATGACAATTTCAAGCATATTCACTCCATTTTCCTTGTATGATTAATCAAAAGTCCGTTATCCCCAAGTTCGGCTTGTAGACCAGTTTCAGATCTTCATTTAAGATTTCTACTACGGAATGAGATACAAGTAATATAGGCTCTTCCTTGTACTTTTATGAGTCCCAGATGACAATTTCAAGCCTAATTACGTCATTTTCTTTGTATGATTCATCAAAAGTCTGTTATCCCTATTTTCGGCTAGTAGACCAGTTTCGGATCTTCATTTGGGATCTTTTCTACGGAATGAGATACAAGTAATAGAGGCTTCTTTTTGTACCACTATGAGTCCAAGATGACTATTTCAAGCCTATTTACTCCATTTTCTTTGTATGATCCATCAAAAGTCCGTTATCCCCATTTTCGGCTAGTAGCCTAGTTTCAGATCCTTTCTACGGAATGAGATACAAGTAATAGAGGCATCTCCTTGTACTATTTTGAGTCCCAGATGACTATTTCAACCCTATTTACTCCATTTTCTTTGTATGATTAATCAAAAGTCTGTGATCCCCATGTTCGGCTAGCAGACCAGTTTCGGATCTTCATTTGGGATCTTTTCTACGGAATGATATACAAGTATTAGTGGCTTCTCCTTGTACTATTTTGAGTCCGAGATGACTATTTCAGGCCTATTTACTCCATTTTCTTTGTATGATTGATCAAAAGTACGTTATCCCCATGTTCGGCTAGTAGACCAGTTTCGGATCTTCATTTGGGATCTCTTCTACGGAATAAGATACCAGTAGTAGAGGTTTCTCTTTGTACTTTTATGAGTCCCATATGACAATTTCAAGCCTATTTACTCCATTTTCTTTGTATGATTCATCAAAAGTCAGTTATCCCTAATTTCGGCTAGTATACCAGAATCGGATCTTCATTTGGGTCTCTTCTACCGAATGAGAAACATATAATAGAGGCTTCTCCTTATAATATTATGAGTCCGAGATGACTATTTCATGCGTATTTAGTCCATTTTCTTTGTATGATTCATCAAAAGTCTGTTATCCCTATCTTCGGCTAGTAGACCTGTTTCGGATCTCCACTTGGATCTTTTCTACGGAATGAGATACAAGTAATAGAGGCTTCTCTTTGAACTACTATGAGTCCAAGATGACTATTTCAAGCCTATTTACTCCATTTTCTTTGTATGATTGATCAAAAGTACATTATCCTTCCCGTTTTCGGCTAAGAGACCAATTTCGGATCTTCAACTGGTTCGCTTCTACAAAATGAGAAACAAGTAATAGATCATTTTCCTTGTAATATTAAGAGTTCGATAAGACTATTTCATGCTTATTTAGGCCGTTTTCTTTTTATGATTCAATAAAAGTCTGTTATCTGCTTTTTGGCTAGTAGACCAGTTTCAGATCTTCATTTGAAATCTCTTCTACATAATTAGAAACAAGTAATAGTGGCTTCTCCTTGTACCATTAAGAGTCTCAGATGACTATTTCAAGCCTATTTACTCCATTTTCTTTGTATTATTCATCAAAAGATCGTAATCTTAATTTTCGACTAGTAGACCAGTTTCGGATCTTCATATGAGATCTCTTCTACGGAATGAGATACAAGTAATAGAGAATTCTCTGAGTCCTAGATGACTAAAAGTAATTTATCCCCATTTTCTTGTATGATTCATTAAAAGTAAGTTATCCCCATTTTCGGCTACTAGACCATTTTCGGATCTTCATTTGGGATCTCTGCTACAGAATGAGATACAAGTAATAGAGGCTTCTCCTTGTACTATTACGAGTCCCAGATTGCAATTTCAACCCTATTTACTCCATTTTCTCTTTATGATTCTTAAGAAATCCGTTATCTCCATTTTCGGCTAGTAGACTAGTTTCGTATCTTCATTTGGCATCTCTTCTACGTAATGAGATACAAGTAATAGACGCTTCTCCTTGTACTATTGAGAGTCCCATATGAATATTTCAAGCCTATTTACTCCATTATCTTTGTATGATTCATCAAAGTCGTTATCCCCATTTTTGGCTACTAGACTAGATTCGGATTTTCAATTGGGATTTCCTCTACAGAATGAGGTACAAGTAATAGAGGCTTCCCTTGTACTATTATGAGTCCCAAATGAAGATTTCAAGCCTATTTACACCGTTTTCTTTGTATGATTAATCAGAAGTCTGTTTCCCCATTTCGACTATCAGACCAGTTTAAGATCTTCTTTTGGGATCTCTTATATGGAATGAGATACAAGTAATAAAGGCTTCTCCTTGTACTATTATGAGTCCTAGATGACTATTTCAAAACCTATTTACTAGATTCTTTTTGTATGATTCATCAAAACTTCCTTATCCCCATTTTTGGCTAGTAGACCAGTTTCATATATTCATTTGGGATCTCTTCTACGGAATTAGAGACAGGTAATAGAGGCTTCTCCTTGTACTAATATGAGTCCCTGATGACTATTTAGAGTCTCTTTATTCCATTTTCTTTGTATGATTCAAAAAAAGTCGGTTATCCCCATTTTTGGTTACTAGACAAGTCTCGGATCTTCATTGTGGATATCTTCTTCAGAATGAGATACAAGTAAAAGAGGCTTCTCCATGTACTATTATGAGTCCTAGATGAAACTTTCAAGCCTATTTACTCCATTTTCTTTGTATGATTGATCAAAAGTCCGTTATCCCCATGTTCGGCAAGTACACCAGTTTCGGATCATCATTCGGGATCTCTTCTATGGAATGAGATACCGGTAATAGAGGCTTCTCCTTGTACTTTTATGAGTCCCACATGAAACTTTCAAGCTTATTTACTCCATTTTCTTTGTATGATTCATCAAAAGTCAGTTATCACTATTTTCGGCTAGTATACCAGTTTCGGATCTTCATTTGGGTCTTTTCTACCGAATGAGAACCATGTAATAGAGGCTTCTCCTTATAATATTATGAGTCCGAGATGACTATTTCATGCTTATTTAGTCTAATATCTTTGTATGATTCATCAAAAGTCGAAAATAGCCCATTTACTCCATTTTCGGCTACTAGACCAGTTTCTGGCCCATTTACTCCATTTTCGGCTACTAGACCAGTTTCAGATCTTCATTTGGGATCTATTCCTCAGAATGATATACATGTAATAGAGGCTCTTCCTTGTACTTTTATGAGTCCCAGATGATAATTTCAAGCCTATCTATGCCATTTTCTTTCTATGATTCATCAAAACTTTGTTATCCCCATTTTCGGCGAGTAGACTAGTTTCAAATCTTCATTTGGGATCTTTTATACCGAATGAGATACAAGTAATAGAGGCTTCTCCTGGTACTATAATGAGTCGCAGATGACAATTTCCAGCCTATTTACTCCATTTTCTTTGTAAAATTCATCAAAAGTCCGTTATCCACATTTTCGGCTAGTATACCAATTTCAGATCTTCATTTGGATCTCTTCTACCGAATGAGAAACATGTAATAGAGGCTTCTTCTTATGATATTATGTGTCCGAGATGACTATTTCATGCTTATTTAGTCCATTTTCTTTGTATGATTCATCAAAAGTCCGTTATCCTCATTTTTCGCTAGTAGACCAGTTTCGGATCTTTATTTGGGATCTTTTCTACGGAATGAGATACAAGTAATAGAGGCTTCTCCTTGTACTATTTGAGTCCCAGATTACTATTTCAAGCCTATTTACTCCATTTTCTTTGTATGATTCATCAAAAGTACGTTATCCCCATGTTCGGCTAGTAGACCAGTTTCGGATCTTCATTTGGAAACTTTTCTACGGAATGAGATACAAGTATTAGTTGCTTCTCCTTGTACTTTTTTGAGTCCCAGATGACTATTTCAAGCCTATTTACTCCATTTTCTTTGTATGAATCATAAAATGTCTGTTATCCCCATTTTTGGCTATTAGACCAGTTTCAGATTTTCATTTAGGATCTCTTCCATGGAATGACATACAAGGAATAAAGGCTTCTCCTTGTACTATTATGCGTCCCAGATAACTATTTCAGGCCTATTTACTTTTTATCTTTCTCTGATTCATAAAAACTCCGTTATCCCCATTTTTGGCTACTAGACTAGTTTCAGATCTTCATTTGGGATCCCTTCTACGGAATGAAATACAAGTAATAGAGGCTTCTACTTGTACTATTATGAGTCTGATATGACAATTTCAAGCCTATTTACTTCATTTTCTTTGTATGATTCATCAAAAGTCCGTTATTCCCATTTTCGGCTAGTAGACCAGTTTCAGATCTTCATTTTGGATCTTCTCTACGAAATGAGATACAAGTAATAGAGGCTTGTCTTTGAACAAATATGAGTCCCAAATTACTAATTCAAGCCTATCAAAAGTCTGTTTCCCAAGTTTGACTATTAGACCAGTTTCAGATCTTCATTTGGGTCTGTTCTGCCAAATGAGAAACAAGTAATACAGGCTTCTGCTTGTAATATTATGAGTCTGAGATTACTATTTCATACCTATATACTTCATTCTCTTTGTATGATTCATCAAAAGTCCTTTATCCGTAATTCGTCTAGTAGACCAGTTTCGGATCTTCATTTAGGATCTTTTCTACGAAATGAGATACAAGTAATACAGGCTTCTCTTTGTACTATTATGAGTCCTAGATAACTATTTCAAGCCTATTTACTCTATTTTCTTTGTACGATTCATCAAAAGATCGTTATCCCCATTTTCGGCTAGTAGACCAGTTTCAGATCTTCATTTGGGATCTTTTCTACGGAATGAGATACAAGTAATAGACGCTTCTGCTTGTATTATTATGAGTCCCAAATGACTATTTCAAGCCAATTTACTCCATTTTCTTTTCATGATTCATCAAAGTCTTTTATCCCCATTTTTGGCTACTTGACTAGATTCGGATTTTCAATTGGGATCTTCACTACAGAATGAGATACAAGTAATAGAGGCTTCTACTTGTACTATTATGAGTCCCAAATGAAGATTGCAAGCCTATTTACACCATTTTCTTTGTATGATTTATTAGAAGTCTGTTTTCCCATTTCCACTATTAGACCAGTTTCAGATCTTCACTTGGGATCTCTTCTATGGAATGAGATACAAGTAATAGAGGCTTCTCCTTGTACTATTATGAGTCCTAGATGACTATTTCAAACCTATTTACTAGATTCTTTTTGTATGATTCATCAAAAGTTCCTTATCCCCAATTTTGGCTAGTAGACCAGTTTCAGATATTCATTTGGGATCTCTTCTACGGAATTAGATACAGGTAATAGAGGCTTCTCTTTGTACTAATATGAGTCCCAGATGACTATTTCAAGTCTATTTATTCCATTTTGTTTGTATGATTCATAAAAAGTCAGTTATCCCCATTTTTGGTTACTAGACCAGTCTCGGATCTTCCTATTGGATCTCTTCTTCAGAATGAGATACAAGTAATAGAGGCTTCTCCTTGTACTATTATGAGTCCTAGATGAAACTTTCAAGCCTATTTACTCCATTTTCTTTGTATGATTGATCAAAAGTCCGTTATCCCCATGTTCGGCAAGTACACCAGTTTCGGATCATCATTCGGGATCTCTTCTATGGAATGAGATACCGGTAATAGAGGCTTCACCTTGTACTTTTATGAGTCCCACATGAAACTTTCAAGCTTATTTACTCCATTTTCTTTGTATGATTCATCAAAAGTCAGTTATCACTATTTTCGGCTAGTATACCAGTTTCGGATCTTCATTTGGGTCTTTTCTACCGAATGAGAACCATGTAATAGAGGCTTCTCCTTATAATATTATGAGTCCGAGATGACTATTTCATGCTTATTTAGTCTAATATCTTTGTATGATTCATCAAAAGTCGAAAATAGCCCATTTACTCCATTTTCGGCTACTAGACCAGTTTCTGGCCCATTTACTCCATTTTCGGCTACTAGACCAGTTTCAGATCTTCATTTGGGATCTATTCCTCAGAATGATATACATGTAATAGAGGCTCTTCCTTGTACTTTTATGAGTCCCAGATGATAATTTCAAGCCTATCTATGCCATTTTCTTTCTATGATTCATCAAAACTTTGTTATCCCCATTTTCGGCGAGTAGACTAGTTTCAAATCTTCATTTGGGATCTTTTATACCGAATGAGATACAAGTAATAGAGGCTTCTCCTGGTACTATAATGAGTCGCAGATGACAATTTCCAGCCTATTTACTCCATTTTCTTTGTAAAATTCATCAAAAGTCCGTTATCCACATTTTCGGCTAGTATACCAATTTCAGATCTTCATTTGGATCTCTTCTACCGAATGAGAAACATGTAATAGAGGCTTCTTCTTATGATATTATGTGTCCGAGATGACTATTTCATGCTTATTTAGTCCATTTTCTTTGTATGATTCATCAAAAGTCCGTTATCCTCATTTTTCGCTAGTAGACCAGTTTCGGATCTTTATTTGGGATCTTTTCTACGGAATGAGATACAAGTAATAGAGGCTTCTCCTTGTACTATTTGAGTCCCAGATTACTATTTCAAGCCTATTTACTCCATTTTCTTTGTATGATTCATCAAAAGTACGTTATCCCCATGTTCGGCTAGTAGACCAGTTTCGGATCTTCATTTGGAAACTTTTCTACGGAATGAGATACAAGTATTAGTTGCTTCTCCTTGTACTTTTTTGAGTCCCAGATGACTATTTCAAGCCTATTTACTCCATTTTCTTTGTATGAATCATAAAATGTCTGTTATCCCCATTTTTGGCTATTAGACCAGTTTCAGATTTTCATTTAGGATCTCTTCCATGGAATGACATACAAGGAATAAAGGCTTCTCCTTGTACTATTATGCGTCCCAGATAACTATTTCAGGCCTATTTACTTTTTATCTTTCTCTGATTCATAAAAACTCCGTTATCCCCATTTTTGGCTACTAGACTAGTTTCAGATCTTCATTTGGGATCCCTTCTACGGAATGAAATACAAGTAATAGAGGCTTCTACTTGTACTATTATGAGTCTGATATGACAATTTCAAGCCTATTTACTTCATTTTCTTTGTATGATTCATCAAAAGTCCGTTATTCCCATTTTCGGCTAGTAGACCAGTTTCAGATCTTCATTTTGGATCTTCTCTACGAAATGAGATACAAGTAATAGAGGCTTGTCTTTGAACAAATATGAGTCCCAAATTACTAATTCAAGCCTATCAAAAGTCTGTTTCCCAAGTTTGACTATTAGACCAGTTTCAGATCTTCATTTGGGTCTGTTCTGCCAAATGAGAAACAAGTAATACAGGCTTCTGCTTGTAATATTATGAGTCTGAGATTACTATTTCATACCTATATACTTCATTCTCTTTGTATGATTCATCAAAAGTCCTTTATCCGTAATTCGTCTAGTAGACCAGTTTCGGATCTTCATTTAGGATCTTTTCTACGAAATGAGATACAAGTAATACAGGCTTCTCTTTGTACTATTATGAGTCCTAGATAACTATTTCAAGCCTATTTACTCTATTTTCTTTGTACGATTCATCAAAAGATCGTTATCCCCATTTTCGGCTAGTAGACCAGTTTCAGATCTTCATTTGGGATCTTTTCTACGGAATGAGATACAAGTAATAGACGCTTCTGCTTGTATTATTATGAGTCCCAAATGACTATTTCAAGCCAATTTACTCCATTTTCTTTTCATGATTCATCAAAGTCTTTTATCCCCATTTTTGGCTACTTGACTAGATTCGGATTTTCAATTGGGATCTTCACTACAGAATGAGATACAAGTAATAGAGGCTTCTACTTGTACTATTATGAGTCCCAAATGAAGATTGCAAGCCTATTTACACCATTTTCTTTGTATGATTTATTAGAAGTCTGTTTTCCCATTTCCACTATTAGACCAGTTTCAGATCTTCACTTGGGATCTCTTCTATGGAATGAGATACAAGTAATAGAGGCTTCTCCTTGTACTATTATGAGTCCTAGATGACTATTTCAAACCTATTTACTAGATTCTTTTTGTATGATTCATCAAAAGTTCCTTATCCCCAATTTTGGCTAGTAGACCAGTTTCAGATATTCATTTGGGATCTCTTCTACGGAATTAGATACAGGTAATAGAGGCTTCTCTTTGTACTAATATGAGTCCCAGATGACTATTTCAAGTCTATTTATTCCATTTTGTTTGTATGATTCATAAAAAGTCAGTTATCCCCATTTTTGGTTACTAGACCAGTCTCGGATCTTCCTATTGGATCTCTTCTTCAGAATGAGATACAAGTAATAGAGGCTTCTCCTTGTACTATTATGAGTCCTAGATGAAACTTTCAAGCCTATTTACTCCATTTTCTTTGTATGATTAATCAAAAGTCCGTTATCCCCATGTTCGGCTAGTACACCAGTTTCGGATCATCATTCGGGATCTCTTCAATGGAATGAGATACAAGTAATAGAGGATTCTGCTTGTCCTTTTATGAGTCCCACATGAAAATTTCAAGCCTATTTACTCCATTTTCTTTGTATGATTCATCAAAAGTCAGTTATCACTATTTTCGGCTAGTATACAAGTTTCGGATCTTCATTTGGGTCTTTTCTACCGAATGAGAACCATGTAATAGAGGCTTCTCCTTATAATATTATGAGTTCGAGATGACTATTTCATGCTTATTTAGTCTATTAGCTTTGTATGATTCATCAAAAGTCGAAAATAGCCCATTTGCTCCATTTTCGGCTACTAGACCAGTTTCTAGCCCATTTACTCCATTTTCGGCTACTAGACCAGTTTCAGATCTTCATTTGGGATTTCTTCCTCAGAATGATATACATGTAATAGAGGTTCTTCCTTGTACTTTTATGAGTCCAAGATGACAATTTCAAGCCTATTTATGCCATTTTCTTTGTATGATTCATCAAAAGTCTGTTATCTATATCTTCGGCTATTAGTCCAGTTTCAGATCTTCATTTGTGATCTTTTCTACGGAATGAGATACAAGTAATAGAGGCTTCTTTTTGTACCACTATGAGTCTAAGATGACTATTTCAAGCCTATTTACTCCATTTTCTTTGTATGATTCAACAAAAGTCCGTTATCCCCCATGTTCGGCTAGTAGACCAGTTTCTGATCTTCATTTTGGATCTTTTCTATGGAATGAGATGCAAGTAACAAAGGCTTCTCGTTGTACTATTTAGAGTCCCATATGACTTTTTCAAGCCTATTTACTCCATTTTCTTTGTATGATTCATCAAAAGTGTGTTATCCCCATGTTCGGCTAGTAGACCAATTTTGGATCTTCATTTGGGATCTGTTCTACGGAATGAGATACAAGCATTAGTGGCTTCTCCTTGTACTATTTTGAGTCCCAAATGACTATTTCAAGCTTATTAACTCCATTTTCTTTGTATGATTCAACAAAACTCTGTTATCCCCCATGTTCGGCTAGTAGACCAGTTTCTGATCTTCATTTGGGATCTCTTTTACAGAATGAGATACAAGTAATAGAGGCTTCTCCTTGTACGTTTATGAGTCCCTGATGACAATTTCAAGCCTATTTACTCCATTTTCTTTGTATGAGTCATCAAAAGTCAGTTATCCCTATTTTCGGCAAGTATACCAGTTTCGGATCTTCATTTGGGTCTCTTCTACCGAATGAGAAACATGTAATCGAGGCTTCTCCTTATACTATTATGAGTCCGAGATGACTATTTCATGCTTATTTAGTCCATTTTCATTGTATGATTCATCAAAAGTCTGTTATCCCTATTTTCGGCTAGTAGACTAGTTTCCGATCTTCATTACGGATCTTTTCTATGGAATGAGACACAAGTAATAGAGGTTTCTCTTTGTACTACTCTGAGTCCAATATGACTATTTCAAGCCTATGAACTCTATTTGTTTTGTATGATTCATCAAAAGTCCGTTATCCCCATTTTCGGCTAGTAGACCAGTTTCAGATCTTTTGTACAGAATGAGATACACGTAATTGAGGCTTCTCCTTGTACTATTTTGAGTCCCATATGACTATTTTATGCTTATTAAGTCCATATTCTTTGTATGATTCATCAAAAGTCCGGTATCCCCATGTTCGGCTAGTAGACCAGTTTCAGATCTTCATTTAGGATCTTTTCTACGGAATGAGATACAAGTAATAGAGGCTTCTCTTTGTACTACTATGAGTCCAAGATGACTATTTCAAGCCTATATACTCCATTTTCTTTGTATGATTCATCAAAATTCCGTTATGCCCATTTTCGGCTAGTAGACCAGTTTCGAATCTTCATTTGGGATCCTTTCTACGGAATGAGATACAAGTAATAAAGGCTTCTCCTTGTACTATTAAGAGTCTTAGGTGACAATTTCAAGCCTACGTACTCCATTTTCTTTGTATGATTCATCAAAAGTTTGTTATCCCCATTTCCGGCGAGTAGACTAGTTTCAGATCATCATTTGGGATCTTTTCTATGGAATGAGATACAAATAATAAAGGCTACTCCTTGTACTATTATGAGTCCCTGATGACTATCTCAAAACTATTTACTCCATTTTCTTTGTATGATTCATCAAAAGTCCGTTATTCCCATTTTTGGCTAGTAGACCAGTTTCAGATCTTCATATGGGATCTTTTTTACGGAATGAGATACAAGTAATAGAGGCTTCTCCTTGTACTATTTTGAGTCCCAGATGACTATTTCAAGCCTAATTACTCCATTTTCTTTGTATGATTCATAAAAAGTCCGTTATCCCCATTTTCGGCTAGTTGACCAGTTTCGGATTTTCATTTAGGATCTCTTCTAGAGAATGAGATACAAGAAATAAAGGCTTCTCCTTGTACTATTATGAGTCCCAGATAACTATTTCTGGCCTATTTACTCTATTTCTTTCTCTGATTCATAAAAAGTCCGTCATACCCATTTTTGGCTACTAGACCAGTTTCGGATCTTCATTTGTGATCTCTTCTATGGAAAATACAAGTAATAAAGGCTTCTCTTTGTACTATTATGAGTCCCATATGACAATTTCAAGCCTATTTACTCCATTTTCTTTGTATGATTCATCAAAACTCCGTTATCCCCATTTTCAGCTAGAAGACCAGTTTCAGATCTTCATTTTGGATCTTTTCTACGGAATGAGATACAAGTAATAGAGGCTTCTCCTTGTACAAATATGAGTCTCAGATGACTATTTCAAGCCTACTTACTCCATTTTCTTTGTATGATTCATAAAAAGCCTGTTATGCCCATTTTCTCTAATAGACCAGTTTCAGATCTTCCTTTGGGATCTCTTCTACATAATGAAATACAAGTAATAGAGGCTTCTCTTTGTACTATTATAAGTCGCAGATGACAATTCCAAGCCTATTTACTCCATTTTCTTTGTATGATTCATCAAAAGTGTGTTATCCCCATTTTTCGCTAATATACCAGTTTCGGATCATCATTTGGGATCTCTTATACGGAATGAGATACAAGTAAAATAGCCTTCTTGTTGTACTATTATGAGTCTCGGTTGTCTATTTTAAGCCTATTTACTCAATTTTCTTTGTATGATTCATCAGAAGTCCGTTTTCAACATTTTAAGCTACTAGACCAGTTTTGGATTTTCTTTTGGGATCTCTATTAGAGAATGAGATACAAGTAATAAAGGTTTCTCCTTGTACTATTATGAGTCCTAGATGACTATTTCAAGCTTATTTACTCCATTTTCTTTGTATGATTCATCAAAAGTCTGTTATCCCCATTTTCGACTAGTAGACAAGTTTCCGATCTTCATTTTGGATCTTTTCTACATAATGAGATACAAGTAAAAGAGGCTTCTCCTTGTATTAATGAGTTCCAGATGACTATTCCAAGGATATTTACTCCATTTTCTTTTTATGATTCATTAGAAGTCCGTTTTCTCCATTTTAAGCTACTAGACCAGTTTCGGATTTTCATTTGGGATCTCTTTTACAGAATGAGATACAATTAATAAAGGCTTCTCCTTGTACTAATATGAGTCTCAGATGACTATTTCAAGCCTATTTACTTTATTTTCTTTGTATGATTCATCAAAAGTCCATTATCCCCATTTTCGGCTAGTAGACAAGTTTCGTATCTTCATTTGGGATTTCTGTTACGGAATTTGGTACAAGTAATAGAGGCTTTTCCTTGTACTAATATGAGTCTCAGACGACTATTTCAAGCCTGGTTACTTCATTTTCTGTGTATGATTCTTCAAAAGTCCGTTACCCCGTTTTCGTCTAGGAGACTAAGTTCGGATCTTCAATTGGGTCTCTTCATCAGAATGAGAAACAATTAATAGATTCTTCTCCTTGTAATATTATGAGTCGGATATGACTATTTCATTCTTTGTCTGTTATCTCCTTTTTTTGGCTAGTAGACCAGTTTCTGATCTTCATTTGGGATCTATTCTACAAAATGTGATACAAGTAATAGAGGCTTCTCCTTGTACTATTTACTCCATTTTCTTTGTATGATTCATCAAAAGTCCGTTATCCCCATTTTAGGCAAGTACACCAGTATCGAATCTTAATATGGGATCATTTCTACGGAATGAGATACAACTATAAGATGCTTTTCCTTGTACTATTATAAGTCCCAGATGACTATTTCAAGCCTATTTACTCCATTTTCTTTGTATGTTTCATCAAAAGTTTGGAATCCCAATTATCGGCTAGTTGACCAGCTTCGGATATTCATTTGGGATCGCTTCTACGGAATGAGATACAAGTAATAGAAACTTCTCCTTGTACTATTATGAGTCCCAGATGACTATTTTAAGCCCATTCACTACATTTTGTTTGTATAAATCATAAAATGTCATTTATCCTCATTTTTGGCTACTAGACCAGTTTCAGATCTTCGTTTGGGATCTCTTCCTCTGAATGATATACAAGTAATAGAGGCTTCTCCTTGTATTATTATGAGTCCCATATGACTATTTCAAGACTATCTACTCCATTTTCTCTTATGATTCTTAAAAAATCCGTTATCCCTATTTTCGGCTAGTAGACTAGTTTCGGATCTTCATTTGAGATCTCTTCTACGGAATGAGATACAGGTAATACATGCTTGTCCTTGTACTATTTTGAGTCTTATATGACTATATCTAGCCTATTTACTCCATTTTCTTTGTATTATTCATCAGAAGTCTGTTTCCCCATTTTGACTATTAGACCAGTTTCAGAACTTCATTTGTGGTCTCTTCTATGGAATGAGACACAAGTAATACAGTCTTCTCCTTGTAATATTATGAGTACGAGATGACTATTTCAAGCTTGTTTAGGCCATTTTCTTTGTATGATTCATTAAAAGTCTGTTATCTCCATTTTGGGTTTGTAGACCAGTTTCAGATCTTCATTTTGGATCTCTTCTACAGAATGAGATACAAGTAATAGAGGCTTCTCCTTATACTATTATGAATCCCATATGACTTTTCAAGCCAATTTACTCTATTTTCTTTGTACGATTCATAAAAAGTCTGTTATCCCCATTTTCGGCTAGTAGACCAGTTTCAGCTTTTCATTTGGGATCTCTCCTACAAAATGAGATACAAGTAATAGATGCTTCTCCTCGTACTATTATGAGTCCCAGATGACTATTTCAAGCCTAATTACTCAATTTCCTTTGTATGATATACCAGATGTCTGTTTTTCCTGTTTTTGGCTAAGAGACCAGTTTCGGATCTTCAATTGGGTCTTTTCTACAGAATGTGAAATAAATAATACAGGCTACTCCTTGTAATATTTTGAGTCCGAGATGACTATTTCATGCTTATTTAGGCCATTTTCTTTGTATGATTCATCAAAAGTCCGTCATTTCTGATTTTGGCCAGTAGACCAGTTTCAGATCTTCATTTGGGATCTCTTCTACAGAATCAGACATGTGTAATAGAGGCTTCTCCTTGTACTATTATGAGTCCCTGATGACTATATAAAGCCTATTTGCTTCATTTTCTTTTTTATGATTCATTAAAAGTAATTTATTCTGTTATTTGGCTACTAGACCAGTTTCGGATCATCCTTTGCGATCTCTTCTACAGAGTGAGATACAAGTAAGAGAGGCTTCTCCTTGTACTATTATGAGTCTCAGATGACTATTTCAAGCCTATTTACACCATTTTCTTTGTATGATTCATCAAAAGTCTGTTTCCCCATGTTCGGCTAGTAGACCAGTTTCGGATCTTTATTTTGGATCTCTTCTACGTAATGAGATACAAGTAACAGAGGCCTGTCCTTGTACTTTCATGAGTCCTAGATGATAATTTCAAGCCTTTTTACTATATTTTCTTTGTATGATTCATCAAAAGTCTGTTATCCCTATTTTCGGCTAGTATACCAATTTTGGATCTTCATTTGGGTCTCTTCTACCGAATGAGAAACATGTAATAGAGGCTTCTCCTTATAATATTATGAGTCTGAGATGACTATTTCATGCTTATTTACTCCATTTGGTTTGTATGATTCATCAAAAATTTGTTATCCCTATTTTTGGTTACTACACCAATATCGGATATTCATTTGGGATCTTTTCTACGGAATGAGATACAAGTAATAGAGGCTTCTCTTTGTACTACTATGATTCCAAGATGACTATTTTAAGCCTATTTACTTCATTTTCTTTGTATTATTCATCAAAAGTCCGTTACCCACATTTTCGGCTAGTAGACCAGTTTCGGATCTTCATTTGGGATCTTTTCTACGGAATGAGATACAAGTAATAAAAGCTTAATTAGGAGTCCTAGATGACTATTTCAAGCCTATTTACTCCATTTTCTTCGTATGATTGATCAATAGTCCGTTGTCCCCATTTTCGGCAAGTAGACTAGTTTCGGATCTTCATTAGATATCTTTTCTATGGAATGAGATAAAAAGTCTGTTATCCCCATGTTCGGCTAGTAGACCCTTTATGGATCTTCATTTGGGATCTCTTCTACAGCATGAGAAACAAGTAATAGAGGTTTCTCCTTGTAGTATTATGAGTCTAATATGACAATTTCAAGCCTATTTACTCCATTTTCTTTGTATGATTCATCAAAAGTCCGTTATCTCCATTTCAAGCCTAGTATACCTTGTAGTATTATGAGTCCTAGATAACTATTTCAGGCCTATTTACTCTATTTATTTCTCTGATTCATAAAATGTAAGTTATCCCCACTTTTGGCTACTAGACCATATTCGGATCTTCATTTGGGATCTCTTTTACGGAATGAAATACAAGTAATAGAGACTCCCTCTTGTACTATTATGAGTCCAAGATGAATTTTTGAAGACTATTTACTCCATTTTATTTGTATGATGCATAAAAAGTCCATTATCTCCATTTTTTGCTACTAGATCAGTTTCAGAACTTCATTTGGGATCTCTTCTACATAATGAGATACAAGTAATAGAGGCTTCTCCTTGTACTATTATGAGTCGCAGATGACAATTTTAAGCCTTTTTACTCCATTTCCTTTGTATGATTCATCAAATGTCTGTTACCCCCATTTTTCGCTAGTAGACCAGTTTCGGATCTTCATTTCGGGTCTTTTCTACGGAATGAGATACAAGTAATAGCGGCTTCTTCATGTACTATTATGATTCTCAGATGACTATTTTAAGCCTATTTACTCCATTTTCTTTGTATGATTCATCAGAAGTCTGTTTTCCCCATTTTAAGCTATTAGACCAGTTTTAGATTTTCATTTGGGATCTCTTTTACAGAATGAAGTACAAGTAATAAAGGCTTCTCCTTGTACTAATATGAGTCTCAGATGACTATTTCAAGCATATTTACTTTATTTTCTTTGTATGATTCATCAAAAGTCTGTTATCCCCATTTTCGGCAAGTAGACAAGTTTCGTATCTTCATTTGGGATCTCTTCTACGGAATTTGATACAAGTATAGAGGCTTCTCCTTGTATTAATATGAGTCTCAGACGACTATTTCGAGCCTAGTTACTTCATTGTCTTTGTATGATTCATCAAAACTCCGTTATCCCCGTTTTCGGCTAGGAGACCAATTTTGGTTCTTCAATTACGTCTCTTCTACAGAATGAGAAACAAGTAATAGATGCTTCTCCTTGTAATATTATGAGTCCAATATGAGTATTTCATGCTTATTTAGGCCGTTTTCTTTGTATGATTCATTAAAAGTCTGTTATCTCCTTTTTTGGCTAGTAGACCAGTTTCAGATGTTCATATGGGATCTCTTCTACATAATGAGTTACAGTATTATAGGCTTCTCCTTGTACAATTATGAATCCCAGATGACTATTTCAAGCCTATTTACTCCATTTTCTTCGTATGATTCATTAAAAGTCTGTCATCCCCATTTTCGACAAGTAGACCTGTTTCGGATCTTCATTTGGGATCTTTTCTACGGAATGAGATACAACTAATATATGCTTCTCCTTGTACAACTATGACTCCCAGATGACTATTTCAAGCCTATTTACACCATTTTTTATGTATGTTTCATCAAAAGTTTGGAATCCCAATTATCGGCTAGTAGACCAGTTTCGGATATTCATTTGGGATCTCTTCTACAGAATGAGGTACAAGTAATAGAAACTTCTCCTTGTACTATTATGAGTCCCATATGACTATTTTAAGCCTATTTACTCCATTTTCTCTTTATGATACTTAAAAAATCCATAATCCCCATTTTCGGCTAGTAGACTAGTTTCAGATCTTCATTTGGGATCTCTTCTATGGAATGAGATACAAGTAATAGATGCTTCTCCTTGTATTATTTTGAGTCCTATATGACTATTTCAAGCCTATTTACTCCATTTTGTTTGTATGATTCATCAGAAGTCTGTTTCTCCATTTTGATTATTAGACCAGTTTCAGATCTTCATTTGGGTTCTCTTCTATGGAATGAGATACAAGTAATAAAGGCTTCTCCTTGTAATGTTATGAGTCCGAGATGACTATTTCAAGCTTGTTTAGGCCATTTTCTTTGTATGATTCATTAAAAGTCCGTTATCTCCATTTTTGCCTAGTAGACCAGTGATACAAACTTAGAGGCTGAAGTTGATGTTCCTACCATAAGACAAGCTCCAAGGACAAGATCAGGGACTAATGACTTAGCTGATGACTTCAACAGAGCAGTAGAGACACTCATCACTTCTCAACTCTTAGAAGATGTCACTACTCAACTTAGTCAGCTTAGCATCGCCAAAGAAGCAGCTATGGTTAAGGCCTGTCTAGACGAGGAAGGCATTCCCAAAGGGCAAGAAGACGGTTTAAGCATCAACAACGTTCCGCATATCAGCAGCATAGGTTATGCACGTGACTGGCCATTGATTCAAGCCAACAAAGGAGTTTCCTTATTCACCATCACGTCGTCTAAGTAAAACGCATCACTGTGAGCTAAACCAAGGTATGATCCGAATCCTTAATATCCATATGGTTTAGTTCTACTAATCAAACCTTTTCGATTTTGTTTCTTGGTTTAAGTTTTATTTCATTTAAACTTTAGTATAAGGCATGTTGGCCACATTTTATTTGCATTTTCGTTTTAAGGCATTGTTAGCCAAGTAGTTTAACCTAAGGGTTTTGTAATCTGTTTCAAGTCCCCTAGAAGGGCAAAGCTGTTCGGACTGTTTATAAAGTCCCCTCACAGCCGTGTATCATTTACAACATATCAATAAACAACGAACTCCTAGGCTAAGTACCAATCTCTTGTTCTCTAAAGGTTTGTGTGATTCATTGCTTGAGAGTTCTTTGTCTTATCAAGGTTTAGCTCCATAAAGCCTTGTGGCGACTTTCAATCCATTTTTCTATTCATCTCAGATCTTGCAAATAGAGTGGTACAAATCTTTGTTTGGTCTCCATCTCGATCCACTTCCTTCCATAGCCCATCCATTGATTGCAAGCCGAAAGAGTTGAACAACCAGCGGCCCAATCCCATCACCATACACGGTTACTAGCTTGTAGGCGTGTGTCAACCAGTTTCAGATCTTCATTTGGGATCTCTTCTACAGAATGAGATATTAGTAATAGGGGCTTTTCCTTGTACTATTATGAGTCCCATATGACTTTTTCAAGCCGATTTACGCTATTTTCTTTGTATGATTCATAAAAAGTCTATTATCTCCATTTTCGGCTAGTAGATCAGTTTCAGATTTCATTTGGGATCTCTTCTACAGAATGAGATACAAGTAATAGAGGCTTCTCCTTGTACTTTTATGAGTCCCAGATGACTATTTCAAGCCTAGTTACTCCATTTCCTTTGTATGAAATATCAGATGTCTGTTTTCCCTTTTTTTGGCTAAGAGTCCAGTTTCAGATCATCAATTGGGTCTCTTCGACAGAATGGGAAATAAGTAATAAAGGCTTCTCCTTGTAATAGTTTGAGTCCGAGTTGACTATTTAATGCTTATTTAGGCCATTTTCTTTGTATGATTCATCAAAAGTCCGTCATTTCTGATTTTGGCCAGTAGACCAGTTTCAGATCTTCATTTGGGATCTCTTATACAGAATGAGATAGGAGTAATTGAGGCTTCTCCTTGTACTATTATGAGCCCCAGATGACTATTTCAAGCCTATTTGCTTCATTTTCTTTGTATGATTCATTAAAAGTAATTTATCCCCTAATTCAGCTACTAGACTAGTTTCGGATCTTTATTTGGAATCTCTTCTTCAGAATGAGATACAAGTAATAAAGGCTTCTCCTTGTACTATTATGGGTCTCATATGACAATTTCAAGCCTATTTAGTCTATTTTCTTTGTATTATTCATCAAACGTCCGTTATCCCCATTTTCGGCTAGTAGAGCAGTTCAGATCTTCATTTTGGATCTTTTCTATGGAACGAGATACAAGTAATATAGGCTTCTCCCTGTACTGTTTTGAGTCCTATATAACTATTTCAAGCCTATTTACTCCATTTTCTTTGTATGATTCAGCAAACGTCTGTATCCCCATGTTCGACTAGTAGACCAATTGCAGATCTTCATTTGGGATCTTTTCTACGGAATGAGATACAAGTAGTAATAGCTTCTCCTTATACTATTTTGAGTCTCAGATGACTATTTTAAGCCTATTTACACCATTTTTTTGTATGATTTATCAAAAGTCTGTTATCCCCATGTTCGGTTAGTAGACCAGTTTCGGATCTTCATTTGGGATCTCTTCTACAGAATGAGATACAAGTAATAGAGGCCTCTCCTTCTACGTTTATGACTCCTATATGATAATTTCAAGCCTGGTTACTACACTTTCTTTGTATGATTTATCAAAAGTCAGTTATCCCTATTTTCGGCTAGTATACCAGTTTCGGATCTTCATTTGGGTCTCTTCTACCGAATGAGAAACATGAAATAGAGGCTTCTCCTAATAATATTATGAGTCCGAGATGACTATTTCATGCTTATTTAGGCCATTTTCTTTGTATGATTCATCAAAAGTCCGTCATTTCAGATTTTGGCCAGTAGACCAGTTTCAGATCTTCATTTGGGATCCCTTATACATAATTAGATAGGAGTAATTAAGGCTTCTCCTTGTACTATTATGAGCCCCAAATGACTATTTCTAGCCTATTTGCTTCATTTTCTTTGTATGATTCATTAAAAGTAATTTATCCCCTAATTCAGCTACTACACCAGTTTCGGATCTTCATTTGGAATCTCTTCTACAGAATGAGATACAAGTAATAAAGGCTTCTCCTTGTACTATTATGAGTCTCATATGACAATTTCAAGCCTATTTAGTCCATTTTCTTTGCATGGTTCATCAAACGTCCGGTATCCCCATTTTCGGCTAGTAGAGCAGTTTCAGATCTTCATTTTGGATCTTTTCTATGTAACGAGATACAAGTAATAGAGGCTTCTCCCTGTACTGTTTTGAGTCCTATATAACTATTTCAAGCCTATTTACTCTATTTTTTTGTATGATTCATCAAAAGTCTGTTATCCCCATGTTCGGCTAGTAGACCAGTTTCAGATCTTCATTTGGGATCTCTTCTACGGAATGAGATACAAGTAATAGAGGCTTCTCCTTGTACGTTTATGACTCTAATATGATAATTTCAAGCCTGGTTACTACATTTTCTTTGTATGATTTATCAAAAGTCAGTTATCCCTATTTTCGGCTAGTATACCAGTTTCGGATCTTCATTTGGGTCTCTTCTACCGAATGAGAAACATGAAATAGAGGCTTCTCCTAATAATATTATGAGTCCGAGATGACTATTTCATGCTTATTTAGGCCATTTTCTTTGTATGATTCATCAAAAGTCCGTCATTTCCGATTTTGGCCAGTAGACCAGTTTCAGATCTTCATTTGGGATCTCTTATACATAATTAGATAGGAGTAATTGAGGTTTCTCTTTGTACTATTATGAGCCCCAAATGCCTATTTCTAGCCTATTTGCTTCATTTTCTTTGTATGATTCATTAAAAGTAATTTATCCCCTAATTCAGCTACTAGACCAGTTTCGGATCTTCATTTGGAATCTCTTCTACAGAATGAGATACAAGTAATAAAGGCTTCTCCTTGTACTATTATGAGTCTCATATGACAATTTCAAGCCTATTTAGTCCATTTTCTTTGTATGATTCATCAAACGTCCGGTATCCCCATTTGCGGCTAGTTGAGCAGTTTCAGATCTTCATTTTGGATCTTTTCTATGGAACGAGATACAAGTAATAGAGGCTTCTCCCTGTACTGTTTTGAGTCCTATATAACTATTTCAAGCCTATTTACTCCATTTTCTTTGTATGATTCATCAAACGTTTGTATCCCCATGTTCGACTAGTAGACCAGTTTCAGATCTTCATTTGGGATCTTTTCTACGGAATGAGATACAAGTAGTAATAGCTTCTCCTTATACTATTTTGAGTCTTAGATGACTATTTTAAGCCTATTTACACCATTTTTTTGTATGATTCATCAAAAGTCCGTTATCCCCATGTTCGGCTAGTAGACCAGTTTCGGATCTTCATTTGGGATCTCTTCTAGGGAATGAGATACAAGTAATAGAGGCCTTTTCCTTGTACGTTTATGAGCCCTATATGATAATTTCAAGCCTGGTTACTACATTTTCTTTGTATGATTTATCAAAAGTCAGTTATCCCTATTTTCGGCTAGTATACCAGTTTCGGATCTTCATTTGGGTCTCTTCTACCGAATGAGAAACATGTAATAGAGGCTTCTCCTTATAATATTATGAGTTCGAGATGACTATTTCATGCTTATTTACTCCATTTTCTTTGTATAATTAATCAAAAGTCTGTTATCCCTATATTCGGCTAGTAGACCAATATCGGATCTTCATTTGGGATCTTTTCTACGGAATGAGATACAAGTAATAGAGGCATCTCTTTGTACTACTATGAGTCCAAGATGACTATTTCAAGCCTATTTACTTCATTTTCTTTGTATGATTCATCAAAAGTCCGTTACCCCTATTTTCGGCTAGTAGACCAGTTTCAGATCTTCATTTGGGGTCTTTTCTACGGAATGAGATACAAGTAATAGAGGATTATCCTTGTAATATTATGAGTCCTAGATGACTATTTCAAGCCTATTTAATCCATTTTCTTCGTATGATTCATCAAGAGTCTGTTATCCCCATTTTCGGCAAGTTGACCAGTTTCGGATCTTCATTTGGGATCTTTTCTACGGAATGAGATACATCTAGTAGAAGCTTCTCCTTATACTATTATAAGTCCCAGATGAATATTTCAAGCATATTTACTCCATTTACTTTGCATGTTTCATCAAAAGTTTGGAATCCCAATTATCGGCTAGTAGACCAGTTTCGGATATTCATTTGGGATCTCTTCTACGGAATGAGATACAAGTAATAGAGGCTTCTCTTTGTACTATTAACAGTCCCAGATGACTATTTCAAGCCTATCTACTAAATTTTCCTTGTATGATTCATCAAAAGTTCGTAATCCCCATTTTCGGCTAGTAGACCAGTTTCGGATCTTCATATGGAATCTCTTCTACGGAATAAGATACAAGTAATAGAGACTTCTCTGAGTCTCAGATGACAATTTCAAGCCTATTTACTCCATTTTCTATGTATGATTAATCAAAAGTCTGTTATCCCCATTTTTGGCTAGTAGACCAGTTTCAGATCTTCATTTGGGATCTCTTCTACGGAATGAGATACAAGTAATAGAGGCTTCTTCTTGTACTATTATGAGTCTCGGATGACTACTTTAAGCCTATTACTCCATTTTCTTTGTATGATTCATCAGAAGTCCATTTAAGCAACTAGACCAGTTTCGGATTTTCATTTGGGATCTCTTTTACAGAATGAGATACAAGTAATAGAGGTGTCTCCTTGTACTATTATGAGTCTAAGATGACTATTTCAAGCCTATTTACTTCATTTTCTTTGTATGATTCATCAAAAGTCCGTTAGTCCCATTATCGGCAAGTAGACAAGTTTCTTTTCTTCATCTGGGATCTCTTCTATGGAATTGGATACAAGTAATAGAGGCTTCTCCTTGTACTATTATATGCCAGACGTCTGTTTTTTTCTGTTTTCGGCTAGGAGACCAATTTTTTCGGATCTTCAATTGGGTCTCTTCTACAGAATGAAAAACAGGTAATAGATGCTTTTCCATGTAATATTATGAGTCCGATATGACTATTTCATGCTTATTTAGATCGTTTTCTTTGTATGATTCATTAAAAGTCTGTTATCTCCTTTTTTGGCTACTAGGTCAGTTTCGGATCTTCATTTGGGATCTCTTCTATAGAATGAGATACATGTAATAGATGCTTCTCCTTGTACTATTATGACTCCCAGATGACTATTTCAAGCCTATTTAATACATTTTCTACTTATGATTCATCAAAAGTCTGTTATCCCTATTTTCGGCAAGTAGACCAGTTTCAGATCTTCATTTGGGATCTTTTCTACGGAATGAGATACAACTAATAGAGGCATCTCCTTGTACTATTATGAGTCCCAGATGACTATTTCAAGCATATTTAATCCATTTTCTTTGTATATTTCATCAAAAGTTTGGAATCCCAATTATCAGCTTGTAGACATGTTTTGGATCTTCATTTGGGATCTCTTCTACGGAATTAGATACAAGTAATAGAGTCTTCTCCTTATACTATTATGAGTCCCAGATGGCTATTTCAAGCCCATTTACTCAATTTTCTTTGTATGATTCATAAAATGTCATTTATCCCCATTTTCGGCTACTAGACCAGTTTCGGATCTTCATTTGGGATCTCTTCCTCAGAATGATATACAAGTAATAGAGGCTTCTCCTTGTACTATTATGAGTCCCAAATGACTATTTCAAACCTATTTACTCTATTTTCTTTGTATCATTCGTCAAAAGTCCGATATCCCCATTTTTTGCTACTATACTAGATTCAGATTTTTAATTGGGATCTCTTCTACAGAATAAGATACAAGTAATAGAGGCTTCTACCTCTACTATTATGAGTCCCAAATAAAAATGTTTAGCCTATGTACTCCATTTTTTTGTATGATTCTTCATAAGTTTGTTATCCCCATTTTCGAGGAGTAGACCATTTTCAGATCTTCATTTGTTATCTCTTCTAAGGAATGAGATACAAGTAATTGAGGCTTCTCCTTGTTATATTATGAGTCTCAGATGACTATTTCAAGCCTATTTACTTCATTTTCTTTGTATAATTCATCAAAAGTCCGTTATCCCCATTTTCGGCAAGTAGACAAGTGTTGTATCTTCATCTGGGATCTCTTCTATGGAATTAGATACAAGTAAAAGAGGCGTTTCCTTGTACTATTATGAGTCTCAGATGACTATTTCAAGCCTATTTACTTCATTTTCTCTGTATAATTCATCAAAAGTCCGTTATCCCCATTTTCGGCAAGGAGACAAGTTTCGTATCTTCATCTGGGATCTCTTCTATTGAATTATATACAAGTAAAAGAGGCGTCTCGTTGTACTATTATGAGTCTCGGATGACCATTTCATGCCTATTTACTCCATTTTCGTTGTATGATTCATCAAAAGTTCGTTATCCCCATTTTCAGCTAGTAGACCAGTTTCAGATCTTCATTTGGGATCTCTTCTACGGAATGAGATACAAGTAATAGAGGCTTCTCCTGTATTATTATTATGAGTCCCTGATAACTATTTCTTGCCTATTTACTCCGTTTTCCTTGTATGATTCATAGAGAGTCCGTTTTCCCCATTCTTGGCTACTAGACCAGTTTCGGATCTTCATTTGGGATCTTTTATACGGAATGAGATACAACTAATAAAGGCTTCTCCTTGTACTATTATGAGTCCCAGATGACTATTTCAAGCCTATTGACTCCATTTTCTTTGTATGATTCATTAAAAGCCTTTTATCCCCATGTTCGGCTAGTAGACCAGTTACGGATCTTCATATGGGATCTCTTCTAGGGCATGAGATAAAGTAATATAGGCTTATCCTTGTACTTATATGAGTCCCAGATGACTATTTCAAGCCTATTTACTCCATTTTCTTTGTATGATTCATCAAAAGTCCGTTATCCCTAATTCGTCTAGTAGACCAGTTTCGGATCTTCATTTGGGATCATTTCCACGGAATGAGATATAAGTAATGGTGGCTTCTCCTTGTACTGTTATGAGTTCTAGATGACTATTTCATGCCTATTTACTCCATTTTCGTTGTATGATTCATCAAAAGTTCGTTATCCCCATTTTCGGCTAGTAGACCAGTTTCAGATCTTCATTTGGGATCTCTTCTACGGAATGAGATACAAATGATAAAGGCTTCTCCTGTATTATTATTATGAGTCCCACATGACTTTTCTAGCCTATTTACTCCGTTTTCCTTGAATGATTCATAGAAAATCTGTTATCCCCATTTTTGGCTACTAGACCAGTTTCGGATCTTCATTTGGGATCTTTTCTACGGAATGAGATACAACTAATAAAGGCTTCTCCTTGTTCTATTATGAGTCCCAGATGACTATTTCAAACCTATTTACTACATTTTCTTTGTACGATTAATCAAAAGTCCGTTGTCCCCATTTTCAGCTGGTAGACCAGTTTCTGATCTTCATTTGGGATCTTTTATACAGAATGAGATACAAGTAATAGAGGCTTCTCCTTGTACTATAATGAGTCCCAGACGACTATTTCGAGCCTATTTACTCCATTTTCTTTGTATGATTCATCAAAAGTCCGTTATCCCCATTTTTGGCTTTTAGACCAGTTTAAGATCTTCATTTTGGATCTTTTCTATGGAATGAGATACAAGTAATAGAGGCTTCATGTTGTACTATTATGAGTCCCAACAGTTGACTATTTCGAGCCTATTTACTCCATTTTCTTTATATGATTCATCAAAAGTTCGTTATCCCCATTTTCGGCTTGAAGACCAGTTCTGTATCTTCATTTGGGATCTCTTCTAGGGATTGATACAAGTAATAGTGGCTTCTCCCTGTACGATAATGAGTCCCAGATGACTATTTGAAGCCTATTTTCTCCATTTTCTTTGTATGATTCATCAAAAGTCTGTTATCCCCATTTTTGGCTACTAGACTAGATTCGGATTTTTAATTGGAATCTCTTCTACTGAATAAGATACAAGTAATAGTTCTACTTGTACTATTATGAGTCCCAAATGAAAATTTAAAGCCTATTTACTCCATTTTTGTATGATTTTCGTTATCCCCATTTTCAAGTAGTAGACCATTTTCGGATCTTCATTTGTTATCTCTTCTATGGAATGAGATACAAATAATAGAGGCTTCTCCTTGTACTAATATGAGTCCCAGATGACTATTTCAAGCCTATTAACTCCATTTTCTTTGTATGATTCATCAAAAGTCCGTTATCCCCATTTTTGGCTATTAGACCAGTTTGAGATTTTCACTTAGGATCTCTTCTACAGAATGAGATACATGATATAAATGCTTCTCCTTGTACTATTACGAGTCCTAGATAACTAATTCAGGCCTATTTACTCTATTTCTTTCTCTAATTCATAAAAAAGTCTGTTATCTCCATTTTTGGCTACTAGACCAGTTTCAGATCTTCATTTGGGATCTCTTCTACGGAATGAAATTCACGTAATAGAGGCTTCTTCTTGTACTATTATGAGTCTCGGATGACTACTTTAAGCCTATTTACTCCATTTTCTTTGTATGATTCATCAGAAGCCCATTTAAGCAACTAGACCAGTTTCGGATTTTCATTTGTGATCTCTTTTACAGAATGAGATACAAGTAATAGAGGCGTCTCCTTGTACTATTATGAGTCTAAGATGACTATTTCAAGCCTATTTACTTTATTTTCTTTGTATGATTCATCAAAAGTCTGTTATCCCCATTATCGGCAAGTAGACATGTTTCTTATCTTCATCTGGGATCTCTTCTATGGAATTGGATACAAGTAATAGAGGCTTCTCCTTGTACTATTACAGGGCCCAGATGACTATCTCAAGCCTAGTTACTCCATTTCCTATGTATGATATGCCAGACGTCTGTTTTTCCTGTTTTCGGCTAGGAGACCAATTTTTTCGGATCTTCAATTGGGTCTCTTCTACAGAATGAAAAACAGGTAATAGATGCTTTTCCATGTAATATTATGAGTCCGATATGACTATTTCATGCTTATTTAGATCATTTTCTTTGTATGATTCATTAAAAGTCTGTTATCTCCTTTTTTGGCTACTAGGTCAGTTTCAGATCTTCATTTGGGATCTCTTCTATAGAATGAGATACATGTAATAGATGCTTCTCCTTGTACTATTATGACTCCCAGATGACTATTTCAAGCCTATTTAATCCATTTTCTACTTATGATTCATCAAAAGTCTGTTATCCCCATTTTCGGCAAGTAGACCAGTTTCAGATCTTCATTTGGGATCTTTTCTACGGAATGAGATACAACTAATAGAGGCATCTCCTTGTACTATTATGAGTCCCAGATGACTATTTCAAGCCTATTTACTCCATTTTCTTTGTATATTTCATCAAAAGTTTGGAATCCCAATTATCAGCTTGTAGACCAGTTTTGGATCTTCATTTGGGATCTCTTCTACGGAATTAGATACAAGTAATAAAGTCTTCTCCTTATACTATTATGAGTCCCAGGTGGCTATTTTAAGCCCATTTACTCCATTTTCTTTGTATGATTCATAAAATGTCATTTATCCCCATTTTCGGCTACTAGACCAGTTTCGGATTTTCATTTGGGATCTTTTCCTCAGAATGATATACAAGTAATAGAGGCTTCTCCTTGTACTATTATGAGTCCCAGATGACTATTTCAAACCTATTTACTCTATTTTCTTTGTATCATTCGTCAAAAGTCCGATATCCCCATTTTTTGCTACTATACTTGATTCAGATTTTTAATTGGGATCTCTTCTACAGAATAAGATACAAGTAATAGAGGCTTCTACCTCTACTATTATGAGTCCCAAATAAAAATTTCAAGCCTATGTACTCCATTTTTTTGTATGATTCTTCATAAATTTGTTATCCCCATTTTCGAGGAGTAGACCATTTTCAGATCTTCATTTGTTATCTCTTCTAAGGAATGAGATACAAGTAATAGAGGCTTCTCCTTGTTATATTATGAGTCTCAGATGACTATTTCAAGCCTATTTACTTTATTTTCTTTGTATAATTCATCAAAAGTCCGTTATCCCCATTTTCGGCAAGTAGACAAGTGTTGTATCTTCATCTGGGATCTCTTCTATGGAATTCGAAACAAGTAAAAGAGACGTCTCCTTGTACTATTATGAGTCTCAGATGACTATTTCAAGCCTATTTACTTCATTTTCTCTGTATAATTCATCAAAAGTCCGTTATCCCCATTTTTGGCAAGATGACAAGTTTCGTATCTTCATCTGGGATCTCTTCTATTGAATTAGATACAAGTAAAAGAGGCGTCTCGTTGTACTATTATGAGTCTCGGATGAACATTTCATGCCTATTTACTCCATTTTCGTTGTATGATTCATCAAAAGTTCGTTATCCCCATTTTCGGCTAGTAGACCAGTTTCAGATCTTCATTTGGGATCTCTTCTACGGAATGAGATACAAGTAATAGAGGCTTCTCCTGTATTATTATTATGAGTCCCTGATAACTATTTCTTGCCTATTTACTCCGTTTTCCTTGTATGATTCATAGAGAGTCCGTTTTCCCCATTCTTGGCTACTAGACAAGTTTCGGATCTTCATTTGGGATCTTTTATACGGAGTGAGATACAACTAATAAAGGCTTCTCCTTGTACTATTATGAGTCCCAGATGACTATATCAAACCTATTGACTCCATTTTCTTTGTATGATTCATTAAAAGCCTTTTATCCCCATGTTCGGCTAGTAGACCAGTTACGGATATTCATATGGGATCTCTTCTACGGCATGAGATAAAGTAATATAGGCTTATCCTTGTACTTATATGAGTCCCAGATGACTATTTCAAGCCTATTTACTCTATTTTCTTTGTATGATTCATCAAAAGTCCGTTATCCCTAATTCGTCTACTAGACCAGTTTCGGATCTTCATTTGGGATCATTTCTACGGAATGAGATACAAGTAATGGTGGCTTCTCCTTGTACTGTTATGAGTTCTAGATGACTATTTCATGCCTATTTACTCCATTTTCGTTGTATGATTCTCAAAAGTTCGTTATCCCCATTTTCGGCTAGTAGACCAGTTTCAGATCTTCATTTGGGATCTCTTCTACGGAATGAGATACAAGTAATAAAGGCTTCTCCTGTATTATTATTAGGAGTCCCACATGAATTTTCTAGCCTATTTACTCCGTTTTCCTTGTATGATTCATAGAAAGTCTGTTATCCCCATTTTTGGGCTACTAGACCAGTTTCGGATCTTCATTTGGGATCTTTTCTACGGAATGAGATACAACTAATAAAGGCTTCTCCTTGTACTATTATGAGTCCCAGATGACTATTTCAAACCTATTTACTACATTTTCTTTGTACGATTCATCAAAAGTCCGTTGTCCCCATTTTCAGCTGGTAGACCAGTTTCTGATCTTCATTTGGGATCTTTTATACAGAATGAGATACAAGTAATAGAGGCTTCTCCTTGTACTATAATGAGTCCCAGACGACTATTTCGAGCCTATTAACTCCATTTTCTTTGTATGATTCATCAAAAGTCTGTTATCCCCATTTTTGGCTATTAGACCAGTTTCAGATTTTCACTTAGGATCTCTTCTACAGAATGAGATACAAGATATAAAGGCTTCTCCTTGTACTATTACGAGTCCTAGATAACTAATTCAGGCCTATTTACTCTATTTCTTTCTCTGATTCATAAAAAAGTCTGTTATCCCCATTTTTGGCTACTAGACCAGTTTCAGATCTTCATTTGGGATCTCTACTACGGAATGAAATTCAAGTAATAGAGGCTTCTTCTTGTACTATTATGAGTCTCGGATGACTACTTTAAGCCTATTTACTCCATTTTCTTTGTATGATTCATCAGAAGCCCATTTAAGCAACTAGACCAGTTTCGGATTTTCATTTGTGATCTCTTTTACAGAATGAGATACAAGTAATAGAGGCGTCTCCTTGTACTATTATGAGTCTAAGATGACTATTTCAAGCCTATTTACTTCATTTTCTTTGTATGATTCATCAAAAGTCTGTTATCCCCATTATCGGCAAGTAGACAAGTTTCTTATCTTCATCTGGGATCTCTTCTATGGAATTGGATACAAGTAATAGAGGCTTCTCCTTGTACTATTATAGGGCCCAGATGACTATCTTAAGCCTAGTTACTCCATTTCCTATGTATGATATGCCAGACGTCTGTTTTTCCTGTTTTCGGCTAGGAGACCAATTTTTTCGGATCTTCAATTGGGTCTCTTCTACAGAATGAAAAACAGGTAATAGATGCTTTTCCATGTAATATTATGAGTCCGATATGACTATTTCATGCTTATTTAGATCGTTTTCTTTGTATGATTCATTAAAAGTCTGTTATCTCCTTTTTTGGCTACTAGGTCAGTTTCAGATCTTCATTTGGGATCTCTTCTATAGAATGAGATACATGTAATAGATGCTTCTCCTTGTACTATTATGACTCCCAGATGACTATTTCAAGCCTATTTAATCTATTTTCTACTTATGATTCATCAAAAGTCTGTTATCCCCATTTTCGGCAAGTAGACCAGTTTCAGATCTTCATTTGGGATCTCTTCTATAGAATGAGATACATGTAATAGATGCTTCTCCTTGTACTATTATGACTCCCAGATGACTATTTCAAGCCTATTTAATCCATTTTCTACTTATGATTCATCAAAAGTCTGTTATCCCCATTTTCGGCAAGTAGACCAGTTTCAGATCTTCATTTGGGATCTTTTCTACGGAATGAGATACAACTAATAGAGGCATCTCCTTGTACTATTATGAGTCCCAGATGACTATTTCAAGCCTATTTACTCCATTTTCTTTGTATATTTCATCAAAAGTTTGGAATCCCAATTATCAGCTTGTAGACCAGTTTTGGATCTTCATTTGGGATCTCTTCTACGGAATTAGATACAAGTAATAGAGTCTTCTCCTTATACTATTATGAGTCCCAGGTGGCTATTTTAAGCCCATTTACTCCATTTTCTTTGTATGATTCATAAAATGTCATTTATCCCCATTTTCTGCTACTAGACCAGTTTCGGATTTTCATTTGGGATTTTTTCCTCAGAATGATATACAAGTAATAGAGGCTTCTCCTTGTACTATTATGAGTCCCAGATGACTATTTCAAACCTATTTACTATATTTTCTTTGTATCATTCGTCAAAAGTTCGATATCCCCATTTTTTGCTACTATACTTGATTCAGATTTTTAATTGGGATCTCTTCTACAGAATAAGATACAAGTAATAGAGGCTTCTACCTCTACTATTATGAGTCCCAAATAAAAATTTAAGCCTATGTACTCCATTTTTTTGTATGATTCTTCATAAGTTTGTTATTCCCATTTTCGAGGAGTAGACCATTTTCAGATCTTCATTTGTTATTTCTTCTAAGGAATGAGATACAAGTAATAGAGGCTTCTCCTTGTTATATTATGATTCTCAGATGACTATTTCAAGCCTATTTACTTTATTTTCTTTGTATAATTCATCAAAAGTCCGTTATCCCCATTTTCGGCAAGTAGACAAGTGTTGTATCTTCATCTGGGATCTCTTCTATGGAATTAGAAACAAGTAAAAGAGACGTCTCCTTGTACTATTATGAGTCTCAGATGACTATTTCAAGCCTATTTACTTCATTTTCTCTGTATAATTCATCAAAAGTCCGTTATCCCCATTTTCGGCAAGGAGACAAGTTTCGTATCTTCATCTGGGATCTCTTCTATTGAATTAGATACAAGTAAAAGAGGCGTCTCGTTGTACTATTATGAGTCTCAGATGACCATTTCATGACTATTTACTCCATTTTCGTTGTATGATTCATCAAAAGTTCGTTATCCCCATTTTCGGCTAGTAGACCAGTTTCAGATCTTCATTTGGGATCTCTTCTACGGAATGAGATACAAGTAATAGAGGCTTCTCCTGTATTATTATTATGAGTCCCTGATAACTATTTCTTGCCTATTTACTCCGTTTTCCTTGTATGATTCATAGAGAGTCCGTTTTCCCCATTCTTGGCTACTAGACAAGTTTCGGATCTTCATTTGGGATCTTTTATACGGAGTGAGATACAAATAATAAAGGCTTCTCCTTGTACTATTATGAGTCCCAGATGACTATTTCAAACCTATTGACTCCATTTTCTTTGTATGATTCATTAAAAGCCTTTTATCCCCATGTTCGGCTAGTAGACCAGTTACGGATCTTCATATGGGATCTCTTCTACGGCATGAGATAAAGTAATATAGGCTTATCCTTGTACTTATATGAGTCCCAGATGACTATTTCAAGCCTATTTACTCCATTTTCTTTGTATGATTCATCAAAAGTCCGTTATCCCTAATTCGTCTACTAGACCAGTTTCGGATCTTCATTTGGGATCATTTCTACGGAATGAGATACAAGTAATGGTGGCTTCTCCTTGTACTGTTATGAGTTCTAGATGACTATTTCATGCCTATTTACTCCATTTTCGTTGTATGATTCTCAAAAGTTCGTTATCCCCATTTTCGAGGAGTAGACCATTTTCAGATCTTCATTTGTTATCTCTTCTAAGGAATGAGATACAAGTAATAGACGCTTCTCCTTGTTATATTATGAGTCTCAGATTACTATTTCAAGCCTATTTACTTTATTTTCTTTGTATAATTCATCAAAAGTCCGTTATCCCCATTTTCGGCAAGTAGACAAGTGTTGTATCTTCATCTGGGATCTCTTCTATGGAATTAGAAACAAGTAAAAGAGACGTCTCCTTGTACTATTATGAGTCTCAGATGACTATTTCAAGCCTATTTACTTCATTTTCTCTGTATAATTCATCAAAAGTCCGTTATCCCCATTTTCGGCAAGGAGACAAGTTTCGTATCTTCATCTGGGATCTCTTCTATTGAATTAGATACAAGTAAAAGAGGCGTCTCGTTGTACTATTATGAGTCTCGGATGACCATTTCATGCCTATTTACTCCATTTTCGTTGTATGATTCATCAAAAGTTCGTTATCCCCATTTTCGGCTAGTAGACCAGTTTCAGATCTTCATTTGGGATCTCTTCTACGGAATGAGATACAAGTAATAGAGGCTTCTCCTGTATTATTATTATGAGTCCCTGATAACTATTTCTTGCCTATTTACTCCGTTTTCCTTGTATGATTCATAGAGAGTCCGTTTTCCCCATTCTTGGCTACTAGACAAGTTTCGGATCTTCATTTGGGATCTTTTATACGGAGTGAGATACAAATAATAAAGGCTTCTCCTTGTACTATTATGAGTCCCAGATGACTATTTCAAACCTATTGACTCCATTTTCTTTGTATGATTCATTAAAAGCCTTTTATCCCCATGTTCGGCTAGTAGACCAGTTACGGATCTTCATATGGGATCTCTTCTACGGCATGAGATAAAGTAATATAGGCTTATCCTTGTACTTATATGAGTCCCAGATGACTATTTCAAGCCTATTTACTCCATTTTCTTTGTATGATTCATCAAAAGTCCGTTATCCCTAATTCGTCTACTAGACCAGTTTCGGATCTTCATTTGGGATCATTTCTACGGAATGAGATACAAGTAATGGTGGCTTCTCCTTGTACTGTTATGAGTTCTAGATGACTATTTCATGCCTATATACTCCATTTTCGTTGTATGATTCTCAAAAGTTCGTTATCCCCATTTTCGAGGAGTAGACCATTTTCAGATCTTCATTTGTTATCTCTTCTAAGGAATGAGATACAAGTAATAGAGGCTTCTCTTTGTTATATTATGAGTCTCAGATGACTATTTCAAGCCTATTTACTTTATTTTCTTTGTATAATTCATCAAAAGTCCGTTATCCCCATTTTCGGCAAGTAGACAAGTGTTGTATCTTCATCTGGGATCTCTTCTATGGAATTAGAAACAAGTAAAAGAGACGTCTCCTTGTACTATTATGAGTCTCAGATGACTATTTCAAGCCTATTTACTTCATTTTCTCTGTATAATTCATCAAAAGTCCGTTATCCCCATTTTCGGCAAGGAGACAGGTTTCGTATCTTCATCTGGGATCTCTTCTATTGAATTAGATACAAGTAAAAGAGGCGTCTCGTTGTACTATTATGAGTCTCGGATGACCATTTCATGCCTATTTACTCCATTTTCGTTGTATGATTCATCAAAAGTTCGTTATCCCCATTTTCGGCTAGTAGACCAGTTTCAGATCTTCATTTGGGATCTCTTCTACGGAATGAGATACAAGTAATAGAGGCTTCTCCTGTATTATTATTATGAGTCCCTGATAACTATTTCTTGCCTATTTACTCCGTTTTCCTTGTATGATTCATAGAGAGTCCGTTTTCCCCATTCTTGGCTACTAGACAAGTTTCGGATCTTCATTTGGGATCTTTTATACGGAGTGAGATACAACTAATAAAGGCTTCTCCTTGTACTATTATGAGTCCCAGATGACTATTTCAAACCTATTGACTCCATTTTCTTTGTATGATTCATTAAAAGCCTTTTATCCCCATGTTCGGCTAGTAGACCAGTTACGGATCTTCATATGGGATCTCTTCTACGGCATGAGATAAAGTAATATAGGCTTATCCTTGTACTTATATGAGTCCCAGATGACTATTTCAAGCCTATTTACTCCATTTTCTTTGTATGATTCATCAAAAGTCCGTTATCCCTAATTCGTCTACTAGACCAGTTTAGGATCTTCATTTGGGATCATTTCTACGGAATGAGATACAAGTAATGGTGGCTTCTCCTTGTACTGTTATGAGTTCTAGATGACTATTTCATGCCTATTTACTCCATTTTCGTTGTATGATTCTCAAAAGTTCGTTATCCCCATTTTCGGCTAGTAGACCAGTTTCAAATCTTCATTTGGGATCTCTTCTACGGAATGAGATACAAGTAATAAAGGCTTCTCCTGTATTATTATTAGGAGTCCCACATGAATTTTCTAGCCTATTTACTCCGTTTTCCTTGTATGATTCATAGAAAGTCTGTTATCCCCATTTTTGGCTACTAGACCAGTTTCGGATCTTCATTTGGGATCTTTTCTACGGAATGAGATACAACTAATAAAGGCTTCTCCTTGTACTATTATGAGTCCCAGATGACTATTTCAAACCTATTTACTACATTTTCTTTGTACGATTCATCAAAAGTCCGTAGTCCCCATTTTCAGCTGGTAGACCAGTTTCTGATCTTCATTTGGGATCTTTTATACAGAATGAGATACAAGTAATAGAGGCTTCTCCTTGTACTATAATGAGTCCCAGACGACTATTTCGAGCCTATTAACTCCATTTTCTTTGTATGATTCATCAAAAGTCCGTTATCCCCATTTTTGGCTATTAGACCAGTTTCAGATTTTCACTTAGGATCTCTTCTACAGAATGAGATACAAGATATAAAGGCTTCTCCTTGTACTATTACGAGTCCTAGATAACTAATTCAGGCCTATTTACTCTATTTCTTTCTCTGATTCATAAAAAAGTCTGTTATCCCCATTTTTGGATACTAGACCAGTTTCAGATCTTCATTTGGGATCTCTACTACGGAATGAAATTCAAGTAATAGAGGCTTCTTCTTGTACTATTATGAGTCTCGGATGACTACTTTAAGCCTATTTACACCATTTTCTTTGTATGATTCATCAGAAGCCCATTTAAGCAACTAGACCAGTTTCGGATTTTCATTTGTGATCTCTTTTACAGAATCAGATACAAGTAATAGAGGCGTCTCCTTGTACTATTATGAGTCTAAGATGACTATTTCAAGCCTATTTACTTCATTTTCTTTGTATGATTCATCAAAAGTCTGTTATCCCCATTATCGGCAAGTAGACAAGTTTCTTATCTTCATCTGGGATCTCTTCTATGGAATTGGATACAAGTAATAGAGGCTTCTCCTTGTACTATTATAGGGCCCAGATGACTATCTTAAGCCTAGTTACTCCATTTCCTATGTATGATATGCCAGACGTCTGTTTTTCCTGTTTTCGGCTAGGAGACCAATTTTTTCGGATCTTCAATTGGGTCTCTTCTACAGAATGAAAAACAGGTAATAGATGCTTTTCCATGTAATATTATGAGTCCGATATGACTATTTCATGCTTATTTAGATCGTTTTCTTTGTATGATTCATTGAAAGTCTGTTATCTCCTTTTTTGACTACTAGGTCAGTTTCAGATCTTCATTTGGGATCTCTTCTATAGAATGAGATACATGTAATAGATGCTTCTCCTTGTACTATTATGACTCCCAGATGACTATTTCAAGCCTATTTAATCCATTTTCTACTTATGATTCATCAAAAGTCTGTTATCCCCATTTTCGGCAAGTAGACCAGTTTCAGATCTTCATTTGGGATCTCTTCTATAGAATGAGATACATGTAATAGATGCTTCTCCTTGTACTATTATGACTCCCAGATGACTATTTCTAGCCTATTTAATCCATTTTCTACTTATGATTCATCAAAAGTCTGTTATCCCCATTTTCGGCAAGTAGACCAGTTTCAGATCTTCATTTGGGATCTTTTCTACGGAATGAGATACAACTAATAGAGGCATCTCTTTGTACTATTATGAGTCCCATATGACTATTTCAAGCCTATTTACTCCATTTTCTTTGTATATTTCATCAAAAGTTTGGAATCCCAATTATCAGCTTGTAGACCAGTTTTGGATCTTCATTTGGGATCTCTTCTACGGAATTAGATACAAGTAATAGAGTCTTCTCCTTATACTATTATGAGTCCCAGGTGGCTATTTTAAGCCCATTTACTCCATTTTCTTTGTATGATTCATAAAATGTCATTTATCCCCATTTTCGGCTACTAGACCAGTTTCGGATCTTCATTTGGGATCTTTTCCTCAGAATGATATACAAGTAATAGAGGCTTCTCCTTGTACTATTATGAGTCCCAGATGACTATTTCAAACCTATTTACTCTATTTTCTTTGTATCATTCGTCAAAAGTCCGATATCCCCATTTTTTGCTACTATACTTGATTCAGATTTTTAATTGGGATCTCTTCTACAGAATAAGATACAAGTAATAGAGGCTTCTACCTCTACTATTATGAGTCCCAAATAAAAATTTCAAGCCTATGTACTCCATTTTTTTGTATGATTCTTCATACGTTTGTTATCCCCATTTTCCAGGAGTAGACCATTTTCAGATCTTCATTTGTTATCTCTTCTAAGGAATGAGATACAAGAAACAGAGGCTTCTCCTTGTTATATTATGAGTCTCAGATGACTATTTCAAGCCTATTTACTTCATTTTCTTTGTATAATTCATCAAAAGTCCGTTATCCCCATTTTCGGCAAGTAGACAAGTGTTGTATCTTCATCTGGGATCTCTTCTATGGAATTAGATACAAGTAAAAGAGGCGTCTCCTTGTACTATTATGAGTCTCAGATGACTATTTCAAGCCTATTTACTTCATTTTCTTTGTATAATTCATCAAAAGTCCGTTATCCCCATTTTCGGCAAGGAGACAAGTTTCGTATCTTCATCTGGGATCTCTTCTATTGAATTAGATACAAGTAAAAGAGGCGTCTCGTTGTACTATTATGAGTCTCAGATGACCATTTCATGCTTATTTACTCCATTTTCGTTGTATGATTCATCAAAAGTTCGTTATCCCCATTTTCGGCTAGTAGACCAGTTTCAGATCTTCATTTGGGATCTCTTCTACGGAATGAGATACAAGTAATAGAGACTTCTCCTGTATTATTATTATGAGTCCCTGATAACTATTTCTTGCCTATTTACTCCGTTTTCCTTGTATGATTCATAGAGAGTCCGTTTTCCCCATTCTTGGCTACTAGACCAGTTTCGGATCTTCATTTGGGATCTTTTATACGGAATGAGATACAACTAATAAAGGCTTCTCCTTGTACTATTATGAGTCCCAGATGACTATTTCAAGCCTATTGACTCCATTTTCTTTGTATGATTCATTAAAAGCCTTTTATCCCCATGTTCGGCTAGTAGACCAGTTACGGATCTTCATATGGGATCTCTTCTACGGCATGAGATAAAGTAATATAGGCTTATCCTTGTACTTATATGAGTCTCAGATGACTATTTCAAGCCTATTTACTCCATTTTCTTTGTACGATTCATCAAAAGTCCGTTATCCCTAATTCGTCTAGTAGACCAGTTTCGGATCTTCATTTGGGATCATTTCTACGGAATGAGATACAAGTAATGGTGGCTTCTCCTTGTACTGTTATGAGTTCTAGATGACTATTTCATGCCTATTTACTCCATTTTCGTTGTATGATTCTCAAAAGTTCGTTATCCCCATTTTCGGCTAGTAGACCAGTTTCAGATCTTCATTTGGGATCTCTTCTACGGAATGAGATACAAGTAATAAAGGCTTCTCCTGTATTATTATTAAGAGTCCCACATGACTTTTCTAGCCTATTTACTCCGTTTTCCTTGTATGATTCATAGAAAGTCTGTTATCCCCATTTTTGGCTACTAGACCAGTTTCGGATCTTCATTTGAGATCTTTTCTACGGAATGAGATACAACTAATAAAGGCTTCTCCTTGTACTATTATGAGTCCCATATGACTATTTCAAACCTATTTACTACATTTTCTTTGTACGATTCATCAAAAGTCTGTTGTCCCCATTTTCAGCTGGTAGACCAGTTTCTGATCTTCATTTGGGATCTTTTATACAGAATGAGATACAAGTAATAGAGGCTTCTCCTTGTACTATAATGAGTCCCAGAAGACTATTTCGAGCCTATTTACTCAATTTTCTTTGTATGATTCATCAAAAGTCCGTTATCCCCATTTTCGGCTATTAGACCACTTTCAGATCTTCATTTTGGATCTTTTCTATGGAATGAGATACAAGTAATAGAGGCTTCATGTTGTACTATTATCAGTCCCAACAGTTGACTATTTCGAGCCTATTTACTCTATTTTCTTTATATGATTCATCAAAAGTTCGTTATCCCCATTTTCGGCTTGAAGACCAGTTTTGTATCTTCATTTGGGATCTCTTCTAGGGATTGATACAAGTAATAGTGGCTTCTCCCTGTACTATAATGAGTCCCAGATGACTATTTGAAGACTATTTTCTCCATTTTCTTTGTATGATTCATCAAAAGTCCGTTATCCCCATTTTTGGCTACTAGACTAGATTCGGATTTTTAATTGGAATCTCTTCTACTGAATAAGATACAAGTAATAGTTCTACTTGTACTATTATGAGTCCCAAATGAAAATTTAAAGCCTATTTACTCTATTTTTGTATGATTTTCATTATCCCCATTTTCGAGTAGTAGACCATTTTCAGATCTTCATTTGTTATCTCTTCTATGGAATGAGATACAAGTAATAGATGCTTCTCCTTGTACTAATATGAGTCCCAGATGACTATTTCAAGCCTATTAACTCCATTTTCTTTGTATGATTCATCAAAAGTCCGTTATCCCCATTTTTGGCTATTAGACCAGTTTCAGATTTTCACTTAGGATCTCTTCTACAGAATGAGATACAAGATATAAAGGCTTCTCCTTGTACTATTACGAGTCCTAGATAACTAATTCAGGCCTATTTACTCTATTTCTTTCTCTGATTCATAAAAAAGTCTGTTATCCCCATTTTTGGCTACTAGACCAGTTTCAGATCTTCATTTGGGATCTCTTCTACAGAATGAAATTCAAGTAATAGAGGCTTCTTCTTGTACTATTATGAGTCTCGGATGACTACTTTAAGCCTATTTACTCCATTTTCTTTGTATGATTCATCAGAAGTCCATATTAGCAACTAGACCAGTTTCGGATTTTCATTTGTGATCTCTTTTACAGAATGAGATACAAGTAATAGAGGCGTCTCCTTGTACTATTATGAGTCTAAGATGACTATTTCAAGCCTATATACTTCATTTTCTTTGTATGATTCATCAAAAATCTGTTATCCCCATTATCGGCAAGTAGACAAGTTTCTTATCTTCATCTGGGATCTCTTCTATGGAATTGGATACAAGTAATAGAGGCTTCTCCTTGTACTATTATAGGGCCCAGATGACTATCTCAAGCCTAGTTACTCCATTTCCTATGTATAATATGCCAGACGTCTGTTTTTCCTGTTTTCGGCTAGGAGACCAATTTTTTCGGATCTTCAATTGGGTCTCTTCTACAGAATTAAAAACAGGTAATATATGCTTTTCCATGTAATATTATGAGTCCAATATGACTATTTCATGCTTATTTTGATCGTTTTCTTTGTATGATTCATTAAAAGTCTGTTATCTCCTTTTTTGGCTACTAGGCCAGTTTCAGATCTTCATTTGGGATCTCTTCTATAGAATGAGATACATGTAATAGAGGCTTCTCCTTGTACTATTATGACTCCCAGATGACTATTTCAAGCCTATTCAATCCATTTTCTACTTATGATTCATCAATAGTCTGTTATCCCCATTTTCGGCAAGTATACCAGTTTCAGATCTTCATTTGGGATCTTTTCTACGGAATGAGATACAACTAATATAGGCATCTCCTTGTACTATTATGAGTCCCAGATGACTATTTCAAGCCTATTTACTCTATTTTCTTTGTATATTTCATCAAAAGTTTGGAATCCCAATTATCAGCTTGTAGACCAGTTTGGGAACTTCATTTGGGATCTCTTCTACGGAATGAGATACAAGTAATAGAGTCTTCTCCTTATAATATTATGAGTCCCATGTGGCTATTTCAAGCCCATTTACTCCATTTTCTTTGTATGATTAATAAAATGTCATTTATCCCCATTTTCGGCTACTAGACCAGTTTCGGATCTTCATTTGGGATCTCTTCCTCAGAATGATATACAAGTAATAGAAGCTTCTCCTTGTACTATTATGTGTCCCAGATGACTATTTCAAACCTATTTACTCCATTTTCTTTGTATCATTCCTCAAAAGTCCGTTATCCCTATTTTTGGCTACTATACTAGATTCAGATTTTTAATTGGGATCTCTTCTACAGAATAAGATACAAGTAATAGAGGCTTCTACCTCTACTATTATGAGTCCCAAATAAAAATTTCAAGCTTATGTACTCCATATTTTTGTATGATTCTTCATAAGTCCGTTATCCCTATTTTCGAGGAGTAGACCATTTTCAGATCTTCATTTGTTATCTCTTCTAAGGAATGAGATACAAGTAATAGAGGCTTCTCCTTGTATTAATATGAGTCCCGGGTGACTATTTCAAGCCTATTTACTCCATTTTCTTTGTATGATTCATAAAATGTCTGTTATCCCCATTTTTGACTATTAGACCAGTTTCAGATTTTCATTTAGGATCACTTCTACAGAATGAGATAGAAGTAATAGAGGCTTCCCCATGTACTATAATGTGTCCTAGATGACAATTTCAAGCCAATTTACTCCATTTTCTTTGTATGATTCATCAAAAGTCTCTTATCCCCATTTTTGGCTAGTAGACCAGTTTCAGATCTTCATTTGGGATCTCTTCCACGGAATGAGATACAAGTAATAGAGGCTTCTTCTTGTACTATAATGAGTCTATTATTAGTATTTCAAACCTGTTTACTCCATTTTCTTTGTATGATTCATCAGAAGTCCGTTTTCCCCATTTTGAGCTCCTAGACCTGTTTCGGATTTTCATATTGGATCGCTTTTACAGAATGAGATACAAGTAAAAAAGGCCTCTCGTTGTACTATTATGAGTCTCAGATGACTATTTCAAGCCTATTTACTTCATTTTCTTTGTATAATTCATGAAAAGTCCGTTATCCCCATTTTCGGCAAGTAGACAAGTTTCGTATATTCATTTGGGATCTCTTCTATGGAATTAGATACAAGTAAAAGAGGCGTCCCCTTGTACTATTATTAGTCTTAGATGACTATTAGACCAGTTTCAGATTTTCATTTAGGATCTCTTGTACAGAATGAGATACAAGAGATAAAGGCTTCTCCTTGTACTATTATGAGTCCCAGATAACTATTTCAGGACTATTTACTCTATTTCTTTCTATGATTCATAAAAAGGTCCGTTATCCCCATTTTTGGCTACTAGACCAGTTTCAGATCTTCATTTGGGATCTCTTCTACGGAATGAAATACAAGTAATAGTGGCTTCTACTTGTACAATTATGAGTCCAAGATGACTATTTCAAGCCTACTTACTCCATTTTCTTTGAATTATTCATAAAAAGTCCGTTATCCCCATTTTTTGCTACTATACCAGTTTCGGATTTTTATTTGGGATCTCTTCTACAGAATGAGAAACAAGTAATAATGGCTTTGCTTTGTACTATTAAGAGTCCCAGATGACTATTTAAAGCCTATCTACTCAATTTTCCTTGTATAATTCATCAAAAGTTTATAATCCCCATTTTCGGCTAGTAGACCAGTTTCAGATCTTCATATGGGATCTCTTCTACGGAATGAGATACAAGTAATAGAGACTTCTTTGAGTCTCAGATGACAATTTCAAGCATGTTTACTCCATTTTCTTTGTATGATTAATCAAAAGTCTCTTATCCCCATTTTTGGCTAGTAGACCAGTTTCAGATCTTCATTTGGGATCTCTTCTACGGAATGAGATACAAGTAATAGAGGCTTCTTCTTGTACTATTATGAGTCTCGGATGACTACTTTAAGCAACTAGACCAGTTTCGGATTTTCATTTGGTATCTCTTTTACAGAATGAGATACAAGTAATAGAGGCGTCTCCTTGTACTATTATGAGTGTAAGATGACTATTTAAAGCCTATTTACTTCATTTTCTTTGTATCATTCATCAAAAGTCTGTTATCCCCATTATCGGCAAGTAGAACAGTTTCGTATCTTCATCTGGGATCTCTTCTATGGAATTGGATACAAGTAATAGAGGCTTCTCCTTGTACTATTATAAGACCCAGATGACTATCTCAAGCCTAGTTACTCCATTTCCTATGTATGATATGCCAGACGTCTGTTTTCCCCGTTTTCGGCTAGGAGACCAATTTTTTCGGATCTTCAATTGGGTCTCTTCTACAGAATGAGAAACAGGTAATAGATACTTCTCCATGTAATATTATGAGTCCGATATGACTATTTCATGCTTATTTAGGCCGTTTTCTTTGTATGATTCATTAAAAGTTTGTTATCTCCTTTTTTGGCTACTAGACCAGTTTGAAATCTTCATTTGGGATCTCTTCTACAGAATGAGATACATGTAATAGAGGCTTTTCCTTGTACTATTATGACTCCCAGATGACTATTTCAAGCCAATCTACTCCATTTTCTACTTATGATTCACCAAAAGTCTGTTATCCCCATTTTCGGCAAGTAGACCAGTTTCAGATCTTCACTTGGGATCTTTTCTACGGAATGAGATACAACTAATAGAAGCATCTCCTTGTACTATTATGAGTCCCAGATGACAATTTCAAGCCTATTTACTCCATTTTCTTTGTATATTTCATCAAAAGTTCGGAATCCCAATTATCGGCTTGTAGACCAGTTTTGGATCTTCATTTGAGATCTCTTCTATGGAATGAGATACAAGTAATAGAGGCTTCTCCTTATACTATTATGAGTCCCATGTGACTATTTCAAGCCCATTACTCAATTTTATTTGTATGATTCAAAAAATGTCATTTATCCCCATTTTCGGCTACTAGACCAGTTTTGGATCTTCATTTGGGATCTCTTCCTCAGAATGACATACAAGTAATAGAGGCTTCTCCTTGTACCATTATGAGTCCCAGATGACTATTTCAAGCCTATTTATTCCATTTTCTTTGTATCATTCCTCAAAAGTCCGTTATCCCCATTTTTGGCTACTAGACTAGATTCAGATTTTTAATTGGGATCTCTTCTACAGAATAAGATACAAGTAATAAAGGCTTCTACCACTAAAATTATGAGCCCCAAATGAAAATTTCAAGCCTATGTACTCCATTTTTTTGTATGATTCTTTAAAAGTTCGTTATCCCCATTTTCGAGGAGTAGACCATTTTCAGATCTTTATTTGTTATCTCTTCTACGGAATAAGATACAAGTAATAGAGGCTTCTACTTGTATTAATATGAGTCCCAGGTGACTATTTCAAGCCTATTTACTCCATTTTCTTTGTATGATTCATAAAATGTCTGTTATCCCCATTTTTGGCTATTAGACCAGTTTCAGATTTTCATTTAGGATCTCTTCTACAGAATGAGATAGAAGTAATAGAGGCTTCCTCTTGTACTGTTATGAGTCCTAGATGACAATTTCGAGCCAATTTACTTCATTTTCTTTGTATGATTCATCAAAAGCCTGTTATCCCCATTATTGGCTAGTAGACTAGTTTCGAATCTTCATTTGGGATCTCCTCCACGGAATGAGATACAAGTAATAGAGGCTTCTTCTTGTACTATTATGAGTCTCGGATTACTATTTCAAACCTGTTTACTCCATTTTCTTTGTATGATTCATCAGAAGTCCGTTTTCCCCATTTTGAGCTCCTAGACCAATTTCGGAATTTTATTTTGGATCTCTTTTACAGAATGAGATACAAGTAATAGAGGCTTCTCCTTGTTATATTATGAGTCTCAGATGACTATTTCAAGCCTATTTACTTCATTTTCTTTGTACAATTCATCAAAAGTCCGTTATCCCCATTTTCGGCAAGTAGACAAGTATCGTATCATCATCTGGGATCTCTTCTATAGAATTAGATACAAGTAAAAAAGGCGTCTCCTTGTACTATTATGAGTCTCAGATCATTATTTCAAGCCTATTTACTTCATTTTCTTTGTATAATTCATCAAAAGTCCGTTATCCCCATTTTCGGCAAGGAGACAAGTTTCGTATTTTCATCTGGGATTTCTTCTATGGAATTAGATACAAGTAAAAGAGGCGTCTCGTTGTACTATTATAAGTCTCAGATGACTATTTCAAGCCTATTTACTTTATTTTCTTTGTATGATTCATCAAAAGTCCGTTATCCCCATTTTCGGCAAGTAGACAAGTTTTGTATCTTCATCTGGGATTTCTTCTATGGAATTAGATACAAGTAATTGAGGCTTCTCCTTGTACTATTATGAGTCCCAGATGACTATTTCAACCCTAGTTACTCCATTTCCTATGTATGATATGCCACACGTCTGTTTTCCCTGTTTTTGGCTAGGAGACCAATTTCGGATCTTCAATAGGGTCTCTTCTACAGAATAAGAAACAAGTAATAGATGCTTCTCCTTGTAATATTATGAGTCCGATATGACTATTTCATGCTTATTTAGGCCGTTTTCTATGTATGATTCATTAAAAGTCTGTTATCTCCATTTTGGCGAGTAGACCAGTTTCAGATCTTCATTTGGGAACTCTTCTACAAAATGAGATACATGTAATATAGGCTTCTCCTTGTACTATTATGACTCCCATATGACTATTTCAAGCCTATTTACTCCATTTTCTACATATAATTCACCAAAAGTCCGTTATCCCCATTTTCGGCAAGTAGACCAGTTTCAGATCTTCATTTGGTATCTTTTTTACGGAATGAGATACAACTAATAGAGGCTTCTCCTTGTACTATTATGAGTCCCAGATGACTATTTCAAGCCTATTTACTCCATTTTCGTTGTATGTTTCATCAAAAGTTTGGAATCCCAATTATCGGCTCGTAGACCAGTTTCGGATCTTCATTTGTGATCTCTTATACGGATTGAGATACAAATAAGAGAGGCTTCTGCTTGTACTATTATGAGTCCCAGATGAATATTTCAAGCCTATTTGCTCCATTTTCTTTGTATGATTCGTAAAATGTCTTTTATCCTCATTTTCGGCTACTAGACCAGTTTCGGATCTTCATTTGGAATCTCTTCCTCAGAATAATATACAAGTAATAAAGGCTTCTCCTTGTACTATTATGAGCCCTAGATGACTATATTAAGCCTATTTACTCCATTTTTTTTGTATGATTTATCAAAAGTCCTTATTCCCTTTTTTGGCTACAAGACTAGATTCGGATTTTTTTTTGGGGTCTCTTCTACAGAATAAGATACAAGTAATAAAGGCATTTACATGTACTATTATGAGTCCCAAATGACAATTTCAAGCCTATTTACTCCATTTTCTTTGTATGATTCATCAAAAGTCTGTTATCCCCATTTTTGGCTAGTAGACCAGTTTCAGTTCTTCATTTGTTATCTCTTCTATGGAATGAGATACAAGTAATAGAGGCTTCTCCTTGTACTAATATGAGTCCCAGATGACTATTTCAAGCCTATTAACTCCATTTTCTACTTATGATTCATCAAAAGTCCGTTATCCCCATTTTTGGCTATTAGACCATTTTCAGATATTCATTTAGGATCTCTTCTACAGAATGAGATACAAGTAATAGGTGCATCTCCTTGTACTATTATGAGTCCCAGATAACTATTTCAGGCCTATGTACTCCATTTTCTTTGTATATTTCATCAAAAGTTCGGAATCCCAATTATCAGCTTGTAGACCAGTTTTGGATCTTCATTTGGGATCTTTTCTACGGAATGAGATACAAGTAATAGAGGCTTCTCCTTATACTATTATGAGTCCCAGTTGACTATTTCAAGCCCATTTACTCCATTTTCTTTGTATGATTCATAAAATGTCAATTATCCCCATTTTTGGCTAGTAGACCAGTTTCGGATCTTCATTTGGGATCTCTTCCTCAGAATGATATACAAGTAATAGAGGCTTCTCCTTGTACTATTATGATTCCCAGATGACTATTTCAAGCCTATTTACTCTATTTTCTTTGTAGGATTCCTCAAAAGTCCGTTATCCCCATTTTTGACTACTAGACTAGATCCGGATTTTTAATTGGGATCACTTCTACAGAATAAGATACAAGTAATAGAGTCTAGTACCTCTACTATTATGAGTCCCAAATAAAAATTTCAAGCCTATGTACTCCATTTTTTTGTATGATTCTTCAAAAGTTTGTTATCCCCATTTTCGAGTAGTAGACCATTTTCAGATCTTCATTTGTTATCTCTTCTATGGAATGAGATACAAATAATAGAGGCTTCTCCTTGTATTAATATGAGTCCCAGGTGACTATTTCATGCCTATTTACTCCATTTTCTTTGTATGATTCATAAAATGTCTGTTATCCCCATTTTTGGCTATTAGACCAGTTTCAGATTTTCATTTAGGATCTCTTCTACAGAATGAGATAGAAGTTATAGAGGCTTCCCCTTGTACTATTATGAGACCTAGATGACAATTTCAAGCCAATTTACACCATTTTCTTTGTATGATTCATCAAAAGTCTGTTATCCCCATTTTTGGCTAGTAGACCAGTTTCGGATCTTCATTTGGTATCACTTCTACGGACTGAGATACAAGTAATAGAGGCTTCTTCTTGTTCTATTATGAGTCTCGGATTACTATTTCAAACCTGTTTACTCCATTTTCTTTGTATGATTCATCAGAAGTCCATTTAAGCAACTAGACCAGTTTCGGTTTTTCATTTTGGATCTCTTTTACAGAATGAGATACAAGTAATAGAGGCCTCTCCTTGTCATATTATGAGTCTCAGATGACTATTTCAAGCCTATTTACTTCATTTTCTTTGTATAATTCATCAAAAGTCCGTTATCCCCATTTTCGGCAAGTAGACAAGTTTCGTATCTTCATCTGGGATCTCATCTATGGAATTAGATACAAGTAAAAGAGGCGTCTCCTTGTACTATTATGAGTCTCAGATGACTATTTCAAGCCTATTTACTTCATTTTCTTTGTATGATTCATCAAAAGTCTGTTATCCCCATTTTCGGCAAGTAGACAAGTTTCATATCTTCCTCTGGGATCTCTTCTATGGAATTGGATACAAGTTATAAAGGCTTCTCCTTGTACTGTTATGAGTCCCAGATGACTATTTCAAGCCTAGTTACTCCATTTCCTATGTATGATAGGCCAGACGTCTGTTTTCCCCGTTTTTTGCTAGGAGACCAATTTCGGATCTTCAATTGGGTCTCTTCTACAGAATGAGAAACAAGTAATACATGCTTTTCCTTGTAATATTATGAGTCCGATATGACTATTTCATTCTTATTTAGGCCGTTTTCTTTGTATGATTCATTAAAAGTCTGTTATCTCCATTTTGGCTAGTAGACCAGTTTCAGATCTTCATTTGGGAACTCTTCTACAGAATGAGATACATGTAATAGAAGCTTCTCCTTGTACTATTATGACTCCCAGATGACTATTTCAAGCCTATTTACTCCATTTTCTACATATAATTCACCAAAAGTCTGTTATCCCCATTTTCGGCAAGTAGACCAGTTTCAGATCTTCATTTGGGATCTTTTCTACGGAATGAGATACAACTAATAGAGGCTTCTCCTAGTACTATTATGAGTCCCAGATGACTATTTCAAGCCTATTTACTCCATTTTCGTTGTATGTTTCATCAAAAGTTTGGAATCCCAATTATCGGCTCGTAGACCAGTTTCAGATCTTCATTTAGGATCTCTTCTACGGAATGAGATACAAATAATAGAGGCTTCTCCTTGTACTATTATGAGTCCCAGATGACTATTTCAAGCCTATTTGCTCGATTTTCTTTGTCTGATTCATAAAATGTCTTTTATCCTCATTTTCGGCTACTAGACCAGTTTCGGATCTTCATTTGGGATCTCTTCCTCCGAATAATATACAAGTAATAGAGGCTTCTCCTTGTACTATTATGAGCCCTAGATGACTATTTGAAGCCTATTTACTCCATTTTCTTTGTATGATTTATCAAAAGTCTGTTATCTCCGTTTTTGGCTACTAGACTAGAGTCAGATTTTTAATTGGGGTCTGTTCTACAGAATAAGATACAAGTAATAGAGCAAATGAAAATTTCAAGCCTATTTACTCCATTTTTTGTATGATTCTTCAAAATTTCGTTATCCCCATTATCGAGTAGCAGACAAATTTTCCGATCTTCATTTGTTATCTCTTCTACGGTATGAGATACAAGTAATAGAGGCTTCTCCTTGTATTAATATGAGCCCCAGATGACTATTTCAAGCTTATTTACTCCATTTTCTTTGTATGATTCATAAAATGTCCGTTATCCCCATTTTTGGCTATTAGACCAGTTTCGGATTTTCATTTAGGATCTCTTCTACAGAATGAGATACAAGAAATAAAGGCTTCTCCTTGTCCTATTATGAGCCCCAGATAACTAGTTCAGGCCTATTTAATCTATTTCTTTCTCTGATTCATAAAAAGTCCGTTATCCCGATTTTTGGCTAATAGACCAGTTTCGGATCTTCCTCTGGAATCTCTTATACGGAATGAAATACAAGTAATAGAGGCTTCATCTTGTACTATTATGAGTCTAAGATGACTATTTCAAGCCTACTTACTCCATTTTCTTTGTATTATTCATAAAAAGTCTGTTATCCCTATTTTTGGCTACTAGACCAGTTTCAGATTTTCATTTGGGATCTCTTCTACAGAATGAGAAACAAGTAATAATGGCTTATCCTTGTTTTATTAAGAGTCCCAGATGACTATTTCTAGCCTATTTACTCCATTTTCTTTGTATGATACATCAAAAGTTCGTAATCCTCCCATTTACTTCTCCTTTTAGACTTAGGTTGCATTTAGGATGTAGTTTGCATTTTCTTTACATCAAGGATGTTTTTAAGTGCTTATGGAGCTATAAGGAGCAAGGAAGAGTTGTGGGAATGAACCAGGAGGCTAGTCAAGCCAAGATGAAGCAAGAGGAGCCAAAGCAGACGTTTTCTGGAAGCCCTATCGGCCAAGGCACGAAGGCTATTGGTCAAGGAGTGACCGATAAGAAGCTATCGATCAGGCTATCGGTCAAGATAGTGACCGATAGAAATATATCGAACGTATTCCGGTCACCCTATCGGTCATCTCCAAGACCGATAGCCAGCCTATCGATCTTATGTCAAGGAGTGACCGATAGGATCCCAGAATGAAGACCATTTATTTACAATTTTGCCATTTTTGCATAGACTTTTTTAAATACGAAAAAACCCCTAATTTCTGGGTACAATCTTTTATCATCAGTTCTTTCCTCTTTGTTTTAGCTTTTTGATTTTGTAATTTGAATCCTTGCTTGTTTTTAATAAGAGTTTGCATTTATCTTCTTGTTTAATCTCTCTAATCATGATTAATCATCTTTCTCTCTTTGAATTGATGGTTTTAATGGTGCTTAGTGAGTAGTCTTTTTAGGGAATTGAGATGGGTAAGGTTTAGGGAATTTGAGACTCTATCTATGATTGCTTAGTGTTAATTCTTCCGTTTTCTTTCTTGATTACTGCACTTAGGATCATTTTATGCCCACCAAGTGTTTGATGAAATGCCTGAACTGCTTTGCAAGAGAATTGCTTATCCTAGCTCAAGTGATTGACTGTCTAGAAAGTGATTTGACATTATAGTATTGAATATTTGTCTTGATTCTTACTGTTTGTCATTTCACTAGTGAGAATTAGTTTTTGACTTGATGATTAGCAAAGAAATTAATGCCAAGAGATTGGATTAGTCATCTATGAATCTTATGCGTAAGGAATAGCATTGTGTGAGTTTGTAAGCATCATAGGTTGAGTTAACAGTTCCCTAATACCAATTATCTCATCTCGAGTCCCATCTTTTCTCTGTTTTTTAGCTTGAATTCGAAATTTCTCTGGTATGCCTTTGTTTTAGTTGCTTTGCTTGCTTTCCACTCTTTGTTTGATGTTCTCTTCACTCCTGTTTGATCATTTAGGCTGGTAGACATCTAAACCATCTTTGTTTGCTTGAATTAAGACCTCTATTGCATTCTTACTGTTTCATTCTCCCCTTTTGGATTGATAAAACCCTATGCTATACAATAACTGATTAGTACAAGCTTGGGTGATTGAATCAAGTCCTAAAAAGTCTTGTATCAATTTGGCGCCGTTGCCATAAGGGGAATGCTTTGTTCAGTAGGATTTGTAGAGATCTTGATATCAAGCTTTGTTATTTTCGTTTTTAGTTACTGATTTCTCTTTTGGTCTAGAATTTCCCTTGTAGGTACCTCAACACTTGTTCTTAAGTGTCTACAACTACAACAGAGGTTCAAGGTCAAAGAATTTGGGTTTGCAGCATCAGAACTCAGATGGTGAAGCATGGAAGAACATCAGTATGATGCTGGTTTTGGTTTGCAATGTCCACAAGGTTTTCAAGGAATTTAGGGCTTACAAGGACAGCAAGGTCCTCATGGATTACAAGGAGCTTGGGTTCATAGACCATTGAGACCTATTGGTGCTGCTGATATACCTTCGGGTTATGCTTCAAGACAAAGTATTCTTCCACCCATGGAGACTCATCAGTATGAAATCAAAAGCAGCATGATCACTATGGTTCAAGAGAGAAAATTCTTTGGATTGCCCAACCAAGATCCTCCTGAGCACTTGGATCACTTTGAGAGGATATGTGCTTTGATAAAGCTTAGTGGAGTTTCAGATGATGGTTTGAAGCTCAGATTATTTCCATTCTCTCTTGGTGATAGAGCTAAATTATGGGAGAAGTCTTTAGCACAAGGAAGCATCACTTCTTGGGATCAATGCAAATGTGCTTTCTTAACCAAGTTCTTCTCTTCCTCAAGAACTGCACATTTCAGGAATGAGATCACAAACTTCAAACAAAGGTCTAATGAAAGCTTTGGGGACACTTGGGAAAGGTTCAGAAGCTTCACTCACCAATGTACTCACCATGGCTTCACCAAAGAGATGCTGCTATCCACACTATACAGAGATGTTCTCCCAACAATAAGAATCCTTCTAGATACATCAAGCAATGGTTACTTTCTTGGTAAAGATGTTGATTAACGATGGCTTCTCGTGGAGAACATGGCACTCAGCAATTGGGACTACGTGGATGACAAGGAGCAACATTCCAAAGCCACTGAAGAGATGCTAGAGACAGCATTGTATGAGATGAAAGCCTTGCAGAAGAAAGTTGACTTGCTGCTCAATGAGACCACTAAACCTCTTCCTAGTGTTGTTTCACCAAACCATTACAAAGAGCATCAAATCAAAGCTGTTCAACTCCAAGAGGCGCCAACAATGCAACATGACCATGATGCTTATCCACAACAGTCCCATGGAGACACTTACATTCACCAACATCCTGATTCTTCTTCTCCATATGTTGGCGCCAGCTCCTCACAACCCTCTGAAAGTTTGGATCTTAAGGAAATGTTGCTTCAAATGCATCACCTTCAAACTGCAAATCTTCAGAAGAGCATGGCTATTGAAATCCAAAAGAGCATGACTGACATTCAGAATCGCATGGCTGTTGAAATATAAAAAGGCATTGACTCCAGCTTGTAATCTCAACTTGGCTCTTTGAATTTACAGATGAGCAAATTAGAAAGCATTCCTCAACCATCTACCCTTTCACTTGCACAAGAGTGTTTCAAAGCTATCACCTTAAGAAGTGGAAAACAACTCCCTCCAAGAGTGGTACCTTCTAAACCCAATGAGGACATTGTGGAACAAGAAGTGGGGGTGGTGGTTAAAGATACTGAAGAAGCCAAATAGGATGAAGTGGTAGAAGATGCAGTAGTTGAAGCTGAAAAAGGTTCAAGCAACACCAAAGCCAAAGAAGTGTTAAGAAAAAACAAAAGGAAGCTTCTAAGGAGCTGATCTAGGAGCCAAGATACATCCCTCCTCCTTATCAACCCACAATACTCTTTCCTGGAAGGTTTAAGAAGCAGCTGGTTGCTAAATATAATGGGCTCTTTGATGAACATATGAAGAAAATCCAGCTCACTATGCCATTGCTAGATGCTTTTGCCTTGGTTCAACCTTATCATAAATTCTTGAAGGATGCTTTTGCCGAGAGAACAAAGGACCTCCAAGGGATGGTGGTACTCACACATAAGTGTAGCGCCATTATTCAGCAAAGAAGAGTGACTCCCAACAAGCTAGGTGATCCAGGAAGTTTCACTTTGCCCTGTTCTATAGGTCCACTTCTGTTTGAGAAATACTTATGTGATCTAGGAGCTAGTGTCAGCTTGATGCCTTATTTTGTTGCACAGCGCCTAGGCTTCCCTAAGTTCAAGGACTGTAGATTCTCTTTGGTGTTGGCTGATAGATCAGTGAGGCTCTACAAGGGACTGCTTGAAGATGTACCTTTAAGAATTGGCAATGTGGAGATACCTACAGATTTTGTGGTTTTAGAGATGGATGAGGAACCTAGGGACCCTCTTATCTTAGGGAGACTTTTCTGGCCACAACAGGGGCTGTCACTGATGTCAAGAAAGGGAAGATTGAGCTGTAGTTGTAAATACATGTCTCTGAAATTTGACATAAAGCAGATCATGCAACAGCCCACTAGTGAAGGTCAAGTGTTTCAGATTGAGATATTAGAGAAGCTGCATGATGAGCTTCGAGAGGAGTTATGTTGTGAAGATAAACTCCAAGTGGCCTTGACAAAGGAGCATGGAGAAGATGGTTACTTGGATAAAGAAAGCTCGGGTTATAAGACGAGGTTAGACTCTCACAAGGTCTTAGAAGAAGAGGAGCCATTGGAGAAGCTGGAATACACAAGAAGGGATGTCTTCTCAGTTCAGGAAGCTGGTACTCCAAGCACTGAAGCTAGCGCCAAGGAGCAGAGTAGTTTGGAAGAGGACTGGGGTGAGCTTAAAGCACCCAAGGTGGATCTCAAACCTCTTCCTAAAGGGCTAAGGTATGTCCTCTTAGGCTCTAATTCTACTTATCCTGCAATTGTCAATGATAACCTCAATGATGATGAGATCTTTGCTCTTGTCAAGGTGTTAAAGAGGTTTAGGAGAGCCAATTGATATTCACTAGATGATATCCAAGACATTTCTCCAAACCTCTGCACTCATAGGATCTATCTAGAGGATGAGACAAGAACTTCTGTTGAACCTCAAAGGAGATTGAATCCTAATCTAAAAGCAGTAGTAAAAAAGGAAATCTTGAAGTTGCTTGAAGCAGGAGTGATCTATCCTATCTCAGACAGCACATGGATCTCACCAGTCCATGTGGTGCCTAAGAAAGGAGGGATCACTATTGTAAAAACGAAAATGATGAGCTAATACCAACTAGAACAATTACTGGTCATAGGATGTGCATAGATTACAGAAAACATAATTCTGCTTCTAGGAAAGATCATTTCCCCTTGCCATTCATAGAACAAATGTTAGAAGGATTAGCAAATCATAAGTATTACTGCTTCTTAGATGGTTATAGTGGATTCTTTGAGATCCCTATCCATCCTAATGATCAAGAGAAAACTACTTTTACTTGCCCATATGGAACATTTGCTTATAGGAGAATGCCTTTTGGTTTATGCAATACTCCTGCTACCTTTCAAAGGTGTATGACTTCTATCTTTTCTGACTTGCTTGAAGAGATGGTGGAGGTATTCATGGATGACTTTAGTGTCTATGGATCCTCCTTTGGTGTCTGCTTTTCCAATCTTTCTCAGGTTCTACAAAGGTGTGAAGACACTAAGCTGGTTCTGAATTGGGAGAAATGCCATTTCATGGTTCATGAAGGCATTGTGTTCGGTCACAAGATTTCAGAGAAGGGGATTGAAGTGGAAAAGGCAAAGACTGATGTGATGCTGCACTAAGAGTCTCCAAACACAGTCAAGGGAATCATAAGCTTCTTGGGGCATGCTGGTTTCTACGGGAGGTTCATCAAGGACTTCTCAAAGATTGCAAGACTCTTGACAAGACTGTTGTGTAAGGAGACATAGTTTGTGTTTGATGAGTAGTGCTTGCAAGCCTTCCTCACCCTCAAGCAAGCTCTGGTATCAGCACCAATTGTCCAAGCTCCAAACTGGGATTTGCCATTTGAAATCATGTGTGGTGCTAGTGATTATGCTGTTGGAGCAGTGTTGGGGCAAAAAGTAGACAAAAAACTTCATGTTATCTACTATGCTAGCAGAACAATGGATAAGGCTCAATCAAGGTATGCAACAACTAAGAAGGAGCTCCTAGCAGTTGTCTTTGCATTTGAGAAGTTCAGAAGCTACTTAGTGAGTTCTAAATTGATAGTCTACACTGATCATGCTGCACTGAGGCACATCTATGCCAAGAAAGACACCTAGCCAAGACTTCTTAAATGGATCCTCCTCTTGCAAGAGTTTGACATGGAGATTGTGGATAAGAGAGGCGTTGAGAATGGTGTTTCTGATCACCTTTCAAGACTGAATATAGATGACTTTGTCCCAATCAATGATACTCTACCAGAAGAGTAGCTGCATGCTTTAGGAATGAAGGCAGCTGAAGTAAAAAGCTTAGAAGAGAACAAACTGCCTTGGTATGCTGACTTTGTGAACTATTTGGTTATTGGGTAGATACCACTGAACCTCAACTCACATCAGAAGAAAAAGTTCTTAAGAGATGTCTCACACTACTTCTGGGATGAGCCTTATCTCTACAAGAAAGGGAATGATGGATTGTTCAGAAGATGAATAGCTGAGGAAGAAGTTCAAGGATTTCTACATCATTGCCGTGGTTCAGTCTATGGGGGACATTTTGCAACATTCAAGACGGCCTCCAAGGTCCTCCAAGCTGGTTTTTGGTGGCCTAGTCTGTTCAAGGACGTCCAAGCTCACATCTCCTCATCTGATGCTTGCCAAAGGAAGGGAAACATCTCCAAGAGAGATGAGATGCCTCTGAACTCTATTCTTGAAGTGGATCTGTTTGATGTTTGGAGGATTGACTTTATGGGACCTTTCCCTTCCTTATATGGGAACAAGTACATCCTTATGGCTGTTGATTATGTTTCAAAGTGGGTTGAAGCCATTGCCAGTCCAACAAATGATGCTAGAGTAGTGCTGAAGCTTTTCAAGACAATCATCTTCCCAAGGTTTAATGTTCCAAGGTCTGTGATAAGTGATGGTGGAAGTCATTTCATCAACAAAGTCTTTGAGAGTTTGCTCAAGAAGAATGGTGTTAAGCACAAGGTTGCCACTCCTTACCATCCTTAAACAAGTGGTGAAGTGGAGGTGTCTAACAGAGAGGTCAAAGCCATTTTAGAGAAGACAGTTGGAGTTACAAGAAAAGATTGGTCTAATAAGCTTGATGATGCTTTGTGGGCTTACAGGACAGCTTTCAAGTGACGAATTGGCAGAACTCCTTTCTCACTCCTTTATGGGAAGTCTTGTCATCTGCCTGTTGAGCTGGAATATAAAGCCCTTTGGGCAACAAAGCTTCTGAATTTTGACATCAAGACAGCTCAGGAGAAGAGACTCATAAACTTACATGAGCTAGAAGAAAACCGCCTTGAAGCCTTTGAGAGTTCTAGGATCTACAAGGAGAAGACAAAAGCTTTTCATGACAAGAGGATCAAGCCCAAAGACTTCAAGGCAGGAGATCAGGTGCTGTTGTTCAACTCAAGGCTGAGGTTGTTTCCTGGAGAGCTGAAGTCAAGATGGTCAGGTTTATTCAAGATCGAAGAAGTGTTGCCATATGGAGCTGTGACTTTGTTTGGTAAGGATGGAGAAAGCTTCACAGTGAATGGGCATAGATTGAAGCCATACATGGCAAGTGAGTCCCTTGGAGATGAAGTAGACATCAACCTTGAGGACCCTCCACAAGAGTGATCAACCAAGGAAAGTCAAGCTAAGGACGTTAAACAAGAACACTTGGGAGGTATTCCCTTGTTATCCTTGTACATATTATTGCATTTTATGTTTGTCTTTGTGTTTTTCTTTCATTAACAGGAGCAAGTGTGGTTTAAGGCAAGTTGTTATAAGCTTGGGAACCAAGAATAGATGCATTTGGGCTACTATCGGTCAAGACCAGACAGATACAGAACTATTGGTCTGACTATCAATCATAAAGTGATCGATGGTGGTGGAGCCAAAGATGCATCGGTCAAGACCAGACCGATACAGTAAGGGAGTGCAAAGTCTAGATTCTATCGGTCATCTTATCGATCAGATAGCGACCGATGGAAATGCATCGGTTCTTATTCGGTCACTTTATTGATCAAGAGAGTGACCGATAGAAAACAATCGGATGTATTTCGGTCACTCTATCGATCAGAATATGACCAATAGGATTTAGCAGTCGAGCCATCGGACAGGCCATCGGTCTCCAGGTGATCGATAGCGCCGTATCGATCAGCCTATCGGTCTGGGAGAGACCGATGCACCCCTCCAGTCTGCCAAAATCCATTCTAAGGTACACAACCCCATTCCTTTGCTTCAGAATACTTCTGAATATCTTTTATCACTCTCCTTCAAGCTTCTATTACATAAGGGACTGTGTAATTTAAGTGTGGGGGAGGGTATTGCATTTGACATTGTGTTTTATTTTCTTATTTTCTCTTTTACATACTTAAGTCCCATATATTCATGCATTCATCTATATACACCAAAAATTCATGAATTTTCAAAAACATTTTGGAACCAAAAAGATCATTTAGTTGCATTTGCATACTAAGATTGTGTCTAGATGCATTTCATAAAGGTTTGCATACATTTGCATAGGGCGTAATGTCAAGATGTTAATGTTTGAATTGTTTTCAATGCCTTGGTTATCTGTTGTTTGATTGCATTGTAGGTGAGTTTGAAGTTATAGCTGCACCATATCTTGACTACTTGCATTGATATTCTTGTCTTATGCTCAAGCTTGCTTTGATTTGATTCCAACTCTATCTTATTATAGGACCATAATCCTGACTTTGAATTATCTTGTTTGTGCATTGAGAGTGATTACATGGCTACCCATATACATACTTGGATTATCTTCTTACCTTCTTACCACTCTTGCTAATCCAAGTAGCTGATCCTCATCATTATGGGATCATTATAGGACAGTTAACCACACCCTAAACCAATCTTTCTTTCTGAACCTAAACAATATTGTGAGAGTTGTGAGGCTTTGCATTGCATCATTTTCGATCTTATCTTGGCAAAAAGTGTTAGGAATAAGGCTGGCAAGGAGAAGCTCTCTTGTTGACACCAGCTTGCATTTTGAGCTTGGTATTGGGTTAGGAGTTTGGGAAAGGGTAATGTAAGTGGTTTGAGCTCTAATGTTTACATCTTTTGAGAACAAGAAGTATGGGGTTGGTAGTATGGGGGAACAATTTATTCTGTGGTTAAGTTAATCAGGAAGAAAGCTCTACGTGTTAAAGAAGAGAGGTGCCAACAACAACAAAGCTTACAAAAGGTCATCCAAAAGGAGAAATCAGACCAAGAAATCCACCAAATGTGATGAAAATGGCGCCAATCATACAACAAAGAAGAGCAAGTTCCAAAAAGAAGTCAACCACACAAGAAAAAGAAGAAGGAGTTTCCCCCAAATATGAAAAGTGAAGAGATCAAATGCTTTGGGAAAGGGTAGATTTAGGAGTTTCACTTGGGGTTTTAGAAGTTATTAGGTTCATCTTGGGTAAAAAGGGTAGAAGAGAGCTTTGACTTGCATGCATAGGTGTTCTTTTACCTTTAGCATTTTGCCTAAGATAGAATCATTTTATTGAGTGATCCCCTGGATCATTGAACCCTTATTTGAATGAGATCATTTTCATCTCATAACCATTTCCGTGGACCAAATGTTTTCTCTTGATTTGCACAAGCATGATCCACTGGTTACTGATTAATGAATGTTAAAGAGTTGGTTGATTTGAATGCTTGTGTAGGCTAAGCTAGAGTTCATTGTTTGCTATGATAGGTATGGCTAAAGCTTTTAAAGTAGAACAATCTCTATGCATCTTAGAACCTATAACTAGGGCATTGAATCAGTTTTTCCATTGGCATCTTTAGTTTTGATCTCCCACCTTCAAACCTCACTCTGCCATTTGTTGTTATTTGCTTGAGGACATGCAAAAGGCAAGTGTGGGGGAGTTGATATCTCATAAATTTACATCATTTAGGCTTGCATTTAGTTCATGTTTTGGTCTACTTTTTCATGTTTTCTTTCTCTTTAGTACCATTTTGCTTCTCCTTTAAGAATTAGTTTACATTTAGGATGTAGTTTGCATTTTCTTTGCATCAAGGATGTTTTTAGGTGCTTATGGAGCTATAAAGAGCAAGGAAGAGTTGTGGGAATGAACCAGGAGGCTAGCCAAGCCAAGATGGAGCAAGAGGAGCCAATGCAGACGTTTTCTAGATCTCCTATCGGTCAAGGCACTAAGGCTATTGGTCAAGGAGTGACCGGTATGGAGCTATCGATCAGGCTATCAGTCAAGATACTGACCGATATAAATATATCGGACGTATTCTGGTCACCCTATCGGTCATCTTCAAGACTGATAGCCAGCCTATCGATCAAGCTATCGATCAGGGAGTGACCGATAGGATCCTAGACTGAAGACCATTTATTTACAATTTTGCCATTTTCGCCTAGACTTCTTTAAATACGAAAAATCCTTAATTTCTGGACACAGTCTTTTATCCAGCAGTTCTTTCCTCTTTGTTTTAGCTTTTTGATTTTTTAATTTGAATCCTTGCTTGTTTTTAATAAGAGATTGCATTTATCTGCTTGTTTAATCTCTCTAATCATGATTAGTCATCTTTTTCTCTTTGAATTGATGGGTTTAATGGTGCTTAGTGAGTAGTGTTTTTAGGGAATTGAGATGGGTTAGGTTTAGGGAATTTGAAACACTAACTATGATTTCTTAGTGTTAATTCTTCCATTTTTTTATTGATTGCTGTGTTTAATGCCTGATTAGCTCTAGCTAAGTTGATTAGGATTTTAGGCTCATTTTATGCCCACCAAGTGTTTGATGAAATGTATGAACTGCTTTGCAAGAGAATTGCTTATCCTAGCTCAAGAGATTGACTGTCTAGGGAGTGATTTGGCATTATAGGATTAAATATTTGTCTTAATGCTTGATGTTTGTCATTTCACTAATGAAAATTAGTTTTTGACTTGATGATTAGCAAAAAGATTAGTGTCAAGAGATTGAATTAGTCATATAAATGAATCCTATGCATAAGGAATAGCATTGTGTGAGTTTGTAGGCATCATAGGTAGAGTCAAGAGTTCCCTAATACCAATAATCTCATCTCAAGTCCCATATTTTCTCTGTTTTTTAGCTTGAATTCGAATTGCTCTGTTTTGCCTTTGTTTTAGTTGCTTTGCTTGCTTTTCACTCTTTGTTTGATGTTCTCTTCACATCTGTTTGATCATTTAGGTTGGTAGACATCTAAGCCATCTTTGTTTGCTTGAATTAAGAGCTCTATTGCATTCTTAGTGCTTCATTCTCCCGTTTTGGATTGATAAAACCCCATGTTATACTACAACTGATTAGTACAAGCTTGGGTGATTGAATCAAGTCCTAAAAAGTCTTGTATCAACAGACCCAACCGAAATCTATCCTACAGAAGCAACAATATTGCAAAGACCAAGTCTATCCACCTCAACAGCAACATCAAGCTGGTCCAACACCTTTTGCGCCTTACAACAACAACAATCAAGGCTTTCAACAAAGGAGCAAAACTTCCAGTCTAGAGCTCCCTACAACCCTCCAGGATTCAATGCTCAAGCTTCCTCAAGCTCCAAAGATCCTGAACTTAAAAGTCTGATGCGGCAAGTGCTCCAAAATCAGGTCAACACTACCTTGGAGATGAACAAAAAGTTTGCTGAGGTACACAACAAGATAGACTCTGTTCATGTGGAGTTGACAAACAAGTTTGATGGTCTAGCTGCAAGAGTGAAGACTCTAGAGAACAATAAAGGGGTAGCTAATGCACCACGCCCTCAAGGTAATCTTCCTGGAAAGTGTGAGATGAATCCCAAAGAGTATTGTCAAGCTGTTGATTCTCTAGATGCTTTCACCATTGAGGAAGATGCTATTATAGATGAGTTTCTGTCCATGATCCATGAGGACATTGATGAACAAAGTGAAGTGGAAGAACTTGTTCAAGTTTCTCATGCTAAGAATGAAGCTCAAGCAGATTTGCTTCCAGTTTATTAACCTAAATTTCCATTTCCAGGAAGATTCAAGGAGCAACTAGTCAGGACACATGCAACTCTTTGTGCTGCTCAAATGGAAATGAGAGGTTTAGATGCTGAAGAAGAGCTTGGGAAACTTCTAGTCAAGGATGTGGAACCAGAAGTTAAGGAGCTGAACATCAAGAAGCTTGGAGATCCTGATTGTTTTACTCTCCCATTTGAGCTCAAAGGTAAGACTTTCAAGAGCTGTTTGTGTGATTTGGGTGCAAGCATCAATCTGTTACCAGCTTCTACAGCCATGAAGTTTGGTTACACCAAGTTCCAACAAAGCAGTGTGTCTCTAACCATTGCTGATGGGAATGTGAAGTCACCACTAGGAGCCTTGAAGGACGTCCCTAAGCAGATAGAAGGAATGACTATCCCAACTGACTTCTTGGTGTTGGATGTTGAAGGGCAGATCAAGAATGAAATCATACTTGGAAGACCATTCTTAGCTTCAGCTGGAGCTGTCTTTGATGCTAGAGAATGCACAACAGAGCTGAGGCTTACCAAGGATAAGGTCCTGAAGTTTGACACCAAAGTTAATAATCTGGAGCATTATCATGCTTTCTCCATGGAGTTGAACAAGATGAAGGTAGTTGACAAGAACTGGACAGTGTTTGAAGCTTACCAAGGAGAGAGCTTTGATGGCTGCTGTTTGTCAAGGTTGTTTGAAGACACCACTGAAAAGGAGGTCCTTGAAGTGGTTAGTTCCAAGAAGATGAATGAAATTAAGATGGTTACTGAAGAAGGAGGGGTTATTTTGAAGCCCTTTTTCTCTAAGGATGGTGAATTCTGCTACAAGCTGAAGCAAGGAGACATGTCTAAGCCCTTTGCTGAGATAAGGATTGATGGGGTCACCACCACGATCAAGAGAAGCAAGACACCAAGGAGTTTCAAGACTCCTTCTCCTTACTTCCACTAAAGAGGTAATCAAATTCAAGCTAAGTGACTTTAAACAAGCACATTTGGAAGGTAGTCCCATGGTATGCTTTGTATATATTATGGTTTTTAGTTCAGGTTTATGCATTTTTAGTGTTCTTAGGAGCAGGAGTTCGGATTCGGGAATGAGAAGATGTTTGGAGAACCAAAACAAGGTGCCTTATAGTTAACACTGGTGATAGCTTGCTATTTTAGATCATTTTAGGCTGCATTTCATACATGTTTTCTCTAGTTCTTGTGTTATTTCTTATCATTTTAGTCTCATTTACATATAAAAGTAGCCATGCATGCATTTAGATTAGGAATGCATACATTTGCATGTTTAAGATGTATTTCAGGTGTTTTGGGAGGTTAGGAGACTTATTTGAATATGGAGGATCATCTGGATTCACAGGAATATGCAAAAATAATGAAGCCAAGCTGTTTAGAAGCTGCAGGACATCGAGGTCTTTGCTCGGTTCAACAGGATCCGAGTTAAAGATCGGTCCCGACGAAGTCTCTCCATTCATATTCAGGCTCCACGTTCTTCATAAAGTTGTAAAGGATCGAAATAGCTTTCCAATGGTGGTTGGATCATGTCATTTGGACCTGGGGTTGAAGAGATAAAGCTATTTCAGCTACGCAGTGTTCACCAGCCTGCTGTACCGAGGTAGTGCACCGAGCTAAGCATGCCGTACAAGCCGATACGAAGACACAGGGCCTATCAAGGTCTTGCATCGAGGAGAACACCAAGAACCCAGCTCGATATCGAGGTGGTCATATCGAGCAGAACACCTTCCCATGCACCCCGATATGCTTTATCCAAGAGTTGACCAACTTTTTCCACTTTTGACCAAACCTTATCCTTTCACTTATTTAAACTAAACCTTATCTTTTTACCATCTTATCTTCTTCTTTACCATATTTTCGACCTTGTGGGAAACCACAAAGAGTTTTTTTATGGGATTTTTATCAAGATCACTCTTTTAATAAAGCTTTGCATTTCTTTTGTCATTTTTCTTCTAGTTCTTGTTTAATCATGTTTGATCTATCTTTGCTGTTGATTTCATGATGTGTAGTGAGTAGTTTCATATGGTTTGAGGTTGGAGCAGATTTGGGGATGGTTTGTTGATAGCTTAGGGTGTTTTGGACATTGAGAAGCAAAGTGGGGGGGGGGGTTCTCTTGAGACTCAGGTGGTAGATAAAGCACAAAGAGAAGCCATACAGCCTACAAAGAAGGAACCTGTCTTTGTTCCTCTTTAGCCATGCCCATGCTTGATGCCTTATTGCTTATACCTCAATATCAGAAGTACTTGAAGGATGCAATTGCAGATAGACAGAACCAGCTGGAAGGAATGGTTGTTACACATGAAGTTAATGCTATCATACAGCAACCACCTCCACCTGAGAAGTTAGAAGACCCTGGAAGGATCACTTTACCATGCTCCATAGGACCTCTCATATTCAACAACTGTTTATGTGATCTTGGAAAAAGTGTAAGTCTGATGCCACTTACTACTGCAAAGCGCCTAGGATTCACAAGCTTTAGACCAAGCAGAATAACACTGACCACTCTGTCAGGCATCCCATTGGATTGCTAGAGAACCTCCCTGTCCGAGTTGGGAATGTTGAAGTACCAACTGATTTTGTTGTGTTAGAGCTTGATGTTGAACCACCAGATCCTCTAATACTTGGCACACCATTCTTTGCCACGACTGGTTCAGTGATAGAAGTCAAGGGAGGAAAGATAGAGCTGCATTTGGGTAAATACATGGTTCTCAAGTATGACATACATGAAGTCATGAAGAAGCCAACAATAGAAGGACAAGTGTTCAGAGTAGATACTAAAGATGAGCTGAATGATGAGCTTTCTGCGGAGATGAACACAAAGGATCATTTGAGCATGGTGTTGACTAAGGAACCAGGGAAATATGGGAACTTGCATGAAGAAACTTCAGACTATGGGCAGCTATTCAAGAGGGACAAGTTAGGCATACACCACAAGCCGTTTGGTGGAACTAAGGAGTGAAGTTGTGAGCTCGGTGAATCAAGAGGCTAGTAATACTAAGTATGCCAGGTCAGGCTCGGATAATGAAGATGATGACCTCAAGCCACCTTCCAAAAGGCTGAAGGTACCTAAGAGATGTGCTTGGCGCTTCGTGCACAAGGAATTCAAACCAGGGGACTTGGCGCCTCTTTACCACTCAAGGGTCAAGCTTTTCCTAGCCTCAGAGGTCCTTAAGAAGGAGACAACACTTAGTCTCCTTAGTGTTCCCACATAGCCAAGCAAAAAGAGGTCAAGCTAAGAGAACTTAAACAAAGGACACTTGGGAGGTAATCCCATGACTATCTATGTAAATATGCTTTCCTTTTACTTTTGATATGTTTGTTGAGTGATTTCAGGTTGGAAAAATTGGTTGAATAGGTCAGACAATGTGGAAAATCCAAGAAAACTAAAGCTCTGTTTCTGCATCGAGGTACCATATCGAGCAGAACCTCTGCAAACTCTGCTCGATGCAGTTTATCTCGAGGAAGAAGCAGTCCGTACATCGAGCTAGATGCATGATGGTGATCACATCGAGGTACCACATCGAGCAAAACCTCAAAGGCCCTGCTCGATGCAATCTCCAAGACCGTACACCGAGGAGAACACCCTATCCCTTCCATGGTGCATCCGTACCGCCCGATTGATCGACCCGAACGGAGCCCTTCCAATGAGATTCAGCTTCAGCGTCCTTCATAGTAGTTGAAGAGTATTGAGTTAGCTTTCCAATGAACATTGATTCAGGTCATTATAGTCAGGGGTTAAAGAGATACGGCGATTGCAGTAAATAAAGCAAGTGGTAGATAAAGCACAAAGAGAAGCCATACAGCCTACAAAGAAGGAACCTGTCTTTGTTCCTCTTTAGCCATGCCCATGCTTGATGCCTTATTGCTTATACCTCAATATCAGAAGTACTTAATAGATGCAGTTGCAGATAGACAGAACCAGCTGGAAGGAATGGTTGTTACACATGAAGTTAATGCTATCATACAGCAACCACCTCCACCTGAGAAGTTAGAAGACCCTGGAAGGATCACTTTACCATGCTCCATAGGACCTCTCATATTCAACAACTGTTTATGTGATCTTGGAAAAAGTGTAAGTCTGATGCCACTTACTACTGCAAAGCGCCTAGGATTCACAAGCTTTAGACCAAGCAGAATAACACTGACCGCTCTGTCAGGCATCCCATTGGATTGCTTGAGAACCTCCCTGTCCGAGTTGGGAATGTTGAAGTACCAACTGATTTTGTTGTGTTAGAGCTTGATGTTGAACCACCAGATCCTCTATTACTTGGCAGACCATTCTTTGCCACGACTGGTTCAGTGATAGAAGTCAAGGGAGGAAAGATAGAGCTGCATTTGGGTAAAGACATGGTTCTCAAGTATGACACACATGAAGTCATGAAGAAGCCAACAATAGAAGGACAAGTGTTCAGAGTAGATACTAAAGATGAGCTGAATGATGAGCTTTCTGCGGAGATGAACACAAAGGATCATTTGAGCATGGTGTTGACTAAGGAACCAGGGGAATATGGGAACTTGCATGAAGAAACTTCAGACTATGGGCAGCTATTCAAGAGGGACAAGTTAGGCATACACCACAAGCCGTTTGGTGGAACTAAGGAGTGAAGTTGTGAGCTCGGTGAATCAAGAGGCTAGTAATACTAAGTATGCCAGGTCAGGCTCGGATAATGAAGATGATGACCTCAAGCCACCTACCAAAAGGCTGAAGGTACCTAAGAGATGTGCTTGGCGCTTCGTGCACAAGGAATTCAAACCAGGGGACTTGGCGCCTCTTTACCACTCAAGGGTCAAGCTTTTCCTAGCCTCAGAGGTCCTTAAGAAGGAGACAACACTTAGTCTCCTTAGTGTTCCCACATAGCCAAGCAAAAAGAGGTCAAGCTAAGAGAACTTAAACAAAGGACACTTGGGAGGTAATCCCATGACTATCTATGTAAATATGCTTTCCTTTTACTTTTGATATGTTTGTTGATTGATTTCAGGTTGGAAAAATTGGTTGAATAGGTCAGACAATGTGGAAAATCCAAGAAAACTAAAGCTCTGTTTCTGCATCGAGGTACCATATCGAGCAGAACCTCTGCAAACTCTGCTCGATGCAGTTTATCTCGAGGAAGAAGAGTCCGTACATCGAGCTAGATGCATGATGGTGATCACATCGAGGTACCACATCGAGCAAAACCTCAAAGGCCCTGCTCGATGCGATCTCCAAGACCGTACACCGAGGAGAACACCCTATCCCTTCCATGGTGCATCCGTACCGCCCGATTGATCGACCCGAACGGAGCCCTTCCAGTGAGATTCAGCTTCAGCGTCCTTCATAGTAGTTGAAGAGTATTGAGTTAGCTTTCCAATGAACATTGATTCAGGTCATTATAGTCAGGGGTTAAAGAGATACGGCGATTGCAGTAAATAAAGCAGGTGGTAGATAAAGCACAAAGAGAAGCCATACAGCCTACAAAGAAAGAACCTGTCTTTGTTCCTCTTTAGCCATGCCCATGCTTGATGCCTTATTGCTTATACCTCAATATCAGAAGTACTTGAAGGATGCAGTTGCAGATAGACAGAACCAGCTGGAAGGAATGGTTGTTACACATGAAGTTATTGCTATCATACAGCAACCACCTCCACCTGAGAAGTTAGAAGACCCTGGAAAGATCACTTTACCATGCTCCATAGGACCTCTCATATTCAACAACTGTTTATGTGATCTTGGAAAAAGTGTAAGTCTGATGCCACTTACTACTGCAAAGCGCCTAGGATTCACAAGCTTTAGACCAAGCAGAATAACACGACCGCTCTGTCAGGCATCCCATTGGATTGCTTGAGAACCTCCCTGTCCGAGTTGGGAATGTTGAAGTACCAACTGATTTTATTGTGTTAGAGCTTGATGTTGAACCACCAGATCCTCTAATACTTGGCAGACCATTCTTTGCCACGACTGGTTCAGTGATAGAAGTCAAGGGAGGAAAGATAGAGCTGCATTTGGGTAAAGACATGGTTCTCAAGTATGACACACATGAAGTCATGAAGAAGCCAACAATAGAAGGACAAGTGTTCAGAGTAGATACTAAAGATGAGCTGAATGATGAGCTTTCTGCGGAGATGAACACAAAGGATCATTTGAGCATGGTGTTGACTAAGGAACCAGGGGAATATGGGAACTTGCATGAAGAAACTTCAGACTATGGGCAGCTATTCAAGAGGGACAAGTTAGGCATACACCACAAGCCGTTTGGTGGAACTAAGGAGTGAAGTTGTGAGCTCGGTGAATCAAGAGGCTAGTAATACTAAGTATGCCAGGTCAGGTTCAGATAATGAAGATGATGACCTCAAGCCACCTTCCAAAAGGCTGAAGGTACCTAAGAGATGTGCTTGGCGATTCGTGCACAAGGAATTCAAACCAGGGGACTTGGCGCCTCTTTACCACTCAAGGGTCAAGCTTTTCCAAGCCTCAGAGGTCCTTAAGAAGGAGACAACACTTAGTCTCCTTAGTGTTCCCACATAGCCAAGCAAAAAGAGGTCAAGCTAAGAGAACTTAAACAAAGGACACTTGGGAGGTAATCCCATGACTATCTATGTAAATATGCTTTCCTTTTACTTTTGATATGTTTGTTGAGTGATTTCAGGTTGGAAAAAGTGGTTGAATAGGTCAGACAATGTGGAAAATCCAAGAAAACTAAAGCTCTGTTTCTGCATCGAGGTACCATATCGAGCAGAACCTCTGCAAACTCTTCTCGATGCAGTTTATCTCGAGGAAGAAGAGTCCGTACATCGAGCTAGATGCATGATGGTGATCACATCGAGGTACCACATCGAGCAAAACCTCAAAGGCCCTGCTCGATGCAATCTCCAAGACCGTACACCGAGGAGAACACCCTATCCCTTCCATGGTGCATCCGTACCGCCCGATTGATCGACCCGAACGGAGCCCTTCCAGTGAGATTCAGCTTCAGCGTCCTTCATAGTAGTTGAAGAGTATTGAGTTAGCTTTCCAATGAACATTGATTCAGGGCATTATAGTCAGGGGTTAAAGAGATACTGCGATTGCAGTAAATAAAGCAGGTGGTAGATAAAGCACAAAGAGAAGCCATACAGCCTACAAAGAAGGAACCTGTCTTTGTTCCTCTTTAGCCATGCCCATGCTTGATGCCTTATTGCTTATACCTCAATATCAGAAGTACTTGAAGGATGCAGTTGCAGATAGACAGAACCAGCTGGAAGGAATGGTTGTTACAAATGAAGTTAATGCTATCATACAGCAACCACCTCCACCTGAGAAGTTAGAAGACCCTGGAAGGATCACTTTACCATGCTCCATAGGACCTCTCATATTCAACAACTGTTTATGTGATCTTGGAAAAAGTGTAAGTCTGATGCCACTTACTACTGCAAAGCGCCTAGGATTCACAAGCTTTAGACCAAGCAGAATAACACTGACCGCTCTGTCAGGCATCCCATTGGATTGCTTGAGAACCTCCCTGTCCGAGTTGGGAATGTTGAAGTACCAACTGATTTTGTTGTGTTAGAGCTTGATGTTGAACCACCAGATCCTCTAATACTTGGCAGACCATTCTTTGCCACGACTGGTTCAGTGATAGAAGTCAAGGGAGGAAAGATAGAGCTGCATTTGGGTAAAGACATGGTTCTCAAGTATGACACACATGAAGTCATGAAGAAGCCAACAATGGAAGGACAAGTGTTCAGAGTAGATACTAAAGATGAGCTGAATGATGAGCTTTCTGCGGAGATGAACACAAAGGATCAATTTAGCATGGTGTTGACTAAGGAACCAGGGGAATATGGGAACTTGCATGAAGAAACTTCAGACTATGGGCAGCTATTCAAGAGGGACAAGTTAGGCATACACCACAAGCCGTTTGGTGGAACTAAGGAGTGAAGTTGTGAGCTCGGTGAATCAAGAGGCTAGTAATACTAAGTATGCCAGGTCAGGCTCGGATAATGAAGATGATGACCTCAAGCCACCTTCCAAAAGGCTGAAGGTACCTAAGAGATGTGCTTGGCGCTTCGTGCACAAGGAATTCAAACCAGGGGACTTGGCGCCTCTTTACCACTCAAGGGTCAAGCTTTTCCTAGCCTCAGAGGTCCTTAAGAAGGAGACAACACTTAGTCTCCTTAGTGTTCCCATATAGCCAAGCAAAAAGAGGTCAAGCTAAGAGAACTTAAACAAAGGACACTTGGGAGGTAATCCCATGACTATCTATGTAAATATGCTTTCCTTTTACTTTTGATATGTTTGTTGAGTGATTTCAGGTTGGAAAAAGTGGTTGAATAGGTCAGACAATGTGGAAAATCCAAGAAAACTAAAGCTCTGTTTCTGCATCGAGGTACCATATCGAGCAGAACCTCTGCAAACTCTGCTCGATGCAGTTTATCTCGAGGAAGAAGAGTCCGTACATCGAGCTAGATGCATGATGGTGATCACATCGAGGTACCACATCGAGCAAAACCTCAAAGGCCCTGCTCGATGCAATCTCCAAGACCGTACACCGAGGAGAACACCCTATCCCTTCCATGGTGCATCCGTACCGCCCGATTGATCGACCCGAACGGAGCCCTTCCAATGAGATTCAGCTTCAGCGTCCTTCATAGTAGTTGAAGAGTATTGAGTTAGCTTTCCAATGAACATTGATTCAGGTCATTATAGTCAGGGGTTAAAGAGATACGGCGATTGCAGTAAATAAAGCAGGTGGTAGATAAAGCACAAAGAGAAACCATACAGCCTACAAAGAAGGAACCTGTCTTTGTTCCTCTTTAGCCATGCCCATGCTTGATGCCTTATTGCTTATACCTCAATATCAGAAGTACTTGAAGGATGCAGTTGCAGATAGACAGAACCAGCTGGAAGGAATGGTTGTTACACATGAAGTTAATGCTATCATACAGCAACCACCTCCACCTGAGAAGTTAGAAGACCCTGGAAGGATCACTTTACCATGCTCCATAGGACCTCTCATATTCAACAACTGTTTATGTGATCTTGGAATAAGTGTAAGTCTGATGCCACTTACTACTGCAAAGCGCCTAGGATTCACAAGCTTTAGACCAAGCAGAATAACACTGACCGCTCTGTCAGGCATCCCATTGGATTGCTTGAGAACCTCCCTGTCCGAGTTGGGAATGTTGAAGTACCAACTGATTTTGTTGTGTTAGAGCTTGATGTTGAACCACAAGATCCTCTAATACTTGGCAGACCATTCTTTGCCACGACTGGTTCAGTGATAGAAGTCAAGGGAGGAAAGATAGAGCTGCATTTGGGTAAAGACATGGTTCTCAAGTATGACATACATGAAGTCATGAAGAAGCCAACAATAGAAGGACAAGTGTTCAGAGTATATACTAAAGATGAGCTGAATGATGAGCTTTCTGCGGAGATGAACACAAAGGATCATTTGAGCATGGTGTTGACTAAGGAACCAGGGGAATATGGGAACTTGCATGAAGAAACTTCAGACTATGGGCAGCTATTCAAGAGCGACAAGTTAGGCATACACCACAAGCCGTTTGGTGGAACTAAGGAGTGAAGTTGTGAGCTCGGTGAATCAAGAGGCTAGTAATACTAAGTATGCCAGGTCAGGCTCGGATAATGAAGATGATGACCTCAAGCCACCTTCCAAAAGGCTGAAGGTACCTAAGAGATGTGCTTGGCGCTTCGTGCACAAGGAATTCAAACCAGGGGACTTGGCGCCTCTTTACCACTCAAGGGTCAAGCTTTTCCTAGCCTCAGAGGTCCTTAAGAAGGAGACAACACTTAGTCTCCTTAGTGTTCCCACATAGCCAAGCAAAAAGAGGTCAAGCTAAGAGAACTTAAACAAAGGACACTTGGGAGGTAATCCCATGACTATCTATGTAAATATGCTTTCCTTTTACTTTTGATATGTTTTTTGAGTGATTTCAGGTTGGAAAAAGTGGTTGAATAGGTCAGACAATGTGGAAAATCCAAGAAAACTAAAGCTCTGTTTCTGCATCGAGGTACCATATCGAGCAGAACCTCTGCAAACTCTGCTCGATGCAGTTTATCTCGAGGAAGAAGCAGTTCGTACATCAAGCTAGATGCATGATGGTGATCACATCGAGGTACCACATCGAGCAAAACCTCAAAGGCCCTGCTCGATGCGATCTCCAAGACCGTACACCGAGGAGAACACCCTATCCCTTCCATGGTGCATCCGTACCGCCCGATTGATCGACCCGAACGGAGCCCTTCCAGTGAGATTCAGCTTCAGCGTCCTTCATAGTAGTTGAAGAGTATTGAGTTAGCTTTCCAATTAACATTGATTCAGGTCATTATAGTCAGGGGTTAAAGAGATACGGCGATTGCAGTAAACAGGTATATAGCAGGGCGATCACATCGAGGATGCACATCGGGCAGAACTTCAAAGGCCCAGCTCGATACAGACAAATGCATCTCAAAACACCAGGATTGAAGGGATGGCACTGCCCCATGTTCTCCACTGGCCTTCTACACTGTGATGAATGTCCATCCTCCACCCCTCCAACCTCCAATGCAAGTACACACCTTCCTCTTCCTTTACTCTTTACACATTTTCCCTTACACATCATTTTTACATTGTGATTTGCCCCCTTTTGCATTTATAATACACAGTGGACTGTGTATTCTAAGTGTGGGGGAGGGGTTGCTTGGACTAACATTCTGCATCCATATCACATTTGCATTTACATATAGCTTAGCAACCATGCATTGCACTTAAGGCATAGAAAATCACTAAAAATTTGAAAATTTTTGAAAATTGATTTCTTAAAAACAGAGTGTTCATGTGCATTCAATTAGGAATTAGACTCCACGCATTCACTTAGGTTGTAACTTACTTGTTTAAAATGGGTGCAATGATAGTGAATCTTTGAAAATGCTAGTGGTTTATGAAAATGATGCCCTTGTTCTTAGTCCTTAGATGCATTTAATGAAGCACTTGAAATAAGGCTGAACCACTATTTGACTTTATGATTTTGAAAAACTTGTTTGAAGTTGAAGCTTTCTTGATTTGATCTTGACCTTTATATAAGTGGAACCTTAGTTTGATCTCTGAATTATCTTGTTTGTGCATTGAAAGTGATTGCATGGCTACTAATATACATATTTGGATCATCTTCTTCCTTTTCACCACTCTTGTTGATCCAAATAGCTGATCCTCATCATTAAGGGACAGTTAACTATACCTTTAACCAATCCTTTCTTCTAAACCCACACACTATTGTGAGAGTTTGTGAGGCCTTGCATCATCATTTTCGAATTTATAGGAATAAGGCTGGCAAGGAGAAGCTCTCTTGTAGACATCAGCTTGTATTTTGAGCTTGGTACTAAGTTAGGAGGGAAAGTGTAGAGATAAGTGGTTTAAGCTTTAAATATTTGTATCTTTTGAGAAGAGAGGAAGAGTGGGAATGGTTTCAAGAAGAGAATGATATTGTGGGAAGATGATTGTATCTTGTGGCTAAGTGAAAAAGAAGAAAGCTCTAAGTTACAAAGAAGAAAAGGCGCGAGCAACAACAAGCTTACAAAGATCATCCAAAAGGAGAAAAAGCAGACCAATCAATCCACCAAAAATGTGATGAAAATTGGCGCCTATACAACAAAGAAGAGCAAGTTCTAAAAGAAGTCAGCCACACAAGTAAAAGAAGAAGAAGTCCCCCACATTTCAAGAAGAAAAAAGATCAAAAGAGCTTTGGGAAATGGTAGACTTAGGGGGTTTATCTTGGGACTTAGACTTAATTAGGATCATCTTTGGGAAAAAAAAGTAGAAGAGAGCTTTGACGAGCATGCATAGGTGTGCTTTTACCTTTAGCATTTTGCCTAAGATATATTCATTTCATATGAGAGATCCCCTGTTTCTTTGAGCCATTGATGAATGAGTTCATTTTATCTCTTAACCACGTCCCTTGAACCAAATGCTTTCACTTAATTTGCACAAACTTGATCCATTGCTTACTTGCTAATTGAAAGTTAAAAAGGTCAAGTGATTTCAGGGATTGTGTAGAATGATAACTTGGGAATCATTTTCATTTTGTGATGAGTATGGCTAAGTTTTAGGGTACAGTTCTATCATTTGCATTCTAGGACTAGAAAAATGTACATCATTTTGATCTACTGTTAGCATTTTAATGATATGAGTTCCCATTTTAAAACCTCATCACCATGTTTAATCATTTATTTTCTTGAGGGCAAGCAAAGCCTAAGTGTGGTGGTGTTGATAGCTTGCTATTTTAGATCATTTTAGGCTGTATTCCATGCATTTTTTCTCTTGTTCTTGCATTATTTCTTATCATTTTTGTCCCATTTACATATAAAAGTAGTCATGCATGCATTTAGATTAGGAATGCATACATTTGCATGTTTAAGGTGTATTTCAGGTGTTTTGGAGCTAAGGAGACTTATTGGAAGATGGAGGATCATCTGGTTTCAAAGAAATATGCAAGAAGAATGAAGCCAAGCTGTTTAGAAGCTGCACTGAAGTCCCACATTAAGGTCTTTGCTTGGTTCAACAGGATGCGAGTTAAAGATCAGTCCGGACGAAGTCTCTCCACTCATATTAAGGCTCCACGTTCCTCAAGAAAGTTGTAGAGGATCGAAATAAATTTCCAATGGTGGTCAGATCATGTCATTTGGACCTGGGGTTGAAGGGATAGAGCGATTTCAGCTACGCAGCCTGCTGTACTGAGGTAGTGCACCAAGCTAAGCATGCTGTACAAGCCGATACGAAGACACATGGCATATCGAGGTCTTGGATCGAGGAGAATACCAAGAACCTAGCTTGATATCGGGGTGGTCATATCGAGCAGGACACCTTCTCATGCACCCTGATATGCTTTATCCAAGAGTTGACCAACTTTTTCCACTTTTGACCAAACTATATCCTTTCACTTATTTTAGCTAAACCTTATCTTCTTAGCATCTTTTATTCTTCTTTACCCTATTTTCGACCTTGTGGGAAACCACAAAGAGATTTTTATGGGATTTTGATCAAGATCACTCTTTTAATAAAGTTTTGTATTGCCTTTGTCATTTTTCTTCTAGTTCTTGTTTAATCATGTTTGATCTATCTTTTCTTCTTGTTTCTGTTGATTTCATGATGTTTAGTGAGTAGTTTCATATGGTTTGAGGTTGGAGCAGATTTGGGGATGATTGGTTGATAGCTTAGGGTGTTTTGGTTTGATTAATGCTTAGATCACTTAGCTTAGTTGTTCTTAGTGCTTAATAACTCTTTTATAGTGAAACTGATTATAGATGTTTGCTGCATCACAAGTGTTTGTTTAAATGCCTGAAAGAACTTTGCTAGGAACAATCGCTTAGATGATTATATTGCGTTTAGGTTGTTTGTTTGGTCTATAAGAGCCTTGTGTTTTCATGCTGGTTTTGAACAGATATGCCATCACAAGTGGTTCTGATATGTGCTTAACTTAGACATCTCTGTTCTTATTGTGGGCTGGTTTGGCACATATACGCCATCACAAGTGGGTCTGACATGTGCTTATCTTAGTTATTTCTGATCTTGATATGGATTGATTGATTTAGTGGCTTGATCATGTTCTTTGCTTATATTCAGTCTTGATCACCTTAAGTTTGATACTAAGTAATCCCCATCATTGCTCTAGCCTTGAACCAGCGTTTCATTGTTCTTTGCCTTTCATCACTTTGTGTTCTGTTTTCCTTTGTTTTTAGTAGCTTTGCTTTTGTTCGTTTCCTGCCTTGCACTTCGAGTTATTGCATTTAGATCATTGTCTTGTTAGTTTCTGTTGCATTTAGTATCTTTGCATTGCATTGCTTTCTTTAGTCTTGATAGTATTGCTTTTCACTTCTGCATTCCATCTTTGATCATTTAGGTTGTTAGAATCATCTTCCTTTATCATACATGGTTAAGCTTAGTTAGTGCCCTGTATCTCTTTTATCCTAGCTCCTAGATGGATTGATTAAACCTCATCTATACTACATCTGATTTAGAGAGGGATTGAGTTAAGACTTGCAAAAGTCCTTTTTCAACCGGTCATGTCCATCGATCACAAATGACCGATGTTGTAGAAGCAGAAAATGCATCGGGTAACCACATCAGTCACATCGGTCACTTGTGACCGATGTGGAAAAAGAAGTGTTTGGGTGATATCCATCGGTCACTTGCATCGGACAAGAGTGACCGATGAAATCAACCCGAGTGTCAGACAAACTCCAACGGTCACTTGTATCGGTCTGTAGTAATTGATGTAAACTGAGCGAGTGATGAAAGCGTACATCGGTCACTCGTATCGGTCAATGAGTGACCGATGTCAATGGGCAGGTGGATCAAAGAGCACCATTAGTCAGCAACATCGGTCATTACTGACCGATACCAACCACATCGGTCACTTATATCGGTCAAAAGTGACCGATGTGGTCCCCGAGGTATGACTGAAATTTTTTTAAAAAATTTCCCTCTCTTGGCTTGGAGCCAATGGAGTTTGAATTTAATATTTTTTGCTCCTCCCTGACATTCTGACCCACTTTTGAGCACTTTTGGTTTTGTCCCCCACTCCTTAGATTCCTTATGTTCCCTCTTAGGCTATATATAAGCCATCTAACCCCCCCCCCCCTTACTCTTCACACTTCACATTCTCTCTTCTATCAGTTAGACCACGAAATTTCTTAGCTATTTCTCTCTTATATTTTCTTTTCAAAGTGCTCAGAAGTCCTAAAAGGTTTGCTTTCTTAAACTCTTCATATCTTGTTCTCATGCTTTGAGCTTGTTTAAAGTTTTTGAATCTTTTGCATTAAGAATTGGTTTTGATTAGTTTAAAGTGCTTGTTTTGATTTTTGCATGGTGGAATTCAATAGTTAAGAAAGTTGAATATTTAGAGCTGATTACTGTTCATAAATCTAATTGCTTGCTTGCTTTAAATTCACTTTGCATAATCATGCTTCATTTTGTTTAAAACCACCATGCTGGGTTCATATGCATAATAGTTTAAATCTTCAAAGACTCAAAGAACGCTAGCATATTTATGATTTTTGCTCTTGATCTCTATTAGTCCTTTAGAGGTTTGCCTTGTTTAATTGCTAGTTAAACCTCTCTTTGATTTGAGAAAAAAAAATTTAAGAGCTTTAAATCATTGCTTTTCAACTTTTGTTCTGCTACTTATTGGAACTTCAAGCTTTGTTCTTATAGGTACCATGGGGAGAACCAAAAAAGCTGCTGGAAACAAAAGTCAAGAAACTAAGAAGAAAGCGCCAACTACTGCACTTACCATCAGAGACAAGGGCAAGGGTGTTGCTGATGGGCAATCCTCAAAGGCTGCTGGAAAGAGAGTTGTTGAAAGCAAGGCTGCCAAGTCCAAGGACAAAGGAAAGGGAAAGGCTGTGGAAGAAGTCTCAACCAAACAGCCAAGTGCAAGGGAACTCATGGAGCTCTTCAATCAGTGTACCTTCAAGGCTACAAGGTACCCTTGCATCCCCACAATGAAGGCGCTTGGAATATATGAAGATTGCAAGACAATCTTTGACAGTATGGGACTTGACGAATTCCTGGAGAAACAACTTCCTTCCTACCAGCTTTCACCATCCATTTTCATTCCACCTTCAAAGTGGTGAGTTATGAAGAGAGTGAGCTTGACAATGGAGATGGATGGATATCCTTCAGACTTGGCAAGCAGAAGTTCACAGCAACCTTTAGAGAGATTACTGAAGGCCTTGGTATGTATCCCTATGCTGATAAGAAAGACCAGTTCAAGATCAGTAACAGACAGCATACAATGCTATGGGAAGTGATTGGGGTTGGCAACTATACTCCAGGAGTCACCAGGAACCAGCATCTGAAGCGCCCAGCTGTGATATATTCTCACAAGACACTTGCAAACACCTTTTATGCAAGAAAAGAGACAAACAATGTAACATCAAAGGAGCTGGATGTCATCTACAATGGAATGCAGCCATTAATGAACTCCAGCAAAGATGGAATGATTCTAGGCAGGCCAACAAAACTCCCTTGTTTTGTGACTCTACTGATGGAGCAACTATATTCCTATAGAAGCTGGATCATGCTCAAGGGAAGAGAGAGAAGAACCCACAAATACACATTGGAGGAGTTGTGACAGCCATCATAATAGCAAATAGAGTGGATCTTGAGGAGCATGCTGCAGTTGCTTTGCCACCACTATGGATAGATATTATTTATCTCAAAAGGAGTCACTACCTTGAGAAGAGTATCAAAGGGAAGCACACCCATCAGTTCTTCAAGCCATCCAAAGAGCCAGAAAGGTTTCTCCTTCCAAATGAGCAGCATACATCCATCACCATGAGGAGCAATATAGACTTTTGTCCAGAAGAGAGAGTGCAGTATCATGGTAGCCCTATCACTGAAGAAAGAGAAGGGAATAGTGAAGAAGGAAGTGAAAAAGAAGCTGAAGGGAGAAGTGAAGAGGAGGTGCAAGAAGAAGCTGATGTTGGCGCTGAAAGTCAAGGGGATTCTCAAGAGGAAGATGAGGATGAGCTGGTGGAATACAACACCAAGAGGTTTCACTTCAAACCTCACGAGGTTCCAAGCTAAGGAAGCTCTCTGAAGTATGCCCATGACCACATCAACAAACTCCAAAGGTGGTGTAAATGGCAAGATAAGACCATAAAGACACTAGTGAATCTGGTCAAAGGGAAGTTCAAGAAAGACAAGTCTACATCAACAGGAGCTTCCCAATAGAGCCATGGCCATGAGTACACTTCACACTATGAAGAACAATTGCAGCAGGAAAAACCTAATGAAGAAGAGGAAGCAATCTGGATGCCCCAAGGGAGACATTCCTTCCAAGTGCAACACACTGATCAAAGGGCAGCTTGGAAACCTTCAAGAGCTTCATCCTATGAGCCTTGGTCCCAACCACCATCAGCATGGGAGGCGCCAGCTTACTCTCCTTCTGAGGTTTATACAACTTGGCAAGAGTATGATGCTCAAGGCAACTCAATTCAAGTACAAGCTCACTGGCCAAGTTGGGTTCCTCCACCATAAGAACCAGCAACTTCTTCACAAGGCAAGCAGAGGAGAAACAAGAGGAGGGAGAGTCAGTCTCAACGACCAGAAACTTCTGGATCATTCCAAGATCCAGGAGAGACTGAGGAACTCTCTTACTCATCCCACCACTCCTCTTACCACAACTAAGATACCACATCCTTACCATTGTATATGTCATTGCATCTTTTTAAGTTTTTGTAACATATTTTTGTTGCTTCTCTCTCTCACTCCTTTTATTACACAAGAGCCTGTGTAATTTAAGTGTGGGGGAGGGATTTGGGGTTTGACTTTGCTTGTTCTTTTCTTAGTTTTTCAACTCTTTCATCTTTGAGTCACATGCATCTCATGCATTCATCTAAGGCATAGAAAAACAAACGAAAAATCGAAAAATTTAAAAATTTTGCATGTTTTTGCAAACCAAAAAGAAATCATATAGTTGCATTTAATTAGCTTAAGATTGAGTCTAGTGTTTGCATATAGGCAGCATTGCATTTGCATAGGGCATGATGATGAATTTTCCTTGTAAAATGCTAAGTGTTTAGGTTTGATTTAAGTATCTAAATGGTTAATTGTTTGATGCATCATGAGAAAGTTAGAAGTTAAGGTTGAACCTGCTTGGATTGCTAAATTTGATTCTCTTATCTCATACTTAAACCATTTCTTCATTGAAAATCAACTCTATCTATTTGAACCTTAATCAGAATTTTTAATTATCATGTTTGTGTATTGAAAAGTGATTTCATGGGTACCATATACATATTTGGATCATCTTTCACCTTCTTACCACTCTTGTTGATCCAAATAGCTGATCCTCATACTTATGGGACAGTTAATCCACACCCTTAACCAAACCTCCTTTTGAGTTTAAACACTATCTTGAGAGTTGTGAGGCCTTGCATATATCATTTTCAAATTCTATCATGGCAAAAAGTGTTAGGATTAAGGCTGGCAAGGAAAAGCTCTCTTGTAGATATCAGCTTACATTTTGAGCTTGATTATAGTTTAGGAGTTTGGGATAAAAGGGTAGTGTTAAGTGGTTTGAGCTTCATGTTTATGTCTTTAAAAGAAGAAGAAAAAGTATGGAATGGTAGTATGGGGATATAAGTTTAAATTGTGGTTAAGTAAAGGGAAGAAAAAGCTCTAAGTGTCTAAGATAAGGAGGCGCCAAAAACCAGCAAGGCTTTGAAGGGTCAATCAAAAGAAGAAATTAGATCCATGGAAATCCACCAAAGGTGAAAAATGGCACCTAATCAACAAGAAAGGAGCAAGTCCCAACAACAAAGAAGCAACCGCACAAGAAAAAAGAAGAAGTTTCCCCAACCATGAAGAAGGAGAAGGGTTATAGTTTAGGAAAAAGGTAGATTTAAGGGTTCACTTTGGGGTTTAGAAGTTCTTAGGATTCATCTTTGGGTAAAAGGGTAAAAGAGAGCTTTGATTTACATGCATAAGTGTGCTTTTACCTTTAGCATTTTGCATAAGATAGAATCATTTTCATAAAGTGATCCCTTATGTTTATGAACCCTTTGCTTGAATGAGATCATTTTAATCTCAAAACCTTACCCTTAAAACTAAATGTCTTCACTTGATTTGCACAAACATGATTCATGGTTACAAGCTTAATGAATGTTAAAGAGTTGATTGATTTGGCATTTGTCTATGTTGAGATTTGAGATCATTTGCATCCTACACTTAGGCACATAGTCATTGACTTCATTTCTTTACCTTAGCATTTTTGGATTTGAGTGCCCAGATTTAAACCTCATACTCCATTTGTCTTAGTCTCTTTGCTTGAGGGCAAGCAAAAGGCAAGGGTTGGGGGTGTTGATATCTCATGCATTTACATCATATAAGCTTGCATTTAGTTCATGTTTTGGTTTCCTTTTGCATTTTTTCCTTCTCTTTAGTCCCATTTTCCTTTCCTTTTAGACTTAGGTTGCATTTAGGTTGTAGTTTGCATTCTCTATGTATTAAGGATGTTTTTAGGTACTTAAGAAGCTATTGGGAGCAAGGAGGAAGTGTGGGAATGGTTCAAGGTGTTAGCCAAGCTGAGAAGGAGCAAAATGAGCTAAGGAAGGCGATTTCTGGTGTTCCATCGGTCATGGCACAGAGCACATCGGTAACTTATGACGAATGTAATGCAGCAGAGAAGTGGAAGATCTCATCAGTCATATGCATCGGTCACTTGTGACCAATGTGAAGAGACAAGACACCTGCATCGGTCAAGACCATCAGTCAAGACTGATCGATGGGATCGAAGAGAGTGTCCGAAGATTTGCATCGGCCAAGCGAGTGGAGCATCCGTCATCCACGTCGGTCACTCATGACCGATGAGATACAATCCGGACCATCTTTTATTTACAACTTTGCCATTATTCTAGGGCTTTTGTCATTTAGTATAAATAGGCTTGATCTAATGTTTAAAAATAAAGTCTTGTTCTTGCTTAGATTATAAGAGTTTTCCAGTCTTTGTAAGAACAGGTCTATCATTTTAATCAAAGTTTTGTATTTGCCTTTTAATTTCTTCTCTAGTCTCCCTCATAATCATATTTAGCATCATTTACTCTTTTTGATCTGGTGTTTTCTATGATGATGAGTGAGTAGATCTTTTAGTGTTCTTAGATGTGGTAGATTAGGGGAATTTAGAGGCTTGATTAGGAATTGTTAGTGCTTAATTATGTTCATTCCTCTCTATTAATATGTTCTTAAGCTTGATTTGTCTTGATCATATGAATCTAGATTTAGGCTTCATCTTGTGCCCACCAAGTGTTTGATGAAATACTGATCTTGTTTAATAGAGGATTTACTGGCCTTACCTCAAGAGATTGACTGTTTGAGGGGTATTTTGACTTGAATATAGTTGGTTTTTTATGCTTGTTGATTGTTCTAGGACTAATGAGAGTTAGTTCTTGTTAGGATGATTAGCAAAGGGTTATTTGTCAAGAGATTTGACTTAACTTGCTTGATTGTGAACTCTATGTCTAGGAATTAGCATTGATTGCTTGTTTACATGGTCAATGATGTTTGAAATAGCCTAAGTCTTGCCTTTGAATTCTCCAAAGTCAATAACCACATCTAGGAACTTATCTTCTCTTATTTTAATTTCGAATTTTTCTTTAGTTGCTCTGTTTTATTGCTCTGTTTTGCTTCTGATCATTGCTAAGTTGTTCTCTTTTGAGTTCTGTTTGGTGCTTGATCACTTAGGTTGATATTTTAGTTGCTAAGCAACACTCTCTCTTTGATTCCACTTGAGTTAATGCTTTCTGCTCATATAACTCCTTTGGATTGATAAAAACCTTATGCTATACTACAACTGACTAGTACAAGTAGGGTGATTAAGAAAGAGATCAAACTCTTGTATCAATAGGCTATTTAAAATGCAACGCTTTCATTACCTCTCTTGCTTTAGCAAAGAAATTTAGATTTTTAGCTGACCTTGCTGTTTGCTTTTGATCTTTGTAGACCTCTTGATGGGGTCATAGGAACTAGGACATTCTTTAACCTTTAAACTCAAATGTATGGCGGTTTGAGTAGCCATCATGTATCACCTTTCTGTCCGACTGCCAAGGTCTTCCTAGGAGAATGTGGCTGGCTTCCATAGACAACACGTCGCAAAGGACCTCGTCTTTGTATTCACCAATCGCTAAAGAAACCATAACTTGAGTAGAAACTTTCATCTCGCCTTTGCCATTCAGCCAATGGAGCTAGTACGGGTTTAGATGAGGAGTAACTTGTAGGCTGAGCTTTTTTACCATACACTAGCTACATTGGCGCAGCTTCCTCCATCGACGATTAAACTGCACACTTTCCCTTGTACCAAGCAGCAAGTATGAAACAAATTCTCTCTTTGTTCTTGCTCTTCTGGTTTACTTTGCATACTCAAGTCCTCTAGCTACCAAGAGATCCCCTTTGACAGGCAATAACTCATTTTCCTCATTAGAATCCTCATGAAGTTCTTCTTCCGATGCTACCTCGCCGTTCTCTAATAAGATCATAGCTCGCTTGTTAATTCATTCGTTGGCATAATGACCTCGCCTTTGATATTTCAAACACTTAACGTCTTGTGTCCTTGTAGTAGACTCTTTAGCTTTCCTTCTGATGTCTTTTACTGATGTGGCTTCGGGTTTTGATCCTGTAAACGGCTTGTTGTCTCTCGGGTAGAGATTCTTATCTTCTCGCGGGAAATCTGGCCGATAAGCAGTACCGGTACCAACAGCAGAACGGTGAGAACTTTTCCTTTTAACCTGCTGCTCGAATAATATAGCCTTATGCAACATCTCCTTTAAAACAACCTAGTACTATTTCCTATTTACTCTATTTTTTTCTCTGATACATAATGAGATACAAGAAATAAAGGCTTCTCCTTGTACTATTATGAGTCCCAGATAACTATTTTAGGCTTATTTACTCTATTTCTTTCTCTGATTCATAAAAAGTCTGTTATCCCCATTTTTGGCTATTAGACCAGTTTCGAATCTTCAACTGGGATCTCTTCTACAGAATGAAATACAAGTAATAGAGGCTTCTCCTTGTACTATTATGAGTCCAAGATGACTATTTCAAGCCTACTTACTCCATTTTCTTAGTATTATTCATAAAAAGTCTGTTATCCCGCTTTTTGGCTACTAGACCAGTTTCAGATTTTTATTTGGGATCTCTTCTACAGAATGAGAAACAAGTAATAATGGCTTCTCCTTGTACTATTAAGAGTCCCAGATGACTATGTCAAGCCTATTTACTCAATTTTCTTTCTATGATTCATCAAAAGTCTGTTATCCCCATTTTTGGCTAGTAGACAAGTTTCAGATCTTCATTTGGGATCTCTTCTACGGAATGAGATACAAGTAGTAGAGGCTTCTTCTTGTACTATTATAGGTCTCGGATGACTATTTTATGCCTATTTACTCCATTTTCTTTGTATGATTCATCATAAGTCCGTTTTCCCCATTTTAAGCTACTAGACCAGTTTCGGATTTTCATTTGGGATCTCTTCTACGGAATGACATACAAGTAATAGAGGCTTGTTCTTGTACTATTATGAGTCCCAGATTACTATTTCAAGCCCATTTACTCCATTTTATTTGTATGATTCATAAAATGTCATTTATCCCCATTTTCGGCTACTAGACCAGTTTCAGATCTTCATTTGGGATCTCTTCCTCAGAATGATATACAAGTAATAGAGGCTTCTCCTTGTACTATAATGAATCCCAGATGACTATTTCAAGCCTATTCACGCCATTTTCTTTGTATGATTCATCAAAAGTCCGTTATCCCCATTTTTGGCAACTAGACTAGATTCGGATATTTAATTGTGATCTCTTCTACAGAATTATATACAAGTAATAGAGGCTTCTACTTATACTATTATGAGTCCCAAATGAAAATTTCAAGCCTATTTACTCCATTTTTTTGTATGATTCTTCAAAAATTCGTTATCCCCATTTTCGAGTAGTAGACCATTTTCGGATCTTCATTTGTTATCTCTTCTACGGAATGAGATACATGTAATAGAGGCTTCTCCTTGTATTAATATGAGTCCCAGATGACTATTTCAAGCCTATTTACTCTATTTTGTTTGTATGATTCATAAAATGTCTGTTATCCCCATTTTTGGCTATTAGACCAGTTTCGGATTTTTATTTAGGATCTCTTCTACAGAATGAGATACAAGAAATAAAGGCTTCTTCTGGTACTATGATGAGTCCCATATAACTAGCTCAGGCATATTTAATTTATTTCTTTCTCTGATTCATAAAAAGTCCGTTATCCTCATTTTTGGCTACTAGACCAGATTTAGATCTTCATTTGGAATCTCTTCTACGGAATGAAATACAAGTAATAGAGGCTTCTCCTTGTACTATTATGAGTCCAAGATTACTATTTTTAAGCCTACTTACTCCATTTTATTTGAATTATTCATAAAAAGTCCATTATCCCCATTTTTGGCTACCAGTTTCAGATTTTTATTTGGGATCTCTTCTACAGAATGAGAAACAAGTAATAGTGGCTTATCCTTGTACTATTAAGAGTCCCAGATGATTATTTCAAGCCTATTTAATCTATTTTCTTTGTATGATTCATCAAAAGTTCGTAATCCTCCCATATTCTTCTCTTTTTAGACTTAGGTTGGATTTAGGATGTAGTTTGCATTTTCTTTGCATCAAGGATGTTTTAAAGTGCTTATGGAGCTATAAGGAGCAAGGAAGAGTCGTGGGAATGAAATAGGAGGGTAGCCAAGCCAAGATGGAACAAGAGGAGCCAAGGCAGACATTTTCTGGAAGCCATATCGGTCAAGGCACGAAGGCTATCAGTCAAGGAGTGACCGATATGAATCTATCGATCAGGCTATCAGTCAAGATAGTGACCGATAGAAATATATCGAACATATTGCGGTCACCCTATCGGTCATCTTCATGACTGATAACCAGCCTATCGATCAAGCTATCGGTCAGGGAGTGACCGATAGGATCCCAGACTGAAGACCATTCATTTACAATTTTTCCATTTTTGCCTAGACTTCTTTAAATACAAAAAACCCTAATTTATGGGTACAATCTTTTATCAAGCAGTTCTTTCCTCTTTGTTTTAGCTTTTTGATTTTGTAATTTGAATCCTTGCTTGTTTTTAATAAGAGTTTGCATTTATCTTCTTGTTTAATTTCTCTAATCATGATTAGTCATCTTTCTCTCTTTGAATTGATGGTTTTAATGGTGCTTAGTGAGTAGTCTTTTTAAGGAATTGAGATGGATAAGGTTTAGGGAATTTGAGACTTTATCTATGATTGCTTAGTGTTAATTTTTCCATTTCCTTTCTTGACAATGAAAAGGAATGAAACAAAGGCAAGATCTTTTAATGCATACTATCTAACCATGAAGCAAGAATCTCAAAACCAGCATTATCTAGCCCTAAGCAAATCATCTGGCAATGGTGAACTATCACTTTGGTGTAACTGAACAAACAAAACATAGATCAAGCCAAACTATCAAGCCAAATAAGCAAACCATGCTTAGAGATGAAATAACAAGCCATTTAGTGAACCATATGCATCAATAATTACCAAATTCAATCAAAAGGAGCAAGATTTATGAACAGTAATCACTTTGCAAGAGAAGGAGACAACATAGAACAGTTAAATAAGCCTAATCACCCTTTAATCACATCTTAGTCACCACTTTCCCTACTTAGAATCCTAAATCTAAAGTAAACTACTCACTAATCATGTTTAATCCCATTTGTTTAGAGTTAAACATGAGTAGATGAGATTAAAATGCAAAGATGATAAATTTAAACTACCAAGGTGCAAGAACAAAGATTAAGAGACAAGATTAAACCATAAAAATGCAAACTTTATTAAAAATAAAGAGCCTAAGGCAAATCGCCCTTTTTGTTTAGAGAAGAGAGAAATTTTTGTTGAAAAACTAAACTTGGATAAAGATAATGTTTTGTAGCTTCTCTTTTATAGTAGAGAGGCAATAGAAGCAGATAAAACCTAAAAATAAGATAAGGTCAACAAAATTAAAAATGGTCAACGCGCGGATGAATCACATCGGGGTGGTTCAGATGGTGTTCTGCTCGATATGCGACCTTGATATGGTTCGTGCAGCGCGTATCGGCTTCCTTGCTCGATGCTGGACCTCGATGCAGACCAACGGCTTAGACTCCTCGTGCTGATCCCCTTCCTCTCGTCCCGCTGCTTACATTGAGCATACTCCACGGGTGTTCTGCTCGATATAGACCAGACTTTGCAAGAGCTCCATTTATGACATCTTTTTCGATCATCAGCTGCTTCCATCTCCTTCCCAACTCTAAAACTCTCCAAATTCACCTGAAAACGACCACAAAGATGCATATGTATGCAAATGTATGCAAACCTAAGCTAAATGCATGCCATGTTGATTCTAAATGCAAATGACACTAAAATGCTAAACTATAATGCAAAAACAGAGGAAAAGATGCATGAAATGCAGCCTAAAATGGTCTATAATAGCAAGCTATCAAAAACCCACAAACTCTTCTCTTTCAAGCGCTTTGGAGGACACTTCTACTTTTGAACTTCAAGTGGTGGCGATTGGCTTCTTTTGAGTTTGGCTCCTTTATTTGGTGATGCTGGTGCTTGTCTCGCCTTTGGCTTTCTGATTTACTTGTTTTGCACTTCTTGCATCTTCTTTTCTTCTTTGAACATGAGCCTTCTTTCTTTGAATTTAGAATCGCCAGTTCCACCCTTTTGCTTGTGTCACACTCCTTTTTATTTTGTGCCTTGACTTCTTTTCTTCTTTGCTTCCCTTCAAAACTAATCCCAAGATAAACCCCAAACCATTCCGCAAACATCCTAGCCTATCTAACTTAAGAGTGAGCTAGTTCTACAATTGGGAATACTTCCCTTGTAGTTCCAACCCAACACTTTTTGCTAAGCAACAACCATGATGGAAGAGGCCTCACAATTCACACACTATTAATGTTTTGGCTTGAAAGAAGGTTTAGTTAAAGGTAGGGAAATCTAAATGGATCTTTTAGACAGTGGCAAAAGAGAATAAGAAGATCCAAATATTTTAAATTATCCATGACATCAATCACAAATGCATAAGTCATGATAATTGTGAATTCAAATTAGGTTCCACTTAAACAAAAGTTGAAATCATTTCAAAGCATGCTTCAGTCTCAAACAAAGCTCACACAAATGGAAATTTCAAAAGTGGTTCAGCTTTATTTCTAGTTCAACATCAAATGCACCAAAGGATCAAAAACAAGGGCTTCATTTTCATAAACTACTAGCATTAATAAAGATGTACTATCATAGTTCCCAATTTAAACAAGCAAGCTAGTCCTATATGAATGCATGAAGTCTAAATCCTATAAGGATACATGAATATCAAACTCTTTTTGTCAAGCAATTTTTAAAAAAGTTTCAATTTTTTTGGTTTTTCTATGTCGTAGATGCTATATAAACATGATGCATGGTTCCTGTTCTAATATGCAAATGCAGATGCAAGCATCAGTCCATCATACACTCTCTCCCACACTTAAATTACACAGTGCCTGTGTAATAAAAACGCTAAGGAGAGTACTCACAAACATCAAGCAAACAATCGCATGAAACTTAAAAAAGCATTATGGTATTTGCAATGGTTAGTGTGGTGTACCTTACTTCAGGTGGAGGAGTGATGAGAGTCTGAAATCTCAATGGAATGGGAGGGTGAAGCGTCTTCCTATGATGGAGTTTGCTGTCTAGCCCTTCTCTTCTTTTCTTTGCGCCTTGGAGCCGCTACATGAGATGAATGTCTGGCCGGTTGAGAAGCTTGTGTTCTTGGCCGCTCACTGATGTGGAATGAGTGTCTCTCTTAGACTATGGCTTCTGGTGTGTCCTCAGACATGTCCTCAGCATCAGATCCCTCTCCGTGTGGCTCTGCTGGGGCTGCTTGATCAGTTCTCTTGGCTGATGAAGATCCTCCCAATTTTTTCTTGAGCTTCCTCACTTTCTTCTTCAATAAGTCAACCGATTGCTTGCTTGCTTTGAGTGTCTTCAGCAAACCTCTGATGGCCTTGTCCACCTCTGAAGAAGCCTAATGTGCTCATGTGCATCCTTTGAAGCTTCAGATGTGCAGATCACATCATAAGGGTCAAATGCATAAGGGCGACTATCATAGTCTTCATTTTCATTCTCCTCCATCCCTTCATGCTAAACCTCTTGTTCTTGATGCTGCTTTTCAATGTCTTCTTCCACATTTGAGTCTCTGATGGTGCTCATGTTCTTTACTTTGCTTGGCCTAATTAATGGTGGGTGAGTCCTTGGATCATAAAGCTCATCTTGTGTTGGCATGAATCAAATGTTCTCAAGTGGTGAAGGTTGTTAAGCGCTGCTTGGGCAAGATGATCTTCCTCTTCTTGTTTTCCAGCTTAAATTGATCGCCAAATCCTGTCTCAACAGCTCCTGAAAGGTATCCGGTCTTACTGAGATAAGGAACATCAAGGAAGATCATGCTAACATCTGGTGTGCCAAGCTCAACTCCAGCTCCTAGCAAAATAGGAGTAATCATGCCTCTGATGGCTATCTTTGGCTTCTTGTCTCTAGTGTTGAAAGCCCACTGTTGGCATGCTAGAAATTTCTTCATTAGGATAGTCACAAGACCAACTCCTAAGCGCTGTCCTTAAATCTTTCCATGCCTTGTTTCAACCATGATGTTCTTCAAGCCATTCACAAGCAACCCCATCTCTTCTTCTTTGACCATACATTGCTCTTTCCTATAGAAGAGTGTGCTGATGAGGACTCTATGAACTTATCTGATAGCTGGATGGCGGATGCTAGCACTCTTCAGATGACCAGCTCTATAAGCATCATTCGCTATCTCCTCGCACACATGCCTTAGCTCATCATGCTTGAAGTGCATGTTTTGTGCTCTTGAGCCTTGATCAAATCCAAAAATTTCTTCAAGTTGAGTGAACCCCATGGTGCACCATGCTTTGTTGGCTCTGAACTTGATGAATCCATTGCCAAAGTATTCTTCTCCTTCCTCATATTCTTCATCAAACTTGTAGAAGTAGACCTTGAAGCTTGCAAGGAACTCACAAGAAAGTTGCTTGTAAATTGGATAGCCAAGACTAGCAAATTTCTCCAGTCCAATGTTTCTCAGCAGTTCATCCACCTCAGTCTTGATTCCCAGCTCTCCCAACAGACCTGGATCAGCCTATCTTGTACGAGTGAAGTCCACTCTCCTCATCGCTCTCAAGTAGTCATTGAGCTTTGGTGCTGCATCTTGGACTTGTTCTTCTTCAACAACTGGCCTTTTTCCCTCAGCTCTGTTTCTTGCAGCAGCATTTGAGTTAGAAATCTCCTCATCTCCTCTAGTATTCGACATAGTACCTGAAAATGCAATGCTTAAAGAAAAAGTATGTATATTATCATTTGAGAGCACTGTGCAGAAAATTATTTTTCAAAAATCAAGCAAGCACGGGAAAATTCTGTAAAACTTCACGCTGATTACCAACAAACAGAGTCGAATTTAGCAAACATTTTCAGCTCAAAAGGATAGACACAAGTAAAACTAAAATTCTCACAGTAACAAGCAGCGATTAGAGCATATTCAAGCTTATGCAACAAAAACATCATTCTCTCTCCACCAAACTATGAAAATACATCAGATTCAGCAACACTAATCTAAAAAGAAGCATTTCAATGGTTAATATGCTGGAAAAGCAATAGCATGCCTAGATTTGGCTAGAATCTAAAAATATTGTCAAACTAAGCACAAAACAGCATTTCCTAATCATTTTAACCATAAACTTTAAAAGAAAAGAAATAATGGTGACATGCAGATCAAAACCATAAACCAAAATTGTGCAAAACAATCTCAAAACTCATTCTAATGCATCCTACTTCATTTTACAAAGATTAAACTCAAGAAACAAGGAATCTATCAAAGTTTACCTTAATTCTTGAACCAAAAGATGAAGTTCTAGAACAGAGAATGCAAGAGAGAGAAAGAAGAAATGCTTGACAATGGTGTTTGGATTGATATGGATGTGTGGAGAGAAATGAAAATGCTAGTTTAAAGGCAAGAGGATAAGAAAAATCTAAAATAACTAAAGATAATGCAAGAAAATCTCATTTAAAATTCAAAAATGCATGTGAGAGGAAAAGAAAAGATTCTTTTATCAGCCATCAAGGTCCACAAAAATATTTTACTCGATTTACCCATATAAAATTTACACAGATCATATCGAGCAAAACACTCGATGTGGTACCTCGACATGTACCATATCGAGACGCCGGGTCCTGTGGCTCGGCGATCATGCTCTCTGCCTCGGGAGTTCCGTGTTCTGGTCAGCTTCTCCTCCAAGGCACCTTGCATCGAGCAGTCTCAGCAGATTTCTGGTCGATGTTGTTGCTCGGTGTAGGGAGACACTTCGGCTTGCATGATCTTCCCGTGGGCAGTGCATGACATCATCCAGATGCTTATTTTTGGCTCGGCCATTCTGCATCGTGCAAACATATTGGTGTTTTCGCTCGATGCTACACCTTGATGTGGAACATCTTGTACTCTGTTGCAATGCTCATCGGTGGTTGTCGTACCAGACATCATCTTGTATCGAGTCGGCTGATAGCATCCATATCGAGCAGGACCTTGGATGTTCTGCTCGATGCTACTCCTTGGTGTGGTTTCATCGAGCAATCTCGTCGGTGTACGGGCTGTATTTCCTTGGTGTACAGACTGGTGATTGCATCGAGCAAGGCTTTTGGTGTTTTGCTCGATGCTACACCTCGAGGTAATCTCCACCGTGTGTTTTGATTGATGTACGGTCCACTCTCCTCGGTGTACGGACTGGGGCTTCAGGAACGGTCATATCGAGCAAGGCTTTTGGTTTTTTGCTCGATGCTATACCTCAATGCGATCTCCATTGTGCAACCTGCTTTGTGTACGGAGTGCTCATTCCCCGAGATAAGCTGTATCGAGCAGCAATGACAGATATTCTGGTCGATATGGTACCTCGATATGAAAACAGAGTTTTCTTTCCTTGACTTTTGAACCACCCTACATAGCTAGGACCTAATCTTTGACTTCTGAAACACTAAGGAAAGACATTAGTAATAAAAGAAAACATATATTTACAATGATAGTCATGGGATTACCTCCCAAGTGTGCTTGTTTTAAGTCACTAAGCTTGACTATGATGGTTTGAAGACTAGTGAGAAGAGGTTGATGGAGCTGGTGCTTCTTCCTCTTTCTTATTGTAAATCCAAGTGCCCACTGACATCAGTTTCTTCTTGTCACGAGCTGTCTTCCTGTTTCTCCTCTTCTTGACACTTGGTGTGATCAAAGGCTTCACTTCTTTGGTGATCAAGCCTTCATCCTCATTCAATCCATCTTCAAGCTTCAACTCAGTGTCAAGCTTCTGCTCTGGCTCATCAGGGAGAGTGTCTCTCATCAGCATGTTTATTGTGAAGCTCATAGCATGCTCCACATGCTCTCGAAGTTGTTGTTGCTCACTCTCTTCTTCAACAATTGTTCCACAAAAAGCTATGGAAGGAGAGACAATCTTGTAGACTTTGAACTCATCAACATTCTTCAAAATCACAGATCCTCTTTTGAAGTCTACTTGAGCTCCTGGTTTTGCCAAGAATGGTGTTCCTAGAAGAAGTGGTACCTCTCTTGAATATGTCTTCTCCATAACCATAAAATCTGTTGGCACCAAACAATTCCCAATCTTCAAAGGGAAATGCTTTACCATGCACTAGGGTCTTGTTGAGGTGTTATCCACAAAAGTGATAGAGGCTTTGCAGGGCTTCAACTCCTTGATTCCTAAGGTTTGGCTTAAGTGTAGAGACATGAAATTCACATTTGATCCTGAATCACACAAAGCTCGAACATTGTCCAACATCTCAAGCTCACAAGTGATGAGAAACTTTCCTGGATTGGGAAGCTTTGTCAATGTCTTCAGCTCCTTATTTCTCTTAGATTAGCCTCCACATTCTCTAGAACTGGCTCCACTACTTCCAGCTTGTCAAAGACTTCTTTGAGGAACCTGATTTGGTCCTTCACTTCAAGCAAAAGTGATGCCATGAGGAATCGTTATTACAGCGTCTTGTATGTCCTTCCTGAACTTTGAATAGACTGCCATCTGAGCCTTTGTTAAGTGCATTGTGGGGGGTAAGGGATTGGTGGCTTATAAGCTTGAACTTCAAGAGCTTTACCCTTCTAATTGTTGCTTAAGGAGCTGCCCACTTGGCGATCATACAACTCCTTGAAGTCTTCAGGACTTTCTCTAGCCAAGACCATCAAAGCATGGTATGTCTCTACAAGCTCTTTATCAGCTTCACTGAGCTCTGGTTTGGTTTCTTGTTCAGGAGCAACTAAGGCTTTCTCAGCCTCTTCCTTCTCAGCAGCTTCTTTTGCAGCTCTCTCTTACTCTTCTTCTCTGTTCAAGCTTTCATCTAGCCATTGGAGGAATTTTTCTAAAATAACAACAGCTTCTTGATTATCAATGGTGACATTGATGACATTCCCCCCCCACACTCAGCCTTTAACATGTCCACATGTAACAGCATATCTTGAAGCATAATGCCATGGTCTTCCAATGAAGCATCTTCATCATCAAACTCTTCATCCTCTTCAGCAAGTAAGTGGCAGAATTCCTTAGGATTGACTTCACTCTTTCCAGATAACTGATTCTGAGGTTTTGAAGATGAAGCTCCTTTTCTTTATAGAGACTTGACTCTTTGGATCAATGCATCTAACTTGCCATTCAGGTCACAAGTAGTGGCGTTTATCTTGTTGTGTACTTCAGCAAAATTTTTGTGCAGCTCTATTGTGGTGTTGGCTTGACCAGTCAACACCTATTGCATCATCTGATTCAGATCAACATCTTGAGTGCTAGAAGAGGCTTGTGTATTTCCAAAACCTGGTGGAACAAAAGCTGGTCTTGGCTGAAAGTTAGTTTGTTGAAAACCACCTTGAAATGGTGGTCTTGGAGCAAAGTTGTTCTGCTGGTTAAAAGGAACAAAAGGTTTGGTTACTTGGTTTTGTTGAGCAGCTTGTGATGGATAGACTTGATCCTGAGGGTTAGCCACATTGGTGCTTCTATAAGAGAAGTTGGGGTGATTCATGTAGTTGTTAAAACCGCCTCCTTGTTGATTCATGTAGAAGGCTTCCTCTTCTACAACAGTCACATCTTCTTCTTGTGTAGCAAGACTATCACCAAAAAACTGACATTCTTGAAAGACACACTCAGCAGCTTGTCTAACTTATCACTCAAAGCTTTAATCTCCTTCTTTTTTATGCTCTCACCTTCAGCGCTTACAACAGCTCTAAATGTTCTGTCATATTCTTCAATATAGTTTCTATCAGAAAGTGCCAAGTTCTCCATAAGAGCTAGACCATCTACAACAGTATTGCCCATGAAATTTCCATTTCATGTTGTATCCAAGAGCATCCTGTACTTTGGGTCACTCCTCTATTCAAAGTAGACATCAAGCTTTCATTTGCGAAGCCATGGTGTGGGCACTGCAAAGTATAAGACTTGAAACGCTCCCATGCTTCAGCGAATGTCTCATTCCCATGCTGAGCGAAACTGCTTATGGTGCTGCTCAGCTTTGCTGTTCTGGTGGAGCTGAAAAATTTATTGAGGAAAGCTGTCTTACATTCATCCCAAGTAGATATAAAACCTTGTGGAAGTGTCTTCCCACTGATGTGCTTTGTCACCTAAACTGAAAGGAAACAAGCGCAGCTTCAAAGCATCTTCAGAGACTCCTTGAATCTAGGTCATACCACACACCTTATCAAACTGGTCTAGATGATCCAAAGGGTCTTCATTGAGCAGGCCATGAAATCGGTTGCCTTGCACCATGTTGATCAACCCAAGCTTGATCTCAAAGTGGTTTTGATGCACAGCTGGAGCATGAATGTCATTCCTGTTGTTGTGAGTATCAGGCGCATCACCAGCTCATATTCGTCTTGCAGCTCTAGGTGCGTGAACTAGTACTCGCAATCCCTGAACTCCAGCTGCTTGGTTCAAAGCATCTTGTGCTTATCTATGTGTGCTGCAACTTGTTGTAATGGTGCTTGTCCAACAACACCAACATGTGGTAACTGAGCCTCTTGCTCTGCCATCCTCTGTTCTTCTAACTCTTGAACGCTCTGTCTTACAGCTCTTCTCCAATGAATGTTGTCAATGAAAGGAGTCAGATTTGATGAGCCTTTAGACCTCAAATTTGTACAAGTACCTGAGAAAAGAGCACAGAAAACAGAGCAAATTAGTAACCTTAAGGTAAAGAACATAGTCTAACAGCAATGTTAAACTCAAACAACCACAAACGGCAACTGTGCCAATTTGAAACAGGATTTTTGCTATCCTAAACCAAATATCCTTAGCCTCTAATCAGTTGTAGAACAGGGATCAAGTGTCAATTCATTTGTGGAAGATGAGATGCAAACAATGTCATAAGCTAAGTAATGAAAGGGGGTTTTGATTAATCAAGGACAAGTCTAACAACCTAACAAAGCAATAAAAAGAAAGCAGAAACTAAATGCAAGTAATTAGAACTAAGCAATGAACTTAAAGCAATGACTAAGCAAGAATTAAGAAAGAATGACAACTAAAGCAAGAATTAAGCAAGACGATCTTAAAAACAATTGATTTAAAGGAAGACTCAAGGTTCTAAGCAATTGTGGGATAGTGGCTTTCAAGAGTGAAAATGAGGATTTCTAACAAAGGCAAGCATCAAGCATTCATAAGCAAGCAATTCTCAATGTTGTACTGCTAGACAAGGTATCTAAAAGGAACCAACTTGGCATTAATAAGCAGTTCATATTCAACAAGGCTGAAGTTTCAGACCCACTTGTGATGGCGTATCCTTCAACCTTGAGCATAAACATCAGAACCATTCTAGCGTAAGAGATGTACTAATCAAGCAATCACTCTCTCACCCAAGCAAGAATTCAGAACAACTTATCAATCTTATGAACCAATAAGGACCTAGTTGGCTAAACACCAATCAAGAATATGGATTTAAGCACACAGCTGGAACATCCTAACAATGCTAAGCAATGAAACAAAGACATTTTTTTTATGCGTACTATCTAACCATCAAGCAAGAATCTCAAAACCAGCATTATCTAGGCCTAAGCGAATCATCTAGCAATGGTGAACTATCACTTTGGTGTCACTGAACAAAGGAAACATAGACCAAGCCAAACTACCAAGCCAAATAAGCGTACCATGCTTAGAGATGAGATAACAAGCCATTTATTGAACCACATGCATTAATTAATACCATATTCAATCAAAAGGAGCAAGCTTTATGAACAATAATCACTTTGCAAGAGAAGGAGACAACAAAGAACAGTTAAATAAGCCTAATTACCTCTTAATCACATCTTAATCACTACTTTCCCTACTTAGAACCCTAATTCTAAAGTATACTTCTCACTAATCATGTTTAAACATGAGTAGATGAGATTACAATGCAAAGATGATAAATCTAAACTACCAAGGTGCAAGAACAAAGATCAAGAGACAAGATTAAACCATAAAAATGCAAACTTTTTAAAAATAAGGAACCTAAGGCAAATCGCCCTTTTTGTTTAGAGAAGAGAGAAGTTTTTGATGAAAGACTAAAATTGGATCAACATAATATTTTGTGGCTTCTCTTTTATAGTATGGAGCCCAAAGAAGTATAAAAAACCTAAAAATAAGATAAGGTCAACAAAATTCAAATGGTCAATACGCGGATGAATCACATCGAGGTGGTTCAGATGGTGTTCTGCTCGATATGCGACTTTGATATGGTTTGTGTAGAGCGCATCGGCTTCCTTGCTCGATGCTGGACTTCGATGCAGACCAACGGCTTAGACTCCTCGTGCTGATCCCCTTCCTCTCGTCCTGCTGCTTACATCGAGCATACTCCACGTGTGTTCTACTCGATATGGACCAGACTTTGCAAGAGCTCTATTTCTGACATCTTCTTCGATCATGAGCTGCTTCCATCTCCTTCTCAACTCTAAAACTCTCCAAATTCACCTGAAAACCACCACAAACTTGCAAATGTATGCAAATATATGCAATCCTAAGCTAAAAGCATGCCATGTTGATTCTAAGTGCAAATGACACTAAAATGCTAAACTATAATGCAAACACAGAGGAAAAGATGCATGAAATGCAACCTAAAATGGTCTAAAATAGCAAGTTATCAACTATGAATGGTTGGTGCCTAGCGAAAACGAGGCATACCAAAAGCAAGCAAGTGAGAGGCGATGCAGAGTGATCTTTGAACCTGGTGATTTGGTATTAGCTATAATGAGGGAAAAACATGATCAAGATAAAAGGAAACAAAAAATGATGCCAATGATCAATGGTCCATTCAGAGTCTTGAAGAAAATCAGAGACAATGCCAATCAGATTGACTTGCAAGGTAAGTACAATGTGGGTTCAAGCCTTAACGTTTCTGACTTAGCTCCTTTTGTTGTAGATGAACCGGATTTGAGGAAAAATCTTTTTCAAAAGGAGGGCTTGATGTGATCATGGAAGGCAACCAGGATGATCAAGTGGAAGATATGCTTGAACCTAAGGAAGCTATGCTTGAACCTAAGGAAACCGAGCTTGAACCAGGGAATACAATGCTTGTACCTGAAGGATCCATGATGAGAGCGGGAGCCAAGGAATTTCAAGTTGCACTTAATGTTTTTATTCAAGCAAGTCTGAATAAGGAAGGCATTCCCACACCATTTGGAGAAGAACTATATCAATTCCAACCCACTTTGGTTCATCTTCTCATTCATTTCAGGAAAGGAATTGGAGATCTACTAGACCAAATGTTCACGCCTAAGGATTACTTGGACTGGTTTGGAGAAGACTTAATTCTACCCATTTTATTATCAAGACAGGTCCAGAAGATCACTAACGGGTTTGTGATCATTTTCACACTTTTTTCTTATCCTTGGTTTTGTCCCAATAAGTTTTCCAGGAAATGTTTTAACGAGGCAAATGGATCACAAAGTTACTGATAAACAGGATTTTTGCAAGTTGAAATCAAAGCCCAAACCACATGTTTATGATGCAGTATAGTGGTAAGGGTGTCAATCCAGCGTAGGTTGATGAAAGTCACTAAGAATGCAAGAGCAATGCAAAGCTAAGCAGATTCGGATAAATGGATGAGAAATTCTATGAAAACTAAATGCAATGACCAATAAGCAAGAAAACTATTTTAAAATCCCCTCTTAAGGGTTAAAAACTACTAGACGACTCCTAAGAATTTAAAACGCAAGACTAATAATTTAATAAAATCGAACTCTAAAGGCTGATAAACAGAGAATTTCTAGCAACTTAGAGCAATGACTTTTAAAGATTAAAGATGCAAACTTTATGAGTAGGGAATGATAAAATTGAGTTTTAAAATGCTAAAAAGGGGATTCAAGGTTAAGGGTCATGTTTAAGAGGGTTCAAGATTCAAGCTTTAGGTTTGAAAACATATATCTACTCATTTGATGAGCTATCTCTAAGCTTTGAGAAGCTAAAAGAGATCTATCCATGGCTTGGGGTATAGATCCTTTCCTCAACTCTTTCTCCTAACCTATGGCGTGTAGTGGAAAGAAGGATCAAAGAACATTAAGCAAAGATCTCAAATATTGGCTTAACTAGCTCCCTAAGAATCCATGGCGTTTGGGAAAGGATGAGCTAGTCTCTTGGATTTGGCTTTGAGGGACTTCTGAATCCGGTCAAGGTAAGAAAAGCCATGAAATCATAGAGATCTTTCCCAAGACTCTCTAAGCATTAAGACCCCAAATCCAAGAAGAAAAAAGATTAAGAACAAGAAAAAGACCAAAGCTTAAACCCTTAAACCCCTTAAATCGCCCCAACCTTAAACCCAAGGAAATTTACTCACTACACATGGCTAAAACACACGAAAATGCAAAGGAAAGAAAGCTAAACATGATTAAGCAAGAGCGATTAGGAAAAGTACTTAGATTAAGCAAGATTAAAATGTTTACAAAACTAGAAAAGCTTAAAAACTTCAACAATGGCTAATCGCCTAAAGTGAAACTCGAAAACTTGGAAACAAAGTGTTCATAATGAAAGTGATGGGATTTTTCGCCCAAAATAGGCCAACAAAGAAAATGGTCCCAGCCCACTAAAGTCTAAAAGTGAGCTGTCGGATAAGGTTCTGGGATCGAGCTGAGTAGTCGATCTGATCACTCAATCTCCCGGCTAGAACGTCTTCTTTTGCTCGATCGTTGGTTCGATTCGTCGGATGGATCGAGTGCTTCTATCGATCTTCTGGTCGATCCTCGGATGATCGAGTCGTGAACTCGATCTGGTTCTCGTTCTGCATGGCTTAGTCCACGTCCGTACTCACGATCGATCCCCTTGGTCGATCTTGACCTCGATCCCTTCCTTGAAATGACTCGGGCTTAGTCGATCCTCTGGTCGATCTCATCTAGATCGACCTGCCTAGCTCGATCCTTCTCTCGATCTCGGTCCCTTCACTGAATGGCTGAGTTCTCCCAAGTGTCCACAAGCTCCCTCTCGATCCTTAGCATGTCCTCGCAACCTCCACAGCTCCAGTGTGTCCAAAACAACCTGAATATGATGCAAGAATGCAAGAATTATGCAAATGCTAATGCAAAATGCATTTAGGACCTAAAATGAGACAAATGGTGCAAATCTAGCCTATTATGTGAGGTGAATGCATGAAAACTACTCTAAATGTATGCTAAATATGAGAAATATTTGAGTATATCAGTTACTAAGACTGCAAATGGTGAAAACTGTGAAATTGGTCCCTACAGCAATAATTCGAGCAAACCAGGCAAACTGATCCTTTAGGCAATCCGGAAATTAGACTACTTCAAAAGTACCGGAAATTAGACTACTTCAAAAGTCACTTTTTAAGTTCAAGAGTCATTCAACTTAGTTTTTATTCAGTCTTTGTTTAGTTATTACTTTGACCACGAGTTTGGCCCTTTGCATAGTCCAAGTCTTTTCTATTTAAACACATGTAATCTCATATGAGAAAACAATATTTTTTTATAAAACTTTTAGAGAGTAATTTTCTTTGTTTCTTGTGAACATTTCAATATGTCTTGGTGTGTCAAATCCAGGGGATAAATCCGGTTTATGAAGTGTTCTTCATCACACTTGTGTGACCATTTTGCTAACTGAAGTTAGTTGTTTGCGGTATAAGTGATAACCTCATAATTTACCATGTTTTAGAATACATTTAGTTCAAGTTTTGTTTCGTTTCATACATTCATTCATCATATTTTGTCCCTTTTGCACTCATATTAGACATGTTAGGTTTTAGACTAGGCATTGCATATTTTGCATGGTTTGGAGTCTTTTCAGGTTTATATGGAGCTTAGGAGACTTCGTGGAGGATGGTGAATGGTGTGGACCAGAAGAACTGAGCTGAGAGCATTGAAAAACTCGTCCAAGACTCATACCATGAAGGTGAATGCAACTGGAGGTGCGAAATGTATGGATCCGGACAAAGGCCTTGAACTTATATTCCCACTCTCCATCCTTTATAAAAGTTGTAGAGGGCCCAATGAGCTTTAAAATGGCGTTGGAATCATGCCATTCAGACCCGGGGTTAGAAAGTTACAGCAATTTCAAGAAGGCATGGTGGAAAGTCCGTACATCAAGCTAGCTTCGCGAGGGAGATCATATCAAGACGCACACCGAGCAGAACCTCGCAAAGCTCTGCTTGATACAATCGCCACTACTGTACATCGAGCTGACTGAACCTGTACGCCGAGCAAGATGCCCGATGGAGATCATATTGGGCATGCACATAAAGCAGAACATCCAAGACCCAGACAGATGCATAACAGATTTTGATCGCCTGATTGATCGACCCGAACGGAGCCTTTCCAGTGCAATTCAGCCTCAGCACCTAAGTTGAAGATGATAGAGTTAGCTTTCCAGTGGAATTGGAATCAGGTCATGTTGCATCGAGCAAAACCACTCCTGTCCTTGCTCGGTACAACTTATCCGAGACAAAAATTGACTTTTCGTATACCTCTTTATTTGTTGACCAAGGTCGTTTTAAGGCTCTCCTATAAATAGTCTAGACCTAAACTCTTATCTTTATCCTTTCTTTTCCCCCTAAAGCTTGTGCTTTGGTTTCTTCATAGATCGTATAACAAATCCTTTTGGGGTAAGAGATTGAATCATTGTATATACTTTTTATTTATGTCTTCCATCTTTTAATCTGAAGTCTTTCATCTTCTAGTCTTGTTTTCTATTTGTTATTGCCTTTATTAATATCAAATTTCTGTCTTGCTTTTTATAGATTCTTGGTTTTTGAAGAACAAAAATGGTTCCTTTGATGTTCATGGCTGTTTAGGTTGTTAGATCTATGATTAACTCTTCTTAAGTGATTATGCTTAATGCTTAGTACCACTTTGTTAAAAAAGCTATATCCTAGGCTTTGTAGTATTGCAGTTAGGGTGTTTGCTAGAATGCTTGAAAGAAGTTTTGGTTGTTGTAATGTCTTGCTTAACTTGTGCTGAAGGCTTAGTATAACAATGAAGGAAAGTTGTCTTTAGACTCTTATTATGCATCAAATGTGTGAGTTACTGTCTGAACCATTGCTTAAGAGATGAGTTGATTAAGGGTGTTTAGGCTATTGTTTATCTTGTTCTCTATTGTTTCCTACTCATGCAAAGTGATTATTGTTCATAAACCTTCTCCCTTTTGATTGAATATAGTTTGTTGATGCAAATGGTTCACTTTATAGCTTGATGTCTTGTTATTTAGCATGATTCAGCTATTTGTTTTGATAGTCTAGCTTGGTCTATGTTTACTTTGTTCAGTGATACCAAAGTGATAGTTCACCTTGCTAGATGATTCGCTTAGAGCTAGATAGTGCTTGTTCTAGGACTCTTGCTTGATGGTTAGATAGTTTGCATTGAATGATCATGCCTTTGCTTGAATCATGTTCATTGTTTAGCATTGTTAGGATTTCACAACTGTGAGCTTAGATATATGTTCTTGAATGGTTTATTAGCTACTTAGGTCTCTATATGGTTCACAAGATTAATAGGTTGATCTGAAGTCTTGCTTGGGTGAGAGTTGTTTACTTGCTTAGTACTTCTCTTAGGCTAGAATGGTTCTGTTCTTTATGCTCATGGTTGAAGAATATGCCATCAGAAGTGGGTTACACACTTCAATCTTATTGAATATGAATTGCTTATTGACGCCAAGCTGATTCCTTTTAGATACATTGTCTAGGATTGCAATATTGAGAATTACTTGCTTAGGCTTATGCTTGATGATTGCCTTGTTTAGAAAACCCTTTAGTCACTCTTATAGCCACTTGCTAATTATTGCTTAGAACCTTGAGTCTTGCTTTTTAATATAGTCTTAATTCGCATATCATCTAGTTTGTTCTGTTTTGCATTTCTTTTTTCACTTTAGGTTGTTAGTTTGAATCCTTCTTTAAATATGATTAGGTCTAGCTTAGCAAGTTTTCTGCATCTCATATGTTCTTTAGCCTTTGGATTGGATTGATAACCTCTTTATACTACAATGGCAACTGTAGAGAGATATTGAGAGTAGTAGTTCTAACTCTAGAAAATATCTTCTTTCAATAAGTTAGTATCACCTTTCTAAGGTTCCACCACCTTTTTCTTTGGAGTTTCTGCTTCTATTGGATTTAAAGATTATTTCCACCAACTTTAGAGTACAGGATCTTAAAGGATCGTACCAGGGTAGTAAAGCTACATTTACTCAGTTCCAGCTATCCTGCTTGTGTTATCTGTAGTTTGGTGTATCCCATAGATTCTTGTCATCCCAAAGTCAGCAATTATGGGGTTCATATCAGCTTCCAAGAGTATGTTATCTACTTTGAGGTAACGGTGTATGACTTTGACCGGTGAATCTTGATGACGATATACAATCCCTCTACCAATTCCTCTAATGATTGTGTACCGTGTTGTTGAGTCTTACTGCCCTTGATTTGTAGGCTCTGCACATAACCCATATATTGATTATCCAGAAATATTAGTTATGTTTTTAACGAAATAATCAAAATTATATTACCCAACGAGACTGAATTACCCGAAATAAACCAAATATTTGTATCTTAAATTATTTGAATTTCCCAGAATTACCGGATATTATTACTCAGAATTAACCAAAGAAAAAACTATAATTAAACTGAACTCGATTTTTTTGGTTATTAGCCAGTTTTCAGCTTTACTATCTGAATTAGTCCTGGGTCTTTAATCCGGATCTGATGGACCCGAACTGACCCGACCCAAAAAACTCAGTTCGGTTCGGTTTTGGTTTCCTGCAATTATCCGATTAAGTTTTGTTCAAATTTAGTTTGGGTAAAACCAAAAACTCGACTGTTTACCCGAACAAACCGAATTTGTTTACAAAACTGCTATTTCATTATCTACTAGGTGGTTTGCTCACACATCCTGCAAAATATTTTAAAACAACTACTCAAAAATACAATCAATAGATGAAACTGAAAGTCAATCAATAAAACTTACATGGATCTGAATTCGGTTACTTCTGTAAGGCGAGGGTTCATCATGATCATACTAGAATGCACAGAAGATATAACAACTTTTCCTAAATATAGATAACCGAAAGTCGTAAAAAAAATACATTGTTAACAACAACAAAAAAATAACAAATCTCGCAAACCTTCATGGACATCAAAGATTGACCATCTTTCAACAAAAATCACTATATCATCGGCACATTTAAACCAATCAGCATGGAACTTGCGAGCGACGCTGTCAAACATCTCACATTTTATACAAACGTTGCTGCATAAATGAAAGAAGGTATGTCAAATGACAGTAAATAAAATCCCAAGAAACAAATCCTTAGTTACAGCAACAGACCTCAGATTCCTCAGTTCGAATGCGAGCATTGCATATTCACCAGAACCCTTATCTACACAATGTTTGGTAGGAATTTTTAACTCTCCAACATTGAAAACTTCTCCAATCAAATCTAAATATATCCAAAAATGAAACACTCAATATTTAAAACAAATTAAACTAATGTCAAAATCTACAGCAACCGAACACAGAGACAGTAAATGATGAAGACTTACAAGAAGAACCGGACTTAACCGTACCCCAAGTAATTGAAGTGCCAACCGGAGCTATAACTAGAGAAAGGGCAAGAGTGTTACAACATAAGTATAACCAAGCCATTATGCTAGCCGCCCAACAAGCTGATGATCAAGACCCTCAAGAAGACTTTAAAGCGACCAAAGGCCCACTCGGAGTTAAAGAGCTACAAGAAGCATGGCCTTTATTCTCTAAACCAAGCGGCTACAATCTCTTTGTAGTTTCAAGCAAAGCCCAAGACCCATAAAGCTTATCATCACGGCCAAAGAGATAATAAAGAGGACGAATTATTCAGACTTAGACAATGTAAACAAACAAGGTAAGTGTTTGCGTTTAGTTTCATTACATTTTGACTAATGATTTCTATCTCTTTTGCAGCTTAAAATTAGTCCTTAATTTTCATTAGTATTCAGTGTAATTTTCTTATGCACTTATGTATTTTATTTACTTTTTTTTATTGCTTTTGGTTGAAGAACCAATTTATAAGGTTCCATATGCAGCTTGTAAGCTTTCACCTTTGATTTTCTAATAAAACACCCTTATTTTCTTCACTAGGATTATATCAAAATTTTGTGTTCTTTCTCTTTGTTTTGTCGAGACCAGTACCTCCAAAATCATTGAGAATAATGTGTTGTATCAAAGGATTTCCCATAACCTTTGTGGTACACTTCGATTCCCCCTGGTTTCAAAACACTCGTCCCGCTCGACCACCAATCCTATTGTCCGAGTATCTCGACCATTCAACCAACATCTCACGTCCCGCTCGACCACTCGGTTTATTCAGTCCGTGCCATCGGCTGTAAGACCAATCTACGTGACCATCTCATCTTACTGTCGCCTTTGTATCCTGAGTATCTTGGCTACAAGAGCACCCATCTTTCACCAATTACCACCAACCTTAACCTGATTGTCTCACACTCGTACCGGAGGCCTTACTAGCCGGTTTCCAAAACCGTTCTTGTATCATTTTGGTATCAGAACTGAAATTCCTTCAACACCAGGTTGCATTTATCCAACTTTGTGATTTTCATCTATTATATTTTGTTGCATTTGTTTTCATACATCGTTTAGAACAAAAAAATATATATATATTCAAGCGTTCTAGTCCTTTAAAAGAAAAACAAAAAAAAAATATTCAAGCGTTCTAGTCCTTTAATTCATATCTTGTTTAATTTTGCCATCATATCTAGTTTTTCATTTCTACAAAAAAAAGAAAAATTCATAACCCTCCGTGCATTATTATTAGTTAACATTCATCAATCATTTGTGTTAAATCATATTAGTTTCAATCAAAAAAAGTCAAAAAAAAATTAGTTGTTCATTAGCATTCATAGTAGTTCCTATATATGAATCGATTTTCATTCATTCCATTTACGTCTAATAGGAATTATTACTTTACCATATTATAATCTTCGGACCGTGTTAACTAATCTAAGGCTTTAACCAATTTTAATCTTTGGTTTAAGGTACTTGGTCTAAACGATATGGGAGAAGAAAGCAGTAATGCACAAGATCCGGTCAGTCAAATGATGACCATGATGAGGGAAGAGTTTCAAGCCTTTAGGCAAGAAGTGGAGAAAAGCCTCACTCGTGTAGAGCAAACACCTTGCACTCCCTTATGACCCGTGAGGAACGTTGGAGGTCTAGGTTATACAAACATTCATGGAAACACCCAAAGACACAACTGTATTCACATCAATGAACCCGTGGATGGAGGACAAAGGCGTGACGATGATTCTCTTAAAGATGAGGATGATCCACCTCCTAAGATGAATCGTGTACTTAGAAGATGAGTACAAAGAGAGGAGTATGATGAAGAGTACGAGCCATATGACCCTAACCCGAGGTAAAACCAAGGGATCATTAAACTAACCGCGCCAAAATTTGTCGGTAAAGTTTACCCTGAGGCATATCTCAAGTGGGAGAAGAGAATGGATCATATTTTCGACTACTCCCGGCCCCAAGAGAATAACACTAACGTTAGCTCAGCTTACGGACAATGCCCTCATTTGGTGGTAAAGGGTGACAGCTGACAGAAGGAGAAACCGCCAAAGGACTATTGACTCATGGTTGGACATGAAAGATCTCATGCTACAAAGGTACATCCCTCCTCATTTCAATAGAGACTTACAACGCAAGTTTTGTTCTCTTAAACAGGGAACTAGGTCAGTGGAGGAATACTATGAGGAATTTGAGCGCTTGAGGAACTGCTTGGAGCTACACGATGATGAAGAAGCATTGATGGCTCAGTTCTTTGATAGCTTGCAAGAGAGAATCAGCCGTAAGGTGGAGAGACAAGTCTATCAAGACTTCAAAGATCTTTTCCACTTATCTATACAAGCCGAATAACACATAAAGAGAAAGACGATGAACACTAGGAACAAACCTCAAAGCCCTTAGACTTCAAACACCAACAAACCGATGGATAAAGGCAAAGGCATTGAGATAGACTCGCGGTTCAAGGGGAAAGCTTCAGACCATCTCAAAGACAACTGAACAGAGCCAAGTAAGCCTATAAACCCTCAACGTTCTAGAGATATAACGTGTTTTAGATGCAGAGGAAGAAGACATATGGCGAGAGAATGCCCCAATCAAAGAGTCATGCTCTTAACCGAAACTAGCGACTATGAATCCCATGATGAAGCTGACATTGAGCTTGATATCTCTTGTATTTACACCATTTAGGCTTACATTTAGTGCATATTTGGGTTCTCTTTTGCATGTTTTCCTTATCTTTTGTCCCATTCTCTTCTCCTTTTAGTCTTAGGTTGCATTTAGGATGTAGTTTGCATTTTATTTGCATCATGAATGTTTTTAGGTACTTATGGAGCTATAAGGAGCATGGAGGAGCTTTGGGGATGATCCAGGAAGCTAGCTGAGCCAAGAGAAGCAAAAGGAACCATGGCAAACGATCTCTGCAGAGTCTATCGGTCAAGACACAAGGCCTATTGGCCAAGGAGTGACCGCTAGAAGACCTATCGATCAAGCCTATCGGTCAGAGAAGTGACCGATAGAAGTACACCGTATGGATTTTGATCACCCTATCGGTCACCCTATCTGTCACAACTGATCGATAGGAACCCAGTCTGGAGCTGCTTTTTATTACACTTTTGCCATTACATTTAGGGCATCCTCCTTTATGTATAAATACTATTTTTCTGGGGATTTTCGAGCAGTCATGTCATATCACTGTTCTTGAGTTATTTTCTGAGTTTGTAAGAAAACTTTCTTGCTTTATTTAATATAAGTTTGTATTTGCCATTAATCTTTTCTTAATCTCTCTTTTAATCATGATTAGCATCTTTTCCTCTTGTGATTTGGTGTTAAACATGAGTATTAGGGAGTAGTTTGCTTAGGGTTCTTAGATGTGGTAGATTAAGGGGACTTAGGGATTAATTAAGGTTTGTTTAGTACTTAATAACATGGATTCCTCTCTATTGATCTGTTCTTAAGCTAGATTTGCCTTGATCACACTTATCTAGGATTTGAGCTTTCTCTTATGCCCACCAAGTGTTTGATAATGCTGATCTTGTTTGATAGAGGATTTGCTGGCCTTGGCTCAAAAGATTAACTGTTTGAGGAGCATTTTGACATGAATAGAGTTGATTATTAATGCTTGTTGAATGTTTTAGCACTAATGAGAGTTAATTCTTGTTAAGGTGTTTAGCAAAGGGCTATTTATCAAGAGATTGGACTTAGTTTGCTTGTTTGTGAACTCTATGTCTAGGGACCACCATTGCTAGCTTGTTTACTTGATCAATGCTGTTTGAAACATCCTTAGTTAGTCTATGAATTCTCTAAAATCAATAACAACATCTAGGAACTTGCTTTCTCTTTATTAAATTTTGAATTTGCTATTTACTCTGTTTATTTGCTCTGTCTTGCTTCTTTGATCATTGCTAATCTGTCTCTTTTTTAGTTCTCTTTGGTTATTGATCACTTTAGGTTTTTAGTTTAGTTGCTTAGGCAACAAAAACCTTTTTTGCTTTACTTGACTTAAGCACTTCTGCTTGCAACTCTTTTGTATTCAACAACTCCCCATGGTTTGACATAAAACCCCTATACTACAACTAATTTAAATAGAGGGGTGATTGAGAAAGAGACCAAAAACCTCTCTATCAATTTGGCGCCATTGCCGGGGATCGAACCCGGGTCACCTGCGTGACAGGCGGGAATACTTACCACTATACTACAACGACTTGACTTAAGGACTTCTGCTTGCAACTCTTTTGTATTCAACAATTCCCCATGGATTGACATAAAACCCCTATACTACCACTGATTTAAATAGAGGGATGATTGAGAAAGAGACCCAAAACCTCTCTATCAATTTGGCGCCGTTGCCATTGGGGTCTTCTGTTTGAATCATTAGAGTTTGTAGAGTCTTTAAGATCAAGTTTTACTTTTGAATTTGGTTACTAACTCTGTTTCAACTCTTGGTTTCTCTCTTACAGGTGCATGCATTTAAGGTCTAAAGGCACTGAGAATCTGCATCCTTATCAGAACAACATCTTGCAACTTGAAAGTGAGCTGAGAGCAGGAAGACAGAGAGAAAGATCACAGCACTGTGAGAGACTTGGGATGAACAATCAGGAACCTGTTATGGATGACATTAGATTTCAGGGTCCTCAAGGAGCTGCTGGCGCTCAGGGTATACTAGGTCAGCAAGGTGTTCAGGGCTTACAAGGTAAGCAAGGACCAAGAGGCGCTACACAAGCTTCAAGAGCAGGAAGACCCATTGGCGCTGGTGATGCACCAAATGCATACAATAACAGAACTGGTATCATTCCATCAGCAGTGCAAAACAACAATTTTGAAATCAAGTCTGGATTGATTTCAATGGTTCAGGGCAGTAAGTTCCATGGTTTGCCACTTGAAGATCCTCTAGATCACTTGGATAATTTTGACAGACTTTGCTCCCTTACAAAGATAAATGGAGTGAGTGAAGATGGCTTCAAGCTGAGGTTGTTTCCTTTTTCTTTTGGAGACAAAGAACACCAGTGGGAGAAGAACTTACCCCAAGGAAGCATCACTAGTTGGGATGAGTGCAAGAGAGCCTTCTTAGCAAAGTTCTTCTCAACTTCAAGAACTGCAAGAATCAGGAATGAGATTTCAGGGTTTGCACAAAGGAACAATGAAAGCTTTGGTGAAGCTTGGGAAAGATTCAAGGGCTACACACTGCAATGCCCTCACCATGGCTTCTCACAGGCTTCTCTACTCTCTAATCTCTACAGAGGAGCTTTGCCAAAGATAAGAATGCTTTTGGACACTGCATCAAATGGGAACTTCTTGTCAAAAGATGTGGATGAAGGATTGGAGCTTGTTGAGAATCTAGCTCAGTCTGATGGAAACTATAATGAGGACTATGACAGAGCTACAAAAAGTGCTAAATATGAACTAGAGTCTAGCAGGAAAGAGATCAAGGCATTACATGAGAAGCTGGATATGCTGCTAAGGAAGAAGAAGGAAGTTCACTTTGTTGGTGACATGGTTCAGCTTGATGATCAAGAGACATGCCAAGTGGAAGAGATGAACTACTTGGGCAATCAAGGTGGATACAATGGATATGGGAACTACAGAACCAATCCCAACTTGTCATACAGAAGCAACAATGTTGCAAATCCACAAGATCAAGTGTACCCACCACAACAACAACAGCAAGCTTCTCCAAGACTTTTTGTTCCCTACAACAATCAAGCTTTTCAGCAGAGAAACAATAACTTCCAGCCAAGAGCGCCTTATCATCCTCCAGGATTCAGTGCACAAGCTCCAACACAAGCTTCTTCCAGCTCTCAAGATCCTGAGCTCAAGACCATGGTTCAGCAGTTGCTTCAGAATCAGACTACCAACAACTTGGAATTGAACAAGAGGTATGCTGAGGTTCATAACAAAATAGACTCAGTACATGTTGAGTTAACCAACAAGTTTGAAGGGTTGGCTGCAAGAGTCAAAACACTGGAGAACAACAAAGGCATAGCTGGTCCAAAACCTCAAGGACACTTTCCTGGAAAACCAGAAGCAAACCCCAAGGAGTTATGCAACGCCATAGTCACTGAAGAAGAGAGCTTCTCAGCTGAAGAGGAAGCTGTCATTGAAGAGTTTCTCTCTCTGTTCACTGAGGACACTGAACTTAAGAGTGTGGGGGGGGGGAAACTCAAGCTGCTGTTCTCCCTACCTACCAGCCCAATATCCTTTTTCCAGGAAGGTTCAAAGAGCAGCTAGTACAGAAGTATGAGACTCTCTATGCTTCTCAAATGGAAATGAGAGGTCTGAATGGTCAAGAGGAGCTTGAGAAACTAATAGCTAAAGCTGGAGCATCTGAGCTTAAGGAGCTTAACATAAAGAAGCTTGGAGATCCAGGTTGTTTCACTCTGCCATGTGAGCTTAAAGGGCAGACCTTCAAAAGCTGTCTTTGTGATCTTGGAGCCAGCATGAACCTTCTCCCATCCTCTACTGCTAAGGCTCTTGGCTACACTCAACTTCAAAAGAGTAATGTGTCTCTTACCATAGCTGATGGGACAGTAAAGACACCACTTGGGACTCTCAAAGATGTACCAATGATGATAGAAGGAGTAGTCATACCAACATATTTCTTTGTCCTAGATGTTAAAAGAAAGATCAAAAACGCCATCATTCTAGGGAGGCCTTTCTTAGCTTCAGCTGGAGCAGTGTTTGATGCCAAGGAGTGCACAATAGAGCTGAGACTTACCAAAGAGAAGGTTTTGAGGTTTGACTCCAAAGGGAATAAGCTAGAAAAAGAGCAGGCCTTCTCAATGGAGATCAAGAAGTTGAAGAAAGCTGAAAAGCATTGGCCTAAGTTTGAAGGCTATGTTGGTGCAAGATTTGATGGTTGCTGCTTAACCAAGTTGTTTGATGATACCACTGAAGAGGAGGTCCTCAAAGTGGGTGTTTCTGATTGCATGAATGAAATTCTGTTGGGTAACAAAGAAGATGGGGTTGTCTCGAAGCCCTTTGTTTCTAAGTATGGTGAAGTCCACTACAAGATGAAGGGGGAGGCAAGCCAAAGCCCTTTGCTGTGTTGAAGATAGATGGGGTCACCAGAAAGATCAAAGAGGACACTGCAGCACCCAAGGAGTTCGAAGACTGTGTGGGCTGGATTTTACACAATAGAATTTGTAAGTTAAAAATAAAAGAGGATGTAAAGATTTTAAGGTAAACACGAGAGAACAAGGATCCAAAGATGGTGATTTTATTATTGCCCCTTAGATAAGCATTTGGTACAAGTATTTTGCTAAGTCTTTTGCTAGGTCAAAAGATGTCTCGCGCTAACGAGTTAAACTCTCTATTTATATAACTTCTAGTCGTAATCTAAAAAAAGATCTTGGAGTATATTAGCGTAGATAATCCTTCCTTCTCCCCTTCGCGGCGCCCCCTTCCTCAAGGCTACGTCTTCTAGGGTAAACACCGCTTCATACTTCTTCGTGGATTTGGGCTCGGCCCACTTGCACATCGCCTTGTCTTGGGTTTGTCTAGGGGCTTCGCCTTATTGCTTCGTGGGCCTTCGCCTTTGGGCTTGATTCGAAATTTTCTTCACTCGTGTGCGGTTTGGGCGAGGTGATTGGCTTCGCCCGGGTTTTGCACGGTTCACCTCGCCCGTGCACGGTTTGGGAGGGATGATTGGCTTCGCCCGGGTTTTGCACGGTTCACCTCGCTCGTGCACGGTTTGGGCGAGGTGATTGGCTTCGCCCGGGTTTTGCACGGTTCACCTTGCCCATGCACGGTTTGGACGAGGTGATTGGCTTCGCCCGGGTTTTGCACGGTTCACCTCGCCTGTGCACGGTTTTGGCGAGGTGATTGGCTTCGCCCGGGGGGGGAAACTCAAGCTGCTGTTCTCCCTACCTACCAGCCCAATATCCTTTTTCCAGGAAGGTTCAAAGAGCAGCTAGTACAGAAGTATGAGACTCTCTATGCTTCTCAAATGGAAATGAGAGGTCTGAATGGTCAAGAGGAGCTTGAGAAACTAATAGCTAAAGCTGGAGCATCTGAACTTAAGGAGCTTAACATCAAGAAGCTTGGAGATCCAGGTTGTTTCACTCTGCCATGTGAGCTTAAAGGGCAGACCTTCAAAAGCTGTCTTTGTGATCTTGGAGCCAGCATGAACCTTCTCCCATCCTCTACTGCTAAGGCTCTTGGCTACACTCAACTTCAAGAGAGTAATGTGTCTCTTACCATAGCTGATGGGACAGTAAAGACACCACTTGGGACTCTCAAAGATGTACCAATGATGATAGAAGGAGTAGTCATACCAACAGATTTCTTTGTCCTAGATGTTAAAGGAAAGATCAAAAACGCCATCATTCTAGGGAGGCCTTTCTTAGCTTCAGCTGGAGCATTGTTTGATGCCAAGGAGTGCACAATAGAGCTGAGACTTACCAAAGAGAAGGTTCTGAGGTTTGACTCCAAAGGGAATAAGCTAGAAAAAGAGCAGGCCTTCTCAATGGAGATCAAGAAGTTGAAGAAAGTTGGAAAGCATTAGCCTAAGTTTGAAGGCTATGTTGGTGCAAGTTTTGATGGTTGCTGCTTAACCAAGTTGTTTGATGATACCACTGAAGAGGAGGTCCTCAAAGTGGGTGTTTCTGATTGCATGAATGAAATTCTGTTGGGTAACAAAGAAGATGAGGTTGTCTCGAAGCCCTTTGTTTCTAAGTATGGTGAAGTCCAGTACAAGATGAAGGGGGAGGCAAGCCAAAGCCCTTTGCTGTGTTGAAGATAGATGGGGTCACCAGAAAGATCAAAGAGGACACTGCAGCACCAAGGAGTTCGAAGACTGTGTGGGCTGGATTTTACACAATAGAATTTGTAAGTTAAAAATAAAAGAGGATGTAAAGATTTTAAGGTAAACACGAGAGAACAAGGATCCAAAGATGGTGATTTTATTATTGCCCCTTAGATAAGCATTTGGTACAAGTATTTTGCTAAGTCTTTTGCTAGGTCAAAAGATGTCTCGCGCTAACGAGTTAAACTCTCTATTTATATAACTTCTAGTCGTAATCTAAAAAAAGATCTTGGAGTATATTTGTGTAGATAATCCTTCCTTCTCCCCTTCGCGGCGCCCCCTTCCTCAAGGCTTCGTCTTCTAGGGTAAACACCGCTTCATACTTCTTCGTGGAATTGGGCTCGGCCCACTTGCACATCGCCTTGTCTTGGGTTTGTTTAGGGGCTTCGCCTTATTGCTTCGTGGGCCTTTGCCTTTGGGCTTGATTCGAAGTTTTCTTCACTCGTGCGCGGTTTGGGCGAGGTGATTGGCTTCGCCCGGGTTTTGCACGGTTCACCTCGCCCGTGCACGGTTTGGGAGCGGTGATTGGCTTCGCCCGGGCTTTGCACGGTTCACCTCGCCCGTGCACGGTTTTGGCGAGGTGATTGGCTTCGCCCGGGTTTTGCACGGTTCACCTTGCCCATGCACGGTTTGGGCGAGGTGACTGGCTTCGCCCGGGTTTTGCACGGTTCACCTCGCCTGTGCACGGTTTGGGCAAGGTGATTGGCTTCGCCCGGCGATATTGGTTTCTGAAGTTCTCCACTACTCTTACTGGTCTGGGATTCGTTCAAACCCATGGTGATCACACATGCTTTCTCAAAGTCACCAATACTCTGTTTCTTTGCGTTCTCGTCTACGTCGATGATATCGTCATTGCTAGCAACAATGATTCAGAGGTTGACTTGTTGAAGACTCAACTCAAGTCTCACTTTAAGCTGTGTGATCTTGGTGCTTTGAAATATTTTCTCGGTTTAGAGATTGCTCGTTCTTCCGAGGGGATTCATGTCTGTCAGCGAAAATATGCCTTAGATTTGCTTGATGAAACGGGTTTACTTGACTGCAAACCATCAAGCATTCCCATGGATCCTCATGTGAAGTTCTCGAAGGACAGTGGAGGAGATTTGGTTGATGCTGAAGCATACAGACGTCTCATTGGTCGCCTGATGTATTTGCAGATTACTCGTCCCGATATCACCTTTGCCGTGAATAAACTCAGCCAATTCTCTGCTGCTCCACGACAAGCTCATCAACATGCTATCATGAAAATCCTACAATATATCAAGGGTACTGTTGGTCAAGGCTTGTTTTACTCTGCAAATTCTGAACTACAGCTTCAAGTTTTTGCGGATGCTGACTGGGCTTCATGTCAAGACACACGACGCTCCACCTCTGGCTACTGCATCTTCTTAGGTACTTCTCTCATCTCTTAGAAGTCCAAGAAGCAATAGGTGGTGTCGAAAAGCTCAGCTGAAGCTGAATATCGTAGTCTCTCATTTGTCTCTGATGAAGTGGTATGGCTTACGAATTTCCTGCATGAATTACATGTTCATCTTACCAAGCCTACTTTACTCTTCTGTGACAATACTGCTGCGATCCACATTGCTCACAACCCTGTCTTCCACGAACGCACCAAACATATTGAATCAGATTGTCATAGTGTTCGTGAACGAATGGTAGCTGGTTTCTTTAAACTGTTACATGTGAGGACTGATTTGCAGCTTGCGGATCCTTTCACCAAGCCTCTGTATCCTGCACCATTCCAGAAGCTTATTGGCAAGATGGGTCTCCTGAACATCTTCGTCCCATCTTGAGGGGGATTATTATTGTATATAGTCTTCATATTGGTTCATTTTGTATAGTGTTGGTTTAATACTGGTTTATGGTTCTGGTTTAGGTCTATTCGGATTGTATATAAACTCACAGTTGTACACATTTTACTAATTAATGAGAAATGAATTATCAACTAATAGAAGGCAAGTATTCTGGTTGTTTATACCACGAACAAACATGAAGCACCCATCAATCTTTTCAATAAACTGATCCTAGCTAATTGGTCGAAAACACTTTGGTAGAATATTTTACCGGAAAGAGAAAAAGAATAGAACGCAGATATTTAAATATTGCACTTAATCGATGATTAATTCGTTCGAGAAACTAATGGAGTCCTAGGTGTTATTACTTTATATTATCTTCACATGTAACGTGCCTATTTAACGAGAATATGATTCCTTAAGATTCATGCATAAACACAAATCAAATCCGGGAATTTAAATTGGATCATGGAACGTTATATATACGGACCACATACTTAGAAATATTAATTTTAAAAGGTTTCAATTCCAATATGCAAAGAAAACTAAACTACAAATATAAAATAATATTTTTCTAATAACAAAAACGCTGCTGTCTAATCAATTTAGGAAAAATACATTTTAAAATACAGAGAAACGAATTATTGAAGTGGAAAATTCACAGACCATTCAGGTTTTGATTGAATGAAAGATTCGATTATCTTTTTAGTGTCAACTCTCCAACAAAAGCAAAACCTTAAAAAAACACTTTCTTTTTTCCTCAAGAAGACATTAAAAAAATCGAACAAAAGCAAGACCCCAACACGGTTTCACATGAATCCCAATTCGTTTGCAAAGCAAAACTAAAGAAAAGGTCTTTTTGAAATTATTGAAGAAAATAGAAAAGAAGAGAAGAAGATCCAATCTATTCATTTGATGGGGTTTGGGTAAGAGATTTCGAGAGAGAGAGAGAGAGAGTGTGTGTGTCTGTGAAAAGTTGAGAACTTTTTCTTTTGGTTAGAGAGAGAAAGCGCAGAGCTTTACGAAGATGGAGGCGAAGCAGATGAGGTTTCTTACTCACCAAGCTTTCTTCTCCTCCGTTCGATCAGCTGACCTCAACCAACTGGAAGAATTAGTCGATAAGTTAACCGGAGATGAGCTAATTGAGGAGTCATCGCCGTCTGCTGCGGTGGCTGAGCTTATGTCTGTGCAAAACGACGCCGGAGAAACCGCCTTGTATATCGCCGCCGCGGAGAATCTGGAAGAGATTTTCAGTTACTTGATTAGGTTTTGTAGTTTGGAAACAGTGAAGATCAGATCCAAATCCGACATGAACGCGTTTCACATCGCCGCCAAACGAGGACACTTGGGTATGTCTCTCTCCTTCTCTCTGTCTCCAATTTCCCAGTTTCTGCTTTGCTGATTTTGGATTGGATTATCCAAATTATGAAACTGAATTTCGATCTTCACTCTTCATATTATCCAAAATTTCTGCAAATTTAAATTTCACCGAGTTATAAAGCTGCTGACTTCAAATCTGTAGACTTTCGCACTCTGATTTCTAGGAAAGTGAATCTGTAATTGTTGAAAACACCAATCTTCGATGTAACTTCTGAGTGCATCTTGAACACTAGAATTCAAACTTCAAACCTGTTTGTATTCAAATTTCTGTAACTTGGATATTGCTGGCTTTAAACTTTGACCCTTTGGCTCTAATTATGATTTCTTGAAATGGTTTTGAAACTTTTCCGTCTTTAAATCTCTCTACAGGGATAGTGAAGGAGCTACTGAGTCTATGGCCGGAGCTCTGCAGAATCTGCGACGCTTCAAACACGAGCCCGCTTTACGCAGCCGCGGTTCAAGATCACTTAGAGATAGTAAACGCGATGCTAGACGCTGACCCGAGCTGCGCGATGGTCGTTCGAAAGAACGGGAAAACATCGCTGCACACGGCGGGAAGGTACGGTCTGCTTCGGATTGTGAGAGCTCTTATAGAGAAAGACTCAGCCATCGTCGGTGTCAAAGACAAGAAAGGCCAAACAGCTCTTCACATGGCAGTAAAAGGACAAAACGTTGAAGTAGTCGAAGAGATTTTGCAGGCAGATTACGGTATATTGAACGATAGAGATCGTAAAGGGAACACCGCGTTGCATATCGCTACTCGAAAATCGCGGCCACAGGTTTTAATATTTATAGTTACACCGCTCTTTTTTTTTCGTTTGTTGAACCGCTCTTTTTCCCGTTTGTTAATGTTCGTTGTTTTTGTTTTTAGATAACGAGCTTGTTGCTGACGTTTACGGCGATTGAAGTGAACGCGGTTAACAACCAGAAAGAAACCGCGATGGATTTGGCGGATAAGCTTCAATACAGCGAATCAGCTTTGGAGATCAACGAGGCGGATAAGCTTCAATACAGCGAATCAGCTTTGGAGATCAACGAGGCTTTAGTGGAAGCCAATCATGACGTCTTGTGCGGTTTGGGCAAGGTGATTGGCTTTGTCCGGCGATTGCACGGCTCACCTCGCCCATACACGGTTTGGGCGAGGTGATTGGCTTCGTCCGGGTTTTGCACGGTTCACCTTGCCCGTGCACGGTTTGGGCGAGGTGATTGGCTTCGCCCGGGTTTTGCACTGTTCACCTCGTCCGTGCACGATTTGGGCAAGGTGATTGGCTTCGCCCGGTGATTGCACGGCTCACCTTGCCGTACACGGTTTGGGCGTGGTGATTGGCTTCGCACGGGTTTTGCACGGTTCACCTCGTCCGTGCACGGTTTGGGCGAGGTGATTGGCTTCGTCCGGATTATGCACGGTTCACCTCGCCCATGCACGGTTTGGGCGAGGTGATTGGCTTCCCCGGGTTTTGCACGGTTCACCTTGTCTATGCACGGTTTGGGCGAGGTGACTGGCTTCGTCCGGGTTTTGCACGGTTCACCTCGCCTGTGCACGGTTTCGGCGAGGTGATTGGCTTCGCCCGTCGAATTGCACGGCTCACCTCGCCCGTACACGGTTTGGGCAAGGTGATTGGCTTCGCCCGGGTTTTGCACGGTTCACCTCGTCCGTGCACGGTTTGGGCGAGGTGATTGGCTTCGCCCGGGTTTTGCACTGTTCACCTCGCCCGTGCACGGTTTGAGCAAGGTGATTGGCTTCGCCCGGTGATTGCATGGCTCACCTCGCCATACACGGTTTAGGCGTGGTGATTGGCTTCGCCCGGATTTTGCACGGTTCACCTCGTCCGTGCACGGTTTGGGCGAGGTGATTGGCTTCGCCCGGATTTTGCACGGTTCACCTCGCCGTGCACGGTCTGAGCGAGGTGATTGGCTTCGCCCGTGTTTTGCACTGTTTGGGCGAGGTGACTAGCTTCGCCTGAGTTTTGCACGGTTTACCTCGCCCGTGCACGGTTAGGGCGAGGTGACCGGCTTTGCCCGTGCAAAGTCTAGGCATCACCAAGAATCACTTCTATACTTAGCCATTTTCCCGTTGATCTCGCTAGGGTGAAAACCGACCCCAACAGTTAGCCCCCCAGCTCGTTAGACTCAGAGATGAGGGTGACGAGGTGTCAAGAGAGGCGAGATTGATTGTCAAGAGTTTTTGCTTCGCCAGGATGAGATGATTTGTTCTGGCAGGACAAGGCGAAAAAGTTTTACTTCCTCTCGCCGGGATGGGGCCGAGTTGCTTTGTTTCTCCTCACATGGGCGAGGTGAGAATGCTTTGCTTTGTCTTGTTGGGACGAGGCCAAAAAGGCCTGGTTTCTCCTTGCCTGGGCGAGGTGAAAATGCACTACTTCGCCTTGCCGGGTTAAGGCCAAAAGGCTTTGTTTCTCCTCGCCTGGGCGAGGTGAAAATGCCTTGCTTCACCTCGCCGGGACGAAGCCAAATTGCTTTGCTTTTCCTCGCTGGGATGAGGTGACGTTCTGCGTGGGCGAAGTGATCCTATTTGTGGACGAGGCGGAGTGTCTTGTTATCTAGGCGAGGTTCGGTGATTAGTTTCGTCGGCGAAGTGTCTAGCTCCATCAGGCGATGTGTTTCACCTCGCCCTCACTTCGCCAAGATATAGTGTTTTGGCCTCGCCATATCTTCTCCCATACTTAGAATTTTTTTAATACATCGTCTCATGGGCTTCTTATTGGGCCTGAACTTCTGGTCTTTTCGGGCCTAAAAATCCCGTTTATAAATCAATCTACCTCGGAGACTGTAACCGTTTCGCATACTCCCGAGGCGAGGTGTTGAAGTGGCTATAAGTAGCGAGGCCTCTCCCTATTTTTTTATTATCTCCAACTTCCACAGATTTTCAAGGTTTGTTTTCTCTCTTCTTTCCCTCCTTTTTTATGTTAGATTTCCGATTAGGGTTTTTCTCGTCTTGGCCGTTCCGCCGCCGTCAGCCTTAAATACCCTGGTCCGTCTTTGATCTTTCACTAAAACATCATGACTCTTTCTTCCTCTTCTGGATCCGAGGCGAGTTCTCGGGGAGATATCAACGTGTTGTCGTACCGCGGCGAAGCGAGATCTTGAGGCGGTTTGAGCAAATCATCTTGTCGAGGCGAGTTGAATTCTTGTGGCGAGGTCGGCGTGATGTCGTGCTGCGATAAAGCGAGATCTCGCAGTGGGTCGAGGGAATCATCTCGCTGGAGCGAGGAGAATTTCAATGGCGAGGCTAGCGTGCCGTCGCGCCATGACGAAGCGAAGTCTCTTGGTGAGTCGAGTGCATCGTCACATCGAGGCGATGTTGACTCGAATCTCGATGATTTGGTTGGTCGTAGAGTCGCTTACTCTCGGTGTAGCGGGTCAGGTGAAGCATCCGAAGCGGGGTCCGAGGGCGACGCTCCAATCGTCGAGGAGGAGAATGCAAACTCCTTAATCGAAAATCCTTCTCAAGCTGTCGGGGTAGTGGAGGTAAAACCCGAAGAAGAGGATTGGAACTGGTACCCATCCGTGGCGAGGAGAGTTCTTGCAGAGATGATGAAACTTCATAAGGAGCAACAGCCGAAAGTGAAGAGGGTGAAGAGGAAAATTGCTGATCCGCCAGGGTCTACGCTCTCGACTGTTGAGAGTTTAATGGATCTAAGGGCTCGCTTTAATATTAGTGAGGAGGTGGGATTCCTGCTACCTACTTCGGCGGAACGAGCTGACCATCCACCTCCCGGGCACTTTACAGTTTACGAGAGTTTTTTCCACTTTTGCCTTCTCTGGTTTCCCATCCCAGAAGTTATTTGTCAGTATCTATGGAAGTACAAGCTCGCCCTAGCCCAGATTACACCTCGAGGCCTTCGCCATCTTGTTGGTCGTGTCGTTCTCAGCTACGAGTGCGAGGTCGAGCTTACTATTGGTCTTCTTCTGAACTTATTGGATATTCGTAGGAATCCAAAATCTGACATGTACTGCATCGGTAACAAAATAGATTGGCGAATTATCCATGGGTTTCCTAGTAATGACATAGACTGGAAGAGCCGTTTCTTTTTTGTTTCGATAAATGATGCTTCAGTGCCCGCGGGATGTCTCGAGAAGATCAAGACGGACTGAAGGCGAATCGGTAGCGGATCTTTGCCAAACTTAGGGATTTTGTACCCGAGTCGATGTGAGTATCGATACTAACAATTGTTTTTTTTTTTTTTTTTTGCAGAGCGTCAGATCGTGCTAAGGATTCCCGAAGGTTTTCTCGACTCGATCAAGCTTTTTTGCCAGAAAAGGACTTATTGGACGAGGAGTTTCACGTTGCAAAGGGTTGAACGTGCTCGAGCTTTCAACCTCGGGATCGATATAGATTACTCTGAATCTTCTCATTCATCCGACGTCGATCCGATTTACAAGCTGGTGGCCAAAATGACTCTTCGCGACAAAAAGGCAATGGAAGCCAAGAAGCGAGCGGGAGAAAAGGAGAAAGAACCAGTTAGGTCGAAGGAGGCGAGCCCTAGAGTTTCGGGCGAGGCAAATGCAAACTCCAAGATCTTGGGCGAGGTGGACACTGGTTCTAAGAATTCGGGCGAGGCGAGGCCAAGGGCACCCAAAGTTTCCTCCGAGATCGTCGCAGGTTTGAAATCTTCCCAGCGACCCGAGGGATCCTCTTTGTCTCGTCATGTGGAGAAATCAAAGGTGACTCCTCGAGCCGATGGAGGTGAAGTGGACAAAAAGGGTTCGAAACGCGTCGCGTCAAGGGACGATAAGGTGGGCGACGCAACTGTTTCGAAGAAGAAGGCGAAGAAGGATCCTCTTTTTTCTGCGTCTGTTCCCGATGCGAATCTTGCCATAGCCGCTTCGGATGCGTCTGCTGATAAGGCTGCGGCGTCCGTGACGCTCTTCTCTAAGATCACTCGTCCAGGAGATCGTCTTCCCGCACCAGATACTCTTGCTTTGAGCAAGAAGTACGCGAAGATGGCACTCAAAGGAGTCAAGGTAATTGTCTTTTGTCTCCGCTACTCTTGTGATACGTGTGTATATATATATATTTTTTTTTAACTAAGAGCTTGTGATCATGTTTCAGTTTATCGAGGCAGCGAACGAGGTGATCGCGGGCTATGAACGAGATGCTCGGGAGGATTTGCAACGTATCCAGGAGGCTCGCGGCGATGCCGTTGATCTCAAGGCTAGTCTCGACGAGGCCAAGCTAAAACATTCCACTGAACTGGAAAAGTTCGCAACTCAGGATGAAGAAGCTTGAGGACGAGAGGGACGAATTCACGATAAAGTGCGACGAAGCCGAGGCCCTTGCTGTTCGTCTCAACGAGCAGAAGCTCAGACGCGAGTCAGACATCGCTTCTCTCAAGCGACAGCTCGAGGCCGAGAGAGAGCTGCACGAGGTTGAGGCCAGGAAAGCGCGTAAGGAGGCGAGGAGAGAACTAGGCCAGAAGTTCCAGAATCGCATTCGCCAAGCGGAGGAGAAGATCGAGAAGCCAAAGGGGTCTGCCCGTACGAGGGTTGTTGATCTTGCGTAGGTCGAGGGGAATCTTCAGCTCGACGAGCTTCTAATGGGCGAGGACCCTCCTTCTCTGGATGCAGAGTTGGCGACTCTGACCGGATGGAAAGAGGAGCTTGTCGATGCTGACGCAGAGTTCGAGCGTCTTGCGACTCACCTGCGAGAGGATCTGAAGCTTTCTCTGGTTTCCAGCGATTCTGTCCCACCCTTCTTCGCTAATGAATCGATGGAAGTTATGGCTTCGAAGGCTGGCGTGGAAGATCCCGCAAGGCCGAACGTTGATACTCCTAGGATTGACGAGTTGGTTGCTGAGAAGGGTTCTCAGTAGGACGTGTCGAAGGTATCCGAGATCGCCGAGGGTTCCGAGGCTGTAGTTTAGAAAATGCCTTCGAATGTTTATGCTTTGATTTGGTTTTTATTTGACTTTTTGTTGTTGCGCATCCATGCATCGGATGTGCTTTTTTGTTTCGAACTAGGAGCCTGGTTGGCTTTATCCGCTTAGAATTTATTCTATGGATATTATATAACATTGCACTTTGTTATCGAGCCGAGGCGTGATCATTCTGCTTTGGATTATGACGAAGCGAAGTGCTTAAGTCATAAACTCGACCATGTCTAGTTTTCCATGTAAGTTTCCGAGTCGTCCTTCTCTATAGGGCGAACCGCAGCCGAGGGAGGCGTAGTGGTTAGGACCAGTGCCGTTTGGAAGCGAAGCGATTATCGGGTTTAGAGTGGATCATTGCGATCCTTTTATGCTTAATGCGTTAGAGTTGAGTTGTGTTCGGGCGAGGCATCTCGCTCTGCCCTGGATTGCGGCGAAGCGACGGCTTCATGTTCGACCGATAATTCCTACTCGCTAAGCAACTATGAAGATTAGTTTTCGAGATTGAACGCGTTTAGACGAAGCGTAGCATTGTTAAGGGATGAAGCGCTTGCCCTGATTTGGATATCCTTTGTATTTACAAGCTTGTCCTTTCAAGATATACGTAACGTTCCTGAATTGTTTCGAGGAACATAATGGTGATGGGCAAACCATAGTGTTTTCAACCGAGATTAACCCGTGAATGATTTGCAGCGTTTATGACCAGTGTTGCTTTGAAGCGAGGTGTTTTACTGGGTTTAAGTTTGAACACAATTTGGCTGGGTTTAAGTTCGATTGTGCACATCAGGTACAAAGGTCCAGAAGTGTTTTTGAGAGACGAGCTGTGACTGGGAGAGCCGCAGTGTCTTGGTTGTGAATGACCTGTGAATGCTATGTAGCGTAACTGACCAGCGTTGCTAAGAAGCGAGGCATTTTGCTGGGTTTATGTTTGAACATATATGGGTACCTCGTATTCTACGACCAACCGTGAATATTATGTTCGTTAGGTGTTGTAAGACCAACATTGCTTAGAACGAACTGTTGTTGGGTTTAGGATGTTTTGCCACAGCTTTAGGACTTGCGAACCCAACTCGACTTAATTATCCGTTTTTCTGGCAAAACATAAAGAACATCGTATGGGATTTACCCAATGATGTTTGACCGGGGTATACCCAGCCATGATTTATATAGCGCGCTTTAATCCGTGGAGGATGTTTGAGAACCCCGTTGTTCAGTGAGAACGCAGGAGTTAGAATCCGTAAAGGATGTAATAGTTCGTCTGTTGTGGCCAACAACGGACGAGGTGAGCGATAAGAGTTGTAGTGTGAGTTGAGTAAACTTGCTCTTTGATTTAAGTGAAATAATTACAAAGCGTGGGAGTTTATGAGTATACGTACCCCACTCCCCCCCTTTTTTGGGAGGGGGGCAGTTGAACTCGTCATGAGACGAGTTGTCTACATACCACTTTCGGGGATCAAACCGCCCTGTAGTTCATGGTTTTGTTAGAATGACTTAAAAGTAGTACTTCTCTAGGTGCATCGCGTTCCAGGATCTTGGTACTGCAACGTCAGTTGCGTTGTTGGCGCGCTCGTAAACGCTAGGTCGGACTACCTTGGTAATGCGGTAAGGCCGTTCCTAGTTAGCCCCCAATTTGCCGGTGTTTCGTTCGGCTGTGTTTTGGAAAACTTTACGGAGGACGAGGTCTTCTTCGTTGAATCGACGGCTTCTTACGTTCGAGTTGTAATACTTAGTTGTGGCTTGTTGATAGTTTTGCATCCGAATGAGTGCTTGGTCGCGTCGTTCGTTGATTAGGCCGAGGTCGTCTAGGAGCATGAGGTGATTTAGGCCTTCTTGTCCGGATAGGAGTCGTCGGCGAACCCTGGGAAAGTCCACCTTGGGGGGAATTACGCATTCCGTTCCGTAGAGAAGTGCAAATGGGGTTTCACCTATTGCCCGTCTCGGGGTTGTTCGGTGCGACCAGAGGACTCCTTCGAGCTCATCTCTCCAGCGTCCCTTCTTTTCGTCGAGACGTTTCTTCAGGCCATCAAGTATGGTTTCGTTCTCTGCCTCGGCTTGTCCGATGCCTTGTGGGTAGTGAGGCGTTGATTTACTGAGCCTTATCTTCCACTTTTCACAAAAAGTTTCGAAGCGAGTGGAGATGAATTGGGAACCATTATCGGTCATAGTCTCGTAAGGGACTCCGTGTCGGCATATGATGTGTTTCTACACGAAACTTTCGACTTGGGCGTCTTTGATGCTAGCGTAAGATTCTGCCTCGACCCACTTGGAGAAATAATCAGTCAGGAAGAGGAGATATCTCTTTTGCTTCGATCGATGTAGTGGGCCGTTGATGTCCATCGACCATCGCATGAAATGGTACGGTGAGGAGATGGAAGACAGCAATTCCGTGGGTTGGTGGATTGTTGGGGCGTGGCGCTGGCACTTCTTGCATTTCTGCAAATATATTTTGCAGTCTTTCGCCATGGTTGACTAGTAATATCCGTGACGCTTGATCTTGATTGCCAACGATCTTCCGCCAGAGTGATTTCCACACAAGCCTTCGTGAACTTCTTCCATGACCTTCCTCGCTTCAGGGCCCTCAACGCACGTCATTAATGGTCCCGAGAATCTTAATTTGAATACTTCACCGTCGAGTAGAACATATCGAGCTGCTTGGGCTATGAGTTTTCGAACCGCCCATTTGTCTGTTGGAACTTCTCCATCCATTATGTAGGATCAGATTGGTCCCATCCATTCATGGTCGCATCCGTACTCGCTCTCCTGTTGCGGTTCCGTTTCCATCTCTGCTTGTCCATTATTGGCTGGCCCAACTTCCTGCGCCTGTTCGTCGACTACCACTTCCTCTTCTTCTACTGGATTGATCAGGTTGAATGTTTCAGGATTTTTGATCCTAGGTCGCTCGATAAACTCTACTGGGATGACTCTCTTCAAGTCGGGATCTGAAGACGAGGCGAAGACTACCAATGCGTCGGCTTGAGCGTTTTCGCCTTGGGGTATTCTTGTAAGTTTGAATTCTGAAAACTCTTTAGCGAGTGTTTGGACGAGGTTCAAGTATGCTTCCTTTCTCTCGTCCTTCGTCGTGTATTCTTAATTAAACTGGTTCGCGACGAGTTGGGAGTCGTAAAAAGCACGAATTTTTTGGACTTTAACCCCGCGAGCCAATCTGAGTCCGGCGATCAGGGCCTCGTATTCAGCTTCATTGTTTGACGCATGGAAAGCCAATCTGAAAGACTGCTCCAAGATTTTGCCAGTTGGCGAAGTCAACCGGATCCCGACTCCTGACCCTTGCTTGGATGATGATCCGTCGACGTGGAGGATCCAAGTAGAATCTTGGGTTGGTTCGTCGGTCCCTTCGGATGGCAGTTCGATCAAAAAATCCGCCAGGACTTGAGATTTCGCGCAGGTCTTTCTTCTGTACTCGATGTCATATTCGCTAAGCTCCATTGCCGATTTGGCTAGTCTTCCAAACTGGCTTAGACTGTGCACTATAGCCCGTAGTGGGAAGGAGGTTAGCAGTATGATAGAGTGCGACTGGAAGTACGGTTTGAGCTTTCGTGCAGACATCACCACTGCGAGCGCCAACTTCTCCATTTACGGGTATCGCGTCTCCGCATCGGCCAGAGTTTAGCTTACGTATAAAATGGGCTTCTGTTCGCCTCGCTCCTCTTGGACCAGGACTCCGCTTACCGCAGCAACTGAGACAGCGATGTATAGGTACAGTGGCTCTCCCTCGACTGGTTTTGCAAGCACGAGCGGGGTGGCGAGGTAAATTTTTAACTCCTGGAAGGCCTGCTCGCACTCCTCCGTCCACTCAAATTTCTTATTGCCTCAGAGCATGTCGTAGAAAGGCAAACATTTATCCGTCGATCTGTGAGATGAATCGGTTTAGTGCGGCGATGCGTCCAGTAAGTCGCTTACTTCTTGTTTGTTCTTGGGCGATGCCATCTGGATCAAGGCGTCGATCTGCGTCGGATTTGCTTCGATTCGCCGGTTTGTCACCAAGTATCCGAGAAACTCTCCGGAGGTTACTGCGAACCGGCACTTCGTCAGATTTAACTTTATGTTATGTTGATTTAGCTGGACGAAGCATTCTCTGAGGTGGGCGACGTGATCCTTCTCTTCAAGTGACTTCACCAACATATCATCTATATATACCTCCATTATTTTTCAGAGTTGCGCGGCGAACATTTTATTCACCAATCTTTGGTAGGTCGCTCCAGCGTTCTTGAGCCTGAAGGGCATTACCTTGTAACAGTATATGGCCAGGTCCGTTATGAATGCAGTATTTTCTCTGTCGTCGTGATTCATCAGGATCTGATTATATCCAGAAAAAGCATCCATAAACGAGAGGAGCTTGTTGCCAGTAGTTGCCTCGACGAGGCGGTCTATGTGAGGTAGCGGAAAGCTGTCTTTTGGGCACGCCTTGTTCAGATCCGTGAAGTCGACGTAGATCCGCCACTTGCCATTCTTTTTCTTTACCACCACCGGGTTCGCAAGCCAGTCGGGGTATTTTGCCTTGGCAATAGATCCTACTTTCAAGAGTCTGTTCACCTCGTCGTTGACTGCTTTGGCTCGCTCCGGCCCGAGCTTCCTTCTCTTCTGTTTCACTGGTTTGAAGGTAGGATCGACGTTTAGCTCATGGCAGGTGACATCGATGCCGATCTCGGGCATGTCTTCTGCGGCCCATGCGAAGGTATTGATGTTCTCTTTTAAGAAAGAGATCAGCTCGGCTTTTAACGTCTGGTTTAGCTCAGCTCCGATTTCCACGCATCTCTCCGGGTTTGCCTGGTCTATGCACACCGAGATTACGGGGGCGCACCTCGGCTGCTCTCTTTCTCCTTCCTCCAACTCCTGTAATTTCTATAAAAGTCTCGACCGCCTCAGTTTTGCTTCGCGGTTCGTCTTGATCTTCTTATGCTCTGTATCTCCCTACGCCTCGGTCTTGGGATTTTTGAGTTTGTGTTCGGCCATGAAGCATATCCTGGACTTCTTTTGGCTTCCCTAGATTGTCTTTATCCCGTTCGGGCCTAGGAACTTTAGGCATAAATGGTAAGTCGAGGCAACAGCTCTCATAGAATTTATCCACGGTGTTCCCATGATGATATTATAGATCGCCAGACTGCCAGTGACTGAGAAGTCGATGATCCTGGTCATGTCTCGGGCTCGGACAGGCAGTTTAATGGTTCTGAGCGTCATTATCGTATCCCCAGTGAAGCCAGTCAGAGGACTCGGCGTCAATTTGACTTCAGACATATCGATCCCCATTTTGACTAAGGTGTCACGAAAGATAACATCCACGGAACTCCAGGTATCGATAAGGACTGGCGCCACGTCGTGATCCTTTACGGTTAGTTCGATGACGAGCAGATCGTTATGCGGCCTATCAATGCCTGTTGTTTCCCGTTCCTCAAAGGTGATGATATCGTTTTGATATTTCGTTGGCGCGGACCAGTTGAGGCTCGCGTCGGCTCGCCTTTGAAAGGATTTGATAGCGGAGATAGTGTCTCGGCAATATAGTGATCCGCCCATGATCATGTTTATCCTCTGTCGTGTCCCTGGTTCAGTTTCCTTATCATTTTTTCGATTACAATTTAGGGTTGCACGCGGCCTCGCCTCGGGATCTCTCCTCGCCTCGGGGTCTCTCCTCGTCTCGGGGTCTCTCCTCGTCTCGGGACCTTTTTCTTCTGGAGCTGGCTCGCCTCGCTGCTCTGCTTCTATAGCGATTTCCCCTTCGAGGTCCTTCAAGGTCACCGCGTCTCCGAGCTCTCCTGCTATGAGTTTCTCTGTGAGTTTAGCTCCGATTTTTCGGCACTTCGACGTTTGGTATCTGTAGGCCTTGTGCACTTTGCAGTATGCTTTTTCGTCATATGAGGTCGGGTTTCTCGTCCAGGTATTACTCCACGGGAGTTTGCCTCGGCCAGTGCCTATCTGATAGTTATGGGCTCTGCTGAAGTTTGGTTCTTCATGGTGTACGTACGAGTTGCTCTGGTAACTCTTCTTTTGGGATGGTTGACTCGGCGTCGCAACTTGATTCTTGCTACTCGCCTTCCCCGAACCAAAGCGTTGGTCTAAAGTTTTGGATTCTTCTTCTTCCAGTATAAAGTCAGAAGCGCGGTGCATGGCATCCTGGATAGTTTGCGGCTTGTTTCAGCTTATCACCTTCCTGAACTCCAACTTATACCAGAGGGATTTACTTAAAGTGACGAGTGCTCCCTTGTCGCTCACATTCTCTACTTTGGACATGACTGCTTTGAAGCGTCCCATGAACACTCTCAGCGATTCGGTCGGACCTTGGTACAAAGTCCATAGGACAGCGTCTGAAACGCCTTGATTCATGAACATTGAATATTGTTTCATGAATCCCTGGTCAACTCTTTGAAGTTGTCGATCGAGTTCCATTCCAATCGCGAGAACCATTCAAGGGCTGCTCCTCGAAGACTTTCTACGAAGAGCAGGCAGAAACCAGCGTCTCGTTCATTCTCCTTGAATTTGGATCTTGCCATCGCGGTATTGAACGTCCTGACGTGCTCCTTTGGATCGGTCGTTCCTTCGTAGGTGGGTAGTCGAATTTTTCCAGGGTCGGAAACTCTTACCCCCGTGATCCGAGTGGTGAATGGGGTTTTCTGGACTTCCTCTAGCAGCAAGTGTATCTCTGGCGCTGCGCTGGTTGCCTTATGTACTTCGGACCTGATGGCTCGCACTTCGGCATTGGCTCGGGCTAAGGCGGCTCGGATCTTGCTGAGGGCATCTCCTCCTCGGCTCCCATGTCCGCATTGGATAATATGGCTCCGATTTGTGGTTCTGTGCTCTTCGGGGTATCGAGCTTGTTCGTCCCATGCGAGGTCTTCACCCTCCTCGTCTGAGTCGTGCTCGTGCTCCGCGTCGCCAACATCCCCTTCGGCTCGGATCTGCATCGCCATGGTATTGTTTGCATCAAGTTGGGTCGGGTCCGTCTGCATCTCCTCGGCCGTAACCAGATTGGCTTCGCTCCCAACTGGTTCATCACTGGTTCCGCCGGGCTGTTGGCCCTCCTGCTCCTGGGCAACTCCTCTTCGGATCAAGCGTGGTGGGACTGTGATGTTTGGCCTTGTAACGGCAGGAGTCTGTTCTTCGGGGGTAGGCCGTGATTGGAGAACTCCTGAACCTCCGGGTCTACTGCCGCTCGTCACTGGTGTAAAGAAATTTAGTGCCAAGGGGTTGAGTCTGTGTCTCCTGAACCTGCCTGGTGGATTCGTCGGTGGGAGGATGCTCCCGATGCGTTGGCTTTGGGCTCGGATCTCCGCTGCTAACACCTCGAGGGTTTTGTCTTGCTCTCCCGCCTTCTTCGCCAGCGTCGCCAACATCTCTTTCACCTCGGCTAGGGCAGTCGTGAGCGCCTCGGCTTGCGTCTGTGAATGCTGAACTGTATCGTCAGCGCCTCCATCGCCTCGCCTAGCTCCAGTGTTATCTCCATCTTGTGCTCCGGTGGACATCTCTTCAGATCTCGCGTCTCTCGGTTCGTGGGTGAAAGAATTCTTCTTCTCCCCCTCCTTCTAACGCTAAATTGTGTGGACTGGATTTCACACAATAGAATTTGTAAGTTAAAAATAAAAGAGGACGTAAAGATTCTAAGGTAAACACGAGAGAACAAGGATCCAAAGATGGTGATTTTATTATTGCCGCTTAGATAAGCATTTGGTACAAGTATTTTGCTAAGTCTTTTGCTAGGTCAAAAGATGTCTCGCGCTAACGACTTAAACTCTCTATTTATACAACTTCTAGTCGTAATCTAAACAAAGATCTCAGAGTATATTTGCGTAGATAATCCTTCCTTATCCCCTTCGCGGTGCCTCCTTCCTCAAGGCTTTGTCTTCTAGGGTAAACACCGCTTCAGACTTCTTCGTGGATTTGGGCTCGGCCCACTTGCACATCCCCTTATTGCTTCATGGGCCTTCGCCTTTGGGCTTGATTCGAAGTTTTCTTCACTCGTGCATGGTTTGGGCGAGGTGATTGGCTTCGCCCAGGTCTTGCACGGTTCACCTCGCCCATACACGATTTGGACGAGGTGATTGGCTTCGCCCAGGTTTTGCACGGTTCACCTCGCCCGTGCACGGTTTGGGCGAGGCGATTGGCTTCGCCCGGGTTTTGCACGGTTCACCTCGCCCGTGCATGGTTTGGGCGAGGTGATTGGCTTCGCCCGGCGATTGCACAGCTCACCTCGCCCGTACACGGTTTGGACGAGGTGATTGGCTTCGCCCGGGTTTTGCACGGTTCACCTCGCCCGTGCACGGTTTGGACGAGGTGATTGGCTTCGCCCGGGTTTTGCAGGGTTCACCTCGCCCGTGCACGATTTGGGCGAGGTGATTGGCTTCGACCGGCGATTGCACGGCTCACCTCGACCGTACACGGTTTGGGTGAGGTGATTGGCTTCGTCCGGGTTTTGCACGGTTCACACCGCCCGTGCACGGTTTGGGCGAGGTGATTGGCTTCGCCCGGGATTTGTATGGTTCACCTCGCCGTGCACGGTTTGGGCGAGGTGATTGGCTTCGCCCGGGTTTTGCACGGTTCACCTCGCCGTGCACGGTTTGGGCGAGGTGACTGGCTTCGCCTGGGTTTTGCACGGTTTACCTCGCCCGTGCACGGTTAGGGCGAGGTGACCGGCTTCGTCCGTGGAAAGTCTAGGCATCACCAAGAATCACTTCTATACTTAGCCATTTTCCCGTTGATCTCGCTAGGGTAAAAACTGACCCCAACAAAGACTCCTTCTCATCACCTCCAGTAGTGAGGTAAGCAAAGTCAAGCTTAGTGACTTTAAACAAGCACACTTGGGAGGTAGTCTCATGGTATCCTTTGTATATATTATGCTTTCTAGTTATTTTTATGCTTAGTTAATGTGTCTAGATGCAGGAATTTGGTTTGGGGATTGAGAAAGTGTCTAAGGGACAAAGAACATGTGGATTTTGGCTACTATCGATCACAGTATCTGTCAAGGCAAGACTGATACAGACCCTATCAGTCATGCTATCAGTCAGCTTGTGATTGATAGTAGTAGAGCCAAAATGCACCAGTCAACCTATCGATCACTTGTGATCGATAGGGAAAGGAGTTTACTAAGTGTGGATTTTATCGGTCTAGCTATCGATCAGATACTGACCGATGGAAATATATCGGTTGTATCTCGGTCACTCTATCGGTCTAGAGAGTGACCGATACAAAGCAATCGGATGTATTTCGGTCAGTGTATCGATCAGATCAAGACTGGTAGGATTCAACATGAAGCTATCGGTCACCCTATCGGTCGTAATGTGACCGATAGCCCCGCGAGGTAAGTGTTCCATTTTTCAAAAAAATTTCCCTCTCTTGGCTTGGAGCCAAAGAGGTTTGAATTTTAATTTTAGCTCCTTCCTGACGTTTTGCAGAGCTCCTGAGCACTTTTGTTCTTGTCCCCCACACTTTAGATTCCCTTGGTTCCCCACCCACCTCTTTAAAAACCAACAATCTCTTCTCTTCTCTTCACACTTCATTTTGCTACTTCTCTCACCAAAATCCAAAATTTCTAGCTCTCTCTCTCTTTTATTTATCTTTTCTAAGTGCTTAGAAGCTTCACTAAGATTTGCTTTCTCAACTATTCATCTTTTGTTCTTAATGAATGCATGTGTTTAAAGTTATCACTTCTATGGTTTTAAGAACAAAATTTGTTTAGTTTAAGATGTTGTGCTTTGATTTTGCATGGTGGATATGTTTAAAATGGGCAAGTTAACTGTTAAAACATTGTTTACTGTTCTTAAATCCCAGTTCTTGCTTGTTTAATATCCCTCTGCGTAATCATTTTCTCTTTTGTTTAGAGCCATCATGCTAGGTTCACATGCATAAATGTTTGATTTTTATTTATGAACTCTAGCATTAGCTTGTGAATTCCTCTTGTTTTTTGAAAGTTTATTCTTGTTTAAGGACTAGTTGAACTTCTTTTAGCTTAGAGAAATTCTTTCTAAAGCTTTCAGTTATTAGTTTTTCAACTATTGTTCTTCTACTAATAGTATCTTCAAGCTTTGTTTTTGTAGGTATCATGGGTAAATCAAGAACTGCTGCTGAAAGCAAAGGGAAAGCAACACAGGAGGAAGCGCCTACTTTTCCAAGAGTTAGAAAAGATAAAGGAAAGGGTACTGCTGCTGGACAGTCATCAAAAGCTGCTGTGAAGAAACCTGTTAGGGACAAGGCTGCCAAGAATAAAGGAAATAGCAAAGCTGCTGTAGAAGAGGTCCATTACAAGGAGCCAAGTGCTAGAGAATTCGTAGAACTCTTCAACCAATGTGTTTTCAAGCCCACAAGATACCCTTGCACCTCCAAAATGAAGGCGCTTGGGATCTACATGCACTGCAAAACCATATTTGAGCACATGGGACTTGGAGACTTCATGGAAAAACCGCTTCCCTCCTATAACCAGCTCACTTACCAGTTCCTCTCCACTCTCAAGGTGGTTTTGAATGAAGAGAGTGAGCTTTCTAATGGAGATGGTTGGATCTCTTTCAAGCTAGGCAAGCAAAAGTTCACCCCAACCTTCCTGGCTATCTCTGAAGCGCTTGGTCTAAGGTCCGATGCCCATAAGAGGAACAAGTTTGATATCTCTCTGAAGCAGCACGCCATGCTATGGTGCGTGATTGGAGCTGGGCCATTCATTGCTGGAACCACAAGGAATCAGAATCTGAGGCATCCTGCTGTGAGATATGCTCACAAGGCTCTTGCAAACACATTCTTTGCAAGGAAGGAAACAACAAACCTCACAGGAAAGGAGAGGGATTTGATATACCAAGGGGTGTATGAACTTGTGGGTACCAGCGAAGATGGACGATCTCTAGAGCCGCCAAGCAGATATCCATGCTATGTGACCATGCTGATGGAGCAGCTCCAGTCCTACAGGAGCTGGGTCTTAAGTAAAAGGAAGAGGGAGAAGAACCCACAGCTCCACATTTGAGGGGTTGTGACTGCTATTCTCATGGCTAGTAGTGTAAACCTTGAAGAATATAAAGAAGATGCTTTGGAGCCATTATGGATAGATATAGACTATCTTAGGAAGAACCACTTCCTTGAGAAGAGCATCAATGGGAAGCATATCTACGACTTTATCAAGGGCTTCAGAGAGCCAGCGAGAATTCTCCTCCCAAACCCACAACACACATCCATCACCATCAGGAGCAACATTGGTTTCTGCAAGGATGAGAGTCAGCTTTACCATGGAGGCCATGTTCCAGAAGAGAGAGAAGAAGCTAGTGAGGAAGTGGAACCAGAGGAGGTTGAAGAAGAAGCTAGAGAAGAAGGTGAAGAAGAAGTCCATGAGGATGCTACTGCTGGCGCTGGAAGCCAAGGAGAAACCCAAGAAGAAGAACTTGATGAAGAAGAAGTGCTGAACTACAACTAAAAGCAGTTGCAGTTCAAGCCTTATGAAGGCCCAAGCCAAGAGAGCTCTATGAAGTCTGCTCATGAGCATATCAACACCCTTCAGAAATGGTGTAAGTGGCAAGACAAAGCCATGAAGAAGCTGGTGAAGATGGTGAAGGGGAAGTTCAAAAAGAACAAAGCTACATAAGGAGAAGCTTCCCATCAGAGCCACACTCATGAGTACACTTCTCACCATGAGGAGCCAATGCCACAAGCTGACTCAACTGAAGAAGAGGAAGCTGTTTGGAACCCCCAAGGAAGACATTCCTTTCATGCACAACCAAGTGATCAATAGGGAACATGGGCACAACCAAGGGCTTCATCATATGAGCCAAGGACCCATACACCATCAGCATGGGAAGCGCCAGCACCCAACCCTTCTGAAGTTCAACAAACATGGCATTGGGGTAACCAAGGTGATTCTTCTCAAGCTGAACAGATATGGTCAAGCTGGGTTCATCCATCTCAAGCAGCAGCAGCATCTTCCCAAAGCCAAGAGAGGAGGAACAATAGGAGATCTAGCAAGTCTCCACAGACATCTGGATCCTCCCACCACTTCACTTACTAAAAAGGTACCACATCCTACTCATTGTCTATACCACTGCATTTTTGTATTATATTTTTTTGCTTCTCTATCTCATTACTTTCATTACACAAGGGACTGTATAATTTAAGTGTGGGGGAGAGATTTGGGGTTTGACTTTGCGTTCTGTTTTCTTAGTTTTTTATTTTCTTTCATCTTGAATCACATGCATATCATGCATTCATCTAAGGCATAGAAAAACATAAAAAAATCGAAAAATTTGAAATATTTTGCATATTTTTGCAAACCAAAAAGAAAGCATCTAGTTGCATTTCATTCTCTTAGGATTGAACTTAATGTTGACATATAGGTTGCATTGCATTTGCATAGGGCATTATGATGAATCTTCCTTGTAAAGTGCTTAGAGTTTAGAGATGATTTCAGTTTTTAAGTGATTAGTTGTTTGATGCATCATAAGAAAGCTAAAAGTTAAGACTGAACCATGTTTGGATTGCTAATTTTGATCATCTCATCTCATACTGAAAGCATTTGTTCTCTGATAATCAACTCTATAAACTTGAACTTTAATTTGGACTTTTAATTATCATGTCTTATGCATTGAAAAGTGAATTCATGGCTACCATATACATATTTGGATCATCTTTTTCCTTGTTGCCACTCCTGTTGATCCAAATAGCTGATCCTCATACTTATGGGACAGTTAATCCACTCCCTTAACTAAAACCTCCTTTTGAGCTTAAACACTATCTTGAGAGCTGTGATGCCTTTGCATATCATTTTCGATTTTGTCTTTGCAAAAAGTGTTAGGAATAAGGCTGGCAATAATAAGCTCTCTTGTAGATATCATCTTGCATATTGAGCTTGATTCTAGGTTAGGAGTTTTGGGTTAAAAGGGTAGACTTAAGTGGTTTGAACTTCATGTTTTTAAGCTTTGAAAAGAAGAGGGAAAAGTTTGAAATGGTAGAAAAGGGGAAACAGTTAGCATTGTAGTTAAGTAAAGGGAAGTAAAAGCTCTAAGTGTTTAGAATAAATGGCGCTAGCAACTTAAAAGTTTTAAAGGGTCAATCCAAAGAAGATATCAGGCCCAAAGCAATCCACCAAAGGTGAAGAAGGCGCCAATGCAACAAGGAAGAGCAAGTCCCAGCCAAAAAGAAGCAGCCACACAAGCAAAAAGAAGAAGTTTCCCCAGCCATGAAGAAGAGTAAAAGGTAGAGTTTAGGAAAAGGGTAGACTTAGGGGTTCACTTTGGGGTTTAGATATGTTTAGGATTCATCTTTGGGTAGAAGAGAGCATTGAATTGCATGCATAAGTGTGCTTTTACCTTTTGTATTTTGCCTAAGATAGAATCATTTTCATTGAGTGATCCCTTATGTTTGAAAACCCTTTGCTTGCATGAGATCATTTTTATCTCATGATCTTACCCTTTGAACCAAATGTCTTCACTTGATTTGCATAAGCATGATTCATGGTTTTGAGCTTAATTGAATGTTAAAGAGTTGATTGATTTGAGCATTTGCCTAAGTTGAGATTTAAGATTATTCTGAAACATGATAAGCATGGCTAAGTTCTTTAAAGTATGGTCAATTATGTTTGCATCCCACAACTAGGTACTTAAGCATTGATACCACCTCTTTACCTTTGCACTTTTGGATTTGAATTCCCACCTTCAAACCTCACTCTCTCATTTGTTCTTATTTGCTTGAGGACAAGCAAAAGGCAAGTGTGGAGGTGTTGATATCTCTTGTATTACACCATTTAGGCTTGCATTTAGTGCATATTTTGGTTCTCTTTTGCATGTTTTCCTTATCTTTTGTCCCATTCTCTTCTCCTTTTAGACTTAGGTTACATTTAGGATGTAGTTTGCATTTTCTATGCATCACAGATGTTTTTAGGTATTTCTGAAGCTATGAGGAGTATGGAGGAGCTTTGGGGATGATCCAGGAAGCTAGCTGAGCAAAGAGGAGCAAAACGAACCAAGGCAGACGATCGCTGCAGAGCCTATCAGTCAAGACACAAGGCATATCGGTCAAGGAGTGACCGATAGAAGACCTATCGATCAAGCATATTGGTCAGAGAAGTGACTGATAGAAGTACACTGCATGGATTTCTGTCACCTTATCGGTCGTCTTCTAGACCGATAGGATCCCTATCGATCACCCTTGACCGATAGGAACCCGGTCCGGAGCTGCTTTGTATTACACTTTTGCCATTACTTTTAGAGCATCCTCCTTTATGTATAAATACTATTTTCTGGGGATTTTCGAGTAGTCATGTCATATCATTGTTCTTGAGTTATTTTTCTGAGTTTGTAAGACAAATTTCTTGCTTTATTTAATATAAGTTTGTATTTGCCATTAATCTTTTCTTAATCTCTCTTTTAATCATGATTATCATCTTTTCCTCTTGTGATTTGGTGTTAAACATGAGTATTAGTGAGTAGTTTGTATAGGGTTCTTAGATGTGGTAGATTAAAAGGATTCAGGGATTGATTAAGGTTTGTTTAGTACTTAATAAAATGGGTTCCTCTCTATTGACCTGTTCTTAAACTAGATTTTTCTTGATCACACTTATCTAGGATTTGAGCTTTCTTTTATGCCCACCAAGTGTTTGATGAAATGCTGATCTTGTTTGATAGAGGATTTGCTGGCCTTGGCTCAAGAGATTGACTGTTTGAAGAGCATTTTGACATGAATAGACTTAATTATTAATGCTTGTTGAATGTTTTAGTACTAATGAGAGTTAGTTCTTGTTAAGGTGTTTAGCAAAGGGCTATTTATCAAGAGATTGGACTTAGCTTGCTTGTTTGTAAACTCTATGTCTAGGAACCACCATTGCTAGCTTGTTTGCTTGATCAATGCTGTTTGAAACATCCTTAGTTAGTCTCTGAATTCCCCAAAATCAATAAACACATCTAGGAACTTACTTTCTCTTTATTGAATTTCGAATTTGCTATAAACTCTGTTTATTTGATCTGTCTTGCTTTTTTGATCATTGCTAAACTGTCTCTTTTTTAGTACTCTTTGGTTATTGATCAGTTTAGGTTGTTAGTTTAGTTGCTTAGGCAACAAAAACCTTCTTTGCTTTACTTGACTTAAGGACTTCTGCTTGCAACTCTTTTGTATGCAACAACTCCCCATGGATTGACATGAAACCCCTATACTACAACTGATTTAAATAGAGGGGTGATTGAGAAAGAGACCAAAAACCTCTCTATCAGAGCTCGAATGATGAATTTGGTGACATTGAGTATCCTGACTCTGGAGAACTCCTAGTCATGAGATGTGTACTTATCACCATGGTAGAACCAATCGAGATCATTCAAAGAGAAAACATATTTCATACTCATTGCACCATTAAAGGCAATGTATGTAATCTAATAATTGATGGTGGTTCTTGCACCAATGTTGCAAGTGCTCATATGGTTGATAAGCTTGGCCTTGAGAGAACTAAACACCCACAGCCTTATAGGCTAAGGTGGCTCGATGACAAGGTAGAGCTTAAAGTTAGTGATCAAGTCACTATACCATTTAGTGTTGGTAGATATCATAATCGAATGATTTGTGATGTAGTTCCTATGCAAGCTGGTCATTTATTATTAGGTAGACCATAGTAATTTGATAGAGAAACTAAACATGATGGTAGAACTAATATGTACACTTTCAGCATGATAAAACAAAAGTTAGTTTAGCCTCTCTTGCGCCATCTTAAGTTCATGATTTGCAAATGAACATGGTTAAAGAAAAGGAAAGCATTACTAAACCGAATTTTCTGGTGCAACATAGTCATGTTAGATAAGCTTATGCATCAAAACACACAATGCTACTTATGATCTTTAAGGATATTTTGAGCGCCGGTTATGGAACTGATGAGATACCAGCCGAGGTGAACACCATACTTGACTAATTTAAAGACGTTTTCCCCGAGGACATGCCCGAAGGATTATCCCCTTTGAGAGGCATTGACCATCAAATTGACTTCATACCAGGAACAGCGTTACCCAACAAACCAGCCTATAGAATGAGTCCTGAAGAATCTAAGGAGTTAGAAAAATAAGTCAAGGAGTTACTTGACAAAGGCTATGAAAGAGAAATCCTTAGCCCATGCGCCGTACCGGTTCTACTAGTGCCTAAAAAGGACGGCTCTTGGCGAATGTGTGTGGATTGCCGGGCTATAAACAATATTACAATCAAATACCGCCAGCCCATACCAAGGTTAGATGATATGCTTGATGAATTAAGTGGCGCTAACTTGTTTTCTAAAATAGATTTGAAAAGCGGATATCATCAAGTGAGAATGAAAGAAGGTGACGAAGACAGCTTTTAAAACTAAGCAAGGGCACTATGAATGGATGGTCATGCCATTCAGATTAATCAATGCTCCTAGCACCTTCATGCGTCTAATGAACCAGGTTCTTCGAGCTTATATCAGTAAATTTGTTGTTGTATATTTTGATGACATCTTAATATATAGCAAGTGTTTAGCTGATCATGTATCACATCTTGAGCTTGTATTAAAAACACTTCACCAAGAAGGACTTTATGCAAACTTAAAGAAGTGTGCATTATGTACTAATAAGCTAGTTTTCCTAGGTTTTGTTGTAAGCTTGCATGGTTTATAGGGTGATGATGAGAAGATAAAAGTCATTAAGGAATGGCCAACGCCAACAAGTGTTAGTCAAGTAAGGAGTTTTCACGGCCTAGCTAGAGTCTACTGTCGGTTCGTGAAAGACTTCAGTAGTGTAGCAGCCCCTTTCACCGCTGTAGTCAAGAGGAACATAGAGTTTACATGGGGAGAAGCTCAACAACAGGCGTTTGCGGATCTCAAGGAGAAACTAACCAATGCACCGATCATAACCCTACCTGATATTGAGAGGACATTTGAAGTGCAGTGTGATGCATCTTGAGTTGGCATTGGAGCTGTACTAACTCAAGGTGGCAAGCCAGTAGCCTTTTTTAGCGAGAAGCTAGGAGGTGCAACACTAAACTACCCCACGTATGACCGGGAGCTAAATGCTCTAGTGAGGGCGTTGGAGACTTGGCAACATTAACTGATGTCAAGAGAGTTTGTAGTGCATACGGATCATGAGACACTGAAGCACCTCAGAAGACAAACTCATTTGAAGAAGAGACATGCCCGTTGGATGGAATACATAGAGACATTTCCCTACATAATCAAGTATAAGAAGGGAAAAGAGAACATCGTGGCTGACGCTTTATCAAGATGACATGTTCTAATCTCAACCATGGAGGTTAAAGTGATGGGATTTGAATACATCAAGGATATAAACGATGAAGACATTGATTTAAAAGACAGTTACCACGGATGCAACAATGGAGGTCAAGGCAAATTCTACATCTATGAAGGCTTTCTATTCCGTGAAAAGAGGCTTTGTATCCCAGAATGCTCTCTTAGAGATATGATCGTAAGAGAAGCTCATGGTGGAGGACTTATGGGTCACTTTGGCATGGATAAGACTGTAACCATCGTCAAGGAACACTTTTACTGGCCTCACCTCAAGAAAACCGTGGAAGCTCATTGTGCAAGATGCATGACGTGCAAGAAAGCCAAATCTAAAGTACACCCTCACGGGTTATACTTACCATTACCCATCCCCAAGGCTCCTTTGGTGGATAGATCAATGGACTTCGTGGTAGGATTGCCTAAGATTTGCAGTAAGGATTCTATCTTTGTGGTGGTAGATAGATTCTCAAAGATGGCCCAATTCATCCCATGTGCTAAGGTGAACGATGCTTCTCAAACCGCCGACCTGTTCTTCAAAGAGATAGTCAGATTACATGGAGTGCTGAGAACAATCGTTTCAGATCGGGATAACTAGTTTCTCAGCCATTTTTGGAGAAACTTGTGGAAGAAGCTAGGGACAAAGCTCATATTCTCTACAACTTGCCACCCTCAAACAGATGGGCAAACAGAAGTAGTCAATCGGACATTATCAGCCTTGTTGAGAGCTACCATTGGGAAGAACATGAAGAACTGGCTGGAATGTATACCATTCATAGAATTCACATACAACCGAGCTCAACATTCAGCCACCGAGATGTCCCCTTTTGAGATAATCTACGGATTCAACCCTATAACACCAATGGACTTAACACCGTTTCCACCAGCTGAAGCAGTGAGTTTAGTCGGAGAAGAGAAGGCAAAATTTATCAAGAAGCTACACCAGAAGGCTAAAGAAAACTTGGAGAAGAGATCAGAACATTATACGGAACACGCCAACAAGGGACGCAAAGAAGTGGTGTTTACACCAAGAGAGTGGGTTTGGCTACATCTAAGACAAGAGAGATTTCCAAACAAAAAGAGTTCAAAGTTCAAACCAAGAGGAGACGGACTGTTTAAGATCTTAGAGAAGATCAACAACAACGCCTAACGACTTGAACTTCCAGGTGAGATTAATGTATCCTATACCTTTGACGTTTCTGATTTAGCTCCGTTCCTTGCAGATGATCCTGTTTTGAGGTCAAAACATATTCAAGAGGGAAAGAATGATGAAGACTTACAAGAAGAACCAGACTTAACCGAACCCCAAGTAATTAAAGTGCCAACCAGAGCTATAACTATAGAAAGGGCAAGAGTGTTACAACATAAGTATAACCAAGCCATTACGCTAGCTGCCCAACAAACTGATCATCAAGACCATCAAGAAGACTTTAAAGCTAGCAAAAGCCCACTCGGAGTTAAAGAGTTACAAGAAGCATGGCTCTTATTCTCTAAACCAAGCGGCTACAATCTCTTTGTAGTTTCATGCAAAGCTCAAGACCCATAAAGCTTATCATCACGGTCAAAGAGATAATAAAAAAGACGAATCATTCAGACTTAAACCATGCCAGCAAACAAGGTAAGTGTTTGCTTTTAGTTTCATTACATTTTGACTAATGATTTCTATCTCTTTTGCAGCTTAAAATTAGTCCTTAATTTTTATTAGTATTCAATGTAATTTTTTTATGCACTTATGTATTTTATTTACTTTCTTTTATTGCTTTTGGCTGAAGAACCAGTTTATAAAGTTCCATATGCAGCTTGTAACCTTTCACCTTTGATTTTCTAATAAAATACCCAAATTTTCTTCACTAAGATTATATCAAAATCTTGTGTTCTTTCTCTTTGTTTTGTCGAGACCAGTACCTCCAAAATCATTGAGAGTAATGTGTTGTATCAAAGGATTTCCCATAACCTTTGTCGTACACTTCAATTCACCCCGGTTTCAAAACACTCATCCCGCTCGACAACTGGTCCTGTTGTCCGAGTATCTCGACCGTTCGACCAACATCTCACGTCCCGCTCGACCACATCTCTCGTCCCGCTCGACCACTCGGTTTATTCAGTCCATGCCATTGGCTGTAAGACCAATCTACGTGACCATCTCATCTTGCTGTCGCCTTTGTATCCTGAGTATCTCGGCTACAAGAGCACCCATCTTTCACCAATCACCACCAACCTTCCTGATCGTCTCACACTCATACCGGATGTCTTACTAGCCGGTTTCCAAAACCGTGCTTGTATAAGTAAATTAATATACCAACTGAAAAAAATGCGGTAGGAATCTTGTTGAGAACCTGCTCAAAGTCTACGAAATTTAAAGAAACTTTGTTAACACGGATAATCTTGTCTATCAACAACAGTCAGACTCACGATAACCAAGTGAATACAATGAGGTGTAATTCTAAAAAGGTGATCCACATCAATAACAATAAATTTTATAATTGTAATTCAAACACCCTCGCGTAATCACCAGCATAAATGGTACCACAAATGTTCACACCCTGCACTTAACAATAAAATAAACAATAAAATACCCACGTACGAAAACCATATCACAAAAACTAAAAAGTCAACAACATCGCACAAACCTTATCATCGCAAAAAGTTACTTCCAATCTTACCACAGATGGATCATACAAATTAGTCCACACTCGTAGAACCTTCACTAAAACGGCTGTCTCGACAAAACCAGGACTCAAATGTGAAACAACAAAAGAAGGAGGATTGCACGAAATTTTTTTTTGCGTAAGTTCCATGACAAAAAGCTTGAGAATACTAATTCATAAGGTTTTGTACTAAATCATATGTAGATAGATGCGATCTATAGCGATTAGAAAATTTCAATTCGATTAATAATTAACAACACATGGACTATCTTAATTATAAGATTTACATATATAATATTCATACCTATCAAATATACGTAGATATATATATATATACATATTTATATACAGTGAAAACTTTAAAAATAAACTTTAAATTAAAGCGAATAAAGTATCAAAAAGTAAAAAGATAGATAATGTAAAAAATAAAGTACTATTCTTATATTCTTGAGTTCACTCTTTATTAATTCTAAAAACTGTTTTTAGGGTTTATTTCCTTTGTTGTAGGTATCACCCTATATAGAAAATTTCTTTTTTTATTATATGTAGCATCTCTCTTAAATGTAATTCTATTTTGGTTATATTCATATACAGAAATCAATCGTAGTATATTAATATTTTTATAACATGTTTTAAATGTAATTTACATTTTTAGTTATATTAATCTGTAAAAACCAACCTTCATATATTAAAACCTATCATAATAAATATTTTTGATTTTCATTTAATCATGATATAAAAAAACTCAACATAAATCAAAGATCAAAATATATTAGTAGTCAGAATTATAAATCCTTATCGATATGTATCTATATATAAAACAATACTGATTTTTTTGAATATACGAAGACAAAAGAATCAATATTGGCGTCGATTTATATAAGCATACATCAGATAAATATTGATCAAAATAATTTAGGGCCACAAATATCATATATACATACTATGCAATATTATGAGATTTCTTCGAGTTGATAAAGTGAAACCTTGCATTTGAGTAACATATGTGGCTTTGTAATTGTAGTCAGAATTATTATAATATTAAATACATTAAACAAATCACATATGACAACACTAAGAAGGAGGTGGAATTTATAAGAAGAGAGTTGAAGGAGCTAAACACTAGGCTTGGTAAACTTCTCCAAGTGCAACACAAAGAGATCAACTATGTTGGTGAAATGGTGGAGATGCCTAATGAAAAGGAGCTACAAGTAGAGGAGGTGAACTACTTGGATAATCAAGGTGGATACAATGGGTATGGGAACTTCAGACCTAACCCAACCTGTCATACAGAAGCAACAATGTTGTCAATCTCCAAGATCAAGTTTACCCTCAACAGCAACCTCAAGGGAATTAGCCAAGACTTTTTGTGCCATTCAACCAAGGTTATGCACCAAGGAACAACTTTCAAAGCAACTTCCAGCAAAAGCAGTTTTCTCTTCCTGGATTCTCTCAAGGTCAAGCAAGCTCATCCAACACCAATGATGCTGAAGTGAAAGTACTGCTACAACAACTCCTTCAAGGCAACAAGCTACTAATGTGGAGATCACAAAGAAGTTTGTTGAGGTATACAATAGAATGGATACTCTTCATATGGAGCTGTCAAACAAAGTTGGTGGGTTGGCTTCAAGAGTCAAGACACTAGAGAACAACAAGGACATAGCTGGTCCAAAACCTCAAGGAAAAGTTCCTGGAAAACCAGAAGCTAACCCTAAGGAGTTCTGCAACGCCATAATCACTGAAGAAGAACCCTTCTCAGATGAAGAGGAAGCTGTCATTGAAGAGTTCATTTCTCTGTTCAATGAGGACACTGAACTTCAGAGTGGAGGGGAAGAGTTTTTGGATGTTGACGCCAACCATGGAGTTGCAAAGGAAGAATCTCTTGAAGTAACAGCAACTAAGGAAGAGGAGAAGAAGGGGCTACTTGAGGAGGATCAAGCTGAGAAACAAACTGGGACCTATGATCATTCTCCATACAAGCCAGCTCTCCTCTTTTCTCGAAGGTTTAAGAAGCAGCTTATGGATAAGTACACCACTCTCTATGACAACCAGATGAAGCTTAGAGGTCTTGATATTGGGACAGAGCTGAAGGAAGCCATTGCCAAGACGAGGTCCTGAACATCAAGAAGCTTGGATCCTAGATGCTTCACTTTGCCTTGTGAACTCAAAGGGCAAACTTTCAAGAGCTGTCTTTGTGATCTTAGAGCAGGTATCAACCTTCTCCCATCCTCTACTGCTAAGGCTCTTGGCTACACTGGACTTCAAGAGAGTAATGTGTCTCTTACCATAGCTGATGGGTCAGTAAAGGCACCACTTAGCCTCAAAGATGTGCCAATGATGATTGAAGGAGTGATCATACCAACAGATTTCCTGGTCCAAGATGTTGAAGGAAAGATCAAGAACGCCATCATTCTAGGGAGGTCATTTTTGGCTTCAGCTGGCGCAGTGTTTGATGCAAAGGAATGCACAATAGAGCTAAGGTTGACAAAAGAGAAGGTTCTGAAGTTTGACTCCAAAGGGAACAAGCTGGAAGATGAGCAAGCCTTCTCAATGGAGGTCAAGAAGTTGAAGAAATTTGGAGAGCATTGGCCAGAGTTTGAAGGCTATATTGGTGCAATTTCTGATGGTTGATGACTGCCAAGGATGTTTGCTGATACCACTGAAGAGGAGGTCCTCGAAGTGGCTGTTTCTGATTGTGTGAATGAAATTCTGCTGGGTAACGAAGAAGATGGGGTTGTCTTGAAGCCCTTTTGTTCTAAGTATGGTGAGATCCACTACGAGCTAAAGGAGGGAAGCAAGCCAAAGCCCTTTGTTGTGTTGAAGATTGATGGGATCACCAGAAAGGTCAAAGGAGGCACAGCAACACCAAGGAGTTCCAAGACTCCTGCTCCACACCTCAACTAAGGAGCTGAGGAACGACAAGCTAAGTGACTTTAAACAAGCGTACTTGGGAGGCAATCCCATGGTATCCTTGTATATGTTTGTGTGGGAGTTTTTGAGTGTCTCTAGTAACCAGGTTTGACCTGAGGGTGAAGGAACCAAGCTTGGGAGAAGGGAGAGGTCGAAGAAGGGTCAATATCGACCAGCATATCGGCCATGCACGTCGATACAAGTCATACCGAGCATGTATATCGAGCATGTCTTGCTCGATAAAAGTATGTTGGACATGTATCGACCTGCGTATCGGGGTGATCCTGGTCGATACTCCTGTGAGGATTGCTGTATCGATCAGAGTACCGATATAAGGCAACCTCATACACTTCGACAAGCAATGTATCGGGGTACAAACTGTTTGATATTCTTCAACTGGTATTCGTATCGATCACATGTATCGACGTATCAGGACAATATGACATCAAGAAATGTGTACCGAGCACAATATTGACGTAACACACCGATGTGCGTTAACTGCAAGGACGAAAGGCGATTAATTGCCCTTTATTAAGGCATCCCACGTCGATAAGTGATGAATGAAAACATGCAGTTCAGCATATGTCAAGGTGTACCGATGTGCCTATCGACATGTTAGTCCGATATGGAATTTTTCCAAATCATACCGAGCTACATATCGAGCTACTAGCTCGATATTGGACAGCTACGTATGATTATCGGACTACATATCGACATAAGGGATGTCAATACAAAAGATATCAATCAGTATCGACATGCATGCAGGTCGATATTAAGACCCAGACCACCGATATCGGCACGCATATCGACTGAACCAAGTCAATATGATCAATATCGATCACAATATCGACTTGGGTGGTCGATATTACGCACAAGGTAAGCATTCTTCAGTTCCAATTATTCCCTCCATGGTCAAACTAGATCACAGAATTCAAATTTGAATCCTTCCCCTTCCCAAGCACAAGTGGGCCCTCTCTCTAGCACTCTTCGTCCCCTTGCTCCCCACAAAAAGATTCTCCAACCCTCTATATAAATTAACCCCACCCTTCTCTCTTTTTCACTTTCATTTACCTAGTTTTTCAGCCACTAAATTTCAAATTTTTGTGTTTTCAAAGTGCTTGAGAGAGTCAAACCACTTCAGGAGTTGTCTCTTAGCTTCTAAATGTTTCAAATTTTTGTTTCATGCACTTAAACACTTGTTCTTGTTTAGTGATTGATTTCTAGTAATGATTAATGGCCTCTTGCTTATTTTTATTTCTTTTGCATGGTGAATAAGCTGCCTTTGATCGAAAAATACCAAAAAGACTCTATAAACAAGACTTATATCATGGTCAAAAACTAGCAAAAACCATGATATATCAACTTCCCAGACTTATCTTTTGCTTGCCCTCAAGCAAACATCAGATATCGCCTAGAGTAGAGGTTTGAAAACACAGAAAAAAGTCAGTCAGACATCAGGAACACCACATTGATTAACACTTTCTAATCCACATACAACAGAGTCAACACAAGATCAAATTTCAGTCTAATCATCACAGGCTTAGCAAATCTTTCAAATCCAGTTCAAGCTCCTTCAAGAAATCTGAAATCTCTACTGTTAAACTCCTTATTTTTATCTAAGTGATATCTCATCAAGGTTTTATCATCTCTATCACTTATAGATTCTTTTCCCTTCCTAAACAATTGAACAAAGCAATCTCAACACAGTTCTCCTATTTTCTCTTCTCCTGATCTTTCTTTCTGACATATTTTTTTTAAGCTCTATCTCATTCTTTTACAATCTAAGATATGGTGCTACTCAATACTTGTGTTCCTTGTGAGGAGACAGGTTCTTGAGTGAGTTCATTACTGTTTTTCCTTTTGAGGAGACAGGGTCATGAATGCACTATTCTTTTGACTTAAACTTTTAAAGCTCTATCAGGGAAGATCAAAGAGAAACTATGTTTTAACATACTTGTCAGTGTTAGAAGAGAGAATCAAGATCAAAGAGAATCAAGCAGCAGGACAAGAAGTTTTAAGTTCATTTAAGTGGAGTTAACAACAAATTTTCCAGATTCTTTAAGAACCCAAACCTTCTTTGCTAGACTGATCTACGTATGACTTTCGACCTAGTAAGACTTGCAGTAAACAACAGTAGCAATGGTTCTTATAAGCATCAATGTTTTGTGGTTAGTTCCAAGAAAAACTGACAATGTCGAAAATTTTGACTCAATAAAACAGGTTTTGACTCAACTTTGAGACTCTATAAATACAAAACAATGTACAGACTGTCATCAACGACCTCCCCCAGACTTAAACAACATTTCCCCCAGTGTTATTAAGCAAGGAGTTGGTAAAAAGAGGCAATGAAACGGTTTGTGCAGAGATGAGAAAGTGGTACCTGTGACTTCGCGTGGTGTCGATTGACACCCTGTCCGAAAACAGAATGGGATGACCCAAACATGTGTACTTGATGCAAATTAGATTGTTAGCTGAAGTTCTCCTAAGTCAAGACTGTTAGAAACACTCAAGCAAACAATTAAAAGCAACAACATAATCCATAATCTCATCAGTTCAAACAGATTTCAAAACATAATCAAAGCAGACAAACTGACTCAAGACAAAGACATAAAAAACTGACTCAAGAGAAAATGAAAAAGAACAAAGGGAAAAGAAAAAGTAACCAGGATAGCTAGAGGAACTAATCCTCATCCTCAGTATCAGGTGAGTGTGGGCGAACACAACCGCAGTTGGACAGCACCGAGATGGCGTTCCACAACGCCTGAATACTCTGCACCATATAACGCTGAAAAGTAGCCTGCTCCATCGCAATGTCGGGAGTCGGTGGAAGCTCATGTCTACCAATCGGCGCAGGCAACGTGTAGGTACGTGGTGCTCCAGCTCAACGAGAGGAACTTCCAGCAAGGTCCTCAACAGGCGCATCCTCAGCAGCAGAAGCAGCAGCTCGGGAAGATCCTCCTCTACGCCTAGTAGCTGGCGCGGATCGTAGCAATGTTGCATCAGGCTGGAAGCTGAGGGAGTCTGTCTGCAGTGTAGTGAGAGCAGTCTGTGGCAGCGGAATAAGGCATCGCTGACCAGTGTGACGAACGAAGCTCCATAGCGGCTCATCTCCTGTGATCCAATGTGTCCTCCTAAAGTAATCCATGTCTATGAGGTGGTGCTCAGACACAACTCTACAAGTCGAAGTATCAATACGGCAGTAGCGGAAGATGGGAGTGAGGAGACTGCCAATACTCTCGGGCTTTCCCTGAGCTCCAGTGAATGCCTTGGTCTTCAGCGAAGCCAAGTGATGGGCAAAAATGGCTCCCATGTTGACATCGCTGTCAACCGGATACTCCTCTGTCAACACATCCTCAATGCCGTAATACAGGAGAGTCAGCTCATAAACTCTCATCTTCCCGGGCTCAAACTTGCACAGGAGAGTAGTGGAAAAGAGGCGGGCAAGGTAGCGCAGCAAAGGGTGGCGCAGATCAGTCTGAGTAGACCTCTTGGAGTCATACATCCCATTGCCAAAATGGGACCAGAAACTCTGCAGGCCAGGAAACGGCGTCGGGAGAGAGATGCTTGTGCGCTCTGAATCGAACCCGAAGATGGTACAGAGCTCAGGGAATGTGATCCTGTACCTGACGCCTCTGTGAGAAATGTGAGAGTGCCATCATCTGCTCTCCTCATGATGTCATTGGTGTAATACACCCTCGCTGTGACAATGAACTGGCGCACTAACTCCGGGTATAGATCGTACTGCTTGGTCGCCATGGTACCCAAGCCAATCTTCTGCAGCACTCGCAGAGCTTCCTCCTTGAGCTCGAACCTGCACAATGTATCCGGACAGGCAAACCGTGTAGGCGCGAAGTCCATCTTGAGCCAGGCATTGTAGAACAATGTGTCGTAATCGTCCCACTACTCACTGATGTCCCGGAAAACGCAAGTGCGTTTCGTTACCTCCTTCGCCGGAGTATCCTGCCAAACCCTCTCCATTGGGATCCTTAACCCCTCTCTCCGAGGCCATGGTGGAAGAGAGGGTATGGTAGGTGCTGGTGTGGGGTTGGAGGATTCTCCAGTCTCAGTGTATGATCTCTTGTTAGTTCGTGGAGCCATCTGCACTCAGAATACCAAGAACACAAAAATTCCCAAAATCAGGTCAAAAATCGGAATTTTGAAAGTTTAAAATATGGATTATATCATCAATAGCGAACCTAACCAGCAACTTAGTGATCACTAATCACAAACAATTCCAGTTTAAAACCCCAAATTCGAATATATTTTTGCAAAATTAATCATCAATCCGAAAATTTCAAAATTTTGCAAAACAAGCTGTAATAACTAAGGGGCAAGGTCGAATTCCTCCTAATCAACCTAGAGAAGCATGATTCAAGTGCTAAATCAAGGTAAACCATGTCAAATCGGAAGTTTCAAACCTTGGGGTCGAACTGAAAAAGTAGAATCTCGAGTGTCATACCTTGCAGATCGGATGAATGAGTTGGATATTCAGAAAGAGCACAGGATTTTGCCCAAGTTAGGCTTTTGAATCACTCTAATCCATCAACAAACAAGGAAGTTACGATTTTATGGAAGTTTGGAAGTTTTCGGTTTTCAGAAGAAGTGAGGATGAAAGAGATGAAGTCGGGTTTTATCGGGACTTACCTGATTAATGAGGGTGTCGATCGACACCGGGTAGGTGGTGTCGATCGACACTGGTCAGTGTCGACCAGGGTGTCGAGCGTGGTCGACATGTGTTCGCCTCGGCACCTTTTTTTTTTTGACTGAATAGCACGAAAATAAGTTAGTAAAAATCAAAAATTAGACTAAGTATGTACACTTACCAGTGGGTTACCTCCCACTAAGCGCTCGTTTAACGTCATTAGCTTGACTGTCCTCATGATCAGGTTGTGGGTGCATCTGCCAAAGGTACAATCTGTCCTTCAGGAATCGTGGCTTGCGCCCAGTAATGTTTCACCCTTTGCCGATTGACAACAAACTCCCTGCCCTCTGGAACTGATAGAACAATTGCGCCATATGGTCTGACTTCCTTGACTGTGAAGGGACCTGACCAACGAGAACACAATTTTCCAGGAAATAATTGTAAACGTGAGTTATACAAAAGTACCTGGTCAGTTGGTTCAAAGTGTCTGGCAAGGATCTTTTTGTCATGGTAAGCTATAGTCCTCTCTTTGTACAGCTTTGAGTTCTCATAGGCATGATGCATGATCTCATCTAAATCATTGAGCTGTATCTGGCGCCTCTCTGCTGCAGATTTCCAGTCAAAATTCATCTTCTTAACAGTCCAATTTGCCTTGTGTTCAAGCTCCACTGGAAGGTGACATGCTTTCCCATAAAGCAGATGGAATGGTGTGGCGCCAAGTGGTGTCTTGAATGCTGTCATGTAGGCCCAAAGTGCATCATCTATCTTGGCAGACCAATCCTTTCTTGTCTTTCCTACTGTCTTCTCCAGGATTTCCTTGATTTGCATGTTGGAAACTTCAACCTGAGAACTTGTCTGAGGGTGATAAGGTGTAGCAACCTTGTGATGAACTCCATACTTCTGCAGCAGTTTCTCAAACACTCTATTGATAAAGTGTTTCCGACCATTACTGATCACAATTCGTGGCACTCCAAACCTGGGAAAAATGATGGTTTTAAACAGTTTCAGGACCACTGCAGCATCATTGTGTGGACTGGCAATCGCTTCGACCCATTTGGAGACATAATCCACTGCAATCAGGATGTATTTGTTCCCATAGGATGAAGGAAATGGTCCCATGAAATCGATGCCCCAGCAGTCAAAGACTTCAACTTCAAGTATGAAGTTCTGTGGCATCTCATGTCTTTTACTGATCTTCCCTCTCCTTTGGCAGACATCACATTGTGAGATGAATGTCTGAGCATCTTTGAACATTGTAGGGCACCAGAAACCTGCTTGTAGAACTTTGGAGACAGTCTTGAAGGTAGCAAAATGTCCTGCATACTCAGAGCCATGACAATGGAACAGCACATTCTGAACCTCAGCTTCTGCAAGACATCTTCTATAGATTCCATATGAACAGTGCTTGTACAAGTAAGGCTCATCCCAGTAATATCTCCTTAGTTCTCTCATGAACTTCTTCTTCTCATATCCTTTGAGAGTGTCAGAGACCTCATCTGCAGCTAGGTAGTAGGCAATATCAGCATACCAAAGCCTAGAAGAGGTTGTAACTGCGAAGATAGGCTGTGAGAAAACATCACGCAGGATCTGCTGAAGCAGAATTGCAGTTCGGGACTTGTGTCGATCGACACCAGATGGGGCGTATCGATCGACACCAAGTCTGTGTCGACTTGGTGACGAGGGCGATGTCGATCCTGCTCGATAAAGGCTCGCGTCGAGATTGGTGTCGATTAACACCAAGTGGTGGGTGTCGATCGACACCTTGTCTGCAGTTCGAGAAAACTGCAGTTCTTTCACATCTGAAGACTGCAACCTTGCCTCAATGAGGCATATATTCTCCTCTGGAAGGAACTCATCAATGGGGACGCTGTCTTCAATCCTGATTCTTGAAAGATGATCTGCTACTCCATTCTCAATCCCTTTTTCGTCCCTTATCTCAATCTCAAATTCTTGTAGCAGCAAAATCCATCTTGGCAGTCTTGGTTTTGCATCTTTCTTCTGCATCAAGAACTTGAAAGCAGAATGATCAGTATGCACAATGACCTTAGCTCCAACCAAGTACTACCTGAACTTCTCAAATGAAAATACTACAGCCAACAATTCTTTCTCTGTAGTTGCATAATTTTTCTGAGCATCATCCAAGGTTCTGCTTGCATAGTAGATTGCATGAAGCTTCTTTTCCTTCCTCTGACCTAATACAACGCCCACTGCAAAGTCTGAAGCATCACACATCACCTCAAATGGTAGATCCCAGTCAGGAGGCTGCACAAGAGGGGCGCTCACTAATGCCTGCTTAATATGTTGGAAGGCTGAATGACACTCTTCAGTAAATTCAAACTTCACATCCTTCCAAAGCAGAACCGTGAGTGGCCTTGCAATTTTACTGAAATCCTTAATGAACCTCCTGTAAAATCCAGCATGTCCTAGAAAGCTCCTGACTGACTTCACACAATCTGGTGGCTGTAAGCTGGTCATCACTTCGATCTTGGCTCTGTCTACCTCAATACCCTCTCCAAAAAATCGATGCCCAAGCACAATCCCATCTCTGACCATAAAATGGCATTTCTACCAGTTCAGAACTAGATGCTTCTCTTCACACCTTGCAAGCACTTGACAGAGGTTGTCAAGGCAGTCTTTAAAGGAGGATCCATACACTGAGAAGTCATCCATGAAGACCTCCATATAATTCTCAATCATGTATGTGAAGATGGACATCATGCACCTCTGGAATGTCGCATGAGCATTACAAAGTCCAAATGGCATTCTGTAATATGCAAATGTACCATAAGGACAAGTAAATGTGGTCTTCTCCTGGTCATCTGGGTGGATGGGGATCTGAAAGAAGCCAGAGTAGCCATCCAGGAAGCAGTAATAGGAGTGATTCGCCAACCTCTCCAGCATCTGATCAATAAATGGCAGTGGGAAATGATCCTTCCTTGTAGTAGCGTTGAGCTTCCTGTAGTCAATACACATCCTGTGCCCAGTGATGGTCCTTGTGGGAATCAGCTTATTCTTCTCATTTTTCACCACTGTTACTCCTCCTTTCTTGGGGACCACATGCACTGGACTTACCCAAGTGCTGTCTGAAATCTGATAAATGATCCCAGCAGCCAGAAGCTTCATGATTTCCTGCTTCACTACATCCTGCAGGTTCGGATTCAGCCTCCTCTGGTTCTCAATTGACGACTTTGACTCATCCTCAAGGTGTATCCTGTGCATGCACAACTCTGGAGAGATACCTGAAATGTCATCAAGAGAATAGCCAAGAGCCTTGCGAAAAGTGCGCAGCTTGCTTAGCCGTAAAGGGAGCTCTGCGTTGTTTAAGGTAGTACTAACTATAACAGGATATGTAGAGTTAGGTCCTAGAAAAGCATACCTTAGACCAGCAGGAAGCTGTTTGAGTTTGATTTTGGGAGCTTTTTCTTCACTCCAATTGCCTAGCTTTGCAGCTTTTACAGATGTTCCAACCAGTTCCTGTTGTGTTACTAGCTGCATGACCTGCTCACTTGCATCCATCATTATGACATAACCGGCAGCAATGTTGTCTAGATGCTCTGTTGCTTCTGTAGAGACTGTCAATACCCTCTCCAAAGGGTCTGCATGATGTATTTCTTGGAAGATCTCTTCTGCAAGACTGGTGAGGGAGTCTACATAGAATGTGTGGCCATCTATTGTTGGTCTCTGCGTCAATTAGTCCATGTCAAAATGCATCACCAAATCGCCTACATTCAAAGTAATGCTTCCTTTTCTGACATCAATAATGGCGCCTGCAGTAGCCAGAAATAGTCTTCTTAAAAATCAAGGGATCCTTTGGTTCTTCACCATAAGCCAGAACCACAAAGTCTGTGGGAATCACACAATCTCCCACTTTGACTGGTACATCTTCTAAAATGCCTTCAAGAATCCTTACAGACCTATTTGCTAAGATAAGAGATATTCTGGTTGGCTGGAAATCAGTCATACCCAAGCTGACAGCAACTGAATGAGGCATCAGGTTGACACTTGACCCCATATCACATAATGACCTCTCAAACCTTTCAGAAAAGATTGTGCAATCCAGAACAAAACTCCCAGGATCAGTCAGCTTCTCTGGTATCTTGTTCTGAATCACTGCACTCACTTGTTCTGAAATCAGCATTGTCCCTTGCTCAATTCTTAGATTCTTGGTCATCATTTTTTTTACATATCTCTTAATCACAGGAGTAGTCCCTATAACATCTATCAAGGGAATCTTCACCACAAGCTTATCCATGATAACTTTGATCCTAGCATCCTCCATATCTTGCTTAGTCTTCCTTTGGTTCCTTGGTTAAGGTACCTTGGGCTTATAGACCCTTGCTTCTGTGGTGGGCGTCGATCGACACCAGGGGGTGGGTGTCGATCGACACTAGCTCCTGGAAGTGGTGTCGATCGGGTGTCGAGCTGCTTGTCGACCTCGGTCGATATCTGTTCGCTTCGAGTCGAAGAACGTCGAATTTCCTCTGGTGTCGATTGACACTGAGTGGTTGGTGTCAATCGACACCCTTCGAAATTTTCGAAATCCTCATCTTCAAACTCCTGCAGTTGCTAGAAATCTTCTGCACTAAGGCCCTTTTTCTGCAGTGGTTGCAGATTCTTTCCACTCCTCAGCGTGATGGCATTAACAGAGTGTCTTGGGTTGGTGTCTGTCCTTCCTGGAAGGAATCCACCTTGCCTTTTCATATCCTCAGCAGTTTGAGCCACTTGAGTATCCAAAGTCTTCACATAAGTGTTCAGAGCTTCGATTTTTCCATTCAAATCCTGATACAGGGTGTCAGTCTTGCCATTGAAGTCAACTGTAATCTTCTGCTGACCCTCTAGCAACTGCTAAAGCATGGCTTCCATCTTGCTTGAAGCTGATGGTGCTGGTGCAAGCTGATAAGATGAGGAACCATAGTTCCTGTTGAAGTTGCTTTCTGGTACTCAGGCTTCTGAAACTGAGGCTTGGGAGTGTAGCCAGTGGAACTCTGGTTTCCTGTGAAGTTGTTTCTCTGCATATTCCCACTGAATCTTCTGTTTCCCTGCTGATTGTTGTACCTTTGTCCCTGAAAACCAGCTCCATTGATGTAGTTGGCATCCTCTTCTTCAAACTCCTCAGCTGGTTCAAATGTTTCAACCTCAGCAGCAAACTGAACAGACTTCTTACCCATCAAGAGGTTGTGAACAGAATCCAGTTTAGCCTTCATCTCAGCAGCAAACTGATTGCTCCCTGCACTGCCAGCGTTTTTCTGCCTCTCAAAATCAGCATTCTTTGTGCTGTTGCTGGAAGCCAAGTTCTCTATCAGTTTGATGGCATCAGCTGGGATTCTAGTGTTGAAGTTCCCATTGCCTGCTGCATCCAGAGCCATCTGGTACTTCCAATCCATACCTCTGAAGAAGATACCCAGCAGTTGTACCTCATTGAACCCACGGTCTGGGCAATCCCTTTGGTACAGCTTGAATCTTTCCCAGGCTGCTTTGAAAGCTTCAGCTGGACCTTGGGAGAAAGTGGCGATTTTTGTCCTCAACTCCTCTGATCGTGCATCATCATAAAAGTTGTTGAGGAAGGCAGATATAGTTTCCTCCCATGTGGTCAAAGAGCCAGGCTCCAGCTGTTTAAGCCAATGTGCTGCATCACCTTCCAAAGAGTGAGGGAAGAGCTTGCAGAATAAGAAGTCATTGGTGAGTCCATTGGCTTTAACACTTGTAGCCAAGTCTTCAAACTTCTCTATATGGTCCATTGGGTGTTCATGTGGCAGCCCATGGATAGGATGCTGACCCACAAGCTGATAGTAACTGGGTTTCAGCTCAAAGTAATTCCTCTGAAAGGCAGGTGGGCGGATTGCAGCTCTATTTGCATAGAACTGATCAGGCCTGTTGTAATCTCTCAGGGTCTTCTGTGGAAAACGCCCAGCAGCATTTTCAGCAGCTTTTTGTTGTACATTTTGCATAGCTGGTTGCACATCCTGTTCCTCAATCACAACGCCATCCTCATCTATCCTCTGGCCATCCTCATTCCTTCTATTCCCTTCTCTGTCAACTAAATGACCCTCAGCATCTGTCCTCAAAACAATTGGTCCAACCATCTTATCCTGCGTCTTAGCTTTTCTGATGGTTCTCTCTAGCTTGGCGAGTTCGTCGATGCCTAAAGTCACAAGTTCTTTGTCTTTGTTGCTCCTGGTACTGCGATTATGCATGCACATGAAACAGACAACAGAGAAGTGAATAAAGTCAGTAAACAAAAAATAAAAGCTTAGTCAAAATTCTAAAACTAAGAATCTGAAAGTAATATCTAAGTCCCCGGCAACAGCGCCAAAATTTGATATGCTCAAATTAACCCTTAGAGCTACTCTCTCAAATTAAGAGATCACTGTAGTACTTAGGGATCGAATCCACAAGGACTTAAGGCTATCACTCAACAGATTTTAGATTCAAATAAAGCTAAGCAGTCAATAATGAAATGAAATTAAAATAGCAACGAAAGCAATGATGTCAGGGGCGGATTGCAGGTTCTTAAAATCAATAAAGACAAGACGCTAGGCAATGAAAAATTCGCAGGTTGACATAAATCGCAGACTACAAACTGAAAGGAATATTTATTAAAACCGTTCTAAAACTCGAAACACTAGTGTAAAACCAATCGACTTCCGTCGCAGAGATTAACTATGATCAGATTCTAGAATTCCAAATCCCTTTGCGAATTCTAACAACCTAAACATGCATTATAGATCAGGTTCGATATGTTCACAAAATTACTAATCCAAATTCCTTTGCAATTATTTATTTTGCTGATCTAAGATAGTTCTGGTGATTAACAATGTTTCCACATCTATAAAACAACCTAAGATCTGATTTCTAGGTGATCAATCATAAAACCAGTATTAAAGCAATCTAAATGAAGAACCAATTGATTTATCCTTCCAGTTTTGTAGTTCTACAAATTCATTATCAACCTTTGAATAACCCAAAACCTAACTAGCAGATTACTCAGACATAGCAAGTGAAACACAAATCATGATTGAATAAAATTGCATTAAGAAAATAGAGTAAAAGATGAAGGGGTTCGAAATTCTTCTCTACAGAGTATGGATTTGTCTTCCCAAAAGCTCTCAATCTAATCTCTCTTTTAGTCTCAATGAAAACCAGATAAAAATGCATAACAATGGTTTAGAAAACCTAAATACAAGTCTAAACATGAACTGGGGCAAAAGTGCAAATAGTGGGAAACTTCTGGGCTAAGTTGCAATTTCTTCCAATGATTTTTTATGCTTCTTTGCGACCACGACCGGTGTCGATCGACACCAAGTGGTGGGTGTCGATCGACACCCTGCTCCATAATGCCCTCCGACTTGGTCCTTTAAGCATCAGCTTCAGTATAGCTCCAAAAAGTTCCAAAATCCACAGTTATGCTCCATTTGTACCTAGACCTGCAAAGACTCTAAAGGACTCGAAAAATACCAAAAAGACTCTATAAACAAGACTTATATCATGGTCAAAAACCAGCAAAAACCATGATATATCAATATACACCGTATCGATCAGATGATGTCGATATTGTCTTCGATATTGGCCTATCCACCTTTGTCTTTCTTCTTGCTTCACTCCCAGCTCACATCCATTGCACCACATCGTCTCTACACTCCTTCTAGTACCTGAATAAAACTCCAAATGCAGCTCATAAAACTACACTAACTCCTAAATGTATGCAAAAGGGACAAGAAGAAGCAAAATATGCATGTTTAAGGACTAAAACTAGTGATAAATGCAAGCTAAAATGGTATAAATAATAGAGATATCACTACATTCAATCGAGAACCAAACAGATAGTTAGACCAATAATCTCGAATAGACACGTAATATAAAAAACATCCAGAACTTGTGAATCAATTCGACCTTGTCATAATAATATAGTAAAGGTTTTTGATAAAATGTCATAATTTATCGAAATTTTCTTTAATGGCCATTATTATTACGTGCAATATATGCTACTGTATTCCACTGCATAAGATAACATAGTGTATATCAGAGCATGAAGAAAACATAATAAAAAAACATTAAAACCGAAAACTACAGTAGCATATATTACAGATAATTACTAAATAGATTCCTGATGCCGAGAAGTTGCACTTGTTTCATTTAAAGTTTCACATTTAAAAAACTAAAACATAAAGTTATAAACTTAATATTGAAAAATTAGTCGAGTTCACCACCCCTAAGAATATCATCAGAAGATAGAAAATATTTCTGAACTACAAAACACATAAAACAAAAACCACAAAACCCATAGGAAAATCTAAGTAAAAGCCAAAAATTCGAATCATATCATATTAAACACTTCTGTGTACACAACATTCTTTGTTTTTCGCAATGCTCTGCTGTCCATATTGGTGATCAAAATCTTCAAATATTTACGAGTAGTAACCTTAGAAACGACTACATACAATTGCACATAAAAGAATACTGGCTTAGAAAAATACACCGCAACCTTTTGAAGAATCTGCCCTTGGCTTTTATTGATTGTTATTGCTAAAGCTACACAAATTAGGAAATGTTTCTTTCTAATCCTAAAAGAGAACCTCCCATTAGTTGGACTGATAAACATCCATGGTATCAACGTCTTTTGTCCAACAGAATCGCTTCTTATAAGATCAGCCTTGAGAAAATGATCAGCCATTTGCGTGATCAACAATGTTGTTCCATTACATAACCCATGTTTCGGATCGATATTTCTAAGAAGTATTATCGGAGAATAAATCTTCAATTGTAGACAATGATTCGACAAACCAGAAAACTTGATGCTATTCAAATACTTTGTAAGTAAGAAATATTATTCAGCTTACTTGTATCAGAAGTATCGATCGAACCGGAACTGAAGTAAACCTTTTCATCACCTATTCAAACAAAAAATAGATGAATAAATAGTACCAATATTACTCAGGAAAACTCGCACAAAAAGAAAAAAGGATATACCTTTTTATTTTTGATATCATGTATTCATTAATCATCTCGACAGCTTGATTAGTTGCACTCAGTAGAGCTCTCTCTCGGAAATACACCGGATCACAAACAGTTATATATGAATCTCCATACACTTCTCTTTCAATTCCCTCGATAGGTTTATCATAACCAAACACTAACAAATAAATGAGAATCTCAAGTTTTTTATCTCCTTCAGTCGATGCACTAATTCTTCCATCACCTATGTCTAGAATCCACTTCGAGAATGACTCAAGCTCAGCAACATCTTGGACACAACCTGGCCTTTGCAGCCTCATGTTAGTAGTAAGTTTTCGAACCTTACAGTGCTTCCAAAGTGTGGAATAGTTAAAAGTTTCAAGAACAGTCTCTGCTCTAGTCCCATTCGTGATGACAAGTAGGATTTGCCTAAATTCCCACCAAAAACAATCACCTTACCACCAAAAAGTTAATCATACCAAAGTACATCACGCATACTCCTGTTCAATGTGTCGAAATAATGCTTGTTCATGATTGGAGCTTCATCCCATACAATCATCATAACCTCCTTAATACGCCCATGAAGATGAGATCCCTTTGTTATTGTGCAAGTTGTAAAGTCAGATACGGCGAGCGGTATAACAAAACGTGAATGGACTGTCCTTCCACAGTGTAATAATAAAGCAGCGATTACACTCAATGCCACATTCAAAACAACATGTCCCTCGGAACGAATAGCAGCAGCCAGAATATACTAAAGAAACGTTTTTCCGGATCCTCCAAATCCACAAAGAAAAACATTCCTCCTATATCACGATGTACAGCATCCAAAATCTCGTCATAATTCGCCTTCTGTTCGGATGTTATTGTATTCAACAACCGTGCATGTAGCAATTTAAGCTCGTCACAATTACAACCCAACTCATCTGCAAAAAGATGATTTTTATATCTCCCCATCAGACTAACATCAACACATGACATTCCAGTAATATGCTCTAAGGAACTGCCATTAATTTGTAAAATCCATTCGATATCTTCCAAGGCAAGGTTCTTAATCTGATCTTTCGACAACGTCAAACCTTACTGATACAATACCAAAAATCAGTAAATCAAAGGTCTTCAATATGTGAATTATTATTAGAATCTGTTCTTCATAATTATCAAAGTCAAAAGATTCTCATTCAAGTCCAAAGCAAGATTGGTGGCAAGAAGACAATTATTTGATTTAGCTTATTTTTCTCCTTTTGTCTAAATGTAATTTATTGTAAAGAATCTTTGTAAAAGCTATAAAAGCTCATTGTTATCATTGTAAAAAGATATAGACATTTTTGGAAACTAAAAGAAATTTTTCTCTAAAACTTTGGCTTTGTTTTTGTTTATCTAAGCAAGATGGAATTCTTCACTTAGTAAACATTTGAATCTATGTCTTTTGTGTGCGATGCCTTGAGACTAGGTTTGTGAATTCATCACAGGGGCTTTCACACCCTTGAGTGGCGTTCTTCAATCCACCCATCTATTCATCTCATCCACTGATCAAGCCTGAAAGAGACTTCAGTCCAGCAGGATTGATCCCATCACCATCCACTTCGATCATCTCTTGAGCAAGTAGAAAGAGACTTCAGTCCAGCTGCTTGCTTCCACCCATTCACCCAACCATTTATAAGATCATCCCATTGATCTTATATCACTTACCCAAAATAAAATGAATATAATTAGATAAGATATATTTGTTTACGTTAATATAGGAAATAAACAAACAAATACTACAAACAATACCTGGATCTCTACACTTTTTTCTTTGAAAATGCAAATATAATTCATATAAATCCTCCCAATTTGCTTCCCAAATGGTTCTGGGTATAGTTACACTTTTTCAAAGAAGTATGATTACGACAATTCTGCGTAGGAAATACCTAGTTCCCCATTGACTCGCCTCCTTAATTGCATCAATGTATTCTTTATCATTATCAATCAAACTCAAAGCATAACATACATTGAGAAAAGTCCTGTGAACAACCCCATAGAGTGTTTTGATCTCTTCAAAATTTCTTGCACCTTTTACAATATTGAGTAATATTCTTAAATTGTATACTTCTCTATAAGTAGGCGCAACATCGAGAAATATTCTATTGCAATCCATCCAAGCTAAAAAATTTCGTCATAGTAAACTTCTTTTCTGCTGATTACTTCGTCAATCGGATCATCCTCATTAAACAACAAAAACTCTTGACCTTGTAAATTGAAAGAAAGCTGACCAACTGCAGTTGTCTTAAATTGCGTTGGAAATGCAAGAATTCTCCATGTAGACTCGCAAGCCGACATGTACCTTCAAAGCGCAACCCAAGTTTGAAATTAAACAATATTTGCAAAAAAAAAATGAAACTAAAAGCATAAAATCAAAATCACACAAATAAACACAAACCGGTAGCTGACATATTTTTAATCTCGTCCTCATGCGAGACATCCTTATCAGCACTATAACTCTCAATGGCAGCACTAACATATTCGGGACCCTTGGGTATATATTTAATGAGATACGTAACAGATCTCGTCTGGTTTGCACGATAACGCTTGGATAATTCTTTTTTTGTAAGGTACAACATACCTATTATCACAACCAAATCCATTTTTCTGAATACTGTGGCCATCGTTATGGCGTTTATATATAGGGAATCCACCCTCATCAACCCGTGTCACTTTGTTGAAAGCCCTTGGAAAGTATTTTATACATATACCATTGAGCATGCAAACACTACTTCTATTGTCTTCCCCACAAGGACCATGGATCATCAAATCTCCTACAACCTCATATAAATGCGGTTCCAATTCTTTGTCAGGAATCGCGGCTGAGATAATTTTATTGATATCATCACCAGTAGGTAGCTTTGAATCTGGATGCAAGAACAATACCTTATGAGCATACAACAGTCCCCTCTTCTGGAACTTGATAGTATACATAGCTAAAAATAAATATAACACAAAAGGTAATCAGATTATTAATAAATAATTCGAAAAAGGCCATAGAGAAATGAATTCAAGTAATATACATGCTTAAATAACATACCCGAATTAGCGCGACCAAATATCTCGCCCTTGGTTTTATCATGGATAAGATTATCGAGTTTCATTTTAAAAACTCGACAATAAATGTCGGGTCTATCCTCCACCTTTAGTTGATACTTACGTAGATATCTTGTTATCTCATGCCAGTTATGACTACAAGTAATGGTGATAAACTAATTCGGTAATCCATAGTACTTGCACACCATCATGGCATCTAAATAATACTGTATCATAAAACGTTTTCCTCTAGTAAAAGAAGATGGTAATATAATCCTTTGTCCATGGCCAGCTAAATCGCATTCGCCTTTCTTCGCATACTCAATAATTTTGTCGTACTTTTCGCATTGCAGATTTTATGATTCAGGAAAATATATTGATAGTTTGCATAATTGCATCACTTTAGATATCATTTAGCATATTTTTTCTCAGCATGTCATCCATTTTATAGTTCAAAGTATCTCATTTGCATTCATAGTAGAGTTAGTATGCATTAGGACTAGGAATACATGTTTTGTTTCATTGGGAGTTTAATTCAGGTACAATGGAGCTTTGGAGACATGTGGATCAAACAGAGTTCAAGAAGATGTGAGGAAGGGTGCAAAGGAAGGAAAAGATAGAAGTAGATGCTGCACCGAGATCCCACACCGAGATGCACTCCTCAGAGAAATTTGATGCGAGGATTTGGAGGAGCTGCACTGGGATCCCACACCAGGAAACACTCCTTGTTGAAAGTCAATCCGGAGATTTGGAGCAGCTGCACCGAGATCCTGCACCGGGGCAACCTCCTTGGTGGAAGTCGACTTGAAAAGTCCAGCAGCTGCACCGAGTCGCCACACTGGATTTAACTCCTTGGTGCATACACGAAGACCCCATTCCCTCTAATTTTTCTCTGGTTTGGTCTTTGGTCAACATCCGAGATTTGACCATTGACGAACCTTAATCTTCTGACTATTTAAGCAAACCTTATCAACAATTAATCTTATCTTTTGTCATCTTGCTTTTTACGCTTTTTGAGATCTAAACATTTTCTCTCTCTTGTTCTTAAGCTTTTTTCCAGAATTCTTAGTGTTTGCAAGCAGCAATTTGAGTTTTAATTAAGAATTTGCATTTTATGCTTTTGATCATCCTTCTAATGCTTTTGATTATGATTCTCTGTCTTATTACTCAAGTTTTTATATTGATCTCTATGTGTTCTGAGTAGTTCTCTTAGTATTTTAAGTATGGGTTAGATCCATGATGATTTAGCAGTTAACCCTTGATGTTTAATGCTTAATATTGATTGATCATTTCCTACTTGATTTTTCAGTGCTTGATCTTTGCAAACCACTTATATTTCGAACCTAGGATTTTACTGCATCAAAAGTGTTTGATGAAATGCGTGAACCAATCATTTAGGAGATTTACTTGCCTTACACATGCGAATGATTGACTAAGGAAGTATTTTGGCTTGATAGAACTGATGTTTCATGCTTGTTGATTGCTTTATCACTAATGGGAATTAACTTTGGTTAAGTTGTTAGCAAAGGGATATTTGTCAAGGGATTGAACTGATCTGCTTGTTTAGAGTTCTATGCTAAAGAATTAGCCTTCTTGGTTGAGTTTGCACATCAAGGATTGACTCCTGTTTCACCATTGGATCAATAACCCCATCCTAAAACTCATGCTTGTTTAATTAGAATTTCCCCTGTTTTGCTCTGTTTTTGATTTGTTTCTTGAGTTTGAATTGCTTAGTTACTTGCCTTCCACCCTAGTTTAATGTTTTGTTTCACTTATTGATTGATCACTTAAGGTGTTAGATTTATAAACAACTGCTTTCACGTAGCTTAGCTTGCATTCATTCATGTATTCTATTGTTTCACACCCCTGATTGGATTGGCACCTAAGTGCTACAGTGACATGATCATATGGCATGAGGAATTGAGTCACAAGAGATAAAAACTCTTGGATCAATTTGGCGCCATTGCCATTTGGGGATCGTGATCATCACGATTTTGATTGTTTGCAAGACTTAAGTTCTTTTCCACTTTGTTTACTGATTTGTTTGTTACTAATTTTGAGATTTCATGTGTATGCACTTAAGGTCTCAAGGTTCTGATCATCTAGTTCCTCTGTTGGATAACATTGATAAAGTTGGGAGAAGGTACATAACAATAACCATCACCATGGATGTCCCAAATGCTGCTGCTGGTGCACAAGGTTCATGCAACCAGACTTGGTATTATCCCTCCTCCTATACCTAACAATAATTTTAAATTAAAGGGAAGTTTGATCTCTATGGTGCAAGACAGCAATTTCCATGACCTGCCATTAGAAGACCCTTTGGACCATTTTGATCAGTTTGATAGGATATGCTCCATGACCAAGATCAGTGGTGCATCAGAAGATGGTTTCAAGCTAAGGTTTTTCCCATTCTCTTTGGGAGAGAAGGCTCATCTTTGGGAGTAGACTCTGCCTCAGGGTTCTATCACCTTTTGGGACCAATGCAAGCAGGCCTTCCTAGATAAGTTCTTCTCTACTTCAAGAACTGCTAGATTGAGAAACCTCATCTCTGGGTTAGTTCAAGGATCACAGGAGAGCTTTTCAGAGGCTTGGGAAATATTCAAAGGATACACACTTCAGTGCCCTCACCATGGCTTCTGAACTGAATCCTTGTTGTCCAATCTATACATGGGCGTCCTCCCTAAAATCAGGATGCTTCTTGACACTGCTAGCAATGAAAACTTCTATGGGAAGGCGGTTGAAGAAGGCATGTAATTGGTTGAAAAAATTAGCACAAAGTGATGGCCGGTATGGAGAAGATTTTAATAGAAATCCAAGGAACTCTAAATAAGAGCAGGACTACAACAGGAAGGAGATTAAAGCTCTTAGTGAGAAGCTGGATAAGCTCCTTCAGGTTTAACAAAAGGAGGTCCACTTTGTAGGAGAGTTTGTGCAGAACCAAGAAGAGGAGGAAATTTAGCTTGAAGAGGTTCTACTTGGGTGGTCAAGATGGCTACAATGGGTACAACAACTTCAAGAACCCAAACGTATCTTACAAAAATAATAATGTCGTCAACCCCCAGGATCAAGTCTATCCACCTCAAGAAAACATCTTCCAACAGAAACCCTTTGGCAACTTCTCTCAACAGCAAGATTTTGTCCCAAGACCCCAAGGATACAACTTTCAAGAGAAAAACTTTCAAGCAAGACCAGTTTTTGCTCCTCCCGATTTTGTATCACAAGGACAAGCATGCAGCTCCAATGTTCCTGATTCTGAGTTAAAGAAATTATCCACCAGCTCCTCCAAGATCAAGCCACTACCACTATGGGACTTGCTAAGAAGTTTGCAGAAATCCACAACAAGGTGGACAGCAACTACATAGACCTCTCTTCTAAAATTGAAGAATTGCAATCTAAAGTGAAGACTTTGAAAAATAACAAGAACATTGTTTCTAACTCCAAACAATAAGGTCAACTTCCTGAAAAACCTAAAGCTAATCTATGGGAGTTTTGTAACACTGTTTCTTGTGAGATTCCACCTTGCATTGTTCTGCTGCTGAACTTGCTGAGTAGAAGAATCTTTCATGATTTTCGCCTCGAACCAGACTATATTTAGTGGAAATCTCAGGAAGTATACACACAAAAACGATCCCATATATAATATATACAAGTCAAATCGAGGTGATGTAAAACCCTTATTGTAAAATTTCAAATTAAGCCAAGTTTTCCATTTTCCTAGCTACGATAAGTCTACAGGCTCCATTGATTTAAGGGTAATTATAATCTATCTAAACTAAATAGTTAATAATATCTGTAGGCGATAAGTACAATAAAGTTGTGTTCATACACAAAGACCAACCATTTAATTATAAATAAATAAACTAGCCATTCATATAAGTTATATATATTATTTCTAAAAAAATCAGACATTGTCTTAAATTCTGACCACATCACCTTCACATATTACCGAAACAGCATTGAGAAAATGTCAAATGCCGAGTTACTACAGAGTTCACGTCACATTTCAGAACTAATTTCTAATATCCACAACGGGTAATTTTATATCATGTTCACATCCATTATCGAGTTTTGGTAGTTCTAAATGTTCATTTTTAATAAAAAGACATCAAAGATCAAGCCAGCGATAATTGATTCACACATTTGAACATAACAGTCATATTAGAATATAAAAAAGAATATTTTTTTATTGAATATTGGAATAATAGATGAACAAAATAAAACACACATACCAAAAAATCCCAAGTTTAAAACACAACCAAGCAAGCTGCTATAAATGAAAATTAGTAATAATAAATAATTTCAATTAAAAGCCAAAACCATAAATTCAAAATTCGTTGTTCCCATGCAAAACAACTTAGGCGATTATTCTCCAGTTCTAGACTTCTTCTTAATAGTGACATCACCTTTATCTCCAGAATCTTTCTTCTCAACACTGATATTATCCTTCTCTCCAGAATCTGACCCAGATGGCACACCATGTTTTGTCGACGAACTCGTTAGTGAAGATCGAGAAGAAAATTCATACTGTGCCTAAACGAAATATACAAAATAAATCTTCTATTTAAAAACTCAAAAATTCAAAAGCAAAAGGATCAAACATTTACCTGCGACGATGCATCCTCGTAGAAACTGTCAATCCATTCCTGATCAGAACTTATTATATCAATGATATATGGCACCTTCCTACTCTTTAGATGATCGGTACCCACACCAATCTTGAAAATATACTCCCTCCCGATCAAACAGCTCAACGGCTGAGGCAAAACCTCTAGATCAGCCTGAACACACATAATCATGTACAAAACCACCATTACCAGGAACAAAGAACAAAAACTAATCATTACTAAACACAGACTGAATATGAGAATCCAGGTTCACCATAATGCTGCTCGGCCAAATCAGCTCCTGAAACCCTAAGAAAAAACTCAGCAACGCTATCGAAAAGAATGAACGGAGCATCATCACCATTCAAATCCGAAACATGCACGACGATACAATATCTTACAGCAACGTCAGTAACATATTTCCTACACTCTATGCACTCGAAAACAGGACGACTATCGTAACCAGAACGGTCTTCGCATGGCTCGAACTTCTTATTACATTGGTAGCAGCGGTAACACCACCTAGGAAACTCGATATTGTTGACAAACTTCCCAACCTAAAGCAGTCAAGTAATTAATACAAAAAATCGATATTGTTGATGGTAGCAGCGGTAACAAACTTCCCAACCTAAAGCAGTCAACTAATTGATACAAAAAAAAATCATTTATACGAAGACCACCACCAAAACAGAAAAAAAAACATAAAGGAAATACCTTAGTAGAACGAACAATCACATCGATAGGCCTTCTCATATTCTTGATGAAAAACTCGTCATGGAGCGAGGCGAAAGAAATGAACGATAGCTGCTTATTCTCTGTCTTAGTGATCACCAAGTTATCGTTATACTAATAATCAAAACAACGACACAAAAAAATAAAATAAATATCCATCGGTAACAATACACGAAGCAGAGCAAGAACTTACATTGATTTGAAAGTCTCAACTTCGCTCGAACATGGCTCGTAGGTCACACGGGTGACATGTAACGAATTAGACAGACTGATATTACTTACACAATTTTTAAATCACGGTCAACATAAACAAAAGAAAAATCAAATTATATCCATAAAATAATAGTTACAAAATCAAAATTCACCATTCCTCTCCTTGATCGTTGCAAAACGAATGAGACACACGATATCTTTGCTTTCTTTTTAGCAAAATAATCTGAAAAATCAATGGTGTAATCATTTCAGAAAGTGCAAGTCAAGCAATCATCCCTGAGAATAGAATCCCAAAACATTATTATAAATACGAACAACAATAATAAATAAAAACAAAGAAACAAACATATCAATAGCCTAATAGCCTTACAATATATCACATAGATAAACGTTAAAGCTTAAGAATCTTCTTACCCTTATCTGTCACATCCTCGAAAGAACCCACAGAGACAACTTGGCCAATGACATCTAGAGAAGCCAACATAAAAGAATTAAAAAGCAACAATAAAAATCTAATCTGCATCGGAGATGTATCTACAGAACTAAATCTAAAGGGTTCGACTTACAACCTAAAACATTCTGATCCAATTTTGCGTTTATGATATCAGCAAACTTTGTGAGATACTTCTCCGACACTTTTAAAGGGAAATTAGTGCTAGGAACGACGATAGTTCGTCGATGGAACTGGATTCTGAAAGCCAATGGATTTGTCTTATAATCAGACGTGTAATCAATAAAAGAGAAGTTGCTCAAGGTAACACATCCATCCATAACCAACAGCTTTAAATACTTCATCAGCAAGGCCTCTTCAACAGTAGCATGGATCCGAGTACTCTACTAACATACATCAAAAACTTTTTGTCAATAAAAAAGATGAACACGCTCTACAATATACTAAGAAAAGAAAGAACAAAGCAATAAAACAAAACCAGATAGAGGCTACTCACTATACGATCGACCAGAACCATCTCAATAGAAGTGACTTTCTTATTTTTGAAGTAACTCGATAATATAATGATGCGAACTTCTATCGAATAGCGATCAATATAAGGCTTAATATCTTTAACCAAAACAGGAGTGAGTGGCTTTTTTTGTGAGGTAAGATATGGCCGGAACTCAATATAGCTTAAAACCTAAAGGTCAATCTCCACGAAAACTTTAGAATATGAAGAAAAGATACACAATAAGCAAAAACATGCTCAGTGTTTATAGATAAAACTAACTACAAATATTAAAGTAATTTCCTTTTCTATTTTCAAGAGATTATCGCAAAATATATGACATATTTCCATATATCCTCAGAAAGATACATGATATAATCTATATCACATAAATAAATAAAAGTAAACGAATATCTCGCATACAAAAATGTAATCAAATAAGAATTTCCGCTAATCAAAAAAGCCAAACATCAATATCTACGATAATATGCCAATTTATCACAAAAGAATTTGTACAAATTCCATATAATTGTACCTATCCTCCAATGCAAATCAAAATAGAATATACGAATAATATTAGTACCATTATCGTCAATTTAAAAGTACAAATAAATTAACACACAACTCTGTCTAATACGAAATATATTCAATTTATTCAGTTATTGGTAGAATATTTACGTAACTTACACCACATACAGTTTTACGGACTATAGAATTATATTATTAATTGGCAAGTAAGTTAGGCTGTGGTTGATTACTTTTTACCTCTTATGTGAATTTATTTTAATTATTCTTAATAAAAATTAACAAATTAATCTAATCTAATTTTTAATTGATTTTTTTTTAAATCTACATTTCCAAATTCGAGTTTATATCATAAAAATATTCAGTTTACTAAAAAAAAGGTAACTAGCATAATTAAAAAAAATTCTAATTATTTTATTAAACTAATTCTAATTTGATTGCTTAACCTACTAATATTTTTGACTAACCTAATTGATTTATGCGACCATAAGTAGAACTCTAAATCATTTAAACCTTTTTAAAACTTTATATATATTAATTAATATTAAGTTGATATGAAACAAATATTTTTGGTTTTGGTCATTTCTCATTGTTATGTTTTTTTTTTAATGCAAACTTTGAATATCATTAATCTTAATTTACTAATTTACATCAAAAAAAGAGAATTATTAATCATGTTTAATAAATGCAACAAAACAACAAAGCATACATATAAGTTTTTATCGGATAATATAAAAGATATTAGAAAATAAGATATAAATAATATATTTTACTTTGTCACAAAAAAACAATATATTCATAAAAATTGTATTTTTTCAAATATATTAAATTTGGTTTCGAATCATTATAAAATCTGATTTTTTATCTATAAATAAACTAATTTTATACTTTTTAAAAAATTTAATGGAACCCCGCACAATGTGCAGGAAAATACCTAGTAGTTTATATATCTCCATTATACTATTTCCAGCATTAATAACAAATTAACTCCAAATAAAATCAAAGAAGAATAATAGTATTAAGAGAACATCAATGACATCATCGCATCAGCCAAACGATTACATAATAAAAGTAGGAAAAGAAGCAAAACATTGGTACATTTTATTGTTACATTGAAGGAAATTCATCAAATCATCAAAATATATTCATAACATAAAAATCATTTCTTTTTTATGTTATTTCGGATTAATTGTTTAAATTTTTTCCTCAACTCCTAATATGTAAAAATTGATTCAATAAGTATTTATATAAAAGAAATATATCTTTTTAATTTAATCTGATTAAGTAAATATTTTTACACATTAATACACATTAATATACCTAGATGTACCTAGATTTGGTAGATATAGTCCTCCATCTAAACCAAGGATGTTACCATAATCTTCTTCCTGGTCTAAACAACTGATTATGTTCATTACTTTTGTGATTAAATAAATTTTATCGTAGTTTATGAAAACAACAAACTCAGAATGAAAGTAAAGACAGTAAAAAAAAAAAAAAAAAAAGTAGAGACAGTGTCGTGACAAAGAGAACGACAATAACTCTATATTTTAATAGCCAGGACTATATTGCTGATTGCTCGTAAAATTTAGAATTAAACAAACACCTCGTGAAATTTATAAAATATGATGTAGCAGTTTTAATTTTTAATAATTAACAGAAGAACGAAATAAATGATTTAAAATTTATAAAAGACCAATAGAAACACCAGAAGTAAATAAAATTAAAGCATAAAACGTTCTAAGAAAACCAAATCCCAAAACCACAAATAACCAGCCTAATAACAAGATTTTAAAACAGATCTTCGCTTCAAGGGTTTGTCAAATTTATTTCTGATATCTCTCCAACGCATCTTTGGTACCCTGTAAAATATTTTTTAAAAATATTCATGAATGCAATTAAAAGAAAAAACTCAAATTTATTCGAGAAATTTACATGGACCCGAATTCCGTTACTTCAGCAAGAGGAAGGTTCACCATGATCACGGTAGGATGCCTAGTAGATATGGTAACTTTTTTTAAATATATACAATCGAAAGTTGTAAAACAGATCAATTTTTAACAACAATAATAAAAAAAAAGAAACAACAAATAAACCTCACAAACCTGCGTAGACCTCAACGATAGCCCATCTTGCAACATAAATCACCATATCATTGCCATATCTAAACCAATCACATAGAACTTTCAAGCATCCAAACATCTCGCAATTAATACAAACGTTGTTACATAAACCAAAGAACTTATATCAAATAACAATAAAAAATCCCATAAAACAAATAATGAATCACAGCAACAGACTGAAACAAGGGTTTTTGAGGCCCTTGTAAGCAAGATATTCCTAATCCCCAAATCAGTTAAATATATGGACTTATGTGTCAAACACACTTGTGGATATTGAGATGCAAACAATGCTATAAACTAAGAAAGGTTGGAGATTCTGATTATGAAATAGTAACTTTAACAACCTAGCAATACAATAAACGAAATCAGAATTGAAATGCAAGTAAACAAAGACTAAACAAAATGAATCTAAAACAAAAGCGAAGCAAAAATGAAACTAAACAAGATGATTACTATAAATAAGCAAGTGAAAGAAACTAGGCGGAGCAGTTTTAAGACAAATAAAAGAAAGCAAGACTCAAGGCTCTAAGCAATAATGGTCAAGTGGTTTTCAAGAGTGACAAAGGGGATTTCTAGCAAAGACAATCATCAAGCATCAAACAAGCAAGCAATTTTCAATGATGTAATCCAAGACAAGGTATCTAAATGATCTTCCTAGTGGTTAATAGACAAACCCAATTCAACAAGATAAAAGCATAAGGAACAGAACTATAGAGCCCAAAAGATGAACTAGTCAAGTAAACATCTCTCACTCAAGCAAGAATTCAGATCATCCAATCAATCTTTTAAACCATATAAGGACCTATTCAGCTAATCATCAATCAACAACATGGATTTAAGCTCACAATGCAAATCCTAATAATGCATAGCAATGGACAGGACTCAAGCAAAAGCATTTTCTTCTAATACATACTATCTAACCATCAAGCAAGAATCTCAAATTATGCACTATCGAGCCCTAAGCGAATCATCTATCAAGGTGAACTATCACTATGGTATCACTGAACAAAGGAAACATAGACCAGGCTAGACTATCAAACCAAATAAGCGAACCATGCATAGAAACAAGATTTCAAACCATCAAGTGAACCATATGCATCAACAATACCATATTCAATCAAAAGGGAGACGCTTTATGAACAATAATCACTTTGCAAGAGAAGGAAACAACAGAGTATAACTAATCAAGCCTAATCACCCTAAATCACATCTTAATCACCATTTTCCTTACTTAGAACCCTAAATCTAAGGTAAATTACTCACTAACCATGTTTAATCCCATTTGTTTAGAGTTAAACTTAATTAGATGAGATTAAATGCAAGATAATGAAAACTAAACTACCAGGATGATAGATCAGAGAATAGAACACATGATTAAACCATAAAAATGTAAACTTGATTGAAAAAAATAAAAGTGTTTACAAGATGGGGCAAATCGCCCTTTTTAGATAAATAAGAGATAAGTAAGGTTTTGGAACTAAGATTACATAATGATAAACTTTTGTGGCTTTCTTTTTATAGTTGGGAGCCAAAAAGGAAGGAAAAACCTAAAAATAAAATAAGGTCGAAGATAAAATCCCGTCAAACACGCGGATAAGTTGTATCGGGGTGGTACGGACGGTGTTGTGCTCGATGTACCACACCGATATGGTCCGTGTAACGCATATCGGCTTGTGCAGTCGTCCCCTGCTCGATGCAGCACCTCGATGCGGACTGTGCCTTAGGATCCACGAGCTAGTCTTCTTCCTCACTAACCGCAGCTTGTATCGGGCACACTCCTCGGAGGTTTTGCTGGATGCACCATTCTCGATATGGGATCAGACTTGGCAAATCTCCTTCTTTGACAGCTCTTTGAATATGAGGCTTCCATATCCTCCCCAAACTCCAAGATCCTCCAAAAACGCCTTAGAAACACCACAAACATGCAAATATATGCATATGTATACAATCATAAGCTAAATGTATGCAATATTGATTCTAAGTGCAAATGAGACTAAAATGCTAAACTAATATACAAACATGCAAATGTATGCATATGTAGACCATGTGACATAATGATATCTCTTGTATTTACACCATTTATGCCTGCATTTAGTACATGTTTTGGTTCTATTTTGCATGTTTTCCTTAGTTTTTGTCCTATTTTCTTCTCCTTTTAGACTTAGGTTGCATTTAGGATATAATTTGCATTTTTCTTGCATTTTGGATGTTTTTAGGTGCTTATGGAGCTAAGAGGATCTTGGAAGATGTTTGAGGATGATCCAGCAAGCTAGATGGACCAAAGGGAGCAAAAGGGATCAAAGTAGACAATCTCTGCAGAGCTTTTCGGTCAGAGCAAGGAGGACATCGATCAAGGAGGTGATCGATACAAGATTTTTGGTCAGGAGCATCGATCAAGAAGTGACCGATACGAGCATATCGATCAGATGCATCGATCAGGAGTGATCGGTACAAACGCCCTGAGTTAATTTCGGTCACTGCAACGATCACTGCCCAGACCGTTATGATTTGCAATGATCAACCCTGACTGTAACAACTGATCGTTATGATTCGTAACGATCAAGCCCAGACTGTTAACAACTGATCGTTATGATTTGAAACGATCAACCCTGACTGTTACAACTGATCGATGCAAACCCAGTCCGAGCCTGTTTTATTTACACTTTTGCCATTACTCTAGGGCTTCCTTCTTTTGTCTATAAATAGCCTATTTTGCCAGATTTTCGAAAAGCCTTGTCAATTTACTATTCTTAAGTATTTCCTTTGAGTTTGTAAGACAAATCCCCAAGACAAGATTGTAGGACGGTTTAAAGGCCTCACCGATCTAGCCAAGACAACCTGAAATTTTTGATCCTTTTCCATAGGCCTCCCTCATGGAGTCTCTTTAAGAAATAAGAAAATAATTCTTCGTTTCCAACTGTTGCTTGTATTTTGAGCCCTAGAAGATATACACCCATTTAAACCCCCACCCATGAAAACATAAAGCGAAAACTTACCTGATCATCGAGGAGAATAAAATGAAGAACATCGTCAACGTCTGGTACCAATTCAAGCCATATCTTATAAACCATCACTCTGATTTTCTAATCCGCTTTTGAAAACTCCAACCCACTTATTTTAGAGATTCCGACTATTTTAAAATTTCAGAAAACAGATGGAAGCTTAATAAAAATCTTTCTTCTCTGTATACAGCGAAAATGTTTTAGTCCACTTTTGCTATGAACTCACTACAGCTTTGGCCTTTAGAATATAGAAAAGAATGAAGATAAAAAAACAGATACCGATAAGTTATATTGTCAATTTTCTTATTCTTTTTTTTTTCAAAGCATAATCATTATGCATGCCTAGACGGTTCAGAGCTTTTACTATTCGCGACAGTTCGCATTCTTCAAAGCAGATTTGAGCAATTAAAATCGTAAAATTTAAACACATCAAGGTCCTGTTAAATTTGTAATCCGATCACATTTTCCAAATTTTAAGTCAATTCCTATTATTTTTGGTTGATTTTGCAAAAAAAAATGTAGAGCACGAATAGTTCGTTTTTGGATGAGAACCATGGTCTCGATCTGGATTTTACTGTTGGGCTGATGTATTTGATACGAATTTGCATTGACCCAAATCGTACCTGCTAAATTGCTAATATACTGTTTAGCACATTATTAACCGTTTGAGAGTACATAGTTTCGTATATCACAATATTTTCCCTGTAATAGATACTTCCCAAATTATCAATGTACATTAAACCAAAATTTTAGGGTCACAATTACTCAAAGAAATAGAAACACCAAAATCCAAAAGATATTAATGAATACATCAAACCAAATCAAGTAACACACAATTAAGACTCACTGTGTGTTCGCTGGACTTCAACAAATTCACGAACTTTAGAGCATGCAGGATCCACCATAACCCGAGTACAATTATATGCAGACGTTACAACTCACGCCCTTAAACGATCAAGAAGAAAAAAATAAAAGATTATAGCTAAATAAACACACAGTTGCGAATAATTAAGTGTAAAAAAATTTAACTGATGATATAACCTTTACGAACTTTAATCTTTTCGAACATAATAATACAAACGACAAAACCATCACAGATCTTTGCCCATGAAGTCAGAAATTCTGAAGTATAATCTCTAGTCATTTGGCAAGGGATACGACAACCCCTAATATAACATCATAACCAATTCTAAGTTAATATATAATAACCAATTCTAAAATTCGAACTAATCATATTAATAACAATGTAAAAAAATAGCAGGTGCATATACCTCTGATTCAGTAGGTCAAAACACACAATCTTATTTTTCAAAGAAGTGAGAGAACCATGGCGCGCAAAGAAGTTTCCAACATTGACAACCTGGCCTCTCAAATCTACATTCGATGAATCATATATGGGGATTAAATTCAAAAGTTTGAGAAAAATAATTAAAAGGGTAAAAAAAAAAATTAGACACATAAGAACACAAGTTGTTGAATTGATATCTCCGTCTCTATTCTTTCTAATCGAACAAAATTAAAAAATCTGGATGAAAAATTTATACAATCGACGAAACAATGGATATCCTTGTTGAACACGATAACAAAAGGATGTGGAACAAACTTGAACGTTTCCACAGCCAGGATAAGATCAAATCCTCTTTTAATTACCCATCCCCCCCCCCCCCCCCCCCCCCCCCCCAAGCCTTACTAAAAAGTTTGATATAGTCTCGCTTGATTATTGCTCTTACCCTATCACCCTAGACAAAAAAAAACAACAGAAATCACCTTAGTTACAATATAAACGATAAGACCAACATAATAAACCCAATAAACATGTGAACTCACATTCTTGTCAATCAATATAAGTTCAAGGGATTCCTCAACACCATGTAAGTGCATAAACTTACGCAAAATAAGAAACACTTTATGAGTAAAGGAAGACAATATATATATAAGTCGGAAATTATTTTGACCTAATTCATTATTCGTATGTGATGATATTATATTTATACACACAACAATAAATAAAATTTTATACTTCTTCTTTTTAAGTTACCACTTATAGATATAACCTACTTAATAACTCTTTTCAGAATCTCCTTTTTAAGTTACCACTTATAGATACAAAATGTCAGTTTTTAGTATACTTGGTCAACACACCAGACTCATCATTATTTACGGTAGAAAACCTATTACAATTCAAAAGAACCTTATAAAACAATGTATGTTTCTTACATCAGTCTAATTATTGGGAGGATTCTAATTATCAAACATTCCACTTTCGACAATCACACGATATATCATCCACTTTATTGACGCAGAAACAAAACATAATAAACAAACTTAATATTATACATCCAACTTTACTCTATTAGAGCAAAACAAAATATAATAAATATTTAAAATCTGATAGGATAACCATATAACACAGATCCAGTAAATAATAAGTTAATACCGAGAAATTGAAATTGTTCAAAAAAAAAAAAAACTTAAAATTGCTTCTAAGACATAGGATTTAACAAAATATAAATGATGTCACCACTGCCACATAACCCGTCCATACCCATGCATTCATCCATGATGAGCGCGACCACCAAGAGCACTACAACTGCATCAGATAAGACTCGATACATTAGCAAAAAAGCATAAGATGCAGAGTCTTAAAGAGAAACCATATTATAAGAAACAGAAACTTGCATCTCCTGAAACTCACATACATCATCATCGAGAGGGTCAAACATAAATTCAGAGCATAGGTAGTGATAACGCAAAACAACATCATTAGTATCAGCACATATACAAACTTAACATTATCAAAAGATGAAGTTTTCTAAAATTAAGTACAGTATTTTACTCATATACAAAATGCACAATTATATTCTTCATCTTCACCGTCGGATACTTTCCAGAATCTCAAAACACAAACTGTTGATTCACAAGTATTTTGTTCATATGCACGAACAAAGTCTCTAGCAAAAGTTCCCCTACCAATACACATAAAATCTCAAAACACAAACTGTTGATTCACAAGTATTTTGTTCATATGCACGAACAAAGTCTCTAGCAAAAGTTCCCCTACCAATACACATAACCACACCCTCCAACCTAGAGCAATGAAATCAATTGTGAACAAACCACAAAACAACAACGAATAAATATATACAATCCTAACTACCCATAAAGAATAATTTATAGCATAACCAACCTGGCATCACAAAGATCGAATTGAACATAGCACAAATCCTCTTCATATGCATCAAAGTTGACATCATGAAGCGTTCCCATCCTGATAGCTGCCTCCATGACATCTGAAACAATTCGATTTCCACACACATGCAATTATGTTATTTAAGTATAAAAAACATTTTTAATCAAAAATTAAAATTAAAATTTCTGATTAAAGATCGATGATCAAACTCCCTAGTACGAATATTAAGCATTCGCTAACAGTGTAAAAACAGTCCAGGAGATCCATAATCAAATCTCTTAACCCTCATCATTCGACCAAATTGGATCTTTTGACCGTCATGAGACAAAATCAATGATCCAGACTAACTTTTCAGTTTGAATTTGCAAATCTCATAACAATTATCTTTTTTAAAGTATTTTCAAAGATGAGAAGTTCCTCCGGCATGAGAGTCACCTAGATTTGTGTTTTTTAGTCGAAAATAAATAAAAAATCAAAATCTGAACAAGTAGATCTATATGCAAAACGAAAAGAGTAAACAGTTTTTTTTTTTTGGAAAAAATTATCCGATTATCAGAAACTATGAGCTCCAAGGTACGACTGAAGAAATTGAGCTGTTTCCAAAAACGAAGAACCTTCACACAAACTATCTGATCTATATATCCATTCTGTAATCCAAAAAAAGAATCTATGGCGGATTTAAGAAAATATCAAAACTTTATTTCTTTAATTTATTTTTGGGTTTTCGAAGGGTGATAAGAAGAAGAGTTGGTGACTAAAAGAAACCTAGAAGGCAATATATATATTACCTGGAGAGACGCAAATAAATTATTAACTGTCGAGACAATTATTCTTTTAAAAAAACTCTGACACCATTGACATTTCCATTGTTTGTCCATATTATGATCAATATCGATGAAAGCTGAGCCCAAGTTAATAAATAGTTAACTAATTCACATCCACTCAAATCCAATATTAAATCGACATCAGATATAAAGGCACGGTCGTTATTCAGATATAGAATATAAATGCACGATTATATTATTAAATTATTATATTTTATTAGTTTAGAAGTATATCTAAAATTGTCTGATATAATTGTTGTTTTCTGTCTATATTAATATCATCAATATCAATGCAAGTTGGGTCCAAGATAATTTATAGTCAACTAATTCAAACTCAAATGAATATAACAAACGATTATTGTGAGTTTTGTATATAAGTAGAAATATTGTTCTTAATTTTAGAAAATTTGTTCATCTTTTGGATGAATATCATCATTAATAAAAAACCAAAACACAAGATAAATAGTCTAAAACGGTGATTAACTTAATATAACTTGTATACGAAAAAAACATTCAAAGTTAAACAGTATAGATATTAATGATAGACTTATTAATAACATCTATTAAAATAAAACAATAAAGACGAACAAATCTCTAAAACTTTTGGTTCTGTCCACTAGACTGACCTGCTTTGGTCACGGCTGTATTAGCTCCAGCTGACATCAACGCAGTTTTCGCCTGTTCTGACTCCAACAATGCCGCCTTCTCAACAAGCTCAGCAACTGTCCTGAAGTCACGAACCACACACCCATTCCTTAGCTCAACTCGCAGTCCATTCATAAACCTGCGAATCAGCTTCTCCTCCGTGTCAAACTCATGAGACACATACTTCCTCAGCTGATTAAACTGAGTCTCATACTGCTTCACTGTAAGCGTCCCCTGACTAAGGTACAGAAACGCCTTCTCCAACTCGTTGTAAGCTTCCTGTGGGAAGTACTTACTCCTGAACATCGCTGAAAATGTCTCATAAGAACAATTCGCGTTCACCAGCCTTCCAACAATTCTTTTCCACCACGTGTGTGCATCACCCTCCAAGTAGTGCACGACAATGTCTCTCTTGTAACCCTCTGGACATCGAATAGACTCAAAATTCCGTTCCAGTCTCATCCTCCACTCATCTGCCTCAATCGGTGTAGAACCTCCAGTAAAGAACTTGGTTCCCAACCGCACCATGTGATCCAAAACCTTGAGGTAACTCGGAACACTCTCCACTTGGTCCGCTTCCTCCCTAATCACATCCGCGTGAACCCCCACCGGTGGTACTACATGTGGTGCTGCTGCAACCGTCAGAGCAGGAGCCACCGCAGGTAGCCTAGCTAGTACATGTGCTAACATCCCAAGCACAGCCTCTAACCCCACTGGTGCCACATACGCAGTAACCCCAGCTGCATCCGCAGCATTCCTAGCCACCTTCTCATCATCCGCAGCATTCCTTGCTGCTTCCACGGCTGCCACTCTAGCCGCCTCATTCGCAACCGCAGCTGCCTGTCTCTCGGCTTCCCTTGCCCTCTCAGCAACATCACCGTTGACTGAGTTCACAGACCCCGCAGCCTGGTTGTCCCCATTGTTTCTCACGGTTCTTCTGGTATCAACCATCTGCAAGTACACAATGCCAGTTAGCCGAAGCTAACTCAAAACGTGTTTCACAACACCACACAACAACTTACCGCGAGACCTTGGCAGTGAAGAATGGATCGGACCCCTATAAACCCTAAACAAACAAACAAACAACAGCAATCACCAATTTCAGTCCTAGAAGCGTTAAAACGCTCTGATACCAACTTGTGGTAATCCAACCCGGTAAACCGTACCGTGGTTGTGTCCCACTACATCCTCTAAGTCCGTTTCTATACTTAGCCATATTTTTGAACTTTTTCTTCATTCTTATTCTTTCTTATCAATACACAGCGGAATATAAAGCAACTCATTTCATTCATTTAACTTTCATAAAACACTTAACAGGATTCGGGGCTAACTTAAACAAATCACAATGGTTCGCTAATGAATACAAACGATCATCTAGCAACCTAAATAGCCAAACACCAAAGCCATAAGACTCTAAACACAAGTCTTAAACATAAATAAAACCCAGTCCCGATCCATCCATATCCATCACTGCCGCCTGGTCTCGCCCCTTTACTGCTTAGTACCTGCACACTCAAGATGAGAGGCATAAGTATTTCATAAATACTTAGTGAGTACGGTCATCCCGTAACACCTGGTCAGTACCAAACGCGCAGTCATACTTTCGGATTCAACATTCAACACAATCAATTCACAATAGACATCACAATATCAAACGGTCATGATCATCTAGCCTAACCAACCAAGATCAATCCCTTTTTAAGACCCATGTCTACTTCAGCGAGAATCCCACATCCCCTAAGCTAGTACATGATCCGGATTACCCTGAGGTTAGCTAAACATCATATATGCCATGGTAAACACCACAATATATCACAACACAAGGATTGCTTATCAGTTCTAAACACATAACATGAAAATCACACAATCAACATGCAAACATTCAACCCTAGCAATCCTACGGTCCTAGACACCAACCACAGTCACGCACTCACCTTAGAGAAGGCTGGAAACAGATTGGTCAGAAGAGAATACCGCACCAAAACGAAGATATCCGATCTCCCTAAGAATCTCTCGGCTCACGGTATGATCTGATCCTTATCCCCTCGGCTATCTCTTGATCTGTTCACCTTTCTTCGAGCCAAACTCTGTTTTCCCTCAGAAACCCCACAAAACAAGGCTATTAGCACGAGGTTATCCGATGAAAACTCAACACTTAGGGAAATATCCGATCGCTTACCAGTTTATCTCGGCGATGGTCGGATCTGCTCGACGATAACCTGATCTCTCTTGGATGTCCTCGGGATAAACTGTTTTTCTTAGGGTTTTCTCTCGACTATTCTCTTTCTTTGCTTTATTGCTCTTGAATAAACACAATTCTCCCGAGAAAAGTCTCAAAATCTCTTAAATACTCGCAAAACCCTAGGTAACCCGGACTTATCCGACGTTTTCCCGGTTCCAGTAAGTTTTATCCCGGTCCGATTCGATTCTCTCGGCTATTCCCTGTACCGGCTCGACCATTCCTTCGATAAACCCCAAAATAGCCGACCAAACACTTGGCCCACGGCCCAAATCCCTTCCCACTCGGATAAACCGCCCTTATCCGACGTGTTTTCCATTTTTCACCCGGATATTCCTATTTCTCTCGGACAACTTGTCCCACCTCGGCTAATCCTCTATTTCTCTCGGAGGTTTCCTATTCCCCCCTCGGAGACAGTCCATAGACACTCAGACTAACCTCCCAGCCTCTCGGATAAATCCTATTTCCCTTAGGATAATACCAATTTTCCTCGGACTGGACCCCATTTCCCCCGGATATGGTCCATCCGGCTCGGCTATCCAGCCCATACCCGACTATTTCCTCGGTCATCACCCGACCATAGTCCGAACCTCCATTTCCCAGCCAGTATCCGACCCTTGGCTCGGTCATTCCTCGGACAACACCCTGTCCGGTACGATCATTCCACATTTTCTCGGATACGGATGCTACAACTCTCCCCCACCCGTTTTGGATTCGTCCTCGAATCCGACTCATCTGTTTGCAACTTGTCAAACCATTTGGGATACTCAGCTTTCATCCTAGCCTCCTTTTCCCAAGTAACCTGTTCCTGCCCATCGCAGTCCCATACGACCTGAACCTTTCTGACCAGCTTCCCATGCTTAGTCTTTTCTTTCCGTCCTATTACTCGAACCAGTCTAGCCACTACTGCAAGGTCCTCTTGCAAGTCTGCTGGCGGCTCCTCTATAACCGTTTCCCGTTCGGTAATGTGCTTTCTCAGCTGTGACACATGGAATACATTATGGAACGCTCCCATTTCTGATGGCAAGTCCAACTTGTAAGCCACTGCGCCAATCTTTTCCAGTATCCGGTACGGCCTCATGTACCTTAGATTCAACTTGGCACTCTTAGCTGCCCTATCCGTTCCCTTATAAGTCAGTGCCTTAAGATAAACCATATCACCCACACGGAACTCCAAATCCCTGCGACGCTTGTCCGCATAACTTTTCTGCCTGTCCATAGCCTCTTTCAGCTTAATCTTTAACAATCTGATCTTTTCTGTAGTAGCCTCGACCACTGCTGGCCCCATTACACTACGCTCCCCCACTTGTGTCCAACACAATGGTGTTCTGCACGGCCTGCCATACAACGCCTCATGCGGAGACATCTCTATGCTCCTTTGGTAACTATTGTTGTATGCAAATTCAGCCAACGGTAAGTAGTCTTCCCAACTACCGCCCCAGTCCAGTACACACGCTCTCAACATATTCTCCAATGTCCTGATCGTCCGTTCTGATTGCCCATCAGTCTGAGGATGATACGCTGTACTCATATGCAATCGCGTCCCACACGCTTCCTGGAGCTCTTTCCAGAACCTCGAAGTAAACTTCGGATCACGATCTGAAATGATACTCACTGACACTCCATGCAACTTCACGATCTGATCAATATACATGTCCACCAATTTTGGTACTCCATCAGTCTTTTTCATTGCTAAGAAGTGATCAGACTTGGTCAAACGATCCACAATGACCCATATCCCGTCATGCAACTTCCTAGTCTTAGGCAATCCCAGTACAAAGTCCATGGTGATCATGTCCCATTTCCATTCCGGCATTGGCAACGTTTGCAACAAACCACTCGGAAACTGATGCTCTGCCTTAACCAATTGGCACGTCTCACATCCGGCTACCCACTTAGCCACATCACGTTTCATCCCAACCCAATGATAGTACCGTTTCAAATCCTGATACATCTTGGTCATTCCCGGATGAACAGAAAACCTTGACTGATGTGCCTCCTTAAGGATCTCATCCCTTAACTCCTTCACATCTGGAACACAGACCCGTCCGTTCACAACAATGGTCCCATTGTTTGAAGTCTGATATTCTGTCTTGTCATTCTGTGACACCTTTTTCAGATTCTCATCCTGCTCCTGAGCAATCCGAATTCTAGTCAACAAGTCAGCTCTATCCGCAGCTTCCAAACCCAACGGTTCAACCCCATCCGTTATTGCATTCAACTGCAATATCCTTAGCATGTTCACAATGCTTCCAACATTCTGTTCAGATGATACGCTAGCCCTTCTCCTACTCAATGCATCCGCCACCAAGTTGGCCTTTCCTGGATGGTATGCTATCTCCAAGTCATAGTCTGCTACCAACTCCATCCATCTACGCTGTCTCAAGTTCAAATCCGGTTGAGTAAAGATGTACTTTAAACTCTTATGGTCCGTGTATATCTGCACCTTCTCGCCATACAAGTAAGATCTCCATATCTTAAGTGCAAATACCACAGCCACCATCTCTAAATCATGCATAGGGTAGTTTCCTTCATGCTTCCGTAGCTGCCGCGAAGCATAAGCTATCACCTTACCATTCTGCATCAGAACACAACCTAGTCCTTTCCTGGATGCATCCGTGTATACCACGTATGGCTCACCCGGTTCTGGTAACGCCAATACTGGTGCACTAGTGAGTAACTCCTTTAACTTTGAGAAGCACTCTTCACACTCATCTGTCCAGACATACTCCACGTCTTTACCAGTCAGCTTTGTCATTGGCTGAGCCATGCTTGCAAAACCTTTGACAAACCGCCTGTAGTAACCAGATAGTCCGAGAAAACTCCTTATCTCTGTAGCATTCTCTGGTCTGGGCCAATCCGCAATAGCCTGAATCTTCTCTGGGTCCACGGACACTCCCTTATCCGAAACAATGTGACCCAAGAACCCTATATGCCGTTGCCAAAAGCTACACTTACTGAGCTTGGAATATAACTTCTGTTCTCTCAACTTCTCCAGAACAGTCCGCAAATGACTCTTATGCTCTTCCTCATCCTTTGAGTATACTAGAATATCATCTATGAAAATGATCACAAACTCATCTAGGTACTCTCTGAATACGCCATTCATCAACTTCATGAATGCAGCTGGCGCATTCGTCAAACCAAATGGCATGACCACAAACTCGTAATGACCATACCTTGTCCTAAAGGCAGTCTTACGCACGTCTGTCTCTTCAATGGGTATTTGATGGTATCCTGATTCCAAATCGATCTTAGAGAACCAAGTAGCTCCCCTGAGTTGGTCCAACAACTCATCTATCCTGGGAAGTGGATACTTGTTCTTCACGGTCACACGGTTCAATCCGCGATAATCAATGCAAAGCCTGAAGCTCCCATCCTTCTTCTTCACGAACAACACTGGTGCTCCCCACGGTGAACTACAAGGTCTAATGAAGCCTTTGTCCAACAACTCCGTTAGCTGCTTCTTCAGTTCAGCCATCTCCGCTGGCGCCATCCGGTATGATGCTTTGGACAATGGAGCTGTCCCCGGCTCAAGTTCAATCGTGAATGGATCTGAACGAGCTGGTGGCAGTCCTGCCAACGCCTGAAAAACATCCTCAAATTCCTGCACCACCGGTATACTGCCTAAGTCTACATCCGGTCCTCCTTCTGTAGTAGTGATCGTTGCTAGATACGCCTCACAACCCTTCTCTATCAGCCGTTCTGCTTGAATAGCTGAAACCACCAAACTTCCCGAGGTTGGCCTAACTCCCTGATAAACCAAGACCTCTCCTTCTCTCTCAAACCGCACCCTACCCCGGTGACAATCCAAGTGAGCTCTGTGCTTGCCTAACCAGTCTATTCCCAAAATGACATCGTAGGACTTAACCCTACAGATCACTAGGTCCGCTGGCATGTTCACTTCGCCAAACATCACTGGAACATTCTTGACCGTTCCTAGTGAAAACATCACTTGGCCTCCAGCCGCCTGAACTAACCCAAAGTCCTCTCCGGGTTCCTTCCGGAACTGTCCCTTTCCGATCATGTCCGGATTAACAAAACAATGACTCGCTCCCGAGTCAAATAGAACATGGGTTTCAACCTCACCCATTAGCAAGGTCCCTACACATTCATTCCCTAGAATGCTAAGCCTCTATACTAACACACATCACGCAAAAGAAAGTTTAGAAAATACTACGTACCACACGTACCAGTAATCGGATGAGAAGTGCTCGGTTCCTCGGCTGCTGCTGCACTCGTCGTGTACACCCTCGGCATAATGGCCTGTCTCTTGGCATGTGATGCAAGTGCCTCCCCTGCTCTCTTCCCTTGAGCCACGGCCTGCTCCACCAGTCCTGCCTTAGGACACTCACGCTTGAAATTCCCTGGTTCTCCACAACCGTAGCAACCCCAAACTGCACCATCACTGCTGGACACATGGACCACTCGCTGATCCTCCTCCGGACATCTCGTATCCGATGCTCTAAACTTCCGCACCTGTGGCATCCACTACCACCGCGCCTACACTCGCCAACGTGAGCCTTGCCACACCTGCTGCACACGCTGCATCCCCTAGATCCTTTGTTCGGTACTCCTTTCCCAAACTTCCGGTTCTGTCCACTAGACTGACCCGCCTTGGTCACGGCTGTACTAGCCCCAGCTGACATCAACGCAGCTTCCGCCTATCCTGACTCCAATAATGCCACCTTCTCAACAAGCTCAGCAACTGTCCTGAAGTCACGAACCACACACCCATTCCTTAGCTCAACTCGCAGTCCACTCATAAACCTGCGAATCAGCTTCTCCTCCGTGTCAAACTCATGAGACACATACTTCCTCAGCTGATTAAACTGAGTCTCATACTGCCTCACTGTAAGCGTCCCCTGACTAAGGTACAGAAACGCCTTCTCCAACTCGTTGTAAGCTTCCTGTGGGAAGTACTTACTCCTGAACATCGCTGAAAATGTCTCATAAGAACAATTCACGTTCACCAGCCTTCCAACAATTCCTTTCCACCACGTGTGTGCATCACCCTCCAAGTAGTGCACGGCAGTGTCTCTCTTGTAACCCTCTGGACATCGTATAGACTCAAAATTCCGTTCCAGTCTCATCCTCCACTCATCTGCCTCAATCGGTGTAGAACCTCTAGCAAAGAACCTGGTTCCCAACCGCACCATGTGATCCAATACCTTGAGGTAACTCGGAACCCTCTCCACTTGGTCCGCTTCCTCCCCAATCACATCCGCGTGAACCCCCACCGGTGGTACTACATGTGATGCTGCTGCAACCGTCAGAGCAGGAGCCACCGCAGGTAGCCTAGCTAGTACATGTGCTAACATCCCAAGCACAGCCTCTAACCCCACTGGTGCCACATACGCAGCAACCCCAGCTGCATCCGCAGCATTCCTAGCCACCTTCTCATCATCCGCAGCATTCCTTGCTGCTTCCACGGCTGCCACTCTAGCCGCCTCATTCGCAACCGCAGCTGCCTGTCTCTCGGCTTCCCTTGCCCTCTCAGCAACATCACCGTTGACTGAGTTCACAGACCCTGCAGCCTGGTTGTCCCCATTGTTTCTCACGGTTCTTCTGGTATCAACCATCTGCAAGTACACAATGCCAGTTAGCCGAAGCTAACTCAAAACGTGTTTCACACAACACCACACAACAACTTACCGCGAGACCTTGGCAGTGAAGAATGGATCGGACCCCTATAAACCCTAAACAAACAAACAAACAACAGCAATCACCAATTTCAGTCCTAGAAGCGTTAAAACGCTCTGATACCAACTTGTGGTAATCCAACCCGGTAAACCGTACCGTGGTTGTGTCCCACTACATCCTCTAAGTCCGTTTCTATACTTAGCCATATTTTTGAACTTTTTCTTCATTCTTATTCTTTCTTATCAATACACAGCGGAATATAAAGCAACTCATTTCATTCATTTAACTTTCATAAAACACTTAACAGGATTCGGGGCTAACTTAAACAAATCACAATGGTTCGCTAATGAATACAAACGATCATCTAGCAACCTAAATAGCCAAACACCAAAGCCATAAGACTCTAAACACAAGTCTTAAACATAAATAAAACCCAGTCCCGATCCATCCATATCCATCACTGCCGCCTGGTCTCGCCCCTTTACTGCTTAGTACCTGCACACTCAAGATGAGAGGCATAAGTATTTCATAAATACTTAGTGAGTACGGTCATCCTGTAACACCTGGTCAGTACCAAACACGCAGTCATACTTTCAGATTCAACATTCAACACAATCAATTCGCAATAGACATCACAATATCAAACGGCCATGATCATCTAGCCTAACCAACCAAGATCAATCCCTTTTTAAGACCCATGTCTACTTCAGCGAGAATCCCACATCCCCTAAGCTAGTACATGATCCGGATTACCCTGAGGTTAGCTAAACATCATATATGCCATGGTAAACACCACAATATATCACAACACAAGGATTGCTTATCAGTTCTAAACACATAACATGAAAATCACACAATCAACATGCAAACATTCAACCCTAGCAATCCTACGGTCCTAGACACCAACCACAGTCACGCACTCACCTTAGAGAAGGCTGGAAACAGATTGGTCAGAAGAGAATACCGCACCAAAACGAAGATATCCGATCTCCCTAAGAATCTCTCGGCTCACGGTATGATCCGATCCTTATCCCCTCGGCTATCTCTTGATCTGTTCACCTTTCTTCGAGCCAAACTCTGTTTTCCCTCAGAAACCCCACAAAACAAGGCTATTAGCACGAGGTTATCCGATGAAAACTCAACACTTAGGGAAATATCCGATCGCTTACCAGTTTATCTCGGCGATGGTCGGATCTGCTCGACGATAACCTGATCTCTCTTGGATGTCCTCGGGATAAACTGTTTTTCTTAGGGTTTTCTCTCGACTATTCTCTTTCTTTGCTTTATTGCTCTTGAATAAACACAATTCTCCCGAGAAAAGTCTCAAAATCTCTTAAATACTCGCAAAACCCTAGGTAACCCGGACTTATCCGACGTTTTCCCGGTTCCAGTAAGTTTTATCCCGGTCCGATTCGATTCTCTCGGCTATTCCCTGTACCGGCTCGACCATTCCTTCGATAAACCCCAAAATAGCCGACCAAACACTTGGCCCACGGCCCAAATCCCTTCCCACTCGGATAAACCGCCCTTATCCGACGTGTTTTTCCATTTTTCACCCGGATATTCCTATTTCTCTCGGACAACTTGTCCCACCTCGGCTAATCCTCTATTTCTCTCGGAGGTTTCCTATTCCCCCTCGGAGACAGTCCATAGACACTCAGACTAACCTCCCAGCCTCTCGGATAAATCCTATTTCCCTTAGGATAATACCAATTTTCCTCGGACTGGACCCCATTTCCCCCGGATATGGTCCATCCGGCTCGGCTATCCAGCCCATACCCGACTATTTCCTCGGTCATCACCCGACCATAGTCCGAACCTCCATTTCCCAGCCAGTATCCGACCCTTGGCTCGGTCATTCCTCGGACAACACCCTGTCCGGTACGATCATTCCACATTTTCTCGGATACGGATGCTACAACTCTCCCCCACTCGTTTTGGATTCGTCCTCGAATCCGACTCATCTGTTTGCAACTTGTCAAACCATTTGGGATACTCAGCTTTCATCCTAGCCTCCTTTTCCCAAGTAACCTGTTCCTGCCCTTCGCAGTCCCATACGACCTGAACCTTTCTGACCAGCTTCCCACGCTTAGTCTTTTCTTTCCGTCCTATTACTCGAACCAGTCTAGCCACTACTGCAAGGTCCTCTTGCAAGTCTGCTGGCGGCTCCTCTATAACCGTTTCCCGTTCGGTAATGTGCTTTCTCAGCTGTGACACATGGAATACATTATGGAACGCTCCCATTTCTGATGGCAAGTCCAACTTGTAAGCCACTGCGCCAATCTTTTCCAGTATCCGGTACGGCCTCATGTACCTTAGATTCAACTTGGCACTCTTAGCTGCCCTATCCGTTCCCTTATAAGTCAGTGCCTTAAGATAAACCATATCACCCACACGGAACTCCAAATCCCTGCGACGCTTGTCCGCATAACTTTTCTGCCTGTCCATAGCCTCTTTCAGCTTAATCTTTAACAATCTGATCTTTTCTGTAGTAGCCTCGACCACTGCTGGCCCCATTACACTACGCTCCCCCACTTGTGTCCAACACAATGGTGTTCTGCACGGCCTGCCATACAACGCCTCATGCGGAGACATCTCTATGCTTCTTTGGTAACTATTGTTGTATGCAAATTCAGCCAACGGTAAGTAGTCTTCCCAACTACCGCCCTAGTCCAGTACACACGCTCTCAACATATTCTCCAATGTCCTGATCGTCCGTTCTGATTGCCCATCAGTCTGAGGATGATACGCTGTACTCATATGCAATCGCGTCCCACACGCTTCCTGGAACTCTTTCCAGAACCTCGAAGTAAACTTCGGATCACGATCTGAAATGATACTCACTGACACTCCATGCAACTTCACGATCTGATCAATATACATGTCCACCAATTTTGGTACTCCATCAGTCTTTTTCATTGCTAAGAAGTGATCAGACTTGGTCAAACGATCCACAATGACCCATATCCCGTCATGCAACTTCCTAGTCTTAGGCAATCCCAGTACAAAGTCCATGGTGATCATGTCCCATTTCCATTCCGGCATTGGCAACGTTTGCAACAAACCACTCGGAAACTGATGCTCTGCCTTAACCAATTGGCACGTCTCACATCCGGCTACCCACTTAGCCACATCACGTTTCATCCCAACCCAATGATAGTACCGTTTCAAATCCTGATACATCTTGGTCATTCCCGGATGAACAGAAAACCTTGACTGATGTGCCTCCTTAAGGATCTCATCCCTTAACTCCTTCACATCTGGAACACAGACCCGTCCGTTCACAACAATGGTCCCATTGTTTGAAGTCTGATATTCTGTCTTGTCATTCTGTGACACCTTTTTCAGATTCTCATCCTGCTCCTGAGCAATCCGAATTCTAGTCAACAAGTCAGCTCTATCCGCAGCTTCCAAACCCAACGGTTCAACCCCATCCGTTATTGCATTCAACTGCAATATCCTTAGCATGTTCACAATGCTTCCAACATTCTGTTCAGATGATACGCTAGCCCTTCTCCTACTCAATGCATCCGCCACCAAGTTGGCCTTTCCTGGATGGTATGCTATCTCCAAGTCATAGTCTGCTACCAACTCCATCCATCTACGCTGTCTCAAGTTCAAATCCGGTTGAGTAAAGATGTACTTTAAACTCTTATGGTCCGTGTATATCTGCACCTTCTCGCCATACAAGTAAGATCTCCATATCTTAAGTGCAAATACCACAGCCACCATCTCTAAATCATGCATAGGGTAGTTTCCTTCATGCTTCCGTAGCTGCCGCGAAGCATAAGCTATCACCTTACCATTCTGCATCAGAACACAACCTAGTCCTTTCCTGGATGCATCCGTGTATACCACGTATGGCTCACCCGGTTCTGGTAACGCCAATACTGGTGCACTAGTGAGTAACTCCTTTAACTTTGAGAAGCACTCTTCACACTCATCTGTCCAGACATACTCCACGTCTTTACCAGTCAGCTTTGTCATTGGCTGAGCCATGCTTGCAAAACCTTTGACAAACCGCCTGTAGTAACCAGATAGTCCGAGAAAACTCCTTATCTCTGTAGCATTCTCTGGTCTGGGCCAATCCGCAATAGCCTGAATCTTCTCTGGGTCCACGGACACTCCCTTATCCGAAACAATGTGACCCAAGAACCCTATATGCCGTTGCCAAAAGCTACACTTACTGAGCTTGGAATATAACTTCTGTTCTCTCAACTTCTCCAGAACAGTCCGCAAATGACTCTTATGCTCTTCCTCATCCTTTGAGTATACTAGAATATCATCTATGAAAATGATCACAAACTCATCTAGGTACTCTCTGAATACGCCATTCATCAACTTCATGAATGCAGCTGGCGCATTCGTCAAACCAAATGGCATGACCACAAACTCGTAATGACCATACCTTGTCCTAAAGGCAGTCTTACGCACGTCTGTCTCTTCAATGGGTATTTGATGGTATCCTGATTCCAAATCGATCTTAGAGAACCAAGTAGCTCCCCTGAGTTGGTCCAACAACTCATCTATCCTGGGAAGTGGATACTTGTTCTTCACGGTCACACGGTTCAATCCGCGATAATCAATGCAAAGCCTGAAGCTCCCATCCTTCTTCTTCACGAACAACACTGGTGCTCCCCACGGTGAACTACAAGGTCTAATGAAGCCTTTGTCCAACAACTCCGTTAGCTGCTTCTTCAGTTCAGCCATCTCCGCTGGCGCCATCCGGTATGATGCTTTGGACAATGGAGCTGTCCCCGGCTCAAGTTCAATCGTGAATGGATCTGAACGAGCTGGTGGCAGTCCTGCCAACGCCTGAAAAACATCCTCAAATTCCTGCACCACCGGTATACTGCCTAAGTCTACATCCGGTCCTCCTTCTGTAGTAGTGATCGTTGCTAGATACGCCTCACAACCCTTCTCTATCAGCCGTTCTGCTTGAATAGCTGAAACCACCAAACTTCCCGAGGTTGGCCTAACTCCCTGATAAACCAAGACCTCTCCTTCTCTCTCAAACCGCACCCTACCCCGGTGACAATCCAAGTGAGCTCTGTGCTTGCCTAACCAGTCTATTCCCAAAATGACATCGTAGGACTTAACCCTACAGATCACTAGGTCCGCTGGCATGTTCACTTCGCCAAACATCACTGGAACATTCTTGACCGTTCCTAGTGAAAACATCACTTGGCCTCCAGCCGCCTGAACTAACCCAAAGTCCTCTCCGGGTTCCTTCCGGAACTGTCCCTTTCCGATCATGTCCGGATTAACAAAACAATGACTCGCTCCCGAGTCAAATAGAACATGGGTTTCAACCTCACCCATTAGCAAGGTCCCTACACATTCATTCCCTAGAATGCTAAGACTCTATACTAACACACATCACGCAAAAGAAAGTTTAGAAAATACTAAGTACCACACGTACCAGTAATCGGATGAGAAGTGCTCGGTTCCTCGGCTGCTGCTGCACTCGTCGTGTACACCCTCGGCATAATGGCCTGTCTCTTGGCATGTGATGCAAGTGCCTCCCCTGCTCTCTTCCCTTGAGCCACGGCCTGCTCCACCAGTCCTGCCTTAGGACACTCACGCTTGAAATTCCCTGGTTCTCCACAACCGTAGCAACCCCAAACTGCACCATCACTGCTGGACACATGGACCACTCGCTGATCCTCCTCCGGACAGTCTCGTATCCGATGCTCTAAACTCCCGCACCTGTGGCATCCACTACCACCGCGCCTACACTCGCCAACGTGAGCCTTGCCACACCTGCTGCACACGCTGCGTCCCCTAGATCCTTTGTTCGGTACTCCTTTCCCAAACTTCCGGTTCTGTCCACTAGACTGACCCGCCTTGGTCACGGCTGTACTAGCCCCAGCTGACATCAACGCAGCTTCCGCCTATCCTGACTCCAATAATGCCACCTTCTCAACAAGCTCAGCAACTGTCCTGAAGTCACGAACCACACACCCATTCCTTAGCTCAACTCGCAGTCCACTCATAAACCTGCGAATCAGCTTCTCCTCCGTGTCAAACTCATGAGACACATACTTCCTCAGCTGATTAAACTGAGTCTCATACTGCCTCACTGTAAGCGTCCCCTGACTAAGGTACAGAAACGCCTTCTCCAACTCGTTGTAAGCTTCCTGTGGGAAGTACTTACTCCTGAACATCGCTGAAAATGTCTCATAAGAACAATTCACGTTCACCAGCCTTCCAACAATTCCTTTCCACCACGTGTGTGCATCACCCTCCAAGTAGTGCACGGCAATGTCTCTCTTGTAACCCTCTGGACATCGGATAGACTCAAAATTCCGTTCCAGTCTCATCCTCCACTCATCTGCCTCAATCGGTGTAGAACCTCTAGCAAAGAACCTGGTTCCCAACCGCACCATGTGATCCAATACCTTGAGGTAACTCGGAACCCTCTCCACTTGGTCCGCTTCCTCCCCAATCACATCCGCGTGAACCCCCACCGGTGGTACTACATGTGATGCTGCTGCAACCATCAGAGCAGGAGCCACCGCAGGTAGCCTAGCTAGTACATGTGCTAACATCCCAAGCACAGCCTCTAACCCCACTGGTGCCACATACGCAGCAACCCCAGCTGCATCCGCAGCATTCCTAGCCACCTTCTCATCATCCGCAGCATTCCTTGCTGCTTCCACGGCTGCCACTCTAGCCGCCTCATTCGCAACCGCAGCTGCCTGTCCCTCGAATTCCCTTGCCCTCTCAGCAACATCACCGTTGACTGAGTTCACAGACCCTGCAGCCTGGTTGTCCCCATTGTTTCTCACGGTTCTTCTGGTATCAACCATCTGCAAGTACACAATGCCAGTTAGCCGAAGCTAACTCAAAACGTGTTTCACAACACCACACAACAACTTACCGCGAGACCTTGGCAGTGAAGAATGGATTGGACCCCCATAAACCCCAAACAAACAAACAAACAACAGCAATCACCAATTTCAGTCCTAGAAGCGTTAAAACGCTCTGATACCAACTTGTGGTAACCAAACCTGGTAAACCGTACCGCGGCTGTGTCCCACTACATCCTCTAAGTCTGTTTCTATACTTAGCCATATTTTTGAACTTTTTCTTCATTCTTATTCTTTCTTATCAATACACAGCGGAATATAAAGCAACTCATTTCATTCATTTAACTTTCATAAAACACTTAATAGGATTCGGGGCTAACTTAAACAAATCACAATGGTTCGCTAATGAATACAAACGATCATCTAGCAACCTAAATAGCCAAACACCAAAGCCATAAGACTCTAAACACAAGTCTTAAACATAAATAAAACCCAGTCCCGATCCATCCATATCCATCACTGCTGCCTGGTCTCGCCCCTTTACTGCTTAGTATCTGCACACTCAAGATGAGAGGCATAAGTATTTCATAAATACTTAGTGAGTACGGTCATCCCGTAACACCTGGTCAGTACCAAACGCGCAGTCATACTTTCGGATTCAACATTCAACACAATCAATTCACAATAGACATCACAATATCAAACGGCCATGATCATCTAGCCTAACCAACCAAGATCAATCCCTTTTTAAGACCTATGTCTACTTCAGCGAGAATCCCACATCTCCTAAGCTAGTATATGATCCGGATTACCCTGAGGTTAGCTAAACATCATATATGCCATGGTAAACACCACAATATATCACAACACAAGGATTGCTTATCAGTTCTAAACAAATAACATAAAAATCACACAATCAACATGCAAACATTCAACCCTAGCAATCCTACGGTCCTAGACACCAACCACAGTCACGCACTCACCTTAGAGAAGGCTGGAAACAGATTGGTCAGAAGAAATCCTGATGAAAACCGAACCAAAACGAAGATATCCGATCTCCCTAAGAATCTCTCGGCTCACGGTACGATCCGATCCTTATCCCCTCAGCTATCTCTTGATCCGTTCACCTTTCTTCGAGCCAAACTCTGTTTTTCCTCAGAAACCCTACAAAAAAATTTAACTGATGATATAACCTTTACGAACTTTAATCTTTTCAAACATAATAATACAAACGACAAAACCATCACAGATCTTTGCCCATGAAGTCAGAAATTCTGAAGTATAATCTCTAGTCATTTGGCAAGGGATACGACAACCCCTAATATAACATCATAACCAATTCTAAGTTAATATATAATAACCAATTCTAAAATTCGAACTAATCATATTAATAACAATGTAAAAAAATAGCAGGTGCATATACCTCTGATTCAGTAGGTCAAAACACACAATCTTATTTTTCAAAGAAGTGAGAGAACCATGGCGCGCAAAGAAGTTTCCAACATTGACAACCTGGCCTCTCAAATCTACATTCGATGAATCATATATGGGGATTAAATTCAAAAGTTTGAGAAAAATAATTAAAAGGGTAAAAAAAAAAATTAGACACATAAGAACACAAGTTGTTGAATTGATATCCCCGTCTCTATTCTTTCTAATCGAACAAAATTAAAAAATCTGGATGAAAAATTTATACAATCGACGAAACAATGGATATCCTTGTTGAACACGATAACAAAAGGATGTGGAACAAACTTGAACGTTTCCACAGCCAGGATAAGATCAAATCCTCTTTTAATTACCCAACATCCCCCCCCCCCCCCCAAGCCTTACTAAAAAGTTTGATATAGTCTCGCTTGATTATTGCTCTTACCCTATCACCCTAGACCAAAAAAACAACAGAAATCACCTTAGTTACAATATAAACGATAAGACCAACATAATAAACCCAATAAACATGTGAACTCACATTCTTGTCAATCAATATAAGTTCAAGGGATTCCTCAACACCATGTAAGTGCATAAACTTACGCAAAATAAGAAACACTTTATGAGTAAAGGAAGACAATATATATATAAGTCGGAAATTATTTTGACCTAATTCATTATTCGTATGTGATGATATTATATTTATACACACAACAATAAATAAAATTTTATACTTCTTCTTTTTAAGTTACCACTTATAGATATAACCTACTTAATAACTCTTTTCAGAATCTCCTTTTTAAGTTACCACTTATAGATACAAAATGTCAGTTTTTAGTATACTTGGTCAACACACCAGACTCATCATTATTTACGGTAGAAAACCCATTACAATTCAAAAGAACCTTATAAAACAATGTATGTTTCTTACATCAGTCTAATTATTGGGAGGATTCTAATTATCAAACATTCCACTTTCGACAATCACACGATATATCATCCACTTTATTGACGCAGAAACAAAACATAATAAACAAACTTAATATTATACATCCAACTTTACTCTATTAGAGCAAAACAAAATATAATAAATATTTAAAATCTGATAGGATAACCATATAACACAGATCCAGTAAATAATAAATTAATACCGAGAAATTGAAATTGTTCAAAAAAAAAAAACTTAAAATTGCTTCTAAGACATAGGATTTAACAAAATATAAATGATGTCACCACTGCCACATAACCCGTCCATACCCGTGCATTCATCCATGATGAGCGCGACCACCAAGAGCACTACAACTGCATCAGATAAGACTCGATACATTAGCAAAAAAGCATAAGATGCAGAGTCTTAAAGAGAAACCATATTATAAGAAACAGAAACTTGCATCTCCTGAAACTCACATACATTATCATCGAGAGGGTCAAACATAAATTCAGAGCATAGGTAGTGATAACGCAAAACAACATCATTAGTATCAGCACATATACAAACTTAACATTATCAAAAGATGAAGTTTTCTAAAATTAAGTACAGTATTTTACTCATATACAAAATGCACAATTATATTCTTCATCTTCACCGTCGGATACTTTCCAGAATCTCAAAACACAAACTGTTGATTCACAAGTATTTTGTTCATATGCACGAACAAAGTCTCTAGCAAAAGTTCCCCTACCAATACACATAACCACACCCTCCAACCTAGAGCAATGAAATCAATTGTGAACAAACCACAAAACAACAACGAATAAATATATACAATCCTAACTACCCATAAAGAATAATTTATAGCATAACCAACCTGGCATCACAAAGATCGAATTGAACATAGCACAAATCCTCTTCATATGCATCAAAGTTGACATCATGAAGCGTTCCCATCCTGATAGCTACCCCCATGACATCTGAAACAATTCGATTTCCACACACATGCAATTATGTTATTTAAGTATAAAAAACATTTTTAATCAAAAATTAAAATTAAAATTTCTGATTAAAGATCGATGATCAAACTCCCTAGTACGAATATTAAGCATTCGCTAACAGTGTAAAAACAGTCCAGGAGATCCATAATCAAATCTCTTAACCCTCATCATTCGACCAAATTGGATCTTTTGACCGTCATGAGACAAAATCAATGATCCAGACTAACTTTTCAGTTTGAATTTGCAAATCTCATAACAATTATCTTCTTTAAAGTATTTTCAAAGATGAGAAGTTCCTCCGGCATGAGAGTCACCTAGATTTGTGTTTTTTAGTCAAAAAAAAAAAAAAAAATCAAAATCTGAACAAGTAGATCTATATGCAAAACGAAAAGAGTAAACAGTTTTTTTTTTTTGGAAAAAATTACCCGATTATCAGAAACTATGAGCTCCAAGGTACGATTGAAGAAATTGAGCTGTTTCCAAAAACGAAGAACCTTCACACAAACTGTCTGATCTATATATCCATTCTGTAATCCCGAAAAAAAATCTATGGCGGATTTAAGAAAATATCAAAACTTTATTTCTTTAATTTATTTTTGGGTTTTCGAAGGGTGATAAGAAGAAGAGTTGGTGACTAAAAAAAACCTAGAAGGCAATATATATATTACCTGGAGAGACGCAAATAAATTATTAACTGTCGAGACAATTATTCTTTTAAAAAAACTCTGACACCATTGACATTTCCATTGTTTGTCCATATTATGATCAATATCGATGAAAGCTGAGCCCAAGTTAATAAATAGTTAACTAATTCACATCCACTCAAATCCAATATTAAATCGACATCAGATATAAAGGCACGGTCGTTATTCAGATATAGAATATAAATGCACGATTATATTATAAAATTATTATATTTTATTAGTTTAAAAGTATATCTAAAATCGTCTGATATAATTGTTGTTTTCTGTCTATATTAATATCATCAATATCAATGCAAGTTGGGTCCAAGATAATTTATAGTCAACTAATTCAAACTCAAATGAATATAACAAACGATTATTGTGAGTTTTGTATATAAGTAGAAATATTGTTCTTAATTTTAGAAAATTTGTTCATCTTTTGGATGAATATCATCATTAATAAAAAAACAAAACACAAGATAAATAGTCTAAAACGGTGATTAACTTAATATAACTTGTATACGAAAAAAACATTCAAAGTTAAACAGTATAGATATTAATGATAGACTTATTAATAACATCTATTAAATTAAAACAATAAAGACGAACAAATCTTCAAAACTTTCGGTTCTGTCCACTAGACTGACCCGCCTTGGTCACGGCTGTATTAGTTCCAGCTGACATCAACGCAGTTTTCGCCTGTCCTGACTCCAACAATGCCGCCTTCTCAACAAGCTCAGCAACTGTCCTGAAGTCACGAACCACACACCCATTCCTTAGCTCAACTCGCAGTCTACTCATAAACCTGCGAATCAGCTTCTCCTCCGTGTCAAACTCATGAGACACATACTTCCTCAGCTGATTAAACTGAGTCTCATACTGCTTCACTGTAAGCGTTCCCTGACTAAGGTACAGAAACGCCTTCTCCAACTCGTTGTAAGCTTCCTGTGGGAAGTACTTACTCCTGAACATCGCTGAAAATGTCTCATAAGAACAATTCGCGTTCACCAGCCTTCCAACAATTCTTTTCCACCACGTGTGTGCATCACCCTCCAAGTAGTGCACGACAATGTCTCTCTTGTAACCCTCTGGACATCGAATAGACTCAAAATTCCGTTCCAGTCTCATCCTCCACTCATCTGCCTCAATCGGTGTAGAACCTCCAGCAAAGAACTTGGTTCCCAACCGCACCATGTGATCCAAAACCTTGAGGTAACTCGGAACCCTCTCCACTTGGTCCGCTTCCTCCCTAATCACATCCGCGTGAACCCCCACCGGTGGTACTACATGTGGTGCTGCTGCAACCGTCAGAGCAGGAGCCACCGCAGGTAGCCTAGCTAGTATATGTGCTAACATCCCAAGCACAGCCTCTAACCCCACTGGTGCCACATACGCAGTAACCCCAGCTGCATCCGCAGCATTCCTAGCCACCTTCTCATCATCCGCAGCATTCCTTGCTGCTTCCACGGCTGCCACTCTAGCCGCCTCATTCGCAACCGCAGCTGCCTGTCCCTCGACTTCCCTTGCCCTCTCAGCAACATCACCGTTGACTGAGTTCACAGACCCCGCAGCCTGGTTGTCCCCATTGTTTCTCATGGTTCTTCTGGTATCAACCATCTGCAAGTACACAATGCCAGTTAGCCGAAGCTAACTCAAAACGTGTTTCACAACACCACACAACAACTTACCGCGAGACCTTGGCAGTGAAGAATGGATCAGACCCCCATAAACCCTAAACAAACAAACAAACAACAGCAATCACCAATTTCAGTCCTAGAAGCGTTAAAACGCTCTGATACCAACTTGTGGTAACCAAACCCGGTAAACCGTACCGCGGCTGTGTCCCACTACATCCTCTAAGTCTGTTTCTATACTTAGCCATATTTTTGAACTTTTTCTTCATTCTTATTCTTTCTTATCAATACACAGCGGAATATAAAGCAACTCATTTCATTCATTTAACTTTCATAAAACACTTAATAGGATTCGGGGCTAACTTAAACAAATCACAATGGTTCGCTAATGAATACAAACGATCATCTAGCAACCTAAATAGCCAAACACCAAAGCCATAAGACTCTAAACACAAGTCTTAAACATAAATAAAACCCAGTCCCGATCCATCCATATCCATCACTGCCGCCTGGTCTCGCCCCTTTACTGCTTAGTACCTGCACACTCAAGATGAGAGGCATAAGTATTTCATAAATACTTAGTGAGTACGGTCATCCCGTAACACCTGGTCAGTACCAAACGCGCAGTCATACTTTCGGATTCAACATTCAACACAATCAATTCGCAATAGACATCACAATATCAAACGGCCATGATCATCTAGCCTAACCAACCAAGATCAATCCCTTTTTAAGACCCATGTCTACTTCAGCGAGAATCCCACATCTCCTAAGCTAGTATATGATCCGGATTACCCTGAGGTTAGCTAAACATCATATATGCCACGGTAAACACCACAATATATCACAACACAAGGATTGCTTATCAGTTCTAAACAAATAACATGAAAATCACACAATCAACATGCAAACATTCAACCCTAGCAATCCTACGGTCCTAGACACCAACCACAGTCACGCACTCACCTTAGAGAAGGTTGGAAACAGATTGGTCAGAAGAAATCCTGATGAAAACCGAACCAAAACGAAGATATCCGATCTCCCTAAGAATCTCTCGGCTCACGGTACGATCCGATCCTTATCCCCTCAGCTATCTCTTGATCCGTTCACCTTTCTTCGAGCCAAACTCTGTTTTTCCTCAGAAACCCTACAAAACAAGGCTATTAGCTCGAGGTTATCCGTTGAAAACTCAACACTTAGGGAAATATCCGATCGCTTACCAGTTTATCTCGGCGATGGTCGGATCTGCTCGGCGATAACCTGATCTCTCTCGGATGTCCTCGGGATAAACTATTTTTCTTGGGGTTTTCTCTCGACTATTCTCTTTCTTTGCTTTATTGCTCTCGAATAAACACAACTCTCCCGAGAAAAGTCTCAAACTCCCTTAAATACCCGGAAAACCCTAGGTAACCCGGACTTATCCGACGTTTTCTGGTTCCAGTAAGTTTTATCCCGGTCCGATTCGATTCTCTCGGCTATTCCCTGTACCGGCTCGACCATTCCTTCGATAAACCCCAAAATAGCCAACCAAACACTTGGCCCACGGCCCAAATCTCTTCCCTTTCGGATAAACCGCCCTTATCCGAGGTGTTTTCCATTTTTCATCCGGATATTCCTATTTCTCTCGGACAACTTGTCCCACCTCGGCTAATCCTCTATTTCTCTCGGAGGTTTCCTATTCCCCCTCAGAGACAGTCCATAGACACTCGGACTAACCTCCCATCCTCTCGGATAAATCCTATTTCCCTTAGGATAATCCCAATTTTCCTCGAACTGGACCCTATTTCCCCCGGATATGGTCCATCCGGCTCGGCTATCCAGCGCATATCCGACTATTACCTCGGTCATCACCCGACCATAGTCCGAACCTCTATTTCCCAGCCAGTATCCAACTCTTGGCTCGGTCATTCCTCGGACAACACCCTGTCCGGTACGATCATTCCATATTTCTCGGATACGGATGCTACAGTTACTCTCTCAAATTAAGAGATCATTGTAGTACTTAGGGCTCGAATCCACAAGGATATTGCACAACAGACTTTAGGTTCAAATGTAGCTAAGCAAGTCGATGACAAGTAAAATGAAATGGCAAAATAAAAGTAACAACAGCAGGGGCGGATTGTCAGTTCTTAAGATCAATGAGACGAAGCGCTAGGCAATGGAAAATACGTAGGTTGACATAAATTACAGACTACATACTGAAATGATAATTTATTAAAACCGTTCTAGAACTCGAAAACACGAATGTAAAACCAATCGACTTCTGTGGCAGAGATTACCTATGATCAGATTCTAGAATTCCAAATTCCTTTGCAAATTCTAACAACCTAAACAAGAATTAAGGTTCAAGTTCGTTATGTTCACAAAATCACTAATCCAAATTTCTTTGCAATCAGTTATTTTGCTCATCTAAAATAGTTCTGGTGATTAACAATGTTTCCACATCTATTAAACAACCTAAGATCTGATTTCTAGGTGATCAATCTCAAAATCAGTGTTAAAGCAATCTAGATGAAGAACCAAAGGATTTGTCCTAACAGTTATGCAGTTCTAACAATTCATTATCAACCTTTGAACAACCCAAAACCTAGCTAGCAGATTACTCAAACATAGAAATTGAAACACAAATCATGACTGGATAATTTTGTATTAAAAAGATAGAGTAATAGATAAAAGGGTTCGAAGTTCTTCTCTAACAGAGTACGAATTAGTCTCTCCAAAAGCTCTGAATCCAATCTCTCTCTAAGTCTCAATGAAAACAAGATAATGGCCTAACAATGGCTCCCAAAACCTAAATACATCTCTAAACACGACTGAGGCAAGTTTACAAATAATGAGAAACTTCTGGACCAAGTTGTAATTCTTCAAAGAGCTTTTAAAACTCCACTTCGCATCCACGATCGGTCTCGATCGACACTGAGTGGTTGGTGTCGATCGACACTGAGTGGTTGGTGTTGATCGACACCTTCCACCAAATGCTGCTCCGAGTTGGTCTTTTCAGCTACAACTTCAAGATAGCTCCAAAATGCTCCAAAATCTACAATTATGCTCTAAACGTACCTAGACCTGCAAAGACTCGAAAAAAATCGAAAAATACCAAAAAGACTCTATAAACTAGACTTATATGATGGTCAAAAACCCATAAAAACCATGATATATCAACTCCCCCAAACTTAACTTTTGATTGCCCTCAAGCAAACAGAAAACTAAATATAGAGTCGAGGTTTGAAAACGCGGGAACTCATTTTCTCATAAATAATTGCTTCAACTGTTCATCCTATGTTCTACACACTGCATTTCTTAAACCAAATCGAACCACCATGTACTTCTCCTTGGACATTCACATCATCCCAAATTCAACTCTTAAATTCACAGCATTGTCCAATAACTATCCTTGCAAAGCAGAGCTGTGAGTGGTCTTGCAATCTTGCTGAAATCCTTGATAAATCTCCTGTAGAATCCAGCATGTCCCAAAAAACTCCTCACTAATTTCACACAATTTGGTGGCTGCAGACTTGTCATCACCTCAATTTTTGCCTTGTCAACCTCAATGCCTTCTCCAGAAACTTTGTGCCCAAGCACAATCCCATCTCTGACCATAGAGTGGCACTTCTCCCAGTTCAGAACCAGGTGCTTCCCTTCACATCTTCCAAGCACTTGACAAAGGTTGTCAAAGCAGTCTTTCAAGGAGGATCCATAGACTGAAAAATCATCCATGAAGACCTCCATAAACCTCTCAATCATATCGGTGAAGATGGAAAGCATGCACCTCTGAAATGTCGTAGGAGCATTACAAAGTCCAAGTGGCATTTTGCAATATGCAAAGGTGCCATAGGGACATGTAAATGTGATCTTCTCCTGGTCATCTGGATGAATGGGGATCTGAAAGAAACCAGAGTAACCATCCAGGAAACAGTAGTAGGAGTAATTTCCCAACCTCTCCAGCATTTGATCGGTGAATGGCAATGGGAAGTGATCCTTCTCTGTTGCAGCATTGAGTTACCTGTAGTCAATGCACATCCTGTGTCAAGTTATGGTCCTTGTAGGAATCAGCTCATTCTTCTTATTTTTCACAACTTTGACTCCTCCTTCCTTTAGAACTACATGGACTGGACTGACCCAAGTAGTGTCTGAGATGGGATAGATGATCCCAGCAGCTAGAAGCTTCATGATTTCCTTCTTAACGACATCTTGCAGATTTGGATTCAGTCTCCCGTGGTTCTCAATCGATGATTTCGACTCATCCTCAAGGTGTATCCTGTGCATGCACAAGTCTGGAGAGATACCTGAAATGTCATCAAGAGAACAGCCAAGAGCTTTGCGAAATGTGTGCAGCTTGCTTAGAAGTAAAGTGAGCTCTGCATTGTTTAAAGAAGCAATAACAATAACATGATAGGTAGTTAGGTCCCAGAAAAGCATAACTTAGACCTGCTGGGAGCTGTTTGAGTTTGATTTTTGGAGCTTTTTTTTCACTCCAATCGCAGAGTTTTGCAGCTTTTACAGAAGTTCCAACCAGCTCCTTTTGCGGTACCAGCTGCATGACTTGTTCACTTGCATCCAAAATCTTGACATACCCAGCAGTAATGTCATCTAGATGCTCTGTTTCTTCTGCAGAAACTGTAATGCTCTCTCCAAAGGATCTGTGGGATGCATCTCCTGAAAGATCTCTTCTGCAAGGCTGGTGAGAGAGTCTGCATAGAATGTATGGCCATCTATTGTTGGCCTCTTCATCAGCTTATCCATGTCAAAGTTCATAACCAAATCGCCCACATTCAGGGCTATGCTTCCTTTTCTAACATCTATTATGGCGCCTGCAGTGACTAGGAATGGTCTTCCCAAGATCAGGGGGTCTTTTGGTTCTTCTCCATAGGCTAGAACCACAAAGTCTGTAGGAATCATGCAATCTCTCACCTTGACTGGTACATCCTCCAATATGCCTTCAAAGATTCTTACAGATCGATCTGCTAGGACAAGGGAGATCCTAGTTGGCTGAAAATCTGTCATGCCCAAGCTGACATCAATTGAGTGAGGCAACAAATTAACACTTTACCCCAAATAACACAAAGACCTCTCAAACCTCTTAGTAAAGATTGTGCAGTCTAGGAAAAAGCTTCCAGGATCTGTCAGCTTCTCTAGTATCTTGTTATGTATCACTGTACTGACCTGTTCTGAAATCAGCATTGTCCCTTGCTCAAGTCCCATGCACTTGGTCATCATTCTTTTCACATATCTCCTGATCACAGAAGTAGTCCTTATAGCATCAATCAAAAGAATCTCCACCACAAGCTTATCCATGATAGCTTTGATCCTAGCATCCTCCAGTTCATGTTTAAACTTCTTTGGGTTCCTTCAGTAAGGTATCTTTGGCTTGTAAACTTGTTATTCTGCGTTTTCTAAAGTCTGAACAGTCGCAGGTTTCTTCTGGGAAGGGTGCCGATCGACACTGAGTGGTTGGTGTTGATCGACACTCGTTTCTTCACCTGGTGTCGATGTTCCGATTTTCTGCTTGTCAACCTTGGTCGTCATCTCTTTGCCACGACTCGAAGAGTCGGGAAATTCCTCTGGTGTCGATCGACACTGAGTGATGGGTGTCGATCGACACTGCTCCAAACTGGTGAAGTCATCATCTTCAAACTCTTGGAGTTGCTCAAAATATTTTGCACTAAGACCCTTCTTCTGCACTGGTTGCATATTCTTTCCACTCATCAGCGTGATGGCGTTTACAGAATGCCTTAGGTTGGTATCTGTTCTTCCAGGAAGAAATCCATCTTGTCTTTCGATAGCTCCAGCAGTTTGCGCAACTTGAGTATCCAGAGTTTTGACATGGGTGTTCAGGGCTTCGAATTTGCCATTAAAATCCTGGTAGAGAGAATCAATCTTTCCATTGAAGTCAACTGTGATCTTTTGCTGACCCACTAGCACCTGTTCTAGCATAGCTTCCATCTTACTTGAAGCGGATGGTCCAGGTGGTGATTGATAAGAAGAGGAACCATAGTTCCTAGTGAAGCTGTTGTTCTGGTAAGGCTTCTGGTATACAGTCTTCTGAAACTGAGGCTTGGGGGTGTAACTAGAAGAATTCTGGTTTCCTGTGAAGTTGCATCTCTGGTTATTTCCATTGAATCCTCTGTTTCCTTGCTGATTGTTGTATCTTTGACTGTGAAAACTAGCTCCATTGATGTAGTCGACATCCTCTTCTTCAAACTCCTCAGCTGGTTCAAATGTCTCCACTTCAGCAGCAAACTGAACAAACTTTTTACACACTAAAAAGTTATGAACAGAGTCCAGTTTAGCCTTCATCTCAGCAGCAAACCGATTGTTCCCAGCGTTTCCAGCCATCTTCTGTCTCTCAAAATCAGCATTCTTTGTACTGTTGCTGGAAGCCAAATTCTCTATCAATGTAATGGCGTCAGCTGGGACTCTAGTATTGAAATTCACATTACTTGCAGCATCCAAAGCCATATGGTACCTCCAATCAATACCTCTAAAGAAGATGCCCAACAGTTGTACTTCATTGTAACCATGATGTGGGCAGTCTCTTTGATATAACTTGAACCTCAGCCATGCTGTCTTGAAAGCTTCAGTAGGACCTTGGGAGAAATAAGCAATTTTCATCCTCAACTCTTCTAATTTTCCATCATCATAAAAGTTGTTGAGAAAAGTGTTCTTGGTGTCCTCCAAAGTGGTCAAAGAGCCAGGCTCTAATTGTTTCAGCCAATGAGCTGCATCTCCTCCCAAAAAGTAGGGAAATAGCTTCCAGAATAGGAAATCATTGCTGACTCCATTGGCTTTAACACTTGTGGTTAGATCCTCAAACCTCTCTATGTTGTCCATAGGATGCTCATGTGGAAGCCCATGGAAAGGGTGCTGACCCACAAGCTGGTAGTACGCAGGCTTGAGTTCAAAGTCATTTCTCTGAAAGACAGGAGGGCGGATTGCAGCTCTATTTGCATAGAACTGATCAGGCCTGTTGTAATCTCCAAGAGTTCTCTATTGAAAACGCCCTGCAGCATTTCCAGCATCTTGTTGTTGCACATTCTGCGCAACTTGTGGCACAACTTTTTCTTCAATCACAACGCCATTCTCATCTATCCTCTGCCCTTCCTCATTCCTTATGTTTCCTTCTCTGTCAACCAAATGACCCTCAACATCTGTTCTCAAAACAATTGGACCAACCATCTTAGTTTGCTTCTTGGCTTTTCTGATGGTTCTTTCCAACATGGCAAATTCGTCGATGCCTAAAGTCACAAGCTCTTTGTCTTTGTTGCTTCGTGTACTGCGATTATGCATACACCTGAAACAGACAAAAGAGAAGTCACGGAAAGTTAGCGAACAGAAAATAAAAGCTTAGTCAAAATTCTAAAGCCAAAAATCTGAAGGTAACAACTAAGTCCCCGACAACGGCGCCAACATTTGATGTGCTCAAATTATCCCTAGAGCTACTCTCTCAAATTAAGAGATCACTGTAGTACTTAGGGGTCGAATCCACAAGGACTTAAGAATATTACACAACAGACTTTAGGTTTAAATGTAGCTAAGCAAATAGATAACAAGTAAAACGAAATGGCAAATAAAAGTAACAAGAGCATGGGCGGATTGTAAGTTCTTAAGATCAATGAGACAAAACGCTAAGCAATGGGAAATTTGCAGGTTGACATAAATCGCAGACTACAGACTGAAAGGATAATATATTCAAACCGTTCTAGAACTTGAAAACACGAATGTAAAACCAATCGACTTCCGTCACAGATATTATCTATGATCAGATTCTAGAATTCTAAATTCCTATGCAAATTCAAACAACCTAAATAAGCATTAAGGTTCAAGTTTGATATGTCACTAAATCACTAATCAAATTCCTTTGCAATCAGTTATTTTGCTCATATAAGATAGTTTTGTTGATTAATAATGTTTTCACATTTATTAAACAATCTAAGATCTGATTTCTAGGTGATCAATCTCAAAATCAGTGTTAAAGCAATCTAGATGAAGAACCAAAATATTTATCCTAACAGTTATGCAGTTCTAACAATTCATTATCAACCTTTGAACAATCCAAAACCTAACTAGCAGATTACTCAAACATATAAATTAAAACACAAATCATGAATGAATAATTTTGCATTAAAAATATAGAGTAAAAGATAAAGGAGTTTTAAATTCTTTTCTAACAGAGTACAGATTTGTCTCTGAATCTAATCTCTCTCTTAGTCCCAATGAAAACAAGATAATGGCCTAACAATGGCTCTCAAAACCTAAATACATCTCTAAACATGATTGGGGCAAGTTTGCAAATAAGGGGAAACTTCTGGCCAAGTTGCAATTTTTCAAAGAGCTTTTAAAACTCCATTGCGCGTCCACAATCGGTGTCGATCGATACCTTGCACCAAATGCTGCTCTGAGTTGGTCTTTTCTGCTACAACTTCAAGATAGTTCCAAAATGCTCTAAATTCCACAATTATGCTCCAAACGTACCTAGACCTGCAAAGACTCGAAAAGACTCGAAAAATACCAAAACGACTCTATAAACAAGACTTAAATCATGGTCAAAAACCCATAAAAACCATAATATATCATGTAGACGGCAAAAAACAAAACCAAAAATACAAACATCATGTTTTGACGTACACCAACTAGAAAGCAAAAAAAAATAAAAAAAATGCAAAAGCAATTAATCATCTTACTCGGCTATGAATTCATCAACCTCGTCAATAAGAGAATTTAAAATAACAACTATGGGATCCACATCCGAAATTGTAACCTTCCCTAAAATATCATATTAACAATTTAAAAAAACTCCAAGAATACAACACACGACAAGAAAATAACGATGAATATAGAGAAACATCAACAATACCTGTGATGCAATCAATGATGCCCCACATAATCACACAAACTACAACACCAGCTGAAGAACTCAACAAATCGTTGTAAAACTTGATTGCCATATAATGAGACAACTTACACTTATGACAAATATTACTGTAAATGAATGAAGACATTAGCCAAACACTAAGAAGAAATAAAGATATCATTCAAACTTTCAATAAAACAACCTTGTTTTCTTCAAGTCAAAAGTGACAGTCCCACCAGTAGTATCCTCATCAACAGCAAATCCACTCCAAGAATTATATGCTCTTTCGTAACAACTTGACCAATTAATTCTACAAAACAATTTGAAAACATCTGAACATATTAGTAATTGAACAATAACCACTAAATAAAAAGATTTAAAAAAATAAAAACAAACCAACTAAGTAATCATCGCTGGGAACTCAGATCCAAAATCTTCTGAAAATCGTCAAACTTAAAACAAATTGTTGCCACAAGGATGAAAGAGCTTATCGATAATAGTAGTCTTCATTTACAGAGATGAGTGGTAGCATGATAATTCCCAGTCTCATATATGAGCTTGGAGAAATAATCATACTCCGAAAACAAAATTTTGTATTGATAACAAGTTTTTTTCTAGGATGAGCAAATGCAACATGAAGTTATCAAAACTCAAGCAGCACTTAGTTGTAGTACAATGCAAGAGGAGTCAATCCAATCCTAGGAGCTAGAAATTCAATGAGAATGCAAATATTATGTAAAACTAAGCAAATGATGGACAGTTTTGTAAAAATCCTAAAAACTAGATGCAATGATTAAATGCAGGGCAAAACTATTTTAAAATTACTAGAAGGGATTAAACTACTACTAGGAACAGAACAAACAATAAAAATGCAAAGCTAGGAATTTATAAAAATCGACTAGTGGATCGACCACTGGATCGACTACTAGATCGAGCAATAACAATCGACCTAAAAAGCAGTTTAAGCAAAAGCGAATCTAATGACCAGGGTGCGAGCAAGCAAAAAGCGAATGATCAACAGAGACTAAGAAATACTAAAAGGAGGGTCCAGGGTTGAGATTCATGTTCAGGGGTTTCAAAGGTTTAAGCTTGGGTTGAAAACTTTAGATCTACTCACTTTGTGAGGTTCCCTAAGCCTTGAAAACAAAACAAGATCCATCCATGGCTTTCGGTATGGATCACTCCTTCATTCTCTCTTCCAGACCCATGGCGTTTGGCGGAAGAAGAGATTGAAAGGCAAGGAAACCAGATTCAAACACGCTGCTTAACTAGTCCTCTAAACTACCATGGCGTTTGGGAAAGAGTAACTAGTCTCTAGGATGCGATTTTCAGAGATCTCTGGATCCTGTCAAGGTAAGAGGTCTCTTTGATCATAAAGATCTTGGCGTGAGACTCTTTAAACCTTAAGATCTCGACATCCTAGAAGAGAAAGCCATGAAGAACAAGAAAACACCAAACTTGAAAACCTTTTCGACCCTTTTAAATCCTCTCAACCCCAAAACCCAATGGAACTACTCGCGACTCATGAAATAAACCGTACGAAATGCAATAAACAAAGAACTAAACATGAAACACGATTGATTTAACTTAAACGATCCGATATTCAAAAGTAAAGCAAGAAAAAGCTCGAAGTCTAACAATGGTGAATGCCTAAAACGAGAGAGATGATAAAAAGTAGTCGACAAAACGGGATAATAAAAGGGATCGTTTGTCTTTGCCTAAAATGGCCAAAACGCAAATGGTCCCCCCCTTCGCTACGGTCCAAAACCAGGCTGGACGGATAAGGTTGGTCTGGGATCGATCACGAAGCTCGATCTGGCAATCGATCATGTCCTGAATCGGGCGGCTCTTGGTCGATCTCCGAGTCGATCTTATGCTTATCGGGTTGGAAGCTCGATCTGGTCCTCGATCTGCATGGCGTTGTCTACATCCGTACTCCAAATCGATCTCCATACTCGATCTTCTGGTCGATCTCGCCTAGATTGACCTGCCTTGCTCGATCTGCTACTCGATCTCAGGTCCTTAGCGTGCAATCCTGATTTCTCCAAGTGTCCACGAACATCCTCACGAGCCTCATCACGTCCATGAACCCTCCAAGACTCCAAAGTAGCCAAAAACAACCTGCATGCGATTCAAAATGCAAGAAATATGCATATGCTGGTGCAATAACACTCTAGGACCTAAAGTGATGCAAACTAACCTAAAATGCAATGTATATGCGTGAGAAACTAACTTATATGTATGCAAAATGCATGGAATATGCAGCCATATCAACTCCCACAAACTTACCTTTTGCTTGCCCTCAAGCAAACAAGATTAAAGAAGGGAGAGAGGTTTTAAAACAAACGGGGGTTTAAGCTTCTTGCAAAGGTGTCTTTCAAATGAATCAATCTCAACGTCCTAGTTACTAGTTCTAAAATGCAATACACACACTCATACTCTAAAGAACTTAGCCATACTCATCGCACAAAGAATTTCAGATCATGACTCTCCTATTCCAAACAATCAAAGAAACTCATCCTTTAACATTCATTAATGACCGAACCATGAATTAAACTTATGCACTTTAAAGCAAAACACATTTGGCTAAGGGCAAAGGCTATGAGCATAGAATGATCTCATTTTTAAGAGGGTCTATTTTAAGCAAAGGGTTTATCTAGAAAATGGTAAGAACTTTATGCATAATGCTAAAGGTAAAGGCAATTGATGCATACATGATCAGATTCTCATCTACCCATGTAAACTAACAATGATCCTAAAACTCCTCTCATTTCTTTCTTTTAAGCTCACCTGCCCTCCTAAAACCTACCCTTATCTCCAAAGCAAAAGCTTAGCAAACCCCAAATAAAAATAAAAACATCTTAACTCTTTTAGGCTAGTGAAAAGGTTTGAAAATATTAAGCCCCTTATTTTTCTTATTGATAGTTCTCTTATATTTTTTTTATTTCTTTTTCTTTTCTTTTTATTTTAGGCACTTAGGCTCTTTTATTTATTATTTATTTATTTTTTTCTTTTTAATTTGAGAGAGCCATCTTCTGAAATTATTGGAGCATTATATATTTTAAACACAAAACCTTTCACTTAAAACCTTTTTCTTACTTCAAATATCAAACTCTTTTGAAACCGAAAGCATATAAACATGAAAGCAACCCCAATGATCCCCCAAACTTATCCTAAGCCTACATCTAGCTTCAAAATGCAAAGATAGCAATCATATGAGAACCTAATCATGTCGCCTAAATGTAACACGTTATGCTAAGTTCAAACCGAAAGAGGCCTCACAATGATATCACACACGAAAACTTGGCTTCAAAGAAAGGTAAGGGTCAAGGCGGGTGTTCTACTTAGGCTCACAAAGAGTGGTAAAAGGAAGAAGAGAGCCTAAATATTTAAAATCCATGTGTTCATTTTCAAATGCATAAGGATGATATTTTAAAAATTCAGATTAAAGTTTTCACTTATTAGGACAAGTTTCAAATCTTGAGAGTTCAATTCAAGTAACGAATATCAAAACAAGTGATCCAAGCATGGTAAGAACTACTTTCAAAGTGTGAGCAAAGCATTAGAGAACTAATAACTAGGATATTGAAACTATTCATGAGTTGAACACCTTTTTAAGAAAACTTTAACCCCTTATGCAAATGTAAACAACCTAGATGCTTAAAAATTCTAGACTCAATCCTAAAATGCTTAACAATGTGAATGCAACTACATGAATTTTTCTTAAAAATTTTAAAATTTTAACCAATTTTTCATGTAATGAAGACTCAAGGATGCTAAAGGGAAAATAAGATCAGAATAAACATGTCAAACCACACACATACTCCCCCAAACTTGAATGACACCGTCCCGGTGGCAAACAAATTCAAAGGAGCTAAAAACACAATGCAAAGACAAAGAAAATATGAATGGTATGTACAATGGAAGGTTGTTGGTACCTTGGAGCTAAACTCAGCTGGAACTTGAGGATGTTCCAGCGGAGCTGCTCTTGCTAGAGGAGCGTCGGGCTATGTCCTTTCCTTTATCCTTGATGGGGAAACCATGAACGGAATGGCGAGCTTGTTGCGTGGTGCCTTGCTGCTCACGGATGACAATACCACCAGTTGATCTCCTCCTCTTCTCGGGCTGGTTAACCTCTTCACTCTTGGACCCCTTAGACTTCGCATATGAGTTCCCTTGAAGCGCCTTGACTTTCTTGGCAAGCTTCTTGATCATCTTCCCTTGCCACTTGGTTATCTTTCGCTGCACCTCTACCACAGAAGCAAGAAACTTCTCAGCCTTGGTCCGTGGCTCAAAGTCCATCCTCGGAAGCTCAAAGTGGGCTGGCATTGCTCCATCTGATGGCGGTGACTCTGATTGCTCTCGCGTGGACTGAGTGGGCATCATTGTTGTACCAAGTGGGGCGTAGCACTCCTCGTGTGTTGGGCAGAACTGAATCGTACCGATGCTATCCAAGTTAGTCTCCTCAACGTTGGGTAAGATGCACACGTTCTTCTTCCCTCCGTCATTGTAGAACTGATAAGCAAAGAATCCCGGAGCTGGCGTAGGTCCCAAGCTATCGGTATTTCGCATGTAAGTCTTGTACATGAATGACCTGTCTGCGCAAGGCTCGAACCATTGAAGTGGTACACCGGCTTGGATGAAGAGCGGCGTGAGAAACCCTCCAATGTAAGCTGAGCTCGCCTTGCATCTAAGAGTGTAAGCCTTGTACTTCACCAAGGAGGAGGCTAGGATACACCCGTAGTTGACATTGTTCCCGAGGTCATCCATCAGCGGATCGTGGTTCTCCTATTCGCTGCTGCATAGTATCCTCTTGAGCCCTTGGAAGAGGAAACACAGCTTGGTCTTCGTAACCGTGGGAGACACGGCTCGTCCGCTGAAGGTGCTCGCCAACAACTTGAGCGTGTACCTCAGAACGGGATTCCTCACCTTCTTGATTTTAGCCGTGTTGGCTTTGGACTCTTCATCGCAAAGCACGTCCCATATGATGCTGGTGTTTTTGAGAGGGGGAGACTCCACTTGTTTAGCCGCGGCATTGAGTCCATATGCTTGGCAAAGCTCCTCAATGGAAAGGTGATAGGACCGCTTCTTGACCTTGAAGCTGAGATGCCCTTGAGAGGGAGTTGGGAGGCTCGGATTCTCATAGGAGAATGCCAAGGTAGAGAGGAAATCCATTGTCACTTGCGGATATGTTGGACAGTCCGACCCTGAAAGGCAAGCAAGACCCATGTTTTGGAGAAGGGAGTCGAAATCCCCTAGGAGACCCATCCTTTCCAGCAAGCCTCTGCTCGCGAACTTGGTAGGATTGAAGCGCAGCCTCTCTAATCTCTTCTTCGCTGCCTTTTCCTCCTTAGTCCAACGGGTCCTCTCATGAACTTGTTGAGGATCCTCCTCTTGAACTTGTTGAGTTCCCTCTTCCTGAACCACTCGTTGTTCATCCTCTCTCTGTGCAGCCTCTTCTCTGGTTCTCTTAGGTGCCATTGGTGCCTGAAACACGGTTCTCAAACAGAAGAGTAAGCAAAGGCGGCGAGAAATCAAGAAAGCGACTAGCGAGAAGGAAAAATCTATAACTAACACCCTAGATTTTTGGGGGATTTATAAAAATTGTATAAAGGAAAAGAAAATCTAGAGATGTAATTAAATCTAGATTATTTCCTGATTTCTAGCTACTTTTAAAAAATCGTTAAAACCTTTAGCAACTTAAATCGATCAAGCGGTGACAAAAGGAAATTTTGAAAAGATTTAATTAAAAATCTTGAAATACCTTTGCAAGATCGAAGACAAGAGCTAAATGCCTTTAGGAATGGAAGAAGAACACTCTCTCTCGATTTAAAATTCGCAAGAGTAGAAATGAGAGAGTGTGAAATCGTTGAAAACATAAAGGCAACAAAAATCTAAAACCATGGGTGATGAAAGCGGTTTTCTGACAAAAGGTGGTGAAGGCACAACTTTACTGGTCAAAGATTCTTGCCTTGACCACCATTCAAAATTAAAAAGCGAGGGAAAGGAGAAAGGGAGGGAAAGTTTTTTGTTACCTCGGCATGAGATCGAGTCCGTTCGGTCGATCTAGGACTCGATCAGTTGCCACGTTGGCTGGATCGAGAGATTGGATCGATCAGTGACTCGATTGGACTAGAATCGAGTCTTAGATCGATTATACTCTCTCGTTCCTTGACTTTTGGTCAACTAGGCTGAGTCCGCGTGATCGAGTTATGTTCTCGATTCAGGGGTCGATTCGGCTTAGATCGAGTGATGGATCGAGTCGAGTGATCGATCTGTCTTTGAAGGATTTTCCCGAGTGAAAATAGATCGGTCGATCTATTTTTGGATCGATCGATCTAAACTCCAAGAATTTCTCGAGACATTTTAGATCGGTCGATCTAGATGGGACAGATCGATTCATGCTTATCTAGATCGACCTTGTCACTCGATCTCATCTGGATCGACTAACTCCTCTCGATTCACTAACTCGATCTAGTAAAGATCGAGTTAAGATTAATCGATCTAGCACTCAATATCTAGTCGATATTTGCCCCTTCTCACTCCTTTTGGATCTAAGATCTTTGCCTGCAATCCCTTATACCTGTTCCTATACACTCACAAGATAAAAACATAAAACTAGAAAAGAAATAAAGCAAAAATATGTAAAGGATAGACATGGGAATGCCTCCCAAGTGCGCTTTCTTTAACGTCTTTAGCTAGACTTTACTTGGTTTAGGCAGATGGTGGGTCTTGGATTGAGGTGCTCTCCTTGTCAAATGCACTCGCCATGTATGGCTTAACTCTGTGTCCGTTCACTTCGAATGCATTTCCACTCTTGCCCACCAACGTGACAGCTCCATAAGGTAATACTTCCTTGATTTCATATGGACCGCTCCACCGTGACTTTAGCTTTCCTGGAAAGAGCTTGAGCCTTGAATTGTAAAGCAGCACCAAACTCCCTTCCTTAAGCTCCTTAGGCACCAGCTTCTTGTCATGAGCAGCCTTGGTACGTTCCTTGTAGATCCTAGCGCTTTCGTAAGCGTCCAGCCTCAGCTCATCAAGCTCGTGCAACTGGATCAACCGCTTCTCCTGAGCCGTCTTCAGATCAAAATTCTGCCGCTTCACAGCCCACAACGCCCTATGTTCCAACTCAACGGGGAGGTGACATCCTTTGCCGTAGAGAAGAGTGAAAGGAGTAGTAACGATGGGCGTCATGAAAGCAGTTCGATAAGCCCACAAAGCATCATCTAACTTCACCGCCCAATCCTTCCGAGTAGTCCCAACTGTTCTCTCGAGTATTGCCTTGATCTGACGGTTAGAGACCTCCACTTGGGCCACTCGTTTGAGGATGGTAAGGTGTAGCTACCTTGTGCTTCACGCCATACTTCCTTAGAAGATTTTCAAACAGCTTGTTGATGAAATGGCTTCCTCCGTCGCTTATCACCACCTTGGGTACTCCAAACCTCGGGAAAATGATGCTCTTAAAGAGTTTGATCACCACCTTAGAGTCGTTTGTTGGGGAAGCAATGGCCTCAACCCATTTAGAGACGTAGTCAGCAGCCACGAGTATGAACTTGTTGCCGTATGATGAAGGAAACAGCCCCATGAAGTCTATGCCCCACGCGTCAAAGACGTCTACCTCGAAGATAGGAACTTGAGGCATCTCATTCCTTTTTGTGATATTCCCTGCTCTTTGACAAGCTTCGCAACTCACCACGAACTCATGGGTATCTTTGAAGATGGACGGCCACCAGAAGCCGGCTTGCAAGACCTTAGTGGTGGTTTTGAATGAAGCAAAGTGCCCGCCATACAAAGAACCGTGGCAATGAAAGATGATATCTCTTGCTTCCTCCTTTGTCACGCATCTTCTGTACAGGCTATCAACGCCTCTCTTGTATAAATAGGGCTCATCCCAATAGTAGTGGCTCACGTCCCTCATGAACTTCTTCCTATGGTAGTTGTTAAGATGTGAAGGCTCTTCCCCACATGCCAAGTAGTTCACAATATCCGCGTACCAAGGGAGATCCTCCTCTTTGAAGCTCAGAACTTCCTCAACCGCCCTTCTAGGTTCCCACAAACAACCGTAGTGATTGCCATGAGTTGTTCTTCGGGGAGAGAATCATCTAAAGGAAGAGACTCATTGATCCTTAACCGAGAGAGATGGTCAGCAATGCCGTTCTCTATCCCTTTCTTGTCTTTGATCTCCATGTCAAATTCTTGGAGTAAGAGGATACATCTCAAAAGCCTCGGCTTAGTGTCCTTCTTGGAATAGATATAACGCAAAGCCGTGTGATCCGTGTAAACAATGGTCTTGGAACCCACGAGGTAAACCCTAAACTTCTCAAAGACGAATACAACCGCCAATAGTTCCTTCTCCGTAGTGGTATACCTCGTTTGCGTGTCATCCAAGGTTCTTGAAGCATAGTAAATCACATGCAGCTTCTTATCTTTCCTTTGGCCTAGAACGGCTCCTACGGTATAGTCACTAGCATCACACATAATCTCGAAAGGTAGAGTCTAGTCTAGTGCTTGCACTATAGGCGCGGAATACTAGGGCCTCGTTGATGGTCACGGAAGCTTGCAAACACTCCTCATCAAAGACGAATTCAGCCTCCTTGCACAACAGCCGCGTAAGAGGGCGTGCAATCTTAGAAAAATCTTTGATGAAGCGCCTGTAGAAGCCGGCGTGTCCCAAGAAACTTCTCACTCCTTTGACGTTAACTGGCGGCTCAAGGCTTGTCATCACTTCAACCTTTGCCTTGTCGACCTCAATACCCTTCTCTGATATCTTATGCCCAAGCACGATCCCCTCCTTAACCATGAAGTGGCATTTTTCCCAGTTAAGCACCAAGTTTGTCTCCTCACAACGCTTTAATACCCTGCAAAGATTCAACAAACACGCAGAAAAGGACGCACCATAGACCGAGAAGTCATCCATAAACACCTCTACCATCTCTTCTATTAGATCGGAGAAGATCAACATCATACACCGCTGAAACGTAGCCGTTGCGTTACACAACCCGAATGGCATCCTTCGATAAGCGAAGGTGCCATAAGGGCATGTAAATGTCGTCTTCTCCTGATCATTTGGATGGATTGGTATTTGGAAAAATCCACTATATCCATCAAGAAAGCAATAGTAGGGGTGATTAGCAAGTCTTTCAAGCATTTGATCAATAAAATGCAAGGGAAAATGATCCTTTCTAGTAGCAAGATTAAGCTTCCTATAATCAATACACATACGGTGTCCAGTAATAGTCCTAGTATAAGCTCATCTTTGTCATTCTTTATGACTGTGATCCCTCCCTTCTTAGGCACCACGTGTACGGGAGAAACCCACGTGCTGTCACTTATGGGATAGATCACGTCAGTCTCTAAAAGCTTAAGAATCTCTTTCTTAACAACCACTTTCAAATTAGGATTCAAACGCCTTTGATGTTCTATAGAAGAGGCATTCTCATTATCCAAGTGAATCCTATGAGTGCAAAGCATTGGTGAAAGGCCCTTGATGTCACTTAGAGAGTACCAAATGGCCATCCTATACTTTCTCAACTCATTTAAGAGCGAGTGCAACTCATCATCACTTAAGTTTTCATTCACAATCACAGGATAGGTCTCGTTAAGCCCTAAGAAAGCATACCTTAGCCCTTTTGGGAGCTCCTTAAGGTCCACCTTTGGGGCTAGCAGCTCACTCCAATCATCCTCATGGCTGTTGCTGTTGTTTTCCTCCTTGGAACCTTCCTTAGACCCCGAGACATGACCCTTGAGGCTGCTTTCTCCAATCGCTATCCCTTCTGAAATCGAGTCGTCCAGTCGATCTTGCTCTCGATGTCGTCTAGATTGAGCAATTTCGCTCGATTCACTCACTCGATTTAATGTGGATCGAGTGAGAGATGGAGACGCTGAGTCGATCTCCGGATTAGACCCCAAACTGATCGGAAGGCCTCTCTCGATCTTGGTCTCGATTGTTTTCCTGGATCGATCACCCTCCTCGATCTGACTGTCGATTTGACCCCTGGATCGAGTAATGTCATCGATCTCGGAGTCGATCTCTAGGCAAACGCCTTCATCTTCTAGCAAAACCTTCCTTGAATCAAGCAAGTTGACGTATTACTGAGTCCTCTGATCCACGTAACCGAACTCCCCTGGCTCCTTAGTCAATGCCAACTTCAAATGATCCTCCTGAGCCAACTCTTCCAGCAACTCATTCGCTAAAGCATCCAACATTTCAATGTAGAAAGCTTGCCCTTCTATCGTAGGCTTCTTCAAAACCTCGTTGATATTGAAGTCCAGCCTTATATCTTTACCCAAGTGCAGAGCAATCTTCCCATTCTTGACGTCTATGATGGCTCCGGCGGTGGCTAAGAACAGTCTACTGAGAATGAGTGGATCCTTAGGTTCTTCATCCATTTTCAGCACGACGAAGTCTGTACGAACGTTTACACCGCTGATTCTTACTGGCAAGTCCTCAAGCAAACCCACGGGTAACCTCACACTTCTGTCAGCTAGTACCAGCGAGATTCTACAATCCTTGAAACGGGTAAAGCCAAGCTTCTTTGCCACGGAATGAGGCATCAGATATATACTAGCTCCCAGATCACAAAGGTAACTCTTGAACTCCAAAGGACCTAAAGCGCAAGGTATAGTGAAGCTTCTAGGGTCTCCCAACTTCTTAGGGACTATCTCCTTGTGTATCACAGCACTACACTCCTCACCAAGATCAAGCACTTCCTTGCTTTCCTTATTCTTCTTCACGAGCGTATCTTTGAAGAATTTGGCGCATTTAGGCATCATTGCAAGGCAGTCCACGAGAGGTAGCTTGATCTCTACATCCTTAAGGTGCTTCTCAAACAAGACTCTATGCTTCTCTATGAGTTGCTTCTTGAAACGGCCAGGAAAAGGTAGCTTTGGTACATATGGTGGAGGTACATAAGCATCCTTCTCCTTAGCACCTTGCTCCGCTTTCTTCTCCACAACTGCTTTGTCACCTCTTCTTGGTCTTTAAATCCAAACATTGTCAAAGTTTATCTCATCATCGGCTGAAAGCTTACCCTCCCCCTCTTGAATCTCAACGTCCTCGTTGATCTTGGGAGTAGCCATAGGTGCAATCTCTTTCCCGCTCCTTAGCGTAATGGCGTTGGCATATTCCTTGGGATTCTGCTCACACTTACCCAGTAGGCTATTCTGACCACTTGATGTTGCCTTTCCCTTCTCAAGTTGATTGATCTTATTATTCAAGGTTATAATTTGAGTAGAGAAATCCGTGAGAGACGAGTCTAAACGAGTATTCATTTCAGCAAACTTCTGATTTGTAGAGGCTTGCTCTTGAATCAATTGTTGGAACATAGCTTGGACAGGATCAACTTGTTGTTGCATCGGTTGTTGTTGCTGAGGTACAAAGCCCGGAGGATACATTGGCGTATAACCCTTGTTTCCTTGTTGTTGTCCTTGGAAGTTGTTCTGCCCTTGCCCTTGGAAGCCACCACTCGGCTGAAAACCTTTGTTGTATGGTACGAAAGGCTTTGCTTGCTGAGCAGGGTACACTTGATCCTTAGGGTTCGCGACATTGGTGCTACGGTATGAGAGATTGTTGTTCTGGTTGTAGCCTTGTGAACACCCTTGAGGTTTGTAGTTGTTTTGACCCGCCACCCAATTGGCTTCTTCTTGACTCAACTCAAGTTCCTCTAAGGTTTCATCCGCTTCTCCAACAAAGTGAACATGCTTCCGATTAGCCAACACCAACTTGTCAATCTTCTCATGCAATGACTTAAGCTCTTTCTTGTGAGACTCTAGCTCAGAACCTCTCGGTGCACGGTCGTAATCTTCACAATTGTTGCCGTCACTCAATGCCAAGTTCTCAATCAGCTCCATGTCTTCTTCTACCTCTTGACCAAGGAAGTTTCCCTTACTGGCCGTGTCAAGCAACAAGCGAATCTTTGGTGAAGCTCCGCGGTAGATAGTGCTTAGAAGAGTCTCCTCGCTGAAGCCGTGGTGAGGACACTTGAATCGCTCCATGGCTTCATTGAAAGTCTCATTGTTCCTTTGAGTGAAGCCGCTGATCTCGCTTCTCAGCATTGCTGTTCTGGTGCTAGAGAAAAACTTTGAGAGAAACGCCTTTTTACACTCGGCCCATGAGGTGATGTTTCCTTGAGGAAGTGTTTTCTCCCAATGTCGAGCCTTGTCTCCAAGAGAAAATGGAAAGAGACGCAGCTTGAAAGCATCTTCGGATATGCCGTTTATCTTGATCATCCCACATACTTGTTCAAAGTTATCAAGGTGTTCCAAAGGATCTTCCATTGCTAGCCCGTGAAACTTATTGTTTTGCACCATTGAGATGAAACCCGGCTTAATCTCAAAGTTGTTGTTCTGTACAGGAGGAAGAGTGATCCCAAACCTATTGTGATGAGTATTGGGAGCATCTCCCGCTCCTATGATCCGTGGGGGTCTAGCCGCGTGTTGGGGGTTTCCATTGCCCCTTCCCACTGCCCCGTGAGCTGGAGGAGGTCCTTCCGGATGCTCGTGCTCGGCCATAGCTTCAAAGTCAACCAAACCGTGCTGAACAATCTCCTCAAAAGCTCTAGCTTGTTCTCGTACTCTTCTTTGCCGTGAATAACCAAGTTGATCAATGTTGTCCAAGGGTTGAAGTAGATTGTTGTCTCCCCTTGAACGAAGATTCATGTACCTGAAAGACATACGTTTGAGAGTAGAGAAATTAGTAACTTAAACAAAGTAAAGGCTTAGTCTTTACTAAACCCCAAATCTCAATGCTTTCTAAACACTCCTAGAATGGCAACGGCGCCATTTGATAACAAGTTTTTTTCTAGGATGAGCAAATGCAACAGGAGGTTATCAAAACCCAAGCAGCACTTAGTTGTAGTACAATGCAAGAGGAGTCAATCCAATCCTAGGAGCTAGAAAGTCATTGAGAATGCAAGGATTATGTAAAACTAAGCAAATGATGGACAATTTTGTAAAAATCCTAAAAACTAGATGCAATGATTAAATGCAGGGCAAAACTATTTTAAAATTACTAGAAGGGATTAAACTACTACTAGGAACAGACCAAACAATAAAAATGCAAAGCTAGGAATTTATAAAAATCGACTAGTGGATCGACCACTAGATCGAGCAATAACGATCGATCTAAAAACAGTTTAAGCAAAAGCGAATCTAATGACCAGGGTGCGAGCAAGCAACAAGCGAATGATCAACAGAGACTAAGAAATACTAAAAGGAGGGTCCAGGGTTGAGATTCATGTTCAGGGGTTTCAAAGGTTTAAGCTTGGGTTGAAAACTTTAGATCTACTCACTTTGTGAGGTTCCCTAAGCCTTGAAAACAAAACAAGATCCATCCATGGCTTTCGGTATGGATCACTCCTTCATTCTCTCCTTTAGACCCATGGCGTTTGGCGGAAGAAGAGATTGAAAGGCAAGGAAACCTGATTTCAAACACGCGGCATAACTAGTCCTCTAAACTACCATGGCGTTTGGGAAAGAGTAACTAGTCTCTAGGATGCGATTTTCAGAGATCTCTGGATCCTGTCAAGGTAAGAGGTATCTCTGATCATAAAGATCTTGGCGTGAGACTCTTTAAGCCTTAAGAACTCGACATCCTAGAAGAAGAAGCCATGAAGAACAAGAAAACACCAAACTTGAAAACCTTTTCGACCCCTTTGAATCCTCTCAACCCCAAAACCCAATGGAACTACTCGCTACTCATGAAATAAACCGTACGAAATGCAATAAACAAAGAACTAAACATGAAAGACGATTGATTTAACTTAAACGATCCGATATTCAAAAGTAAAGCAAGAAAAAGCTCAAAGTCTAACAATGGCGAATCGCCTAAAACGAGTGAGATGATAAAAAATAGTCGACAAAATGGGATAATGAAAGGGATCGTTGGTCTTTGCCTAAAATTGCCAAACCGCAAATGGTTCCCCCCCTTCGCTACGGTCCAAAAACAGGCTGGACGGATAAGGTTGGTCTGGGATCGATCACGAAGCTCGATCTGGCAATCGATCATGTCCTGAATCAGGCGGCTCTTGGTCGATCTCCGAGTCAATCTTATGCTGATCGAGTTGGAAGCTCGATCCGGTCCTCGATCTGCATGGCGTCGTCTACGTCCGTACTCTAAATCGATCTCCATACTCTATCTTCTGGTCGATCTCGTCTAGATCAACCTGCCTTGCTCGATCTGCTACTCGATCTCAGGTCCTTAGCGTGCAATCCTGATTTCTCCAAGTGTCCACGAACATCCTCACGAGCCTCAGCACGTCCACGAACCCTCCAAGACTCCAAAGTAGCCTAAAACAACCTGTATGCGATGCAAAATGCAAGAAATATGCATATGCTGGTGCAAGAACACTCTAGGACCTAAAGTGATGCAAACTAACCTAAAATGCAATGTATATGCGTGAGAAACTGACTTATATGTATGCAAAATGCATGGAATATGCAGCTATATCATGTATCATAACACCTTCAGAAGAATAAGATTAATAAAAGGTTACCAGAGACACATTGAAACAAAGAACAATAAGAAAATTAGGGGAAAATCACAAACAAACCTCATCATCGCATAGAACGACTTCCAATAATTTACCAGCTAGATGATTAGCATGCGTCCAAACACAAAGTATCTTGACATATATCAAAGTCTCAAACAAACCATGATGCAAAAGTGACACTCTTGTATGACATTGTATATATACATCAGGAAGCATATTCAAAATGGAGCAAGGTGAACAATCCACAAGACCAAGAGAATCAACATCAGAATCCTCAGTTTCTTCAACAATGTATCCATCAGGAGGCAAAATCTTAACAAAGATACCATTCTCGAATATGAAGGGTGTCAAACAGATAGGTAGACCAAAGACGCGTGACTTTTTAACAGAAACATCAGAAGAAACATGGTACACTATATCCTTTGTAGGAAGATCTACATCTTCAACAGGATCATCACTTAAGGAACCATCAAGCATTGACCTAGAATCATAGTGCTCGTCAGCAGCACTACCGTTAGTAGAAGAAACATCGTCAGAACTATCGGAATTCCCATCATCAGAGCCCTTATCACTAGCGTCCTCTTCATCAAGATCCTCCCAATCCTGTCTTCATTTTCACACTCAATCACACACAAAATCGCGATCCATATCATCATCACAGTCATCAGCCGAATCAACATCATGACCATGACATTGAGAATAACCAGAACATTTTGTACATCAATATACAGAAAAAATAGAAATCAATTTTTTCTTTTTCAAAAAAACAGAACACCAATAGATATATTAGTTTCGATGAGGAATACACAGAATAATTGTTTCTACCAATAGTAAAAATAAAAAAATACAGCTAGAAAAGATTATACTATACGATGTAAAATATTATTGACAATCCATCTAAATGCAATCTACATAACAAAAAAAAAATTTTAATACATAGACAAAAGCACAAATCAGATAATCTATAACCTATATCAAAATTAGCATACATATTTGAAGATTAAATAAACGTATATACCTTGAGTATTGCATTGAAAGCCCTAAGGTGGACCTTAAAGAGCTTCCAAAAGAGCTAAGGTATGTTTTCTTGGGAAACAATTCTACATATCCAGTAATAGTTAATGAAAACCTCAATGAAGAAGAGATCTTTTCCATTGTTAGAGAACTCAAAAAGTATAGGAGAGCCATTGGATATTCACCAGATGATATCAAGGGTACTTCTCCTATAATTTGCACCCATATATTTCATTTAGAGAATGAGTCTAAAACTCAAATTGAACCTCTAAGAAGATTAAATCAAAAACTTAAAGAAGTGGTAAAGAAAGAAATCTTAAAATTGTTAAATGCTGGAGCAGTCTATCCTATTTCAGACAGTACTAGCTAATCATCCTTAAAATTGTTCATTGATCAAATGCTTCAGATATTAGCTAATCATCCTTACTACTGTTTTTAGATGGTTATAGTGCTTTCTTTCAAATATCTATTCACCCAAATGACGAAGAGAAAACCACTTTCACTTGCCAATATGGTACTCCTTTCTATAGAAGAAAGCCATTTGGGCTGTGTGATGCTCAAGTTACTTTTCAAAGATGCATAACTTCTATCTTTTCTGATTTGCTTCAGGAAATGGTTGAAGTTTATATGGATGATTTCTCTCTGTATGGTTGATCTTTTGCTTCTTGTTTGTCTAATGTTTGTAAGGTAATACAGAGGTGTGAAGATACAAATTTAGAGCTGAATTGGGAGAAGTGTCATTTCATGTTTAGAGAAGGCATAGTGTTGGGGCATAAGATTTCAGAGAAGGGTGTTGAAGTTCACCAAGCCAAGATTGAGGTGATGACACATCTGGCGCCACCAAATACAGTAAAAGGAATAAGGAGTTTCTTGGGCAATGCTGGGTTATATAAGAGTTTCATAAAAGACTTCTCCAAGATAGCAAGGCCCCTCACCTGATTACTGTGCAAGGAGGCTGAGTTTGTGGTTGATGAAAAATGTCGAGAAGCCTTCTTGAGTCTTAAAGAAGCATTGGTGAGTGCTCCAATAGTCCAAGCACCAAACTGGGATTTGCCATTTGAGATCATGTGTGATGCAAATGATTTCGCTGTGGAAGCTGTATTGGGTCATAAGGTAGATAAGAAGCTGCATGTTATATACTAAACTAGTAGAATACTTGATGACACCCAAGCCAAGTAAGCTACCACAGAGAAAGAGCTCTTAGCAGTGGTATTTGCCTTTGAAAAGTTCAGGAGCTATCTGGTTGGATCCAAGACGATTGTTTACACAAACCATGCAGATCGGAGATACATCTTTGCCAAGAAAGACAACAAGCCTAGACTTATGTGATGGATCCTCCTTCTCCAAGAGTTTGACATGGAGTTTTTAGAAAAAAGAGCATTAAAAATGGTGTAGCTGACCACCTCTCAAGGATGAGGCAGACATTCTTCCTATAAATGATTCCCTACCAAAAGAAAGTCTTATGAAATCCCTATGGTGGACCTTACAGAGCTTCCAAAAGGGCTAAGGTATGTTTTCTTGGGAAACAGTTCTGTATATCCAATAATAGTTAATGAAAACCTCAATGAAGAAGAGCTATTTGCCGTTGTTAAAGAACTCAAAAAGTATAGGAGAACCATTGGATATTCACCAGATGATATCAAGGGTATCTCTCCAACAATTTGTACCCATATAATTCATTTAGAGGATGAGTCTAAAACTCAAATTGAACCTCTAAGAAAATTAAATCCAAAACTTAAAGAAGTGGTCAAGAAAGAAATCTTAAAATTGTTAAATACTGGAGCAATCTATCATATTTTAGACAGTACTTGGATCTCAATAGTCCATGTAGTGCCTAAAAAGAGAGGGATTACAATAGTAAAAAATGATAAAGATGAGCTAATCCCAACTAGAACTATAACTGGTCATAGGATATGTAATGACTATAGAAGACTGAATTCTGCTTCTAGGAAAGATCAATTTCCTTTGATGTTCATTGATCAAATGCTTTAGATATTAGCTAATCATCCTTATTACTGTTTTATAGATGGTTATAGTGCTTTCTTTCAAATATCTATTCACCCAAATGACTAAGAGAAAACCACTTTCACTTGCCCATATGGTACTCTTTCCTATAGAAGAATGCCATTTGGGTTGTGTGATGCTCTAGCTACTTTTTAAAGATACATGACTTCTATCTTCTCTGCTTTGCTTGAGGAAATGGTAAAAGTTTATATTGTTGATTTCTCTATGTATGGTGGATCTTTTGCTTCTTGTTTGTCTAATGTTTTCAAGGTAATACAGAGGTGTGAAGACAAAAATTTGGTGCTGAATTGGGAAAAGTGTCATTTCATGGTTAAAGAAGGCATAGTGTTGGTGCATAAGATTTTAGAGAAGGGTGTTGAAGTTCACCAAGCCAAGATTGAGGTGATGACACATCTAGCGCCACCAACTACAGTAAATGGAATAAGGAGCTTCTTGGGCAATGCTGGGTTATATAGGAGATTCATAAAAGACTTCTCCAAGATAGCAAGGCCTCTCACCTGATTACTGTGCAAGAAGGCTGAGTTTGTGTTTGATGAAAAATGTCGACAAGCCTTCTTGAGTCTTAAAGAAGCATTGGTGTGTGCTCCAATAGTCCAAGCACCAAACTGAGATTTGCCATTTGAGATCATGTGTGATGCAAATGATTTCGCTCTGGGAGCTGTGTTGGGTCAGAGGGTAGATAAGAAGCTGCATGTGATATACTATGCTAGTAGAATACTTGATAACACCCAAGCCAAGTATGCTACCACAGAGAAAGAGCTCTTAGCAGTGGTATTTGCCTTTGAAAGGTTCAGGAGCTATCTGGTTGGATCCAAAGTGATTGTTTGCACAGACCATGCAGATGTGAGATACATCTTTGCCAAGAAGGACAACAAGCCTAGACTTAATTAATGGATTCTCCTTCTCCAAGAGTTTTTTTGACATGGAGTTTTTAGAAAAAAAGGGCATTAAAAATGGTGTAGCTGACGAATGTGCTGCAAGCTGGTTTTTGGTGGCCCACATTGTTTGAAGATGCTCACACCTACATCTCCTCTTGTGAAGCTTGTCAAAAGAAAGGCAATATAGAAAAAACAGTTGATATTCCCCAACAGCCTATCCTTAAAGTGGAACATTTTGATGTCTGGAGGATTGATTTCATGGGACCATTTCCATCATTATATGGTAAAAAGTACATCCTAGTAGCTGTTGATTTTGTGACCAAATGGGTGGAAGCTATTGAAAGTCCCACCAATTATGCAAGAGTTGTACTTAAGCTTTTCAAGCCCATCTTCTTCCTAAGGTTTAACACTCTAAGAGTAGTGATCAGTGATGGGGGAAGTCACTTCAACAACAAAATCTTTGAAAACCTTTTGAAGAAGAATGGAGTTAAGCACAAAGTGGGCAGACCATATCATCCACAAACAAGTGGCCAAGTAGAAGTCTCCAACATGGAGATCAAAGCCGTATTAGAGAGAGTTGATGGCAAACAAGAAATGACTGGTCAGTAAAATTAGATGATGCTTTGTGAGCTTACACAACAGCCTTCAAAACACCTATTGTAAGGCCTCCCTTTTCTCTTCTCTATGGTAAAGCTTGGCATCTCCCTGTAGAGCTTGAATACAAGGCACTTTGGATAAGGAGACTACTGATATTTGACATCAAGTCAGCTAAGGAGAAGAAATTGATGAACCTCCATGAGCTCGAAGAAACACGTCTAGAAGCTTTTAAGAGCTCTAAAATATACAAGGAGAGGACCAAAGACTTCCATGATATAAAGCTCAGACCTAAACACTTCAAGGCATGAGACAAAGTCCTCCTCTACAACTCAAGACTAAAGCTGTTTCCAGGGAAGCTCAAGTCAAGATGGTATGGTCCTTTTCAGATCAAGGAAGTATTGCCATATGGAGCAGTCACTCTATTTGGCAACGATGGAGAAGTATCACTATGGATGGGCATAGATTGAAGTCCTACTTCGTATCTGAACCACTAGGAGAAGAGACATCCATCTCTCTCTCCAACCGTCAACAAGAATGACCAGGTTAAACATCAAGCTAAGAGATGTAAAACAAACACACTTGGTAGGTATTCCCGTGTTTATCTCTGTATATACTTGCTTTTGCTTTTACTTTTTGTGGTTTAGTGTTTTGAACCACATGTTTGCTTATGGACAATCAAAGAAGGATGGAAGGGAATTTCCTGGAGAACACCAGTGACCTGTCCCGACCACTACACCTTGGAGTGAAGCGGCCCAGGAATTTTCAAAATCACACTGGTGACTTACCCCGGCTGCTGTACCTCATATTGACCCGACTAGGGTATTTTGGAGCCTAACCTGGGCATTCACCCCGGTTTCACCACCTGGGAGAGGGTCGGACAGGAAATTGAAGAACTTGCCCCGGTGATGTACCCCGGCTATCACACCTCGAAGCGAGTCAGGCAGACGATTGGGAGGTTACACCGGTGACTTACCCCGGCTGCACTACCTCGGTGTGGGTGAAAAATATATTTCTGAACCTTCCACTCCAGCAACATGTCCTATTACATGGATACCTCCTCCACCTCCTCCTATGGTAACTAAGGTACATACCTCCTTCCATTGTACATAACAATGTCTATTTTTCTTTCATTTATTTTCCATTGCCTTTTTAATATTGGCTCATCTTGCACTTCTATTACACAAGAGGCTGTGTAATCTAAGTGTGAGACTTGACAATGATTTTAGCATATTTTAGCATTATTCATAGCATTTTAGCTCATGTATTTCATCGATTTGCATTGAAAAACACTAAAAAATTAAAACATTTCGAAAATTTTCTTTCCAAAAATAGAGCATCAAGTTGCATTCGTACTTAGGATTGAGTCTAGATTGCATTTCATATAGACTTGCATAGCATTTGCATAGGGAGTTGGTGATAAAAACTTGTTAAGATGTCCATGTTTGAAGTGATTTTAATGACTTGGTTGCTAGTTATTCGATTGCATTGTAGTAAGTTTGAACTTAAAGCTGCACCATACTTTGAGTTCTTGCAATGATATTCATGTCTTAATTTGATGGTTGCTGTAAATTGAATCCAACTCTCGTAATTAGAACCATAATTTTGACTCTTAATTATCATTTTTATGCATTGAAAAGTGATTCCATGGATCCCTTATACATATTTGGACTTTCTTCTTCATTTTACCACTCTTGCTAGTCCAAATAGCTGATCCTCATCCATAGGACAGTTAAAACCCACCTTGAACTAACCCTTTTCCTTCAAACCTAAACAATATTATGTGTGATTGTGAGTCCTTATGCATAATTTTTGAATCTTCCTAGGCAAAAAGTGTTAGGATATAGGCTGACAAGGAGAAGCTCTCATGTAGATACTAGCTTAAATATTGAGCTAAGTACGAGGCTAGGTGGTTGGGAAAGGGTAAGCTAGAGTGGATTGTGTTTCAATATTTATATCTTTGGGAGAAGAAGAAGAACGGGACTTGTGGTACAAAAGGTGAATGTGGGGATGTTATCAAATGGTGGTTAGACAATCAAAAGAAGAAAAGGCTCTAAGTGACAAAGAAGACAAGGCGTCCTCAACAAAAGAAAACCAAGCAAAAAAAACCACCAAAAAAGTGAAACAATGGAGGCGCCAACACAACAAAGAAGAGCAAAAACAAAAGGAGCCAACCACTCAAATCAAAGAAAGACGAAGATTTCCCCACACACAACAAGAAGGTGATCACAATGCAGGGAAGAGAAGGCAACAAAAGGCTTGGAAAAGGGTAGCTTTAGGAAGTTCATCTTTGGGATTATATTAAGTGCTAGGGTCATCTTTAGGCATAATAGGTAGATGAGAGTCATCCTTGTATGCATCTATTGGCTTTTATCTATAGCATTTTGCCATATGTTGATTCATTCCATTGAAAGATCCTCTTTTATTCTGTTTTTACAGCCTTCATGTTGCCAGCATCTTAATGTATAATCCCTAAATCAAACTTTATGTATCACTCTTTCTCTTCTATCTTCCTTTTCCCGATGATAGAACATTTAAGCACAAGAACTCTTCCTAGTCTACCCACCAACCAACTTATCTTAGTACCAGCTCAAGATGCAAGCTAGTGTCTACTTGAAATGCTGCTCCGAGTTGGTCTTTTCAGCTACAACTTCAAGATAGCTCCAAAATTCTCTAAAATCCACAATTATGCTCCAAACGTACCTAGATCTGCAAAAAGTCGAAAAGACTCGAAAAATACCAAAAAGACTCTATAAACAAGACTTATGTCATGGTCAAAAACCCATAAAAACCATGATATATCATGTAGACTACAGAAAACAAAAAGAAAAATACAAACATCATGTTTCGACGTATACCTACCAGAAAGCAAAAAAAAAAAGCAATTAATCATCTTACTCGGCTTTGAAATCATTAACCTCGTTAATAAGAGGATTTAAAATAACAACTATGGGATCCACATCCGAAATTGTAACCTTACCTAAAATATCATATTATCAATTTAAAAATATCCGAGAATACAACACACGACAGAAAAATGACGATGAATATAGAGAAACGTCAACAATACCTGCGAGGTAATCAATAATACCCCACCTAATCACACAAATTACAACACCAGCTGAAGAACTCAACCAATCGTTGAAAAACTTGATCGCCATATAATGAGACAACTTACACTTCAGACAAACATTACTGTAAATAAAAGAAGACATTAGCCAAACACTAAGAAGAAATAAAGATATCATTCAAACTTTCAATAAAACAACCTTGTATTCTTCAAGTCAAAAGTGACAGTCCCACCAGTAGTATCCTCATCAACAGAAAACCCACTCCAAGAATTATATGCTCTATCGTTACCAACTTAACCAATTAATTCTACAAAACAATTTGAAAACATCTGAACATCTATATACAATAACAAAATAACTTTTTTGAACTGCTGATATCAGCATTTTTTGTAGGAAAAATGACAAATCTAACGGTTAACATTGTTTTGATTAGTTTTGATTTGAAAATTTAATGGCTAGGATTTGATTGCTGACATCATCTTCTAAATGTTAAATGTAGATGTAATCTAAACAGGCACATAGTTAAAACATTGCAACTTTATGAACCATTGTGACTTTTCGTTCTGGTTGCTAAAAAAATCAATCAAATGGTTAACAATCTTTGTTTCCAGATTTAACGGTAAAGATTAGATTTATTATGTCTGCCTAACATATTCATATTGAAGAACTGTTGCAACTGGTAAAATGAATATTTGCAACCGTTTTGATTACTAGCCATTGCAATTGTTGGGCGTATGGTTGCATTATTTGGTGACTAACCATTGCACCAGTTGATGATCAATCATTGCACTCTAATCAACCATTGTAATCTTTGGAAGTGACCTTTGGTTTCCTATAAAAGTAGTTGTGAGCATTGCCAAAATCACAAGAAAAACAGATAACAAATTGAAGCAAAGAAAATTAGAAAGAAAGTAAGAGAGAGTTTCACTATTCCAAATGATCATAAACAAATTTCTGGAAAACACATATCACCATTAGAACTGTATTTTATCCAACAAGGGTTTTTGTCTAACTCAAAGCTTGATAAGGATCGAAATACTTTTTAAGAGAAGTGTCATTGTGCAAGGTTCAATCATCATCCAAATTTACAATTCACTATTCAGTTTCAAGTAACCAACAAGTTTATCATTGTATTTTTTCACTTTAAACTAACTTTTCATTTTGAACAAAAACTATTATTAAATGTAAAATTTCTTAATACATTTTTATTATTATTTATAGTTAACAGAAGATGTCACTATTTCAAAAACATAAATCAAATAGTTTTATAATGCATTCAGAAATTGAATAAGAAAATAATAAAAATATAAATATTAGGATGCCATAATTTTATAACAAACGAGGTATTAGCAAAATAACTTTTTTGAACTGCTGATGTCATCATTTTTTGTAGGAAAGAAAAATGACAAATCTAACGGTTGACGTTGTTTTGATTAGTTTTGATTTGAAAATTTAATATCTAGGATTTGATTGCAGACATCATCTTCTAAATGTGAAAAAAATATAGATGTAATCTAAACAGGCACATAGTTAAAACATTGCAACTTAATACTTAAAACATTGCAACTTTATGAACCATTGTGACTTTTCGTTTTGGTTGCTAAAAAAAAAATCAATCTAATGGTTAACAAATCTTTATTTTCAGATTTAACGGTAAATATTAGATTTATTATGTATGCCTAACATATTCATATTGAATAACTGTTGCAACTGGTAAAATGAATATTTGCAACCATTTCGATTACTAACCATTGCAATTGTTGGGCATATGGTTTCATTATTCGGTGACTAACCATTGCACCAGTTGATGATCAATCATTGCACCCTAATCAACCATTGTAATTTTTGGAAGTGACATTTGGTTTCCTATAAAAGGAGTTGTGGGCATTGCCAAAATCACAACAAAAACAGAAAATAATGAAAATATAAATATTGGGATGCTAGAATTTTATAACGAACGAGGTATTAAATTTAATTGTTATTTTAATGGGTTTAATTTTTAGTATAGTTTTAGTTGTGTTATTATAAATTGTTATTCTTATTTTTATTTTAGTTTATTTTATTTTAGGATGTCCATTAAAAATTAAAGATGCAAGTATTTACCCTTCTTTTATTGTATATAGATTATTATAAGAATATACTAGTATATAGTCTTAATATCATAAAATTTAATATTAAATTTATTATTATTTCAGAATGTGTAAATATGCTAATGGATGTTGAAAGATCTGAAGGAACTGGTAGAAAAAGTTACAATGCTCTATTCTCTACTTTTTGTTAAAATAAACTTAAGTCACTAATTAATAATTAATTTAAAATATTTTCTTAAGTAACTTTTATTTTTTGGAATAATAGTTTTAAAAAAATGAAAATATTGCCAACTTCCAGAAGAAAAAAAAAATTAAAGGTATTTACATATTTTTTATATAATTATCTAATGAAAATTAAAATTTGTTTTAATAATATTATGAAATATTTGGCAGGCAAAAAAAGGTTATAAAAATTAGAACATAATAAATTAATGAGGTGTGAATATTGTAATGCTTTATTTTGGCTTGCTGATAGCACATAAAAAGATCGTATTACAAAATGTCCTTTATTTATTATTTGTTGTAAACAAGGTCGTGTAAAATTACCTAATATACAAGAGCCTCCTTTTATGTGATCCCACTTTTAAGAAAAATATTAGAGTTTTTAATTCAATGCTCTCTATGTGTTCTATGGGTGCTGAAATAGATTATTCAATCTTAAATTCTGGTGGTCGATTTTGTTTTAAAGTACATGGTGAAAATTATCATAGTATTGGATCTTTTTTACCAATTGATAGTGAAAAGCCTAAATTTTTACAGATGTATATATTTGATATATCTAATGAATTACAAAATCGATTATCAATTATGAATCGAGAGGGTGAAAATTTATTAGATGAAAAAAAAGTATCATCCTTAATTAATATGCTTGATGAAAATAACACGTTAGCTAAAGTTTTAAGAAAAGCTAGAGATAGATATGAAAATGGTCATATTTGTGAAATGAAAATTCATATGATATGATATGATAAAAGAAAAAGATAATATAATCTGTCATCAGCTAATGAGATAGCAGGTTTAATAATCGGTGATTTTTCTGAAACTATTGGCGAACAAGATGTTCTTCTTCAACATAAATCAGGCAATATCCAAAGAATCTCGGCAACTCATCCTCTTTATATGGCTTTGAAATATCTATTGCTATTTCTTTCTGGAGAAGTTGGGTTTTTCGAAGGAATACCATATGTTCAAAGGTCATCATCCGATCACAATAATGGCTATGTTAAAATGATAGAATATTTTATGTATCGTATACATAACAGAAACATCGAAGCATCCACTATTCTAAAAAGTGGTAGATTATATCATCAATATGTTGTAGATGCGTTTACGTCTATTGCGGCAAGCCGTCTGACATTTATTAAATTTAATCAAAAGGCAATAAGAGCTGATGTATATGATAATGTAAATGATGCCATATCAAAGATAGATCATGATCCATGAAGTCTTGGTAAAAGAGTTATATTTCCATCATCAATTACTGAAAGTCCAAGATATATGGCAGAAAATGTTAAGATGCAATGGCGCTTTGTTGCTGTTTTGGAAATCCTGATTTATTTATTACCATGACTGCTAATCCTAAATAGAATGAAATAAATAAATATTTAGAAATTACTGGTGATACATTGGCCAATGACAGGCCTAGTATTGAATAACGAGTTGTTCATTTAAAATTAGATGAGTTAATAGTTTTAATTAAAAAAGAATGAATTTTTTGGACCAACAAATAGAGGTTATATTTATGTTTGGGTTTTAAAATTATTTAGATAAAATCTAATTATTTATATACTGATTGTTTTTCTTTTTTCTGCAGTAGTTTATGTATCGACCTGGGCTCGGCCTATTGAATAGGTTTAAATGGATTGAATTGGCTACATATGTCACCAAAGTGCACTTATCTTTTCGGTCATTAGTCCCGAGAGAACTCCACAGTTAAGGGTGCTTGAGCTGGAGTAGGACTAGGATGGATGACCTTTCGGGAAGTGATTCCTGAAACCGTGTGAGTGAGGGCAAAACACGGGGAAAGATCATGTGGTGATTGCAGGGTCAGTAAATAAGTCGGTTGGGCTCTGGAAAAAATAACGCACCGGCTGTCGGACAGGGATGGGGCCCACGAGCCCGATAAAGGGATGGGTGACTCGCCAGAATGGGCGGTCGGGGGCATTACATGTGGTATCAGAGCCTGGAAAGTCAAACTAGTTCTGTCCCAGGAGATTATCTTGGGGTTTGGGGGTTAAGGCTCACACTCTCGGGATCAGAATTCGGGGACGAATTCCCGTTTAATGGGGGAGAATTGTAACGATCCGGGCCCGGCCCATTTGAATAAGTTTAAATTGAGTTTCAAAAAAGGGGTCCCCCACGCACATATTCTTATATGGTTAAAATATGGATGTGATATTGCTTCCTCAATTGTTATTAATAAATATGTTACTGTTGAATTGCCTGATAGAGTAACTGATCCCGAAGGTTATAAATTAGTAGAACAACATATGATGCATTGACCATGTGAACTTAATAGATCAAATAACTCTTGTATGGAGAATGATTTTTGCACTAAAAAAAGTCCCCGACCATTTTGTCTTTCATCGTGTATTGATGAAAAATGATACATTATATATAGGCGTAGAGATATAATGTCTAGCTATTTTATGAAAAGTGATATCAAATTAGATAATCAATATATTGTTCCCCATAATTTAGAGCTATTAAAGCATTTTCGAGCACATATTAACGTTGAATTTTGCAATAAAACAAGTGCAATTAAATATCTATTCAATTATATTACAAAAAGCGTTGATAAAGCCACAATTGTACTGGAGAACAATATCAATAACAGTACAATTAATTCTTATGTAGTTAAGTATGATATAATTGAGATTGAAAATTATTTTGATTGTCGATATGTATCCGCTTGTGAATCGATGTGGCTAATTTTAAAATTTAAGATACAACATCAACATCCTCCAGTCCAAAGACTAAGCATACACCTTCCTGGTCAGCAACTTGTGCTTTTTTTATAATTCAAGTCATTTAAATAGTGTTCCTACTAATTATGACAGCAGCCCAAGTATGTTTATGGCTTATTTAAAGATAAATAAATCAGATCATAATGCCAGAAAGTTATCATATGTTCAATTTTCGTCAAGGTACGTTTGGAATAAATTAGATCACACAAGGGCAAAAGGAAAAACAGGGTCAATCAATTGGAAGATTGTATAATGTTCATCCTTTCTCTGGTGTACTATATTATCTTAGAATTCTAATTAATCACCTAAAAGGGCATACAAGTTTTGAAGATATGTTAACTGTAAATGAAAAAGAATATAAAAGATTTCAAGAATCATGTGTTGCTCATGGATTACTTGAAGGAGATGAAGAATGGCATGAGGCTAACAAATAAGATGATACAGAAACAGCTTTATTGACAACTTTCAATAAATATGTAACAAAGATGTTAAACATATCAGCTACAGATTTCGGTACTTATTATGCAAGTATGATATTTGTATTATCAATACTCAAATAATTATTTAATAAATACAATAATTTGAGTTAAAAATTGTAATAAAAATTGCAGGACCAATGTACAATAACACATCAGATGAAGCAATTATTTCATTTATATCATAAAAACTTATTGGAAAAAATATTAAATTTGATTTGAAAGTTACATAATTTAATTTCAAATCGACTTCGGTTGGATTAACAGTAACTGATGTTTCTGGTGATATCATGAATATAAAAAGGTATCATAGATATAACAAATATAACTAATATAATATTGAATATAAGAATAAATTTTAAAAATAATTTATTACAGCAATTTTTGACAATAAAAAATATTCTACATCAAGAAGATATAAAAAAAGATAATATTGCATTGAAGCAACCAAAAGAAGAAAAAAAATAAAATTGAAGATTCAGACTGCAAAACTAATTCTGCTCTAACAATATAAGAAAAAACCAAAAGCGTAATTAAAAACAAAAATGTTAATACAAAAAAGAGGCCAACTTTCTTGATGGGGAACAAAAGACAATAATATCAAAAAGAGCATAAAGAAAAGGAAAGAAAACAATTGATGATAATTTTATCCGTTCTTAATACAATATGTAAAAATTGACTTATACATATTGTTTATATAATTTTAGTTATATATTTTTAATATTATTATGTCACTGATGATTTATATTCATAATAAATAATTTAATCTTTTTTTATATTTTATTATTCTTATTTATAACTGTCAGATTAATTAAATGCAATCACAATATACAATAAAATAACAACTTTAAAATTGTTTCTTATAATATTTCAAAAAATTATAATGTTAATTATACAATTATAGATTGTAGTAAAGATTTTAAATGTTTGCGCATCGACGCGAGGGTTTGTTTCCTAGTATTAGTAATTGAACAATAACCACTAAATAAAAAAATTTAAAAAAATAAAAACAAACCAACTAAGTAATCATCGCTGCGAACTCGATCTAAAATCTTTTGGAAATCGTCAAACTTAAAACAATTGTTGCCACAAGGATGAAAGAGCTTATCAACAATCGTAGTCTTCATAAAGAAAATTTACAGAGAGGAGTGGTAGCAAGATAATTCTCAGTCTCATATATGAACTTGGAGAAATAATTATACTCCAATGTCGAAACAAAATTTTGTATCCTAACACCTTAAGAAAGATAAGATTTACCAAAGGTTACCGGAAACACATTGAAACAAAGAACAATAAGAAAATTATCGGAAAATCACAAACAAACCCCATCATCGCATAAAACGACTTCCGATATTTTACCAGTTGGGTGACTAGCATGCATCCAAACACCGAGTATCATGACATATATCAAAGTCTCAAACAAACCAGGATGCAAAAGTAACACTCTTGTATGACATGATATATATACATCTGGAGGCATATTCAAAATGGGGCATGGTGAACAATCCACAAGACCAAGAGAATCAGCGTCATAATCCTTAGTTTCTTCAACAACGTATCCATAAGGAGGCAAAATCTTAACAAAGATACCATTCTCGAATTTGAAGGGTGCCAAACAGATAGGTAGACCAAAGACGCACGACTTTTTAACAGAAACATCAGAAGAAACATGGCACACTATATCCTTTATAGGAAGATCTACATTTTCAACAGGATCATCACTCAGGGAACCATCAACTCAGAATCATTGTCCTCGTCAGCAGCACTATCATTAGTAGAAGAAGTATCGTCAGAACTATCAGAATTCCCATCATCAGAGCCCCCATCACTGGCGTCCTCTTCACGAAGATCCTCCATATCCTCATCACTGTCTTCATTTTCACACTCAATCACACACAAAATCGGGATCCATATCATCATTACAGTCATTAGCCGACTCAAAATCATGACCATAATCAATATCGATATCATTATCTCCAACTTGAACACTCAACTCCTCAATAGGAAGCACATAACAATATCGTTCCTCCATCTCAAAAGAACATTGACAATAACCAGAACATTTTGTACCTAAATATACAGAAAAAATAGAAATCAAATATATTTTTTCTCAAAAAAAACAAAACACCAATAGGTTTAATAGTTTTAATGAAGAATACACACACTAGCTGTTTCTACCAATAGTAAAAAAAAATATACAGCTAGAAAATATTATACTATACGATGTGTAATATTATTGACAATCCATCTAAATGCAATCTACATAACAAAAAGAAACTTTTAATACACAGACAAAACAGCAAATCAGATAATCTATAACCTGGATCAAAATAAGCATACATATTAGAAGATTAAATAAATGTATATACCTTGAATATTGCGTTGAAAGCTAAGGTGGACCTTAAAGAGCTTCCAAAAGGGCTAAGATATGTTTTCTTGGGAAACAATTCTACATATCCAGTAATAGTTAATGAAAACCTCAGTGAAGAAGAGCTCCTTGCCCTTGTTAAAGAACTCAAAAGGTATAGGAGAGCCATTAGATATTCACCAGATGATATCAAGGGTATCTCTCCTACAATTTGCACCCATATATTCATTTAGAGGATGCATCTAAAACTCAAATTGAACCTGTAAGACAATTAAATCCAAAACTTAAAGAAGTGGTCAAGAAAGAAATCTTAAAATTGTTAAATGCTGGAGCAATCTATCCTATTTCCGACAGTACTTGGATCTCACCAGCCCATGTAGTGCCTAAAAAGAGAGGTATTACAATAGTAGAAAATGATAAAGATGAGCTAATCCCAACTAGAACTATAACTGGTCATGGGATGTGTATTGACTATAGAAGCTGAATTCTGCTTCTAGGAAAGATCAATTACCTTTGATGTTCATTGATCAAATGCTTTAGATATTAGCTAATCATCCTTACTACTGTTTTCTAGATGGTTATAGTGCTTTCCTTCAAATATCTATTCACCCAAATGACCAAGAGAAAACCACTTTCACTTGCCCATATGGTACTCTTTCTTATAGAAGAAAGCCATTTGGGTTGTGTAATGCTCTAGCTACTTTTTAAAGATACATGACTTCTATCTTCTCTGATTTGCTTGAGGAAATGGTTAAAGTTTATATGGATGATTTCTCTCTGTATGATGGATATTTTGCTTCTTGTTTGTCTAATGGTTGCAAGGTAATACAGAGGTGTGAAGACATAAATTTGGTGCTGAATTTGGTTAAAGAAGGCATAGTGTTGAGGCATAAGATTTCAGAGAAGGGTATTGAAGTTCACCAAGCCAAGATTGAGGTGATGACACATCTGGCGCCACCAACTACAGTAAAATGAATATGGAGTTTCTTGGGCAATGCTGGGTTATATAGGAGATTCATAAAAGACTTCTCCAAGATAGCAAGGCCTCTCACCAGATTACTGTGCAAGGAGGCTGAGTTTGTGTTTGATGAAATATGTCGACAAGCCTTCTTAAGTCTTAAAGAAGCATTGGTGAGTGCTCCAATAGTCCAAGAACCAAACTGGTATTTGCCATTTGAGATCATGTGTGATGCAAATGATTTCGCTGTGGGAGCTGTGTTGGATCAGAGAGTAGATAAGAAGCTGCATGTGATATACTATGCTAGTAGAATACTAGATGACACCCAAGCCAAGTATGCTACCACAGAGAAAGAGCTTTTAGCAGTGGTATTTGCCTTTGAAAGGTTCAGGAGCTATCTGGTTGGATCCTAGGTGATTGTTTATACAGACCATGCAGATGTGAGATACATCTTTGCCAAGAAAGACAACAAGCCTAGACTTATGTAATGGATCCTCCTTCTCCAAGAGTTTGACATGGAGTTTTTAGAAAAAAAGGCATTAAAAATGGTGTAACTGACCACCTTTCAAGGATGAGGATTGCAGACATTCTTCCTAGAAATGATTCACTACCAGAAGAAAGTCTTATTTAATGTTGAAGTAATTGAGTGTGGATACCAACTGCAAACAAAGCTCAATGAGATGCATCGGTACAGGGAAGGGGATCTACCTTGGTATGCTGACATAGTAAACTATTTGGCTTGTGGAGACATACCAGATCACTTGAACCGCTACAACAAGAAGAAGCTTCTAATGGATGCAAACCGCTACTATTAGGATGAGCCACACCTGTTTAAAAAAGGGGCTGATGGGCTCTTTAAAAGATGTATTGCAGAAGCAGAAGCCAAAGAGATCTTGCACCACTGTTATGGTTCAAGTTATGGAGGCCTTTTGCTACTTTCAAGACAGCAACGAAAGTGCTGCAAGCTGGTTTTTGGTGGCCCACATTGTTCGAAGATGCTCACACCTACATCTCCTCTTGTGAAGCTTGTCAACAGAAAGGCAATATAGGAAAAACAGATGATATTCCCCAACAGCCTATCCTTAAAGTGGAACATTTTTATGTATGGGAGATTGATTTCATGGGACCATTTCCATCATCATATGGCAACAAGTACATCCTAGTCATATATCATAGTTTTTATGGTTTTTAACCATGATATAAGCCCTTTTTATTGAGTCTTTTTGGTCTTTTAGAGTCCTAGTAGAGTCTTTGCAGGTTATACCATGTCTGGAGCATAATTGGAAATATTGAAGCTTTTTGGAGCATTGCAAGATGAAGCCACAAAGTGTGCAACTCGGAAGGGAAAATGTGGATTTGGGTGACGCTCGTCACCCGTAGAGGAAGACTCGTGGCTGGTTTCATTAAAAGAAGGAGCATTATTTGCAGTTTTGGCCCAGAAGTTCCAGTATTTTCAAGAACACCCCAGATCGTGTTTTAGCTTGTATATATTAGGTTTTCAGCCATTGTTGGTTTTTATCTTAGTTTTTGAGAATTCAGAGAGCTTTAGAGAGGATTTTATTGAGAGCTTTTGGGGCGACAGATCCTGTACTCTTTTTGGAGAAGATTTCGAAGCCCTTTGTCTTTTATTTCATTCATTCAATGCAATTTTATTCAGCTATGCTCTGTGATTCCATGATCATGTCTGAGTAATTTGCTAGTTAAGTTAGGGCTTTTCAAAGGTTGATGAAGAGTTTGTAGAATTGCTATCTGTTAGGAATATCTTTTTGTTCTTCATCTCTGCTTGCTTTAAAATCGATTTCTTAGACACATCATCTAGAAATCTGAAAATCATAGTTGTTTAATAAATGTGAGAGCATTATTGATAACCTGATCTAGCATTAGATGAGCAAAACAACTTAGTGCAAAGAGATTTCGCTTAGGAGTTTTGTGAACAATTGAACCTGATCATTATTGCATGTTTAGATTGTTAGGGTTTGCAAAGAGATTTGAAACTCTGTGATTTAGATATAGTTAACTTCTGAAATGAGAATTTATTAGTTATATATTTGCGATTCATATTTAAGAAGGTTCTTAATCATTCCTGATTTCATGCATTCTACATTCTCTGATTCAACCTGCGAATTGTCCTGACTTAGCTCTTTTAGTCTCCTGAAACTTAGATCATCAACCAAATTTCGTTTGCTTTCTTTTATTTTGTCATTCGCATTACATACACTATTTATTTCTTAGCTTAATCTGAATCTGAAATCACTAGTCTAGTTTACATACTCCTTTGGGTTTCGATACCCCTTATACTACGACTGCTTTGCTGTGTACTTACAGTAGTTTTTATTTGGATAAAACCTGGGCCCTATCAAGTTTTTGGCGCCGTTGCCCATCGATTTTTAGTATTAGGATTTTGTCTAACCTTTAAATTTTTTTACTAACTTTGTGCTACTTTTCTTTGTGCTGGTTTCAGGTGTATGCCTAATCGCAGTACCAGAAGCAACAAAGAGAATCAGGAAAGCTAAGAAGCAATCTACAATGGTTAATCCACTGATCTTGGTTGAAGATGCAGAAGGTCACTTGGTTGACAGAGAGGGAAACATGAGGAATGAAGAAGGGCAGAGACTGGATCAAGATGGGAATGTCATAGTTGAACAGCAGGTTCAACAAGTGGCACAAGACGCTGGAGTCCCTATTGCTGCTAACAGCGCTTCTGGGAGTTTTATGCAGAGGACTCTAGGAAACTACAACAGACCTAATCAGTCCTATGCCAACAGAGCTGCAATCCGCCCTCCTGCTTTCCAGAGGAATGATTTTGAGCTTAAGCCTGCTTATTATCAGCTGGTGGGACAACATCCATTCCATGGCTTACCTCATGAGCATCCCATGGATCATATTGAGAGGTTTGAGGACTTAGCTTCAAGTGTCAAAGCTAATGGTATTAGCTATGACTTTCTGTTCTGCAAGTTTTTGCCTTACTCACTTGGAGGAGATGCTGCATATTGGCTGACTACTTGGGAGGACACCAAGAATGCATTTCTGAACAATTTCTATGATTATGCTAGATCAGAGGACCTGAGGACGAAAATTTCATCATTCTCTCAAGGTCCTACTGAAGCTTTTAAGGCTTCAAGGCTGAGATTCAAGTCTTAACAATGGGACTGTCCTCATCCTGGTTTTAGTCAGGTGCAACTACTTGATATTTTCTTCAGAGGCATTGACTGGAAGTATCAGATGGCTCTGGATGCAGCTAGTGCTGGAAACTTCAACACCAACATACCAGAAGAAGCAATCAGATTGATTGAAAACTTGGCCTTCAGCAACAACACCAAGAATGCAGATTTTCAGAGGATGAAACAAGCTTGTTTGAATGATGGGAGTCAGATTGCTGAAGTCAAGGCTAAGCTGGACAATATGTACAGCCTCTTGGTGGGAAAGAAGTCAGTTTATTTTGCTCCAAAGGTGGAGACTTTCTAAAATCCAGAGGAGATTGAGCAGGAAGATGTGAATTTCATCAATGCTCGAGGATTTTGGGGTCAAAGGTACGTAAATCAACAGAGGAACAGAGGATACAACAACAATAATCAGAAGAGTACCTTCACATGAAATCAGAGCTCGCCTGGTTACACACCGAAGCCTCAGTTTCAGAAGACAGAGTTCCAAAAATCTTACAAGAACAGCAGCAACTTCAACAGGAACTATTGTTCTTCTTCATACCAATCTGCACCTCCACAAGAGAAAAAGATGGAAGCTATGCTGGAACAGATCCTAGAAGGACAACAGAAGCTGACAATGGACTTCAATGGCAAGATAGATTCGCTCTACCAATACTTGAATGGGAAAATTGAGTCTAAACTCTCATATGAAGAAGCTTGATGTTCAAGTTGCCCAAACTGCAGGAGCTGTTTAGAGGCAAGAGGGATTCCTTCCAGGAAGGACTGATGCTAATCCCAAACACCATGAGAATGCCATCAAATTGAGGAGTGGAACGAATCTGCAACCAATGTTGCAGAAGGATTTGAGCTCAAGAAATTTCGTTGGACTTGAAGAGTATGAAGATGATGAAATCTGTGTTGAAAATCCACGGGTGACGCTCGTCACCCAGGATGGGTGTTGCTCGTCACCCATTGAGCACAACCCCGATGACTCTTCCTCACGAATTGGTTACGACCATCACCAGGTGGGTGACGCTCGTCACCCAAATCAAGCAAACTTTCACGACTTGTCCAAAACGAGTGACGCTCGTCACCAGTCCAGTGACGCTCGTCACCCGTTGCAACCAACTGCAGTTTCGACTGAGACTGCAAATAATGCTAAAGAGACAGTGTATAAGCCCAAGATACCCTATCCTAAGCGACCTAAGAAGTCTAAACAAGAGTCTGAAGATGCTAAATGCAAAGCTATCATGGACAAGTTGGTCATTGAGATCCTATTGATTGATGCTGTGAGGATTACTCCTGTTATAAAGACGTGTATGAAGAGAATGGTGACCAACAACTTGAGTTTAGAGGCTGGAGCTATGATGATCAACGAGCAGGTCAGTGCAGTGATCCCGAACAGAGTGCTAAAGAAGCTTTCAGACCCTGGGAGCTTTGTATTAGACTGCACAATCTTTTCTGACAGGTTTGAGAGATCATTGTGTGATCTTGGTTCTAGTGTGAACCTTATGCCTCATTATGTTGCCAGGAGCTTAGGGATGACCAATTTTAAGGCTACAAAGATATTTCTTGTCCTAGCTGATAGATCAGTCAGAGGTCCTGAAGGTGTGATAGAGGATGTTCCTATCAAAGTAGGAGATTGCATGATTCCTACTGATTTTGTGGTTCTGGAGTATGGAGAAGAACCCAAAAGACCCTTTGATTCTTGGCAGACCCTTTCTGGCTACTGCAGGAGCTATCAATGACGTTAGAAAGGGTAGAATAGAGCTGAATGTTGGTGACATGGTTATGTAATTCGAAATGGACAAGCTGATGATGAGGCCAACCATAGATGGACATACTTTTTATGTTGATGTTCTTACCAACATTGCTGATCAGATCTTCCATGAGATGAGATCAGAAACCCATTGGAGAGGGCGTTGACCACTTCTACAGCAGAGTATGAGCATTTGGATGCAGCTGCTACAGGCTACACAAAAATGATGGATGCTACTGCACATGTGATGCAACTGGTTGCACATGATGAACTTGTCATCACATCTGCGAAAGCTGCTGCAATGGGTGACTGGAGTGCAGCAAAAGCACTAAAAGTTGAGCTTAAACAGCTCCCTGCAGGGCTTGGTTACGCATTTCTTGGAGAAAACTCCACTTATCCTGTTATTGTTAATGCTTCATTGAACAATGCAGAGCTCACCCTTTTGCTAAGTAAGCTACGCAGATTTCGCAAAGCTCTTGGCTATTCTCTTGATGATATTTCAGGGATTTCTCCAGACTTGTGCATGCATAGGATACACTTGGAGGATGAATCGAAATTATCAGTAGAGCACCAGAGGAGACTGAATCCGAATCTGCAGTATGTGGTCAAGAAGGAGATTATGAAGCTGTTGCAAGCTGGGTTCATCTATCCTATATCAGACAGTGCTTGGGTCAGTCCAGTGCACGTGGTCCCTAAGAAGGGAGGAGTTACAGTAATGAAGAATAATAAGGATGAGCTGATTCCAACCAGGACACATGATGTACATCGATTACTGGAAGTTGAATGCATCCACAAGGAAAGACCACTTCCCTCTACCTTTCATCGATCAGATGCTGGATAGGCTGGCGAATCACAAGTATTACTACTTCCTTGATGGATAATCAGGCTTCTTTCAGATCCCCATCCATCTCGATGATCAGGAGAAGACCACTTTTACCTGTCCTTATGGCACCTTTTCATATCGCAGAATGCCTTTTGGACTGTGTAATGCTTCTGCAACCTTCCAGAGATGTATGATGTCGATCTTCACTGACATGATTGAGAGATTTATGGAGGTTTTCATGGATGAGTTCTCAGTTTATGGGTCTTCCTTTAAGAGCTGCCTAGACAACTTGTGTGCAGTTCTGCAGAGATGTGAAGAGAAGCACTTGGTTCAGAACTGGGAGAAATGCCATTTTATGGTACAAGATGGCATTGTCCTTGGTCACAGGGTCTCAGGAGATGATATAGAGGTGGATAGGGCGAAAATTGAAGTGATGACAAGTCTGCAAGCACCTGATTCAGTCAAAGCAGTGATGAGTTTTCTGTGTCACGCTGGGTTCTACAGAAGATTCATCAAGGATTTCAGCAAGACTGCAAGACCTCTTACTGCTCTCCTCTGCAAAGATGTG